>OX459112.1:150299920-152799920 GCA_949775065.1 Brachyopa scutellaris | reverse complement strand
ATTCCAATTGCTTTCCATGTATCCTTTACCTCAAATTTAGATCGGTCTGATTATATTCTCCTTCCAAACTTAAAAAAATAGCCCGGTGGCAGAAGATTTGCCAACAATGAAGGGGTGGAGTCTGCGATTTATTACTGTTTCGAAAAGCTCGACGGTTTGCACTATAAATAGGGTGTTGCAGCTATTGAACAACGCTGGGAAAAGTCTAAGTATTGAACTCAAAGATCAAGGTATTTTTTCCCAAATTTCTTTTTTAGGTCGAGTATCCTCGTTTTAGCTAAAGTGTGCGATTTTAGGAGATAGACATAAGATTTTTTTTGCTGTTTTTCCATTTAATTACCAATGAAATGATTAGTTAGAAACAAAACTATAATCAAAAGCTTATCATAAATGTGTCAAAATAAATTAATTTAAATTCAACTCTGTGATGTGATGTCTCCTCGCATACCTGGGCTGATTAAATCTTATTCATAAATCACGCTCCATCCCACATGCCTTCTCACTCACACATGCATATAAATATATCCATCTAACAGTATTTCCTATTTGGCGTGAAAGTGATTGAGAGTGAAGCTTAATTATACACATATTCATACATATACATATGTAATAAATATAAGGCATTCATGACATCTAATTATGTATATTCTATAAGAGTAGAGTACATTTTGTAGTAGGTGTGTATCTATGAGGTACCTACTTATGAACTTCAAAAACAAAATTATACTCATCCTACGTGTATTCAAACGAAGCAACCAGTAAACAGATATGTTGAACATAAGAATGGCTTATCCCTTAATTAAAGGCTAAATCAAGTTCTTATAGGTGGAATGACATCAATTAGTAAACCGAATTAATTAAAAGGATAAAAGATAAGGTTGTTCATTGCTAAAATTGTTTGATTGTAAATACATGTACATAAACATATGATATTTATTTTTCATATGGGAAAAAATGTAAATATTCATGAAAGTACTGTAGAACTAAAAATAGCATATAAAAACGTGGGAAACAGGAAATTAATCGGACGAGCTGCACACGTACCTGCTCATATGTAAATATGTACATACATGTATGAATTTTCTTTTGTAAATTGTGCAGATTTTAAATTTAAGCGAATATTTCAGTACTCATGTCACGTAAGAATGCCTGTAAGGTATCCAACGTGTATTTTTCCGAGCGGTGACAGCAAAAACACGTCAAGAAGTATTCGCTTAGTTTGTCTTGTTCTGTACTTCCCGGAGATTAATACAAGTACAACGGAAAAGAGAGGGGAACCGCAAAAGTACGTACATAGAATCTGATAACCTATTAATTTTAAAGCTGCAATTAGGTAAAATCAAGAATAACAGTTCGTGTTCACATCCTGCTCGAAGGACAACATTTTTTTTTAAATTATAACAAAACTGAACTTCAATTTCTAATAAACGGAGTGTTTTATATCATGTCGTGTCATGTTTTAGAATGTGGTAGCAAGTGTCATTGAACAATGTGATTTTGATTGCGAAGCAGTGCCTTTTCCTTTTTTCCCTATTTTGCATGGAATTTTTGGAAGTTGGATGCACTAATGTGCCTCTAGAGAAGACAAGAGAAGAGAAGATGACACTTAAGTGTATCTTAGTATCCTTTTCAGTGTTTTTTTTTTGCGTACCTATATAGCGTGGTAACTTAACTATAACAACTAGTATCGCCTGTGGTCGAAATTCGACCAATTGTACAAGGGAAACGCACGTTTTGATATTTATTATTTTACCTGGTTTTAACCTGGTTTAGACATAAGATATTGACACACTGCACTACCCCTCAACCTTTCCAGCAGTAAAAAAAACCGGCCAAGTAGGGGGCCCAGTACTGATTATTGTGGCACATTATTGTGGTGACTTTAAAGTACTTTTCCTCTTCTTCGGTTTCATATATTGATAAATTAGCTGGATACAATTTTTCTCAAGTAGTTTGGGGTATCAATTCTGACAAGTTACCTTTTTAAGTTGTGTACTTGTTTATTTGTATTTTCTTCCACGTACAAATAATGGGTAGGTAGCGAAAAGTCGAACACATAGCCTGAAAGTTTAGTGGTAATTTCCTTAAGATTGGTCCAGTAGTTTACGAGTTAATCGGTGGAGAAATTCAATTTTTCGACTTAAAATTGAATTTTTCGACGTGAATTTCTACATAACTGTACAACTCACGAGATTCGCTAAGTTATCTTTAAGAATATAGTTAATTTATCTACAAACTGTGATTTTTTCATCTTTTTGACTTTAGTAGTTTCCGCTTTTGGTATGATATTTTTCACACATTTTTGGCAATAGCTTTCAAAATTTCTAACAGAAAAAAATAAGAAAATGATGTTCCACATAATATATTTTTCAGATTTTTTTTTTTTTGAGATTAGGTACATTTAACCCACCCTGTATAGTTGTTTCACAATATTTTTAAGTAATATGTTGTCCATGTATGTGGACCACCATACTATATAAGTGATCCAAATTTCAAGTTTCTAGGAAGAACGGTTCTTGATGTTTTTATCGTAAGAAACATTTTTGAGTTAGAGCGGTTCCTTATTACCATATGGGTACGGAACCCTAAAAATTCAGCAAATATGTTATGTTTAGGGCAGTTAAAAGGGGTTGAACTGTATTGCCTTCGCCTATTTATATAATGATACTCTAATCTTAAATTATTATGAATTTCATTCGTATTTACTTCTAATAGGCAATCCATCAAAATTCCTTACATCTCTACTGGAATCGTTTAAGGATTCAGGGCCCTCATCACGTAAGACAGTCGTCATCGTTTTCGCCATCGTGAATGATAACGAGACTTCACGTTGACATAAAAATCGACCGATCGTCCAATCGACCGATCGACTTCACTTAACAAGAAAATCTGTCAAGTACAATCGTCTCGGTGAACGTGATAATAATTAATGCAATTTCGGTGCGTTTTCAATTTAAATACGTTTTTTTGGAAATTGAATTTGGTTTCTTTGGCAAAAAAACGAGTTTCATTTGAAAAATAACGATTATAATTTCCAAAAAACGAATTTATAGTGAAAATACATAGCTAGTCTCATTTCTGTCTACTGTAATTTTTCATTTAAAAAAAAATTAAATATAACTTAAAGATTTCATTACTCTATTGTAAATGATCTTAATATTAATTAATAATAAATATGAAATATGAAAATGCCGCCAAAACCACAAATGTCAAATTATGACTTCATCAGCAAATGTCAAATCGCTTATAAATGTTGTTTTCTGTGGCTCTCAAACTGGAGAAAGACTAAGGTGATGGACGACACGAAACTGGTGGTGTTTCGGGAAGCATCGTTTCATCGACGTCGTTTGGTATTGTCGTGTGGTGTTTCTAGACATTCTATACATATTATATTGCTAAAGCATGTATTTACTTTTTTTACAGAACTCTTTCCCGATAGCGGTAGCGAGTAACTGCGAGTCGGATAGTGAATATTCATCTGATACGAGCGGTTCAGGACCAAAAAATAGAGTTTGAAAACCACCTCGAAAAAAAATTTCGAACGGATTCCTAAATTCGATACTCCTGAAAACCTGAAAGTGAAAACTGTCAGAAAACGACCAGCTTATAAACGACTTTTAACAAAGTCTTACAAATCTGACCGCAGGACAAGACAGTGGGAGTTTTTGGCAAGAAAACGAACTATACTGGGTTCAACCTCAAGAAGGACCTGTACCCGTAAAAAAAAGCCTCACATAAAGCCGGGTGCTACGTTTGTGATGAAAACATCGCAAAAAAGAGGTCTCTAGAGGCGTCAAACTGCTTTATTGAAGCACTTGTATCTGGAGGTGTACGAAGCTTTCACTTTTGTTCTTGTTCTTGTTCTTGTTGAAATAAAAATGGTAACCTTATACTTATGTCCCTTGTTTTCTATTGATTTCCAACCATATTAATACTAAGTGCATTTAAAATAGTTTTTGATATGTTTTGCTCCGTGTTAAATTAGAACTAACATCAAATAGTATATACAGTAGAATCCGCTTAAGACGCTCACGCTTAAGACGCTATCCCGCTTTTAACGCTCTTTTTCTCCGGTCCCTTAATTTTGATAAGAATTCGTATGAATACAAATCCGGTTAATACGCTCTATTTCCCGCTTAATACGCTCACACAGCTAAACGATACACTTCGTAAAATTTGTATTTTCTTGTTTTTTAATTCTTTTTCCAGAAAAACCATTCGGTGCATTTATGATAGGGGTTTTTTTTTTGTTTTTCGCAAACAACATGGTTTGTGTCGTTTTTGTGGTCGTTTCTTTTGTCAGTTCTGTTTCATTTCTTCTGTGCGCCTTACGTACATACAGGTGGTGTCAGTGCATTAGAATTTGATTGCGTACAATGGTTAGTACAAGGGATGAAAGGAAAACTAGCATAATATATGAATAATTTTAACTCTCTTTATAAAACAACCATATTTTTAACCGGATGTATTTTTTTAGTTTTTCCTGCTTAATACGCTATCCCGCTTAAGACGCTATTTTCTGTCGGTCCCTTGAAGAGCATCTTAAGCGGATTCTACTGTATTTAATTCCGCGGACATTTGGACCTTCCCTCGTAGATTGAGCGTACGGGCGGGGCTTGAAAAACCAATTTTATTTGAGCAGCGCTTCGCCCTCTGAATCTTTATTGAAAAAACTGAACTATAGAGAGATTTTTACAGGCTTTATATTTAATTTTAATGCCAATAGAACATATTTCTATTTGTGACAAAAGTGCAATATTATGTTGTGAGAATGAAAGGTAGAAATACATTGATCATCCTTACGGAATTTGTGGGAACAAAGTGTAATTTTAATATCATAACCTGTTGATGCAGGAAGTTGGTAATTGGGAGTAATCATATCTCGCACGATATATGTAAATAAAAGAATAACACTCCTGTCATGATGCTCTTTATTTATATAAAATTTTGTTTTGTTACTTTCACAAAGTTGTTAAACTATTGCTTGAAAATACTGAACCAACTATTTTGTTGCACTCAGTATCTGCTGACCGATAAATTTATCTTGAATGCTTGCCGCATCGCATTATCAATTCTCGATAAAGGTACCAACTTAATGGCACGTCCCTTTACGTGGATAAAGCGCTTACGTTGAAAAGATATCATCACGTGTTCCCTATTTTTTTCCCGTACTTGTCCCCACATTTTATCCTTCTTCCAGTACCTACTGTCTCCTTTAATTTTTCTGCTCATGTTAGCAGGACGTACGAGTACTTGTGCTCCCAGCTTTTGCAGAACTCTTTTGCTCGTTGAAAGGATTACATAAGCGTGATGATACCTCTTTGCTGTTGCACCTAGAGCGTCATCAGATAATGTTAAGATGCTAGAGATGCGGTTTTTACTTCAGCGTAGCTTCGAAAAAAAAACACTCACCTTTTTTGGCAATGTAACTTGAAGCTTTTATTATCTACTTGGTTGAACTTTCTTCTATAAAAGAAGCTAAATGGAATTATGAGAAGCATATAAAGTGCAAATTGTTTTAATAGAAAACAAAATCGTGTCTCCGGTGAACGGTTCAAAAGATGACAAACGCCCTTCTTTAGGAGTAAGGTGCTTCTTTTAATTCCCCATGATTCATGACCGGACGATTCGCTTTAATGACATCCATTAAAAGATTACAGTTTGGCTAATAATATTATATTATTATTGATGGTCTTATGGAAGTATAAAAAGGAACTGCAATTTGAAGATCTTTAGCGTATTTAAGTTAGGTTATTCCAGTGGATGAGCTCTATGGATGTTTCCACTCTTACTTCATATGTTGTCTACGTGTTTAACTCTGTAGTGATTATGTCGGCTCCTGCTTGGCTGTTTGATTAGAACGTGATTTTATATTTTTTGTGGGCAATTATTAAATAGAGGAATTCTGTGTCTTTTTCAACAGGATGATACCACCTGCCATGGTTGGTTGGTTGGTTAATGAGGGTGAGGATTGCTCCTCTTCACGTAGGCCACGAGTCGGGCCCGTTGTGCTCCCCTCTGGAGCTGAGCTGAGAAAAAAGGGGTTGGGGTGTGTGTTAGTGAGAGGGGTAGTGTAGTGGAATGGAAAGGTTGGAAGGAATTCAAGAAAAACGCTCTGTGTGTCGTGTAAACTCCAGTGTCTTCGAGAAATCGATGGATCTGAGCGATGTTAGCCCGGGTAGGATATGTCTTCCCAGGTATTTTTGCCTTATAGCAGGACAATCGCAGAGGAAGTGTTTGATACTTTCGTCTTCTTCTTCGCAACCCGGGCAGGTGCTGTGTTGCACTAGTCCCAGTCGGTAAGCATGTTTATTTAAGTTGATGTGTCCCGTATATTATAAGCCAATCAACATTTTTATTTGTACTCTACCCAAATTCAGTACTTTCCTAGCCCGCCGTGGGTTTGGAAATTCCATCATTTCTTTGGCAGCCTTGCAAGTTTGGATCTGACTCCACATTAGTGCGTGGCGTTTTGCAAAGGATAGGCTATAGGCAGTTTTTACTGCTTGTACCGCCGTACCAATAGTAATTAGAGTGAGATTTTCTATGTCTTCCGCCCCTGCTCTTGCAAGTTCGTCTGCCCTTTCGTTCCCCGGTATGTTGTTGTGGCCAGGTACCCAGAACAGATTTACCGTGCAGGATCTTGCTAGGGTGTTGAGTTTTTCTTTGCATTCCTTCACTAATTTGGAATTACCTGCCATAGGTACTACCGGCGAAACCATTGAGTTATTGAGCGAGGTTAACGATGACAAGATTACCTTCAGAAATGGAATAATAGCTTCAAAATCGTGTGATTTGACGCCCTTTCTGTTGGGATATTTGAAGTCATTGGTACATATGTATGTATAGTGTATACGCGGACAAGCCAACAGTAGTTCCAGCCTTAAAAGCCAACATTGAGTGAGCCATTCGTGCCAAAAAGGGGTCGAAAATTGGAGCTCCAGGATGCAGTTTCTGAGACGCTCTCATACTAGCCATATGCACAAAGTTATTTATCATTAGTACCATAAATCCATCTTTCAAATAAATATGTTGGCTCATTTGCTCCAATTTGTGTGTGAAATCTTTCAGCACTTAAAATAAATATGTACACTTAATTTGTAATGAACAGTTGCTACTTTTTGTTTAGCTTGTGAATCTTTCTCTGTGATTCTTTCAAATTCTCCGGTGGAACGCCTTGCCTTGGCTTGCAATATACGCATATTTTGAAAACTTAAAACATACATTTATTGAGACTTGTTTTAAATACTTTATTAAGTTTGATGAAAGAAAACATAATTAAGATGGCAATGCATTCTGTTATGCTATCATATATTTTAATTTACCAATAACGTTATTTCAAGTAGCCCAATAGCCGTGAAATAAGGCGAATGGAAATCATAGCCATAAACATCACAGACTCCTTTAGAAATGCCAAACAATGTGTGTTAACCATTAACAACTATTCACCACCCAATGTATCTATTGCTTACAAGTCCATTCGCAATAAATATAAACTTGTTCATCGTAGCTTAATTCAACCCCCTTCATGATCTGTTATGTCATTAATAAATAGACTGAACAGCGTGGTGCACTTAATATACGATATCTTTACAATCACGCCCATTGCTGGTTCTAGACATTCACCACATTATAACTTATAACAGTACATCGCTCTTAAGATACATATTAATAACTATGATAAAGATAAGACTGCTTTTGTTTTTTAAAGTCCTTCAGGAGTGTTTGAAGCCTACGAAAATTCGAAAGTTGAAACACAGCATTTGTAGCGATAACTGAAGGGGACCGAATGGATATAGCAATCTGTCTTATATCGTAATCCACAAGAGTAATTGCAGTGATTAAGTCAAAGATTTATATAAAAGGAGGGAAGTATTGGCTTTGTATAAAAATTATACAAAATGAGAAACGTCATACGTCTTCTATAAGCTTTCAATCTTCAAAGAGTGGATTTATCTCTCAAGAGATGGTTATTAAAAACACAAAAGCAGGGATGTGTGGTATATCGACCGAATTGCCACAGTCAATGCTAGGCGTGTTTTTTTTTTCAAACCTATATAGGCTAAACATGTTTCTGCAACATGTTTTCAATGTAAAATACAACAAAACCTTAGCCTGGATAATTATCCAGTCTTATTTTTGTATGGAGAGCTTTTTCGAAATCTATAGGCGTGCTTTTTTCGTAACCTATATAGACTTCGAAAAAGCTTTCAGTGCAAAAATAAGACTCGATATTTATCGAGGCTAAGGTTTTGTTGTATTTTACATGTGTAAACATGCTGCTGAAACATGTTTAGCCTATACAGGTTACAAAAAAAACACGCCTTATATAGATTTGAAAAAAACGCGCCTGTTGTCAAATAAAGTTGCTTTACTCTGTTCCAATAGAATTTTCAGTACAGGCCTTACGGGGGAGCTTTTTTTTAACCAATGGTGCCTGTGCATGTTTTCATGGCACTCAATTCGAAAAGTTGCCACTGAAATAAAAATCAAACCACTGACTTACACACGTTTTGTTTTGTAATTTTTCTCAAATCCGGATTCATCCCACCATGACCAGCCGGCCACACAATCGACGGCACACTGATTATGCGTGGCCCCCATTAACTTCTCTCAAAAATATTCCACTTACTACGAAAAGTGGAATATTTATATTTCACTTCAATATTTTTATATTCCACTTGGTACAGTACGACCTCAACAAAATCAACTACATAATAGAAATTCGGACAGTTGTTTTTATTGAGGTTGTTGCAATAATCGAATCAAAAAATTTCGGTATCAAATGTGGAACAAAAAATTTCAAATCTCAAAATATTAAAGAAAAACATTTCTTACATTGTCTAACAAAGTACAACTGATTATGTTATTCATTTAAAAAAAAGGGTTTATCTGTTAAGTTTTGATTGTTTTTTTAAACTAATCTCAGTCTTTTTGGATGCCACGTGCATATTTTTTCTTTTCGAGTGAACCTTTCTTATATACAGAAAAGAGAAAATATGCGGGACAAAAGTCCACCGTGATTTGAAACGGACTACTACTATGTACGAGTATAGTGCAAAACGAACACCTGCAGAGAAAATAAGCCTGTTACTGCACTACGGTTACCTCAGAAGCAAATAAACATAAAATAGTGTTGCTAGAGCTCAAAACTCCGTAAATTTTGTGACTTAGAAGTAATAAAATTAACTTCAATGAAGGATTTTATTCTAATTTATGGAGAATATTTTTTTATCTAAATATTCCTTTTGGAGAAAAAAATATTCCACATATTTTCCGAAAAAAATATATTCTCTGCAGGTCTAAAATATTGCACTAGTGGAATATTATATTCCACTATGGTCATGAAGTAAAATCATACAGACCAATATCGCTTCTTCCAGTCATATCCAAAATTTTCGAGAGGATATTACTAAGGCGTCTCCAACCGGTTATAGAAGCAAATAATCTAATACCTGACCACCAGTTTGGGTTCAGAAGTAAGCATTCGACGATTGACCAGGTGCATAGAATTACTAACGTAATCGAAAAAGCACTAGAAGAAAAAAAGATATGCTCAGCCGTATTTCTTGACGTCTCGCAAGCCTTTGATAAGGTGTGGCACGATGGCTTGAAATGCAAATTACGACAAGTACTCCCCGTGTACCTATACGAGATTTTGGATTCATATCTCGGAAATAGACTCTTCCGTGTTAGAAATGGAAATGAATACTCCGAGCTCAAAGAAATTTTGGCCGGCGTACCGCAAGGAAGCGTTCTGGGGCCGCTTCTCTATCTGTTATATACTCGTGATATACCGAAAGAAGATGGCACTATCCTTGCTACGTTTGCCGACGACACCGCTATCCTAGCGGTAGGTAAAACAATCGAGGAAACGACTGCCAAACTGCAAAACGCATTAAATAAAGTAAATGAATGGACGAAGGACTGGCGGATCGCCCTTAACGGAACTAAATCTGTTCACGTGAATTTCACTTATAGGAAAATTAATGACTTGCCCATTTTTATAAATTTGGCCCGAATACCCTTTGCAAATGAAGCCAAATACCTGGGAATGACACTCGACGCAAGGTTGAAGTGGAATTCGCACGTGAAAATGAAACGTAAAGAACTAGATATCAAATACAGAGAAATGTACTGGTTGATCGGAAAACATTCCCACCTCAGTACCGAGAACAAACTGCTTTTATACAAGCAAGTGCTAAAGCCGGTGTGGACCTACGGTATACAACTTTGGGGTTGTACCAAGAAAACAAATGCCAATATTTTACAGACCTTTCAAATTAAAGTGCTTAGAGAAATTGTCCAAGCACCGTGGTATGCTAGAAACGACGATATCCACAGGGATCTCGGAATTCCGACAATCGAAGCTGAAACTAGAAGCTTCGCGCGAAAACATAGAAACCGACTAATCGGACATGTTAATAATACAGTCCTACTTATTTTGGATGAGAGCAATTTATTGCGCCGACTACAAAGAACAAAACCTTTCGACTTGGCGAGATAAGGATTAACCGCGTCTAAATTGTGGAACATGCAGGATCTTTCATTGGAAAGTAACCTGCCAAACGTTTATATTTCGTGATAGAAAAATTGCTTGATAAGTAGTATAACTTAGTTGCAGTATCTAACAAATTTATATCGAAGGGTGGTGTTTTTGGTCAGTAAGAATCTGACACTACTATGAGCACGCGCTTGCTATTCTCATAGTGTCTATGGAAGATTTTCACCTACCCTCGGCAAAAAGAAAAAAAAAAAAAAAAAAAAAAAAAACTATGGTCACACTGGTGGCCGCCATCAACCATCGTGGTGTGTATGAAAATACGAACATAAAAACATTACTAATTCGAAGCAAATCCTTACAGCTCTTTCTGTGGTTTTTCTCAAAGAGCTTTGGGATTTTGTGCTTTGAGAACCAATAAATAAATTTGAGTATGTGAGGATGTTGCCGCTTGGTTTTTGTGTTTCTCATTTTCTTATTTTTCTGGGGAATCAGTTAAAATGTAGTTACACAATTGTTCGCTTTTTGAGCTTTTTAAAAAAGGTTTTGTTTGCGCGAGGTAGATGTTATGTGCGGTGATGAATATTAATTTTTTTTTTAATTTTAGCTCATATCTCGTAAACTACATTATACTAAATTTTCATTGAAATCGATGTGGTATCCACTTTGTACACAATTATCTTTATTATGTTCAATAATTTGTGTGGTTTTTGTATCAGCAAATGGTAAGCCTACATGTATTGCTCTCCGATTTGCGGCGGTTTTTTATGCATACTACGGTAACCCAGTCAGAGCTTGAAAAAGGGACAAGTTTATGCAAGCTATTGCAACCAGATTGAGAGGCAAACATCATATCTTCCCTGTACTGACAATTCTATAGGATTTGAACAGAGTATAGAAAGAATTTTCTTCACCTACATTGTGTATGAGATATTATCTACCGCATTATTTGAACTTCTTTACCGCTTTGATTCTAAAATTTAAGGCAGACAAATAAAAAAAAATAATTCGAAGTCGACAGAACAGGTAGTTACTGAGAAATCCTGACAACAACGACGCCTCGCGACCTTCGGAACCCTTAAAATCGATCGGTATCTTTACTGTTTACTTTAAAGATACACTTCACAGCATTTTGTATCTCGTACTTGATGCAATCGCATTTTATAAATATTTCAGTATTTTTTTTTTGCATGGTTCACTGTACGACAGTTGGACTCATTATTTACTTTTTCAGCTAAAAAAAATCGAAATGCTCCTTCCTCATCGTAAATACCAGAATGTAAATATGCATTTCTTGAAGTTTATCCTTTCCTTAACTTGTTGCAAGAACTTTTCCTAGAACTCGATTCGAATTGACTAGTCTTTTGAATTCAAGTGGCTTGTGAGTTCAATCCGGTATGTGCATAAATTTGAATATTCATGGACTGGTGTCTGTGTTGCACTTCAATCATGTTGCATGGTATGCGGTGATTGGTTTCGTTACGGTTCGAATCATTTTCCACCCTGGGAAGAGCTTTCTGTATCAATTTTGTATAGATTTCAACTGGAGATACTTTATTTATTCGGTCACTTTTGTGGGTGTATTTCTTTTTTAAGAAAATGAGATATTAAGTATTCGTGCCAGATGAAACATTGTGTAAGAACGCTCGATCTTTAAAAATCAATAAAAAAGGTGGGTGATGAAAAACTTTATTGCAAATTTAGGCATACTCAATGCCATTATGTTTTTAAAATATAATATCATTTTAATGTGCTCAACGGTTTCGTTTACAGCCAACGATCTGAGAGACAGAATTTCGAACAATTTCTTCCACATTAAATCTGGCTTAACCGAGATCTAAGGCTGGCTTATTAGCATAGGCTAATGATTTAACGTAGTCCAAAGAAAAATTGAGACTAAAGGCCTCGTCAAACTGAACGCCTTTCTAACGCCGCGCCGCATTAAGATTATTTTACGCCACGTTAAGATTATTATTGAAATTATAATATTTTATGAAATTGAAATTACATTTTTGTATAACTCCTATTTTTTTATTTACGAGTGTAAATATGTACAAGTACATATGTGTATTTTTTACATATCAGCTCAATTATATACATGAGTAGACCAATGTCAATAGGTTAGTGAAGTAAAAGGTCCGCCATATTCTACTTCCCTAACCCTTTCGTCGTGAAGATACCGGTAATTCGCCATCTTGGGGCGTCCGCCATATATTCTGTGACGTCATATAGCGTAAGACACTCTGCGGGTCAAGGCGAATCCAACGACACTATTTGTCGAAAATCTGTTGAGTGGTTTAGACCGTACGAGTGGACATTCTTACATATAATACAAGCACAGCTTGTGAGATTCATAATCCTCCCTTTTGGCTTTATCATAGTCGAGTATAAAAAGAGTTGAAGTAGGGAAATACCAAGAGCTAGTTGTTTCGAAAGCTGGAGAAAAAAATTCAATCACTTTCTTTGATAAAAATTAAAAATATTGGCGAAAATTTATAGTCGGTTAAAGTACACTTTAAAACTATTTTAGCACGGAACTAGGTGTTTTCATAATTATAGTCGCCATAAAGCCAACTTTATCGTTATTGCCTCGTATTAAAGTTAAAATCACCCGAACCTCGTATTAAACATTTAATATGGAGTTAGACTTATAGGTATTTTTTTATCCAATTTATCCACTGTTCGAATGAAATTTCTCATTGGAAAGTTGGGAAGTAAAAATTAGTTAGCGGCATACTAACAAGTGTCTATTATTGAACAATAGTTAAAGTATGCTTTTAAGTTTAAAGTTGCGTATAACTAGTATGGAGTTAAACTTATAAAGCGGGGTTGACTATAAATTTGCGCCATTATATTTCAGAAATGATTTTGACTTCATTTTGAATATGTAGTTAAAAAATCGAAGAAAAAATGTTCATTCCTAAAAATAAAAAAAGTAACAAAACAAGCGAACTTGAAAATACACAAAATTATTCGCACAAAACCAAATAGAAAGACAAAATACCAAAATTCAAGGGATGGGTAGCATATTTATAATTCGTTGCGCCACCCTTGATCTTAATTATGGCTTGTAAGCGTGTTGGCATATTATCCGCACTTTTTTTTTTTAGTAAAGTATGGGCTCAGTCATAGGCTCCCATTCATGCTTGAGGACTTTTTTAAGAGAATTTTGCTGCTTATAGCCCGATTTCTAATTTTCAAGCTTGGCACAAAAATGTTCGATGGGATTAATATCAGTTGATTGTGGGGGTGTTTTCAGTTGCGAAAATGCATTAAAAGGTCCATTTTAATTTTCATATCAGACATCTCTGCGGTCAATAACTTTACAGGTGTATTCGGGCTTTGTTGTGCCTCTCATTTGCCGTCGATTATATTTTTTTCCCCTACCTCCATTCATTCCTAAACTTGTCCATAACCACGGTGTAAGATCTTCCAATAAGATCACCGGTCTCCCGATATGTCTTTCCTTGGCAAATCAGCCAAGGATAAGCTTCGTTCTTCCGAAGATGTTTTCGATTTTTTTCCTGACATATCGATTTTTTCGACTTTATATTTTCCCCAATATCCTACACTCAATGCTTGTTACCTCGATAATGTCGTTTAGCAGAATGAATACCACTTACAAATCAAACCTTCTGACTGTGTGGATAATTGTGTATCTTTTTTCCAGCCAATATTCAGAAAATGATGGGCAAACTGTCGTTAGTTTCGATTTCTATGTCTTTTAGCACGAATTCGACTGCCGAAAATACAGAATAGTATAAACAAATATGTCGCATATGAGTACTTGTGCGAATAATTTTGTGAGCATGTGTAGGTTACATGGGTAATTTCGCAATTTCCCTTAACCGCCGTGTTAAAAATAAAATAATCTATATTTTTATACAACTCCGCGCCGCGTTGAAATCAATGCTTAAATCAAACGCGCTCTGTTTGACTGGGATTGTGTATTTCAGTACAAGACAAAAAATGTGTGACGAGGCCTTGAGTGCGTTAAATTGCATGATTTTGCCAAAATGTTGAATCACTTTTTTGTTTTTAGTTTTGCCCTCAATATCGTTTGATCCGCTGTATTTTATGTAGCATCGTTCTGCTGGACGCATCAACCATGTTGTTTAATAATAGATATGTATGTAAATGTACCTATATATATGTAATTATTTGAAATCATAAAGTTACAAATATGTGTACTATCAAACAAATAAAATAAAATAAAATAAAAGATAAAATAAAATTAATATAATATATAACTTAAATAAATAAATAAATAATTAAATAATAACAATAACTAAGTATTATGTATTACACTCTACCCTCCCTTTGCGCGGGGAATGAGAAGTCTCGCGCAATGCAAAATCGTGCAAAGCGAAATATGAATGAAAATTTTGGTAGGCAAATGCATTTCGTGAAACCGCACATGAAGAAGTCGCGCAAAGTGAGGGACCAGTGTATAAGTATTATGAAGGGATACAACAAATTAATGCCAATGTTGTCTCTATTAAGTGCTTTTTATTGTGTTCATTGAACGTCAGTCTCTTGTTTAGATGTTTTCTTAGGTATTTGACAAAGGGGTCGGGGTTGGTAGAAATTTAGTAAGGTTTTCTTTTTCGTGAGAAAAGCAGCGATTTCTTGTGATGAGAATATTGCTATATCATTAGCGTAAATCGCAGCATCACAGTGTTAGTTCCCAACAGACCGTCACCAGACACCACACAGGATATTGCACCAAACATTTAATTCGACATTTAAATTAACATGAAATAATACACTTCAGAACAACATTTAATCCATCAAGCACCAACGAATGCAAAGCACCGAGAAATGACAACATATGGAACTGTCAAAAGAGCATGGGTACGATCCATGATACTACCTATTCTTTACCCACATTAATCAATCCGATATGGATAAAAATGCTGGTGCATAACCAAGGGTCATAGCGAGGAAACAGCACTGAGGAAAGCTCCGCAAATATATAAGTGAATCTCATTCTATCCTGAGCTTAAGATAGGGGACATTAATGATCAATGATCATACACATAAGATCAATATTTAACGTGTATAATAGAAAAGTAACCACACACACAAATAAGTATCAATTATGTATTTTAACCTAGTTGCGATGTTATGTAAATGGGTCAATAACCCCATCAATTATGTAAGACTGCAGCAGCTGCTCTTAAAGCTTATACCACTGAGGTTACCAGGAAAGAGTGCCGGAGATTTTATACCACCCTTAAACCGGCTAGCAACGTAGAAGTAAATAAAGAGAATTTTACTTTTTTTTTTTGAGTTTTATTTAATTTAATTGTGAAATTAGTTAGCAATTAAATTACTTATTCCTGGCATCATCTTTGCTACGGAACAATAGTTTAACATTATCGTTTATCCATGTTCATATCGTCTAATTCGAGCACACAATTTTAATTGTTCGATTTATCCCCACCGAAAAATACCGCTTAGCCTTACCTGTTGACGCTGCTTTGACCAAAATCCACATTAAACAGTACGTTTTTCTGGTTACAAAGAAAAATCCTGGACCTCTTTAAATTGGCTTCGCCCATCATAGAAAACATTAGTTCATACATATATATACCTTATTTACACAGGTAAAGAAAAAAAAACTCATTACATAAAATGTTCACATTTTGCCCATTTAAAATCCGTCTCCATTCAGAAATTCACTGCGCTTTGTCTACAATTGCCAATTGCTCACCCCAAAGTCAGCCACAGAAGCATACTTTAAACGAGAAATGTCCTAAAATTGTCTATTTCTGGTACATTAACGTAGTTTTCAACATTTGGAAAAGTATTTCGTCCCGAGTGTCTTTAATATCCCGTTTACTTAAAAAAAATCGCATTTGAAAATACATTTGACCTTTTAACTTCTCACCTGTAAAACCATAAAAAAAGCTTAATTGACGCCATTCCAGTGAGTCTTTCAACGCGAGTATTGCAAATGTATTACCCTTTTTATGACGGTATTCAGGAAACAGGAATAAAAAAAAAAAAGCATTTAATTAAATCGGTTAACAAAACAAAACGATAATTTTCTATTGTATGTATACGAGTAGGTATTATGATTTGAAATAAAAGCTTTACATTCTATATCGTCGCCCTAATATTGGGTTGCCGTAAACGCCAAAATTCACTTTTTGCGTTTGGTATGCAGTCTTATGTTTTCGGGATAGCTCTTTCCAAATCTTTTATCCGTTTTTCTCTATCTCTTTCCATTGCAAAGATATAAAGAATAGTTTTGAAGTATATCCATCAAATTCATCGAGTTCACGTATATTGTTTTGACGTAAACGTCAAAATTTGGCATTTACGTTAAATTTTTCATACAATTTAAGCAATTTTTTGTTTAAGAATTGTTTTGACGTACGTCCTATTGTCCTACAACATACGCCATCAAACTTCAAATGCTTGTTCAGTATTGTTTTGACTTATGTGCCTACAAAACGACAGGTAAAACTATTTAATCGTATAACCGTACGTCATTAGAAAGAAAAATATTTTTTCGGTTTTGCCGAACGTGCATACGATTTTACTGTGACCGTAAAAAAGTACAGTACAATGCTTTGCTTTGGTGCACTTTTTTTTTTCTACTATTACAACATTTCTACTATTCGCAACTTTTTCACTATCGGCAACCTAATTTCTTTTAATATTTTTCGATCAGTTTCGATATCGGAGTTTAGAATGTGTACTTGTTGAATGTAGCCGCTAGCAGAATGAGACACACACGAAAAGAAACAATTGAAATTCTCGAAAAAATAAACGAAGCCGACAAAATATTAATGAATTTTGGCTCATTCATTTCTCGATTATGCTATTGAAGAATGAATTTTCATGAGAATAAAACAAAATTCAATGAAAAATGTTCCATTATTCAGATTTCATAGGTTTCCACTATTATGTATAAGAGTGAGTTTGTACGAAGAAAATCAAAATTGGAATCCAAAAATGTGCCCTATCCAGGTTTCGCAAGATTATTTCATTCGCATATTCCACTTTTCTCAAGTTTTACTGTATAAATAACGTTCTCTTTGAAAAATATTTCAGTTGCTTCCCATGTCCCATCTTTTGTCGTAAGAGGACGTGATTGAAGATCATAAAAATTAATTCTCCAGTACCCATTATGGATCAATCCCTTCTTTCGTAAGAACTAACATATAGTCTACGTACACGTAGGTATAAGTTTTGATTCAATGTTTCTAATCTTTTAAGTTTATTTGACGAGCTCATCCCAAATGAAGAAGATTTCAGAAAAGAAACAAATAATGCTGCATCAAGTTCTTCGGAACAAGACTTTGGTAAGAAATTTCAAATCACCCTGAGTTTCTTTTTCTTAAATTTCGTTTTTTCATGTTCGTAGGGTCAGATGAAAGCGGAAATGACGCTAATTATGTTTATGAACCAAATTTGCCACAAACTTGAATTATAGAGAGTGTAAGAAGTATATATTATACTTACATTGAATATTTTTTAATAGGAAGTGATATAACTCCAAAAAGCTCTACTCGAAAAATACAAAAGAATTCTGAAATGTGGAAACAGTACCTTAGAAAACGTTTGCGAAAATCTGGAATTTTTGATTTCCCAAAAATATTAAAATGGCGTTTACGGCAACCCAATATTAGGGCGACGATATGTAGATTAAGATATAAAACAAAAGTTGTATCTAAACTTGTCAATATGATTCGAAAATTGCGCAGTTGCCTGTGGAATATACTCATACATATGTATATGATTATGATATATGTATGTAGATTAAGGTATGCGAGTATCTGTGAGTTGTTAGTCATGGCCTAAACTGTCTTGGCTGCAACGACTAAAATGTGAAGCGTCTTTTACTCCTTTATCTCAAAACTACAACCGAATAAACATCCTGTGGTATCCAAATGGCTCCTAGCGCTAATTAAATTTCTTCGCCTAAACCACCACTTCAACCTTCATTGCGTATGCTGTCATTGTTCTTTCTTCTTCTAAAAGTCAGATTCTATTTTCCTCATAAGACGAATAATGTCGACACTCGACAGTCGTCAGTTTTTAAATTTAAAAATCTCTTATCAGACAAACACCAGTATATGCGTTGGTATGAACATATATGGGTACATACGAGTAGGTGTAAGCCTAGGTATATGTCCTTTTTATTGGGTATTTTCTTAGAGAGTTGTTTTTCCAATTTTATTTGCATGCCATTCCCCATCGATGCCAACATTTGTATCATTGAAGTATATACGAGTGTTGTTAGTTTACAATCAATGTGCGTATAAAATGGTAATGAAACTTCCCTCCAAACAACTTGGGCTATACCACTGACAAGGACAAGGACAACGACATCGACCATTGCCCACAAAACAACAATCACTATTCTACCAAGCGACACCGTATCAGAAGCGTCAAAAGCTAACCCAAACTTTTGATCACCAGCAATTTAAGAAGCTTGGTGCTATATATTTAAATTTACATATAAATCATTCAAACTCTATTGATAAAGTACGAGTACGAGTATGGTGTTGGTGTGGCGTGGCGGTGTGTATCATGAAAATGGTCAAATGGTAAATAGGTGATACAAATTTTGACATTCATGATAATGATATTGTATGCAAATGAAGGGGAGGAAATAAATAATGGAACAGCTGGGTTATACGAAGCACGGTTTCAGAAAGTACCAGATAAATAGATGTACACTGTACAATTCCAAATTAATTTATGGAAAAATAGCAGGAAAAGGAACGACATGAGAACCTCTGTGTATAGCCTATGGTATGAGATCTTACCTCATATTGAATAAATATATAAAAAACTTGTGTATTATAATATGTAGCCAGGCAATAATCCCAAAGTTCGTCAATAATAATTATAAACTGCAATCAATTGTTGCTTGTTAATATTATTCTGGTAAAAAATAGCTAAGATCAGCGCTCTCTATGACATTAGACATTCTTCTAAGTCTCCCCGCCGACTTTTAAACCAAACAAATGGACACAACTGCAGCCATAAGACTGCAAGCAATCTTCTGGTGGCCCAGCAATACTATACTGGACACCGTAATTATGAACATGGAACTTAAATTTCTGACTATACTCGATCCAAGCTCACTTTCGATAAAAACTATAAGGTCACGATTCTCGATAAATCGTCCTGTGTTTGTGACGCCTTAAGGGGAGGTAAGTCGGTGCGAGGCGTTTTTTTTTTTATCTGTTAGCCTTCCTGAGATCATGGCACTACCTGCCTGAAGAGGAATATCAAATCTGTTTCGGATATGTACATTTTCACAGACAACCAGACAGCTATAGAATCAATCTCAGCCATATCTGCTCAGCCTTCAACTGCTGCTAATCTTATATGGAGATGATAGTGCTATTCAATATGTATACAACTTTGCTGGGTGCCTGGCCCCCGAAAACTATAAGCCCGATGAACCCGCCCGACTAGGTACCACAATACCAAGTCTACGTGACAAGTAGTCTCTCACTACTTGTAAGCCGCGAATTCAACTATACACTCAGGAAAGTTACCCAATGCTTAGGCGAAATTGCCTTAGGCCTTAAGCAATTTTACACCGTTTAAGACAATTGGAGGGAATATCACCTTAGACTTAAGGCAAAGTTGCAGTGCTCCTAGATTAAAAAATATGTTATTTCTTGGTTAAAATACCTACGCAGTTTAAGGCAATTTAGCCTATTTTTCGTTACCTATGCCGTACATAAATTGTCTTAGTTCTAAGGGGAGTTATGCTGGTCTAATAACATCCATACAAAAATGTTTACCTTAGGCGGTTAAGGCAATTTTACACAGTACTTTTCTCTGGGTGCAAGACCGCTGGCTCAGTAGTCCGACGCACTAACCACTTGCGCTACGGTACCCACCGTGTACTCAGCAATCATTTTTCCTTTGGGATACCACAACTGGCTCGTATATACTCCTGAAGACTGACATGAATGTGGAGGGAGTCACAACATCCTTTTTTCAGCTCCAAATGGGTAATTAAGTTATCAAACTTCATATACTTTCAAAAATCATATTGCTATAGAACAAGTACCTCTCGGAATACCTACTCCCAAGTGAGTCATATTCTCAAAGTTTCCAACTTCCAGGTACACAAGGACAGAACCAGCCGGTATCTGTCATCCACATTCTAGCGTTTTAGTTTCAAGTCCATTAAAAGTCATTGAAAAACAAATTGTCTTTCGAAAATAAGAACCATGTCACAATCGCGAAAATACCTCGTCGACCTTGATTCCATCGGGAACAGTCTTTCACTTCCACTTCAACCTACTTTGGCGGAACCACACCTACCCCACAACTTTTTCGTTAACTGCCACCGAAAGGTTAGGTGAAATAAGCTTTGTGCGTTGAATAAGATGAGTTTGGGGTCTTAATTACGTCACCAGTATTCAATTAATAACCAAGCCCCAAGTAGTTGAATTACGATATAATACTTCATTTTTAAGTGGATGTTACCACAGTGGATTTCACGCATGTGGTGAAACCGCTAAAGATTAAAACGAGGCCTCTAGACAAGAAATGCGGTTAGAGCCTTGTGGGGAGCCGTGTCTTTGCTCGTTTCTGGAATATTGTTGTCATTAACCCTAGGAGGATAATCTACGTAAATTTGACGTGTACTCTCGCAATTATAAGTTGTCTCGCTTAAACCGATGCGCAGAACGCGATGTACGCTTCATTCTATAAGGTTGTCATTTCATTGAGGTGAGTCACGTAAAAATTGAGATATAGATATGGTCTACGTAAAAGTTACGTTGGGTTATCTTTAACGTAACTTTTAACAACTAGTGTGATTAACAGTAAAGTTTAATTTTTCAAGTTTTTCTTGTAATTGGGTATGATTATTACTTTTTTAAGGTTTAAAGTAAATTCTTATTTAACAATATGGCGGCCGTGCAATAGACAATGACCAAATTACGCAAACACTGGCACAATTATTGATAGAAGACAAGGATGTAGTAAGTGCATGGTCAAGCAATCGTGGCCGCTGTCCATTTGCCATGTATATACTCCTAACAAACCAAATAGACATGGTATACAAATTCTTATGATTTGTGATAGTAACACGAAGTATATTAGGCAAGGGAACAAAAACCAATCGAATGTCACTTAGAGAGCATTACGTCAAGGAACTTTCTAAGCTTATACACGGATGTTCCCGTAATATTACCTGTGATAACTGGTTCACATCAGTTGCTTTGGCAAAGAGTTTACTTTGCGAACCATATAGGTACCGACGCTAGTGTGGACAATAAGATCAAATAAAAAAGACATTTCTGAAGAGTTAAAAAAAACATTCGGAGTCGACCAGTCGGAACATCGATGTTCTGTTATAATGGATCTCTCACACTTGTATTATATATGTAAGTCGAAGCCCTCTAAAATCACAATAGAACAAAAAAAAAAACAGTGGCAAGCCTGAGAAAATAATGTTTTCCAACCAAGGGGCGTCGACACGATCTAATATGTGTTCCCAAATGTCCTGTAGTAGAAAAACTAATAGATATCCCATCCCATGGCTTTGTTTTATAGAATGCTCAATATAGCTTTTGTCGACTTATATGTGATATTATATTGCCATAATGTTTTAAGTAAAGAAACGAAACTTTTGAGCGGCGGAATTTTATGAAAAGTCTAAGCACAAGTTTGACGTCTGATTGGATGCGTAAAAGGATGGAAGCGCCTACTTAAAAAAGTATTTACGCGAAAATATTACTCAACTTCTACCTAAGCCCCCTGTTAGGTTAGGTTAGGTAGCAGTGGCTGCCAGTAACAAGTACCAGCACACTTAGGCCTATAGAGGCCCATTGTGATACCAAGGATCTTGGGGATAATCACCCCGCTACTCAAGTGAACCATTTGGAACTTTGTACAAAACGAAGAAGGCTTCCTACGTCTTTTTGTGTGAGATCACTTAGATCATCGAAGAAGTATTCTCCAAGGTGAAGTTTCCTACTACGGGAAAGAGCTGGACACGAGCAGAGGAGATGTGTTGGACTTTCCTCCTCCTCTTCGTCTCTACAGCTTCTGCAGAAGTCATTCGAAATGACGCCAAGTCTAGTAGCGTGTCTGCCTATAAGGCAGTGTCCTGTGATGACACCGATAATCGTACTAATATGCAGTCTTTTTAGTGACAAAAGGTATCTAGAGCGGTTAAGATCTAATCTAGGCCAGATTTGCTTTGTAGCAAGGCAGGTGGTTCCACCTTCCCATCTGGCGTTGGTTTTATTGACTGTGTCAAGTTTGAGTGCTAGCTTGTAAGTAGCGAGTGGCATACCTATATATTTCTTATCGGGTAGAATAGGTATTGTTGTTCCTATTTTAGCGAGCTCATCAGCTTTGCAATTCCCTGGAATGTCTCTGTGCCCCGGCACCCAGCAAAGGTGAATGTTAAACTGCTTAGCCATCTCTATGAGAGATGAACGGCAGTTGGAGGTGGTCTTAGAAGTAGATGAGACTGATTCCAGAGATTTCAACGCCGCCTGACTATCCGAGAAAATGCTAATATCGTTAGTGGATATTACATTCCTCTTGATCCAGGACAGTGCTTCCGAAATCGCCATGATCTCCGCTTGAAACACGCTACAGTGATCAGGGAGGCGAAAGGAGAGATTTAGTTTTAATCTGTCTGAGAAAACACCTCCTCCTACACCATCATTGGTTTTAGAGCCATCAGTATAGAAGTGTATCGACTTGTCTGTTACAGCACCTAGGTCATCCCAGAAGGACCTATCTGGGATAGTGACTTTAAAGTTTTTGTCAAAATTGGGCTTGGGTACAGTGTAGTCTATGTTTTCGGGAAGGGTAAGATTGTCTAGTATTATGGAGTGGCCAGTGTAGTTACTTGACCACTGTGAGATTGTTTTGAGTCTTATGGCAGAACTGGTTGCCATTTGCTTACCAATTAAGTCTAGGGGTGGGAGATATAGTAGGATGTCTAGTGCTGCGGAGGGTGTTGATCTTAATGCTCCGCTAATGCACAGACACGCTAATCTTTGTACTTTCCCCAAGCTGTCGCGATGTATAGCTTTATCTAGGGCGGTCCACCAGACCACTACGCCATACATCAGAATCGGTCTGATGATAGATACATAGAGCCAGTGGGCGATGCGGGGTTGAAGACCCCATTTGCTGCCGATGGCTTTCTTGCAGGAGTAGAGTGCTATGGTAGCTTTCTTTACTCTTTCTTGGATATTGAGTTTCCAACTAAGCTTACTATCCAAGATGAGACCTAGGTACTTTGCTTTGTCGGTGAAAACTAACTTGGTACCATATAAAGAAGGGGGGTCTATCTGAGGGATTTTGTATTTCCTAGTAAAAAGAACCAACTCCGTTTTCTGAGGGTTAACCCCCAGTCCACATTTGTCGGTCCATTTCGAGAGCTTATTTAGTGCATTTTGCATGAGTTCATTGATCGTGTGAAGATGCTTACCGGAAATAGCTATAGGGGGGATAGGACACCACCTTGGGGGGAGCCTCTGCTGACAAATCTCCTGGAAGAGGACTCGCCCAGCTTGGTGTTGATAATTCGACCTGTTACTCCGTCAGAAATAAATGACGATGGTGGTCCATCAAAAAGTAGGAGGTATTTTCAAATTCGACGAATGACCAGCCTGTTGTGCATAAAGTGCAAGAATGCTATATGTCACGAACACAACTGTGATGTTTGTTCCAACTGCATGTAATTTTTTTTTTTTTTTTGTTATCTTACGAGTATTAAAAAGTTTATACATATGTATATAACTTAAACCTAAATATGAAGCGAAACACATATAAAGCACAAACTTATTAGGGGTATTCACGCTTCGGTGTATTTGGTCTTGTAAAAGTGTAACATTTTCTCACAATTCAACAACAAAATACACTAGCTGTCATTTTTTTTACACTTTTACAATTTTAAACGTTTACACGTTTGCAATACTCCAACCCTATTGTAACCCCTAGGAGTGTAAAAGTGTAAATTTTAAGTATACATTTTTGACAGCTTTTTAAATGTATTTGGTTCTCGTAATAAATTAAATTCATTTAAATAAAAAGAAGTGTGTGATAAGAAAAACTTTCCGAAAAGGGATTTGGTGTCGAATTGCAAGAAAAAAAAACTAAATTTCGAAAAAGAAAAAATGGAGATGGAATTTGAACTGGAAATTCAAGATAAAAAAATTTAAATTTGAAGAAACAAAAAAGAACAGAAAAAAGAAGAAATTGAATTAAATCAGATGATGGAAATATGAAATATTATGAAAATGAAATAGGTATAAAAATAAATTAAAGGCTTCATCTGGAATACAAATAAATGTTTATTATTTTGCTTTCATCGTTGGTTTTGACATTGTGCAATGAAATATCTTCCCAAATTCTTATTTTGTAAACAAAAATCAGTTAATTTTGACATAAGCTTCAGTGTTGCTACAAATACGGAAAATTGCGTTCACTCTTTAGTGTATAAAAAATAAATTTTTACACTTTTACAAGACTAGACACACAGAAGCGTGAATTCCCCTATTATTTTTTGAAGTCGGAAGAAAATACTTTAATTTTTTTTTTGGTTGACCTTGAATGATCTTTTAGTTTGCTTTGTTACATAAAAAATAAATAAAAGTTTATTCTATATAATAAAAATGAAATGATGATCGTTGGTAAGCGCATAACTTGAGAACGGCTTGACCGATTTGGCTAATTTTTTTTCTAAATGTTCATTATAGTCCGAATGAGGTTCTAACGGGAAGAAAAATTCGATAGGTGGCGCTGAAGTCAAGTTAGTAACAAATTCTATATTTATTGACCAAATGGGCTCATATTCAGAACACATGGGTGTTTGGTGCTAAGAGAGAAAACCACCAATTTTGACCCGATAGGTGGCGCTGGGGTGCAGATATTTAAGAAAATGTAGTTTTCCCCGTATATAATTTCACAAAAAAAACTTCACACAGGTGGCGTTGGCAATTATCTGTCATGTGAGTAACGCGACTGTATGGTGTTTGCGTACGCGGGCGAAGCCGGGCGGATCAGCTTGTAAAAAATAAATATGTAAATACATATATATATATTTTAGACATTCATATTTTTAAACAAAGAAGTTAATATAGCCGATTTTAAAGTATATGTTACTTAAATTTGGCTTATGATAATCCTTAAAGTGCATAATAATATGACTCTGTTTCTAGGGTTAATAAATCACCAGTGGCTAAAGCTTTGTACTAGAATACGTTAATTATTGGTAATTTAATATTTCTTTTATATCGAGGGTTTTCTTTAAATTATCTATAGAAAATACTAAATTTTATTCAAAAACAGGTTTTTTTCAATCAAACGACATTTTTGTTTAAGAAGTCTTGTTATTGGCCCCCACACACGACACAAACTTGACTGGGCAAACATATATGTACATTGTATGTACGTCTGTGCAAACATGCTTTCTTCACACACCATGCAAACCATTTGCACCATCATCGGTTGTTATCGATTTTTGTAAGTAGTCGGAGCAATAACAGATTGGACAAACCGAAAAACTAATGTAGGGTAGGGCGAGGAGGTTCTGACACATTAACTGATATTGCCAACAATTTACAATTTACGTTTACAAACAAAACTATTTATATGTAAATTTTACTTTATTAACATTTAATCTATTACAAGAACAACTTTAAGCGGCTAATTTATTAACCGTCTCAGAGTTTTTGATGAATTTCTAAATAAGGAAAAAGTGACAGAACCTCCTAGTTTTTAGGAGGTTCCGACTTTTAAGAAGGAGGTTTCAACATGCTATGCTTTTACTGCTTCTTTCATGGCTTTCTTGTCAAATGTCTTTTCAGGATACTTTCTTTTATAAATGTTTGGCATTTTGATTTAAACCTATAAAATTTCAATATAAAAAAAACTAAAACTAAGTAAAACAGTGAAAGGAGGAGGTTTCGACTTAAGCGAAACGTGTCGAAACCTCCTTTAATGCACGCATTATATTTACGCTTTAAAAAAGTTTATTATTTTATACTTACGTAAAAGGGTCACAACTAATAAAAACACTATTAATCTGTTCGTTTAGTTTTTGTATTCTCACTTTCAAACACCTAAAACACAAAAAGTTATAGCTTATGAATTCACTGAATAAAATTACATGCAAACTTACCAAAAATTAAAACACGACTGAACTTGTTACACTCTGATCAGAAACTGAACTCAATAAGCGGAAAAGTAGAGGTAATTTTTGACTGTGAAGGTGGACATAAGAAAATATCATATCTGTCATATTTATAGGAATCGAAAAATTTGAGTTTGATGAAGCCTCCTACATGTCGAAACCACCTCGCCTTACCCTAATTGTTTTTTTTTGTTTTTTTTTTGATTTCCTAACAAATTTTGGAAAACTTGAGGTCTGTCTTCGAAACCACATTCGTGCCAAAATTTCACCGGCTTGACAATACAATCCGAAGAGAATAGAATCCTGTCATGGCGGTGGAACGTCACTAATTTTACATTTAGTATGAAATGTCCTTGCAAATGGCGCACAACGCAATGTTTAAGAGATACAAGTGTTTTGGTTACTATTTTCGAATACATTGTTTGAAGATACCAAAGCACCACGCCCAATCGTCCCGAAGTGCCCTGGTAAAAGTTGCTTGAAATTTAATATTTTTTAACGGAAATTAAATCTAGAGTTAAATGTTATACTTTATTTGGAAAACTCTAAAAAATGTTACAGCTTAATTTCTTTTTATTAATTTTGTTAAATTTGATCCTTTTTGTCTTCGGGTTTGCTTGTTCGTATTTCGAAAATTGCTACAGTAAACTAGTTTGCATTTTGAAAACGCTACTATAAAAATTGTTTCAAAACCAACAAAGGTACGGCTATAACCTATAAGCCTCCCTAATAAGACCAGAATGATTATAATACTGAGTAGGAAATAAAGTTTAAACAGTTGGCCTGGACCCTTCGGAGAACCTAATCTTACTACTTGTTATTACAGGGGAGAACGTATACGCAATACGATTGTTTTTTTTTTTTTTGAGCAGAGCTCCAAATTGCGTTGACAGGCAATAACAAACATTTTGGGTGTTTTTTAAAATAAATGAAATGATGTTTACGCGAGGGACGAGAACAATTACACCAGGAAAACCATAATACAAGTACATACCTAGCGGACGGTTCCTATTGAAGGACACTGATCCACCGTAAGCATTGTTCGAATTGTATAGGTGAAATCTGGCTTATTAATGGAAAACCCTTTTTATTATTCTTCTGTAAAGAGAAAAATACCACAGATACTGAACATACATACGTATGTATGTGTGTGCATGTTTTTGAGCATTCAACATTAATACTGTATCCAGTTTGGGTTTTTTAAATTTAATTCCGCTTTCTCAATTGTGCTTCTGTTGTGGGTAGGATGGGGATTGTAAATTGCCTCCGGGTCGTTTTATTCGCGAGATAAGCGCCTTGAATTCATTTGACATAAAGGAAGAGTAATGAAATTCGTAGGGGAGTAATTTTAGTTTCTTTTTACTTGAGTTGTTGATGTCCTTTTCGTGTTTTTTTTTTTTTTTTTTTGTTTTGTTCAATCATTGTTGATGAAGTAGAATGTAATTTTCATTTTTATTTTTGCTCATCAATCTTGCAATTGGATTGCGAAAAATGTGAAATAAAAGGAAAGAGGAAAAGAAGAACAGAAAAACCAAAAGGATTTATGTACTGAAGAAATGAGAAGGACTTGAAAAATGTATTCCTTTACAGGCAAATTGAAAAGCCAGAGCCAATATGAAGATGACAGGGATTTTCTAATAGTTTGCATTAAATGCTTTTATTGTTGACGGTTCGTTATAATTGTATGAAAGCACGATTCGAGTATTAGCTGCTATAGCAGCACTGTTTTTCTTTGAAAGTAGATGTCCTGCTAAAATGTCTGAGGAGCATTATGTTTGTACAAAGAGAGAAAGAGAATGCCTCCTCTAAGGAATTATTTTACATTATCAGCTTAGCGAGCTTAGGTTACGGGGAATGAAGTCCTTTTCATTAAGATGAGAGGCGGCTGTCATGCCTCCGTCGGTGAATTTATACGTAAGCCAACGTCTTCAATGTAAGAATGGTGGTGGGTGAAGACGCCTTTAGCCAGAAGTAAGTACACGAATTGGGATGAATCCCTTTTCATCCGAATTAGGTGTTTACTTGAAAACATTTTGGAAGCGATGCAGTGCGTTGAATCTACTCGTATGAAGCATAGCTTAAAAGTTCTTAAAGAGGAATAAGTTCCTCTCTTTCTTTCTTTCATTTTTAATCATTAAACTTAATTTATTTGCTGGAGTTCCTATTGAATTCTAATTGAAATCTTGAGAAGTGATGTTAACAGCATACAAACTAAGATGCTATACTGTTCCGTTCAAAAGTTGACCCGCTTAAATTTTGAACTTATATTTATAAAATGCAATGCTGCGCGTTGTTGGTACCCTGTGTCCCACAAGTGAATTTCAATTTAATCGTAAATGCTAGACAAAAGTGATTAAAACTAGCTTAACTAACTTAACTATATTACTCTAACTTACTGGCTCCTCACGGGCTTAACTTAATACTTATACTATGTCTTTCGACGTAACCTAACTTATTATATAGAATTTTAATTAAAGTTACAATTTTACAGCTAAGAAAAGTAAGAGTATTGCTCAAGCAATGTGAAGTGGTTTAAAGAATAAACTCCAAAACCTTAAAAAATAAGACTACTTGAAGTGCTGGAACAGTCTTAGATATTGGATCTTCTATGATTCCCTAAGAGCACAAACTGGTTAACGAGTTGGTAAAAAGACCTTTGGGTCTCTGAGTAGTTATGATTATTTAAACAAGTACCGTGGTGTAGTGGTAAGTGCGTTGGACTACCACACAATTCTGCCCGGGTTCAATCCCAACCCGGTTTCAACACCTAAACGTTTTTTCACGATGCCACCGCTTTCGAATGTCTGACAAGCATTCAACGAGTATCATTTGTCACGATTTGCTTCTCAATTCACCGAGTCGACAAAAAAATGTAGGTCTCTTCCATTCGTGCAAAAATATAACATGCACGCATAGATGGTTGCGAGAAGCAGGCCCAGGTTCACCCCGATCTGCAGCGCCACCTGAAGTAAAATCCCAACCCAACAAAACATTACCTAAGAAACTATTTGAAAATTATTTCTGTCACAATTCTGAAACTGCGACCTTCTGTATTATTGGATGATAATGAAGGCTAGCATATCCTTCGTTGACGTCTTTTTCATTTCAGAAGGGTTAAAAACTTCTTTTGAGGCACCGTAGCGCAAGTGGTTGGTGCGTCGGACTACTGAGCCAGCGGTCTTGGGTTCGAATCCCGCCGCAAACACCTAAAAGTTTTTCACAGTGCCCACCTCTTTCGAATGTCTGACAAGCATCAAAGAGTATCATTTGTCACGATTGAGCTTCTCAACTCGCCGTTCGGAGTCGGCAAAAAACTGTAGGTCCCTTCCATTCGTGCAAAAATATAACACGCACACACAAATGGGTGCGAGAAGCAGGCCCAGGTTCACCTCGAGCTGTAGCGCCAACTAAGTAAGTAAGTAAAAACTTCTTTGCGAAGGATAACCCATCTGAAACCAAGAAGTGCAAGACATTCACAAAGAATGTGCTCAGCTGTCTTGACCTCTTAACAAAAAGTCAACATTCGGTATACAACGTTTTGGGTGGTATCGCGGAAGGCAATGACCTGAAAGAAAGCCATTCCAGAGTGGATGGTGTGAAGATGAAAAGGGTATAGTAAAGGTAAGTCCCACACTACTTGAAACAGAGCGGACATGTTTCTCGTCTGTCTCTAGTTCTCTTTCTTCATGTGCTCCCGCTGTGTGTTAACATAATAAGGGTATTCATATCCCCTTTAGCTTGTGTAGATTATAAAAAAAATAGAGTTTTTCACCGGAATGGAACGCATGGAATGGATCCTAGCCAGAAACACACTGATAAATGTTTCAAGATGCATCAAAACTTTGGTGTCCCAGCACCAACACCAAACAACATCATCGCGTTCCGGTTCCAAATCATATTTTTTTGGGTATTTCACACGCAAAGAACGTTTCTGATCTCAGAATGACAGTAAAATGTAGTTATATTACTTTTAAATACCCGTAGAGACGTAGATAGTAATTTGTATCACCCGGCATTATACATAAAACATAATACATATTTTCCAAAAATAGAACAACTTAACGGAAATTTGTTTCTTGTTAATTCTCTAAAGGAGATAACCATCACCTATCAATGAAGCGACCAACAAGTGATTTTCAAAACTTTGATGTTCAAAAAGCGAAAGTAACACCCTAGCAATACTCCTACACACTTCACATCCTTTGCCCATTTCCTGTTTTCTTCTCCCTTTTTTCGTTCTGCATTAAAGTGGTATACTTGTACATACATATTTTATTCCTGAACCTGGTGGGACTTTCACTTTACTTGGCTGTTTTGGGTGTAGGAAGGGATTGAATAGACAAAATATTTATTTTGGTAATATTTTCAATACGTACACAGGAAATATTATTGCTGACTATTGTACACATTAGTCAGCATATTTTTATTGCTACGAGTATCTATTCCAAGCAAATATTATTCAACAAGAGGTGCTCCATAAAAAGGAATCACATCTCTTCGAAATCAAATCATGGAAACGAAATAATTTTCAATTCTTTTTTTTTTTGGATTCTTCTATTGGCCATCGGAACCGGAAGTGGTTAAGCCACTTTAGTCGACCAAGAAAGAGAGAGAGAAAGAAAGAAAAAGGACCTCTTGAGATTTGCTCATGTTTTTTCTGTTAAGCTTATTTTCCATGTGTCATGTGTCAATCGGATTTTTCTCAGTTTTATATTACATGTAATTTTCGTGCGAAAGATATGGGAAGTTTTTGTGATTCCCTTTTCGGAGAAAGATCAATATACTCTCAAATCGACACGTGTCTACTTGAAACGAATGCGATTTAAAGAGATAGGTACACACTACAGAAAAACCGAGAAATCTCCAACTAACGATTATTGTGTACATACAGTATGTGTACCTACACATGTTTGTTGGTGAAATGAAAGATGTGCTCTGTCTTGAAGGCTTTTTTTTTAAATTCAAGTGTGAGAAAATCACAAAATGTGTTCTATCCGTGTGAATATTTTGAAGCAATATTCATCTCGAAAACTTCACAAAAACATGGTTGTACAGCGAAGAGCTGAACAAATCATTTTATATGAGGCTGCGGCTGCGTTTCCTAAATAACGGTTGGGTGGGTAATGAATTAAGAAACTCAAATAAAAAAAGCATGTTTTTTTTGGAAGGTCGTATTGGAAATTGGATTACACAAAAATAAGTTTTATGCAAAACTAAGCATTTCGATCCCTAATCGTTAGGGCATGTGCATATTTTGGGTAAAAATGCATATTTTTGCATATTTCACTTTTAAGAGCATATTTCGGCATATTTTTCCATTTTTAGGACATATTTTAGCATATTTGTGAATTTTTTCAATAGAAAAAAAGTTAGCTCCATTGACTGCAAAATAGGGAGAAAAAAAAAGTCCAAAATGTCAAATGTTTTGGAAAAAAAACGTGGTTTTAAGACTTTAAAAGAAATTTCCAGTTGTCTCTGAAATAATAACATAACATAAACTTGCGCCTTTTACATCCGTTGAGGTAGGAAGAAGTTTTTCTATGTACAAAAATGTCTTTAAAGCAAATAGGCAAAGTTTTCTTTTTGACAATTTAAGCAAAATTATTTGCATTCATTGCAACAAAAATTTATATATAATAAAAATGAAATGATGATCATTGGTAAGCGCGTATCTTGAGGACGGCTAGACCGATTTGGCTCATTTTTCTTTTCAAATGTTCGATATAGTCCGAATGAGGTCCTAACGGAGAGAAAAATTCGATAGGTGGCGCTGAAGTCAAGTTATTAACAAATTCTATATTTATTGACCAAATGGACTCATGTTCAGAACATATGTTGGTAAAGGAGAAAACAACAAAATATGGACCCGATAGGTGGTGCTGTAGTCAAGTTATTAGCAAATTCAATATTCATAGAAATACAGACAAAAAAAATATAAAAAAATCAAAGCCGGTTTGATGATTCTTCTGGCAGATGATTTTCGCCAAACATTGCCTGTGGTACCACGGTCAAGACCAGCAGATGAAATCAATGCATGTTTGAAGTCGTACGTTTTGTGGAAACACGTCAAGACACTCAAACTAAGTATAAACATGCGTGTTGAGTTGCACAATGACCAATCTGGAAAGATATTTTCAAAACAATTGTTGGACATTGGCAATGGGAAAATCCCAATTGACATATTGACTGGTTGTATTACATTCCCCGTCGATTTTTGCCAGTTCACCGAATCAAAGACCAAACTCATACAAAAGGTGCTCCCAAATATTGATCGAAATTACAAAAATCATATTTGTTTGAGCGAACGTGCTATATTAGCTGCGAAACACATTGATGTGAACGAATTGAATTTCAAGATTCAAAGTGAAATTGGTGGTGAATTGATGACGTACAAATCGGTGGATTCCATTACTAGCCAAGATGATGTTGTCAACTATCCAACGGAATTTTTAAACTCGCTTGATTTGCCCGGATTGCCGCCGAATAATCTTCAATTGAAAGTGGGATCGGTAATCATTATGTTGTGAAACATAAATCAACCCCGTCCTTGTAATGGCACCCGGCTTGCCAAATTGCGGAAATTAATGAATAACGTCATCGAAGCAACCATTCTTAAAGGGAAATACAAAGGAGAAGACGTTTTGATACCACGCATCACAATGATTTCGACCGACATGCCATTCGACTTAAAACGCTTGCAGATTCCGGTGCGGCTTGCATTTGCAATTACAATTAACAAATCACAAGGGCAGTCATTGAGTGTTTGCGGCATTAACCTTGAAAATCCATGTTTCTCGCATGGTCAATTATATGTCGCCTGTTCCCGTGTCGGAAAACAATCAGCTTTATTTATTTACACGCCAGACAAAAGAACAAAAAATGTCGTATATCATAAAGCATTGCAATGGAACAATAAAATGGTGGAGCGAAGCGCACCGGGCTCAGCTAGTTAATTATAATTGAAAAGAATTTTGATATATTTAAGTTATTAAATTAAGTTGTTTCTTATTTAGTTGTGTTTCCTTAAATAAAAATTATTTAAATATAATATTTTTTGTTTAATATTTGTGATCTTTCCAGTTTTCAATAGTTTTTAGAGCATATTTTAAGAGCATACAACGTCTTTTTTAGAGCATATTTAAAGCGCTATAAAAGGTGTTTTCAGAGCATATTTCCGGTTGCCCTATACATTATCCTTTCAAGTAGTGATAAGCTTATACAAATAAATAAGAAATATTATGGGATTCGCGCTCCGTGACGTATGTAAGTGCGACATCTTATTAAAAAGTGGTTCAATACTGCCTGCAGGGTTGCAGCGAGAATTGCTTTAGTTACCTACTGTTTGAATAGATGCCTTTAAATTTGTAGGTATAGTTTTGTAGACTTCCTGTTTACAATAACCCAACAAAAAAAAAAAATCAAATGCAGTCAAGTCAGGAGATCTTGGCGACCAACGGAATATGGAGTTCCTGAAAATAAGATTATTTGAGAATATTGGCTGCAATTCTGTCATAACAGGCCTGGCTATGTGTGAAATTGCACCATCTTACTGAAACCATACAAAAAGGGATTCTCTTCCTGCATAGTTCTGGGAAGGAAAACTTCCAACCTTCCAACTCAACCTTCATGAAATCTTCATTCACCGTTACAGTGCGACCGTTTTCTTCAAGAAAGTATGGCCCCGAAAATGCAGCTTAATAAAACTTCATAACACACTGTGACACTGTGATGCAGCTCGATGCAGCTCCGCCTCATGGAGTTCCTCTGGATTAAAGTGACTCCTTATTCAACAATTTTGCTTGTTTACATTGCCGTTTTAATCAAAATGTGCCTCGTCAGACATAAAAATTAAGTTAACTTGTTGTTGTCCTCTTCCACAATTTGAATGATCTTCTAGCAAAATTCCAAGAGAATCGGCAAGTCTGCTGGGCTTAGTTAGCTTATTATTTGTAGGGATATAAGCTCAAACCTTTGTTCAGAATTGTCTGCAGTGATTGAATGCTTATTTCCATTTGAGCAGATAAGTTCCGGGTTGAAACGTTAGGATGGCTTTGTATGGCAGCAGCAATCGTATCCGCTGACCTAACTGAAGGATCTCAGTGATAAGCCCTTCTTGTGATTGTCCCACGCTCGGCAACAAAGTTAATTAGCCTGATCACCGTCCATCTGCTCGGGGGACCCCAACGTCCGTCTAAACTCTCTTTGGACTAAAAACACAGACTCTAAAGGATGATAGCGACGCACTATCCAAATCCTATCAGGGTGGCTGTGGCGTAGTGGTAGTAGTTGCGCTTGTCACGCTGAAGATTTACGGTTCGAATCCAGATGATCTGGAAAAACTTCAGTGAATCATAAGCAAGGGCAAAGCTTTCAATAATACCCACAACTCTCCAGTTATCCTGGACACCACCCCAGAGTTGGTTGAAACCTTACATCTACGTTTCCTATTACTAAGCCGATCTGCCTGTCTCTCGTTCTTGTTCTTCATATGCTTGGGCTCTGTGTAAACATTATAACGGTATATCCTCCTAAGCGTGTATCCTCTTTAGCGTGTGTAAAAAAAAAAATTAAAATAAAAAAATTAAGCGATTGGTTACACAGAAAAAAAAGTTAGTACGTTTTCTTTTGGTTGCACGTTTCATTAGCCAGTCTGTAGTTGTTTAGATAAAAGCATTGACTGATAATATTTATTTATTATTAAAAATTATTTAAGAAAATCAATAATTTAATAGCTTTTACTTTCAGGCGAACAGAGTAAGAATGTGGAAAAGATTAAAGTTGAGGTATTCAATTTCAAAGAGCGGGAAACCTCGTCAAGAAAACAAAAGGAGAAGAGGTCAATATTTCCATAAAGAATCTTTAACCAAATCAGATAGATAGTATGTTTGAATTGGTTCAGAGTTATGTATATATTGGAAATATATGTATATGTAGCTATACCCAATCTGTTTGGTGGGTGAACTTTCAGTAAGACCTTGTGGTTGGATTTTACCTTGCAGCGCTTTCAGCTATAAACTGAATGATGCAGGTTAAAGATCACGGTTCAAGGTTTAAGATGAATGTGTCACAAGCTTCGTGGTTTGTGCATTGGACTATTGAAAAGCTTCTTTCAAATGCTTGATAAGCAGTTTTCCTTCTTCGGGGCAGAAACGAGTTACCGTCAATGGCGACCGCTACTTGAATTTCTGTGACCAGAACTTGAGAACATCGATATTGATGCATGCCATACAGCTTGGTTTTCTGAGGCATAAGTTTGGTGACTGGATCATCTCACGACGAGGTTTTGTGACTTGACACTCTTAGATTATTTTTTTTGGGGCTATGTCAAAGCTCAAGTCTATGTCGATAACCCACAGACTTTAGGTCATTTGTCAAGATATTCCCGACATAAGCCGCAAATGTTGAAAAAAAAATTAGATCGCTCGGGTGCACCAGTATAAGCAAAGTTGTCGTGAATATTTGAACAATATCTTAATTCGAACAAACCTTCTAAATAAAGCCACTATTGATTCACTATATTTAGAATTAAAATCCTGTCATTCGAAATGGAAGACCGTTTACATAATAATTTAAGCGTTTCGTCGCCTATCAGACAACGAGATGACAAATCTCCAAAAGTCCTTTTCCATCTCTGTGTGTAAGACTGATCTGTGTACCACTCAAAGGTTACCCAACTTTGTAGATTAAAATGACATGTTGAAAGACCCAAATTTCTTTCTGCAAATATACTTTCAAAAGGAAAGAAATCATTTAAAAATTACCACAATAATAATTAATTAATTAAAGCCAAAAAGTTTTCATGTTCAAGAGCGACAGCATTTAGAACTCAATAACTCCTAACAACAGTCCTCTTGGGAATTAGAGCAGCCGCTGTTCAAAGTTTGATGCTGATTTTTTTTTTTTCATTTTATTGGTGACTTTCCAAAGCCATCGCCGTTGTTGCTTTTGTCACTCTTCACGGTGACATAAACTTAAGAGGGGGATATTTTTTTTTTTTGTAAAAATTTTTTTTTAATTAAAACATTGTTTTACACCTGAATACCTGCAAAGATAAATATTACTCTCATTAATTCCATACTTTTCATAATTAATATACAAAAATATTATTTGTTTCCTCTTTCAGGTATGTACCTACAGACAGATACACTCATTCCAGATACTACGTGATTTATTGACAATAGAGTGATGGAAATTATTATGAATTCTCCATCGCGCGGACACTTAAATTCTTGAATATCTCACAGCGGGGGTTGCCTACCACTACGGATACGAGTATGTGATAAATAAATTAATTAATCGATGTGATTGGAAAAAATTGCGAATTAATTTACGAAATTGTCGACTGACTATTAAATCTGATATTAACATTTTGTAAGTATGTTCGAGCATGGGTTATTTAATTACAATTTTCGTCGCGCTATTGTTGGTGGTCGTAATGATTTTGTAAACACGATTTCTGTGTAAATATTCACTTGCCGAAATTTGTGAAATTTAAGTGCTCATGAATATTGAACTTAATTTTGTGTTCGCGATCTGTTAAGGAGTAATTTATGAAATAAAATTATTTAATTGATACCATGGAACAATGGTTAAAAAATTCAGTCACATCTGTAGGCAGCACAGTAATTGAAACCATCGATGAAATTAATATTACAATGTTCTGTGTGATTAAATTTTATTTGATTTGTAGTTCTATACTCGAATGTTCATGTTCGGTGGATGGTGATTGAGATCCGAATGGAACACGATGAAGTGCATACATATACATACAGATATGTATGTACATTTATTTAATTTCCTTCTCATTTCAGTCGCTTCGCTTTGATGTAATGCCGGAAATTGTTACAATAGCTTCTCAAGTGCAGTTACACTTCCTTAAACTCGGATGTAGATACACGTAGATGTACATGTAGTAGTGGAAGCTATTTCATAGTCATTTTCTATATATTGTAGCGGAAATTAAAATTTGGGTGACTTAAAGTTTTAAGACGAAACCTTTTCAGCTCGAATAGAATATATAGGTTTGTAAAAGTCAGCATTCTAGAACGCTAAAGTAGTTCCTACCTTACCTTCGGGTAGAATGTATTATTCTCAATATTTTTTGAAGTGAGAATTCTTATGCCTCGTAATCATGGGGCAGTAATTTTTAACTCCGATTAAACGCGACAGGTAAATGTTCAGGAATAATGGTTCTTGCCGTACCTAATATTTGGGCAAATTCCTAGGGGCAACCATTGCATACATTTAGGAGTTTGACACCATAACGCCAAAGATGTTTACAAACCAATTACAAGTTTAGGAGATTGGCTCATTCCTTTTTAGTGTTCCGTACCCAATTAACAAAACGGACCATTCATGGAATCACCTCGTTGTATATGTCTGTCTATTCATGATGAAGCTACTATCGAGACCTAAAGATTCTATGTTTGTTCTTCTTGCAGCTTCCCCGAAAAGCTAAATTGAAAAATATCTTACAAAAAAATTTATTTTTTTCATTAGCTGAAGAAAAGTTAATACTACAACTGAAATGCATTTATGCCACTATGTTCGATGCTGTCAGATACACATTAAGATAACTTTAAGACGCGATAATTGTTTTTGTATGTACACTATTTATGTAGGTTACAAACAAAAAACACGCCTTTTATCTGGGTTTCTCTTTGACAACCATGTTTCGTCTTAAAGACAAGAATAGGCAGTGTCAGGCACTGCAGTCAGTTGTTCATAGTAAAATATGATAAAAATACATATGGTATTCCGCCCTTTGTGCCTTAAAGTTTTTACAGAGCTTGAACCCAATGGCGAGCTCCGTATGGAACTCTTCTCAAAGTACGCCACTGATACTGCGTATTGGTAGGCTTAAAATTATTTTTTAAAAAACAGGTCGTCGGAAATGTCACAAATGTATATCCATTGGGTATGACAAGTGAATCCGATAGGACTGGATGGACCTCCATTGCACTATGCATCTCATCAGCAACAAACCCCACATTCATACTTGACCCAGACTCGTCAGATGTCGGCTGAGTTGTCCAACCGCACTTACATTGGGAGCGCTGGATAAGATATTACAATACAAATACATTCCTCTTCCGAAAAATCACTTGGTTCACTTGGTTAGAATAATAAGTGTTTGGGATATGATCTCGTTAAATGGACATTTGTGGGTGGCCGTGGCGTAGTGGTAGTCGTCGTCACTTGTCATGCGAAAGGTTCACGGTTCTAATCCAGATGTCTTCGAAGCATTTATTTCTCACGAAATAAAAATAAGTTGATCAGTTTCAGAAGTTAATATCGAAACCTACTGCGAAGGCATAACACTGGCAGTAGGATGTTGGATATGTTTGAAAAAAATTGATCGCACAAACTATAATAAGAAACATCTGGAAAAAAATCCTGTGAATCATAAGCAAGTACAAAAATAATACACAACTCTCCAGTTATCCTGGACACCACCCATAGAGTTAGTTGAAATTGAAACGTATCATCTGAGTTTCCTACCACTACGTCGATCTGTCTGTCTCTCGTTCTCGTCCTTTATGTGCTCGCGCTGTGTGTAAACATTAAAAGGGTATTCATATCCCCTTTAGCGTGTGTAGATTATAAAAAAAAAAAAAAAAAAAAAAAATGAGTCAAATCCGAAATTTCGAGAATTGTGGTTTCACTATGCGCTCATTCGAAACATCCAGTTGCTGTGAATATCAAAGCAGTACCATCCCTTATCTTCTTAAGTTATAAGCTTAAGTTTTTAAAGATTGAAATTACCTTAGAAACAAACCGTTCATTTGGGCGCGATTGCCTCGTTTTCATATCGAAAAACCTTTCCTATTTTGTTCCTTAAATCACTTACTCGAAAAAAATTCTTTTGGAAATTAACTTCAAATTTCGAGAGTCCAAAAGACTGTTTCCTTAAATATTGCTTAGTTCTCTTCTTATTTAAAAAAAAATAAAACAATTTACTTACATTTGTATGAGAGTGATGCAAGCTATTAATAAACTCATATAATTCTCCTGGTACTTGGCCACAACGGTCCTTGAAAATATACTCAATTTTAAAACTTCAAAACTATTTGCAGACACCCACCTTTTCAAAACTAAATCAACGTTTTTGATACATACAGTTAATTAATATTGCTGCCAACATTGTGTACACATTATTGGGTGGGGGAGTTTGAAAGAGGTGGAGAAATTCGGTACTAAAGCGTATAACAGTTAGAAATAACCGTACCCAAGGCTTTGGACGGCAGCAATATTTTCATTCATGACTTTGGCAGTGGAAATTTGCAGGACCTGCGCAGATGCTCTCCCATCTATTCTGTTGAAATAGAGGGGAATTCCTTAACTATGCTCTGTGAGTGGTGTTTGTTTACATCGTGTATTACATTAACCTTTTTATACCATTCACAGAGAGTTCTATGCTGGATATATGAGTAGTATCCTTCCGACCGCGATTACAAACCACCTACGACTTACAATGTTCGTTTGAAATATTTCAGTTACAAACCGGTGTCCTCCAAAGAAGGACGAAACAAGGTAGCTGAAGCTATTCAATTTATTTTAGATTTTCCTTCATCATCCTTGCGATAGAGGTGGTTTGGTCCTGTAGGACTTAAACTTTATGAACTGCTTCTGAATGGATTTTAGTGTTTCGGGATTTCTTGTTTTCACATACGAGTATAAAAGGTTACAACACCCCAAGTGATACTGAGTGTTTTTGTTTTTTGTTTTTTTTTGTTCTTGTCGGTTCTACGACTACCATGCGAATAATTCCTATGTTAATTAGTGTATGGGTTTTTGTCTAACCAGTACAACAACAACAAGATAGCAAAAAAAGGTGAAAAAAGTGAGGTGAAAGCAAAAAAAAAAATAATGAAAAAAGGGCGCACACAATCATTACCGCCGCACAACGTGCAATGTGTTACCTAGTCGGGGATCTAATGATATGATATCCTTATGATGAGTGAGTGTGTGTTCGGTTTATGTGCTTTAAAACTTTTACGTGCCCAAAATGTCGTCCTTTTCGCTGTCGCTCCCGGATGGAGATGATTTTTTGTTTGTTTTTTTTTTTTTGTTGCTTATCTTAATTATAATTCGTTTGTGGAATAAAATGTCAACAACATTGTCGTCGTCGTCGTCGGTGGCGGTTTCTCATCGTGTGCGTTCGTAATAATCATTATCATGTGAAATGATTCAAAATTGAATTGCATACACTCGCGTCTTGTAGTATCTATACACAGTGAATCCTACCAACCTACAAAGATTAGGTATACGCCGAGTATGATGATGATATGGTCTTCATTGTGTTTACGTTATGAATAATTTAGTTTTTCGGTGCTGTGTATCTATGTATGTATGTGAGTGTGGTAATTATAGCAATTAATTCAAAGATAGCGAGAAAGCGAAATTATTGTCAATATTTTCCTTAGTTCATCAGAAGTCACAAAACGTGAGTGTTAGTTAACAAGACGAAGAAGAAATAAAACAACGAAAGGATATTCGTTGTAATTTTTGGATATCCTACTGAATAATGTGATGGTTATGGTCGTAAAGTGTGAGGCCTCTAACTAAGGCGTTTGATGGTGATATGTCATATTAATTGGTTGGTAATTTGAAGGGGAAATTAAGTCAAATGAAAGGGTTGCGTTAACGAAGTAATTACTGGTGGTATATTGCGGGGAGCGGGGGGAACTCTTATATAGACAATGATCGCGTTTACGATTCTAATCGAAATTCTTTGCGAGTATATACACATCTACCTACTGATATGAAGTTTAAGTCTCATTTAAACAATTAAAGCCTCTTGAGAGTAATTTTGTTAATAGAATCGTATTCTGCGTTGGTTTAAAATCAAAATTTTGTTTTAACTCGTACTACACATCGTATTTTCTATCTCAATTCGTTTGAAATTTGCGTGTTCACGTTATGTATCTATTAACTCAATTAATTAGTAAAGAAGTAAGTATTTATAATCGACTGAAGTATTTTGAGATGTTTTGAGATAGATACTGTTACAAGTGATGTGAACCTTATGAAATTATAAAATGTTCCTGAAGGGTGTTTTTAAAGTATGAGTGATGGTATTATATGAGAGGCTGCCTTATAACAACAGGATGGATCTAAGCCATACTTGAATAATTCAATCATAATGGCCATAATATTCTCGTCAGGTGCAATTTAGGTTTAAGTGAATTTCAAACCCGACCATTTAATCCGCATTTTTTGAACCCGAACATTTTAACCTAAGTGAGCACCGTGGTGTAGTGGTTAGTGCGTTGGACTACTATGCAATGCTGTCAGGGTTCAATCCCAGCCCGGGTCCAACATCTAAACGTTTGTTCACTGTGCCACCTCTTCTGAATATCTGACAAGCCTTCTAAAGTATCTTTTTCATGATGAGCTTCTCAACTTGCCGTCCAGAGACGATACACAACTGTAGGTCCCTTCCATTCGTGCAAAAATATTACACACACACACACACACAAATGGTTGCGAGAAGCAGGCCTAGGTTCACCCCGAGCTTAAGCGCCACCTAAATAAGAAAATAAGTTTAAACCTACATATGTGCATGCTATTCACTCAAAAATATGCATTAAACCCGGGGAATTAAAAACAGTAGAATCTCGGAAAGATGAACTCTTCCAAAAGATGAAGGGGATTTTTCACCATTGCAGTGTATTCTAAAAGATGAACGGGTTGATTTTTGGATACTCGAAAAGATAAACGCTCTACACATATTTTTATTTCTTCTTTATTCGTGTTTTAGTTATTCGTAGTAGATTCATATAACCGTTATTTTTTTTTGGAAAACTGTTCTTTTCTGCTTGATTTTACATTTCATTCAGTTTGTTTGCAAACCGGTGTGAACTGAATTTATGTAGAGGAAAGATGCCACGAGTTAAAGGCCGGGTCAAGTTTTTTAATTTAAAAGAAAAGTGCAAAGTGTTAAAAGACATCAAAATTAAGTACCTATACTCCAAAAGATGAAAATTTCGAAAATATGAATAGGGACTATTCGTTCATCTTTTCGAGACTCTACTGTACACATTAAATGCGGATTTCAAACAGTTTAAACTCATTATTAAATGATGAGGAACATGAGGACGAATTTGATGTTGGTAGAGTTGGTTCGATTTCATTCAATATTTCCTCATTCCTTTGCGTCTCGTGGTAGCAGCAAATCATCTATGTCGATGTCATTGCAATCATTGCACAAATTATGAAGCATGCAGCACCAAATCTGTACTAAATCAAGCCGCATGCAAACAGAAGCAACACAGCCAACACCTTATGTTTGGCTGTAAGCTTTTGTGATCTAGAATGAAAACGAAATAAATAAAGCATAACGATATCTAATGAATGCTATACTGACGTATATCACCACACCATCCAACTCATGTTGGATTAACGAATGCAGCCGCCAAAATGCCGTAAGTACTTCCTTTTCTTCGTAATCGCCGACACAGGCTCGCTTATGCATTCGATTCATTCGACGAGAAGGACGGTTCGTTCACCGTCTGCTGTTTCATAAGCTCTTCCAAAAACTCGTCCTCTGACAACAAAGACATTTATATCTCATAAACTTCACCAATGAAATGAAATGACTTGAGCAAAACGAGTCAATGCAGTGAAATCTTGGCAAGTTGGCCACCTGCGGTGCAAGAATTGTTGGCCAACTTAGTTAGTTAGTTTAGTTAGACTTTTATTTCAAATTAATACTTAACGATAATTATTATATTCTGAATTTAAGTACAAACAAAAGTTAGTTAAAATAATACAAAAATATTAAAAATCTCCTTAAATTTTCTTTCTATATCGAAGTGCAGCTGCTGTGCAATTGTATAAAACATCCCATCCATTTTCACCGTTTAAAATGTTTAATGCTTCACTTTCTTCTTGTTCCAGAGCATCCTTTGAAAACACCATAAATCGAAGTTCTTTCAAAATTGGGCAAACTCGTTGGCCAACTTATATAGGTGTATGTGGCCAACTTATAAGAGTATATATGTTTGTTTTTGTTTTTGTTTTAATACAAATAAAAGATCGATATAGCTATGTACGTGCCCATTTATTGCACACATGAAACAAGAACGGCCATTTCGTTATTTTACCGCTCCGTCTAGACGTTTTGTTCAGTGGTTAACCGAAAATATGGAACAAAATCCATCACATACTCATATTACCATTGGCCAACTTTCGCCGGTTATTTACTATGAGAGATGAGATAAAGTTTTCAAATTTGCGGCAAAGTTCCAAGATAGACAGGTGGACAGACAACATATAAAGGTATTTTAGGAAACGTTATTTGTATGCAATTTTCTTGGTGCCGTTAAATATTGACTTTGTCAGGTGGCTAAATAGACAGGTTTCACTGTATTATGAAATTGGGTTTTAACCCGAGTTAAAGTACTTAAATTGGACTTCGGGGGTAGTTTTAATTAAATCGGATTAAACACCGACCAGGTTTATACAACTGGGTTTAAGTTCGGTTTTAACGAGATTAAATTCACTTGTACCCGAGTATACGTTTCAACCCGAATAAAAGTGAGTATTTACTTAAAAAAAACGATATAATTTGCCAATTTAAAAAAAAAAAATTAGAGCTTTTGAAAAACTTTTGTTTGCTTCCCAGAAACGAATCAGTTTTCCCTTTTTTTTGTGAACGTTTTATACCTACTACAGAAATGTAAGAATTATTAAAAAATACTACTAAAAGTACGACATGTGGAAAAATATCACCGGTTTTCAAACTGCCATATTGTTGCCTAAAAATCAGCACTGAAATGTACATAATGTATATTCTTTTCCTTTTTTATTCTATGCAAATATGTAAGCGTATGTACAGCAACATTCATCGTATTCCCAAGCCAGTGATGCCATATCATTTTGAGCTAGAATCGTATTTTTCAGCAAAAAAAATCGTCAAAATACGATTTTGCAAAAAAAAAAAAAAAAATTGATAAATCGATGGCCGCATGCAAAAAGATACTAAGTGCACTTAGTATAGTTTTAAGTTATGTATACCATAAGAATTGACCCGTTGTCTTTTATTTTTCAAATTTTTTTCGTGTGAATCGAACCAAAAACCTTGAAAATAGAGCTATAATAGCACTTAGTATAATGTATTATGTAAACACTTATTCCAAGCAAAATCATACTAAGCGCTCTTAATATTTTTATCACTAAATTTTCCAATAAACGCATGCATATTTTGCTTGGAATTTTTGGAAGTTGAATGCATTAATGTGCTTTTAAGTATACTTTTGTCTGTACGCAAGAAAAAGAAGATGATCTTAGTATACTCTTCAGTGTATAGATTTCCAGCCACATTAATACTAAGTGCACTTAAAATAGTTTTTGATATGTTTTGTTCCGTGTTAAACAGAACTAACATCAAATAGTATATTCAAAAGTTTGAATTAGACAGTCAAAATAATACTAACTGCAATTAAACATAATAAGCCACAATATTGCAGACCTAACTCCATCTCTAAAAAATTGTATAAAAATTATGAGAGTAACAAAGCATTCAGCTGCATTCCACAGTGAATTCAACCACCAAAAGTGGAATTGGGTGTTCTGCATTCCGAACGAAACTATGAATTGTGGCTTGTATGTTCGAAAGTGAATATTTTGGTGTTCTGCATTCCACTCAAGATGACAGCTGTAAATTCGTGTTCTGCATTCCGAAAATCCTGTGATTTTAGTGAATTGAATTCACTAGAGATTCTTGACGTGAATTGAATTCACATGGCGTTGTAAAGTGAATTAATTAATTAATTTGTTGATCAGAATCATTTTGGAAAATATGAGTAGAATAATAAGACTTTTCATTAGTGTATTCAAATAATTCCTTTGTTTAATATAGTACAACACAAAAATTAGAGGCAAGAGAGTATTCTCTTGAATTACATGAAAGAAAATCAAGATTTTCCAAGATCAAGATTTTCCAAGATCAAGATTTCTCTGACTCCACTTCTCGCAGGATATCAACAAATATTTTCTTACACACCCTAAAACTGTTTTTAAAAATGCAAAAATTATTAAATAAATTATTTTTCTTCAGTTATCTAACTTCGGGAAGTTCCAGAATGTTAGATTTATGTCGGAAAATCTTCCTGCGAACTCTCTCCATTCGGTTTTCTTCGCGGTCATTTAAAAATGTTGTTTTCCATTTTTTCCATTTTTTTAATAAAATATATTTTTTCTTAAATGTTTAATTCACTTTCACAAAACAAAACCCAAGAACTGAAAATCTCCAATGATTTTGAAATGATTTGACAGCTGTGTTTGACATTTCAAACAAATGAATTCAAAAATTCGAAATCACTCGGAATGCAGAACAAGAATTCCATTCCGAGTGAATATCAATTTCGGTTTCAATCCACTTTCACTCGAAATGCAGAACAGGGGGGTTAGTATCTTTTTGCATGGGGCCATCGAAATATGCACATACTAAAATTTATTAAAACAGAAAAAAAGGGAAAATAATTGTTAGATTGAACTTTGACTGCGATTATTAATATCGCACTGAATTTCCTTATACATTACCTACATGATTGAATTGAATTTGCTTAAAATGTTACCTACTGTCAAGATTACGGTCATATCATTGTGAGTTCTGAAAATGAAGTAAGGCTTTTGCATGAAGTATTCCTTGTACAAGTGTACAAGTTTACAGCCGAAAAAATCCTTTCGATACTAGTTGATGAATTTGGTAATGATAGGATAGTAAAAACAAATGATTTTATCAAAGGATATGCAAAGTTTCCATCCTACCTCTTTATTTCCAAAATATGTTTCTAAATAGAAGCTCGAAATTGAGGTTTCTTATTTCCATAAATCATTATTATTTCCTTAAAATCAAACTTATTAAATTTGGTGAATGAGTTCAATACAAAATCTCAAACATAGATAAATTTAGCTTTTCCATTGTTGATGAACCTCAACACCTAAGTATAATGAATTAAAAGCAACTATATATAAATCGACGGTTTAGATGGGGTGGTTTTATTTGTCGTTGAAAATTTTTTCGATGGAAGCCACTTTCTTTAAGAAATAAAATAGCGAGAATTAATTTTTAATGTACCTTATGAAATGAAAGAAAAATTGTTAAAAGTGGCTGATTTTTGATCAAAAATCGTACAACATTTTCGGAGCCCAAAAATCATAAAATTAAAATAAATCGTACAATATGGCATCACTGTTCCCAACCCCACTCGATGAAGCCCAAACTATTCAATCTGTACTTAGATATTGGGTTTTTGCTTCCGTTGAGTGAGGTTTAAAATTCAATCAAAAGAATACAAACAAATGTGCAGACTAAAAAATAAAAATCGCATTCAATTTCGAATTTCACAATTGCGTCAATAAAACGTAATGACAGTTTCAACTTCTATGAAAGCTATGGTGTGACAATACACAGTTGATTTTATGCTCAATTGTGGTGAATCGTGTGTTGATTTTATTAGCTTATTTGAATGAACGCACATTTAAAATGACATTTCACAATAACAGTGGAGTATTTGAGTGGATTCGGAGTCGAACCAATTTTTTGAAGAACTGCAACGTGACAATCTAATCGTAGCCGTACGCGCGCCGTAGTATGTGGTTGAACAATAAACTTTGGCACGTCAATCAAGTCGACCCTCTCTGATTGAGATTGGCTATATTCGTCTAGCTATCTGAGGCACCGCCGTTTGCTAATTAATTCGGTTTTCAGACAAATTCACTTAATGTTCACTTTCCAGGACTCGTTTTACCAATCAGTCCTTTTCTGGACGTAAGCGGAGCGGAACACAGTTTTTATATTTGGATGGAAAAGTCAAATGAGCGTCGGTCTTTTTGGTTTTAATGATAGATTCTTACTCCATTGAGTACTGTATTTCGATATAAATAAAAATCGTTCATGTAACTGATCCGACAGAAATAAATACTTGGCCTACTCGAAGCAGTAAGTTGAACACGCCAGTTGTATTTCTTAAAATATTCCATGGACACTGGACGCATTCATGTTGTACCATTGATAAATTCAGCGCAAAAGTGTCAGAGAAAATGTTACCAGAGCAGTTCAGTACTTTCGCAGACTTAGAACTGGATATGACAAATTTTGTCTGTGCAAAAAAGAATAATAATTATTTTATTTTTACAAAGGAAATCACAACATTTACCCGAAACCTTTTGAAGTTTGAAAAACTTTCGAAAACAAACATCATAAGTTTTTATTAAAAAAAAAAAAAAAAAAAAATAACTAGGTTAGTTTAGGTTAGTTTGGGAATGGTTAGTTATTATATGAATATTCATTTCTACTTGAAGAGCCAAAAGTCCATTGTTAATACATTCATGGTTTTGAAATTTATCGTAAGACAGTTTGTGCTCTCAGTGAAGGAGTTCCGATATTTGGTTGCAAACAGATCTAGGTATTATATGCACAGTATACTCATACATAATGTACATTCAAATTCCACTTAAAAAAAAATTGATGTGGTTTCTCTGATTGACGTGTTTCATCTACATATGTAAATGCCCAACCGACCACTTTAACACATACGTTTTGAATGGCAACAATTTTCGAAATTGACATGCATTTGCATGTAATTGAGTCTTTGGATGAATCTTTATTTCGCAGGTTGTCTTTTCCAGAATCAGTTGGGACCATCTTGAGTTAAATGCGCATCAGTAGAAATTTCGTCAGCCTTCTAGTTCCAGAATTCAGTACCAGCAGAATGATACAGGCTTTCCAAGTTCAAGTATGTTGACGAGTTCAATTACATTCTGATCATGATCACGGACGTAAGGAATAAACTCCTCCTTGAATTCCATTGCACAAAATGGCTTAGCTGGTTCAAGGTCGCAAATATTTGTGTCAGGACTTCTTTAACTTATCTATCTTATCTTCTCCATTTCTATTATATTTCAATTTTTATGCAAATCCCGCATTTTCTTCAGCAATATTAAAATTGAATTTTGTTAAGGCAGCGCTGTCTAAAGTAATCTTCTTCTTCTTCTTAGGTGGCGCTACAGTTCGGGGGAACCAGGGCCTACTTCTCGCAACCATTTATGTGTGTTTTACATTTTGGCATGAATGGAAGGGACCTACAGTTGTGTACCGCCTCTGGACGGCGAGTTGAGAAGCTCATTATGAAAAAGATACTCTAGAAGGCTTGTCAGACATGCAGAAGAGGTGGCACCGTGATAAATCTTTTGGGTGTTTACTGGGATTGAACCCGGGCAGCTTGAGTAGTCCGACGTACTAACCACAATGCCACCGCGCCATTGTCTAAAGCAATGTAAAAGCATTAATGCTGATATAATCCTTTTCGTCCTGTTATATGTTTTACTTTATCATAATTGTTTTAGAACAAAACCAACAGATCTCAGTTTTTCATGTACAACTTTACGTGGCTCTTACGCGCATTAAAACAGAACAAATCTTATTGTGTTGACTATGTCGTTTAAACGGAGGTTTAATAAGACCCTTGTATAAAGTAGTTAATAAAATCTCAGACAAATCAAAAAAGAAGGTCTGAAAGTAGAAACAAAGCAAGTACACAACACTCGATATCAGGAACTAACGGACATATTTGTTTCATCATAAATGATAAAGAATTAAATCAAATTATCAACTGCAAGACCAAAAAGGTATCCTCGTGTAAAATACTTCAAAGAAATAAAATTGCGAGAGAGCATCTTAACCCATATTTTATATTTGCAATTTTAGTTCTGAGAAAATAAAGTATTATTCCCGAGTTAATATATAATAAATAAATCAAATAAAAATGAACACCAATGCGAAGTGTTACTATGCCGGTAAAGCTGTCAGCTCCAAATATTGTATTTCAATCTTAAAGAACATCACATTTGTTTGCAGGATAAAAACCGCCATAAAAAAGTTACACGAACCTATTCGGTGTTTGGGTTTTTGTTTTGGGAAATCTGTAATCTACAATATCATGCAGTTGGTGAATAGGAACTTCAATGTTAAAATTATTTTCCTTTAGTTTGCCCACAATCTAACGAACTGTCATCACACAATCTAACGAACACTGTTCAGCGTTGTGTACATATTAAGAATAAATTACAGTCGGATGTAGCATGTACTTTGAATTGCTAAAAGGGAAATTCAATTTAAAAAGTTTTCTATTTCTACATCATCATTTCTATTCTACTCGCATATAAAACTTCATAACATATATTTTATTTTGTTTGCTGTACGCTATCTATGATTGATTTCGTCTTTTTCATCTAGCATAGTATACTATAATGTCTTTATTTTATATTTCATTTGAATTCCTTAATAATCGCATAATGACACTTTTCATGTCAGCAGTTTTGTTTTCCCCATCATGAACTATTAAATTACATGACTTGCATCCCTACTCAATTAGCCTGATTAGTTGTGAGTTGGAAGAAATCGAAAAAACATGCGAGCAACGTTGTGACAAAAAAAAAAAAAATAAATCAATTAGAATTTTCTCCGATAATCTGACACAATTAAAATTACGAATTGCTTAATAAGTGGAAATGGAAGATAACTGAAATAATAAGAAGGAAAATTATTATCTATTTAATAGTAGGGGGAGCTGGGGCACCTTGATATTATTTTCGTTGGACTCAAAAACAGGTAGCATATTGACAATAATAGCAAAGAAAAATATTTGATGTGTTCAGTCTTCAGTGTCTTTCTTACTAGCTTATACTGTCAGACGAATTTACTCTTAGATTCATTCACAAAAAATATTAGGATGTATTTATAAAGAAATGGAATATTGTATCAAACTGCCCCACTCACGGGGTACATTGATACATGTCAGGGGCACTTTGATTCACAGCCTATTAATCACTATTTATTTTCTGAATACAACCAGTATTTACATATATGAGTATTTGGTAATTCATGTGAACTGAGGTTTAAATCAGTTTTGATTTGAAATAAATGCTTTCGCTTTTTGGATAAATCACATAAGCAAAAGAACTCAAAACAAGGATCTTAGAATATTAAGTATAAAATAAGCAGTCTTCCTGATTTTCATAATCAGTTTTTAGATAACTGTAGTTAGCACTTTTAATATTTAGGTATTAAATCAGCGTTTATTTTACTCTCAATATCTACATACTTACATAGAAATGTTACAAGGGGACAAATTTATCTCAAAATTAAGGAAAGAATCTGTTCTAAATGTTTCTTGACTATCGGTAACTTCAGGATAATGTCAGAATCTTAACAGACCCCAGCTTAAAGAAAGATACGTGAAAATCATTTCCTCCACTCTCTTCTTTTATTAATATAATTTTCCCAACAAATTGGTTAAAAGGTAGCTTCTTTTTTGAGTTGATTACCTCTATTATTAGATAACATAATCCCTTTCCTGAAGATCACTGGCTACAGGTGGAATTTAGTAGAAGATATGTGGGGCACATTTATACGCATCAAACTATCCCGAGATCATATGTATCAATGTGCCCCAACCGACATTACGGAAAATAAATACTAAATGCGGTTAAACCAAACGTTTTATAAGGAAATTTTACGTAAAAATCAAATTATAAAGGACATAGGGTAAGCCACCCAGTGATTGGCACATTAATGTGATTAACTCACTCACATTAAGAAAACTCACCATCAACTAAAATACAAACTTTGTTTTACCTATTTTTTTTGAATTCATTGGTTTGTTAGAATCATAAAAAAAATAACAAATAGCATCAAAAGATTTAGAATCTATTAAAAAAAACATAAAACTAACGAAACAAAATAAAATTAAATGTTTGCCATTTATTGGCATAGTTTTCTTGTTATTGACAGTCTTCTGTCTTATTGGCACTGTAAGATATTGGCCCCATTAACTTCTTCTTTAGCCTCGTTACCTGCCTCTTCATTGTTATTTCTACAATATTTAACATTTTTGGGTAGTTTCGGCATCTAAAATACATCAACCCTGATTATACCAAGATAAAATTACTGTTAAGATATGTGACAACGCCCTTAGATCAAATACAAATTATGTGAGGCTGTCATTTTTAGGCAATGATTGGCATGGTGTCAATTGGTGATTGGCACCATGCTCATCATCATTAACAATAATTAGTAATGATTAGCAGTGCCAACAATAGAAAGAGAATTATTTTTCATTGCCATTAATTGTCACACCCAATAAATAAAAGTAAATAACTTTAACGTTTATTTTCACTAATCTAACATGCACGTTTACATTATGCTGGTTTGGTAAAAAGTACTTTTTAAATCAGGGATTGCCGATTTTTTTAAAGTAAATATAGTCCTTTGCCACGCACTACTCTACGGTTTTATCAATGTTCACTACAAAAAGGCGCGATCTTGTAATGATGTTTATAACAAATCTATATTTTAACACTGCCAACGTCAAGAAAATATAAATAGTGATGCCAAATAGTACTTGAAAATTCAGGTAAAATTACAGGTTAAAAAAAATCAAATTTGTTTAAAAAAACTTATAAAAAAATGTTCAAGTTTTGCATGCCAACCATTGGGGGGGTGCCAACAAATGAAGTGCTTACCCTATATGTACTCAACAAATAACTTCATATAAAATTGTTAGCACAAATATGCTAAACAAAACGCACTCGAAAGAAACAACAAAAGATCACTTGCGGACATGCGAAACAGATTTATGCTTGCTGGGCCCAAAGCGATGACTGAACAGGGATGTCAGTCAGATATGTGTTTGCGTTGTTAGACATGTTGTGTTGTGTGAGTGGTTGAGCGGTCTCTTGCGTTTGGTTTTCAAATCAACGTTCCCCATCTCGGACTAAAGGGGAGCCTTTACTAAACATTTTTAATGCATCATTTAGACTGTTTTTTTTATACCACTTACCAAAAGAGGATAATATGCGCTGCCTTTTTCCTTTTACAAATTAATTAAATGTAACAATGGTGATCTAAACATGGGACTGTATAATCGTGGCAATAAATTATATCGAAATCCTTTCACAAGTAGATATAGATGCGACGTTTGAAGCTATTAATTTGTTTCATTTATCATAGTTAGGTGTGTCCTCCCGTGACTACTGGTTATGGGCTTAGATTGACTTTCCTTGAATCTACATAGTACATACGTATGTATGTTGGTAATATTTAAATACATTCCTCCATACATATGGATGTACCCACATTAAGATACATACATATGTATTGTATATCTGTAGCTCCAGCTAGAAATGATTATTTTATAAAAAGTTCAACTGCTATACCCGTAAGTATGTATGTACATATGCAGGGCCACTTTCTCGTGAATCCTTCGTCTAAATAAAAAACAAAAATTGTATTGAAATAATTGATTTACTTTAACTCCTTGTCCAGTGGGCAATCAAGTGTAGTTCATATAATCATAGAAAAACTATGTGAATGAAGAAACAATTATGTAAATGTCTTCAAACACACCTACTTATTTTAATCTCTATTCCGTATGTGGCTAACCCACTCTCGGAGTGATTGATAGGAGATTGTCCAACATTGAACGATATTATTCACCATCAATAGTGGTTGTCCAACGTTGCCACTAATGGTAATTTCATACCAACCTGTAACGTCATATTCGATGGTAAGAAGGATATTTTTGTAAAAACAGTCGGTTCCATTTGTAATATGTATGTTTTGTGTACCCGATTAGTTTGGTTTTGTCAACGGTTTGGTTTTTTTTTTCACTTTTCACGGTAAAAGCAGGCTGCGATACCCATAAAAATCGATTCAGTAGGTATTAGTCAATTGAATTTCCTCTTTTACTAAAATCCTTTGACATAATGGCATATCTACATCAGCTCTTTGCTCACAAAACCATTGAGGATTTATTTTCTCTGTAGAAGTACATTAAGCATATCAGTTACAGAATATAAAATGGACCAAGTCAAATCCAAAAAAAAAAAAAAAAAAAATCGGCGGATTATTCGTGAACGTTTTTTATGAACGTGACGTATCGTTTCTAACTGAACATTGAATCTAAGTAATCGTATTGAATGTTCTCAAAGCAAATATGATCACGTCACCCCAACTTCGTTATTTTCAAAACCTTTTGCCATTACAGCAGTAAACCGTAAATGGATTAATGTTACAAATTTACTCTGAAATCTTATTTTGACAGTTCGTTATGCGTTGCAGGCAGCTTTTTGGAACAGACGATCCAAAATAATTATTTAATGCGTATAAAATGGCAAGAAGAATAAACTATATTCAGTACATTTCGTTATAATTCTTAATTTAAAACTCACTCGCTAAAAGATGCTTGCTAAGTGTCTAAAAATTCAAATAGGCAACCTTCCTAAATTGTTGCAGGAAAATTAAATATTTTGGCGGAAACATTTCAGTTTAGGTATCATCACACGATGGTGCAAGGGGGTCGCGATGAGTGCATTATGGTGCCTTGTGTTTTATGATGGCTCAGCCGTATAACCGATTTCAGCATAACCTATAACCTAACCTTAGAGGCAAGACATATGTAAGTACATCGGTCGATGACCTCAAGATACATAATTTATTTACATTTTCAATGGCACTGTGTTTGTCATATTACAATTGACTTTCATACTTGTTAGTCTTGTTACAATAAAGTTGGAATACAATGACAATTTTCTTTATGATGCTCAATCTCATGATGCTTTGCAAAATGTTAATTATTGGCATCACTTTCAACGTCGAGTGTTCATTTTTGCAAAGTTGATCAAACTGATGCACAAACTTAACGAAAAAAAGCATCACAGAAATACCTGATGCGCAACTGACTCGCTAGCCAAAAAGGAAAAAAAATGTCGGAAGAGAAAGAAAAGTAAGTAAAAAATGTATACATTTTTGTTGAATTCTTCCTTTTTTTCAACTAAAACTTTCATTAGCACAACTTCCATCTCGACATTAATGTTTGATGTAAGGGTAAGCAATGCGTTCTAAAACGCAAACGTCATATTCAATCAGCATAAACTGTACATCCCATCAGCATCGCAAATAGGCAGTGATGGCCTGGTGAAGCTCCTCCTTCCAATTCTTCTGTTTCCATTAACCCATTAGAGGCCAAAGCTAAAATACAGTGATTTTTATTTAAAAAAAAGTATTTTCCAGTTCATGTGTAAACTGTAACGCATTTCAGAAAAGAAAACAATTTTTTATTAAAAAAGTTGTATAGCCATGTGCCCACTGTACTCAAATGAGTACAGTAAAAAAAATTGCATATAAATGACGAAAGAACTGAAAATTTTTTAGTTTTTCACTCTGAACTTTGTAATGATAAGTACTTTAACTAAAAATCAAAGTAAAAGGTTCCAAGTGGGTATACTCACTTGAGTACAGTGACATCCGGTAGGATGTTTCTTAGTCGGGACATACATATACGATATAATTCCTCGGGAGTCGAACAGGAAAGGTAAACAAATTACATTGGATTAAAACAAACACTTGATAGATAAATTTCCTCACGCCAGCTCCTGCAGACATAAAAAAAATACATACTTACTTTGATTTGTTCACTGAAAAGAAAATATTATAGATGCTTCCTTTGAATTGTGATTGCAACTATAATTCACCGGTTAAATAAGGAGCACATTAATGAACTGTGGAAGTGTGGACACCAGCAGAATCTATTCTATTTAACGGGTTCAAGCTTATTCTAAGGTTCATTCGACATAACAAAACGAATACTGGCAAAGAGCACCAAATTACCAATAAAGCCTGTAAGAGGACAATATGGAAGCAGCATTTTATAAGCAATCCGACATGTGACAATGCAGTCATATTTATATCTATCTATTGCAATAAATAATAAAATACAGTAGATGACGGATATAAGAAAGTCCAAAAACCCAAGGAATTTCTTTCTTTTATCCGTGCTTTCTTATAAATAATAAATGGATATAAGAAAGATATCTTCTTATATCAGTAACACGGATATAAGAAAAAATATTTCTTATAAGTATCGCAAAAGCATATAAAAAAAAAACTATCATAGCATTGAAAGACACATTATATGTATCGTTTAATTGTACACATGAATGAAAAAAAATAAAAAACTTATAACATAACAAAAACAAAAAATTAAAAGTGATTGCACTTCATTTAATATTTTAAGATTAATGTTTAAGGCAGCGTTTAAAAAAATATGAATTTGGGAGAAAACTTTCTAATGCACGTTTAAATTTCTATGTAATGTATAGAATTTTGTATCAAAATAGTTTCTTATATCAGTGTCTTTCTTATAAACGTGTTGCTTATAAACAATTTTTTTTACACGTAACGATATGGGAAAGTACGTGGTGTTTTGAAATGTGTGTCTCATAAGCGAGTCTTTTTTATATAGGATGTTCTTATATCCGTCATCTACTGTACTCGCAAAAAAAGAAAGAATTAATAGCATTTTCTAGTACTTGCTCCTTTTTTATTTGAAAATCCATAGCATTCCCACACAAATAGGTGTGGGTAGTCTGGTACTATAATCGTCCATTTAAGGGGTAGGAATGAATGATTTCAGTTTTCATTCATTAGAAAAACATCGGAGTTTTATTTTTAGCATAAATAAGAAAGTACTTTAAAAATGTAAAACTTAAAAGGAACACTTGAGCTGAACCGTCCCGTGAAAATTTTTCCCGGCTTTTTTAATCTTCATCAAAAATCAGATATTTTCTATTGGATTGGACTCTTGTGACTGTGATAATAAATCCATGGTAATAATGCAATTTTTTTTTTACGGATTATTATCATAAGACACTCATTAGAGCTCGCATTTCTGAATTTTTTATTTCGCTGAGTTTCCACTTATGTTAGGTTAGGTGGGGTGGCACTGGCTATCCCCATATTTGTTAGGACTCACTTAAACCAAAGTAGATCCATTGTGTTGCAACATAAGCCGATTCTAATCGATACTCTTGGGATTATTTTGAGAGTTGGATGAATTTCCATTTACTTTGCAGCGGCTAGACAATCTTGAAATGAATTTGTTTCAAGTTTCCAGGTACTTTGCTACCTCTTATGTACGTAATTCGTTTCAATCATTTAGGATAGACTGCTAGAATCGTTTCTTGTACTTGACACTCATCGCTCACTTGACCTGTTTGACTCCCGCCATGAACGAAAATGAAAATAAAGAAAGCTCTCAGGATTCGTAATGAACCCATATTCATAAGTATATGTATGGATACAGTTTTTATCTATGTAGATATAAACTATATGATTTACGTATGGATGTGCAGTGCATAGTCCATAAAGAAGATTTTTTACGAAATTGCCAATTGGATTTCTGCAATTTGCGTGACTTGTTCTGTACATGCAGAGAAGGCTATCGTCTATAACCTATTAAAAAAACACGGATACCCAACTGTCTATCAATTTGTAACAACAATTATTCTTTCGCCAGCATTGTTCTCTGTTAACTTTATTATATTCGAACAATGCATGCAAACCAAACTTTCATTGGGGAAATATCGTATATTTTTGAGAACGAATGCCCGAGGAATTTCGGTTTCGATTCTCCTATGCATTCAATCAATCGCACGAATGTATTCTACCAAAAAATACATTTTTTTATTAGTGGCAAATCTATTGCATTAGTTATTCTGAAATACAAAGTTCACCCGAGGGAGATTTAAAGGCTACAATTTTGGACAGCTAAAAAAAAAACTTTAAAAATCTATCATAGAAAAAAAGTAGATTTTTTTTAATAGCAGGTCTGCTCGTACATATGGCCATCATACATGATTCCCAAAGGGCCTTCTTCCCAAAGTATTTGTATAATAAACTGCTTTCTATTCCATTCTTTTTACAGTGTTCTGGAATTTGCATAACAATAAGTTTATTTTGAAGTATTGTATTTTAGCTGCAACTTAGAATGAAGCTAAATTCGTTATAATTGAATAATTTGAAAATGGACGTTGACGAGATCTTCGTTAGAAAAGATAAATAGTTCTCTACAGCTAAAGGAGAGGAATTCAATAAATAAAATTCCTTTGGGTAGAATGCTTGGTAATTGGGTCTATGGGTAAATGAAGACGGCGGGTTTTTGTACGACGTTTATAGGCATACATAAGTACGTTACGTAGCCAGTACCGGCTTCCGTGTAGAGGAATGTGGTCAACGTCGACAAGTTTGACCAATAATCCACTCACTCCTCTCCACTTTATACCAGTAGGGAAAACGAGTCATATTTTTGGCATATACTGGACAATTTACCAACTGTAACTTCAGTTATAAAATCAAGAAGACAATCAATTTAAATAAAGTCGATTTAGTAGTATATTATTTATCCCTATATGGTAAATATCCACGGAATTATGGGACACTTGACACGTGACGCTAAAGTTTCAACCATTAACCGCCGTACTGTCGATGACGCCCAGCGCTTTTTCAAGCAAAGAAGAATGGAAAAGGGAGAGTGGTGACAGATTTCGATACAATGGTATTCACCGATAGTTCGAAAAAGGACGGCGGGGTAGGCGCTGGTATTTCCGCAAAGAACCTCGACATATTGAAATCCTATCGCCTACCGAATTTCGCTAGTATTTTCCCGACGGAGCTACTAGCGATTCTCGAGGCTTGTCACAATGTAATGAACGATCCAAAACGCAAACATAATATCGCTATTATTACAGATAGTAAAGCCGCAATTAAAGTCATAAATTCGGCAAGCAACTCATCAAAGCTGGTTGACCAATGCCAAGAAAAACTTAATTGTTTGAGCCATCAAGGGTAGAGTTACTTTACTCTTCCAGCATAAGTGCCATAGAGGGAAACGAGGGAGCCGATGAACTAGGCAGGCGGGCGTCAGCACTTATTAGCACACTATAGAAAAATGTTCATACTTGCTATTAAGGGCAATATATATGTACATATGCACCTACTCTCACACTTCTTAAAACTAGCTAGTCTCAGGTGGACCACCCTGACATACTGTCATTTCCAGAAAGAATAAATAGCAATAGGACCAAAACAAATGAGCTACTGTAAAGAACTCGCGTAGATATCGCCAAAGTAGAAGCAATAAACATATGACACATGCCAAAAGGAGACCCTGCAGTCCTGCAGTCAAACAACGTTCCCTCACCACAATTTCTGCCGGACGATGCAATGATGAACATGAAAAACAGTCGCTAGCCAGTGTATACCAAGCAAGCAGTGTACAATTGTACATAATATACATATATACTCTCTCCGACAAACTTTAAGAAATATCCAATAAAAGGATTGGAGTACTGATCTTTTCCTTAAACTCCACTGGATGGATATAAATATCTCAAACTCAAAATAGCATCTTCGTTTGCGCTAATTGGGATTTCTTAACCGAAACAATCACTTTTACCTACCTGCTTTAACCTTAGATAGACAACTTAGGTCATAGCCAATTTTTAAAATTCAATGTTATTTGCGTATATATGGCGTCACTTGCCGTTTCTGCGAACTGAGTCGATCAAAAGAGCTTACATTGCATTATTCCATAGCACAATAATATTTGTAAATTAAAAAGGCCTTTCTTAGGCTTAATTAGGAATTTGTTATTTTTTAAATTTCGTATTCAAAAAAAAAAGTACTAAAGTGTACTAAAAATGTTCCAAAACTTTACGAAAATTGTAACACAGTTCAACGAAGACACACTTTTAATTTAAAAGTTCCCAAACTGTAGACGTATCAACAAGATCTATTCTTCTAGGTCTAGGTGATCGGCAAATAAATCCATTTCCCGCTCTTGCCTCCTCGCCGTTGTCTGTTTTATGCCCATCCAAAATTAGTAATATGAGCTCTTTTTGGCCACAGTATACGTAATACAGGTAATATATTGCGCAGGAAAAATGGCCGCAATTCGTGCCCTTTCTATATTTGTACTGAGTTTGGCGTTTAATTCAAAGTCATTTGTTTTTGTTTTTGAATGTAAACTAATATTCGCAGGGCACGTATGGCGGCCATCTTCTTGAATTTTTGACAGGTGCGCGAACTTGATCGAAAATGAACACTCCGAGTATACTACCTTATTAGTGTTCCGTCCGTACCAAAACGGAACACTAATGGAATCAGTTCGGTGTCTGTCTGTCTGTCTGTCTGTCACAGGCCTTTTTCTCAGAGACTACTTAACCTAGACTATTGAAATTTGGAACAGTTGTAGCAATTAGTGGCCTAAACACAGACCAGAACTTAAAAAACTGAATTTCGACTTTGGGGGGGTAGTTTCTTAACAAATTTTCACAAAACGTTACAACTTGCTGTCCCGAGCTTTTCCTCCGAAAATATCGCTCAGAAAAATCTGAATAAAATCACAAACATTGAGAATAAAGTGTAGATGGAAACATAATTCTCACGACTGCCCTACTTCAACCGTTTTTTTTTAATTAATTTTTTAATTTCAACTACCCTACTGTTTACATACCCAGAAAAATATCACAACGCCTAAAAGTAGATACGAGAGTAAAAATTGAATAATTGATGGCAAAAGTGTTATACCCGCAGCGAATTTTCGTGGCATATTCCTACCGGATAACTATTGACCTAAGACTTAAACCAATGATACATAATATAACACATAAAGGAAGCTTGATGGTTTCCTATTATAATGTAGGTGTCTCTACTTTTACTATATTGGAAAAAATTGAATTTGTGTATATACAGCCACAGAGAGGGAGACAAATCGCAAAATACGCAGTTAATGCAATTGAACGAATAACGAGACGAAAAATTAAATCTGATGCACAAGCGTACATTTCTTGTAAATACATATACATATGAACATATTATGTATGTATATATGTATGTATGTATATACATGCTTTATTTGTTGTTTTTTTTTTCTTTTACTTTGTGTGTGTGTATAACTATTCTTCTGAGCAGATGAGAAAGGACATCAGAGACATATGTACATAGATACATGCATATGTAGGTAATTTGTTCAACTTACTTGTTGGTATACATTTATGTAGGTACAAATTTGAATTTATTTTCCGCAAATTGTGCTCAATTTATTTGTATTGAAATGTGCTGTGCACCATAAAACTATGTATGTAGGTACACATGTACTTTCTTGTGTCTGCAGATATACAAGTGCATATGTACATATATATACCTATATATGTTTTTATGTTTGTACATATATGTGAGTATCGAACAAAGTATCATTGTATCTTTAGTAGAAATCGTATCGTAAAGAAAGGGTTCATATAGATCTATCAACATAAATCTATGACATACATATGTATGTAGTTAAAATAACTGATACAGTACGGAACACTTATTGCGCAAGTATAACTTGCACTTGACCGGATTTTATATGTGTACTGTGCGTTTTGGCAGGCTTCGAGTATATGTCGAAATTTGGAGATTTTTGAATTCTCGGTTTGCGTTTACATGTGCAAAATAACAACTTAAAAGAACAGTATATGCAAAATTTCCAAGTTTTAGTTAACATTTTGGGCAAAAATAAATTTGAACGAGTCACTATACTTTCCTGTTTTTAAATTTTGCACTAAAAACATTTTCTCTAAAAAAAAAACCATTTTTTGACAGCAATGTTTTGAATTTCTGTTTTTGTGGTTTGAAAATAATGTGTTGAGTTTGTTGTAAGAAGTGTTTCATAAAGCTACTGTGATGTAAATTTATTTTGGACTGATTGAGTTTTTGGCTGAAATGGCAGTTTCGGCGGAAATACACAAGGTAAAATGATAAAGATACATAATGTACTATTATCAATTTTTAAAAGAAGTTTTGCAATGAACAAAATAATAGCGTTAGTTAAATTTTCCAACATTTATCAAAGAGAAGAAAACAATTTAATAAAGAGAAAGTATTCAATTTTAAAGTGAACTGTTGACAACCCTTCCGTACTGCGCTATGGTAAAAAAAAGGATTGTGCTCGTATGTATTTGTGAATGAATTTGAAATTTCTGTTGTTCATTAACGTCAATCTGAAGCAAAATATCTTTCCAACATTTTGTGACTCGACATTATTTTATTTTATTTTTTATCTTGTTGCAAAAGTTTCCACGGAAACAGAATGAGCTCGAGGTATAAGCGAATTTTTTTTAGGTAACATTTCATTCAGACAACTAAAAGAAGCCATAAGGTAAGAAATTGCATTGCAATTCATGACAAGAGGAACCGAAAAAAAAATATTCTTTTGGGAAATGTCTTGGTAGCGGATATTATAAAAGTTTTCAGCAGACAAGAAAATAATATTTAATTGTATTATTATAAAAAACAAAAGAAGGCGTTAGAGATTCTTTTTCGTGGAGTTACTTGTTTGTTCAGTTACGTGTACGAAACCACCGAGCAGCTGAATTATTTGGAAGTTCAGATGACAAGAATTATAATGTGGTGCAGGAAACTTAATACACTAACATCTAAGATTTTTCCTAAATAAGATGGTCTGATGTAAAAAATAATATTCTTCATAGAAAATATCGAAATCTAACTAGAAAAGAAAATCCAAAATGGAGAGCATTGTACAGAAAAGAGCGGCTTTTATATAAAGTAACATATTGCCCTTTGCCAAGAAGATGCATTAGTATGTAGAAGTAAATTGTTTGTTATTTTTTTTTTTTTTTTTTTTTTTTTTCAAATTTACAAAACATAAAACTTAACAAATGTCGTTAGCTAGCGAGGTTGAGATTATTATTATTATTATTTAAAGGCTAAGCTAAAAATTAAAACTAGAGTACCGGTGCGAGGAATCTCGCTTGTAGAAACCCTATACCCGTAGGTATAGGTAATAATGTTTTTTTTATAATAACTTTACTCATATAGACTTTTTCAAAATTGTTTATATTGATGAACAAAGTTCAGTTGATAAGCTTTCGATCAGTGTAAGAAACATAGAAATCGGTGCAGGAATAAACTCTCAGGAGGAATCACAAGCTCTTGCGCTAGCGATTTAATTATATAGATGATTATGAGTTAGCTGGATAGCCACAGCATAAAGGCCTTCGGCTTAAGGTTGAGATATAACAACTAAATATAGAGCTAATGTGCATTTTATGAGTTATACTCATCTATTAAGCTCGTCCCCCTTTCAGGATTGGGTATCTTCCTTTGAAATGAAGAACATCAGTATAGGGTGCAATCTCTGTTTCCAACTTCCTATCTTTCTAATAGAGCTCGAACCTTAAAGGTCTACATAATAAGCTATCTGTCATTTGCATCATCAAAATATGAGTGGCCTATTGGAAAATCAAGCTTTCTGTATATATGTATATACTCAATATGAGCTTAGGTTAGGCTAGGTTAAGAAGGGTGTGTGATTGTTCGAGCAATAATTTCTACTAAGAGACCCGAAGTTCCATTGTGAATCCCCTCAGAATTTAGCAGTAAATCCTCTTCTTACTAACTCGTTAACCAGTTTGTGACTTTGGTGAAATCTAGAAGATCTGATATCTTCGAGTTTCCCAGCTCTGCTATGAATCTATAGCCTAATAAACGGAGGCGTCGTTCTTGGAGGTCGGACCAGCAGCAGAGTATGTAGATAGAGTAAATGTCGTACCGATTCAGATTCTTCTTCATATCCGCAGCTTCTAGAGATATCGTCTGACTCAAGTAGTTATTTTCAATGTTCGCTTACTAATTCATCTTGCAGATTTTCTTCGATTCGGCTGTTTCTTAGACTCTCGAGCGGTTTATCTATATATTTCTATTCTAAGCTTCTTAATTTGGTTGTAGATGCATCCATCTGATTGCTGCACCTTGTCGCATGCTTCATCAGTCATCCATTATTTATTTATTTATTAAATATACTCGATCGCTTGTCACGCAGAAGGTTCACGGTTCAAATCCTGATGTTTCAGAAAATAATCATTTCTAACGATCTAAAAAAAAATCGATCAATTTCAAAAGTTAATTTTTCAATCCACTGTGAATAACTGACAGTAGATTGGCGATATATGACTGAAGAAATTGTTCACACAAACAATACTTTATAAAAAAAAATATCTGGTAAAAAATACTGTGAATCATAATCAACGATAAATATAATCGAAATACATAGCTCCCTAGTGATCCTGGATACCACTCGTAGAGTTAGTTGAAACCTAACATCTGATTTTCGTACCACTATGTCAATCTGCTTGTCTCTCCTTCTTGTCATATTCATGTGCTCACGCTGTCTGTAAATTATAATGTGTGTGTGAGTTATAAAAAAATTTGTGAACGGCGTGTGACTTTATACTTCAATTTTTTTGTAAATATACCCCATATGAAGCCTTAGGATTCTAGGTTTAAAATCTAACTCGGATTGAAATGTGACAGGAAATGCCACCGCATATTTGAATATACTGAATGACTTATTTGTATGCTTTTTTACATTATGTTTATATACTAATGCATGTATCTTTAACCCTTAGTCTGCAAATTTTTGAAATGAGCCGCCGATATGGAGGTAGAATCGATCCCCAGCGTCTTGAATTTCCGATAGTATGGTTTTTTTTGAAAGAGTCATAAGATCATGTTTAGAAAAGTTGATGCTCTTTAAGATGGTATATTTTATTTATTTTTTATTCACAATGATTTAACTTTCACAGTAAGATACAATATCTTTTAAGGTAGCGTAAGCGGCAGTATTAAATACTATTGCATAAAGTCAGTGAAATCTAAGCAAACAATAAGCTGATTTAAAGCAACATGGAATTAAATAAAAGAAAATAAAAGTTAAGATCAAAATCAAAATCAATAAACATGTTAAAAATAAAAAAGAACAAAAAAAGATAAAAAAAAAAACAATGTAAAGTTTATCATCGAAGCGCCTCAAAATATTGCCCAAGTTTTGTCTTGAACCGAGTGCTACATCCTATCATCCTTATGATTTGGGGGAGGGAATTCCACAACCGAATCGCATGTACAAAAAATTGACGACTTGAAACAAGGTAGGTGTACCGTACTGGAATCAGATTACCACTTCTAGTTGAGCGGGGAAATTTGGATTTTGTTATATAGGTATGGTGGTTTTCTTGTTTGCAGGATATTGTTGAGCATAGTTAATGTCCTTAAAGCGAATAGGTTTTCAAGAGTTAAACCGTATATTTGTCTGGAAAATGTGGAAATGTGATCATATCTCCGCAGACCAAAAACATACCTTGCCACACTATTGAATACAACATTAAGTTTCCTCCTGTGTATGGAATCACAATTGCTAAAGATTTCACACCCAAATAATAATAGGGGGATGAGAAGCGATTTAACGAGTATCATTCTTGTTTTGATTGGAGTAATTCTTTGGGTGGCCCATAGCATACGTAAGCCTCCATACACTCTTCCGATGGTCAATTGTATATGGTTAGTCCAGGTTAGCGCGGTGTTAAATACTACTCCTAGATTCCTTGCTGACTGAACAAACTGAATAGGTGCGTTATCAAGTAATAATTGTGGAAAATATGAAATGTCTGAAGGGTTTCTGGAGATAATCAAGCATTTGGTCTTGGACGGATTTAAACAGAGCTTCGTTTATCTCCCAAGCTCCATTTTCAATGAGACCAAGAGGACAGCTACACCGTAGCTGTACATCGTCTGCATACATATGAAGGGAGGAGTTAAAACCAAGCGACGGGAGCTCATTGATATACATGGTGAAAAGCAGAGGTCCCAGTATTGATCCCTGAGGGACACCTCTGCTTAGCGGAAGAAATGAGGACGTTTGGTTATTTGCAACCACAGCTTGGTATCTAGACGATAAATACGAGAAAACAAGTTTCACCGAAGATGACTTGAACTGGAATCTGTCTCTAAGCTTGTTGCATAAAATACGGTGGTTGACGGTGTCAAAAGCTTTCGAGAAATCGAGGAGTGTGAGAAAAGTGACATGGTCCTTGTCCACACTCTGTCTTATTTCTTCGACTACATTTATAAGGGCTGTTGTGCAGCTGTGGTTAGGGCGAAACCCAGATTGATTTGAGCATAACATGTTATTATCATCCAAATATACCCTTATCTGCGTATTCATAACCTTTTCAAAAACTTTGGATAAAAAGGGCAGGATGGCTATTGGGCGATACTCATTACGATTTTTTGGAACTGGAATGATTTTTGCTCTTTTCAAAATGGTGGGAAATACTCCAGTCATTAGTATCCTATTAAAGAGATGGGTTATGCATGTTAAAGTGTAGGGGAGGGTAGCCTTCACAAATACAAGGTGAATGTCGTCAAATCCAACAGAATTAGATTTTATGGATAAACAGAATTGAAGGACATCCTCTTCATTAACGGCGGAAAAGCTAAAGCCCTCAGAACTAAAATTGTCAGCTTCCAAAAAACCTGAAGAACTTGAGTGGACTGAGCTATCATTTAGATCAAAGGATGAGAGTGACGTAAAGTTCTTATTCAGCTCATCACAATCAATATTGTTATTTGAATTATTGTTCGTACGCTTACCAACACCTATATCCCTTAGATTCTTCCAAAGCCTATGACCAGCCAGAGAAGGATTAAGTCAAGAAGAGTAAAAACGCTTTTTAGATTCCCTGATCTCAAGTACAACTTTATTTCTCAAGTCGGCATAAGCCCTACGAAATACCTCAAGTTTAAAACGTTTCCAGGTGGTATAGGCAATGTTCCGTTTATTAATTAAAGTTTTTATGTGGGTGTTAAACCAGGGATGGTCCTTGTGTCTCAGGATTTTTGTTTTATAAGGAACATGCACATGTTAATATTACCCTGAATAAACGATACTTGATCATCAACAGATACCATTGCAGAAACTTGAGACCAATCAATCGACCTTAAGTCATGTTCTAAAAGACTATAATTGATGTTTTTAAAATCCCTGAAACTAAAACTATTGCTGGTGGCAATAGGTTCGCACTGAAAAGTAAGGTGCAAAAGGTCATGGTGAGAAAAACAGGAGGCAGATAGTTGGTCAAAGTGAAGAACTTTGTTCAGGTGGCTTACAAAAAATAGCAGGTGTGAAGGGGAAAAAAGTTAAGTTTCACTCAATTTAGCAATTTACCACTGACAACAGAGAACTGTTAATTTGCACTCAGATTTCTTTGCAAGCACCAAAAGATTTAATTTAAAGTATTTAAATGTATGTGGCAGGAATTTATTTCAGTTTGAATTCAAAACAAAACAGTGTTATTAATTTAACAATTTTGACAATTTTATGACTTGGCACGTAGTTCTTATGCTTAGAAAATTAACTTCAATTGGCTGCTAACTCACGCACGTCTACTTAGTATCACTCATACTTTAAAACTCGTATACACGATTTCTTATGAATCAAAAATTTAAACATACCAATAAGTGAGAAACAGAACATCGGATGATTTGGCAAAAAGTTCTGTGCATGGCATATTGCATTCTAGAAAATTTATTTGGAATCTTAGTTAATTAGGTATTACCGACCTATTGCTGGCATCTCTACTCAAAATCTTATTGCTTATTGCACAAAAGGACATTCCAACGAATTTCATAGATATTGGAGGCAATATCATCGAAGGAACATGGGGAATGTTTGGTAAATCAGTTATTATCAGTGCTAATCATCATCTTCTCAGTTCTCTACAGAATACTACTACCTGACGTACTGGTTCATGGTTCTTCCTGACTTATGAGAAACTATACCGGAACTCGATTTCCGTCGACCTGGTATGAAAACCCCAAAAATATCCGCACTCAAATCCTTATAACATAAAATTTCCACTAACTTCTCCAAATAATTAAATGTATGTACATACATAATTATATGGCTTACTAAGCATTGAAAAGCTACGAGTGATACGGATAACCGCATACGATTTATATTCAACAACTTCGCTACGACCATAAGTCTTACTCACCTACTCGTGTCCTATCTTCAATGGCTTTGCATTAAAATACAACATTTTGGGATTTCGTCTTTGGAGATTATGTTTTATTTAATTTTTTTTTTTTTTGTTTGTGGATTTTGCCTTTGTGGGGCTGTTATCCTTTGGGATTTTCTTTTTTTCTTTTGAATTTCACTCCCTTTTATTACACCAATGAGAACAACGAAATAAAATAAATAAAAGAGAAAAGAAAACACTTTAATTTAATTTTATATCTTCTAAAAAGTTAATTTTGGAAGTCGGAGAAATACCTGCAATCAGTAAATTTTGTATAAGAATCTCTGTTGTGGTGAAGCCGATTGGAAATAATTCGCCCGAACATTTATGAAGTCAGTGAAAAGTCGGTTGATGTTTTAGTACCTACTCAGTTATTTAGCTTCTAATTTGCTGTACACATTTTTATAGTTTTTTTTTTATTATTTATTTATTTATTTAATAAGTTACGTTACCCTGCGGAAAAGAACCTAACAATATCATGTTAAAAATTATATCTGCAGTTAGCCTGAAAAAGAGGGCAATTCGTTGACCAATTTACTATCAATACAGAGCAGAAAGAAGCCGGGAGAGTCGTTTGAAGTAAGTGCAACTAAGGCCAAGATTACCACTTTTGATTACTCTTTGAGTACGTATCAGGACATCCAACTAACAGTGTCATAGAAGGTGTATACATAAGATTCTAATGGAACTTCATCCAAACATCACCGAAGTCATTTGTGAGAATATCTCATCTTTGGGTCATGTTGTGTAGATCTAGATATGTAGTACCTATGCTGACGAGCATCTGGCTTTAGCCTCATGGAAGTGAAGTTGGTTATTGGTATACTGGTATTTTCCCAAACTTTTTTCAATATATTTTTAATGATTTTATTGATTTCATATTGTTCGCTTGTATTCACCTATAAATACCAAAATTCAAATTTTTGTGATTTCAAGTTTCTTTGTGTGATTTTTGACAGTAGATCAATCAATTCTGGTATGGTTTAAGCATTTAAAAAAAATGCAACCCGATCGAGTAGGTTGTCTAATGAAAGTTAGTGACTCATTAAAAAACAGCCAATTTAAAAAAATATATAGGTACATATGTACCTATTTGGATAAATTTGTTTACGAAAAAAAATTACTGTCTCACCCCATTTATTCCCAAAGTATTATATAGGTAATCGGAAAAGTCTTAAAATAAATCAAGCAAATATGTAGGTAGGTATATCATAACGTCAACATTGATAAAAAGTTAAAGGCAATCTATATATAAATGTATATAAAACTAAGTGGCAAAATGTGTATGTTTCCCTCTTACTTAGTTGACCCTACAGCTCGAGGTTAACCGGGGCCTGTTTCTCGCAACCATTTGTGTGTGCGCGTTATATTTTTGCACGAATGGAAGGGACCTACAGTTTTTTGCCAACTCCGAACGGCGAGTTGAGATGCTCAATCGTGACAAATGATACTCTTTGATGCTTGTCAGACATTCGAAAGAGGTGGCACCGTGAAAAATCTCTTTTAGGTGTGAGACCCGGCCAGGAGTTGAACCCGGGCAGCATTGCGTGGAAGTCCAACGCACTAACCACCACGGCCACGGTGTACCGCACGTAATTCTCAACCAATTAAGTTTTTTTTTTAATGTAGATAATTACGGTACAAAGATGATAGGCAAAAAAAGTTACAAAAAAATCTAAAAACATTGGCAAGGCTAGTACTGTATAGTTTAACACTAGAAAGACGGGCGGGGGTCACTTTTTCTCGCTATACTTCTTGTTAATAAAACACGTTAATATGATTTTATTTTAGTTTCTTCACTGATTGATTAGCACCTTTAAATGATTTACTAGATCAAAATCTACATTTTTTTTGTATGGGGTCAAATGACCCATGCCGTCGTTTTTGGTAAGAAGATTTTCCCGTCTTTATAGTGTTAAAGCTTAGAAGAAATTAGAGATAAAATGTTGCTGAACTTCTCACACAAATTCCAGTAAATAAAGCCATTTAATTATTTTTAAAATACCTACCTTGGCAAACTATATTATTTCAGTATCAAAGTACCTATCGACTCGCACTCGATCACTTTTCATTAAAAGTTTTTCATGATAATGAATATGATTCATGTGACCCAATCTCTAGTTCATAGAATCTGTGCTAGAATTCCAAAACTCTTATATTTAGCAATATGCTTTGCTTCCTTTTCTCCCTTTAGCAAATATTTATGATCTTCTACCATGCGTTAATCGATTTACCCTTGTAATCGAAACGTAGAGAAGACTGCTACTTTTAAAATATGTTAAATGGTTCAATAAACCTTTGAAACACATTGTTTAAAATAAATTTGAATATACATACCTACATACTAATTCAAGAAATTTAAGATATGTCGAACATTTCTATATAAATATTAACCCATTAATGCCCGCTGTACTCAATTGAGTACACCCACTTGGAACCTTTTTCTTTGAATTTTAGTTAAACTATTTATCATTACAAAGTTCAAAGTGAAAAATTAAATTTTTTTTGTTTTTTCGTCATTTATGTGAAATTTTTTTTACTGTACTCATTTGAGTACAGTGGGCACATGACTATACAAGTTTTTAAAAAAAAAATGTTTTCGTAAATGCGTTACAGTTTGCACATGAACTGGAAAATATTTTTTATTTAAATAAAAAACACTGTACTTTAGCTATGGGCATTAATGGGTTAAGGTACCGCTACAAGGTACCGTTATTTTATTGATAAATGTTTGCCGTCGCTAATTAAATCGAACATTTTTGTTTACTTTTAAATTTAGAAGTACAGTGGTGGTCCAGTATAACGAATGCCGATATAACGAATGATCGATATAACGTACACTTTTTTCAAGTGCATTATCGGCTCTATATAGCGAACGAACAAAAAAATGATATTCGATATAATGAATGTTGCTACAATATCTGCGTACATGCTTTAAAAAATAGAACGAGACAAATGTCGATGGAAACATTTGGGTGTTGTACATGCAACCGAAGGTAAGCTCCTTGATCCAACCATTCGCTTAGTTAAGCTTAGCGGAGGATTTGGAATCTTGGAACAATACTGAAATGTTTCTTCGAAAAGATAAGCGTATCAGCCCATTCGAGGCAGTTGAGAGTGTATTAACTGAGCCAAACAGAACAACATTGGAAGTTCTGCAAAACTTGTTCACTGTTTTTCAGAACTTCCAACGTTGTTCTAATAAGTCTACGGGAAATAGCTACAAATTTCTGCGTTGAACGTTTGCAAAAGCATGTCCTTATTGGCGATTGCTTTTTGGAAAAGAAAAGGAAATAAATTAATTTTGTTTTAGTTTCTTTTACTTCTTTTTCTACTTTTTAACTTGTTTGTTGACTTTATGAATAAATTAAATAAAGTGTTATGAATTAGAAACAGTATTTGTACATTTATTTAATGTTTCGTACAAGGAAAATGCGTTCGATATGATGAATTTTTCGATATAGCGAATGCAACTGGACATTATATCATTCGTTATATTGGACCACCACTGTAATTTATTGCCAAAAATGGAAAAAATAAAAATAAATATTTGGCTTCAGCAGTCCTATGTAGAACCAAGCCTAGCTGCCAAAAATGATATTTCTTTTTTTATAAAAATTGCCATTATTTTAAAAAATTTAATTACATACATATATCGTTTATCTATTTATCGATATTCTTAGTCTTATTTTCTTTTGACATTTGACATTCTTTACTGTATGTGAACAACTTCGATAGGTACTACTAGCGATAACGATTGCCCATCGTAAAAATTTCGATAATTCCACTACAGACACAGTCGGTGGTCATCAAGAGTATTCCAGAATCTCTCAAATGTCAGTCGATCATAAGGTAGTTAACTATCAAGAGACAGCCAGGCGGTTCCATAGATTTAATTTGAAGAAAATACCACATCTACTTCCTATCTCTGTATAATCAGCTGCCATTGATTAAGTATGCGAAAACCGTTATGATGGTGGTTCTGGTTAGCCCACTAAATTCCCGAAAATGGTTTTTTAACGAAAGCCGAAATCCCTACAATCGTTTTCGCCATAAATCTCTTATTTTTATGTAAACTTTAATAAGTTCAAAATACAAAGCCTACTTCAAATTCAAGCAAACATTTTGCTGTCAAATTTATTCATTTATTTTGATAACGCTATTTACTTCGGTATTGTTATGAAAACAAGGCTGGAGAAAAAGGTACAACCACTTTCGAAGTAGCATAGCCAGAGTGTGCAGACTTGTAGCCCTTTTCTTATTTTTGTTTTTTAAATATGCAAAGACGTGATTATTGGATTTCTTTTATTTTTGGGATGTTTACAGACGTTTTGCATAGAAGCACTTTACAGATCTAACTGACGTTCAGCCACCATCCCACCTGTATAAATAATACAAAACAGTATTCAGAGCTTTAAAAGAAAGACATCATTATCATTCAAAAATCAATATGTCATCCTTTTACATAGATTATTTCGTTTGGTCTTGGGATAAATCCTGCGGGTGCTGCAAAAAAACGAAATAAAATTATATTCCATGTTTACATACATATATTATACAACAGCCAGAACTAAAGAGATGACACGTTTACATTTCGCTGGCAGATTTAGGGCGTATTGCTCATGTTCAACTCACTCATGTGCCCTTTATCAAGATTCAAGGTTGGGACATGTAATGAATAACAAAATTGTTTGTTTTTTAATGCCACTTGTTGATATGTTTTACATGGAAATAGTTTTCTTCTAAAAAGGAGGATATTATTTCTCATTTTATTTTTTAAGAGACCTACATATATGTATGCATAGCAGGATGCACTTTATCTTTGAACATTTGTTGATTCCAATGATACGAGGGAATTGTAAAGTTCTTGAAGCCACCCTGCAGCAGACTGCTTAGGATTACATATTTAGACTTGGCGACAGTCGCGAATTTCAGTGATGCCAAGCCGAATTAAAAAGTCATTTGATAAAAATGTTAAAAAGTTACATTATTATGTACATATAACTAATTCCAATCTTTTAAAATTTGAATGAGTAACTACATACATATGTGAACAGAAGCCGTATATTTCTAGTTTTATTAATCTCTGCTTGTATTAGTTTAATTTTTAATTCTTATGATCTTTTTTTGCAACTTTTCCAAGAATGTTTTTTTTTTGTTTGTTGTTTTAAATGACAAGCACAATATTTGAACCAAACTCGTGTACATAATAGTGCCTTTCATTAAGAGTGATAGAATTCTAATTCTAAGCAAAACAAAAATTTAGTTGCTTTTGTATTTTGGACAACGCAGTTATGTTCGAAATAAGATAATGTTCAAATGTTACCCTGATCGCTCGAATTTTTCATCACCCTGTCTTAAATTTGGTGCTGTATGCCGGCGATATCCTGACGAATATTGGCTTCCAAATGGTTTAAAGTCCGTGAATTATCGGCATAGACTTGTGCTTTAACGATGCCCCAAAGAAAATATTCTAAGAGTGTCAAATCACAAATCCTCGTTGTGAGATGATCCAACCGCCAAACGTATCCTTCAGCAAATCAAACGTAGCATTAGCTATATCGCACGTAGCATCGGGTTGTTGAAATCACATATCTTCTACTTATATCGATGCTCTCAAGTTCTTGCCACAGGAATTCAAGTAATATGGCTCTATGGCGGTTGCCATAGACGGTAACTCATTTTGGAAGAAATAAGAAGGTCCGATGACGGCGCCATGCCATAAACCACCGCAACACACAATGGGTTTTTCCAGATGCAACGGCATTCCATGTAACACTACTTATGGATTGTTCTGTTACCAATAACAATTTGAAACGTACGTTGGCTATGTCAATTGAATAGACGTGTCTTTGAATTGCTCCTGACATTTAAGCCTTTTCAACCGGTTACTTGATAGTAAAGTATTAGAAAAAATTGTTTCAAATCATTGTTTTGGGTTTCTTTTTATTCGGCTGTAATTTTGTGTTTTAATTTCTTGTGTGTTAAAACAAACGAATAAAATAAAAATATATTTTCCACCTCACGGCAAAACAACTCAGCTCAATATGACAACACGGCTGCAAGCACTACAAAAAGAGAAAGCAGAGAAAGCAGCCTCTAATCTGGAAAAATCACCCGCTTTTAATAAAAAGATACAGGATAGTAATTCTAATAAACTATCTGATACGCATAGGGAATGGCAAGCTAATTTGATGGCGAAATTTACCTCATTACTTTCTGAGTTTGAGCAAAAAATAAAAAAAGAACTAAATCAGGCAATATCAGAATTGAACTTAAGAGTACAGCAGCGTGAAAATCAAATCTCAGTCATCACAGAAGAAAACAAAAGTTTGATGGCCAAAGTAGAAGACCTGCAGCGCAGAGAGCGTCTCTCTGATGTTATTGTTCGTGGTGTCCCCTTTAATGCGAATGAGAATGCCATTGACTTAGCAAAGAGAATCGCCAAAACACTTAATGTTCAAATTTCGCCCAACATCGATGCATTTCGTCTGTCAACAAAGTCCAACGATCGCCCTCTCCTAATTCGTCTCTCTTCACATGTGGAACAGAATGCACTATTGTCAGCTTTTCGCGCCAAAAAAGGGCTAACAACAGCACAGCTGGAACACAACTCCCATGCGCACACATCCAATATTGAAACTAGCAGTGCTCGAATCTATTTAAATGAGAGTTTAACTCCGGCGAATAGTTCTCTTTTACGACATGCACTCCGACTGCGAAAGGAAGGATTACTGTTCTCTGTGAGAACGAGGAATGGGAACGTTTTCGTTAAAAAGAGCAAAGATGACACAGAGATTAAAATTATGTCAACGACTAATCTCTCGTAATGCTGCGTCCGTCTTCCAATTGTCTTCATCTGAATGCTGCGTCCGTCCACAAAACCAGCTCTCTTCATCTTTAACTATACTTCACTGATCACTTTCACCAACGTCATCTGGAGCAACTCTTCAATGCATAGTTATTTACTCACGTATTTATATTATTTATACTTACTTACTCTCTCTTAAAATTATGAATTTCTCTTATTTTAATCTTTATAATTCTTTCTTTTCTTTTCCCTCTTCCTCTACCTTTCACAATTTACATATTTCCACGTTCAAATGTATGTATGTCTATAATCAAATTTCATTTAATGTTTTGTTGCATATATTTGTTTTACTTTATGTACACGGGCACGATGGCTCGTAATGTGTCAACGCCTGGCGATATGGGCGGAGAATCGGTACAATCACTAATCAGAATATTATCCAATGCCCAAGATGGGTTCAAAATATGTCATCTTAATGCCCGAAGTTTAAATGTATCGAAGTTGGACTATCTGAACCATGTTTTTAATGATTCGGGTGTGGATATAATATGCGTCTCTGAAACCTGGTTTAAGCCTGATATAGCAGATAGTTTATATAACATCTCAGGATATAATTTATTACGCAATGATAGGATTACAGACACAACTGGGGGTGGTGTTGCTGTCTATTGTAACGCATCGCTTTGTACCAAAGTAATTGCAAGATCAGTAGGGGGAGGCATAGAATACCTTGTTGTGGAAGTAAGTGACAGAAATTTAAAATGCGTTGTAGGGACTGCTTACAACCCCAATCGAAGCTATTCTCCAGAGCCTTTTTTTTCTGTTGTTCAAAATATTTCTGCTTGCTATGAACACATTATCTTAGCCGGTGATTTTAATGCCGACCTCCTTAAAACTGATTCGCGAACCCTTCAACTTTTAGACTGTGTTGCTGCGTCTGGACTGGCTGTGTTAAATTTGTATGCAACTCGTTTTGCCCCAAATGCATCTCCAAGCCTTCTTGATCTGTTCATTGTAGCTGACTGTGCGAATGTAGTACTGCAAGATCAACTGTCATTGGAAGGTGTATCGGATCATGATCTGATTTTTTGCACATACAACCTTGATTTTCTGCGTACAACTATCCCTTTGTCATTTCAATTTAGAGACGTTTCTTCTATGAATTATGCTGCTCTGCAATGGGATGCAGGTCTTTTGCCATGGTACCATGTTTATAACCTTCATAATGCCAGTCAAAAAGTAGACCACCTTCAATGTTTATTATTCGCCCTCTTTGATAAACATGTTCCTATAAAGAATATTGTTGTGCGTAACAGAAACTGCCCGTGGTTTACCTCTGATGTCCTAAGGGCCATTAAAGTACGTAGAAAGCTGTACTGCAAGTGGAAAGCCAATCCAACAAGCCAAAATTGGGAGCTTTACTGCCGGTCTCGGAATCATTCCACTGCTACTATTCGAAGAACTAAGAAGAGCTATTTTCTGTCCAAACTGAGCACACAACTATGCACAAAAAAACTGTGGAGCAACCTGCGTTCTATTGGTGTAGGAAAGAAAAATACGTCTTGTAGTATGCCTGATGTAAATGATTTAAATAAGTCATTCCTGACACCTGGTGGAGCCGATGCACCACTCATACCGAACCCACGGGTAGCATCTGTACCTTCAGCTGATTTTAACTTTGAGGTAGTTACGGAAATTGAAGTGATGGGAATAATTAATTCGATAAGGTCCAATGCCGTAGGTGAGGATGGTCTTCCTATTCGATTCGTTAAAACTGTACTCCCCCACTTCTTAAGTTATTTTACTCACGTAATAAATTTCTGTATTTATTCTTCCACCTTTCCTGATAGCTGGAAAATAGCAAAAGTGATACCTGTGCCGAAAAAACAAAACCCCTCATCTACAACTGACTTTCGACCGATAAGTATTCTCCCGTGCCTTTCAAAAGTTTTGGAAAAAATCCTTGCTAAACAGATATCGAGCCACCTTAGTCGTCATTCAATGTTGTCCCCTTTTCAATCTGGTTTTCGGCCACGCCATAGTTGTTCAACCGCCATTGTAAAGGTCATTGATGACATAAGGATCCAATTTGATTTGGACAATATTACCTTGCTCTGTTTGCTTGATTTTTCCAAAGCTTTTGATAGCGTCAGTCACAGAATGCTATGTGCCAAACTGCGTACATATTTTGGATTTAGTGAAGGATCGGTAAAACTTGTCAAAAACTATTTATCAGATAGGAAACAAAAGGTCACAGTTGGTCACAATTCCTCTCAGCTACTAAACATTTTGGCTGGTGTTCCACAGGGATCAATTTTGGGCCCGATCCTATTTTGCATATTTATAAATGATCTTACCAACGTTTGTAAAAGCGTATCTTTACACCTGTATGCAGATGATGTGCAAGTATACTTGTCCAGGCCAGTTGGATTGATTGAAGATCTGGTTTATAGGCTCAATGAAGACCTAAGAAATATATATGACTGGTCAGTAACCAATTGTCTTATGCTCAATCCAGCTAAGTCTCAAGCAATCATTATTTCAAAAAAACATTACACTGTCGATTTTTTACCGCCAGTATTTATATCAGATATGCCACTCAAGTTTGTGGATAAAGTTAATAACTTAGGATTCCGCATAAACGGTTCTCTTTCCGCTACTGACCACATTAATTTTGCGATTGGACGTATCTATGGTGCACTCCGAAAATTATGGCTGTCAGCGGCCTTTACTCCCGTTGAAACAAAGTTAAGGCTAGTTAAGACCCTTCTTGTGCCAATAATTGACTATGCTACAGTTGTTTATTGTAAGCTTGACTCGCAGTCTGAGCATAAGTTGCGTGTTGCATTTAATGACATGGTCAGATACGTTTATGGTCTCCGCAGATTTGATCACATATCAAATTACCATCGACTTATTCTTGGGTGTAGTCTTAAAGAATTTTTAGATGTGAGATGTTGTATTTTTATGCACCAGATAGTCCAGAACCGATTACCACCATATTTATTTCAGAAGATACAATTTGCGCAATCATCTAGGACATATAATCTTATTACTCCTGCCTCTAAATATTTAAATACCTCGCGTCTGCTTTTTGTCCACGTCGCCAGACTTTGGAATTCACTTCCCACGCATGTGAAACAAATATCTGGAACAAAACCATTCAAGACAGAAATTTTGAAATATTTCAATCAGCCTTAATACTCGTAAATATATAATGATCTACATATATACATTTTCCTTGCCCCTTTCTTTTATTTCCCTATCCACAATTTTCCTTTTAATTAATATAATAATAAACAAATTTCAATACAAACATATGTACATATCTCCCCTTTTTCTGCCTATTAGTTATAAGTTAGTTATAATTATAATTGTAAATAACCAATGTCAATATTTAACTTTATAATGTACTATAAAAGACTTGAATCTTACTTGTACTTCCGAATAGTAATTATAATAAATTGAATTGAAATTGAATTGATCTGTTAACTAAGTAATGCGCCTCGTTTGCGAAGATGATTTTTTGCCCCAAATCAGGATCATCTTCCAAGTGCTCAAGGACCCAATTAACAAACTTTCGATGCAATCTGTGATCGTTTGCCTTCAGCTCTTGAGTCAACACGACTTTGTATGGATGTAAGCCCAAATCATTACGCATTTGGCTCATCGGCATTTCTGGCCGCTGCAGTTGAGACATTCTCCTCACTTCGCGTTTTTCTTTGTTTTGCTGGTTTATATTTAAAACAAAAAGCTGAAAGGAGATTTTTACATTTCTATAAGTGGTATAAAAAAAATGATGCGACTGTATCCAACAGTCCCGACCCGAGCTATGTGTAAACATCGCGCGGATGGGGTGTGTAGCTCCACTTCATTGGAAAGAAAGTAAATTATAACTAGTCTATATTCGATAAAAAATCGAGCCAATCGCATATACATATACCTACTCATCGAATCCACTCCATTCGCAGCAGTCGACGCCAGGAAACGAACCTGAGACCTCTAAGCTCAGTTGTATACTGCGCCAAAAGTAGAAAGACCGACGCGCTACACACTCAACCGCCGCGGTTATAAAAACTTTTCATCTAAGTTCTTACATAAATAATATATCAGCTTATAGGTACATATATGTACTCTGTTCTGTCATCTCATCACGAGTAAAAAAATAGAAAAGAAAAAAAAAATAGCAAAACAAAAAAAAACAGCCTTATCTAATCTTCTATGTAATTAAATCGCTAGCGCAAGGGCTTGTGATTCCTCCTGACAGTTTATTTCTGCTCCGATTTCAATGATTCTAACACTGATTGAAGGCTTCATCAGTATTAATAATTTTGAAAAAAAGCATATGAATAAAATTATTACGGCAAAACATTATTTCAACGTAACTACATTCACAAGTGAGGTGTCTAAAGAAGTCTTGGAGCAATGACAAAATGCACTCTGATTTTATAAATATAAACAATTTGTTTACACTTAATCTTAATATTTATCAGGGTCTCGAAAAGTAGATCTTATTTTTTTGGAACAAGGTAGGACACTAGAGGCCAGTAGGTGGCCAATTTATTCGTAAATAGGTTGTAGGTTTTCTACTTGCGAGATTGTTAATAATATTTATAAACTGAAAATGCAAATCACTGCTCTAGAAAATCCTCTTTCTTTTGGCATCTCATTTATTAAGATTGGTTGAGTGGGAGAGCCGCAAATAGTGATAGTGATTGCAGAACATTGAAATGCAAAGCACTATGATCATGTTAGAGAGCGCACAATACTCACACACACACTATTGCAACGATACCCACTGCTGCCCGACTGCTGGCAGTGGTCACCGCTGAAAGAAAAGTGTGGGCGATGCTTTGAATAATTGTTTTAAACATTGCTCAGCTTCAGGACAACGCAGAAGGCTGTTCTATATCTCAAATGAATCAAGGGCAAAATTACTAATTTCACCTATTTTTTTTGTTTTTCAATCCGATAAGCCATTATTGAGTTAGGGCTGTATAACTATAATTTTCCCTCCCATTGCAGTATTTTCACTATTTGCACTATTTTTTGAAAACCATGCCATTTTCCGGGATAAAAAGTGTATTTATAAAAGTTGACCAGGAACATAAGCAATCACTACTTCGCTAACTGCAATAATTCTTATAGCTCAGGTGGCGTCGTAGTATACATAAAAAAAGATTATGAATGCGAAGTAATAAAAATTAGTATGATTAGTGCCGATATTTTAAAAATTAATTGCCTTATTTGTAATGAAAAGTTTACCATTTTGTGTGTCTACCGCCTGCATGAAAATAACTTGAATAAAAATGTTTTCATAGAACAACTAAATTCTCTACTAAAAGATGTAAAAACGAAGAATTTATTGGTTGTAGGGGACTTAAACATAGATCTTTTGAAAAATAACACAGACATGGACAACTATTTGGTCTTAATGTCATCATATGGGTTGGAGCCATTTATTATGGAACCAACACGTATCACGGACAAATCACAAACATGCATTGATCATATTTTTGTAAGATTAAATTCTAATTTCATTCATAAATTATCTGGTGAGGTCCTAGATTACAAAATTACTGATCATTGCATGACTAATCTAAATATTGAAAACACTCATGCAAATGGTTTTGATAAATATGTGCCTTTCAGAGATAGTTGGAAAATTGATCAGAATAAATTAGTTGAGTGCTTAACGTTTGAATTCTGGGAACGTGTTTATGAAGAAAATAATCCCTCGACGGCGTATGATATTTTTATTAATATTTTAAAGTCTCATATTAAAAATTGTACTGGTATTGTAAAAAAAAGAAATTCAATCTTGAAACGTCTCAGGCCGTGGATAAGTAAAGATTTATTAACTAAAATAGCTAAAAAAAACTTAATCCGGAAAAAATGCAAACGCCATCCTTCTAATCTAAGACTAAAAAGATACTACTTAAAACTAAATAAAGACGTGAGAAACCTGGTACAAATTAGTCGCGATAAATATTACGCTAGTAAACTTAATAATTGTAAAGGAAACAGAAAAGAAGAATGGCGAGTTATAAACAATATCCTAAAGCCAAATGATAAAGACAAAATCAAAAAAATTGAAATTGAAAGTGCAATATTATCTGACCCAATAGACATTGCCAATCATTTTAACAAATTCTTTGTATCTGTCGCAGCTAAATCCAAACCATATCCTCCAAAACACAACTGTCATTGTGATTTATTTGCTGATGTGGTTGAAGATGCATTTCAAAGTAACAGTTTTGTTTTTAATCCATTCACACCATATGAAATCCACAAGTGTATAATGTCTCTTGACAATAAATACTCCAGTACCTCCGATAATATTACTAACTGTCTTTTAAAACGAATTTCACTGTTCATTGTCGATGTGTTATGTCATTTATTCAATTTAAGTGTGAATTGTGGTGTATTTCCTTCGTCTCTAAAATGTGCTGAAGTCATTCCTCTATTTAAAAAAGGTAACCGGAGGTCAATGACGCAATATAGGCCCATCTCTATACTCCCAACGTTCAGTAAACTTTTTGAGAGACTGATAAAAGTACGCATAGTATCATTTTTGAATAAAAACAACTTTTTCAGTAACAAACAATTTGGATTTCGAGAGGGTAGATCTACTGAAGATGCGATACTTAAATTATGCAGTGAGATTTGTGACAGTTTTAATAATAAAAATGCAAGTATGGTGCTCTTCATAGATATGACAAAAGCATTTGATATGGTCAATCATGGTATACTTTTAGATAAATTGTACAAGGCTGGACTGAGAGGGGTGATGTATGATTGGTTTTCTTCTTACTTGTCAGATAGAAGTCAAAAAGTAAAACTTGATGGAATCTTCAGCGACGAGTTAAAAATTACCGTTGGTGTACCTCAAGGTTCAGTTTTGGGCCCAATTCTATTTTTAATATATATAAACTCTGTGTTTAATCAAAAATTTAACAGCCGTATTACAGCTTTTGCTGACGATATAGCTTTTACATATTCAGATAACAACTTGTTTGAGTCAACAGTAAAACTGCATATGGATTTATTTATACTACGACAATGGTTCGCTAAGCATGAGTTGCTTATAAGCGAGAAAACAAAAATTATGATTTGTAACTTAAAAGGTCCTTGTCCACTTGACTGCGATGTTTCTTTTCATGCCACTTCTTGTTCGAAATTGTCTCTATGTGTTCATACCTGTGACAAAAAAAACTTTTGTGAAGATTCAGTGTGTAGTTCAAATTGTTTCAAAATAGGCGGTGTTGAAAACTATAAGTATCTTGGGGTGTTACTCGATAAAAATTTAAATTGGAAAGCGCACGTGGATGAGTTAAAAAAATATATGTTATCTGTTACTCGTAAAATGTATCTTCTAAAACCACATTGTTCAAAGAAAATTTTGTTAATGATTTATTATGGACTTGCACATTCTAAGTTACAATATGGAATCGCAAGTTGGGGTGGAACTTACAACACTACAATTGAAACACTAAACATTGCTCAAAAACATATTGTAAGAATTATTTGCAAAGTTTCTAGATTAGCAAGTAGTTGGCCTCTGTTTTCCCAGCTACGTGTCCTACCATTAAAGCACCTATATATCTTTAAAGTTCTGAAAGTTTTTTTCATGCGAAGCGGTTACAGCACTACTCTCAGGAGCTCAAATGCATACGCACTGAGAGCCAATGGTATGTCATTTGTAAATATTCCTCTATCTAGAAAAACGCACTTCTCGAACTTTTATACTACGGCAGCACCTAGGCTTTTCAATAAATTGCCATTGCTGATAAGGTCAATAGTTCAACCCACTTTATTTTTAAGCGAAGTTAGAAAACTCCTTTTTAGTATGGATAGTTCGACAGTCAAATTTTTTTTGAGCACAACTTTATAATTTGTAATCTTTGTTTTTTAATTGTTATCTTTGTTTTTTAATTGTTATCATTGTTTTTAATTGTAATCATTGGTTTTTAATAATAGTATTTTATATATTGTCTATTAATTTCAATTATCACTTGTCATTAATGAATTGATTTTTATTTGTAACTAAATTTCAATGTACCCCACATGTACCCCACATAACATAAAATTAATTTATTAAATTTACTTGAAATGTCATTCGCCTCTAGTCACCAAAGTGCTACAGAATGATGTCCATTTATTCATTTATCCTTAATTTTAAAAAATGTTAGTATTTACCTGTTAAGCCACTAGCTTTTTGTAAAAATGAATAATTAAAAATAAAAAAAAAAAAAAAAAATATTTCATCGCGCTGCTATGAAATTTGAGTTACAAATTTCGTTACAGTTCGGTATTCCGTCCCCGAAATCGTGGAATTTCTCCCCGAAATCGCGGAATTACTCCAGTAGAAATTTTGCTAACGCGCGAGTTATGGGTTTCTGATATAAAGAGTAAAACACTTTCTTCGAATTCAATACTAATTTACTAATCAGCTTCACGATCTTTATTGGAATGACAAAATGAATATGTTTAATAGGACAAGACACATAATACAATACATAGAATATAACATAGAACGACCTTTGTACTTTAACTTCACGCAGCGGCTTGATAAAGCGGGAGAGCTGGCTTCTGAGCGTGGTGATATAAGCTTTTGGTGCTTCTTAAACCGATGTTAATTCCGAGGTTTGGGGCACTTGTGTACGTGGCGTTTATGTACATACATTATGCGTGGTACATACTCTGCTGTTGCTATGCACTCTAAGCGCAGAGAGCTGTTGCTTGGTTCGATGTGCTGGGCGGTTGTGTAAGGAGCATGTATGAGTATGTACATTAAGCTGTGCGTGGTGCATACTCCGCTGTTGCTATGCACTGATGGTGTTTATGGTGCATACGTTGCTAGGCGGAGTATGTAACTCGCGCTTAGATGTTTACACATCAAAAACTGTAGATTTGTAGAAAAATCTATTGCAATGGCAACACTTGTTGAAATATCCATTCGATTACGGCAACAGTGTGCACGTGCAGTTCACAAGTTCCTGGATCCTGGACTAGTATTGCTTTTTTTTACTGCAATTCGTACCTTCCAGGTTAGAACAAAAAAAAAAATTGATAGGTATCTAGACTTTTATTTTTCTTTCATTCAGTACTCAGTAGTTCCTAAATTCGTAAGAGCGTAGCCACAAAAAATAAATGCCTTCAAGTTGTATGCAGATGTATCTGTAGCGCATTCAACCGAATTCTTGAAAACACAATTACGTGTGGTGATTCATTTCACATTCGTATATTTCCATTTTTGGACGAATCCCTATATTTTACTGTAGAAACCTACACACATACTTACATAGGAGACTAACGTCCAATGATAGAATTTAGGGTAAACTGGTGAGCATTTACAACAAGAGGAGTGTTACAGCTGCCACGAGTGATGGAGCAGTGTTTATAAAAGAACCATTTGAATGATGCTCCAGGGAGCCATACATTTTTGTACCATACATACGGTTTTCAATTCAATCCAAACAGTGTTGTGTAGTTTCGGAAGCACCAGATGAAATAATAGCATTATATTAGTATACTCACTCCTGAACCTTGCGGCGGTTCTTCGCTTTATAAATTGCAACCAGAACAGAATGTGAACATCATTTCTTTCACCGGTTGGCTTTCGGTTTTTGGGCATGATCATTCAAGCGACATTCAATACAAATGGACAGAAGGACATTGAGATTTAATAAGGTTAAGGTGACTGGAAAGATATTGTTAAGGCATAATATGGCTGTCCTGGTAACGCGTTTGTCAGTTTTTATGTACAAAAGCAATAATGTCGTAGATGTCATAGATGTCATAGATACCATTTATGAATTAAACTAAAAAAAACTACAACAATTTTTAGATTGTAATCCAACATACTAATGCAACACAACTTAAAGTTAAAAGCAAGCAGATGAGTTTCTCTTCAGCGGAATCTATGAAAAATGAGGACGGTCCTGTTATCCAGCTGTGAAGGCTTGTAGTTTATTTTATTTGAAGGATACACATACATGTGCCCGCAGTACTAATCAAATTGTGACTCACTTGTCTCTCGAATCCACTTAAAATAAATGGAAACGTTCGAAACAAAAAAAAAAAAAAATAAAAAATCCTATTACATTTTCTACTTGGGCAGATGGAATGCAATTTTCTGAAGATTTTCCTCGCCAGCTGTGACTGCAAATCCAGGAAATGAGTTTAAAGTATGAACATGTAAATTTATATGTATTTACTACACGTGCCTGTACTCTTTCAATACGATATACCGAGATTGTGGAAATTGACAGGAACGTGACATTGCAGATGCAAAAAGTTCAATTTTTCGATTGATATTTTATTTCAAAAAACGAACCAGTGATGTGCTTCATATCATTATTTTATATATCGGGAGTTAAAGTATGAATCTTTAATTTCAAGAAAATAGTTTTGAGAAAAACGCGTTGTCTTAGAAGTGCACCTAATGTCGGGTAAAGTTTACTATATTTTTACGAAGGGACTAAATTTTTATAAAAATTTGGCGATGTACAAGATAGGGAAACTGCCCAAAGAGTTACACTGAAAGGAGGGCTTTGACAGGTAGGACGAAAAGGTAAACTAAGGATTTGTACAGAAGAACGAGCAAGAAAAACGCAAATGTGTGAAAAAAAAACCTGTGTATCCAACCCAGCCACACTATTATCCTTCGGCTGTACTCTGTACAGGGCGGACGCTAAACTCAATCATGATAATTGGGTTTGGTTGGGGGGCATGCTGCTACAAACATATCTTAAGATAAGAACGAAAGTACTAAAAATGGTATGTATTAGTGCAACAGGTGCAGTACCTACCTCACAAACTGCGAAAAGTTCTGGCAGTGATAATAGCCGCCCGTAAAAGCGTATTGAAGCCAGGACGACATCACCTTTTTTATTTACTGCCAGGTTGCAAGAAAAGGTATTTCTGTCACTTTTTAGATCGAGGCTTGTAGGTTAATGTCACGATAAATTAAAGGTTCTCGGTATGCGGGAGAAAGTAAAACTGTGATAGAGTCCTGGGCCTTGAGTTGTACCGGGAAAATATGATGAACTTCCTAGGGTAAGATCCACCAATTCGTATCTCACTGTGCATTGCTATCTGGCAAAAAATAGAGGGAAGCCCGCTCCTAAAAGCAAACGAAAGCTAGAAAACCCTTAAGTTTTGTATCATTACAAGAAAGATGTGGCCACTTTTTGACAATAACAGAACTCGTAAGACCCCTATGAAAAGCAGGGGCTCCCTCCCAATTTGCTGCATACACTGTCGGGACACTGCAAGCTGAGTAAACATAAATCCTGCCGACCACCTTATAGATAGATGCGATGTTCTTTTAGGAAAAAAAAGGGACGGTCTAGAAACCTATTGCGTAGACAAAGAAGAATTTCCCTCAGTGGACACCCAAGAGATAGTGAAATTCATCAGAGTATGGTGATGAATCTGGGGTACGGTAGAGATGTCCGTTAGCACTGCGACCAGACTTGGTATATTGTGCCCCCTATTTTATCTAGGAATCATACAAAATCTTTAGAAATGTGATAATCCCTTTGACTGGAATGCTTTTGTTGGGCATTCTGAGATCAGATGCTCTATAGTTTCTTTTGTTTGTTTACAGAATCTGCAGGTGTCTGTGTTGCTAATTTTCATTTTGTAGAGAGTAGAAGTGGCTGTTGCAGATTGAATGTCCCATCAGACCTGCTCAAAGAATTTTTGAATTTCCTCTGTTTAGTTTTAGGGTTTCATTTGTTATTTTATTGTTGTGATTGGCGAACTTTATTGCATACTTCAGACCCTCAAAGTTATTCCAGTAACTTTTTAGTTGGTTTGCTGTCCATTCTGCGATGACTTTGTTGTAAAGCCATAGTGAATGCCTGGTCCAATAAATAAACTGTTGGCCGTTTTTTGGCCAAGATATCAGCTTTTTTGTTGCAAACAACATTTATGGGCATCACAAAGTATCTTCACTGAACTGAACAGCACCAACCCACTAAGCCTACCTAACCTAACTTCGGGTACTCATTTCACTTAAAAATAGAGCTTGATTAAATTGAATTGAACTAAATAGGTACACGAAATTGACAATGAAAAGTTAAAATCTAATTAATAATTCATCGTGTGGTACAGAGAATTAAATTACCATCGAGATTTGAAAAGCTGCACCCACGAAGTGTAATGTGCTGAGTGATGATTTACCATGTGAATTACACTTGCACAGGCTGGCACGACTTGACTGCCCCCCTTTTTGTGGGGAGCTTGCTGACCCATCATTGCATGGTGCTCTCAAAGGAATCCAATTCACTAGTTTGAACCATCGATATGATTGTATCCTTTTTCGTATCTCTTACCATGAGGCATCTCTATGATCCGGTTTTTTAATTGGAAAAAATGTACTTGCTTGCTATATGTACAATATACCAGTATGCCATCTTTCCTTTTTTCAGACATGTTTTTTGTAAATATTATATTACAAGAGACTCAGAGAATTCTTCTCTGAATACGCAGAAACATTGATAGCCATTCAAGACTGTCTTCATACGCTGAACTTGGTTTTACGTCTTTCCAAATCAAGTTTTAGACTTAAGGAATCACCTCCAATGTCCATGATTACTATGCACCACATGCATTTATCTATTTCTCCTGAATCAGAAATGCTTAGAGGGCATTTCAACCCTTAATTTTAAAATTCATACCGAATACTGAATAAGCAATAAACCAGCGACGAGAAGAATTCTCTTCAAAGAAAGGTGCCAGCAATTATCTTGTCTGCACAACATTAGCTTTGTTCGATTAGTTTCTATCCAGCCTGGCTGCGTGGCTTCTAGTAACAGTAGCGCGATACGAGTAACAAATTCATTTGAAATTTATTCAAACTCTTAGGATGATATGAAGCGAACGAAAGCCGAACAAAGGCTAACATTGTTCATTTAATTTATTATTCCATTTCCGGTACGCAATGGTAAATTAACAGTCGGTGTTGGATATCCAGCGAATTGATTATTCCAAAACGGACAAATAAAAGTTATTTGTGCAAAGTTCTTCAGAAACTTTTCCCTCTTAGTGTACGTTTTCTAGACGACAAAAGCTATTAGGATTTGTGGTAAATACACTTTACCTCTCATCCCAGGATCTGTTTGGAAAAAAAAAAAAAAAAAACAGAAAACAAAATAAAAGTTTTACGACTATTAGCAAAGGAAGAAAAACCAAAAAAGGGACGCCGCCCTGATAGTCCTTTTTTTCTAACTGTTTTTTATCTACTTACTTTTTTCTGCTACAAGAAATATCCTCACGTATCCTGAAGGGGAAAGGCAGGCAATGAACAAGATTAGCTAAGACACGTGAACATTTGATGAAACATCTAGAAAATGAAACTGTATTTTTGAAAGAAAAAGGTGTCAGAAAAGGAATAAATTGCCAAAGCTAGAGTCATAAAAAGAAAATAGTAAACACCTCTCGTAATTCGGTAATTTGAATAATAAACTATTTCGAATTAGTACTCAATAATGTCCTTTTGTATGCACGAACAATTTTGTGATACTACGACGATTATACGTCTTTGGGGGACCTTTTAGCATCCCCAAATATCTGCGAATTCCGCCGATAAATTTGAATATTTCAGCATTAAATGGTTTTTTTTAGTAAACTGCCACTGATACTAAAGGTGCCCCAAAATTCATGCAAGAAGTAATTTTGGTCGACTGTAAATAACAGTAATAGTAAATAGCATTAAAACTTACACAAACAACCTACTGGGTATTTGATACTCATAAATATATATAACTCACCACAAAACATGTATTTTCGACATAATAGCACTGATTGTAGTATGCATAGAAAATAAATAGTAATACAATAATAATTTACAAATGAGAGACAGAGAAAAAAATCTCTGTAGAAAATAAAAAAAAAAATAAAAAAAGCAAATTTCACTCGGGTATGTGATACCCATGTGACGGGCTTAACTGTTAAGACTAAGTAGGTACGTAAGTGAGAATCGTTTAATTTTTTATTTTTTTTTTAACCAGACAGTAAGGAAAGTGTTCTTCACCTCAAAGTAATATAAAGTTAGACGATGATGGATTATATCGCACATGTATTACTAAGGCATCTCCAACCGGTTATAGAAGGAAATAATCTAATCCCTGACCACCAGTTTGGGTTCAGAAGTCAGCATTCGACGATTGACCAGGTGCATAGAATTACTAACGTAATCGAAAAAGCACTAGAAGAAAAAAATATATGCTCAACCGTATTTCTTGACGTCTCGCAAGCCTTAGATAAGGTGTGGCATGATGGCTTGAAATGCAAATTACGACAAGTAATTCCCGCGTACCTATACGAGATTCTAGAGGTGCCGTGAAATAACGCCGAACGAAATAAGGCCGAATTTCAAAATTCGGCTTTATTTCCAATTATAAAAGCGAAATAACGCCGAATTTTGAGATTCGGCTTTATTTCGCTTTCAAATGCGAAACATTGTTTACGAAATAAAACCGAATTTCAGAGAATGAAAGAGAATTAGCATTTACCGTAATCAATGTTTGTTGATTGGAACTCAACGTGCAGTTACCTCATTAGTTCGTGAACTTTGAGTGAAAAACGTGCGTCGATTAAGAAATGGCAAATTCGGGTGATTCGGTCCTATCGTATGAAATTTGCGAAGGTTTTAGGAAAGGCAGTGAACTTTTATATATTCCTGAAACCAAGCAAATTCATAAAGTAAAGTCAAGATCAAGAATGTGCAAACGATACACGTGTTATGTGAATGGGTGCAATGCAAGTGCAGTTGTCGACTTTAACAACGAAAATTTGGTAAGAATTCTAAAAGCCAGTGCTCTTCACAACCATTCGACCCAAGAAACCCTTCGCAGTAAATTAAAATTATTAACCGAAATTAAAAATGAATGTGGTAAAGTTTCGCTAAAGAGAAGTGGGATTCGTGAAGTTTTCGACGAAGTGTGTAAAAGAGCTGAAAACAGCGCTTCTGTAGTTCAGTTTGGCAAAGTACGGCAGCAGCTCTTAAATATAAGAAATAACTCGTTCCCTAAAATTCCCACATCGGCTTCAGATGTTTGCGCACTTTTCAAAAATCAGAGTGTTATGAGTGATTTCGGTATGTCTAGATCAAATGCACTGAACCATTCTACAGAGGCACTGTTATCGAGCAAGGCTTTTCATACTCGATCTTCATGTCACCGACAATTACTGAAGAAATACGGAAGCTACCTAACGGAAACGAGAAAAACTATCTTCTGGACGGTACATTCAGCGTCGTCCCATCTTGCGGCTATAAGCAACTGCTTATCATACACTTTACTCATGATGATCATGTAAGATACTCTTTTACATTAAAATTGATATACTTTTAACCGAAGTTCTTGTTTAGGTTTACCCATTTATTTATATATTAATGAGCAACAAATCGGAACAAATGTACTTGCATGCGTTTAAGTATATAGAAGCCAATTTATTTAAATTTAGTCCGAGTTCTTTCGTGACCGATTTTGAAAAAGGCTTAAGAAATGCTTTGCACAGAATATTTCCTTCAGCTAAGCACACAGCCTGTTTGGTTTCATTTTTGTCAGGCCGTAAGAATAAAATCATCCAAGCTGGCAGGATTTATTACTTCTGTAAATAAAAAAAAGGAAGCAAAACGCTTTTACCGAAAGTTTTTAGCTCTTCCACTTCTAAAGCCAAAGGACATGTACTCTGAATTTGAACTTTTAAGCAACGAAGCGAAGAGTGTGAACTATAAAATTAACGGGGAGTACATATTTAAGGATTTTCTGATATACTTCAGAAAGCAATGGATGGAAAGTATAAGAAACTGATATTTTATATAACGATTCACATAAAAAAGTTTGTTACAGTGAATTTTAAACTATTATTTTTCGGCCGTTCCATTTCGAATTTGAGAAAATAATAGTTTAAAATTCGCGCGCCGATTCTAGATTCATATCTCGGGAATAGACTACTCTGTGTTAGAAATGGAAACGAATACTCAGAACTCAAATAAATTTCGGCCGGCGTACCGCAAGGAAGCGTTCTGGGGCCGCTTCTTTATCTGTTATATACTCGTGATATATCGAAAGAAGATGGCACTATCCTTGCTATGTTTGCCGATGACACCGCTATCCTAGCAGTAGGTAAAACAATCGAGCAAACGACTGCCAAACTGCAAAGCGCATTAAATAAAGTAACTGAATGGACGAGGGACTGGCGGATCGCCCTTAGCGGAACTAAATCTGTTCACGTAAATTTCACTTATAGGAAAATTAATGACTTGCCAATTTTTATAAATTTGGCCCGAATACCCTTTGCAAATGAAGCCAAATACCTGGGAATGACACTCGCCGCAAGGCTGAAGTGGAATTCGCACGTGAAAATTAAACATAAAGAACTAGATATCAAATATAGAGAAATGTACTGGTTGATCGGGAAACATTCCCACCTCAGTAGGGGGAACAAACTGCTTTTATACAAGCAAGTGCTAAAGCCGGTGTGGACCTACGGTATACAACTTTGGGGTTGTACCAAGAAAACAAATGCCAATATTTTACAGACCTTTCAAAATAAAGTTGTTAGTGAAATTGTCCAAGCACCGTGGTATGCTAGAAACGGCGATATCCACAGGGATCTCGGAATTCCGACAATCGAAGCTGAAACTAGAAGCTTCGCGCGAAAACATAGAAACCAACTAATCGGACATGTTAATAATACAGTCCTACTTATTTTGGATGAGACCATATTATTGCGCCGACCACAAAGAACAAAACCTTTCGACTTGACGAGATAAGGATTAACCGCATCTAAATTGCGGAATATGCAGGATCTTTCATTGGAAAGTAACCTGCCAAACGTTTATATTTCATGATAGAAAAATTGCTGGATAAGTATAACTTAGATGCAGTTTCTAATAAACTTATATTGGAAGGGTGGTGTTTTTGGTCAGTAAGAATCTGACACTACTATGAGCATGCGCTTGCTGTTCTCATAGTGTCTATGGAAGATTTTCACCTACCCTCGGAAAAAATAAAAAATAAAAAATATGTATTTCAAAAGTCACACAACTCAAAAAACCCAATATCTGAGTTATCGGACAAATTAACATATTATGTTAGTTCTCGAAAAATAAATACGTAAGTGCAGACGAGTATATTTTGCACATATTGCTATGCTTAGTTGGCGCTACAGCTCGAGGTGAACCTGGGCCTACTTCTCGCAACCATTTGTGTGTGCGTGTTGTATTTTTGCACGAATGGAAGGGACCTACAGTTTTTTGCCGACTCCGAACGGCGAGTTGAGAAGCTCAATCGAGACAAATGATACTCTTTGATGCTTGTCAGACATTCGAAAGAGGTGGGCACTGTGAAAAATGTTTAGGTGTTTGCGGCGGGATTCGAACGCAAGACCGCTGGCTCAGTAGTCCGACGCACTAACCACTTGCGCTACGGTGCCCATATTGCTATGGTGGAAATGAAAACAACTTTCTCGCTCTCTCTTTTTTCTCTAAACTTAAAGGGCACTTTATTAATACTGAGAGAACCACAAATAGTCTTCCAAGTTTCATACGTTTCTCGGATTCGTCATCAGACTATAGTTACACTTAATACAGGATTTGTTATATACTTTCTTTACTCATAACATCTTTTAGAGAATATAAACAAAAAATGCATACATATAAAAAAATACAAAATGTTATGTAGTTCTTTAATTTTTATTTAAGTTATGTGTGAAAAATTATATCATTTAAATGGTCCCCTTTAGAGCGTTCACGATTTTGTGCTTTTTTAGTAGCATTTTGAAGGATATTTACTAACCTTTTAATGGCAAGGTATCATCTTTAATTCCCGTACAATATTGTTTTTTAGGTGTTTTGTGGCTTGTCAACATGCTCTAACCCTAGTAACCCTAGAAAGTAATCAGCGGTGTTCAAATCTAGCGACTTGTTCGGAAAAAGTTCTCTTAGAAGGTTTATTGTTGCTCGAGCAGTATGGGCTTTGGCCCCATTTTCCTGGAACCATATTGCCTAAACATCACCTAATCTGGGAAAGAAAATATTCAGGATCATTTGACGATAGCGGTCACCATTAAACATAGTGGCTCGTCCTTCGTTACTGTAAAAAAAAAAAAACAAAAATGGACCGATGATACGAGTTGCAGATATTCCGCACATATGCACAGGCTTCTGGTTAAGACTTTGAGGGTTACCAGTGCCCAAGAATCTGATGTTTTACTTATTCGCAAAGTCACTCAGGTTAAAATGTACTTCCGCGGACATTTAAAAATTATTGACGGCATTTTTCTCAGCCTCTACCAAGTTAAGAAATACGTGGTTATACTATAAACGTAAAATATAATCAGCAATATTGAGTTGTTGACCTAATCTGCGCAGCTATTTCCACTTAACTTCCTTGATGCAATAAGCCCATTGCTGTAATTTCGTAACGTTATCAATTTATATATTCTCTAACTTCTTTTAATTTTAAGTCAGCAATAATGTCTTCTTTATCCGTTTGTTCAATACTAGTTGAACTAAGTAATTGTGAATTCAATTGTTGGTTCTAAATTCTAATTAGCCTGTAAGAGATAATCTTTCTAACTAATTAATGAAAATTAAAAATAAATTAATAAATAACAGGAATTGCATATGTATGTATATATTGATGTTTAGGGATGTTTTCCTTTTTTTCTTTGCTCGGCATGTTTAATTAATAACATATTGCAACGAATGCATAAATTTGATCATAATACCTACTTAATTAAATTAACGCAAAATCCCTGTTCAAAAATGATTTCGATGTCTGTCCAAACCGCGAGTACCACACAAAAAAATAAAACTCTCTCCGCTACCGAACACATGAATTTAAATTTGTATGCAAATCACGGTGCACATCCTGTTGCGGACTAGTAGTGAATAGAAAAACTTTTTTTTCATTCTACATATAACCTACCACCCCCAGATAACAGGTGCCAGCACTCCTGTTGCTGTGGCTGACTGCTACGGATTTTATTGCATTTGTAAAGTTTTAGTTTATCCACCAGCCACCACGATGCCACTTCGTGATTTTTTTTTTATAAATAAATGTTCCACAGATTTCTTTGACATGGTGTGCTGTGTTGTTTTGAAATATTATTGTTTATACGTAAGCTTGCGTAAAATAAATTCAAACTAATTTATGCACTTTTAAATAAATGGAACTACATTTTTAAAGCACTTTTCAGTATCTGGAAACAGATATATGGGCAACTCAAAGGCCATTTATAAAAATATTAAGAAGATACAAGTCTTACTTTTGACGCACAAAGATGCTAAGAGGATCATTTTCTATCCACTCAACATAAATCCGGAAAAACTTAATTTTCGAACAGTATTTTCGGAAGACTGTTGACGCAAATATTTTGGGTTTTATTTGGCCCAAATATATGTATTTAAAGCTCCACAAATTTATTTATTTCTTACTAAATGTCAAAACTGTTTTTTTTGTGTCTTTTTTTTTCTGGTTGCGCCGGGGAGGTTGGGAATCTTCTCAAGATACCAGAAGCCCGCGCTGCTGGCATGCACGATTCACATACCTGGTCCTGACTTAGGAGTGTCAGCCGATATGCGCCTACGTTCTAAACCTCACCCCCATACACAGACTTCGACCATTCTCCCCGCGGGACTGCCGTTAGGTACTATTTCGCGGGGCTGGTTAGCGTCATGCTATACCTCATGTGTCAGCTTCTGCTGCTTCTGCTGCTGTCCTAAGCCTTTCTATTCTCCGCAGCTCCTGTTGCAGTACTGTTATATAGCTGCAGATGGCCGTCCAATTCTCTTCTGACCAACATATAGTCGAGGAGCGACGGCAGATTTGGCAGAGTGGTCCTCCATGTTATGAAGCGTGTGCAGTGAAATACCGCGTGCTCCGTGTCTTCTTCCTCATTTGAACATTCCGCACAGAATGGTGAGCTGTCATGTCCAAATCTGTGCAGGTATTTCCGGTAACCGCCGTGGCCAGAAAGGAACTGAGTAAGGTGGTAGGTATAGTCCCCGTGTTTCCGATCTTGATTATCGGGATCAGCTTGTAGGTTCACCTGCCCTTTTGTGTGTTGTCCCACCGGGCTTGCCGCATAGCTGCTGACGCTGCCTTTTCTTCTATTTTTATCATGTCAAAACTGTGCATTAGAATAAACGTGTTATAGTGTGCAACTCCATTTTAACCCACATATTAGCAAGTAATTAGTCATTTGTATAGCTCAAGATTTCCCAACTTTGAGACCATGATCTTCACTTAGAGTACATTTTGGACGTTGGTTCTTATGTCTTCTAGAATCTATATTGCTGTGAATGAAATAGCAGGGGTTGCCTTGCTTTTCTACCAGGAAGCATAATCTTCACGGATGGGTCTTTATTAGATGAGCGAGTTGACAACTGTCTTTCAGGCAATGGGGTATGCTATCGCTAACACAGCGAACATTGAACTAAACAAGAGATAGAAGGGCCAATCTATCTACATCTGCTTCGGTAGCCAAATAGCTATGAAAGTTGTTCACCTCAAAAATAGTTCAAGAAGCTATCAACAAATTGAACCATTCTTGGGCTATGTAACAAGGTTATATTGGTCTGGGTGCCGGGACATGATGGTATCCCGGAAAACGAAAACGCTGATTCTCTGGTTAGAGTTGAACTAGCACCCCCTTTCATTTGCTCTCAGCCTGTAATTGGCTGTTGTGTAAAAAATAAATAAAAATACGGCGTCAGCAGTCCTATACAGAACCAAGCCAAGTGTGCGTGTTATTTTTTCCACGAAATGGAAGGGACCTACAGTTTTTTGCCGACTCCGAACGGCGAGTTGAGAAGTTTCTCATGACAAATGATACTCTTTGATTGCTTGTCATACATTCGAAAGAGGTGGCACCCTGAAAAAAACTTTTAGGTGTTTCCGCTGGGATTGAACCCGGCCAGCATACGTAGTCGTTCAAAACACTAACCACCACGGCCACGGCGACCACGAATTGACTGTTGTGTGGCTCACTAAAAATACGAGTATAAGCTGTTAGAACTACTGCGACTACAACACTACAACCATTGTCATGAGCTCAACTTATGCCAACAGAAAGCATCGGGAAAAATAAGGTCGACGTACAGCTCACTGCTCAGCAACTAATCGTTAACCCAGCGGATGGGGTGGTTTATCACCAAAGTACAATGTACCAGCAGGTCTACGTGTTTCTTATCTCGATAATCCCATTTAAATACAATAAAATGCAATAGAATATACAACTTATGCATGCGAGAGGTGGATAGGTTTTTTACCTGACACAGAGAGGGCACTTCGATCTGAAAGTTTTGCGGTGATATCTCTGAGGCTTTCCTTAAATTTGCGAGAGGTAATGCCGTGAGAAAGAAATGTATAATTTCTTCTATAAGTATTCACCATATAACACATAAACGTTTACCGTAGAAGCCACTGGGAAGTTAGTGAAAATTAGGACCATCTTCTGATTTTTGTTCCTATTGTCGCCGTCATATAAGACAACGCCGTCATGAAAATGGCAAAGTAAAGATTATAAATGAAAAGGATGTTTGATGTTCTCGGTGAAATAAATTAAGTTTGCGGTCTATCCCCAAGCGTTGCATTCATCATAGCTCCGAGTTAAATTACATACACGTACATACGAGTCATAATCGTTACCACAACCGACAAACTACCTTGAATGAAAATTATTATAAATTACGCAATTTACGACGTGTTTTATTATAAATTTCGCTTAGCTCCACTAAACAGTGTATAAAACAAAAGAGATAGTCACTGATAGTCACACAAAACAAACATACCTGCTGACCTCACAAAGTAATCAAATTGTTACAATACCCACGGTTCAACAGCGTACCACGATTTCCAAAAATTCAATTAAGTTTATGTTAACACATTCACGTACCTAATTTTATATAGGTACATGCATATATATGTATGGATATATATTTGAACAATTTTTATTTCATTTTATCCAACAAAAAAAGAAAAACCTTGACAATCACAAATTGCATAACTGGGTGGAATTGTCATTGGGCCTTTTTTTTTAACTCGCTACTGCTCAACCGAACTAGACAAAATAATAACGGTTTTGTAGGTGAGTAGACTCCCCCTTGAATGCTTAAATAAACCAAGTATAAAAAAAACTCATAGCAATTTTTAAAGGCGTTGTAGCGATGATATTTTGCATGATTTTTACGCCTCCATTTTTATGTCATTTTTTCATTATCCTTTGCCAAATTTCTACCAAAATTGTGGTTATGACCCTTGTAGTCCTGCTGGATATTTATCGGCGTGTACTTTGAGTAGAATGCTTGTTTCTTTTTTCTGTAAACAATTGTTAGGTTTATTAATTTATGTATAGAAATTAATTCATGGAATATTCTCACCTAAAAATAAATATGTAAACATAATATTAAGCAGCTTCGCACAGCATCTGAGTAATTTAAATGTCTCCGGGTTTTACCAAGTTTTTATCATTTTCTTGCTTCGTTTAAATTCTTCCGGAAGTTCTTGTTTTATGATTTTTTCAGTATTTTTTTTTTTTTTTTTTTTTCATTTAGACATAGAATTTCTTATGAACCCAAATTGTTCAATATATTTTTTTAACCTCGTTGGTGGCGCCATGTTTTCGAACCTAGAAACTGCATTAAGTCTACTGATGGTTCTTACATCTCTAGTACTTCTGAACAACAAGTCTTAAGTGCACTCCAAGATAATGAAACAAAGTATTGGAATCGGCGAGTGAATGATACGTTTAAGACTTGATGGAAGATCTGTTTCGGTGCATTGGAGCGTTCGCTTACCAGAATAGAAATTACTTTAAAAATCGCCAAAAATTTAGTTTCAGAAAATTTGTCCGATTTACACATATTGGGGCTGCCCACAATAAAAGCTTTTATTGTTGTATACGATTTTTAAAAAAAAAGGCACTCGATTCGAAGGGAATTCACACATTCATATCAGAGATACCCACAGCCTTCTATCAAAGTGGGTTTATCGGGATACAACTGCAGTTCATGTAAAACTTGTGGGTTGTTGTGAATCTTCTGAGTTGATTTTCAGGATCATCTTCGAAGTGTTCGATGGCCCAATCAGAAAACTCTCGACACAATCTGTGATTACATAACTTCAGCTTTTGAGTCAATACGACTTTGTAAGGAGGCCCAAATTCTTACGAAACATTTTCCAAATTGACCTCTGAGAAAGCCCTACTTGTTGCTTGCAATCGTCGTGTGGTCAACAAATTTGGCTTATTGTAAAGACTGGCCAGAAAGACACATTTTTGGGACTTCCTTTTATACTATGTGTAGATAGATAGATAGAAAGTTGTATGCACATACGAATACGCGGTTACAAAATTCCCATTCATGAAAGTTTCAACACCTGCCGCAGTACTATAAAAATCGTAATAATTCGAAAGTGTATTGCAAGCTGAATTTTAAGGATTAAATTAAAAAAGACTTTATTTATTCTTCATATCTTGAGGAATATAACCAAAGAATATACAATCCCAAGAAGTCGCATCTCATATAAAATTTTTGTATGAAAACATTTTAACCGGCAGAAGAAATTGTATACATAAACCCCTTTTCACTGTGGGAGTATTTTTTCGGAGCAAAATATTTTGAAAGTTGTATAGGTATGCATAAGTTTCCTACATCATTCAACCGCTCAAACTCGGTAGAAGATTTTCAGTCGTTTCTTACCGCAGAACTCAGTCCCCTCGCCAACAAAACCAATTTTCTGTCCGCAAAAATTATCTCGTGTGGTCGAATGTTTGCATGGTGAGGTTGAAAATGAGAAATTTATTTTCTTCCCTTGTTTTGTTGTTGTTTTCTTCGCTTGCTTGTACTTTTGATATTTTGTGGCTCGATATGTATGTACATATGTGTATTTTTTTTAGAATTTATTTAACTGCCTGTTGAAGTTGCAGAAGGGGAAGTTTTTCACTTTTTCGTCTGATTCAGGCAAATTTGCCCTACCGCGGATAAAGAAGTTTCACTTCAAAAATATATCAGGAACCGAGAAATTTCTATTGAAAAATCTATTACCCCCATTGAAGACCCTTAAGTAAATCAGACCAATATGGCTTCAGGAATCTCCTATGTGCTTAAGTATTTTTTTTTTTTAAATAACTATAAATACATTGCCTTACAAAACCAATCTGTGTAAGAGTGTCGTTAATATAAAATTTAACTCTCACTTTGGTGGCACCGTAAAGAGCAAACAAAAATTTAAAAAATTGAATAAATTATTATTATTTTTGTAACTGTTCATCGTAAATATTGTCCACCGTTGTAATCCCTTATTAAGGTGACTATCCCTCGTGGATACACGGAATTACACGCGTAATCCATTCCTGAACAGAAAAAAAGCAATATTAACAGTGATGTGTCTGTACTCATAAAAAAGAGGATTTAAAATTTAAAATTAACACGTTCAATCAAATGTAAAAAAAAATAACAAAAACGAAAAATGCAAATCAAACATGTTTTTTCCATTACGAAATTCCTTAGAGAAAAATCGTTTGTGAAACATCTAATGCGTTTTTTTTGTCGAACCGTAACGAAATCCCCGACAGAATAAAAAAACAAAACAAAAACGAAAGCAATTTTGAACAGGCGTAGGCTAGTGTCATTATCTGGATAGTAACTACAAAGATGCTTTAAAAAAAGACTCTTAAAAATTATTAATGAAGGAAATTAAATTCTTATACTGAAATATTTTTTGTGCTCGAATTTTAAGTATTTGTGTCCTTTCAAGTTGGTAATATTGTAAAATTAATGTAATGTGAAACGGTTGGAGCGTTCACGATTAATTTTTTTTTTATATCAAAACCACAATGAACTGTGAATTGAAGCAATATGCAACGTGTGTCGAATAAATTTAAAGTTCACTGCAAATACTAAGTGAACTTTTGAAAAACACATCCGCCTTCTCCACCATTATAACCGAACAGCAAAACTTAAAGCCATTTTTACGAGAAGTTGTCTATAAAATATTTTCCATGTATACACCCCAGAGCAGTCAGGCACTAGTTATTCCACACGACAGAATATATTCTTCAGAGTCGAACTGTTAACACAAGTTTTATAGTAAAATGCATACGCTTCAAGGAATAAATTTTCCCGCCGGAAATTGCAAAAAGAACACACATACGAAGTTTATGAATTTTATATATCCACTAAAAAAAACTGTCGTTACACAAGCAACAATCTGTTCGTTACTGTTTCTGTAGCCAATCGCGTAGGTACTCGTGAATCCATCATGACGCACTCGGGCGTATGAGTAATTTATGAACATTCTGTTTTTTTTTTTCTAGCGCCAAACACGGAAATTCCTAAATCCTTTCCAATAAACTATAAAAAAAACAACTGATAAATGAACCAACGCCTAGAATCGGATAAAGTTAACAAAAAATGAATATTCGTAGATAAATAAAAAACTTAAAAACCAAAACGTGCCGTCGCGTCGATCGCGTCGTAGGTCGTGGGTCGTCGAAATAGAAGACGAAAAGTTATACGTAAAAAATATTTCGTAATAAATTCGCTAAGGACACAACTCGTAAAATCATGTTTTCGTTTTACGGTATACCTCCAACGTATTCGTTAGTAAGGGAAATAAACAAAATATGAAAATATGAAAACAGCAAAAAAAAATATCCACTTGGGTATTATAGAAGATATGTTTGGTTTTTATGGATTCCTATTCGAAGCCAATTGTGTACGCGATCTCGAAACAAAATTAAAACAAACAATGTGTCGGAAAGTCGGAAATTGACATTAAACCCAAAACTAATAAATGTTACGGTCTTAACGTTGTGCTATTTTCAGGTGCAGATTATTTTTATTATTATTATTTTGGCAGTTAAATTGTTTCAAAAGGCAATCGTAAAATCCTTGCGTGGTAGATTCCTGCTATTTTGTCGATATCGTGTTTGTTTATCTGTGTCACAGAGGGTTTTTATGGTGTATAATCCTCTGAACCCTGTGACGAGATTTGAAATTTTGTGTTGAATTGAATTGTTTCTGTTTGAAATAACACTGTTCTGTTAAATTGTGTGATTAAAATCTAAAGCATTCGCTACGCAATCAGTAAGCTAGGCAAGTACTTTCCAAGTGGCCTGACATTAAGACATCATGCACCAGCAATTAAATACAGAACATCGAGATAACATTCAGAAACTTGAAATAAAAAAAAAATAAACTAAAACATTCATAAGGAGTTGACGCTAGTGAACTCGTGTAGGCTATTTAAATAAATTTGATGTCAATAAGGGTACATGGGTAACATAAATGGTTCGATGGTGGTATAGCAGTAGTATCTGGCTATACACACATATACCATAATCGGATTTAAATAGGACTACTAGTATACATATCTATATAGCTGACGTACTAAGTAAATTAAGAACATCAACACATATTCAACCGGAAAAGAAGAATATACTTAGGTGTAACACAGTCAATAAAACCAATATAAGATGGGAAAGTGAGCCCACCTACCCAACCAGCAAACCGATCTGGCCTAGACTGGATCTCCACCGCTCTATCTACATTCTGTCCCTAAAAAGACGACATATAAGCGCGAGAATCCAACACACCTCCTTTGTTCATTCCCAGCTCTTTCCCGTCGTAGGAAACTATACTTAGGACAAGAGAATAGTTCTTGCATAATCTCAGTGACCTATTTTGGCACCGTAGCGCAAGTGGTTAGTGCGTCGGACTACTGAGCCAGCGGTCTTGGGTTCGAATCCCGCCGCAAACACCTAAAAAAGTTTTTCACAGTGTCCACCTCTTCCGAATGCCTAACAAGCAATCAAGAGTATCATTTGTCATGTAAAGCTTCCCAACTCGCCGTTCGGAGATGGCAGAAAACTGTAGGTCCCTTCCATTCGTGCAAAAAATATAACGCGCACACACAAATTGTTGCGGGAAGCTAGGCTGGGTTCTACCTAGGACTGCTGAAGCCAAATATTTATTTTATTTTTTTTTTATTTTAGCACAATAAAACGTTGGAAACCTTGCTCGGTTTATACAAGCCTCCCAATGGTTCTCATGAGCAGCTGGGATATAAATCATCAAGATTGTTGGTATCACAATGTGCCTCTACACATAGACCTAAGTGTGCTGGTACTTGAATTACCGACAGCCACTGCTACCTTACCTAGTACTTGGTACTATCCCTCTCGATCGAATTACCAAAAGAAGTCTCCTTGGCATACTTCGAGTTCCTTACCCACTTTAAAGCTTCTCCATAGTGAATGGTTCCGAGTTTCTCTATTTACACCACCTACGATTATAATCAATAGAATTTAGTTCAGAGAAGCAAGCTGGCCAGTCAAAAGATGTTTAGTTGGGCATCTCAAAGAAACTCCGGCACACTATTGGTGTAGTACGGATAATCGTTTTCTTGCATTCGAAAAAAATTGTGGCTTATACCTATGGCAACAGACACAAAAATTTCCCCTTTATGTGCTCTGCTGTGAAGGAAACATTTTTTATTACGTGTAAATCCGTGCGTCCTCCCAAACGATTGCCACCACAGACCATTATGTAACCTTCAACACAAGTCGCTCTTGGAACGATGTTTCATTGTGAATATCATTTTCAGTTGATCGTCTCTTAACTCTTTTATCCATCTATCGTCTAGCTTAAGGCCTAAAGCTGGACTTAACAGTGAAGAGCGCTTACTTGCAGTCGTCCTTACACCAGTTTCCTTAATTTTGGCCGAAACCCTTTTTTTTGGCGTCTGTTGAGAAGGGAGCCTTTGTTGGCCTGTATCGTATTAGTTAAGAACCTCTGAATCTTTTTCTTACAAGGTTGGAAGAATATAATGCACTTTCAGAAACCAACTTAGCATCAGCTGACGTTGCGGACCAAATTCGTAACGGCGTAACTTACTAGAAGAAGGTCGTCTCTTTGGGTCGAGAATAGAATAACCGGAATAACCGAATGCCTGAATCCAAATTCGGCGTTGGTGCCGTAGTGAACTTGTCTAAAACAAGTGAGCTCCCGTTAGTTGTATGGTACTACAGCACATTTCAGATCCGGAGCCAGAATCCATTTTGGAAGCGTTCATAAATCAGACTTAAATATGTTTGAATGAATATGGTTCGATAGTTTCCTATTCGTTGCTTTAAGGGCAGACTTTGAATTATCTTTCCTTAAAGCAAAGCTTGTGCAGCATCCTATCAAACGACATGCAGAATCCGCTCTTTTTTTTACAGAGGTTTGAGTATGTTGGGTGGACCTACGTAGAGGGTTTTCTGTGAAATGAAAACGTAATGAAAGTGTCAGTGAATTCTAAGAACATATAACTTTTGTTTTTATAATTACTTAGTCTCACCAGGTACCACAATTCTACAGTGTATAATAAGTTTTCTACGAATTTTCGAATATTAAAAAGCGAATAATCCTTCCCATTTTCCCATTATTATCAGACGCCACCCAATAATTTCAATGAAACCAACACCACCCGTGTTGGAAACCATTTAAAAATAAGAATCCTTTTAATTCAGGAATGCTGACCACAGTATGTATTCTCGCGAAAGAAAGAAAAAAAAAAGCAAAACCAAAACAACACCAAATAATTATAAAATATTGTCTGTATGTCAGACGCAGGTGTTAGCCTGAAACGAGTTTCCAGGTAAATTAGTTTTTTTTTTCAATAGGAATGAGTGAAACCTGTCTTAACGAGGAAACAGCTGTACGCTTGTCATGAACAGTATAAAAGCAATGTAGTCAAAAACTTCCCTGAAAAAAATTAAAATAAAAAAATAATTTTTTTTGTAAAGTCAACAGAAAACCAGCGGTTTTTGTTTCCTTTGGCGGTTTTGTCGCTTTATTTGGACATACATTTTTCCTGTTGCCAGGCAAAGCATACCGTTAATATCCTTTATTGTCCTCTCATCTGGTAGCATAGCATGGGAATGTGCTTGCTGGATTATGTATTCAGCTTAAGGTTATTTAATTTTGTTTTTACTGAAAGTCTGAGTTTGAGTCAACTGACAGACGCATTTCTGACCTGGAGGGTGTTTTTTGAATGCCACAATTCTTTTGATTTTTAAAAAACATACAAAATTATAAAGTGACAATTTTATTTCTTTTATTCAAGAGTTTATTTAAGGCATTAAGTATTTCAAGGTAATTATCTACATATGTATGTGTAGATATTATTTTTAAGGGTGGTCTTATTTATCGAATAATTAGGCCATATATTAAATGACTGCCATTTTCGGTTTGTTGGTAAACATCAGCGACTTAAGATATCCCCACAAGAAATCCAATCCAATGTCATTAAATCGCAAGATGATCTTATCGCCGAACTCCTCCTATAATTGTAATGCTTGGCCGGTTGTTTATTTTATTTATTTTTTTTATTTATTTATTTAAGAAGTAATGTGTTTGCACATTAAGATTACAGTAATCTTATAAGTTTGTACAATGTTTAAAGTAGGTTAAGTTACTTACAATTAAAAAAGAATCAGGTATCGAAAAATTATCAGTGAAAAAATTTAGTAATTAAAAAATTTAAAAAGGAAATTAAACTTAAATTTAAAAAAGAAAATTGATTGTGATGAATGGCCAAATGTGTAAGAAGACGCTTTTTGAAGTGCTTTTTTAAGCAGGAGTACCTCGGCTGGATTAATACAAATGTTCGCTGTGGAGATGGGAACCTTAGCTTGTTGTAAAGATAGTCTGGTTGCTGTGTTTGAATAATATCGTGAACGCACGTCAAAGAAAAGTATTTCAGTACATTTTCGAAGGAACACCCGAAAATTGTTTTGGCGTAGGACGAACAATTGTCGTATCTACCCAGGTTGTATATGTATCGTGCAATGTTGTTGTAGACCACAATTAGTTTCCTTTTAGATATGAAGTCAAGTTTACCGAATAATTCACAGCAGTTTAGTAGAATCGGCAATAGTAGGGTTTTTGCCAGGATCATTTTTGTTTTTGTCGGTGTATAGGGACGCGAAGCCCAAAGAAGACGGAGCAAGCCATAAACTTTACCAATTTTTGAAGTAATATGAACATCCCACGATAATGTTCTATTAAAGGTAATACCCAGATTTCGGACAGACTCAACATATTCGATGTTCGAATCCCCTAACTGCACCTGAGGAAAAGAGGTCAGATCTATGTTGTTGCGATAGATAATGATGGCTTTTGATTTGCTTGGGTTTAGGCAAAGGTTATAAGTCTGCGCCCAGTTCAGGATATTTTGGAGATCCTGGTTCATTTTGAATGCCGCTGATTCCACCAAACTAGTAGGACATTGTATAAATAATTGCACACAATCTGCATCCATGTGAACGCTGCAGTGTTGTACAATATTAGGGAGCTCGCTTACATATATTGTTGTTGCATTGCATTTTGTTGAAACTTCCTGCCTTCCAGTTGGATGTCACGCAAATTCGGAAACAAATAATTGTTGACTATCGTTCGGTAACGGGCTTCAAGGACGGTAACATGAGCGACATTTTTGAAATAGTGAAGCCACCAGAAAAAAATGCTCCTCTTTTGGTTTATTTTCACACCAAATGCCAGAACTGCGCTTCGTCACTGAAATTTCCCGATAAAATAAAATGATTCATAGCTGAGTAAGGGCTTAATTACTGAAGTACGGAATAAATATTGGTCGCTTGGCTTCATTCTTGCACCAATTGAAAATTGTGAACGAACAATAAAACGTTCCGATTTTCTGTGCACGGCGGAGATATTTTCAGCAACATACATAGTTGTTAGCTACAATAGTTATGGACGTCCAAAGAAGTAAATTTAGTACGAAACTGATAAAAAAAATACGGCGAATTGCGTCGATTGTGTGCACCATAATGATACGATGATTTGTCAGAGTATACTGAACACAAATGTCATCTTTAGCGCAACTAACATTTTGCAGCTTTTCAAAGGACAGTTTGAAAAAAAAAAAACACTTTAAAAAATCACAGCAAACTTGATTAGTTTTTTTTTAATTTTCCGTCTGTCACGAATTCTATACCAGAGACCGTTTCACCTGTCCTAGACCCTTGAAATTTGGCATAATTATACATTTCAGTGGTCAGCATATCATGTTCCACTATTAAATGCTTAATGTAAGCTCGAAAAAAAAAATCTAGAAAATGTGTCGTGTGGGATATTATAAAACAAGAGTAGGGGAACCCGGGGCATAGTAGGCACCCCGGGCATAATGGGCCCCCACGTATTTTTCTGTTGAGCAAATTTGCAGCTCCAAAAGTAAATCTATCTGCTTTAATTTATCGGTGGCTTTTAGCGGAAAACCTTTGTTTGAATAAAAGTAACACTTATACACTAAGTCTACAGATGGACAGGTTTCCTGCAGATCCTGTGGTAAGTGAGCTGCTAAAGAAGGTGATGTTGACGATGAATCCAGTCACATTTGCTCGCGCTGTAACCCAGCATAGCTTTGTGTGTTCATGCCGCACCTACATATGCCCATTGTGCCCCAGCACCGGGGTATAATGGGCAAATTCAATAATTTTTTTAAATTAATTTATCATACTGAATTATTCATTTGCATTTATTTTTCTTTTCCATCTTGATGTATTTATCAATTTTCTTTCTAATAAAATTGTTTTGAAGATAAAAAACACATTTTTTTAGTTGTAATTAAAAAAAAATCCTTATGGGGCCCGTTTATGCCCCGGCTTCCCCTACTAATCTTTTCGATTAAGCAAACCCATGGCTTAGTTGTCTTGAGAACAATTATATGTATTTTATAGCTACGGTGACTATTTTTTCAATGACGAAAAAGATGACATTCTTTTGTAAAACACTGTTGAAAACGGTGCAGGGAAACATCTTTACGAGAATTTACTTCACCTTTGATGTAATGGAAGAGCCATACAATTTCTTTTGCCGACTCCGAACGGCGAGTTGAGAAGCTCACTGACAAATAATACTCTTTGATACTTGTCCGACATTCGAAAGAGGTGGCACCCTGAAAAAACTCTTTTAGATGTTAGACCCAACGCATAGTAGGCCAACGCACTAACCACTACCACCACGGTGCCTACAAATAACGTACTATAGTATATTTAAATAGAATTTATATATTTGTTTAGATAATTTTACAAATATATCAAATAGGGTAACTTCGGCCATTATGGCGCAGGGGGCATTATGGCGCACCTTGTAAATACCACATTTCCGGTTTACTTTTGGAAAATAAAACGATTGTAAAACTTGAGTCTTCCTTGATAGAGTGCCATGCTAAGTTGTAAAACCGTTGCGATTTTATTACAAGTGAAAAAAATACTAAACAAAAAAATACCCCACTTTTGTCAGCTGCATATATTTTTGACTCTTTTTCATTTACGTGTGGATCCTTAATTATAAAACGCATGGGGTTAGTGTACACAGGGAAGTGAAGGGAAGCATATTAGTTTTCCTTTGGTGGCATTGATTAGTAACAGTAAAAGAAAATCGGGCGTTTTTTTTTAAGTTTTGTGCATATGCGTCTTTTTTGTAATTTGGCGCACCTGCGGTAGGGGCATTATGGCGCTCTCTGGCCCTTATGGAGTTCGCATGTAAAGCATGTAAAAACAAATGTATACTAAGACTCTAGAACGATGACGACAGGAAGTATGTTTAGGTGCTCCCACATGCCTAGGAGTAGAAAACGAGCAGAAAATTGTGGCTCATGCAAGGAAACTACAAGCGTATGTATTCGGTCCTAACAGAAAAGAGCTGTTTTATATGGGCTTTGAGCAGGCAGACAAATACAGGCCAAGTCAAAATTATAATAAGTCGTAAGTGGTCCCACGACTCATGTACCTTATTCAAAAACACTTGTGATAGCGATTACAGCATTATGCCATATTGCCCAAAAGGATGCTCCATATTGCCCTATGCATTAACTTAATTGTATCTTTGTTTAAATCATTGAATTATTATAATTATTTAACATTCTTTTGTTCTGATTTTCTTATATTTTCGAACTGTTTTTGTTTTTTAATAAAAAAGCTTTCCATGTTGAAATTATTTGAGAAACAAAAAAAGTGCGCCATAACGCCCGAAGTTACCCTATTGTATATCTTCCTTGTAAATTTTCTGTGAGAAAAGTAATAACAGCTACAACGATCTGTGGATACCATTGCATTGTCAATGCATTAGCGGGTATGCGTGTATGCAGTATTTGCGTGTAGTATACGCGATTGGGATTGCTTCATGCTATATATATAGCTATGTATTGTAATTGTTCGATCATCTCTAATTGAATAACTGGATGCATTTGGTTGCAATTTTTTCTATGAATTTTCAATCGTAGTGAATCTTTCAGTAGCACTTCAGTCACCGTAGCGCAAGTGGTTAGTGCGTCGGACTACTGAGCCAGCGAGCTTGGGTTCGAATCCCGCCGCAAACACCTAAAAAGTTTTTCACAGTGCCCATCTCTTCCCAATGCCTGACAAGCATTCAAGAGTATCATTTGTCATGTAAAGCCTTCCAACTCGTTCGGAGACGGCAGAAAACTGTAGGTCCCTTCCATTCGTGCAAAAATATAACGCACACACAAATGGTTGCGGGAAGCTAGGCTTGGTTCTACCTAGGACTGCTGATGCCAAATATTATTATTTTTATTATTACTTCAGTCAGTATCGTCGATCAATTTTACACAAAAACATTTCGCACAATTGAACGATTAGGCAGTCCAGTCTTCTTCCAGTAGTCAATGCATTACATATATACAATTATACATATCTTCATACAAAGAGAATATTTTTGTATGCGTTGCGAATCGTGTACATCAGCTAGTGGGTAAATAAATGTGGCGACAAAGTGTCTCACTGCTCGCCGGAAGTGCAATCTGTGAAATGCGGTAGTGCAAACTGCAAACCAAAAACAATTAATATTTAGTTAATATTTTAATATTCATAAAAAAAAAGTGGAATGCATTTTTGTTTTGAACTTTTACCATAGCTAGAATGACGGCTTGTGTGGCCTTATTGAATGGAAGGTGAGAGAATAGACATGACTGGTGACTGATATTTAACTGCAACCGGAGTATATTTATATTGTGTGGGAGTGAAATATGAACATGAATTTTTTCAGGATTTTTTTGGGTTGTCTCACTGTTTCGAAAAACTCAAAAGGTAATGAAATTTTATTTTAATTTCTTATTTCCTAACTTCAAAAGCCAAATATATTTCTAAAGTATCTTTAGAACTATCCTGGAAAAAGGACCGAACTAAGCATAAGACACTTTATTTTATTTGCACAGAAATCCTAATAAAAATCTAACTGTCTAATCACTTGTAGACTGATACATAGCTGTCAGCATAGTCAATGACTAAATAACCCACAACTACAGTGTTTCTGCTTGAACGCATTTGGTGCTATTAAATCACTTTTTGGATAAGCATCAGAAATTCAGCAGTTTTACGTATCATTGGAGCATCCCCTACAAATCATCACAAATTCCTTTATTCCGAAAGACCCGATCCACAAATATATCCCACGCTATGAATGGAGAATAATTGAATCTTACAAGCATGACATCTTAACGCGGTATTCTTTTGATTACTGCTGTATAAAAAAGATGTACCTACTAGCGAGTACCGTGATGAATTGCTGAATTCACTCAAACGTTCAGTCTACTAGAGGGTTTTGCTTCATTAATTACTAACAAACACTACTTAAATCCATTTTTAAATACAGTGCAGGCATTGCGAACACTTTTCGTAGATGACAGATGGCAAATTTGACATTTGCTGACCTCCACACGATAAAAATAGTGTAAGCTCAACATTATCATGTCCATGTCTGTGGGTCCTGACCCTTAGCAATAAAACAGAAACTACTTACGGCATGGCATGTGCAAACGATTTGTGTAAAACGAAAATCTAATTTTGAAACAAAACAAAAACAAAACCGAACAAAAAAAATGGGTCAGCTTTTCTAAGGTCCATTCCGTTATACGAGTACGAGTATAGATTGACCCAAAAGTTATTTGTTTGCTTTTTTTTTCGTTCTTATTTTTTTTTTTTAATGATTTACATTTAATATCCGATCATTACGGTAATGATGCAGAAGGAAATATACAAAAGTTTCCTTAAAGTCCTTTTTACTCTAAGGAACAAAACTGGCCTTTAAAAATTAATTAGTATAAGGACCAGGAATCTTTTTTCGCCTTCAGAAGTGATACGTTGAAGAGTATCTACAAAATTCTGTTTCATTCAACCCTTATAATGGGTTCCATCGACTGGTCGGTGGTGCAAACTTGCCGCTTGGAAAAGAACAAAAATAAATAAATAAATTGGGTGTAAAGTTTTAGAACCAGATTCCGAGTGTCATTGAACATAAAGGGAAAAAGGGTTTGCTCGGTCAACTATAAAGGTGACATTTCTCCCCTTTTTATTTGTTGTTTTGGTAAAATTAAATATAATTTTATTTTACGCTTACTGAATGGAATTCTGTTTTTTTTTTTTTTTTCTATTTACTAATTCGAATGTTTAAATTACCATTAAGGGTGTAACAAAAAAAAAAAACATATTTCAAAAACAGTGGTAAAGCACAATTTTTTTTTTTTCTTCTTTGTGTTGTGGAATAAGGTAGACTGGGTCTGGTTAATTCGTTTTAATCGTTTTGCTTAAATTAGGTCAGGATTATACATTCCAAGTTGTATGTGTTTTTAGGAGCTGGTCTTAGAGTTATTCAAAGTAAAGGAAAGGAAAGGCAAAGCATACGAACACAACTAGAGGAGTTTAACGAAGCGTTACCATACGTTTGAATTGAATATGTACGAGTATGTTCCTTCGTTTTAAGGTATTCTTATGTTTATGAACTATCTTGATAGAGAATATTGAATGAGCGTTGAGAAATTAATGATGGTCCCTTTTTAAAGCACGTAAGCAGGCGATTCGTTGGATTTATAGAGATTGTTATCTTTAGTTTTCGGATGAAACCTTTGGTTCATTAAACAAAGTTAGCAAATTAATTCTTATTTGCTAATATAATATTCTAATGCTACGCTTCTCAAAAGTGAAGATGGATTCTTGATACAGGTAATTCGAATTGGCAGAGAAGTTAATCTATCACCACCACCGGCAGAACATTTTGAACACACCGATAAATTTATACTTCGTACAATAAAATAGGGACTGGTATTTTACTGCAATAAACCCACAAAAAAGGTGATTTCTCACGATTTCTTTACCAAGGAACCGATGTTACGAATCCTTGATCGGGAAATTTATGCAACGTCCTTTGGAAAATCTGCATCTAGTACTTAATCTTTCAGTTTGCTTCGTGTGAATCCTTCGAACCTGGTCGGTTTCGATTAGGAATTCTCTGTTTATTTCCCCACGTACCTTGCCACCTTGTGAATTATCGTTTACAAGGATCCTGTGTTCATAGGGAATACATTATGTCTAGGATAGGTACATGTATTTTTTGTTTGTTTTGTTTTAAGAGTCTAAGTTCAGATTAAGTTAAAGGAATTTACAAAAAATGGTTCTAGGTTAGGTAAGGAAAATTTGTGCTCCGTCCAAATTTTCAAAATACCTTTAAGGTATTGGATGATGATCAAGAAAGCAGACTAGAACAGAAGATACAGATGCGAACGATACGAGCATCCGAGCTCCATATACTGGGCACTTTGTTTCGGCCAAGAGGACTTGCTCCTAGATTCGAGATGGCATGGAAGATCAAGCTATCGTGGTTATCAGTGCACTTGATCTGAAGAATTGGGAAGAGCCGGTCTAGGTTCGAAGAGGGTGAAAAGCAACTGTGTCTCAGGCAGAGACTATCCACGGATCGGGAGCGTTTTAAGTAAGTATGTTAAGGTTTTCAAAGAGGTACACCATTTGATAAAGGAGAAATGGTAATACCTACAAATATAGCTCAGATCTTGTGGCCAGTGATCGAGAGTTCAAGTTTAAGAACATCGACCCAACTTGTACCTTAAGAGAGACTCAATTCGAATGGAACTGTACATAGTATAGATACTTTGGCTCCCATTTACTCCAATAAATTTTTAGTGATCTCTTCTTTTTTAAACTGTGCCTCAGTCCGGGCTTGAAATGAACCTTAACAAGCAAGTGTTTAGTTAATTCAATATTTGGCTTGCTGTCATCAGTTTCGAAGAATAAGTTGGCTAAGATCATGCCACCTAAGACGAGGTCTTCTTTTATTGCATTGTTTCTTCGGAAAAGAGTTTGCAAACTCTGCGAACCAACCAGCTGAGGTGTGTCAGAACGACATATTTTGGGGTTGATTAGTATGTCCTGAAACCACACTGTTAATGTTTGTGATTAGAACTTTCATTTAAATCTCAACCTAAAACTAAATTATCACTAGCTTCATTTTGCTTATTCTCATTTAATTATCATTTTGTCTCATATTAACTTTCCGATACATATTTTGTAATCTCTTACTTTCCAATACATATTTTGTCATCTCTTTGCTTTCCATGCATTGCTATTGTAAATTCATATAAGTTTTGCTCTCACTGCTAATAACTAGTGGTCTTCGATGTCTTGTCTGCATGCATATACATACCTAAATTACATAATTACTCATTCATGCAGATCAATTGTTCGATCGCCAAACGCACTCTGATCTGCAACAACAATGCTATTGCTTGTGCGAAACTTGTGTGTGGGCGAGAGTACAATGATGGTCTCGTATAATCGATCGTGCATGATCTCTGCCACTTGGATTTCAATCGCTGCAGACACCACATCTTGACCTAACGAAGCTAAGTACCCAATTTTGTAGTTGATAACCTTTGCTAATTTTGCTATAAAATAAATTATTGTAATTGCACATTTTCAAGATCGGTTTATTTCAATTTCGGTGCAATTAATCCTATTCAGTTAAGGACCAATTAAGTTGTTTACCAGAGGTTTAAGATGTTAACATATTATAGCAGACATGTTCTTGTATGCAACGTTGAGCAGATTGGTGCGTATTTAAGAGTTGGTACAGCTAACGGACTACTTTCATCCGACCATATCTTACAAATCCTGCAGCTGCTTTAAATAGCTTGACTGCTTGTGCGTCAGCTGTAGTAGATTAGTCGGCATGAATGGTCTTTCCAGAAGTGGTCTTATCATATTCTTTTTTATGTCACTAAACTCGCTTAAATCGATAGACCTGTGACAACCAATCCAGCCAGACCGTTTAAAAATCTGACCATATGACATGAAAAGATGTTGATGACACGTAAACTTTACCTCCTAAAACTTTATTTTTAAAGAAAACTACTATAAGAATGATTATTATGATTATTATGATATGGCATCACTTGTTGGGGAGCTTCTTATGATATCAGTTTTGGGTCACTACTACACCTTGTTAGAGTTATCTGCGGAAAAATCGCTTCACTCACTGCTGGCCCCTTTTCGCGATCTTCTAATTCGTCCGCTATGGCACCTTTATGTTTTGAAAGTTCTTAGAGAATTTTTTAAATAGAGTTGTTACACTGGGTGAATTCGGAAACGCCTCACTACAGTAGTGATGCAGCCTCAGCTCTGCATCACTTTTTTAAACGCAAAATTTGGTATATGTATGTACATATTAACGAATCACGTTCTCTTTCGCAAAATTGTCACATCTAATGTGCATCTAATGTGCAAATTTCATAAAAAAAAAACTAGTTAAATTTCTTGATGCAATATTTTATTTTTTGTTTTAAGCAATATTCTCGTTCTTTTAAAACGCAAAGATCTTTTTTTGTGCACATTGATTAAAAACAGGTCGTTTTGAAGGTCATTGCTATCAATAAGAATGTTTATTAGCAGTGCCATTTCAGCACCGAGCGCAAACAAAATGGCATCAGTTTGATATCTAAATCAAGTGTGCTGTGTATCGGCATCGCAAAAAAGCAGTGATGCCGAATCAATGCGCAATCGGTTTGACGTTTCCGAATTCACCCACTGCAGCCAGGAACTTAAGGATCTATAGTTTACGCATAATATGGCACTTGTTGTTGTTGACATTCCAATTGCACACAAAACACATTTGTCACACTTTTTCTTAGTTACAGCAACTAAATATTTTATTAAACTACCCACTTATATAAAAACAGCTTTTCATGCTTAATTATAGCAGCATTGAATGTTTCCTTAGTGAAATCAATTAATACTTAAAAAAAGTAAATAGTAATAATAATTATAAACAAAAAAGGATTCTCCTAGACTATTTGCTGTGTATACGGCGTCAGCAGTCCTATACAGAACACAGCCTAGCTTCTCGCAACCATTTGTGTGTGCGTGTTATTTTTTCCACGGAATGGAAGGGACCTACAATTTTTTACCGACTCCGAACGGCGAGTTGAGAAGCTTCTCATGACAAATGATACTCTTTGATTGCTTGTCAGACATTCGAAAGAGGTGGCAACCGTGAAAAACTTTTTAAGGTGTTGGACCCGGACTGGGATTGAACCCGGGCAGCATGCGTAGTAGTCCAACGCTCTAACTACCACGGCCGCGCCGACCTATTTGCTGTATAGTATTGTTATTTCTCGCCCTTGTACTATTTTCTGTCAACACCCTTTGAATTACTAATCTGTCCCATTAACCCACACAAAACCATTGGATTTTTCCCCACCTTATATGTAACCCTTTCTATGCTGTTTCTCTTAACTGAGAAGAATGCTCAGTTATATTTCACTTCCACTTATCTATCTGAAGTTTTGAATAAATAAATATCTATCTATGTACCTTTCTATCTATCATCGATGGTGGGGTATAATATCAACTTTTTTTTTATTTCCGCACCTGACTTCCTGTTAGGAATAAATTTCAGTGTCCAAAATAGGTCTCAATTTTGGGAAAGCTATATGAGTTTTCCTTCCTGAAAAGTCTACCAATCCCCTAAAATTTTAAATTGAATTCTTCTTCTTCCAGTTACCTCGATTAGCGATGCTTATTCGCTGCACAACAAATGCATTTAAAATCCAACTATTTCAAATATATTACATTAGGTCATAAATTTAAAATTGTACTCAAACCCCTTGGTTGTTATGTGTAACTATTTTTTATTTTTTTTAAACTTGATTTGGAATACAAACGACTTCTCATAAATCACTTGGTGGCCTGACCTACTTCCCAAAAGTGTTTCTATAGAGCTTATACGCTTGGGGGCCTTACATATTTTATCCGCCACTGACTGGTTACACTCAACCAGCTGAAGCACTTTTATATTAAGGAAATATTATTATCTCATAAGGAATATCGCAATACATACAATATTACATGCATTACTTTTCATAAGAACATAATAGTAAAAAAATGTTTTATAGAATATCGCCGTTCTAACCCGTCCGCTGCGGCTTAAGCAAACGAATCATTTCCATAAATTTCACAATCAAATTGTTATTTTTGTAAATTTTAGATTCAATCACCCCCTTTTGGCTAAATCTGATAGGCTCTGGTAGGTACATATCATTTGTACGTGCTTCAAAAAAATAGAAGGCAAAAAAAAAAAAAAAACACGTTAGATACTCGAACCTGCTGAGGGAACACGTACGAGTACGAATACGAGTACCTATCAAAAAGGTTGGTTTGCCTTTTTTGCAATTGTAGTCGCTTCTAAGTAATTTTCTTTTTTTTATTTGCAATGATATCATCATTATTACCTTCTGATGATGGTAATGTTCCGCTTGATGTAATCATATGTATCTGCTGATGATGGTAACTTTCTAAAGTTTCCATACATCGTTATTAAATTGCCAGGAGTGAGTGAAGGTAGATAAAAACCGCCGCTTTCTACGCTCGCAAGGATACACTCGTGCACTTGTGTTTGAATTTCACTGTAACTGGTAATTTTGTTTAACTTTTGCTGATAAGTACAAGAGTTCGGTGCCCATCCATTAATACCTTTCACTTAAAATTCAGTAACCACCCCAGCTCTCCTTACTTATCGAAAAGAGAGTGAGTCGAATCTCATCGTCCTGGTTCTTATTTGTTTTTGATACTCCTACATATGTACTTAAGTTAAGATATTTTCTATTGTATCTGTATGAGTACTTGTAACTACATACTTATAGATAAAACACGTGTTTCGTGTAGCATAATACATTAGGCTGTTGGAAAGGATGGTTTCTATGTCAAAGGATATGCAAATATAATTAAATCGTCTGCAGGATATGTTCAGAGGTTGGGGTGGGGTGGAGTAGCTAAATGTTACTTACTATATCATGGATTCACGATAAGTGAATCCATAAATTGAGTAAAGTGGTGGCCTCCATTACTCTTTTAAGCACCTGTGGTAAATGTGTACTGCAGATAGAATGAAAAAAAAAAACGAAAAGTATAATTATTCAACCCAAGTGGAACGAATAATTTACGACTTAAGTGGGTGGTGAACTTTTTACTGGATAGGGTGGAAAGCTAAAGCACTGGAAAATATATGCACACAGATACAGGACAGAGGTTTATATGCAGAGTCAGCTGAGCAAACAATCATCGATTAACTGAATTAGGTACCTGTTCAAAGCTGAATTTTGTTTTTTATTTTGCGGTGATTAAGTGCCTCCCACACCTGACTGCGTTTACCTACAGACTTAACCAGATTGACTTAAATTTGGGTAAATATTTCGCTAGCGCTTTTTATATGACGGCATTTTATTTGCTCATGATTTGCAGATTTTCTTATCACACTGAGAATGTCCATCTCATAAGGGCTTTGGTTAAAACAAGGATAACGTTCTCAAAGGGATGTAAACCAGGCCTGACACATACCGAGAATGTTTTAGATAGTTTTTTGGGGTCCCCTACCCATATGGAAATACGAGACCATTATGCATAAGTTCGCTCTAACTCTAAAAAGTCTTTCGTCATAACAGCCTCAAGAACCGTTCTACATAGAAACTTGAAATTGGGTATAATTATACATTACGGTGGTCTAAATATTTTATTCAACTCATTACTTAAAAATACTAACCGTGTTTCATTATTCACATGATCTGATCCGGATCAGTATAATAAAACAAACAAACTAGTTTTCACTCTTAACCTTTAAGTAGGTAGGTTAGAAATAGTAACGTGAATAGGTAGTGGGGTGCTGACAACACCCCATCACGATTTCACTTTATTACGCTTATTTTTCCTCTGGTAAGTGGGTCTATGGCGAAATTGTCATTATGATATCGTTCTGGGGTAGAACAATGTTAAAAGAATGAACTTTAAGACCCCTTTATAGAGTTTTTAGTCATCCTTTCCAAAATAGTGCTTTCCGTATTAATTTTTTAAACAATTTTTTGTTTTAACAAATTCGCCATTATCCGAATCAATTAAGTACGGCTCTTCACTTGAATCTTCAATTATATAGTGTCAATAACAGTTGAATGCAATCCTAATCTTTTTCAAATGACCTTTTTTAAATTACCTATACAAATTCACCCAGTAAAAAAAAATTACACAACTGGGTAGGTGGGGTGTGGACAGCACCCTTGCAGATTGAAGAATCTGTCACTTGTGCAACTAAACTATTTTAAAACCATCTGAATCCGTACAATAGACAACAACAGGAAGGTAACAACGGGTGTTGTCAGTCGCAAAGTATTATATTTTTCAAAAATAAGGGCTTGGGGTGTTGTCAGCACCCCACCTACCCAGTTAAAGGTTAAAGTGTGGCATTGCTGAAAGAACTTTTAACTGTGGCTGACAAGTTTTCTGCGAGAAACGGAGTACCTACACCTCTTTGAGATCGTAAGTCAGTTTATTTGTCATTTTGACGTTTCGCTTTTGACGCGGAGTTACCATTTGTAATTTTGCAAATTTTACAAATGAGTACTTGAAAGTAAGTATGTATCGTACATTTTACTAAAAATATACAAAATATGCAAAATATGATAACTGTTTATTTCCAATTTAATTGAAACATCAATAGCTAAATCACGACTATTTACGATACATAAGAAATACAGTGCTTAGATACAATAAAAATATGAAAATTTGTTAAAATAAGTGGGCTAAGTAATTATTATTATAATTATTATTTGTTGTTCTTTACTCGTTTCATATAAATTTATATAACATTATATTGCAACAATTTATAAACTGATCAAATAATACGTAGGTAGCATTCTTTTAATACATATTTTAATTTTTGATCGGACAATACTCATGTTTGACAAACAAAACAAAACCTAGTAGTGAATGGTATGAACTAAAAACCAGATCTTGAAAAGAGATCCCGATAAAAAATTAAGATCTTCTTTTGTTTTTGTAATGCGTGTAAAATGATGATCAAGATCAGATCATCAGAATAATAAAACACGGATATTGTGAAACAACTCTACCGGTTGCCGAAATGTAAACTCGCAAAAAAAAATCTGAAAATTATATCTATCATTTCAAAAAAAAAAATTTAGTTTTTTCTGAGAGAAGTTATTGCCGAAAATGTGTGAAGAATCAAACTATAACTACCCGTAATCTTCCGTTTTAGGAATGGTTAACTTTCGTTGGGTTTTTGTTGCGAATCGCTGGGGGAGATAGGATCCAATGAATTTTTTCCAGTCAAGTTATGCGGGAGCCAAATATCGTATCGATTTACGTATTGAAGTTTGCGCAAATGATTTTCCACGCTTCATTTCGATATGCCCAATATTGCTTCTATGTGCCTAGTTATATACTTAGTTGGCGCTACAGCTCGAGGTGAACCTGGGCCTGCTTCTCGCAATTTGTGTGTGCGTGCTATATTTTTGCACGAATGGAAGGGACCTACAGTTTTTGCCGACTCCGAACGGCGAGTTGAGAAGCTCAATCGTGACAAATGATACTCTTTGATGCTTGCCAGACATTCGAAAGAGGTGGGCACTGTGAAAAACTTTTTAGGTGTTTGCGGCGGGATCCGAACCCAAGACCGCTGGCTCAGTAGTCCGACGCACTAACCACTTGCGCTACGGTGCCTAGTTATATAGTGTGGATTATATGGATTAGAGCTCTAATTTGATCTGCATCAATCTCAACCGCTCGTCTAGAACGGGACAAATCAGAGTACGTGAAATCACGGCTGCAGGAAATAACCTCCCAATGCAATAACCCCCCAAACGGAAATCGAAATAACCCTAAAATTTGGGGAATAATTTCATTGTGAAATTATACCTATAATGCACATTTCTTAATTTATATAAAAATGTTTACGTAAATACAAGAATTGACTCTTTTACTTCGCTTTTATAATAAGGACATTTAACGATCCTCGATTTATTTGTTATAAAAATTAAATCTATAAATACAAATAAATTCCAACGAAACATTAGCTTATATCAGATCCGTACGGTAGGTCGCGCTTGCCGCAGTCTGAAATCACCACCATAAAAACGTCGGAACCACTTATGAACAGTTCAGACGCTGACAGAGTTATCCCCGTGCACAGGGCAAATTATCTTTTTCTATGGGAATACCTTTGGATAACAAACGTTTCTATTTCAAATCTCAATTCTATAATTATTATTTAAAAATAAAAAAAAATTCAAATGGAGATTTTTCGGTGGGAATATAGTTATGACATTTTTGACAAAAAAATTAAGAATATCTTGCTAGTACCTACATACATATGTAGCTACATAATTATATACTCGTAGCTGTGGTTAGTTGTACCTGTACTAAAATTTCTGCTTTATTTCAAATTTATATTTAAAATTTTTAATTTATATTAAGCTTCTAAACAAAATGCATGTAAATGTCCAATTCATTATAAATAATCGCATCTGAGAAAAACTTAGCGCTGTCCTTGCGACCCTTTATTATTCACACTCTATTTCAATTTCAATATCAATTTATACCTTAAACTGTGTTTCTACCTACTTTTTGGCTAAAATGATTCAAATATTGTTTACACGTAGTTTCACTTAGAGTAAGTGTCACCTGGAGTTTTATGCCATCACCTAGGTCTAAAAATAGAACAAGTGAAGGCATCAATATACCATACATCATTTTATTTTAAATTTTATGTCATCAAATTGCAAAGATAAAATTCTATAAATTGCTCCGATACGAATTGATGAAAATTTGAGCTTGTTTTTATTACCTGGTATTGTGAAGAATTTGTGGGGATGGATTTCTGATTTCATGTTGGGTACTCTCAATTGAGTTTTCAAAAAGCTAAAATGAAGACGTGTAGGCGGCGACATTGTTTATCTAGAAATACCATATGGCGATTCATCAAAGCAGGAGGAATATGTCCCCAAAAATAGAGCACAGTGTGTTCTGTAGCTTATTATAAGAACGCTAAGTGGGAGTCGCACATGATTTAATTTTGAAATCTTAGTATTTTGTTTTGGAATGTTTGTATCATTCGTAGATTTGTCTGTTTGGTACAGCCCCAAAGCTTTATTCTCCATTTTTTGTCAATTTGCCAGAAAATTCACCAGTTGGCTTCTTCCTGATCTTGTAAAAAGGAGATAAAGGATTGGTCCCATGACACGTTCTTGTGCAACTCTTGTAGATATTTTTTTTAAGTCTTAGTATTTATTTGTCTTCATTTCTTGGTTTGGGTTGGATTGGTTTGTGAGGGTGAGGATTACTCCTCTTCACGTAGGCCACAAGTCGGGCCCGTTGTGCTCCCCTCTGAAACTGAGCTGAGAAAAAAGGGTTGGGGTGTGTGTTAGTGAAAGGGGTAGTGTAGTGGAATAGAAAGGTTGGAAAGAATATGTGAATTCAAGAAAAACGCTCTGTGTGTCGTGTAAACTTCAGTGTTTTCGAGCAATCGATAGATCTGAGCGATGTCAGCCCAGGTAGGATGTGTCTTCCCAGGTATTTTTGCCTTATAGCAGGACAATCGCAGAGGAAGTGTTTGATACTTTCGTCTTCTTCTTCGCAACCCGGGCAAGTGCTGTGCTGTACTAGTCCCAGTCGGTTAGCATGTTTATTTAAGTTGATGTGTCCCGTATATAAGCCAATCAACAGTTTTATTTGTGCTTTGCCCAAATTCAGTACTTTCTTAGCTCGCAGTGGATTTGGAAAATCCATCATTTCTTTAGCAGCTTTGCATGTTTGGATCTGACTCCACATATGTATGTGCGTGGCGTTTTGCAAAGGACAGGCAATAGGCAGTTTTCACTGCTTGCACCGCCGTACCAATAGGTTTTCTACGTCTTCCACCCCTACTCTTGCGAGTTCGTCTGCCCTTTCGTTCCCCGGCATATTGTTGTGGCCAGGTACCCATCTTCATTTCTTAATCGAAAGTAACAATCTGTGATATAAGATTTGAGAATCACGTAGAACTCTTCGGGGAGATATCTGGGAAGTTTAAATTCTAGTCCTCGATGCCAGACTATGTTAAAGTCTTGTGATTCGTCTAGAAATATGGCTCGGCTGAGCTTTTTTGTTCTCTTTTGTTCTCAATTGCTTTTTCTATTGTACCCGCAATTCTATGCACTTGTTGTAGGTACTGTTTCTCTCTTAATCCAAATTTGTGGGAGGAACAAAATGTATTTCCTCTATTATTGGCTTAAGTCTTTTCAAAAGCAGTTTTTCAAATAGCTTTGATATTACAGATAGGAGTGAAATCGGTCTATACGATTTGGCGACATATCTGGTTTCAGAATCATAATTACTTCTTCCACCTTCCACCACCACCATAGGAACATAATTTGGCCTGATTGCGGCATTAATTATATGTAATAGATTACGTATAGCTTTATCCTGGGGCTTCTTAAATATTTTTCCTATTAATAAATCATATTGATGTCGATTTCGATTGGGCAAAAAAAACACTTTTTTTATCTCGAGCAATTTTTAACGCTCTCGTTTGTTCTCTATCCAGCACGAAAAATCTGAAATCTGAGAGCAAAAGCTGAAAAGCCCAATCGAAAACGACATATGTATGTAAGTCATAAACCTTAACTTAACTGAACAACAAAAGCATAAAAAGCTACTCTTTAGCCCTCTACATAATTATCATTCCTTTGCGCGCCGTACTTCACACTTCACTTCACGCTTTTCACTGGTATTCTCTACTTCAAAGTTTATACATATATTATGTACATACATGGATACAACATACCAACTACATTGTATAAAAATGAACCTTAAAGATTCAGTGTTCTATAAGAGTGTTATTTTCTTGATTTCTTATCTAAAAATGTATCTTCTCATTTTCTGGCATACCTTTCTGATCAGGAACACCTTTTTTGATTCCACATATTGGGCCATATGCATAAACGATAGTAAATGCTTTTACTGGTAAATTTCTATAGTACTTACTTATTGCCATATGCATAAAATCAAAGTAAATACTTGAAATCTAGTATTTACTATAAGGAATAGTATTTACTAGCTTCGGATGAATTTTTCTAGTAAATACTTAAAATGGTATGCATACAAACTATTTCTTTCTAGTATTTACTGCAAATTTTGCAAGTTAGTAAAAACCAACTGGAATATTTTGTAGTAAATAATTTCAAAGCAATCGGTCAATTTTATTAATTCTTAATGGCAGCGTTTTTACCTATTAGCTCAGAAAAAGTTTACAAGGATCGAAGACTGCCTGGAAGTAATAATTTTAAAATGCTTTACCGTTTTGAAAGAGAAAACGTCAGGTGGTTAAGTGAATATTTTATCGGTAAGAAATTTTATTTAAAAATTATTATAACAATGGAATTAGATATTCATACTGACTATAAAAACACTCGGTACTCAAACTAAAAAAAGAGGAGGAGCAACTTCCCCTGAAGAGAAGATGCGCATCTTTTTGAGATATGTTGGAGATCCAGGATTTCAAGTTGGCGTTGGCGAAGACACAGGGTTTCATCAGAGTACTGTTTGTAGAACTGTACATTATGTATCAAAACATCAGTTTTGATATTATTTATCCCTTTCTTTATCTGCTCCTCAGTTAGTGTTATACTTGTTTTGGCTTCAAAGTCGATAATAAATAGCCTTAAAGCCTCTAATTTCGCCTTCTTAATGTGAGGCTGTTGAGACTTGCTCATTAAAACCTTATGAGTCTCAAGAACCTTCACAAAATCCAAAACTGTCGAAAATTCGTACTTTGACATGACTTTTCTTTAATTTTGACCCTTCTTAGTATACGAAATGAAATGAGAAAAGGAAAAAAGAATTAGAGCTATACCAATTCACTGTAAACATTAGCTAGACATTCACCACTGTTTACAAAAAAGAACTAGATTTAACGGTTGATAACGATTCTAATTCACGTAAACACATTTGTTATAGTATTTACTAGCGATTTCGGATGAATTGGTAGTATTTACTTGGATGAATTCAGTATTTACTACAAGTATAAGGTTACCAGTATAAACTTAATTTTATGCATACCAAATGAAGTAAATAGTATAAATCTTGGCTTCTACTACTAGTACTAGTATTTACTTTTACTTTTTACTTCCAGTATGTACTTCAGTTTTATGCATATGGCCCATTGTGTATCAAGAACTTGAATTGACATCCCCACAGCAATGTGCTTAAAATAGGACAACAACTATTAAACTAAAACGATAAAGTATTTTGTTTGAAACCACTTCACCAGAAGATCTCAGCCTCTATGTTTATATGTACACCCCCAATATTTCCGACTTAGGCATGCACAAGCTGAATAGCGAGCTCAAACTGCTAACTTTTGTTTTATAAAAGTAAACCCAATCTCAATCTAGATTTTCTCGTTTGATGTCTTTGATGTCAAAAAAGCTCATACCTCTAAGGTTTGCCATTTCCCACTTAATTGTTCAACTTGACTGCAACTGTAAACACCATAATTTATTCCCGTACAGAAAGCTCCTCCACACCGACTGAATCAAAGAAGAGTGCTTAGTCAAAAACGTTTTTTCCCACTTGTTATATCCCACTAAGCATAGGGGTTGTAAAAGAGGTTGTATGTTGAAAACTTGAACTCAATTACTTGCGGTACAAACGCAAGTGGGAGTTTATTAATGTTGTGCCTAGTACATGTCTTTATCCGAACGCCCTGTAGTCATACGCGCTTCATTTTTCACAATACCAACACGATACACGAAGCTTAGCCCAGTAGCAAAGCAGCGGCAGCGCTAACAAGCGGAAATTGTCTGCAACGTTGTAATTGACTCGTAAATGTTCATTTCCACCGTTCAAAACTTTTCTTCATCCAAGTAATTTACAAAATCAGATAAGCCTTGCCTTGCGACTTGTGTCGCGTATATTCCTTTAAGTCATCCAACCTTAACCTACCCACAAACACTGCACCGAACATCGAATATCTCCTGTGGGAAAGTCTCGAAAAGAGATTCACTCAACTCAATTAAATCAGAAGCCTTCGAGGATTTTGCATGTTATCTCTGCTGAAAGTGAACGTCAGCAGCACCTTATTTCTTATCTCCGATTTGAGGAGGGTGGGGCCAGCCACATCGATCCATGCAACTTTTTTCTATTTTCCTGGAGTGCGGTAGGTGTACAAGAGCTTCTGCTTGGTAAATGTTTTCGGTGTTATGAAGCAAATAATAATATATGTGCATAGATACACAGGTAGGTAGATATCCCAGAACGGTATTCCTAATTTATGGTCCCTGACTCGACGGCTGGCGGTGTGATAGGGTGGATCTGATTGACGTTGTAAAAATTATTTGAAGCATATTTTTCAATGCATTTGACAGACTGACGGGTACCAATATTCTATGACTGTTTTATACACATATGTATATTATGTACTCGTATGTTAAATATATGTATACGAAAAAAAAAACCAGACAATCATATCTTTTGAAGTACATACAGATGTTGGTAGGTATATGCCCATCCCTGTCGCTGTCGTATCTTTATTAATTCTGCCTACAGAAGGAAAGAAAAAAGAAATTAAGATTGTGTTTGTCAGCTGGCACTGATTGAAATACGGGTAGCTTTACGGATCAAAGTAGACGTGTTTCGAATACTTAGTGTAGATTTATTTAAATGGATTTCATCGAATGGAGGTGTTTCATAAAACAAACTTTTATCTCAACATTAGGAAGGGGAGGCATATTTTTAAGGGTAAGCCCATGTTTTCTGAAATAACTGCGTGTTTCGAATAATTGATGATATTCATCACAAAAAAAGGGAATACCTACCACTCAGAAAAAAAAAAACATTTTGTTTCATATCACCTAAACCTTAACCAACAAATAGAGATAGAGATTCTTTTGAAAGTTAAACAAACTCTAGTAATTGAAGTATAATGGAAAAATATCCAAACAGCAAAAATATAGGTACTCGTACATATTCCCGAAAGGTATTATTTTCTCATTATTTTACCATTTTTGTGTTTTTTTTTTATATTTTCTAAAACACGCTTAGTTATGTGACTCGATTTTGTTATTTTATTTTGGAAATAAACGCAAAAAACATAAAGTCCCCGGGTAGTGTTTTTTTTTTAGAAAATAACCAATTATCTACGTGAATGAAATGGTAATTTTAACAAAACTAGAATAATATAAAAGTTGAAAATAATATCCTTAAGGTTCAGATGAACGCCATTTCGATTTTCGCAAAACTTTTCAAAATGTTCCACAATTTTTTTTTTAAATTCTGTGGTGTCAGGACTAAAAGGGTCTGTTCCTTTTAAGGTCTGGAAGAAACTGGAAATTCGTTCAGATAACCCCATAGGAAGAAGTCTGGTTAGTGCCGAAGAACCAGCTGGCCAACCAATGCCTCCATTTTCTTGAGATTATTCGACTTGGAGCAGTTTTCGAAGAACAGTCATCGCATACATATATCGCTATATCGGCAGTAGCGCGGTCTTATTGAGACGACATATGAGCACGGAATAGGTGACCTAACTGCGGATATAAAAGATATGTTACTGGATCCCCATTTGCTTTTTCCAGGAAATGGAGCCTTTTAGTTAAGATACCACACCAAACCGTGACTCGAGGTGGATGCATCTGCTGCCACATCTGCTGCAAGTTGTAACATATTATGTAAGTAATTTTTTTCGGGGATTAATTTTCAATTGCCATAAAATGCACAAAACCAATTTAATGCTGAAACCATTATTGAAATTAATATTTCGGATATCTTGCTCATTCAGTCTGCAAAGTCCGTTATGCTAACATCATTGTAAGCATTTTTAACTGAAGTTTGAAATAGATGTTTCGTGAGATCATATTCAGCATATTATTTTATTGTTGTTGTTCCGGACGAATATGTATGGAGCTGGTATTTTCAGCGAGTACAAGTACCGGCGTTGGTTTGGGAGTTAAGAAATGGCAATTTTGACCTAAAATATGAACCTCCTTGAGGTAGGCCATAAGAGCTAGGCGATGTGCATCTGAAGTTCACAGTCGAAAAGAATCCCACTGTTACGGTAAGGAAACTTGTAAGGGAACTCAACCTAGCCATATGGCCATCCATCGACACCTAAAAAATATGGGAAAAGTCATAAAGTTGGGGAAATGGGTACTACACCACACAGCAAAGAATCTGTCGCATCATAATCAAGAGCCGTTTATGAACCGGATCGTTACCGAAGATGAAAAATTGGTTCTGTACAGTTACATTAAACATAGTCACCAATGGCTAAGCCCAAAAGACAGACCAGCACAACAACCCAGAGATGGACTTCACCCGTTTAAGGTCTTACTGTCTGTAGGATGGGATGCTGAGGGCATAGTCCATTTTAATTCCAGACGATCACCGCAGAAGTCTACAGCTGTGAAGATTAAAGTTGGCACTAGAGCACAAACAGCTAGGTCTGGTTAACTGAAGGGGTGTTCAATTCCATCAGGATAACGCTCGTCCTCATACAGCTAGGACCACCACAGTTACAGGAGCTTGGTTGGGAATAAGTTGTGCATCCGCATTATTTTCCAGATTAACTTGTTCCGAAGTCTGCAAAACTTCCTTGGTGGGAAACATTTTTGATCTCGGGATGATATCGAAGAGATTCTTGTGGTATTTCTTTTTCTTAAAAGCCCAATTTTCTAACATTAAATATGTAGATATTAAAAAATCGCGCAATACTTATGTTACAACCTGATCTTTGAGGGTTTTCCTTGCCATTAACGGCTGACTAACGGAAAATGGCCATATTCTTGAGCGTTGCCGCTAAAAAAAATATTCGTGCCCCATCCGCTGAAATATCGTGCCATTTTAAGCAATAGCGTGTCCAATGAAAAAAAGATACGGGTTGTCCTTTTTATTTAAAAATCTCAGCAAACCCAAACTCAAATATATTCCTCATTTACCAAAAAGAACATCTTTTTCGTGAAAGTTTTTTATAAATTTGTTGGCAATCTTTCAGTTCATTCAATTTAACTCAAATGAGTTTAAGTACCATACAAGATACAAATAATGGAAATAAGAAAAACGTGCTAAAATTTATTTTTTCGTGCCTGCGTGCCTTCAGGAATTACCGTGTCAAAAAGGCACGATCGTGCCACATCGGCAACGCTCTTGGATGCTGTTAAGGGCAATATGCTCTTACACGTTACACTTCCTTTAAACAAGCTGATATCAGGTGGACCAGTCTGACAAAATGTATCATATACGGAAAGATATGACCAAATTACAACAGGTACAAAGCAAATGAGCTGCTACAAAGAACCCGCGTTGACATTGCAAGAGTAGTGCAAAGCAGTTAATGCAGGGCACTGGTTAATAGGGGACTGTACTCGTACTGTCAAACTAGCGATCCCTCACAAAAATTTCTAAATGTCTCAAAATTATGTTCGAATAAACGGGCCACCTGAGGTTGTAGTATAAAAACGATGTGTGCCCTTTTTGCGCTATTTGGGTTTTCTTCTATCGAAACCACCACTTTTACCTATATACCTAACTAGCTGACCCCTGCTCGCCTTGCTTCGTCTTCCAGCAACTTTTAATAGAAAACAAAATATTTTCTTCTAATATATTGCTACGGTACATACATACATAACATATATATGTATATATATATATATGTATGAAGGGTGTCCCAAAATTCACGCAGCGAGTCATTTTGATAGAAAACACCGGTTTTTATTTTTTTTATTGATTCATAAAGTAAGTAAAGGAACCGTGTTGTTGAAACCACTTCTCATCCATATCCATATATTGCAGTTTAGTCACAAAAAACTGGATTATCATGTCGCGATAGCAAGCCCCATTAACTGCTACTGCCTGACCAGACGCATTTTCAAATAAGAATTTTCCGATAATGCGTCCAGCCCAAAATGCGCACTATGCTGTGACATATTGTGGATGCATTCGTTTCTCAATAATCACTCGTTGATTTTCAGAACTCCAAACACGACTATTTTGATGGTTAACAAAGCCATCAATATAAAAATGTGCCTCATCGCTGAAGATGATTTTGTTTGAAAAATCTGTCAAACGTTTATTATTTTAAAAACGCTGCGTAGACATAAACCCGCGGCCCACTCACCCCCATATATACACACAGCACGCGGCTTATTTCTTGGACACCGTGTTTGGTACTGTGATGAATGACCTTTAATTCTGTAAATTATTTTCATTTGTTATTGTCTCCTTAAAAGTACATGAATAGAAGTGACCTTAAAACCCTCACGGGACCGGTCATAGGGATTACAATCAATATCACATTGGCTTCCAAATGCAGGTCAATAACGGAGTGATACTGAGGTAGGTTAAGCATCATTTTCAGTATTTTGATTTGTGATACTAGTAGTAGAATCATACTGCACAATTACCTCATACTTGATATCCATATATCCTTAAAAAAGGAGTTTTTGTACGCACGCCGGGGTAGGTTTCTGAAATAAGAGGTGAAATCGGTATCTACTATCTACTGAACCGATTCCACGATTCACTCAGCATACTGCAAGAGCAAGAGCGAAGAGAAAATCTTACATACTCGTAATGCAACAACGTGATCCTCTCCCAGCAGGTTGACGGACAATTCCAATGGTTTTCTGTGATTATTAATTAAAACCATTAAAAATCACATTGTTTATGTCTATTTCTCAGCTTCTAGGACAATGATTTATACCTTAAAATCTTTGGTGGGAAATGCTGAAAACCAAATTAATTTCATTGAAACAGGTGCAGGAATTATCACGTAAAGTGCATGGAAGTGTTTACATTTTAAGCATACAAACAAACATTTTTTTTTTTTTAATTATTAAAGGTATAAAGCGCGATAATATATAGCCTATCGATTGCAAAGGAACTCAACAAATATTTTAGCGAAAGTTTCATCAAAATCCGTTTATTAGTTCCCGAGTTTAGCTGGAACATATATAAAAGTAGTTACGTCTTTATAAATAGTATAGATAACAGACTTGTGTGTTCTTTGGCAAAGAGTTGCTGAACAAACTGAATTTAATATGAAAAATAATGCAAAACTCTTCTTAAAATTCTCGGCAAGGTCATCTGTGGGATGATTATCTGGGACGAGTGCCGCCTGGTTGATGTCGAAGGGTATTTGTAAACAGATACAAAACGCCGTCTGTATTGTCTCGGGAATTTCCGTTCGCACGTCTTCCGTTTTGTCCATTATTAAACGCAGTCCCTTCTGTCCAGTCTGTACACTACACACACAGTCCTTTTGTGTATAAAAAGAAAATGAATACAATTTTTAAGGATATAACATTTTTTTGCAAATATATCCGAACTGTTGGCAAAGGAGAGAAGCAAAATAATTAATTTCAATTACAATAATCTTCTCGTATTAAAGAAAAGGGGTAAAGGAAATATTATCCCATCATATGAGTTAGGTAGACGGAAGGTAAAATTCCTTTATTTTGCATTTGGATCAGCTGTCAATTAGGAAAACAAATGATGATTTCAGGAAGCACCTTTATTGATCCATTGTTATACACCTAAGGATTAACCCTTGGTAAAGAAAGTGTCATTCTTTATTTTGAATGAAATTAATTGAACCTTTTGGAAAGACAGAACTTTTTTGTTGATTAGCTTCTCAATTTATCTTCTAAGCTAAACGAACAGCGATTAGCAATTTTAAATTTTAAAGTTGATCTCTGTAATGTGCTCTTGGCTCTTGCAGAGCCTGGGAAGACAATGATGCAAGACCGAAAAGGAAAAAAATAAATGGAAAAAAGCTCATCTGAGGTATCTATAGTTAGAAAAGGCTGAATTCGAATGTTTAGCTAATCAATAAAGGAAAACTATAACGATGATCATAAGTTGCATAGATTTTGAAAAAATTGGTACGAAACCCTTCCTGGTTCCTGCGCGTGTTCAAATTCGATGACTGAAAAGGAGGTGATTTACATTTACAAATAACGGATCATACAGTTGCCTATGCTAAGTAGGTAGGTAGATATATATACGGAGGTAAAGTATAGTCACTGCTCACTTAGACCAAACGCGTGAATCCTTTGTGCCCATTAGAATTTTAACCTGAAAGCTGTAAAGAGACCGCTGATATAGAAATACTCAGATAAGGGTCTAGCTCATCAAAGAAGTAACTGTCAAGAGTCCTCATTCTATTGTCAAAAAGGACGGGACAATCACAGAGCAGGTAACCAACAGATTCTATTTGTTCTTCGTCCCTGCTATTTTTGCAGACGACGCGACGTTGTGAAATATCCCGAGACGTTCCGCATAGGTACTAATGTCACAGTGCTCAGTAATGATATTGGAGGCGGAGCGTTTATCCTTACGGCTGAGCTTTATAAGAGAGAGAGCGAGTTCTAGCTTCATCCTCAATGTGTTTATAGATAGGTAGAGAGCCTAATGGAACTCTAAAAAAGGGAACTGCTAAATAGGTATGCAGCACCGACCTATTGCTTGCGAGTTTGTCCGCTCTTTTGTTGTCTGTGATATCCACATATCCTGGTACCCAGTATATGGTCACCATAGAGTCTCAACGGATGCCTGGCTATCGGAGTATATATCTAATATATAATTTCCGACTGGGAAACGTGACATAAACCTTCTGTTTAACATGCCCTTAAAGAAATAAGTCGTACGGTTTAAATCGCACGATCACGCCATTATGTTGAACGTCTTGTGGGAAATAAACATCGCCGATATCCATACCATAAAGTTCATCTATCAGCAAAGTTGTAGACGTAGATAGTTGTAGACGTAGATAGTTGTAGATAGAGAGGATTTCTCTCCAATCATTCTTAGATTTTCTGAGACTTGCATAAATGTAGTAATTTAGTTACATATACATAAAAATGGTGTGAAAAATGTTTAGTAATTCATCAATTGAGAACGGCTAAGCTGATTTGGCTCACTTTTTTTTCAGTTGTTCGTAATTGCCATGAGAAGGTTTTTATGAAAGAACATTTGGGGAAAGCCCTCCGGAAAAGTCAAAAAATTGAAAAAAAAATCGAAAAGCGAAAAAATCACTGTGAAATAGAGCGTAGCAACGCACGCCGGCTAGTTTAGATCATTAACAAAGCATTGGAAAAAATGTCCGGGAAGATGGAAATGTGTTTCATCGTTCACAATAATTTTTCGTTGACATTTTTTTGTTGAATTTTAGGGCGTCGTTGTTGCGTGGATCCCTCCAATTTTAATCTGTTCTGACTTGTCATCATACTCTCAGGTGATGAAATGGCTGAAAATGAAACGTCATTTTGAAAAATCTATGCTACTCAATGCTGTATATAAGTGATCGACATGTGAGTTTCGTGCCGCAAATTCTCGAAGACTCTGGAGATCTGTCAGTTCCGAGAGTGTTCTTTCGTTTTGGCTCTTTACTTACTTTAGGTGCCGCTACAGCTCGGGGTGAACCTGGGCCTGCTTCTCGGAACTACCTATTTGTGTGCGCGTGTTATATTTTTGCACGAATGGAAGAGGCATACAGTTTTTTGTCGACTCCGAACGGCGAATTGAGAAGCTCATTGACAAATGATACTCTTTGATTGCTTGTCAGACATTCGAAAGAGGTGGCTTTTTTAGGTGTTGGACCCGGGCAGGGATTGAACCCGCAGCAGTCCAACGCACTAACCAACACGGCCACGGTGACCACGGCCCTTTGGATAATTTTAAAACCGTTCATTTGCTTCCTTATCAGTAACAATATTTTCTAAGATAACGACATCACAAGAATCATATTCACTTTCAGGTTCAATGTCTTCAACTGTATCTACCTATAACATTTTCATCATGTAATTATTCATTAATTTCGTCTTCTGTATAGTGCTGTTAAGAAGTTAAATTAATGTTAGGTAGGTAGGTAGAAGTGGTGGTTTCGATGGAAGAAAACCCAAATAGCGCGTGAAGCGCCATTTTGATACCACAACCTTAGTTGACCCGTTTATTCAGATGTAATGTCGAGATATTTATATCCACCCTGTGGAGTTTAGGGAGAGAAGAATTTCTGTTATTTGTGTTTAAAAGAAAAGGTTAAGGTAGGTGACCTGATTATCTACCCTTGGAAGGATTGTAGGGATTCTTCTTCGGCACTGATAATGTTTTGCAGAAACAATTCATTTGAACAAGACGTAATGCTTTTTCCGTGTTAATTTTTTTCAATAATTGCGGGTTTTTAATTAAGTGTCATTATTTTAATTTTCTGTCTCCTTTTTAGACACATTTTTAATCCATTACCCTTTTCGCGAGACTTTTTTTTTGAAACACGCACTAACTTGTCACATTAAAACCACTTGGAAAATGAATAAGAACATTCAACAGAGATACAAAAAAATTCAATAGGATTCCCCTCTCTGAACACCGTTAATCTCTGTATCAACCTACCTATGTAAGTGCAAAAGGAAGATTCACAAACCACTTCAGTGCTGAGAGAAATTTATATTTTTTTTCATATAAACAAAACAAAAACACTGTAATTGGAGTTAAAAATGTATATTTCAGAATAGATTGGAGGAGGTATCACTAGTGATAGTATGTATTTTGGGTTTTGGCGAACTAAAAAATCACCAATTTATATAAATTATTTTTTATTTGTGAAAAGTTTTGAAACAATTTCTATTAAGAAGCCTGTGTACTTTGCATTTGCTGCACCTCAAATACATAAGGATCTTACAACCAGGTCCCCTACATTTGGAGCGGTGCAAACCTTTTATATTCCTCATTCTTGGCATGTTCTTGTGGGAATAACAGGTGATGTTTGTGCTTTTCTTCGCCACTTTCTAGTGCTGGGTTCACATGTTGTGTTTCGTCACCAAGATTTCGGTTTGAGGAACTAAAAATTAAATTGTCAGCACTATCTTATCGAAAGTTTGGAATAACACTTTCTTGGTTACTCTACCTGACATTAATGTACGCGAGGCAAACATACGTCGATGAATAAAGAGTGTGTCTATTAGATTGATCAATGTATAGAAGCAACAGTTTTTTCTGTCGAAGAGCCGGCAAGCGTAAGCATTATTTTGCCACCCACATCAAGCTTCTTAGGAAGCGGAGCATTTACAGAAACTATCATTCCATCCTTTCGCTAGTAGATGGCAGATAGGTAGCTTGTATTTGAGGTCCTGGTAGCCATTAAGGTAGCTCCAAAAATAGTCAAAGGTGCATTACTCCAGACTCATCTGGAATATTGCTATCACTTTCTATTACGACAGGGTTTTCAAAACTATTTTGGTGGAACCATTTCCGATTACTGTTTTGCAGCTCGCCTTAGGTATAATAATATTAGGTTCATTCTGTCCTGAAGTACATATCATGGTTGATACTTCTTTAAAATGTGCTTTTCGATCACCGTTTTCTAAAATACATACATATAAAAAGAACTAGTACATTTTTCTTTAAAACACAAGCTACACAATAATTGTCACATTTTATAACTTCTTACAAGTTTATGGACAACTTAGGCGAAGATCGGTGATCCATGTTGAAACCAATGACGTACATATATGACAACAGTGCGGTTGTGTCAAAGCAAAATGTTATTTGAATCTCTCTTATGTAGCAAATATGATGCTTTCGCTCCTTTTTTCTTTGTCTGCATTAAGTCAGGAGTAAAAATATAAAAACCAAAGGTATCATAATATAATACCGGAGTTTAAAGAGGTTAAAACGATTTAGTCATATAAAATTTGTTCAAGTTAAAGGGGTTTCAATTTTTTAATTGTTCTTTGGAATCGGAATCGAGTCTTAAAAACTGTCTGCTCAAGTTATAGAATCTCTATAAGGGAATAAAAGGTACTAGGTAGTATAGTCGTTCGGGGCAAGAGTGCGCATTTTGGACTTTCGGCTTAAATTCTGAAAAATGTACAACATATAACAAACAAAAGAGCCTATTAGTTAGTAGCTCTATATTTTAGGAACAAATAAATATAAAAATATTTTATATTTTTTTCAATATTTCATATGTTTTGATCAAAAAACAAAAGGAAGTCAAGTTGCGCACTCTTGCCCCGAAGTCAGGGTAAGAGTGCGCAGAGGTATGGGTAAGAAAGCGCAGCCAGTTTAAGTCACAGTTTTCGTAGTTTAAATGGTTTGAAACTGTGCTTTCGCTCAAACCAAGTTCTTCGGTAGCCTTTCATGGACTGCTTCCATTTTAAATCAGCTCCCTAACCTCGCAAATTGGCTTTTGGGTCATCAATTTCCTATCCGTTTGTTTTTGGTAGATATGAGGCATTTTTCAGGATAAACAAAAACAGAAATATAGAGCTACAACTTACCACCTATGACTATGATGTGCTTGTTGCATCTGACGACAGACCGTAATAGCCCAAAAATTGTTATAATTACAAAAGTTTAAATATTGGGTAAGAAAGCAGTGCGCAGAATGATTGCGCACTCTTTCCCTAGATGCTACTTTTTTTCCATTGTGTTGAAAATCTAAGAACGAATAATATTATCCACTAAAATGGTATCTTAAATCAAACACACATATGCACTGTTTACTGTTTATGCCTACATACTACTTATGGAGTATCGAGTTGGCACGCTTTCCTGACACACTTTTAAAAATTAACTTTTTTTTAACAAAATCTGGCATTTTTTCATTGTTGATTTTCTTTGTACTGCTAATTGGAAAATTTTCGTAGAAGTTGTTTATCATTAACGGTTAGTGAAGCACACATTTTCTCATTTAGCGATTGCTGCTAATTCTTTCACAGATGGAGGAAATGGCACTGCGTACTCTTACCCGCTGGGCACTCTTACCCCAAACGACTCTATGCTCAAGTTATTGGATTGTTCAAGTTATCGTCTGTTCAAGTTACCGTTAATCCACTGTACTCGTTAGTAAAGCGTAATTCATCTTGAGCGGGAAGATGGAATTTTTTTTGTTTACTCTGATTCCATAGTCAGATTTTATTAATATCAATAGCATTGGCTGTTCATTACTCTTTACTGAAGTATGTCCAATATCCCAAATTTACGACGACTGTTATTTATTCAAAAGACCCATCAATTTTTGGTAGGTACCAAAGCCAATACAGACTAAAGATTAAAATCAATCACCTATAATATACTAATACCTAATCGATTAGGCAATTGCTTAATTGGATGATTTTTCACACTCAAAACAGATGACTTATCCGCCTGCCTATACACATTATATCAATTCACAAAGTGTCTAATTTTTGCTGGCGCCCCTTCTCCTGGAATTATGTATTACCATTTCATCAAACCGAACCAACAACAACAAAACAAAAAGAAGGGACAGCAAAAAAGAAACCAATTACTTTCTTGCCACAGAAAAAAAGGAATTTAATTAAATTTCACGGCTCAACCAAGTGAAAATAATCGCCATTTTCCTGGAACCGCTCCTTTATTAACATTTTATTAAATTCTCCGCACTCACGCATACAAAGAAAAGAATTCGACCAAAATTCACTGACTACTCAGAAACAATAAATGAAACAAAATCGGTAACCAGCTGTTGCTGCCTTTATCGAGTCGGGAATAACGGTAAAACATTTACTCAAATGGAACCAAACAAAAATTTCCTTTTTCAATAATTGAAAAATTCACCCCTAATATGTATGTATGGTGCATAAAAACAAAAAAAAAAAAAAAAATACCGCTGCGTGCGGTTCTTGATATCGAACCATCATCATGAGGTGAAGGCAAACAAAACACGAAAAACCCTCTGCCAGAACAAAAAACAAATATTTTTGAAGTAAAAACAGAGGAGTGTTTCATTCACGTCGTCCTCGGTCATCAAATGCCGGCCCATTCCATTACCATAATTGACGTTACCTGCTCGGGCTTCATATTGTTTATACTGTCAGCTACAAGCCAGAAAAGCCTTATTCGGATTCCGACACAGCAGTGTATTAATAAAGCTAAAATGAAATTTCAAGCGAAGAAAAGCTTCAAAAGTGTTTATCCCATTTTCAGTTAGGTATGTATTTATTTTCTGCCCCTAGATTGATTTGTTCGATTTTTGGCTTTAGTCCTCGAACTGATGGGAATGTACATATTTTTACGGTTATACGTAAAATATTACTTAATATAGGTAGGTGACTTTTGAAACAGTGACAGCAACACGTAGACTCCGTTTTCATTCGCTGTCAGCTGTCAACTTTCAGGTGTCAGTTTGTTTTGTGCGTTGTCTCGTTTGGGACTACTACATTGTTTTAACCACCAGTTGAAGCTTGAAGGTCACGCAATTTTTCAATTTTGGTAAACAATTTTCGTGATTTATGCCGCGCCTCATAGAACCGCAGCTATCAGTTTATATCCTTTTTCGTTGTCGGATTATACAGTGATACTGCTTTAAATGCGATGGAACTTCAACTCACTACAGTTGTCTAAGATCTTAGCTGTCATCTTGTTGTTTGGGTTCCCCATCAGAATGACGTTATTTTGGATAAGACCGTAAAATAAAAACAAAACGCTGTTCGTTGGATTACTTTCTTTGAACGAGTCTTTTGCTGTTGTAAAAATAAATTAATTATTTTTTGTTTGACAGCTTTCCGCCTTAAATCGAACAAATATTTAACCAGCAAAGTGAGACACGCAATTAAAAATTATTTGTTTTTTTCTTCTTTTTTTTCATCAACCTTTCAGATAAGAAAATAAAAACCAATTATTATTTATGAATATTGTGGCAATTTATTATTTGACAGTTGTTATCACTTCTGTTAGCGCCAACGACCTACACCAAGAACAGGATAGAAGAGCTTAGGTCAACACGCAGTTTCTCCTTTTCCTACAGAATGTATACAGGCTTATGGCAAAAGTAGAAGTTGCAATAAAAAAAGGATGTTTATGAGGGCTGTACACTAAACACCATGCTGTACCACATGCGAGTACATATCACATGCTACAGTAGGTACTACACCATGTATACTTTCATGTAAGCCAGTGAATTTGAAAAAGTCGACCTTTCATACTTAGAATTGTTATTTACTGCTTGAAGCAATTTCCGTTTCGGGACAATCCACTGTCATAAACGAAAGTAAACTGTACGAGTACAAAATCAGTGTTGATTACTTCAGTACCTTTAGAGGTACTTCTATATGCGATAATTTGCTGGATTTGACAAAACAAAAAGAGCGATTGACACTTTATGTTTAGCTATGTGTCAGTGTTGACATTTTCGGTGAATACAAAGGAAAAAAAAGACTGACAGCACAAGGCAAGCCTCCAGCAATCTGGATGTCCGAACATTCCGAGTGGCTAAATGTCGTGGTAGAGAACATACTGGCATACACCAACTCACTCTAAAACTTGACCCGATGAAATTATGGTAAACTAGCTGACCCGGCGAACTTCGTACCGCCTCAAAATTAATAAATGTTGTGTCAACTTATAAGCTGAATTAAGTTTTTTATTAAGGTAAAATAAATACTTCAATGAATTAATTTCATAAATGTACAGAAATCAAAATGAAATGTATGTCTATATGTCTGTCTGTCTGTCTATTTACCTGTCTATCAATCTATCTATCTACCTGTCTGTCCATCTGTCTGTCTGTCTATCTATTCCGTCACTAATTTTTATAATTTTGTGCAATGCCGGGGAACACTTTGGTGATGAGTTCCTCCTTCGACGATGTGAACTCGCAAAAATTTGCCGGGAACGATATCAGTCCAGTCGATACATCAAAAGGAATTTGGCCATTGCCAAGCGCCAGCAGTTGTCTCGAGAATTCAGCAGCCGATGCGTCGTTCTGCGGCTCTCATGTTCGTGGTCAATTTCAACTTCTTGACATGCCGCCACAAAGACGACGATTTCAGACATGCATTAAGTTCATCGGCGGCAGTAGATTTCGGGATGTCGGGAAGCGTTTGACGAACATCTCCGGAGAGCAATATCATAGCCCCACCAAAGCGTTTCGTGTACGTCGTCCAAGGTTCGATCGTCTAATACGAGTAGGAGGCATTAGTCAAGCAATCCTATTTAAAAGAAAACTTATTTTCTGAAAAAAATGATCGAATTGATAAATATCGCATTGAATTTCATTGATCGTAATGCTTGTACAGTTTGCGGATGTGATGCGCGATATACGGCTATCCAAATTCAGTGTAATAATACGCAAAACTCGAATCAATTGCAGCAAGAAAAATAGCACATTTCCTTAATAGAAAATGACATTGTGAAAAGGATGTCTGTCAAATTGCGCGCAGCCTAAGTCAACGTATAACGCCATCTATCGGTTGTATTACAATGAATTTCACAATTATCCGAAATTTTCCAAGCTTCACGACGAATTTTCGACCTTTAAATCAAATCATGCGATAAAATGCAAAAATTCGTTAAAAAAAATTCAAACTCTTCGCGTTTTTCCGGGATTTTCCGAGTTTTCCACAAAGAATTTTATATTTTTCCATTCGAAACGTCATTCCGGAACGATTGCACACAAAATTCCATACATTTCGATTTTTCCAATTTTCCGACTTTTCCGGAGGGTTTTCCCAAAATTTTCTTTCGTAAAGACCTTCTCCTGGCAATTACAAACAACTGAGCCAAATCGGCCCAGCCGTTCTCAATTGATGAATTACTATACATATTTTTACACCATTTTTATATTTATATATAGATGAATGGAATCTCAGCATCTTTTGTGCTATCCACAAGAAAGGATACCCAATCAACTGCTTCAACTGCAGAGGAATCAGTCTCCTCAATATCGCCAATAGGATCTTATCTGTCATAATGTGTAAATGCCTGAAGCGTTTCGTCAGCAACCTGATTGGCCCTTTATCTGCGTGAATTTCGCCAGGAATTATACCAATTGTTCCCATTAAGGCAGTTTCTGGAAAAGTCCAATTCGATACTCGCCGCCTGTTCATCGATTCCCGCCTATGACAGCTTCTGTTAGTTAGTTTTAGTTTTAACTGACTTTTATTTTCATTTTTAATTACATATTTACAAAATGCTATAAAAATTCAAAATCGTTTGGATTGTCTGATGGCCGTCTACCAGATTGAGAGATTGATTACTTATTGTATAAAATAAAATTGTATTTTTATTTAAATAAAATAGGTATGTATACATATATAAACCAACCACTTAAAAGTTCTCCTCTATTACAGTACAGGGCATAAGATGCGTAACTATATAATAAATCCCATCCTTGCTGTCCATTTAAAATGCAAATTGTTTCTTCTGCACTCAAGATGGTAGATCCAAAGAATCTTAGGCGCAGTTATTTTAAAATGGGGCAAATGGCTAGAAAATGGAACACATCGTCTCTTTCATTCAAATTGCACATATTGCACAAAATTGGAAGATCCGGGCGGTGCGGTATGAAATTCAGGTATCGTATACCCTTTCAGTTTAAATATAGTTTTTATTTTATCCGTTGAGTTGGAGTTAAGAAAATATGTACTTCCTTGCAAATAATATCTCAGCTTACTATAGTATAACCGATGCTGGGATGGTTGGGCTTCATTAGTAAATTTCTCGTACAAACTATTACCTATTTTTGGTAACAAAGTTCTTAGTTGATTCCTCATGAACGCGGGCCGGACATCTGGAGTAATGTTTAGGCTTAAGCCGCAGTCGGCCGCGAGATTCTGCCACTCAGTCACAAAGTTAGTCTTTGCTGCTATAATATGTGTAAGAATAATTTTCGGTAGCCTTTTTGCACCCATCGACATTACTTTGACTATAAAGTCAAAGTGTATTTTCAAAGTTTCTAAAAATACAGGTGGCATCGCAGTTTCCAAATATAACATGTAGTTTGTTGTATTACTCGGTAGTTTCAATATTCGCTTTGGAAAATATCGGCGAAATTGCCTTACTGCAGGGTAAGAACGATATCCCCAATCTTGGGCTCCATAAAAAAGTATTGACGTTGCTGTTGCGCAAAACGGTTTTTGTTTTGAGCTATGGGTCACAAAGCTATTATTAATGCAACTTCCCCAGATCGAAGAGAAGTATTTATTCAAATTTAAATTGCCTGATATTAGAACTCCTAGATATTTGTATTTGCATACATTTTCAATAGCCTCATCGTGATACATCAACTTTTCGTTTCTTGAATATCTGCCACCTCCATCTCTGGACACCATGGTCTTAGATTTCTCCAAGTTAACGGACAGTCTCCAGGATTTGCAATATTCGCTGAGTCGATTTATCATTAGCTGCAGACCATTTACCGAATCAGCAAGGAAGACGATGTCGTCCGCGTACATCAGTGAAGGAATCTTTGTTCGACCAAAATCAATTCCTCCCCCTACAATATCTGTTATGCTGTTGATGAACAATATAAATAGTAGTGCGCTAAGTATACACCCCTGCTTCAGCCCCATAGTTGATGTGAATTCATCAGATATCGTTTCTCCATCCTATACACATGCTACATTGTTTTCATATATTGCTTTTAGGGTATAGATGACTTTGCTTGAGATTCCAATTTTGTATAATTTGTAAAATAGTGCTTCGCGCTTCTGTAGGGACAAACTGAACAGAGCCATGTCCAGTTTAAATATCCATACCACACTCATCCGTCTTTGTAAGATGACGATGGGGAAAGGTCAGTAACTACCTTACTGAGACATTTGATGCCAAAAAAAATGTATCACACAAGGTGAGGCAGTGTCATGCGACTTTTTCAACATTACCTATACTTGAAATAATTATTTAAAACTCACAAGCCAATACACCAGGTACGATCTTTCGACAGTCCGTTCAATTATTCCATTGTATTATATACTACAGATATGAGCAGGACATGGACCTAGTGAAAAAACTATGCATTAAGATTGAACGTTTAACATGGCCCACAGAGTATCCAACTCAAAGGGTCAGCGCAGCAGAGGACGACGTCCCCTAAGGTGGCGCGTACAAGTGGAACGGGACCTCAACCAATTTTACCTTGCAGTTATAGCTTAGGACCATTGAGGGGCTAAGGGCATTATGCACGCAGAGCAGGGTAACACTATGTTGGGTACCTGGTCAATCCGGGATAGTAGGAAACGAGTTCGCCGATGAGTTGGCAAGGAAAGGGGGAAGCTGCTTCTATCCGAGACTGCTGCATTAAATCCAAGGTTAAAGATATTTTTACAAGAAGGACTGACCATAGATGGTCTAGGACACAGGGTTTTAAAGGCACTTTGGCCAGGTCTGGACCGTTAAAGGACCAGTGAAATCCTTAGACTCAGCAGGTTGTGCCCTGAGTATAGTTAAAGCAAAATCATCCGGCATTGCATTCTAGGTAAATATGCCAAGAGGCTCGGACTCATAGGCACCGATATTTGCAGATACTGTAATGATCTAAGTGTAGCAGAGGATATAACACTGTGCGAATGTCATGGCAAAGCACGTAGTCGCAGGAACATCTTAGGCTCCTACTTCTTTAGCAATCTGGAGGAGGTAGGCCGAATCAACCATAGACTCGTTCTAAAATGTTGCTAGGTAATAAAATGCTTTGAGAAAATTGTGGCGGTTTAGGCCATCCTTGGACGGATTCTTTGGGGATCGCGATGGGCCCGCTCTGGTGCCTGGTGTTTTGAGATGGCTCAGCCTCTCAACCCCCTTCATTCTAACCTAACCTAGCCTAGCTAAGGACCTGGGTAACTGAATAGGTCTATTGGTGTAGGCCCTGGTTCACCCTTAACTGTAGCGCCGCATCGCAATATCGCAAAAATTAATGGCATTACTAGTGAACTGACATTTTGTACGAAACAATTCTTCGACATTTTTTTTGGTAAAATGTAGCTTCAATACACACCGAGGCAATTGGTTAGGGATCCCTAACGCTTTCGTATCGCTGCGCTAAACCATTATTACGCCACTTGTTGTTACTCGTAGTGTAATGAAATAATCGGAAATGACTTTATTTGATAAAAGTTCTTCCGGTGGTGTATACGACGGTTCGTCGTTTTAGCGTCTTAAAATAGGTCTATCAAAGAAAAAAAAAATTGTGTCCACAGATAAGGAAAAGTCATGTGTACATATGTACATATATGTGAAATTACGAATTTTTATGAAAATCTCTATCAGTTGACATATGACACCACAACAAGCAATCGAATATGCGAAAATAAAGGCAAATCTAATTTCCTTGTATCTGATGAACTCTAAACGGATTAATTCAACTGACATGTAAATGCCGTAAGCGATATGTAGATGAGGTGGAACTCAAAGACTGCTAATTACTCAAAGACTTCATCTAAGCGATGTTAATCAGTGTATAGATTTGACATGGTTTCAATATTGAAAGTGGGAAAGACTGGTCTACACATTCATCTAATCTCATCTATGTATGTAACTTTATCCGAGAGCTTAACTTTTCGATAACTTCGTTGAAATACTAAATTACGAGACTTCCGCAGGATTCTAATTATCTTTTGGGATTATACATAATGTATATACCATTACCTACTTTAGATACGATTTCTATAAATATCCCTATCTTGACAGCCATTCGAATCTAAGCCCTGCGTGTAAAACATTCCTAAACATATGCTTGTCTAAATTGTAGCACTAACACGTACATATACGTATTTGCTCCTAGGATTATATACAGTATCTACCTACACACGCACATACACAACAAGTAAACAAATTATCGTTTAATTACATATCTTAAAGAGTTCGGTCTCCTTTCACAATGACCCATACCCAGATAACTGAAATTTCGATTCTTGAGCAAAATTTCAATTAACGCATGTACATAGATACTCAAGAAATACCACCTGGAAGTGAGGTAAACTATATTGTAATTCAAGGTGGACTTTAATTACTTCTCATTTAGAATGTATCCTTCGGTGCCTATCTGTTAAGTTTCTAATTTATTCTCCATATACATATGTTACTTGATCGTATATCGTTCTTCAAGATATGTATGTACATTCAATGGTCAGAGCATACTGACATTGACGTATACAATTAAGGCTTCCTCGGCGTAAGCCTCTATGCGTATTTCATTCGCAATAGTAAGTAATAAAAAAACGCTTGAGATAATTTTATTTTTAGATGTTACATTATGGGTATGTCCTCGCATGTTACAACATAACCATCCAAGGTCGAAAACATTCAGTACAGCCAGTACACAAACACAACTATACTCGTATTCCACTTTATTCCTACTTGCTAATCCTATAATCCAAAACTCATTTCTATCACGTATCCAACATTTTTCCTCTCAAAGTTACGGGTAGTCTTTTTTTTTCTACGCCACACTATGAGACTTTAGAAGTTGACTCCAAAGAGACAATAATTCTCTAATCTACGTATGTATGTGCCTGGATGTACATAATATAAGGGAAAATAGTACAAAAAAACAACGAGAATATTTCGATGTGTTTTTGTAGCAATTCTGGTACCATGTAGGTAGGTACTTAATCGAACTCCATTGTGTGCGATCTAAGTGAGGTCATTACAATGAAATATTTGAAGATAAGTGTTTTGGCAGCATTGGCAATCGTTATTTACAGCATACGTGCTACGGCGGTAATGGTGTTAAGTTATCCTCAATCGAGGATACCCTGTTTGTCGAGATATTAGTTATAAATTATTTATAAAAATTAGCAATGGGGGAAAGGTTCCCCTACGTTCTGGAACGTTGGTATTATTCCCGGAGGTAAAATTTGTCGAGGCTTATTTGGAAAAACTACCCACCATAGAATACTCTCTGGAATCACTTTACCGGTTTGCATGTAAAAATAAAAATAACACGATAAAAGACTGCCCTTTCGGGAAAGAATATTGGGGTCAACTGAATTTTTTTTTTTAAATAATTACGAAGTATATTTCCAGATTACATAGCAATTTCTGTTCTAATATTTGTCTTTAGATGTCGAAATGTTATAACTTTGTTGCCATTAAATTTTATCGAAGTTACCTATCTTATAAATGACTACTCCTATAGTATGTGAATTCGTTTCGTGATCTTATATTTCTTTATTTATCCCTATTAGAAGTTTCCATACAAGTACGAATTATGCTCATAGCCAGGGAACGGATTTTGTTGACTTTGCATTTTTTTTGCCTTTGTTTTGCCTGTTTTTGCCTTTTTTTTTTACTCATATTGCCTTTTTTGCCTTTTTTACTCATATTGCCTTTTTTGCATTTTTCGTACTATTTGTCAAAATAGCTGTGCACTTCTTAACTATACGATTTATCCTTGCTCACACGAAAGAAATTTCAGTGTTCACACGTATGAGAGCAGATTATTCTCTTGTATGAACATGCACGCGTTGTTTACACGCATAATATATCATATCAACTCAATACACATACACTTAGTCACAATCGTATTCGTACACCAATGATTTGTTCACAAAATAACACAATACGTCGAATTTTTCAAAAAAAACTGTATTTATTCTTTCAGGATTATAGCATCATAGGTAATAGATTGATAAGGAAACATTATTAAAAAATAAAAAAATAACAGACAGCGGAAAAAAATAACAAAAGAAAAAATACTTCATTTTGAACGTCACATTCGTATTCGTACAGTAAACTAAAACTTTAAAAAGAATGAGCAAATTTTAAAGAGCGTGGTATATTTTTCGTCTTAGGACTTCTCTCAAGCGACCAGGCATAGACTGTACTAATTTTTGGGTGAAATCCGGTTCAATTAACTCCCATTCTCTTTTAAGAACGTCCTTCAGTTGCCTAGCGTTCTGTATTTCATGATCCGGCAGCTTTGATTTAAAATGAGCCCACAAATTCTCTATGGGGTTTGTGTCTGGAGATTGGGGAGGTGTTTTCAAAACTTTAGGACAGTTGTACAACATCCACAACCGAGTATTGAGGGCCTTGTGCTTGGGATCATTGTCCTGGTAGTATACAAAATCATCTCTTATTCCCAATTTTATCGAGTTCTCATGTAAGTGGGCCTTTAAGATGTTGATATATTTACCGGAGCCCATGATGCCATCTATAAAATTTATACTCCCAGTCCCATTTGCCGAGAAACACCCCCACACCATGACAGAACTACCCCCGTGTTTTACAGTTGGAGTAAGGTTTTCTTTATTAAGACTATAGTTCCTGGTTTTCGGCACACATTAACTCTTCCATCGGACTGGAAAACATAAAACTTCGATTCATCAGCAAATATTACTTTGTTCCAGAAATCAGGACCTTGGTTTATGTACTTTTTTGCGAATTCTAACCGCTTTTTCCGATTTGCTTTGCTGATGAATGGTCGACGCCGTGCAATTCTGCCATTATACCCATGCTTTCTTTTAACTCTTCGCACAGTTTCTGCACTAATCGTCTTTCCCGTTATTTCACGGACTCTTGTTGCAAGTTTCGAAGCACTAATTTTCGGATTTTTTTTAATTTCTCGAACTATTTGCCGTTCATCGATGTTAGTAAGAATTTTCCGATTTTGATTTCGCGGCTTATTTTCTACTATACCGTCTTTTTATGATAGATTGAACCGTAGAATGACTTCTTTGGACTATTAAACCGATTTCACGATAAGATTTTCCTTGTTGGTGCAAAGAAACTATCATTTTGCGCATTTCTAAAAACGTTTCACCGCATTTCCTTCCCATGATTACACACTGTACAAAGATTGAATCAGACTAAAAATATTTTCGCCAAAAACCACCGAAAACACAAGGAGCCATAATACTATCCATTGAGCATCAGAAACAACCGTTATTTATACAGTTTGGTGTGTGTACGAATGCGAGTGTGAGATGCGATTTGCGGTATTTCTTCGCTTTTTGTTAATTTTTCTACATTGTCGCAGTAAATAATACTTTATTTTGTTATTTTTATTATCTTAATATTGTAAAAAATAATCTCCTGAAAGAGAATGGAAAAATTGTTTCGATGGATTTGCATTTTTCGTGGTTTCTGCATCGAATTAACTAGCGTACGAATACTAGTGTGACTAAGTGTACATGCGCTTCTTCTTGTGCCGTAAATGCAATCTCCGGAATTCGCCGCAATTTCATCTGACAAAAACCGTTAGACATCTGGGAGGTTTTTTTTCGTAACTGTGCGCTTTTTCATCTAGATTCTAGATTCATATTCTGTGACTGGTCATACTTAGTGCTGGTCTGTTGAATATTTCGTGTGCCTAAATGCGTGCTGCATTTTGTTGCTTATCATTGAAAGTGAAAATGCCCCAAGACAGAGTTTGTGGTGAAATTGGAAAAAGATTTTTAATTGACCCGAAATACCGCATATTTAAGAGTTTACAAATTACAGGTGACTCCTAGTAGTTGTATGTACTTTAATTTGAGCACTTGATCTTAGTGCACTGCGTATTATTTAGAAGAAGAGGTGTTAAAAACTTTGAACGGACTCGAGGAGAAATTACAACAAGCTAAATGGCCGGTAGCTGAAGATGGGATGAAAAAATTGTACGCGGTTTTTTCAGCAAATTAACAAAATGGCGCTGCAAACCCTAAATTGGACTCAAATATAGAAGTCAAGGACGGGACATCTCTTATCTTGGCTCCACTAGGCCCTGCTCATGTTGTAAGGTCCTTTATTTCATTCAATGTTTTCGTGAGAGATAATCGCAGGCGATTGATACATACCAAAGAACTTCAAAATGTTTTGGGTTACAATGATAATAATAACGCATAAAAACCTTTATTATTAAGTGCATGTTTTGCCATTTTCTGCGGTATTATTTTGCCTTTTTTGGCTTTTTTTGGTCAACAAAATCCGAACCCTGCTCATAGCACACACCGAGTTCCGAGCAACTCACTGGAAAACATAATAATATAAAAATGTTTGTCATATGTCTTTGATGGGCGGTAATAGATAACATGCTAAGTACCATTCCGTTACATACAATAATATATTGTATATTGCAATAATACTTAGTTGGCGCTACAGCTCGAGGTGAACCTGGGCCTGCTTCTCGCAACCATTTGTGTGTGCGTGTTATATTTTTGTACGAATGGAAGGGACCTACAGTTTTTTGCCGACTCCGAACGGCGAGTTGAGAAACTCAATCGTGACAAATGATACTCTTTGATGCTTGTCAGACATTCGAAAGAGGTGGGCACTGTGAAAAACTTTTAGGTGTTTGCGGCGGGATTCGAACCCAAGACCGCTGGCACAGTAGTCCGACGCACTAACCACTTGCGCTACGGTGCCCATATTGCAATAATATGGCAGCTAAAAACACAATCAGGTTAAGAGAAGTGAATTTGTGGACACCATCGCTCTATGATGCCGTCCCAATGCAAGGTTGCGAACAAGAACATAGAAACTGAATACAAAGTCCCGCGGTTGGGCCTTGACAGGAAGATCACAGTCAACATTTCTGATAGAGATCACTGGTTGACCCAAAAAGTCAACAGCAATCCGTTCCAAAATGGATGTCGTGTAGGAGCTGAAGCCCATTGCGATATATTTAAAGTCAATCGTTCCTTTAGAATAAACGACGACTTCAACGTCGTCCAAGCAGATATCACTGCCATTATCCAGACTGCAAAAGTCATCAAGATGGACAATATAGTCAGAAACAATATTTCTGTATACACTGATAGCCAGGCAGCCGTTAAGGCTTTGAAATCAACAGCAGTAAGATCAAAGCTACTAAGGAATTGCAAGCGACTTAATTGGGTATCTAGAATCGATACTACAGGCAACGAAAGAGTAGACGAACTGGCAAGGAAAAGGTCTACGTTGCAAGCTCTTTAGAATTCACATCAACTTAATAAATAAAATCCACAATAGACGCGATATACGCAAGTCACAGGGCACCCGTCTACCTAACGAAACCCTGATATACTTTTGGGTGAATAATTAACAATAATTAATTGAGGCTCATGGTCTGCCCTATCCACCTTTTCCCACAGAAGTAGGTTAAGGTAAAAGTCAGGAGACAGAAGTATGCTGATGAAAACAAAAAAAATGTGCACCTCTTTCTTTCCTCGATGTGCATCCTGATGAAACAGGTAGGTGAACAGGTAGTCGCCGAGCACCGAATATCAGCAGAATCATCCCCCTCTACTTGCATTAAATGAGAGTCGCAATGCCAGCCGCATTACCAGATAAAACATTTCGTTGGTTAGGTAGGTTTTCTGTAATGTATTTTGAGGTTAATATTATTTCGCTACACTTACGGCAACAATTTACTCTCTGGATCGACACTTAAGCGGTGGAAGTCGGTGGCTTAAGTTATGCCACTACTTAAGTGCAGGATTGCGTTAAACCTGCACTGTAAAAACGCAAGTCGTGTTAATCCTGAGATTATCGTTGGATTGACACTTAAGCTCGCACTGTGAAAACGGTCATAAGTGTTTTAAACGGAACCAGAGGTTGGAGTCATGGAGTGCCCTTTTTTTATTTACCCAACGCTCAATGACATATAGGAAGAACATTTTTACCGAGAGTTTTCAATCATACTCTCTACTTTAACCTAATAATAATAACTCTAAACGGTAAAGACAATTATTATTGTCTCTGCTAATGTCTTATATAACTTCGAAATAGTTCGAAATCAGCTGCCATTTCAACTTTAAATTATTTTTGTTGATTTTTAAAGTGGGTAGAAAAGAAAGAAATGTGTCTTCATCCGGCGAGGAAAATAACATCCACCAACCAACATCAATTTCACCATCTACAGCTGTGTTGCATCATCCCCATATTTACACTGCCAAATGTCACTGACATGTTCGAAAAAGAGCGCCATTGACTCCGAATGTTCGAAAGAGAACGCATTCGGAAATCCGAAAATTGAGATCTGTCAAAGACGAAGTAGCATAGACAGCATAGACAAAAACCTATTAGTGGTCGGTGAATAGCAACCAGAAATTTTAACTTATGAGCCTCTTAACTTTAAGAGCGATTTATGAGCGGTCGGTGAATGCCGGCCTTAATGTCAATCTGACCGACGGTTTTTAGACCAAGTCATTATAGACTGAAATTATGTAATACTATAATTTTTTATTTTTTTATAAAATGAAGCTGGTCCTCAGATTGAATTGCGTACTGCGGCTCTATTTTATCTCAAATGAAAAAAATCCTAATACAGCTAACATTGAATTTAACCTTCAATCGATTTTGCCAGTAGCCAATCAACTACATATACATATATACATATCTGTATAATATGTGTTCTATGAAGAACAAAAAAAACTGTTTGAATTTCGACACCACACGTACAAGAACGCCATAGGCATGCACAAAAAGGGCAAATAACACACTTTCTCTCTTGAGCACAGTCTGACACGTTTGCAAATGCACAATACAACAATAAACCAATATAATTTTACTTGAATCATCAGATAAAAAGTTTCACAAGAGGAAATATGCGCTAAGAGTAGCTAGCAACAAGTATCCACACGTCTGCAAAATTAAAATAAGGAAATCCGCCCTCAGCTTTTCCTTTTTTAGCTTGCCTTACACAAAACTCTCTACAGAGTATGAGTAGACCTACCCTTAGCACTTACATTTTTGAAATCTTTTGTGGCATGTATCTTCCTCGAGGCTAAAAGTGTGGTTTGAAGATAATAAGCACAAAGGAGCAGTTGTAGTAGTGTATGTACGAACTGAATGAGTATTCAACTTTATTATCACTCTTGTCACATATTGATAAAAGTCCCTTTCACAAAAAAAAGTAATATGCTTTTAGACATAAAAAAATAAATAAATTTCCTTCTAATGAAACCACTCCCTATAATCAATAATTCAAAATAGTCATAATAAACATATTTTCCACAGGGGGACCGAATTCAGACAGCTTGAAATAAAATCCCTGTCAAACTTGGCATCCGTATCAAAAATTACAAAATTAGACAAATAGCCCCCAGATACATTATGTATCAATGTACTTACTTGTTGGTTTGTAGTTCACCCACATCAAAATGTCATTTCATCCTTTTTTTTCGACAGAAATTCGGCCTATTTTCGTCCACTTTTCTTCCGGTAACAATAATTGCAATAGAAGCCAATGTTGGGGAGGGATGTTTTAGAGCGTAGTTCATTTCAAATAAGCACACAAAAAAAAACCTTTGAAGACTTTCAAAAACAACCATAGAATGAAGGGGAGGCTGTGAACTTCATATTGGCAACCAGACACGATCTGTTTGCCCTTAGGGGAGGCTGCTTGTATTTTTGCCGAAAGAACTGATTCAATAACATTTACTTTTGTTTGTTGCAAAACAATAGCCTTAACACCCATACTGTGACAATTGTCGTACTGAAGGTGTGTCCTGGGAAGTCTTGTCTTCAAGTTATTATTACGATGTTTTTCACATTCGCTCATTGTCGTTGGGTGTTTAACTTCGTGTTAAGGGTATTATTGGTCACTGGAAAGGCCTTTATCGATTTAATAAAAGACGTGACTTTTTTTTCTATCGCTTTGTCACTCTTCAACCGTATCTACAGACTTCTTGTGAAGCGTGGAGCTAAATATGTTTAAAATAAGAAATAAGTCAAAGTGTTTTTTTTTTACGTCGAATTGAATTCGGTGAAGGGTCGCCTAATGTTGTTTATTCCCTAAAAGTCAAGAAAATTAAAAAGTTTGCTATTCATTTGAGCCGAAAAAGAGGAAAGGAGTTAAAGCAAGCATTTTGGTGGTGAAAAGGGATTTTTTTTTCTGCTTATTACCGAAATAACGAGATTAATAATTTTTTTTTTTACAAACTTATTCCCTTTTTAACAATGCCCATTATTCATGAAAGAGGATAACGAGATTTGGTGGGATATTATGACTTGGCGAAATTTTTTTTCTGGGTGATGAAAAATGTTATAACTTTATGGCGGTTTTTTTTTTCTTTAATGTAATTGGCTGTGTAATACTCGAAATATACGTAGATGTCACCATACAGAATGAAAATCTTCATAATGAAATTGAGGGATATGTATAATTAAAAATAAAAAAAAATATTAGAGTCAAGAGAGATACGAGTAGCAACTATAGAAAAGTATCTGGAAGTAAAAGCTTTTGTAAATCTGACATTTAAAGACTGACTCAAGCACCAACTATATCCAAATGTACTCTATCCCAACAGAATTGTCAGTAACAGGCCTTATGGGGGAGCCTTTTTTCAAACACTGGTGCCTGTACATGTCTTCACGGCACTCAATTAGAGAAATTGCCACTGAAATAAAAACCAAAGCAATGCCACTGACTTCCACACGTTTGGTTTTTGTAAGTTTCCTCAATCCGCATACATCCCACCATAGCATGAGCATCCAGCTCCACAGTCGATGGCTGACAGCGTTGCGGGATTTTTCCCCGTTTCCGGAGATTTTCAACCCAAAAGAGGAAACGGGGAAAATGAGGTGCATTAAATAATGTTTTCATTAATTTAAATTTTTAATAAATAAATACTATTAAGTAAAGCAATAGATTGAAAATATCACAGGAATACAGTACGTCAATGCAAACAATTGTAGACACACAATCTCACATTTGCATTTGGCTGAAGGTTGCCCACAGCACATGCGGCACAGACTTCGATCCTTTCTATAAATTTGACAAATGTTTGTTTCATTTAAGAATATATATTTGCTCTATTAAAGTATTTTAATACTAAAATTAAGTGATTAATGAATTTCCTCGTAAGTTTTTAATTTTTTGTTTTTTTATTTTAAGTTTTATATTTTGTTACTCTTATACCCATAGAAAGAACCATTATTGATTGAAGTATGCATGTAAAACTTAAATGGATTTTTCAGTGATGGCATCAAGCGTAAGTGCTGTAACTCCGTTATGTTGGTAATAAATATATAAGGCTGTATAAAAAGTAGTGTTGTATTGGCAAATTAACGAAATCGAAAGTAAATGAAAAACGGGGAAAATGAAACGTTAAATCGGGTAAAATTTTTATTTTTCATGCAAAAAAAGGGAATTTGTTCCACCAAAACCTGGCAACGCTGGGCTGAATGATTGTGTGTGGTGTGGCCGCCAGCCAATCGCTGTGTGTAAAGCAGCCCATACAAAATTCAATTCAATTGTAAATTTAGTTGTCAATTGAATTGATACTTGGCCACACACTACATCAACTGAGTTGAAAGACTTGGTATAAACTGCCACAAATATCTGGAATTTTCTTTATGTGTGCGTTTAAAGTCATCTTACTGTTTACGTTTCGCTCACACACACTTTCACAGATTTCAGAAGCCGAGTACAAATTTTGCTCAATCTGACAGCAAATCAAATGACTACCCCACACACAGTTCAACTGAGTTGAACGACTTGCAAATCAACTTCCAAAAATCAAAATCTTTTGATTTTTCCCCAACCAGCTTCTCAACCGTCAAATCAATCAAATGACTGCGGGTTGATTTTGCTTTGATTTGACTCAGGGGCCCAACTATGTAACTCGATTCTACAATAAAAATTTTCGAATTCGCAAAATGCGTACTCTATAATTCTATAGCAAGCCCTAGTATTTGAAAATCGAACGAATCTCAAACTTCATATTTGTTTTCGGAAATTTGCTACTACCTAATTCTAAACTAAATGTCAAAATCGTTCGAATTCGCAAATAATCGTTCTAATGCAAATGTGTTTGCGAGCAAGCTGTCGGACTGCGAAGTTTTCAAAAATGAAGGTGACAAATCTTTTCATATTTTATTATACATTGCATAGAACTATTAAAATATATTTTATGCGTAGGTAATCTTCTAAAATGAGCAAACAAGAAAACGTCTCAATTTAAGATTCTTGTGGAATGTATACAAAGGATACTTGAGAACCCCGGAGGCTAGACGAAAATCCGCACAACAAATACAAAAAGGCATCTTTTGAAAGTTGGTCATTTTTTTTTATTAAACTTAAATGAAATCATTTGATTATTAAATGTACATATGCCAAACAAACACTTTCACACAGCTCTATTCATTACATTGGATTTATCCCGAATTCGTGTTTTCTCAATTTGACCACTTCGATTTTGGTTTTCTTCGTTTAAAAACCAAAATGCGACACGCACCATATTAATATAATATGTAGTACCTATTATTATTTCCTTGTTTCACAAATCACAATAAATAATTATTACTTTAGTTTTCGTTTATTTGTCAAACACAAGGCGAGACTCGTTCGAAATTCGGAAATTTTGTGGGAAAAGTTGGCATTACTAACGTTCGATTCTAATATCATACGTAGTGCGGTTGGAAAGTAGAATCGGAAACAACTTTCGAATAGAATCGAAAGTAGAATCGAGTTACATAGTTGGGCCCCAGGTTACAATTGAGCTCGTGCGCTTAAGGGAAATATCAAGATCAAAACAGTGTTACCATTATTAAGTTAAAGCTAATCGTTAATGCTTTTTCTGTGGTTTTTGTCAAAGAGCTTTGGGATTTTGTGCTTTGAGAACATATGAATGAATTTGAGTATGTAAGAATGTTACCGCTTGGTTTTATTTTTATTTTTCTGGGGAATCAGTTAATATAGGTATACTTTAACAATTTTTAGCTTTTTGTGCTTTTTAATAAATGTTTTGTTTGGTAGATGTTGTGTGCGGAAATGAACAGTAATTTTAATTTTTAATTTTTTTGAGCTCTAGCTTATGTCTCGTTAACTAATCGTTTTCGCCTTATTATGTTTATACATAAAAATACTCGAAAAAAGGTTTTCTACATCATACTTAAATTTCATTGAAATTGAGGTGGAATCCATTTTGTACACAATTATCTTTATTATGTTCATTAATTTGTGTTATTTTTGAATCAGCAAATGGTAACCCTACAGGTTGCAAAGAGTATGGGTTAGGTTAGGTTAATAGGGGGGGGGGGGGGGGGGGCTGAGCCATTCTTCCACGGTACAGCGCCGGCCAATGGGCCTTGGAAACCCTATGTCCTACCATCTACATATGTATGGCCAGGCCTTCTCGTAATCGTATCTTTTACCTTTGATTTAGCGCAGCATAGGGGTGGAACAACTATCACCCCCTCGGATAGTGGTAGCTCATCGGCAAACTCATTGCCTTCTATCCCGGAGTGACCAGGCACCCAATATAGTCTTACCCGGTTCTGCGTGCTTATTGCCCTGAGCATTGTGCACGCAGCTCCTGACCAATGCCGATTTCATAGTGCACGATTCTAGAGCCATAAGCGCAGCCTGTCTGTCGATGTAAACTACAGCTCTAAGTACGGCGAGAACTTCTGCCTGAGAAACTCTGCAGGTATCCGGGAGTCTTAAGGACACCTTTAGATCTGGTTTCCAAAAGTAGATACCAGACTCAGTTCCGCTTGCAGTTTTAGACCCGTCATTGAAGACTGCAGTATCTATATGCCAAGTTACTGTGTTGTTTGCCCACTCATCATTCGTTCTTATATGAATATTTATGAAGAAATTAAGCGAAGCCCCAACCGTTATACACGGAATAATAATGCTACCACGCTCGTGTTTCCAATCCGTTTACAGGACATATTGGCCTGATGCGGCTGTAATGTATAAATGGTAGCAGTCAATTCTTTGTTGTTCTATTGACTTTGTCATTTTAATCAAAATCTAAAAACCAATTTAACTTTAAACAGTCAAAGTCCGTACATAAAAAGGCTCTCATACTTATTCGAAGAAGATGCATGAACTTGGATGAGTTGCTCTGCAGATGGTGCATGAAATTGGCTGAGATACAGTCGGTATTATAAACTCGTCGTGACCAACTGCCACCCCTGTTCCGGCTTTAAAATACGATGAAGTGTGGTGCGTAAAATTCTTAATTGAAATTTGTCTGTTCTTCTTGTGGTTACAAATGGCAGAACCTATAAATATAATCCTAAAATCTGCAAAGATTTAAAATTAACGTACATCGTCACTTTATTCTTATATACCCTCTTCGTGCGCTCCCCATTCCCTTTAATGGATTTTTTTTTTAACTTTAAAAGGACATAATGCTAAGTGCGGAAGAACATTAAAAATAAATAAATATAAAATGAATGTTAACGACTTTCCACGTTCAGCAAATGTTCTTCAAGAGTGAAACGTTTCATTTTATAGTTTCATGATTATACTCGTACTTTAATCTGGATGATGCAGGAATATATTGTAACTATCCACGGTTACTGCATTTTAAACATACGTAGATTTAGCAAATTGGTTTTTGCTAAAAAAAGGACAAATTGTGGATAGGTGTCTGTCAGACTGTTAAAAAACACAGTTGTTTTTTCATGATGTTCCGGCTACGCTTTAAAACGACCAAAATGGTTGTAATGATTATCTTTTGATTAATTATGAAATTTTTGGGAGCAGGTTTACAGCAGCTTTGTTCGCATAGCGCATAGACGAATCGTAACGCATATGGGCCTTATGTTAGCAATAATCTCGGTCATAAACGAATAAAAGTGATGTCTTTATTTGCTTGCACGATAATCGAAAAATTACTTTCAACATGTGTACATACAACCTACAACAATATCCCTATACTACATGTGTATCAGTAGCTAAAGATCAGATGCGAATCGTTGGTCAGCCTTATCAACAGATAGACTCCTGGCAAAGTGAACAAACTAACGACTTTCACACACTTCAACTCAACTCAACAGCGGCTTTCAGATGTCTGTAAGCTTTTTTTTCCGAACGAATATCTCTATTTTTTTGTAATCGTACTTGATTAATGATTATTTTACTTGACAGCTGTCAGAAAAATATTAAGCCCCGAATTTAGAAATTTTTTTTTTTTTTTTTTTTTTTTTTTTGCCGAGGGTAGGTGAAAATCTTCCATAGACACTATGAGAATAGCAAGCGCGTGCTCATAGTAGTGTCAGATTCTTACTGACCAAAAACACCACCCTTCGATATAAATTTGTTAGATACTGCAACTAAGTTATACTACTTATCAAGCAATTTTTCTATCACGAAATATAAACGTTTGGCAGGTTACTTTCCAATGAAAGATCCTGCATGTTCCACAATTTAGACGCGGTTAATCCTTATCTCGCCAAGTCGAAAGGTTTTGTTCTTTGTAGTCGGCGCAATAAATTGCTCTCATCCAAAATAAGTAGGACTGTATTATTAACATGTCCGATTAGTCGGTTTCTATGTTTTCGCGCGAAGCTTCTACTTTCAGCTTCGATTGTCGGAATTCCGAGATCCCTGTGGATATTGTCGTTTCTAGCATACCACGGTGCTTGGACAATTTCTCTTAGCACTTTATTTTGAAAGGTTTGTAAAATATTGGCATTTGTTTTCTTGGTACAACCCCAAAGTTGTATACCGTAGGTCCACACCGGCTTTAGCACTTGCTTGTATAAAAGCAGTTTGTTCTCGGTACTGAGGTGGGAATGTTTTCCGATCAACCAGTACATTTCTCTATATTTGATATCTAGTTCTTTACGTTTCATTTTCACGTGCGAATTCCACTTCAACCTTGCGTCGAGTGTCATTCCCAGGTATTTGGCTTCATTTGCAAAGGGTATTCGGGCAAAATTTATAAAAATGGGCAAGTCATTAATTTTTCTATAAGTGAAATTCACGTGAACAGATTTAGTTCCGTTAAGGGCGATCCGCCAGTCCTTCGTCCATTCATTTACTTTATTTAATGCGTTTTGCAGTTTGGCAGTCGTTTCCTCGATTGTTTTACCTACCGCTAGGATAGCGGTGTCGTCGGCAAACGTAGCAAGGATAGTGCCATCTTCTTTCGGTATATCACGAGTATATAACAGATAGAGAAGCGGCCCCAGAACGCTTCCTTGCGGTACGCCGGCCGAAATTTCTTTGAGCTCTGAGTATTCGTTTCCATTTCTAACACGGAAGAGTCTATTCCCGAGATATGAATTCAAAATCTCGTATAGGTTTGCGGGAAGTACTTGTCGTAGTTTGCATTTCAAACCATCGTGCCACACCTTATCAAAGGCTTGCGAGACGTCAAGAAATACGGTTGAGCATATCTTTTTTTCTTCTAGTGCTTTTTCGATTACGTTGGTAATTCTATGCACCTGGTCAATCGTCGAATGCTTACTTCTGAACCCAAACTGGTGGTCAGGTATTAGATTATTTTCTTCTATAACCGGTTGGAGACGCCTTAGCAATATCCTCTCGAAAATTTTGGATATGACGGGAAGAAGCGATATTGGTCTGTATGATTTTACTTCATATGACGGTTTTCCTGGTTTTAAAACCATTATGACTTCCGCAACTTTCCATTGGCTCGGCACGTGTTTTAATCTGAGTGCAGCATTTATAATATGGAGAAGCTTAATTAATGCTTTTCTAGGTAAGGCTTTGAGAATTTCTCCGGTAATCAAATCATAACCAGGAGCTTTCTTAGGTTTTAGTTTCGCGATCTCACGTTCGAGTTCTCTAAGCGTCGCAGATCTGCGCGTTAAATCGTCAGATGGTGGAACTACCATCCTTGTGATGTTGATGTTGTCATGAACCACTTGACCAACGTTCGGTTTAAAGGTTTCTTCCAAATGGGCGGCAAAAATATCCGCTTTTTCTTTATCTTCCCTTGCCCATTCATTTTGATTTATTTTAAGTGGCGGCGCGGGGATTTTGGGCCTTTTGGTGCCTTTTACGGCTTTCCAAAGGGAATAATTGGAATCTTTTTTCGCTGTTAAACTCTCAAGGTAAGAGCCTATCGCACGATTTTTAAAATCCTTAATGCTATTCTTTAACAAATTGCAGAGACGATTCAGATATGCTTTATGCTGTGGAGCACGACTCTGTTGCCATCTTTTACGCGCTTTTCTTTTTTCCCTGATTAATTCTTTTATTTCAGAAGGATATCGTAGACCGTATTTGTCCGGCGTTTTTCTTGGATTGGGCGTATTATTCCAAGAGGCGAGCTGTACTATCTGAACGAAGCGATCGACTTCAACCTCAAGTTCATAGGGTGTCGTAAGCGGTACGCTCAGTTCAACATTTACTTCGATCTCGTTCCTAAAGCCTTCCCAGTTAGTTGTTCTACCGGTTAATTTCGCTGGCTCTCGGTTATATACTAGTTTTTCGCTCAATGTCAAAATAACTGGGGAATGATCAGACGACAGATCAAAGCTCTCTTCAACTTTTATGTGGTTGTTAGATATTCCTTTCACCACGAAGAAATCGATCAGGTCAGGTATTTTCAAAGTATCAGCTGGCCAGTAAGTCGGTTTGCCCGTCGAATGAAAATCACAACTGTACTCCATACCTGCCCCATAGAGCATTCTACCTTTTTGCGAGATGTATCTAGAGCCCCAGAACGTATGTTTCGCGTTAAAATCGCCGCCAATAATGAAATTAGGTTTCAGCGATTTAAATAAGTTAGTAAAATCACTTTTTTCAAGCGCGGAACGCGGTGGACAGTAGATAGATGAGATTTTAATAGTACGCTGACTATTTTTAACTCGAATTGTGCACAGTTGCAGAGTTTCAAGCTCTATCTTTAGGTCTTCGCATTGTTCAATGCAGTCTTTAATAAACAAGGAAGATCCTCCTCTCGCTTTGCCCGAAGGGTGACAAGCGTGGTAATCAGTATAGCCTTTTATTTTTAAATGCGACTCCTTTTTCACGTGAGTTTCAGAAATCAAGCAAATGTCAATATCTTTTTCTCGCATGAATATTTCCAATTCGTCAAGTTTTTGCAAAAGTCCGTTTGCATTCCAAGTACATATTTTTAACATTCTTTTTTCATTCATATTCTAGGTGAAGTACGCGTTTTCCGTGAATAACTCTCGAGCTTAACCAACCTATCGAGAATTATTTTATTTATTTTGCTTTGCTCTTCAAGTTTCGCGAGAATAATTGAGAAAACTTGAGAAGCAGGGTCCGTTGGGATTTCGAGGTTTTTTGATTTTTCGGATGCTGCAGCCTGGGCGTAGGTCTGCACTCCTGCTGTCCGAGGGCTATTACCCGATGTCTTTTCTAATGGCTTTTTATTACCGTTTATTTTAAGACCAGAAGTCGAGGGCTTTTCTGTTATCACCACCTTCCTCCGCTCTGAACCCGGTGGTTTTTGTTTGTTTACGTTCTCCTGACCGATCTTACCATTTGCCTTAGTTAGCGGTTTTAGCGGTGGTGGAGTAAAGACCTCTCAAACCTCAGGCGGATGACCAGAGCGATTTTCAACATTTGCTATAACCACAATTTCTGGCAGCCCTACAAAGACTGTCTTAGACTTTACAAAAAATCCATCAGGAAGGCCAAGAAGCAATCCTGGATGGACTACTGTCAATCCATTGACACCATTAAGGAGTCTGCTCGACTGAGTAAGATCCTGTCCAAAGAACACTCCTCCCCGTCTCTTCTCAAAAAGGCGGATGGTGGATGGACAGACTCAACTGCGGAATCCCTAGAGATGTTAATGAACACTCACTTTCCTGGTTGCAAAGATTACAGTACGGCAGCCCTCCGTGACTGCAGTTCTTCCGCACCATGGAACACTATCAAAACCATAGTCACCGAGGAAATAACCTTTTGGGCTATTAACAGCTTCTCCCCATATAAATCCCCTGGACTTGATGGCATTATACCCATTATGCTACAGAAGGTGCACGACCTAGCAATTCCGTGGCTAGTCCCTATTTTTAGAGGATGTTTTTTCCTCAACTATGTCCCACAGTCGTGGAGGCGTATCCGTGTGGTTTTCATCCCAAAAGTCGGCAGACGAGGTCATGAATCTGCGAAGGATTTTAGACCTATCAGCCTCACGTCTTTCGTGCTAAAAACCCTGGAACGAATCCTCGATACCCATATACGGAAGGTTCTACAAGAATCTCCTCTATCCAAATCTCAGCATGCATACCTTAAAGGTAGATCCACAGAGACAGCTCTCCACGAGGTAGTGCGTACAATAGAACACACCATCCACTATAAGGACTACACTCTAGCTACCTTCTTAGACATAGAAGGAGCCTTTAACAACGTACACACTGATTCAATTCAACAATCTCTAGCTGAACTAGGCGTAGAGGGGTTCATTGGCCAATGGATAGTATCCATGCTAAAAACCAGAATTATTCAGTCATCCCTAGGAAACAGCAATCTAACCAAATTTGTAAGCAGAGGAACGCCTCAGGGTGGTGTTATCTCGCCTCTACTATGGTTAATGGTCATGAACAAGATCTTAGTGCGTCTAGACAACGATGGGGTCAAGGCGGTAGCGTACGCGGATGATGTAGTAATTTTGGTATCAGGAAAGTTTCCCTCTGTGATAAGCGAAGTCATGGAGAATGCTTTGAAGAAAGTTAGCTCCTGGGCGGCGAGCTGCGGCCTCGGGGTTAATCCAAGCAAAACTGAAATGATACTTTTTACCACAAAAACCAAAGTACAAACTTTTGATCTTCCCAAACTAAACGGTCAGACACTCTCACTATCTTCCAGTGCTAAGTATTTGGGCATTGTCCTTGACTCTAAACTTAGCTGGAAGAAGAATATTGAGCTACGGGTCAGGAAAGCATGCATAGCCTTCTACGCCTGCAACAAAACATTCGGAAAAAACTGGGGATTGGAGCCTAAGATGACATTATGGATGTATACAGCCGTTGTACGTCCAATTCTCACATACGGTTCTTTAGTGTGGTGGCCCGCCCTAAGCAAAAAGTACAATATCAACCGAATCAGAAGAGTCCAAAGAACGGCAAGCTTAGGCATCACAGGTGCAATTAGGTCATGCCCAACTGATGCTCTCTCTGTGCTTTTGCACCTTCTGCCACTCGATCTTCATACGAAAAGCACTGCACTATGCAGTGCAGTCAGACTCAAAGAATCCAAGTGCTGGACTGCTAAGACGTATGGTCACAGTAAAATCCTGGATACACTACCATATGGCCTGGTTGTGTCTCCTACAGATTATATTATCCCCAATCTTAACTTCAAGAAACCCTTCGCCGCAACCTTCCCAAGTAGAGAAGAATGGAAGCGAGGGAGAGTGGTGACAGGCTTTGATACAACGGTATTCACCGATGGGTCAAAGATGGACTGCGGTGTGGGTGCGGGAGTTTTCTCGGAAAAGCTCGGCATATCTAAGTCCTACCGTCTTCCAAATTTCGCTAGCGTCTTCCAAGCGGAAGTACTGGCGATCCTCGAAGCCTGTCGCAACCTAATAAATGACCCAACACCCAAACATAATATCGCTATTATTACGGATAGCCAAGCCGCAATTAAAGCCATAATTTCGGCAACCACCTCTTCGAAATTAGTAGATCGCTGCCAGGAACAGCTCAGCCGCCTGTGCAACCAGGCTAGAGTCACGCTTCTCTGGGTTCCAGGACATAGCGCCATTGATGGTAACGAGAGAGCCGACGAACTTGCCAGGCGAGGATCAGCCCTTAACAGCTCACTAGCGGAAAACGTTCATATTCCCATAGGTGCTGTTAAGGGCAATATACTCTCACACTTCTTAAAATTAGCCGGTCTCAGGTGGACCAGTCTGACAAACTGTGTCATATCCAGAAAGTTATGGCCAAATTACAACAGGTCTAAAACAAACGAACTGCTACTAAGAACACGCGTAGACATCGCTAGAGTGGTGGCAGTCAGTACAGGACACTGGCCAATAGGAGACCATGCAGCCAAACTATCGATCCCTCACAACAGTTTCTGTCGTAGCTGCAAAAATGAAAATGAAAAAGAGTCTCTAATTCACTTTCTGTGCAAATGTCCGGCTCTGGCGAGAGCCAGGCAACGCACACTGGGCAAGCTATTCTTCGACGACCTCAAAGATATATCTGGGAAAAGTATTAGAGAGCTGATCCTCTTCCTAAATTCCACAGGATGGATATAAATATCACAACTCTACCTTCAAATAAACGGGTCACCTGAGGTTGTGGTATCAAAACGGCGCCCCGCGCGCTATTTGGGTTTCCCTCCATCGAAACCACCACTTCTACCTACCTACCCTAGCGGTTTTATTATTTTATTTTGAGGCTTATGGAGTGTATCTCTTCGTTTTTGCAACTCCTTGGCTACTTCACAGCCTCTATAATTTGCCGGGTGCTTTCCCTTACAATTAGCACAGATTGCAGAGGCTTGCTTGTTTACTCGACAGTCTTGGGAGAGGTGATTTCCGGCGCATTTCACACACCGTGGTTCTTTTTTGCAATACGTTTGCGTATGATTGAATCCTTGGCAACGTTTGCACTGCGGAATTATTTTTAAATTTCTACGCATGGGCTCGATTTTGACCACGATATTCAATATGGTTTTTATTCGATAAATATCGTCGATACTATCAGCTTTATCGAATGTTAGCATAAAAAGCGGAAGTCCACGCCTTACCAAGATGTCCTTATCTATTTCGGATTGTTGCTTCTCCTTCTTGATGATATTAACGGCATCAAGAATTTTAAAGCCCTTGTCTTGAAGGTCGCTCATAATCTCTTCTTTTGTGCACGAGGGGTGAAGTCCCCTTGCTACAACACGATGTGGCCTTTCTGACTTGATTTCGAAAGTATACCACTGAATCTTATCGATATTAAGTTTCTGGGACAGTGCGCGATAGTCGTCATGGTCATCGACGTTAATCTTCCACGCATTATTCCTCAAAGATGTGACCTTAAATTTCGATGTTATCGTTCCTTTAAGGAGGCTATGCAACTTATTATATTCCGTTATCCCGACGATGTTTATTGGTGGCGGTAAACGAAATTGCGTTTTACGTTGATTTTCTTGCAGTTCTTTACGCTTTTCTTCGTTTAAGGGCACGACTTCGGGCGAAGAACCGGCTCTCCGTTTTTTAGTAGGTCTTTTCTTAGGGACCCGATTCGTTTCGCGTGCTAGCTCTTCTTCATCGGTGTGGTACTCCCGACTATCTAATAGTGCTGGAGCACATTCGCGCTCTTCCTGCGAGTGTGTGTTCTTTAGAACCTTATTCTCTTCTTTTAATAGATCTATCTCTTTCTTAAGATCTTGATAGAGTAGATCCATTTCGTTAAGCTTTATTCGGAGTACTTTATTTTCTTCCTCAAAGCTTTTATATTTCGCTAAGTCCTGATTTTCGCGCCGCGGCGCTCCCGGCGGACTTTTTTTCCCGGAGTTATTCGATCTTGATGGAGGAGATCGAGATACCCTTGCACTTCTTGTGAAAGGGTCATTGGATTGCAATAAATAGCTCTCCCCAGAATCCGTAGAGCCGACCTCCGAAGAGGGTGGATTTTCCAGTAAAGCTGGACTGCCACCTGGGGTAATTAATCTTTTTGTTTTGTCCATTGCATTTTTGTATACACTATACACTCGGTATACGGAGATTGGATTTTAGTCGCCTCTTACGACAGGCATGCCTACCTCGGGTATATTCTAACCCCTACCCGAAGGGGGTAATTTAGAAATGGATATACTTTTAATTGTTTTCAAAAAAAAATCATAACAATCATAACCGGCGCGGTGCGGTCTAAGTGGAAAGTGAATTTCGATGACAAACTTTCTCACTGAATTTATCACTTGTTGGATCGGGTTGAACAGACTATAGCTGTATTTGCATGTATTTTCACATAACTTTGTCAACGACCTGCCGTTCAGCCTCCAAAATCTATATAATCTATATTTGATAAGGAGCAGATTCGTGCATAACAAAATATCTAATTTTAAGTGCGAAAACCAAGAAATTCAATACATAGACTTTGAACCTAAAACAAATAAACTTCTCCTTTGTTTATTTTATTGAAATTCAGTTTTAAGAGCTTTAAAATACGCGTCTTTTAAGTCCAAAATTATATTTCTACGTGCTGAGCAATATTAATAACATCTTTGAGCTCACATTTTGATTCTTTGCATGGACACAGTTGAACCGCATTGTCAAATGTATTTGATGATGCCCATAGAGAGCGCTTTACTGGGTCATTAAAATCCATCAATTGTTTTGATATCTTTTTAAGGGGGTACATTATGTACGCCCAGAATTTTAAAAAAATCGCTACTTATTGATCTGATAAATATGGCGAGTATACATTTGTGGGTCAGCAAGGATGCTCAGTAGTGGACTATTGTCTACTTGGTGGAGATTGGATCACGATATTTGCTGATTTAGAGATACTAAGTGTGCCATACTCGGATCATTGGCCAATTTCAGCTGAATTCGCACTAGAAATGCTTACCCAAAACGAAACAAGAAATGTAAAATTACCGCCTGCACTTTTCTGGAAGGACACTAAAGCAAGAGAATACAGGATCAACCTAGAGCAAAGCTTACAAACAAAAGGGCTACTTACTATAGCTGATATTGAGGGTATAATTAAAAATTCTTATCCGGACTCCAGACAAGCCAGTAAGAACATTTTGCGGTGCAAAGAGAAGTGGTTCGATAAGGAGTGTGAAATAGCACGGAATAAATCATTTGCATGGCTCAAAGTGTTCCGGAATAACAGCAATAGCTACTTCAAAAGAATCTATATCCAAGCAAACAACGCGTTTAAGAAAATATGCAAAAACAAACAAATTCGATTTTATGAATCAGAGACGCTGAAGCTTACATGCTGCAAGGATTCGAGAGAATTTTGGAAGGCGATAAAATTAATCAATGGAAAAAAACCTCAAATCAGTGTAGAACTTAGCTCCAATATACTGCTACATAATTTTCAAATGCTCCTAAATCCCACAACATATATATCGCCGATTCATTATGCAGCACCAGCATATAACGATGAAATATTGGATACACGTATAACACATGAAGAAGTACGCTTGATCTTAAGGAAACTCAAAGATGGAAAGGCACCAGGGTCGGATGGGGTCCCAGTTGAATTTTTTAAGTATGGAACAAATGGTCTCACCGAGAAACTTACAATGACCTATAACATAATACTGGATACAGGTGTGATACCACAGCAGTTCAAGGAATCTATAATATTTCCTATTTTTAAAAAAGGAAACATTTCTGATCCAGTCAACTACCGTGGAATTTCTTTTCTGAATTCGTCATATAAAATCTTTGCAACTCTTCTGAATAATCGATTGTTACAATGGATTGATAGCAACAAGCTGCTGAGCGAATTTCAAGCAGGATTTCGCAGTGGCTATTCTACTGTAGACAACATTTTTGTATTACGCAGCATTGCTGGAACATTCATAGCACAGAAAAGGAAATTATACACCTTCTTTGTAGACTTTAAGGCAACTTTCGACACAGTTGACCGGGGGGCTCTATTCTTTAAGCTGTATAATATAGGAATGTCATCCAAGTTTGGAAAGGTCCTGGAAAATATTTACAGTGGCAACAAATCATCTGTATGGAATGGTTCGGAAAACTCGAATTGGTTTAACACTACAATGGGACTCAAACAAGGGTGCACGTTAAGCCCCTCTCTATTCGCGCTGTTCATCGATGATCTTATTGACTTCCTACCGGGAGGAATAGAGTTTGCAGGAGTAACAGTCAAATCACTTCTGTTTGCTGATGATGTGGTACTCTTTGCGTATACTCCCGAATCTCTCCAGCTCATGATAAATCGACTCCAAGAATACTGCCAGCTATGGAATCTTACGGTGAATCTGTCCAAATCTAAGGCGATGGTCTTCAAAAAAGGTTCAGGAAGGAACTGCAGAAACGAGAAGTGGTATTATAACGGAGAAACCATCGAAAGAGTAAGAATATATAAATATCTCGGGGTAACTATATCAAGCAATTTGAATATGGAAACACATTTAAAAGATAAGCTAGTTAAGGCGAAGAGTGCTATCAGTGCCACATGGAAAAAATGCTTTCTAATAAAAAGGTTGCACATAGCGTGAAATATAAAGTATTCGTAGCAGTGGCCGAGTCTATACTGATGTATGCAGCGCAAGTCTGGGGACACCAAAAATATGAAGAAGTAGAAAAACTGCTACGATATTATGTAAAGAGATGCTTCCATTTACCGAAAAATACGCCCAACTACATGATAATAATTGAAACGGGATTGTCGCCACTTTTTGTGAAAACCCTTAAACTTCATGTGGACTACGTAGCAAAAGTTCTAGAAATAGCCAGACGAGAGGCTTCCAAAAATAGTTGCACTGTATTCGATAGAAAACGAAACCCTGTGGTATGAAAATCTAAAGGACCTATCAAGCTACTGCGGATGTGAGTTCCAGCTGTTGGACAGAGATAGGTTTTGCATAAAAAATACGCTATGCGACCTAGTATCTAGAGTAGATGAACAATGTAGACAAGACTGCATCCACCAGGCTACTTTGTCTGTCCATAGGTCAATATATAACCGCCTTAGCCACAACATATGCGAAAAAAACTACTTTCGCAGTGAACACAGCCAAGAAATAATAACAGCGATTTTCAAAATGAGAGGTGAACTAGTGAAATTAAATTACATACCACACCGTGAAGACCTACCCATTTTCTGCAGTATGTGCAGTCTCACCGAGAGAGAAGATGTGATTCATTTTCTTGGAAAATGCCCGATCCTGAGGGAAATAAGAAGAGATCTTCTAAGCAGTGACTTCAAATCTGAAGCCGAAGTATTGGCGCTCTTAAACTGTGAAGATGATATACCTCAACTTTTCCGCTATTTCCAAATGGCAATATCTTATCGGAATAGGATTATAAACGAGGCCTTTTAAATCTATCATTTCTTATTATTGTACTAAACTTTTCTGTTATTATTTTTATTTTTTAATTTTTTGATTTTACTGCAACAAATTTTAAATAATTAGTACTAAGAACAAATGTCAATCTGGCAGACGGCAAAGCCATGCGCTAACGATTTGTGTAAACTTTTGTAAGTTCTTAAGAGAAACAATAAATCAAAATCTATCTATCTATCGCTACTTATTTTTCTACAGATTATTATTCTCTATAGGTTTAGGCGTAGGTATTTATTTGAAAGCCGATTGTAAACATTCCCCATAGATTCAAAGTTATTACAGAAACTGTGACGGCCCGACGAGAGCACGAATCGCGCGTATGTGTAGGAACATTTATAAAGCATGACGAGAATATATTTAAGTTTCTGAAGTGAATGTTAGTTCTATTTGATCGTACAAAGTGAGCTGCACTTGACCTCAAGCGAAACGCACTTGAAACTTTAAACGCGTTTTTCTCAAAACTAGTTTTTTCCGACACGGTCTGCATAACTCATTCAGTTTTTAATATTGTTTGGTTCATTTTTTTTTAAATATTCTAAAAATCTTTTGTTTAAAAAAATTAATAAATATTATTAAAGTGTGACATTTTTAACACAAAATGCAATTTTTTTAAACTGCCGCAAATATTTTCGAATTTCAAAAATCCGGCTCGCAAGACTATAACTACAACCTTACTTTTTTTACATATTGCACATCCATCAACATTTCAAGGAGATATGATGCAGACCGTGGAGTAACTTTTTTTTCATAGTGCCTTGAAAAACGTGATTTTTTATATTTTAATTCTTGTAAAAGAAAATTAAAATACATTTTTTTATACAGTTTAATACTAATAAACAATGAGTAAAATTTACTTTTATTAATTTCTATTGTTATCCTTCGAAAAACAGTTTTTCTTTTAGCGCGTTTTTGGCGCTGCTGGACGTATGTATGTACCCCCTTAAAAGGGGAATGAGTTCGATACAACATTGCCATTGGGTTATTTTAGTAGCAATAGGTACAATAAAATAGATTGAATATTTAAGTCCTTCACCTTTTTGACTCTTATTCTTCCAGTGGCAATGCTACGCGCGCTCGTACAGTCTATTTGCCAAACTGAGGGGCTGTTTTTTTTTTTTGTTAAATTCTCTTATTGTAACGCTTAATATCCACTATTGATAAAAGGAAAAGTACCATGACAAACAGCGCACAAGTCCACTAATCCATAATCGCCACTGCAGCAACACTGGTCAGGTTCTGTTACGAATTACCGATTAATCTACCAGAATCTCTAGATTTTCCGCCCCTGCGATTCACTTCCGTTTCTAAATAGCTTACAATAAATTCCTTAACAGGAACCGGATCACGTCGAACGAAGAGGTCATTCCCGAACCGAAGCTTCCTTTGCAGAGCTCCTCAGGAAGTCATATTTTTTCGGAAGATGGAAAATCGCTTACAGAAGACTATTTTGAGAATTACAAACAAAAACAAAAATCCTTAAAATCCGAAGAGTGCCTAGGGACATCCGAAATCCACCTCAATCAAACCAAACCTCAAAAAACTATGTGACCGAATCTTACAGGACTTTTTACCAAAAGTGAAAATTAGAATTTGTATCTTTCTGGATATGTTCAACAAATAAAATTCACACTGCTGGGGATTTGAATTTTAAAAACCCACAAATTATATCCGTAACAACGTAACAACCTCAGATCCCATAAAAGTTTTACTGTTTGATGCGGCGCGGCGTTTATTCTGGGAACGTGATTGGGACTTAGTTTCTCAAAGTCGCCGCTGGCAACCGAACAAAATTATTTCAAGTTTGAGATTACAAAACATGTGGTTCCGGCATGACACTTCTACCGTAGATACTACATTCAACGGCAGATATAATCAACTTATTGAAGAACGCTTTTTTTGTTGATTTCCCGTGGACCTCCTGGGGCTATTTAAGTCATTAATGTTAAAAAAGAAATCACAGGCAGTAGCTAAATAGCAGAGCAGGAGCCACATTCATAGATCCATGCAGACTTTATTCATCCTCGTACGAGTGACTAAAGACTTGTCACTTCGACTGCACTTCATGTTTCAAAGGACTCTCGGTCAAATTCATTCCAATAGCATTTATTATTATATTATTTACCCATACAACTGGGACCATGATTTATATACATATCTCTTAGCTCTATCTATTCAATCCAATTTGTCGGAAGATTTGTAATAAGATAAATAAAGATTTATGCCGCCGTGCAAAGTTACTCGGTGGCGGGTAGGTACGGTAGTCCACACAACAATTCACCGGTCATTGGGTTCCCTTGGAGGCAAGTTAAATACTATGTTTCACGAATGTAATTACTACATAAAAAGTTACCATCAAAAAAAAACCTTCTTCCCTCTGCGGGAACCGCGCACCGGTGCGGTGGGGGATCACACCAAAAGGGAAAACTGTTTTCGTAAATATGAATAATATCTCATCTCAGAGATAAGAGGATAAGAAGAAATAATGTTCTTTAAGAATTCCCGTCCTTGTTGACCGGCAGATTTAATAGTGTCTACCAAGACTTCCTAAGGATCTGCAAAAGGGTACAAAAGTAAAAAAAAAAAAATAAATCCCTTTTTTTATACCCTATCTACTATGGCTACAACCAAATTATGTAATTATTTTCCGGACTTTTATGTCGTGCTTATGAGGGTCTTTCTATAGATGTCATTCACTACGGTTGAAGTTTCAAGGCTCGTAGGTGTATACATACATCGCATGTACTGTGTGTACAACAATTTCCGCAAAAGGATACCAGATCGGATGCTTTTTGGGTTGAAGATATTCTTCCTCTTCGTTTCGTTCTCATCTCTTTTCATTTATGTACGTATGAGTTCATAATTTGTTATTACTGAAAAGAAGAAGAAAATAGATAGGAGGTACCTCGTTGAGATATATGTGTATTTTGTGATGTGAGATACTTTGTACACTTGCCCTTGGGTATCTAAGTGAATGAGTGAGTGCGGATGAGGGTTCCATATGAAAATTTCATTATAGTAATACTTAAGTTGACTTTTATGAGTAAGCTCTCTGTAACGAGGAGTCAAAGGCAATTGGCTATAATACCTACACACACAGGAGTTTATATGTACATACATACATAAAATATTTATCTTTCTGATGAAGAATATTGTTCCTTCCTCGCACGAAATACTTTTGGCCCTAAATACTTCTAATTGATTAGTTAAAAAAAAACCGGCAGTTATTTTCGATAAACATAATTAGGAAGTCGTCATCTGAAAATACGGATGTCCACATCTGAACGGATGAAGTGCATTTTTGCTATTTTTCAGGAGAAGCGTTTAAAGTTTTTCGGATATAACTTCTTTGTTTATTAACGGATTTTTAAGCTGAATGCTTTGTTACTCTCATAATTTTTATACAATTTTTTAGATATGGAGTTAGGTCTGCAATATTGTGGCTTACTATGTTAAATTGCAGTAAGTGTTATTTTGACTGTCTAATTCAAACTTTTGAATATACTATTTGATGTTAGTTCTGTTTAACACGGAACAAAACATATCAAAAACTATTTTAAGTGCACTTAGTATTAATGTGGCTGGAATTCTATACACTGAAGAGTATACTAAGATACACTTAAGTGTCATCTTCTTTTTCTTGCGTACAGACAAAAGTAGACTAAAAGGCACATTTTGTAAACTTCCAAAAATTCCATGCAAAAAATAACTATGTTAACATAGTATACATGCGTTTATTGGAAAATTTAGTGATACAAATATTAAGATCGCTTAGTATGAATTTGCTTGGAATAATTGTTTACATAAGACATTATACTAAGTGCTATTATAGCTCTATTTTCAAGGTTTTTGGTTCGATTCACATGAAAAAAATTTGAAAAATAAAAGACAATGTGGGGATTCTTATGGTATACTTAACTCAAAACTATACTAAGTGCACTTAGTATCTTTTGGCATGGGGCCATCGAATTGTAAGTTGTTATAATAATCCTAAAAGATAACGATCAAGAGGATAGGGTTATGTATTTACGAGTATCTGTATTAAATCGTGTCTCGATCCGTACAAAAAAAAGTTCCATAAACAATTAAAAGCCAATAAAAAATGTAAAAATTTGCAATTTTGTCATTCTTAATTTTGGACTAGCGACGGGTTAGAAAATTTTGTACATGTATCAAATTTGAAGATTAGACATTAGAGCATTTATGTAGGCAGGCACTGTAGTTCCTAAGGAAATCGGTTGTGACATAAACACACAGGGTGGCCCAAAAATATTAAGTACAGTGTACTCTGTCCTTACGGACACCTCTCATAACCGGACAGATTTCAAAGAACGGAAATAAATACCATAACCGGACTCTCTCATAACCGGACCCGGACACCAATTTTCGTAACCGCAATAGAATGTCGCTCTCTCGTAAATGGACAAAACACATCTACATGGCAAACTTTTTACATACTTTATTTTGTTTTTGTGTTGTTCTCCTCTTCTTTACACTTTGCAAAGACACGAAACAAAAATGTTAACTGTGGAGTGTTATTATTACGTTCGCGGACATATGATTTTCGGTGGGGAATGCTAGAATCACACACATATGTATCTCCGGCATTTCGAGAGAAATTTAATTTTACTTTGTGCGAATTTTGTATAAAGAAAAATGATTCCGCTGGTCACAGTGAAGTGAAAATTGGTCTCTGGTAGGGCAACTATGTAATGCCGGAATATGGAAGTATACTGTATTTCTCGTCAGGGTATGCCGTCTTATCCTAACATACCTAAAATTGTCATAACCCGCTAATTTCCTCACCCATTGACGGCATATGCTGTCTTGTCCGCGAAAGTGTTATCCAAAAACTATGTATGTATGTGCATTTATAAATTCCGTTGCATTTTTTAAATAAGTCTGTATTGTGTCTATTGTGTTTCTTTTTTTAAAGAATGTCAATTTAATTTTTTTTTCTCCCATAACCGGACACCTCTCCTAACCGGACAAATTTCTCGATACCGTCAGTGTCCGTTTATGAGAGAGTTCACTGTATACCTATATTTAGTCGTCGCTTGTCACGCTGAAGGTTCGAATACAGTTTCGCCGAAACATTTATTTCTCACGAAAAAATATGTTCATCAGTTTCATAAATTAATGTCAAATCCTACTGCGAAGGCATAACACTGGCAGTAGGATAGTATGGCTGAAGATATTGATCTCACCAAACAATAATAGGAAACATCTGGAAAAAACTTCTGTGGATCATAAGCAAGGGCAACATTTTCAATAATACACAACTCTCCAGTTGTCCTAGAGACCACCCATAGAGTTGGTTGAAAAATAACATTTGAGTTTCCTACCATTACGCCGATCTTGTTCTTCATGTGCTCGCGCTGTGTGTAAATTTTATAATATACCATATACCATATCATATACCCTTAAGCGTGTATAAATTATAAAATTTAGAACTTATGAATTTTTATTTGACTTACGAATTTTAACAAATCTAGAAGAATTTAAGATAGAAAAATAATTCCATTAAAGTCACCGCTATTTTCGTATTCGTAAAAAACTCTTCAAAACATCTTTTGATGAATTTTTTCATCACTTTTTTATGTAGGTATGTATGTATGTATGTGCACATTACATAGGTTTATATAGTATGTTCTGTCCAAGGTCCCTTAAACTATAAAACCCCATGCGATAGAGAGGACAGTTATTTGATATTGAAACCCAGGCGGCCTGTGTTTGGAAGTGGCTTCCTCTCTTCCGACACCTGTACTGCAAGATAGTTTAATGAACAGAAACTATGGCACACATTTTCGGCAATAACTCCCAAGGTTTGTAACGTGATAAGTGAGCGCAAACGCAAACTTAGGGTATTGGGCCCTAACTCTATGGACTGATGAGATATGAGATATGATTAATTTTTTTAACCTCTTACACAATTTGTTTACCTTATTATTTAAAATTTAAGACTTTATTAGTTTGTATTTTTTATAGTACTAATAAATCTTTTTAAAATTATTTAGTTAGAATTTTTGTGAGATCTATATGATTTATACCTTATATTTTCTACATACGGTATTATTAATTATTCTTTAAGAATTGGACTAAATGTTTTAAAAAAATGTTGATCAAGGTTGATCAGAGTTTATGGGAAGACAAAATTTATATAAGCAATTAGTTATTAATTCTAAATTTACTTATATATAATACAAAATAATAATTTAAAAGTTTATTTATTTACCTTGCTTCATGTTGTAATGCAAGCACGTCAATTTTCTTAACCGCGTTCTATTAGAAGTAGAACCTATGACCTTTTACCAATACGCTTAAATTTTTTAGTATCGGAGCACACATTCTTTTTTCATGCAATTCGGCTGTGAAATTCTCTTCTCCGATTTATTCGATTAGTGAGCTGTGTACAACGATTTAATTATTTAATTATACATATCCATTTCATTAATTATTTACTTGGGTTAACTATTGTTCTTTTTTTTCTTCTCTTTTATAATAATGAAATATTTGTGTGTATTAAATATTGTTAGTCTTAGTTCTTATACAAACATAATGGATAACTATGAAGCTTGCAGAAATTTAAAAGATAAATATATACATCTACTTAATACAAATAAAGATTTGATTTGATATCTGGGTTAAAAAAAGCTAAAAGCTATTTTTCAATGAATTTAAATTTTAATTAAAATTGTAAAAAAATGTAATTTATTTTCAATTCTGAAGTTTTTACGTTAAAACTATTACTATTACGTCTAAGAAAAGGAGTCATATTGACTCACATTAATTTATTAAATACTTTTTTTTCAAACCCAACATGAAAGATCCTTAGAAAGTTGATTCCAAAAACACGTGTCTCCGTCTAGAAAACCAGAAACTGGTATAACGTATAATATAATCCAATAATTACTTTTATCGACTAAGTATTGTATTACTTCTCAAAAACCCAGTGCCTTCTTCTTTGTCAAATCGTATTTATAGAAATTCTCAGTACTTCGTATCAATCACCAAATCCGATAAAAATTATCCGCAAATATTTAGAAATAGCTTGAGAAAATCTCATCTCCACAAGAACCGTAAAAGTGGAACGCAAAAAAAAAACCGAACATTTTAATGAAGAGCTTAGAAAATGAACGCAATTAAAATGGTAATTTAATTAGACTCCTGGTGCCCGTCGCTCCATTAACTTGGCATACAGTACACAAAGTAGGATTTAAATACGTAAAGCTTTAAATGTTCATTCAATCAAAGTGGAAACGTTCCCATCAAGCTACGAGTAGTACTCTACATTCTACAAGATATAGCACTATCAAGCGTACAATCCTTCTTAGTGTGCCTATTTGCACTGGAAAGCTGCGTCTGAAAGGATTAAGGAAATTTATTGCCGTCCTTCTTCCTAAGACAATTGAAGAAAGTTATAATTGCTTTATTTGTATGGCTGGCGATGGCGAGTGGGGCGGCAGTCATGCTGAGTGTCATCACAGGGTAATTGGGCTTCTGTTTTCTTGTTTTCTTCTAGAATTTGTCTTATGACCTTCCCACCGTCACCCCTTTGCAAATGCAGGGTTCCTGTTGGTGATTAAATTTGCTTGTAATTTCTTTTTTTAATTTTAGTTTTTAGTACCTACTACGTATGCCATGAAAGTTTAGTTGGACTGATGGGGGGTAAGTAGTAAGATTTGTCACAATTAAGATGAAAGATGATACTTTCAGGAAAGTTGAATTTTAAAAGGCTCACGTTTTATTGCGTCATCAGGAGGGAATTATTATTATATTCGGTTCTCTGTTGTACACGCACTCGTGTATATTAATTTCACGCCTGCCTTGTTATGAAACCAATTTTGAGGAACTTAACGAAATACTAAAAAGTGTCAACTTTGATTATGGTTGTTAATGGGCGGGCGCGCATGGTGGATGCTGATGAGAAATCCTGCCACACAGATGGCAGACGTACAACTTGTTTTCCTTTGTAAGGAAATATTTTTGGCACACCATCTCGCGATGTTAATTGCGAAGCGAGTCTAAGTGGTTTCCATTTTACGAAGAAAATTTGAGAAACCATGAGTAACTGAAAGCTTACAGCCAATGATGACAGTCTAAAAGTTTTGTTCTTAGTCCTTGATTTGGCTGAATACCCTTACGTTATGAAAACTCCTATTCATAGTTTCAGGTGCAATTCCATTACAGGCGAACTGTATCATGCTGGTAAAAGTTTTGAACAATTAAATTCGAATTTTCAAAACTAAAGCTTGTTAGGGAATGTGACAAGTTTGGAATTTGCTTTATAAGTTTGAATTCGGAGCAAAAATCATTGCTACCACCCTAACTCTGTTGCTTTCATGTTTGCAACTAAAAGTCTGTAGTTGATCTTTTGTAATTGATGCAATGTGCACGAGAACATACATGATGTGAAAAAGTTCTCTAGTAAGAGATAGTTTTTGGAAATGTTTAAACTTCGATGTGTATAATGGCAAATCAAAAATAGTTACAAACTATGTATGTAGTTTTATTTCAAAACAATTTTTTCATGATGTTGACGTAAGTAAATACCTACATACGTAGATGCGTAACATGTACAATTTTTGTTGTAAGTTTAAGGAATAAATTGGGTTTGTTGACTAAAAGATACAATCGGACCGGAATGTACCTCGTGTTAATACGATTTCAAATAATGGCTACCTTTGTGGTGTTACGAAATATCGTTTTGTTTTTGATTTTTAAACCTATTACTGCCGGCGTTAGGCAATAACGCCCAAGGAAATAACGCCCAAATCGATGTGGAAATAACGCCCAAAAAAATCTCGAATAATTTGTTGTTGTAATTTTTTTAAGTCATTTTGGGTGTTATTTCCTAGTCAGGGTTCATTATATAATAGGCAGTAAAGCCCAAAATAACAAGTGGAAATATTTGAAAAGGAAATAATGCCCGGAAAAGGAAATATTGCCCAAAACAAACAAAATTAAATAATTGTTGAGTAATTTCTACTGATAATGAAGAACGTCATTGAAAAATGCAACCCACTCAAAGTTCGATGACAGATACTGCAAGCCTCTTCGCAGTTTTGAATAAACTGGACCTCACAATTAGTTTGATTGCTTTTTTAAATCAAACAACAAGAACGATTCTACCAAACTAAATGATTCCTGAGGCGACCACGTGTGACGCAAACGGTAGGCGGCCGCGCTGCGAGGCGGAGGGGAAATATCGCCCAGTTTTTACAAAAACAATTCCCATTGAAATTTTTTGGGCGATATTGCCTTTTTATAACTTGGGTGATATTGAGTTTTGGGCGTTAGGCAAAGTATTTTTGGGCTTTATTTCCATCTTCTTGTTTATTTTTGGGCGTTAGGAATTTTTTTGGGCGCTTTTTCCAAATCGATTTGGGCGTTATTTCCTTGGGCGTTATTGCCTAATGGCATTACTGCCACGCTGTGACTAGGAGTCACTATTCAATTTTAATTGAATACACATAAATCGTTTAAAGCATGTTATAACGTAAAATGAAATTAATGTATTTTATTATTAAATATTATTGTGTGAAATACCTTGAACTGATTTTGCGTTAAAACATGTTTTCCGTTATTTATGTATATTTAATCAAAATTGAATAGTGACTACAGTTACGGCGTGGCAGGAATAGAGTTAAACCGAATACCTTGTTTTCTTTGACATAATGATAGAATGATAATGATAGAAAAAAAACTATTGCACTGCACTCTTTTGACATACCAAAGGCTTTCCACAAAGTTTGGTACAATGGACTGGCATATAAACTGCAACTATGTCTTCCAATGGACGTTTTGATATGTAAACATCTAAGCTCTCCGTATGGGCCTCACGAGTTTCTCGCCATCACGCGTAACCAAACTTAGCATTAGTGCGTTCTCTGTACATGATTCTCTTTGTTCATTTCTCACACAAAGTAAGAACAATAGCATAGGAACTTCAACGTTCCCTGTATATGTTTACTCATCAAATTCCACGAGTACCTAGTAGATACTTATCCCTTTTTTATCCTGATTCACAATTTACCTTGAGAATCGATATTTCTATTCTAGTTAAATGAAGCTAGAGTTCCACAAGAAAGTGTGCTAGAGGCACTGCTATATCTTATCTATTCCTTTATACAAAATGCATCCCAATACCTAAGATGAACAACTCGATGAAAGCAACATTCGCAGGCGAAACAGTTATACTTACATATATGTATGAATGTACTTATATCGCACCAAGCCCTGCGATTTTTTTTTTTTTTTTTTATAATCTACACACGCTAAAGGTGTGTGTGAGCACATGAAGTTCAAGAACGAGAGACAGACAGATCGGCGTATTACACTCTTCTTTTCATTTATTTGCATAGCCCCATTTTTGAACCAGGCTACCATTTCATATAGATGTTATTGAACGACATTTTGCATTTTATATAATTTTTCGGGATTCCATTTTCGGGTTTTTTTTCGGGATCTTGGTTTTCGGGATTTTGGATTTTCGGGATTTTGGATTTTCGGGACTTTGAATTTTCGGGATTGTGACCCCAACCCGTTGGAAATATCCCTCTGGCACGCCTCCTTGTATTGAATCGATGATCTATTGTCATTTGGAACGTATTGTCATCGTAATACTCGAGCATTGTGGTCATCTTGAATAGTTCTCGGATGCCAAGTTAAAACTGACTTTGCTTTCAGTGCAGTAGGTACCTATTGAAACTTTGTGCCGCACCAATAATAGGATGAATTTCGAAAAGTACTGAAACGCATTGGTTATCATTTCATTGGGTCAGCGAAAATTGGTTTTGTTTATCAAGAAGAGAATTAAAATTTTGTGAACTTTGTAATGACACCGATGACATCCTCATTTATATACAATACATACATATATAAACATAGTGCCAATAGATGGTTATTTGTAACACTTATGATAAGGCAGTAGTGTTCCGAAGCTTACATTTTTGGAAAAACGAACTAAAGCTTAAGTATTCCTCGACCCATTTACGTCAATTTTGCACAATCTTCGGAATACGTATCGATTCGTCTATTTTGTCAAATGCATTTTTTTTTTAATTGACTTTGGCTTCTGCTAGTATTTAGCTGATTGTGATTCATCCTACTTTGCTTTAGCTGTAACGTGTCTGCAACTTAATTTTCTGATTCAGGGGCTTCGAGGATATCAGACAATGTTAACTTAAAAAAAAAATGAATAAAAATAAATAAAACGCAACCCAGCGTTGCACAGTTTAGGATATTTTACTATCAACCTCAAATTAAGTCTGTTTATTATTTTATTTCACTGCCTTTCACTATGACTTCTGTGTTGCTTTTCATCGGCAACGTCACCCGGTTTGCCACAGAAAAAGCCGAAAATAGACGTCAAATTCTACGGACGGTTAATAAAGGGTAACAAAAAAGAATATAACCCAAAACACTTCTTCTGCTTGTATCATGCAACTGAAAATCGAAAATTTACTTGGTCACTCGTTTTCCTGCATCGTGCTCTTTTTGTGTCTTTGGTGAACAGTCCAGTCACAAATTTTCAGAAAGTCTAGCTCATTTTTTCGGTCACAGCTTCGGATTTGACTTTTTACTAAATAGGGTTTTTTTTAACAAATTTTAAATCATCTTTCAGGATGTTGCTGTTTACCTAAACCTAACGTTGTAGCGAAGGAAACATTTAAACAAATAAACAAAACTGTTTACAAATGATTTAAAAAGACTCGATAGATCACTGTTACACTAGTCGTTGTATCAGTTTTCTAACCTTTACATATTTTGTACTCGTAATTATCTTTGAAAGCTTATCATAAAAGTGCCAACAGGACTTCTTTAACAAAAACAACTTGAAAACAAATTAAATTAAATATCCTGTCATCTATACTCAAGTTTTGGAATTGATGATGCCCCATTTAAGAAGTTAAATTTCCGACACTAAATTCTAAAATTAATAACTGACAATTAAAATATACATACACCTCTAATTACTTCCATAGCATGTACCTTAAGTTCGGGCACGTTTCAAGGAAATAATTCAAAACATTTTCTGCCTCCCGACCAGCTCCAACTCCTGTCATGTCCGTACTCTTATTTGAGGAGAGAACTACTATTGTCAATTTAATACTTATCAATGGTATTATGAAACTCTCGTCCTTCTAATCTTCCCATCAAAGTGCTCATCTTGGTCGAGAAGGACTCTTACAGTAACGATAAATTCAATGAAAGTTTAACCACTGAGATTGAAAGGAAAACTTTCAATAGCTTACATCCACGTAAACGAGTAGATACTTCTTGTCGATGGTATGGCAGATTTGTTTTTTTTTTTTTTTTTTTTTTTTCTTAAAGTCAAAAATTAATCGAAAAATTAATGAGTTTTCGACAACAACTGACAGCAATCAAGTTCGCGTGCAATTTGAAAACAATTGCCTACCACCAGCAGCACAAGTACTTTCTTGTTGAGAAATATTTCAAACGTCAAGCGTTAATAAAAGATGTTTTTATTATTTTTTTTTTTTTTAATTTTGCAAAACATAAACGTACTAAAAGGTTATAATCAATCTGGAGAAAATCGTGTGATACAATACGAGAGTATCTAAGACCTTTACAACATCATGTCACTGCTTTTGGTATTGAGTTATCGATCAATGACTCTGCGACGTAAAACAGTATTTTAATATGCTTTTCCAGACAGAGTGTAGAGTGTTCCAAATCACAGTGGATCTTTTCGCGCATGTTTTGTCTTTTCTAGTGATCCTCTCTTGTGTACACAAAAAAACCGTCAATGCCTACTCGAATGGGATTGGTAGATATGGTGAGAAATTTATTGAAAATATATAAGACTAGCTGGGTTGGGTTCGATATCCCGCTTTTTATAATCCCGTTTTTTAAAATCCCGTTTTTAAAATCCCACTTTTTATAATCCTGTTTCTTATAATCCCGCTTTTTTATAATCCCGCTTCTTATAATCCTTTTTTTGTATTCTCGCTTTTGCAATCAGAACTATTTGTTTTATTTTAAAAAATGCCTTGCAATCAATTGCATGTTTATTTCGCGCAAAATTTGTTTAAAATGCAATTGATTGCAAGGCATTTTTTAAAATAAAACAAATAGCTCTGATTGCAAAAGCGAGATTATAAAAAAAATAGAAATATGTAAGTGAAATAAAAACAGAGGTAATAATATGCACTAACCTTTTATTAATAACTCATATGTATAACAATTCAACGAATATGCAAATAAATTAACAATATTCATTTAAAAATAAAAAACTAAATGAAATAAAACTCAGAAGTTGTATATTAAATATTTACATACATTGAAATATTAATGGAACAACCAAGTTTTTTTTATGTAATTAGTTCAATCGTACATTGTGGGCAATGTACCTGATGTACCTAGGCATAAAACCTGTTTTGGACATATTTTTCATAATTTTCCGTTTATTTTTTCCTTTAAAGGAACTTTTCTTATTTCTTTCCTAGAAAATGGAACAAGCAATATTAAATTTTGAAAGATGAATTTGTTGAAATACAAAATTGAGATGCTGAGAAACGGGCAAAGCGGGATTAAACGGGATTTTAAGACTTGGTATTTAAAAAAACGGGATTTTAGAAGGCGGTATTTTAAAACTTTTTTTTCGGAAGTTTTCGCCGGAAATTATTTTCGATGTAAGTACATGTTTTCACACGGATTTGGTCTTCATCTAAAAGAGCGATCAGTATACGCCAATGTGTGAAACTAAAATCAATTAGGCGAAACTAAAATCTTATCTATCAGCTATCACACTGAATGAGATCAACACAACTGAATGCACATTGCGAATTGTAAAATATTACAATACTTATACCAATGGGAATGGACAAACATTTGTCTACCTTTAAAAAAAGTGTCCCGAAAACGAAATCCCGAAAAATTATATAAAATGAAAACTTTGCGCAAATTTTGCAAATTTTGGCTTTTCGGGATTTTGGTTTTCGGGATTGTGACCCCAACCCTATTTATTTATTTCTCAGCATGTACGTGGAGTTAACCCATTAATGACGAGAGTCCAAAATGTTCGATACAAGCCTGACATTTTAAGGCGCGGCTTGTATTGTGTGCAGAAACCTAGATCAGATTTTTTTAAACTTTTTTTTAATAAGGTTTGGTCACACTAGGCCGTTACATATATGTAATGTTAGTCCTGATACCACAAACATCGTATAAATAATAAGACTGTATACATGCAAGCAAATCATGTATTTTATTTCAGTATTACTTTACTTTAGGTGGTGCTACAGCTCAGGGTGAACCTGGTCCTGCTTCTCGCAACCATTTGTGTGTGTGTATTATATTTTTGCACGAATGGAAGGGACCTACAGTTTTTTGCCGACTCCGAACGGCGAGTTGAGAAGCTCATCATGACAAATGATACTCTTTGAATGCTTGTCAGACATTCGAAAGAGGTGGTACCGTGAAAAAAATCTTTTAGGTGTTGGGCCCGGGCAGCATTGCGTAGTAGTCCAGCGCACTTACCACTACACCACGGTGCATTTTATTTCAGTATTATTTTTATTTATTTCATAAATTTAAAGATATGTAATGATTTTTCTGAAAGCAAGCTACACATAAGCCTACATCGCACTTAGAACACATTGTAGTACAGTGTGATCTGCATAGCGAACCTGCACATCGTCATCTTTTTTTATTGGGGATCTTAATAATCAAATGGTCCACTCGATCGTAGCGAGCATTAGCATTTTCGGTTTCCATTGTATGTCTACGAAAACCATCAAGAGGTTTCGGGTCACCAAGAGTCCGCCAATAAAACCGTGCTATCGAATGCTTGAGCTGAAGTCCGGGTAAATTGGAGCCAGCTTTTTTGTGGAGTAACCAAGCGTTTTGATTTGAAACATCTATCAGTCAAAGCCAAGTTAAAATGGACGACCACCATTTCTTCCCTCTAACACCTATTCAATAGTTGTTTACATTTCGGTCCATACGGTTCGTGCCACCTATGTTTGCATTATACCATGCAATTGCATAGGGTCGTAGAAGATCCATAGTTTATGCTCTTTCCGGAAATATGTGGACACTTTTGTAACTGGATTTTTTCCAAAAAGTATAGAAGCAACACTCACAATGGAACTGTCAACCCATTTCAGCAGAATTACAATTCAATTGTACCACGATTTGCATTCTTCAATTCCTTTTTATTTCTTAAATGACAAGAAGCCGGAATGCAATTTTTCCGGGTAGTTCCGGTTCCGTTGTAATCTCTTTGTTTTATCCTACCAAGACGAATAATACAAAAAGTAATCAGATACAAAGCCTGCTGCATACGGACTAATGTTACATAAATGTATTTTCCGTCACAAATTATGTTATGTTATATGCGGACTAACGTTACATATATGTAACAGCATCCAAATACCTAAGCGATCAGGCAAAAGGATTTCCAAAAAATATTTTTGTTTCAGGTATTTGCTTCTATACATATGATACAATAACACAACATTCATATTTTTTCTTACAATATACAGTAAGTTCACTAAAATAATTAACAAACAAATGCCTACCTTCCGCTAATCCCCATTTTGCTATTAACTCAAATTCAAATATGTAAAAAATCTTCTATTGTCAAAAAAATTACAACCAAAATGCAGTATTTTCGTGTTATTCTCTTTAGAATCCTTTACACTTTACATTGCATAAACTTTAAACTCAGAAGTCGATGAAAAACAAATAGTAATTGTTTTAAACAAATAAGGTGACCCAGTGTTACATTTATGTAACGTTAGGCTAAAATGTATATGTATGTATACATATATTGACTTTATGCAAACATTTTCTTTGTCAATTCGTTTAACTGCTTTTAAGTTAGGAGTTAAATAGTGAGTCAACCTCAATAAAATAGGTATACAAAAATAAAAAAATACATTTGCTTAAGAACAAACAACCTTTAAACAAAAAACATAGCCTAACTGGTCTTTTACGAAAATAACAATTATTATAGAATTTATTTCACGTTAATTGGTGCAGTATTTGCGGAGATCATCGGGCACAAAGTTTTTTGAAGTTACGTCCTTATAAAGGGTGATTTTTTAGCTGGTTTGGTTTTGGCAACACTGGTTTTGACAGCTGACGTGTGTTTAGTACCTTGTGTCACTGTCAAACAGCTTCAGTTTGGTTTGCAATTTAACCATGGATCGTCTTACAAATGAACAACGCTTGCAAATTATTGAATTTTACTATCAAAATTCGTGCTCGGTTCGAAATGTTCATCGCGCGCTGCTTCCATTTTATGATCGGCATTCTCGACCTTCTGAGCAGTCTATTCGGAAGATTGTGACCAAATTTCGCACCAAATTTACTTTGTTGGACATTAAACCACCAACACGTTTACGTACTGTGCGTAGTGAAGAAAATATTGCGGCCGTATCAGCTAGTGTGACAGAAGACCGCGAAATGTCGATTCGGCGCTACCGAGCGATGATAACAAACTTTTTTTTGCCCGAAATGGAAGTTCTTGACTTGCATGATATGTGGTTTCAACAAGACGGTGCCACATGCCACACAGCACGCGAAACAATGGCGCAATTGCGAGGCGAGTTTGGTGAACAGTTAATTTCACGTTTCGGGCCGGTCAATTGGCCGCCTAGATCGTGCGATTTGACACCATTAGATTATTTTTTGTGGGGGTATGTCAAGGCTAATGTCTATAGGGACAAGCCCGCTTCGATTGACGCACTGGAAGCCAACATCCATGCATTCATTCGTGAGATACCGGCCGATATGTGTGAAAGAGTATGCCAAAATTGGACTCAGCGGATGGGCTACCTGAGACGCAGCCGCGGTCAACATTTGCATGAAATTATCTTTAAACATTAAATTGCAAGGCTCAAACTATCGATTCAAATAAATATTTCATTCATTTTTTCGAATTTTTTGTGTTTTTTTTTTAAAAAAAGTTCTCAACCTCTTAAAAAATCACCCTTTATAATAGTAATGATAATGATGTTTCTGTTGCCAAGTGCGAAAACCGAGTGTAGAGAGAATGCATGAAGTATGGATTATTATTTTTTTTGTTGAACATGGTAATGACTACCAACTTTATGTAAAGTGTTTACTTCTCAGTTATTGCGTTGAAGCAATGAAAGAATGATTTGGCTTTATGAATTTGACTCGAAAACATAAAGATGAAAATTAAAAGAGGGCAAAAAAGTAGATACCGTTTTTTTATCTCGAGCAAATTTTATCACTCTCTTGCATTTTTCAACGAACAAAAAATCACTTTTTTTTCTCGAGATCAACTTTCGTGAATCTCGATTCCAACTCGAGAAGTACTTTTTGTGTCTATCTAAGCCTTAAGGAGGTGCGTACCGATTTCAGGAGTTCTAGGAAAACATGTACATAACTACATCCCATGAGGAGTTCCAATTAGAAGTGTCTAAACTGGTGGGTGTTGTGTACTGAAATTCCGACGGTGGGCACGAATGCGAATTACAGAATGCCCCAATTTGGACGTTTTACTATTTTTAGAAACATCCCGATAAAATATGCTGTAATTCACAGTATTTGTTAAGCTTTATTTTACTTAAAGTGGCGCCACAGCTCGGGGTGAACCTTGGCCTGCTTCTGGCAACCATTTGTGTATGCATGTTACATTTTTGCATGAATGGAAGCGGAAGGGACCTACAGTTTTTTGCCGGCTACGAACGAGTTAAGAAGCTCATCTTGACAAATGATAATGCTTGTCAGACATTCGAAAGAGGTACCGTGAAAAAATGTTAGGTGTTTGCTGGGATTGAACCCGGGCAGTAATTTTTTTTTTAGAAATTATCAGGCATTAGTCACAGTGATTGACTCGCAACAATGAGTCAGAAGAGGAATGAAATACACGTCTGCAATCACAAAGAAACAGAAGAAGTACAGAAGAAACAAACCAACAAAGAATGATCTGCTTTTAATATCAACCCTTCTCTTGTTTACCATAACGATACCATATGGTAGCACTCGTCACAATTTCTGTAGTGAGTACATCTTGTACGGCATAAGAATGGAAATACGAGTCAAAAGGTTTGTGGCAGGGTTGCCGCGGGCAAATTTTAAAAAGCGTCCAAGGGGTCCAGAAGAAAAAAAGGGGTCCCGCTTATATTTGTATGAAAAAATGCAATTTTTTGAATAACAGTATTTTATTGCTGCACTTAAAATAAAATAAATATTGAGAAAAAAATAACATAGACAAAAAAAACATGTATGTATGCAGAACGAGTTTTTGAGAAGGAAATTCTGATTAACAAAAATACTTTGTTGATTTCATTACTGGTTGAACAAAATTGGTGTGTTTAAAGAGTGAAGTACTATGTTTTATAAGTAAAAGAGATATGAAATGAAAATAAATTGAAATAAGGGTCCTATATTTTCAAAATGCGTCAAAATCGCAGATTTTTCGAAAACTGGGGTCCCGGGTCCCATCGCCGAATAAGCGTCAAAATGACGCAAAGCGTCCCAAACGGCAAAGCTGGTTTGTGGTATCATTCATGAAGATGATATTTGAACACCACCTAAACCATTGCACTTATTCGCTCCTCTCTGGTGATCGCCTCAAATCCAATGAGTTTGATCCTGGCTTACCATCTGGCTGGTTGTTTATTTCCGATGCTATCTGATGATCACAATTGTTTATAAATTTACTTGTTCCTCACGCCGCACAGTGGGGCAGCTTTATGTAAAGCCATGATACAAAGCTCAGTCTCAGTTTAAGTGCGACTGTAAATTTGAATGACTTTTCATGAGCTGTAATGTATTTCTGTTATGATACCCCTGTTAATTTTTCTTTCAGGCATGTTGTAATAGTTTATTCAAGCTCTCAAAGTTGACTGAACGAGTTCAGTTTTTGCCGTGTGAGAATTTAAGGAAATTTATAGTGAAAGGAATTAATTTGTGGATTTATGAAAAACATTATTAGCTGTTTTCTTGTAATATGTCTTGTATGGACAAAGGTTAGTTCTTGTTATTTTAAGTTTAGGAACAATCATTTACGCTATTATAACGGTAAAATTAATGTATCAACTTGTCAGTGTTTTCTTTCTTTTTTGTGCCATATATTATTAAATATATCTTGTTTAGGCAAGAGTTTAGCAAGGCTGTGATAGAATTATATATTTCGAATATCAACTTAATATAACTGTGAAACTGAATCTGCTAAACTCTTGCCTAAAATATTTTTTTCTTAATTTTCTAACTTAGAAGCCATGATAACGATATTTTAATTTTTGAGTCAAATGGCAAAATCTGCTAGCAGATTATTAATTATGTTTGCATCATATTTTAATGATATGCTTACAATACATATACATATATTTTTAGGAACCGTTGACCAACAAATCGTATGTACGCGGAGAAAATTGGTGGATTTATACCTAACCAGTAAATCCAAAACTATGGACACAAAATTTTCTGAAGTCGAGTCATTCCTAATTAAAAAACGTTTTGTAGTAAAAGTCATCTAAACGAGTTGAAATTTGCTTTAAAAAATTTTAAACATCAGTTTAAAATAAATAGAATCGTTCGAATCGAACAAAAAATATTTTTCTGACGCATGAATCAAAATGGCTCAATGGATCCATTTAATTTAAAAAAATATATATTATCAGTCTGTTATTTTGATGCGGGCAGTGAACAAATCAAGTACAGTCCTTGAAAATAAGCTAAGGATACAAAAAGATTTTAAAGATTCGGCCGGATTAATTATGGATAACCCTAAACCTGGCTATGGTAACACCAAACAGGTAATGTTGCGAGACCATTCTCTGAAAATAGTTGTTTGTCTGCATCCATAACTAGGATTGATAATGACTTCATCGAAAGATTTTACGTTATCGGCAATGTATTTCGAGTGGTTTTAAAATAAATAAAGATAAATTCAAAAGTTATTGTGTGGATACTGTACTGCGTGCTGTTTTTTTTTTTTTTGCATTATATCCATGGTATTACGTGAGCACTACTTTCCACAAAATACTGCTAAATGGCCATGAAATTGCTTCCAGTCGTCCTTTATCTATTGGACAATTAAACGCCGAAGCTTAAGAATGTCGAAGTAAGGATTTCAAAATATATAGAGAATAATACAGTCGGAAAACTTGCAGAAAATACACTTTAACGGACATTTGTAATAGAATATTAAATTCATCTGACCCCTAATTTCTTGTTTGAGAATTCAAAATGCAAATAAGAAATATTTTCATCCGAATGTCACTGAAATGTTTGAGGAAGTGATATCTTAAGATTCTGATTAAAATAAGTAAATTGAACAAAATAATATAAAAATCAAACATTCAATTTTCTGTCATAAGTGTTCTCTTCTTTGCATAGTAAGTTAAAGCATAACATAAATGTACATACGTTGTTTTATTTTATCAACTATAGCATTAAACAACATTTAACAACATATTTGTGTTCTAAAATCGCATTTTAGATACTAAATAACAATTAATATCACAAAAGCATCTTTTCTGCCCCACTGTGCGCCGGCCGTGCCGTTCAAACGCGCTGTTAGCTATTTAAATATAATGTTTTTTATACTCGTATAAGATTGTTTTTTTTTTTTTTTTTTTGTCAAAAAATGTCACTTTAAATTTGAAGTTGAAAACGCTTGGGGTTGGTAGATTTAACCCCATATGCAGTCCGAGGTTCATGCCATCTAAGTGTTAATCACAGTGAAACTTGAATATCGCTTTAAGGCAACGATAACTTTGTGTGTAATGATAAGGAAGAGGTGGGATACAGAATGTACGCTATAGCATCAGTATTCGATGGATTTTAACTTTTCTGTTAGAATCAATCGAAAGAAGAAAATTGAACCTACATATTTATCTATGTATCTATATTATGTATCTTATGTACTTCACCAAGAGTCTGTCTTCCTGTTTGTTCGGATTAATCTTAAGAACCGCTGCTGGGTGGATTTTTATGAGTTTATTTTTTGCAGTTGATTGAGGAATTTTTCACAGCGGGCTTATATTATATGAAACTTTATATTGAGTTTGAAAGTTCAAAGAGCTGAAATGAATTAATGAAAAACCACACATTAAAAATATACACGCTTAAACTTCAGAGCAATTTTGTCGGTTTTGATGAAATGTTGGTATTTGTGTAGCAAATGGTGAAGGCTGTGTAATCATCGCGGTGTGTGTTGTAAACTGAGAGGGCGGTCGGACAGGCTTTGTTGAACAGACATATCCTATCGTGTGTGGGGTTAAATTGTTGACTTTTTTTCTGATAGGTACGTGTTTCTTTTTGTAAATATGTTCCGCTGATTTTGGAAGAAGCCAAATAAAGCATCCCAAAGTCTCAATCATGATTAATGTATTTGAGCTTTCAGTAAACAGAATGCAAGAACTGATTGATAACCTTTATCCTGAAATCCTTCTCAATGTCGTTTTCGGATAAAATCCGTATCGATTTTTACGGACTCGCCACCCACAGCCATTTCTTCCTCAGAAAATAAATTCATCCAGCCTGGTTAGTGGCCTGGAAGTTCTTGTCAATCGAATTTCGTGAATATATTTCACAGGTCAGTAAGGCTACTACTCAAACCCTTCCACAATATAATAATATAGTTATTGGGAACTTACGAATTGAAATGCAAAATATGTGCAATTCGGCTGTAAGCAGTTTCTACACTGTCAGTTGCAGCATTAGCGTCCAGTGTGGGTCTCGGGTCACCTGTCACAATAATATGATTGAAACTCTATCTCTAGGTTCTAGGACCTCACCTGGTATTAATTTTCCTGGTTTTCTCGGATAATTGAGTATCTTGTCATTAGTATGACTCTTTATTGTTCATTATCGAGAAGACTTGAACAGAACTCTTTTTCGTTGTCACTTGTCAAAAAACAAATCTGACTAGACATCTTACTGAAGACTTAATTGACATCAAGATCTGAAAATCTTCTTAAGAGGATTTTTACTTGAAACATATTCCATCGATTGTTCTGTTTTCGCTTGCATTAGACAGCAGATTTGTTGAGCTTCCTGTGCTGGGACTTCATATTCTGAATTCTTTTTCACTGAAGTAAGCACATGTACAATTGTACTTACACACCTTTTGTTATTGCAAAGGACCTTGATTAAGTCCTTCAGTGAAATTTCCCGCTAAGTTAAAAAAAAAAATTAGAATTATCAGATATTTTTTCGCATAGTCGATTTAAGAAGTAGCTAGGTAGTTTCCGGTTGGTGTGACGTGTGACGGCTGTATTTTTGCGTATTTGTGAATATTTTCTGCCATCCATGGAAATATGTAGGTACACCATCTTAGAATTTTCTTTTTTTTCTTTCTTTTTTTTTAATCCAAATTATTGTTGGAATTAACTTTACAGCGTTTGAAGGACTGACATGTGAAACATTTCTGTTTATCTGAAATCAAAAATCCATTAGTATTTTCATCTGTAGATCTGTGACTGTGGCTATACCTATTGGATTCTAGGTTGAAGTGAAAATATTAAAAATTTAATTTTTGGCATGGCTCCGATTGTTGTGATTATTTTTTTAATTTTTAAACTCGCTAAAAAGAAACTGTGATATATACAATAATCCTTGTTCGAGTGAGAACTATGAATATGTACTGAACGTATCGTTCAAATCTGAGCAAATTCGATTCAGTAGTTTTTGAGAAATCATGGTAGCTAATAATTTAGTTTTGAGAAAAACGCATTTTTAGGCCCAAGTATGCTTTACGATTTTCTCCGAACACTTGCTGCGTTATACGTGTGTAAGTGTACAATGAATTCGAATATTGAAATACCGTGCATTTCATGTATTTTGGACTTGCTTTTTATGAAATACATATAATATTTTTTTTATATATAACTGTCTCAAATGTTTGTTTATTCAGATATGTATTCTGTTTGGATGGATATTGGATCAGTTATCTTAAATTCCTTTCATGTTCTTGCTATCACAGTTTACCTTGACAAGTGATATATAGCTCCTTTTTTTTCTTTATGAAACTGAATCAACAGCATGCAAAGTTATTTAATCCATTTAGCAATATGAATTATGTATGGACGGTATGGACTTATGTACATTTATACCTTGCAGGAAAACCATTCAATTAGTATTCAGAACTAATCGGACCAGTGAATATATTTCTATAAAGAATCCCCAAAAAAGTAAACGAGTAAAAGTCATTTTTAAAAACAACCTTAACTAGCTTCTTTTCAAATTCTTCAAACAATAAACGAAATTAATCATCCGACACCCACATCTCACGTGAAGAAAATCCTAAATCTCAAACAGAGATCTCATCCTTTGAAATGCGATAGAAATTCATATGAGGGCAAGTCCATGACTTCTGATAAAGAAGATTAAAATAAATAAAAGCAAAGCAGATATATCAATTTTTTTTCTATCAATACAGTAAACAAATATACTTGCCACAAAAAAAAAAAATACAAAATAAAATATCATGGAGGAGAATCCTTTGCTGGATGTTACACAAACGTACGTATTTAATATTTGATTTTTTTAAGGATATAGTTTTTATCTAGGCAAGCATTTGTTGGCATCCTATTTTCTCAAGTCAACCTAGAAATATACAAAGATGGTACATATGTATTTGCAATCCAATGTAGAAAACGATACTCCAGGCATTTGTCTTGCCTTCTGGTATACCTACTTTGAGTTGAATTTTTTGTTAGTAATTTTAGTCGTAAAGCAATTAATTAAAAAAACACGAATGACATGATTTACGGAGCGCGTAAAAATTCGAATTACATGTGTATACCATCGAATCGTAAAAAGCTGTTGAAATGTCCTTTTTCTGCAATTAAATTAATTAACGATTGTAAAATTCGCTTTTCAACTAATTTACACGGTTGCTCACACTGAGTAGAATTTTTCGTTGTTGTTTTATAGAACATAGCAGAAGCAACGTTTTTTTTATTATAAAAACGAAAAATTAAAATATTCTTTTTATATGGTTCATGTCTACTTACTCATTCGTGAAATAAAGAACAAGGGTAGGTATGAAGATTATGTTAATTTTATTTTGTAGAACGACCTGTTTTTCTCATCTGATTTATTTTTTTTTTTTCTATATCTACATATATACGTAGGTTTACAAAAATTATACAAAGTTTACGACCTGACATCAATAGTCGTTTGATAGAGAAAATACAGACTAACTCGGCATGCACTACACTCAGTAATATGTCATCTACCAAACCTAATAAAATCAACTATAAAGCTATACAAATTTAAAGCTATACAACATTGTGTATGAAACAAACGAAAGTCATACAGAATGCATGTCTTGCAACAATGTTTGCTTTTCAACAAAAATACGTTTTAATTGGAAACGAATTCTAAAAATTACAATGGTGGATAAGAAAAGATACATCTAATTAAAGTGTGTGTTTGCAGAAAAGAATATATTTTGAAGTTTAAATTTAATTGTTGATTTATACATATAATAAAATAATATAATCTATCCATGGTAAATATAGAGTTATTACAATTGGTTATTCTTATGATATTTTACTTAATAGACATCTATACATAGGATAGAATTAGGCTGAGCCGCCATTCAACACTAGGCACCAAAGTGGCGTTCATAGGTAAGGAATATGACAAATAATTTGTTCTGTTTCCTCAAACCAAAATGTAAGAAATTACTTTGTAAACAAGATTGCGCGAATACGTAAATTAAAAAAAAGACCCCACACAATTAATTTGTGATGAAAAAAATTAATTTAGCCATTTAAATCTTTTACACATATTAAATGTTAAAAAATTGTACTTTAATCGATCAGGTCATCGAACTTTACGATATCTACGATATATCGCCTGAGGTCACATTTAAGAGCACCCCATATGTTCGCATTGTTTCTACTTCATCTGTCAACGCGAGAGCGCCCGAACGCGACATTGTGAATTAGGCTTTAAGGCATTTCTGCCCCTATGAGTGCAAGTATCGGTACTATTTTGGAAAGTACTTATAAATAATAGTGGTCACCGTGGCCGTAGTGGTTAGTGCGTTGGACTACTACGCATGTTGCCCGGTGTTATATATGAATGATACAGAAAGTACCAGTACGGAAATACTAGCACCACGGACACACCGTGCTTCAATCATTTACATACACCAAACCGGTTTTGCCTGAAGTTGTTCATACTTCATATATGACAATCGTTCGCTCTTATGTGAATTCAGGAGTCAGTCTTCGGCTGGCTGGTCTACCTTTTGCATCGATCATAGTTCCCTAGTTCTAAGAATTAAATGAATAAATGAAGTATATACCTATATCATACATAAAGTGCGGTTCATTTCGAAAAACATAACACCCGGGTTCAATCCCAGAAAAAATACCTAAAAGTATTTTCACGGTGCCACCTCTTTCGAATGTCTGACAGGCAATCAAAGAGTATCATTTGTCATGAGAAGCTTCTCAACTCGCCGGTCGTTCGGAGTCAGCAAAAACTGTAGGCCCATTCCATTTCGTGGAAAAAATAACACGCACACACAAATGGTTGCGAGAAGCTAGGCTTGGTTCTGTATAGGACTGCTGACGCCGTATATTTTTATTTTTATTTTTTACTTATATGTAAATAATGAAAAAAAATGTAGATATGACAACAAACAAACTACCAATAACATTCATAAAGTAAGCCACCCATACCCAGTGATTGACACCTTAAGAAAACTCACCATAATTTTAGCCTTTAAAGATCGAACTAAAATACAAACTTTGTTTTACTTACTTTTTTTTTTAATTCATTGGTTCGTTAGAAACATAAAAAAAACAAATAACATCAAAAGATTTAGATTCTATGAAATAAAACTAACGAAACAAAATACAATTCCATTCTTGCCATTTATTGGCATAGCTTGCTAGTTATTGGCAGTGTTTGGTCCCATTATTGGCACTGTAAGATATTGGCCTCGTTAACTGCTTCTTCATTGTTATTTCTACAATATTTTACGTTTATGGGTAGTTTCGGCATCTAAAATACATCAACCCTGATTATACCAAGATAAAATTACTGTTAAGATATGTGACAACGCCCTTAGATCAAATACAAATTATGTGAGGCTGTCATTTTTAGGCAATGATTGGCATGATGCCAATAACCCGGTAATTGGCACCATGCCTATCATCATTACCAATAATTAGTAATGATTGGCAGTGCCAAAGAGAGTTATTTTTCATTGCCATTAACTGTCACACCCAATAAATAAAAGTAAATAACTTTAAGGTTTATTTTAACTAATCTAACATGCACGTTTGCATATGATGGTTTCGTAAAAATCACTTTCAAAATCAGGAATTGCCGATTTTTTATAGTAAATACAGTCCTTTGGCACGCACTACTCTACGGTTTTATCAACGTTCACTACAAAAAGGCGCGAACTTGTAATGACGTTTATAACAAATCTATATTTCAACACTGCCAACGTTAAGAAAATATAAATAGTGATGCCAAATAGTACTCGAAAATGTAGGTAAAATTGTAGGTTATCATCATATTTGTTTAAAAAAACGTATAAAAAAAGTTTTGCATGTCAACCATTAGGGGGGTTGCCAACAAATAGAGTGCTTACCCTATATAAATTATGAACTTGGTTTCAAAATCATAAAAAAATAGAATACCAGTTCTTAGTGGTTGCGTTGAACTTAAGTTGTGGCGTGAGTTCCGATTGGGCAGTGCACTGTATTTATTGCCCAAAATTCTGGCGATCTCCATTGGTGGGATCTATTTGGGTGCTTTTTCTAGAAATGACATGTTTCAAAATATTTTCCGTTGTTGTTAAGACTTTAAAAGAAAATGCTTTCCCTTTGAATGGTGCATTTTTCAGTTTTAACTTATTAATGTCAGTTTTAATTTAAAAATTTAATTTTAATAATTGTTAAAGAACACATGTTCAAGAATGCATAGCGGGCGAAAAATTTATATTTCAGCCAGACAATGCCTCTATTTGCAAAAATAATTAGAACATGGTTCAGTTATTTTGGACAGCAAGAAGCCCCGACCTAAATCCCATCCAAAAACCTATTGGGAATTCTTTCACGACGTCAAAGAGTTTAAGGAATCTCTGCAGTGATACTGGTCTAGGATAGAGGGCTCAACACTTCAAAGTTTCGCAAAATCTCTGCCAAGTAGAATTTTCCAAACCATCCAGGAAAAAGGAAGCTTAATAAAAAATATATTCAGTTTCACTTTTATTTGAAAAATGCTTAAGTTCTTATCGGTTTTATGGATTGCCTTTATAGCGTATATATTTCTTCTTAACAAGCTTCATTTTGCCGTAATTACATCACATTTTCATCTATATGTGGTATACACAGTAAAGTTGCATTAAATATTTTTCTTTATAAACAGTTTTTCATTTAGAAATAAAATAAAATAAAATGAAAATGTAATACCGGAAAATTACATTTTCATTAGGAATGTAATATCTTTATAATTATTTCGGCCACTGTGAAATCAAATTTCATTATACATACATAGGTACGTGCAATGTCGAATCCAAAGTCACTATTTTAGTATAGTTTAAACTGTTAAAATCATTGTTGAGCTGATAAAAAAACAATACTCTTAAAATTGCAGTAACCTACGGCTAATTTCAAAAAAATGTTTCAAACATTACAATGTGTCATTAAAATAAAAGCCCGTATACCTAAAGAGCATGTCCTAAATGTTAATTATCCTCATAAGTTAATTGATCACAATGTACGAAGCTAATGAATATGACCAAATGAAATATCTTATAATATTCTCGTAATAACGGTAAACAAATTGCACAGTCTAAGCTATAATAACAAAAATACTTTCCATACCAAAAGTAGAAAAAATAGAAGCAAGTGAACATAATAGTCTGCCTTAAATATTAATTATCATTAGGCTTTATGGCTGATTGTGGTGGTCAATTAGAATGAGGATATTGCCTTTACTATTGCCACGGCCACCCCAACTAAATTTACTTACTTAATACTCGTATCGCTTTTGACCGCAATTACTTTTGCAAAATAAACAAATCCATATTTTTATCACCACTAGTCAATAATAAGTTGCGCGTGGTAATAGTAGTCCACTGGAGCGAATTACACTCATGCTGGAAGGAATGTGGATTATTGCGATGGCCAGTGCCACCGATCTTGTACCATATGGTCACTCGAATTAATAATAAATGTAAATAATTTATTTTTGTCGGCTAAGCAAAATGAGACAGTTTCTTTCTTTTTTTTGTTTTTTTTTTTAAGAACATCAGTGTCCTCGATAAAAGTCCTGGGTAATTTGACTCTATTCAATCGACTTGTATGGAATTACATATAGAAATATGTGGTTACGATAAAAGCGAATGTACACAGTATGCAGTAACATTGTCCGTAACATGCTCATAGATACTTATTTTAATTGAGATAAGGACGAAAATAGGAAGAGAATAAATTGTACAATATTTGTGGAGCAGAATAAAATAGTACGAATTAAGTAGTCCCCCGAGAAAAAAATAAAAATAAAAAATATGTACGTAGATCTATTTTTTTTTTCAAAACAAGCTTTTATTTTTAAATGGACTAAAAAGTAAAAAAATATTTTATTCCCAATTCACCAATATGTGACTACATATTAATTAAGGCTTGGGGTGCTAATTTTTTTTACATCTTCGTTGACTGTGGGACCGTGTCACCTTATCACCGCGGCTACAGATGGGCCTTTTGTGATTTTCTCAATTTAGGACTCCCTCATGGTAATGTGATAAATCCAGAATGTTCTTCAGTCGAGCTAACAGATACACATTATATCCTCTGTCTCGAGGTAGAATTTGCCTAAATGACGATGGCGTGCTCTGATTAAGCAGTTACAGTGACACAAACTGTGTGACTTCTTGCCCTCGTAGCACATCGTGCATGTGTTGTTTTTGTGCTATTCCCATAGTCATTAGGGGTTTTTTTTTGGACTCGACAGTGTCCAGAACAGAACTGTGACTATTTGAATCCGGGTCCTTGTTAGATCTAGGAGTTTTTTCCTTCTGGTATAAGAAGTGTTTGGCATGAACACTTTGACTTGTCTGTAACGTTCAAATATAATTTTTATTTTTCCCCACTTACCCCCTAATCCGAGATAATGGGTGTGACCATATGGTCACGCCGGGCACTAGTAATGAAACATGAAATTGTATGTAAAAAAAATTGTAAAATTCTTTTTCGTTCCTTTATTAATACATTTTTGTTTGAAATCTTAGAAATCATTTACAGTTCAAATATTCTGTCCGTCCGACAGAAGTATCTTAACATATGTAAGTGATTCTTACCATCGTATCGAAGAGTTTACTTGCTTGTGCCTTTCAAGTTTCTTTCACGGCGGCCAACGGCCTTTGGTTTCTCACCAAACTATTTGCTTTAGTATATTGCAATATCTCGTCTGAATTGTAACTGAGACAAGTCGGAATGGGCCGAGCTTGTAGTTGTCATGTATTATGTACCAAGACATCTACTAACCATGTGAAAATACTGTTCCACCATTTCTTACCTTTTATTCCATTTCGGAATAAGCTCCTATTTTGATCCATACAATGGGACTTATTCCATAAGAAGTGGAAGCTAACTACAGAATGATCATATTACTCGGTTAGTATAATCTTTGTTTCCTTTATTTTGATGGGCTTGTGAAACCTTCACAAATCCGACTTTTCGGAACACAATTGAAAAATGTCGCAGTACATTTACTTTTCGGGACTGCAAGCCACCGAGAAGAATAGGCAGAGTGCGCACAGCTGAAAATGTGAGTGCAGCTGACGACAATATTCAGGAAGATCATAGCTCATCGATTCGTCATCGTGCGAAAGAACTTAGCCTGTGTTCATCGACTTTGAGGAAGATTTTGCGCAAGGATATTTACTTCAACTGGTGATAGAATTAATGACGGGCGACCATTGCTTGCATCGTCAGTTCAGTAATTGGGCGCTTGAACAGTTGTAAGTTGATCCACTTTGTAAGTTGAAATTTTGTTCAGTGATGCGGCTCACTTCGGTCTCTATGGGTTTGGTAATAAGCAGAATCGTCATATTTGGAGTGAAGAAAATCCCAAAGATCCATCAATTACAAACACACCCCGAAAAATATATTACACTGTTTGGTGCCGTTTATGGGCTGGCCGCTACTAATTCATTAAAAAATAAAAATGAAGAAAAGCTTAATGTTACTGTCAACTGGTCCCGGTAAATAGCCATGATCAATGACTTTTTGTTTTCAAAAGTGCCTGAGCATGCCATACTGCCAGAGAAACCACCGAGTAATTGAAGAAAGTGTTCAATGACAACATCATGTCCAGAAATGGACCCGTGCCCTGTCTTCTAAGATGGCATGGTTTGACGACGCTAGATATTTGAAGTCGTTGGTCTACTCTACGCCTACGACTCTAGCCTCGGGAGTCAACATCGAACGCACCATTCTGGATATACGGCCTCAAATGTTCGAAAAAGTAATCGAAAATTGGAGCTCCAGGATGCAGTTTCTGGGACGCTCCCATGCGTGGTAGCGATATGCCAGAAATTATTTTTCATCAAAGGCCATAAAATTATCTATCGAAATCGAAACTATGGCTCTTTGCTCAAATTTTGTGTGTTCTATTTCAATTTCAAATCCTACATCTCTTAAAAAACACCCACATAAGTAAAAAATGTTAGTTACTTACTGTAACCCAGCGTGACCTTATGGTCACACCTATAGTCACGGCTAATAAAACCTACTAATATGTAAACCGCAGAAACTAAGTTCAACTTCTCCAACTGCAGCTCATTAACTAATTAAATATGAGAAATTAAAAATGTATAAAAAATATTTATTAATAATAAATGTATTCTTACTTTTTGTTGTAATAACTTTTTACATTTTTTCACAATTTTTTATTTTACTAAATATTCACAGCGTATAACTTTAACAGTTTGAGAATGACTGGTACGAAGCATAGATGAATAAGTTGAGATATATATTAAGAACGGGAAAGTGAAACAATTTTAAAAATCGGTTACCTAGAGACCCTTTAAACCATAGCAATCCATGCCCACCTCGTCTGTGACCATATGGTCACACTGGGCTGATTCGGGTTTTAAGTAATAATTTCTTAAATCTTAAAAAACCTGAGCACTCCAAGCTTTAATTACTATTGGCGACTCGGGGAAAATAAATACTTTTTAATTTTAAGTTCAATAAATTTTAAAAATAATTTTATGCATGTAGCTAGTTAGGTACATATTATTTTCTACTTTTTAGTGTCTAAAATTAAATTTCCACTATCATCTCTTCCACTTCTACATCCACATCTTTCCAGGAGCTCTATTTGCTAAGTCAGGTGGAGAGTTTCCGCTGCAGTTGTAATTTCATACAAGTATTTCTGATCTCTACACGAGTCCTCTGATCTTAAATCTTCCAGCGTTCTTGGAATAACTTTACATTTGACTATTTATTCAGCTGTTCGCACTTCTCCAATTGTTTACTTATTTCACCTGTGTACAAAAAAGGACCTTTGGTTGTTCCTTCAAGTTTTATAAGCAGATGCCTGAGTGGCAATTCATTTAAATGAAACAAACAGACAATCCATTGCAATAGTCGGCCTATCCTTTTTTCTGCAAGTCTTATTATGCTATTAAATTTGCCTTTATTTGTAGCCGTGCCGTCGCAACCAACAGCTACTAGATCATCAAATCCGAATTTTTTTTCTACAAGTAGAGAAAATATTGAAATTGCTATGCCACTATCATCTCTTCCACTTCTAACCTCTCCACTACCCACATAGTTTGTTTTGTTAAAATTTGATTTAATTTTTCTTCCCACGATTTTTGAACAATTCAAAGTCCGCAAAGGTGCGTGTAGATGAGCAAGACATCTATTAAGCTTGATATTTCCAAAAATGTGTTTATTTATGTTTTACAATAGTTATTATCATATTGATTTACCTTTAGCCCTTTTCTTTCTTGTTTCGTTCTCGAAACGTATTTATAAATGTTCTTCTTATAAATATGTTATTTTTATAAATAAATATAAATGTTAGTAGTTCGTGGCAGAGTTTGGCTGAATTCCAAAACGCAGTTCTTCCGCAGTACTGCAAAGTCAAGCGTTCCATACCGTCAATATACAGGGTGTTTCCAAGTTAAATGTCAATACCTTGGCAACTGATTCTTGGGTTTATTCTAAGAAAAAATCGCTCAACAGCAAGGGTCTATCTCCAATTTGGACATCATTTATCGAGAATTTAAGAAAACACCTACTTTGGTGTACCTTGACCCATACTAACTCAAATATCTCCCCTAATACTTATTACAGAAACTTCTTTTAGGGCTTTAATTTAAATAAATAAAACCCTTTTTAACTGCGCTTTCCAGATATTTTATTTTTAAGTCAATATCCTAAATCTTGCCCATAAATTTTTTTGACTGCGTAATAAACATACCGTTTTATTATTTTTTTCTTGTTAACGTAACAATTGTAAACAAAAAAAAAAAACGCAAAAAAAAAGTACGCTGAAAAACTCACAGATTTTATGATACTTGGAAAAAACCGCAGCAGGAAAAAAGAGAAAATATATTTTTTACCTACTTTTTTAACCACAATTGGCAAAGAGATGCAAGTATCGCGTTCCAAAACGTGTCACAAAAGCAACCACTGCGCAAACAAAAGCAAACAACGCATCGTTGTTAATTGTAATGCGTTCGGATTTGAGGATTTTTTTTTTCTTATTGCGACAAACCAAAATAAAAAAAAAACACCACCATGTTTATTTTAAGCTTAGTTATTTGTTATTTTGATATTTTCTTGAAACATTTTCAGAAAAAATGGACATTTTTATTGATGTAATTAAATGGACAAACCGTTCCATAAAGTCAAAAATTTTAAAGCATCATGATGCATTGCAAAATGAAAGCAACGTAACATCACATAACAATGGCAGTGATGCATTCCCAATGCGCATATATTTGATGTTTTGGAATTCAGCCTTTATTACCGACTGTTCGCAACAGGGAGTACGCAGAGTATGCTAAAAGATATGACATTTTTTACCACCCCCATGGCATTCAGCATTCAGGTATTTTAGATTAGTTGGGTTTGATATGAGAAAGTTTACTCAGAAGGTAATACTGAGATTCCACTCTTCAAACCCTTTCATTTGATACCCATGTCATGGGGGTTGTGAAGATACAAATAATCCGCCATCTTGGGGTATTCGCCATAAAATTGGCAACCTCAACAAATAGACTTTATTGTATTGTCACCAGATTTATATACGTAACGTATATACGTGTGCAAAATTTCAGCATGATCGGATATCTGGAAGTGATTTTCCCCTCACACAAGTTAATACAAAGCTTGTGCCACAACTTCAAAAATGGTTCTTGAAATTTGTGAAAACCGCATGTTGGCAGAATTACAATAACTTTGAAATCATGTTCACTTAACAATCGCTATTAGCTTAAATCTCACTGCGTCTTAGCACAACAAATTTGGGCCTCCAAAAAGCGCCTCAGGCCAGCGCGTCGCTTGTTATTTTGGATGGTTTCTCATTTTAATTGAAAAAATTAAATAAAATGCTATGTTGTATTATGATATTTTTTTCACTCCTTTTTTACAAATGTTTTCTTGTGTTTTCTCCATTTATGCATCCTCCCAACAAAAACTTATCAATTTCAATGGAACCCCATTGTAATTTATCCTTATTTCGCTTCGCCAATGAAAAACCAAATGTCTGTGATGAATGTTAAGGCAAATTATTTTATGTTTTCTTTCTTATGGGCACGTAGTCATTTGGAATTATTTTTAAATTTCGTAATGATTTAATATAAAAAAAAAATGGCAATTTATCATCCCGCCGACTGGTCCAAAAAAGGGTGCGTACATTCTACAAAACGCAAAAAAAAAGAACTGAATCCGCAGGAATCAAGTTTGCCTTCGTTTACTCTTAAATGAGATTTTCATCGGAATCCCTGTTTACCCCCACCTTCTTGAGCAGTATGATAATTAAAAAGTTCTGATTTTAACTTTTCCTTCATCAAAGTTGTAGAAAAGCATTAGGAAGATTTGGCGGCTGAAATAGAAACAAGGAATACGTACGAGTACCTATAGCAACAATCCGTTCTTGTACGTTTACTCAATGCGGTTATTTCTTTCCTTTTTTGGATTATTTTTCATGTTTAGGTTAGGTAAGATTAGGTTGGGTAGGTTGATCTGTGGTGGCAATCAGTGGTTCTATAAATATTAAATACGTTTGCAAAATGACTGTTTGTACTCAGGATAATTTTATTAGAAAAAATCCATCTATCAGAGAAGAGGCATGTTTATCGAAGAACCAGGCATACTATAGGAAAACTGAATTTGGTGATAAATCAAACCTTTAAAATGCCAAAAAACTGGCAGTACTCTAATGTCTTTAGCCCATCTAGCATCTATCGATTATCAGATAATTGACTTGTTTCGACCTTTTTCAAAACGGGTCATTGGCACTAGCGCTGTGTATATATATTTTTTAGAATTCAGACACGCTGAAGGGGTTATGAATATCCCTATAATGTTAACACATAGCGCGAGTACATGACGAAGAAGAACGAGGGACAGACAGATCAGCGCGCCATGGTAGATGGCAAAGTTTGCAGTGCTTTATCACAATGCAATTCAACACACTCAGGTGCTACATATATATATGTGGAGCTACTCCAAAGGAAATGAATCGAGATTCGTTTGGAATCTCTCCCTTGCATTGTTGGATCCGGGCATATGAATGTATGTTGCATATATCCTACAAATCGGAAATAAAAAAATGGCAGGCCAGTTCACCTGAGGATAAAACTTCAGTCCGAATAAGAAAATCTTACATCCAAGAATGGTTACGGAAAGAAATGGGTCTGCCTGTTGATATGCCAAAACAAACAGCGGGCAACACATATGACGGCAATTCGGCCAGAAGGTTTTTCAGAAACTCAGAGCTGACCGCTTCAATAACTGGCATAGACAATAGGTTACTAAGGTGTTTACTAGTGATTCTCGAAGCTCTATCATGCGATCTGGAGATTGATGCAGAAAACTCAAAGATCTATGCAACAGAAACTAAATGCCTATGCCAGTCTCTTTATCCCTAATGCTTAACATGCCAGCAAGCATTCACAAAATACTTGTTCATGGAGAACAAATTACTAAAACTTGTCTTTTGCAATTGGGTCAGATAGCTGAAGAAGCTCAAGAGGCAAAAAATAAGGAATATCGGCGGAATCGGAAATATTTCAGTTGGAAAACCAGCAACCACCAACCACCGAGATGTCCTGACAGATTCTTCGTTACATCTGATCCACTCCTTCTGGTTTTGCACGAATAAAAAGTCACAACCTTTCACAAGAAACCATTTCTTTGCTCAAAACACCAACTACTAAGTAAGTAAGTAAGTATTTGGCTTCAGCAGTCCTAGGTAGAACCAAGCCTAGCTTCCCGCAACCATTTGTGTGTGCGCGTTATATTTTTGCACAAATGGAAGGGACCTACAGTTTTCTGGTGTCTCCGAACGGCGAGTTGGGAAGCTTTACATGACAAATGATACTCTTGAATGCTTGTCAGGCATTCGGAAGAGGTGGGCACCGTGAAAAACTTTTTAGGTGTTTGCTGCGGGATTCGAACCCAAGACCGCTAGCTCAGTAGTCCGATGCACTAACCACTTGCGCTACGGTGCCCACAAAACAACAACTAAGTACTACTTTTCCAATTTCTAAAGCTGAGGAAAACTCAGATAGTGATAGTGATTCTACTGTAAACATTAATATGTCATTAAAACACAAACCTATGTATATTAAAAACATATAAAATATAGGTACAATGTGTGCTAGGTACAAGAAAAACAAATAAGAAATAATCGAAATATTAAAGAAAACGTTCAATTTTTTTTGTTTATTTCTTAAACAATTAAAGTCTTTATTTCATTATTATCTTACCTTATAAGTACAACCAAATTAAAAATTTGCATTGATATTAATTATTGCACTGAAATAATAATGTCAAGACAGAGACGTCGATACCCAACAAATATTGTATTATCGTTAAGTTCGTTGAGTTAAATAAAGAAATCGAAACGAGGCGGCACTATCAGTTGTGGGGTCGCGAAATAAAGTCGTTTAACAAAGAACTTCGTGTTTTAGTGACATAGGTATGTCATCGCAATAGTTTAAATTTAAAAAGTAGCGCTCAAAATATAACACAACACTTGCTTTTTTCAGTTAAATTAGGCTACAAGAGATGCCAATAGTAAGATTTGGAATTGAGTTCCGCTAGAATGCGAAAATTTCCTACTGTGCGGCGTAGTGATAGGAAATTAAATTCAGATGATATGTTTCCACGAACTCTATGGGTTGTGTATTACTGAAATTTTTTGTCGTTTTTTATGATTCACAGAAGTTTTTTCCAGATGTTTATTATTATTCATTGTTCTTCACCATGCTATTATGAGTGCTATGTCTTCGCAGTAGGTTTTTTCACTAACTTCTTACATCGACCGACTTATTTTTATTTCGTGAGAAATAAAGTGACAAGCGACGACTACTACCACTCAGTGGCGTGGGAAATCGAAGAAAAATTAGTCACCCACAAACGTAAATTAGGAATAGCCTATACAGGCTAGAATAAACATGTTTCAGCAACATGTTTTCCATGTAAAATACAACAAAACCTTAGCCGGTATAATTATCCAGAAAACATTTTTTTAATTCCTATGTACAGTAGAGCCTCGCTAGTCTGGACACTCGCTAGTCCGGACACCGCTATATTTCGGACACATTTAAAATTTTACCTCTGCAGTTCTGACAGAATTTTAAAATGCGTATATAAATTGCTCTGTTCTATGGAAGTGAGTTAGTACATTTATGTATGTACATATGTTCATACAATTATGGAAGTTCCCCTAGTTGTATCACTTCCAGTCGGCTCTTAAATCCAGACATTGTATCGTTGTGATTTTACTCATTGCAAGTTTAGGTGTGTGTCTGTTGATTTTGTCATGCTCTGTTGCATTTCATTGCGAGCCTTCTCAGTTGTGTTCATTTTTCATTATTTTGAAGTTACTTTAAGGATAAAACGTATTATTATGGCCAGAATTGGCATCCTAATGGGATAATGAAGACCTTATACTGTGATTCTTCGCTTGCTGATTTAAATAGAATTCATCGCATAATTAGAAACATTGATCTAAATGGTAGCACATCTATAGCTGAAATATGTTATAACTGGTCAAAATGAACTGTTCTACGACTTTTCTGACGAAGACATTATTCAGTGAATATGACAAAGTGGACAGTGAAATGTGAATGCAAATGCAAACAAAGAAGCTGCTCAAATTTCAAACAATGAAGCAATAAAATTATTTGCCAGTGACATTCAGTGGACTGAATAAATGGACATCCTTCTTTTAAAGAGGTTACAGGAAAGAGCTGAAAAGATGCTTTTAGATAAACCGTTCCAACCAAAAATGAACACGTACTTTCCTGCTCTTTAGATATTTTAGAAATGCGAATATTGTGCGTACATACATACATATGTGTATATTTAAATTATGTGTATATAAAATTTATATTTGTAACAAAAGATGTGTGAAAAGTTTACGGTTGTCCACTTTATTTTATATTTTCTCTATAGTCCGGACATTTCGCTACTCCGGACAGAGCCGAAACTTTATGTGTATATAGAGGCTGTACTGTAGATAGATCTGCTTTCTACGCCAATAAGTAAAGCAATTCAAGCCAATTTTTTACACTTTTTTCCTATCTCTATAACTTTCTTTTTTAAGAAAATTCACCTAACTAAAATCATTTGTTTCCTCCAAAAGAAAAACAGTTAAGCAACAATCTACACTTAATGTCATTTTCAGCTAACAATGCTATAGGTAATTGAAAATATCACAATTCGCTAACCTTCAGAACTGTAAGGGTTTTATAAACAAACCGTGCACACTTTACACTGTTCTTGGTTTGATTTTGTTCTAATTAGCTTCACAACACAAGGCTATGGTTTTGTTGCATTTTATATTGAAAACATGTTCCTGAAACATGTTTAGTCTATATACATACATAGGTTAAAAAAAAACACGCCTAATAAACCCAACACAGCACTCAGCAGTGCAAAAACATATATACAATACAAAATTCACCAAATAAGTCGGAGAAGAGCGTTATCTTTTTGCATAAGAAAGTGTGTATTGAACAGAGAACAGTCAAACACACACGCATATGCAGGAAAAAAAAGGAAAGAAAACAAATTTGTTCTATCCAGCGAGAAATTTTATAACCCGGCATACCTATTTCGCGTTACTTCGCTTTGCTATTGCTGTCTTTCTTGAGTGGGCATGTGGAGTTGGAGAATATAGATTATAGACAGACAATTATGTGGGTGTAGAAATTATCTTTATGGAAAATCTACCGTTTCTAAAAATCTGATTGGAAATATCTGGTTTGGTCTGAATCTGGAAATATCGAGTTTTTTGTTTCTACAAATTTGTAACCAAGACAAATGAGTCTTTTTGGCATCACTGGTTGTTTAAATCTTTCCCGCTGTAGACGCAGAAATGAACAAACATTTAATTAAATCAAGTTCCTTAATTTCTCAAAGCCACAATAGATTTGAATTCCATTCGTAATCTACATTGCGTTATACAGTGACGTTAATGACACAGTTGGCGTGAAAATTTAAACTTATTTGGATGCGATTGGAAATTCAATAAATCAAATGAAAGCACCAAAAGAAAACATTATACCAAAAAAAATAAACAAGCCAAACATTATTTAGATTTTAGAACAAAAAAAAAATTAAATTAATCACCAAACGAATAGGTATTTGATTCTTGTGTCAACACGATTTAATTGAATGTTTCTCTCTAAAGCGTTAAGGATATTACAAATTTAATTGTATTTTTTTTTGTATACCCCTCCCGCTCCCCACCACTGAGCACAAACAGATTTGCTTGCGTGCGTATCCGTATCTTTATAATGATGAAATGGAATACGAAATGTAAACATTTGGATGTTGTTTTAAGAAAATTAATATGGCTGATGTGTTATTAATTTCACCGTTATCTTAGGATTGGTGTGGGATTCTTATAAGAAAGTGGTCGCCTTACGGAGATGGTGGTGGTATTAATGAGAATTGTAAAATTTTGTTTGTAGATGCCTGGGCGAGAGAGTGGGTGGTAAAAAGTTACTTTGATGTTAGGATACCGCGACGCTTGCTTTGCGGTGAGAAATGAATGCTTTCTATAAAACTTTTGTGTTTTGGTTTCCATCATGGTTGTTATCTTGGATTTTCTTTTCTGTTTATTTTGTTGAGGCCAAAGAATTTGTTACTTATGTATGGGTATGTACATATACCGGTTTTGTGCAAATAATTAACCATCTAATCCAAACACTGTGATATCCTTTAAACCCCTTTCTTAATCTCAGCAAATTCCTTTAAACGATCCCCTGTCAAGGCAAATAAAAATAGAAACAAAACAAAAAAAAAACCATGTAACATTTCATTATTACGATTGAGAGATTTCACCTTACAATTTTCACAAGGATAGTAAAATGAAGACAAATACCAAATGCTTACGAACGAGAAATACGAGTACACTCACACCGCAAACAGGACAACAGAACGTAGGGTGATGGCACCAGTAGTCGGCTGTTTAACTTTTTTTTACGTTTGACTGGCCTTAAAAATTCCGTTATTCAAATAATGAATTGAGTATTCAGTTTATCTGAATATTTGGAATGTGTAGATTAGAAAATGCTAGGCTCTTTTAGTGGATTTCCTACATAAAGAAACTACATAATTTACAAAAATTCAAATCAAAGTCTGTTTCTTAAGTAGTCCCTTCAGCGCATCAGCATAGAAGTCGGCCCCGAGTATTCAGTAGTCCGCCCCTTTTTCCTACTCCTAATATATTTTCGTTCTTTTTACCAAAGTTAAAAAACTTTTCGATATCTTATAATTATTAAAAACCATTGCGAATAATTAAGTTTAAATAAAAACATTTATTGATATTAAAAATTAATTGAACACAATAAACTGATAAATTTACGCATCTCGTAGTTTTGTAAATTTTTATTTAAAGCAGTTGAGACCAGGGCTAAGCTCTCAACATCATCGTTTCATTTCATCATGTGCCGTACTTTTCAGTTTTTCCCGTAGTCGGCAGCTTTCCTTGCCAGCTCATAGGCAAACTCATTGCCTTCTAAGTACAACAGACTGACCAGGCACCCAACATAGTGTTACAAGGTTTTGTATAATGCATACCTAATGCCCTTAGCATTATTCGGCAGCTCCTGACTAGTGCCATTTGAAAGTGAACTATTTAAGCGCCTGAAGTGCAGTCTGACTGTGAATGTTAATTTCATTATCATGAAGTACGACTAGAACGTCTGCCTTAAATACGCTGCAGGCACCCGGGAGTCTTAAGGAAACTTTTAGCTCTGGTTCCATGCAGTAGTCCGTAAGGACTACATAGCCGGGTAAAAATAGAAAAGAAACAAAAAAAAAAAAAAACAAAACCAAAAAAAAAAACTAAACTGCCCTCGTCGAGAAACGAAGCTGGGACCCGTGGATGAAAACCCACACGTTATACACTGAACCAAAGCTCTTTAACAAAGTTCGTATCCAATTCTCATATATGTTTCTATGGTAACAATTTTGAAACGAAATACATAATCAAAAAGAACAGAAAAAAGTGTGTATGTATACGAGTATACCTTACCTACCCACCACTTCCAGCCTGATGTCTCGCTCGTCTCTCATAGTTGGCGCTTATTTTCGCGCCAACCCTTTCGTTTATATTACTGGGCTTTGCATACGAAAAATCAAACACCAACACTATGGTATAGATATAGATAGATATAGATTGTATGGAATTGGTTGGTGAAAATTTTAGAGCCAAACCATATTTCAAGGGATATTTTTTGCATGAGAGTTTTGTATTGCGTGCAAGAAAAATTTATTTGAAAATAGATAGTTCTATATAGTACTACTCTTCATAATTACTGAAGTTCGTTATTTGTTTCGTATAAAATATATTTCATGGCATTTATTTATCTCAAATCATGGTTTGGCGCTGCCAACCTAGCCAACTGAGAAAAATCGCCACTGTGTAGTAGGTAGGGGAAGGTCATGTACCTTGGACCGGAATTTACTATTTTTACTGCAACTTTTGTTCGACGTAAATGTTTCCAATTTAGTTTGTTTATGTTAAAAGTGTATTATTTTGGATATTCAATAGTGTTAAAACGACATCTTAAGTATTTACCGTATGCTTAGAAAATGCTTTTTTGCAAGGAAACCTCAAACGGTCCGAGGTACATACACTGAATGTACCTTGGACTGTTAGTGTATGTACCTTGAACCTAAATCAATTGTGTTCAAATGATGCAGTGTAAATACTATTTTATTTCATTAAAAAAAATTCAATCCCTTTATTAATTCATTAAAAAGTACATTTAAGAGAAAATAAAAGAACAAAGACCAGAAACAAATAAGAAAAAAAAAACGTTAGAAATTTAATATTCTTTTACTGGCAGCTGTGAGAAACTCCGAAATCGACCAATCACTTTGCCAGGAGATCTTCTTCTTCAGGCGAAAATATTTGGCGGTGGATAATTCGGCTTTCATAAACAAAATCAGAATGGTTCGATGCTTTGTGTTTGGCGATGTTCCGCATTAAAGTAGTCTTGGAAACGTTGAACATATTTGCTGCAGTGTTTTGCATGGATTTTCCACTGTACACTACTTTCTCCACAGCTCGCCGTAAAGTGTCAACGTCAACAGTTGGTCTTTTTGATCCTGACTTACTCCTGGGCATTTTTTTAAGGAAAATGGAAAACAGAACTCTTAAAAAAAATCGAAAAGCATGTACCTTGGACCGGTCCAAAGTACATGCATGGACATAGATCCAAGGTACATTCACTACACTTTTTTTAGTAATACAAAATTTTAACACATTATGTTGTATAATTGTAGCAAATAAAATATTGAATTTTGAAATATATACATATACTTACACATTAAAACCAGTAGCTTGAAAGAAATATAATAACGGAATGAACATAACACTTCAAAAAAACATAAAAAAAATACTTTAGAGTGTGTAATTTATATTATGTTGTTTTGATTGCACGTCCGTCTCATGCGATAAATGAACACAAGCTGAAATGAGTCCCATAAACATACTGGAAAATTTATTGAAGAACTTGTTGCAACATGTTCAGCCAATTGCCAGGAATCGGCACTCGGTCCAAGGTAAAATCGGTCCAAGGTACATGACCTTCCCCTACATTATAAGATCTGTATTATATTGAACTTCGTAACAGCCTAATATGGGATTCACACTAGCGTCGAAATGAGATAATTTTGAGTTTCAAATAAAAAGTGTTCATATCTACGCTTGCTAATTTCGTGCATGGATGCATTCAGTTCCGATAGTAAATCTATGACGGTGCCATGTTATAAAATGTTTTAATATAAAATTATTTTTTTTATATACATAAGTATAGGTATAACGTATAGTAATAATAATAGTTGAATGTTATTGTTTAACTGTTGGGTAGATAAAGTCGACTATTATATAGCTAACATTGGATAGATGCGGCGCTGCCTCGGGTTAGTATGTTAAAATATCACTTTTCTATAAGTTTCTATAAGTTATGACCATCGACTAAAAACAATATTGGCCGTTTGATGTTATTTTGAGTTAGCCAATCATTGAAATGTTTGGCCACGTACTCGAAAAACATCTTGAAGCGCATCCGGCCACGCTTTGGCATTCCTAAAATCCATTTGTCTGGGGTACTTTGGACCACAGCTGGCAGGGTACATATGGAAGAACGACTAATGGAGATAACGTTTTACGTTCGGGACTGAATACAAATAAACGGTAATCGTCTCCTTATCGTTTCCAGGACTGATCCTTGATGTTTTTCCAACCCTTAGGAGCCGTTGGATCCGTTATAGGTATCTACTATTCTTTTGTCATCTAAAACATAAAAAACCGACATAAAAACACCGGTCTCCTTAGTCGGGCACCGTCCATTCATAAGGCCGACTACTGAAAATACGAAATAAAACCTCGAAGTGAAGTAGTCGGCCGGGGGGCTGAGCTTAGAAGAATCATATAAAAATTATCTCCTAATGTCGGCCCCCTCTGTATTTATTAAAAAAAAAGTTTTTTTTATATTTTTGTGCAAGAGAAATGAACAATAAACTATAAGATAAGTAACTCAAAATAAATCCAATAATGTACTTTAACCTCAATACTTTACTGATTGTAACACTTTTCGCAGTTCACTCCCACTATTTTTTTCTTAGTAAAAATCGCAAAAATTACCACTCGTAAGAACTTGAATTAAAGTGACAATTATTGTGCAAAAACCATTTGTTGTATTGCACCATCCCTTTGCACACAGACAGAAGAAATGTAAGGCGATTAAAAAAAATTTCTGCGTGTGTGATTTACAAACGCATTTACTATTACGCTTCAATATATGACGCGACGGCCGACTACTAGAGGGGGCCGACATAACATGCCATCACCCTACATAGCTGCCGAACCTAAATGGGTGACCGTATATGGGTTACTCTACCATTTAATATCCTCTTTTCGGTAATGTGGTCCTATTAATCTCGATTTACAACGCACAAATCCAGCCAAGTAAACTTCCGCTCAATCGATGCTGCCATTCCGCCACCCTCTTGTCTGTACAGGACTTTTTTTTGTGGAACTTTTACCAGCAACAGCTTTAAAGCTCATGTCATGGTTGCACAGAGTCTAGAGTACGTTTGAGTCTTCATGTGCAGTTTTACGTTCATACATACTCGTACATATACACAATCATATGTATACGTGTGTCCATGTTTTTTCATGGCTTTTATGTTCACTCAACATCGCTATAAAGTTAAGACGTGTGTCAGTTTTCACCAAACCGACTCCCATTTCCTGTCTTCTCGTTTTTTCGTGTGGCACCCTTATCATGCCCATCACCAACGTCACCACATTGGCTTGTGGACTGCAATTATTACCATTCTTCTATTTGGCTTTTCTTTGTTTTCTTTTTTGTCTCTTCTTCTGGACTATGCTAAAATGGATTTGCCCTTGTAAACCGGGTGCTTCGCAATAAAAAGGTCAATCTATCGGCAGATGATTCCTTGTTCCAAAGAGGACATAAGAATAAAGAACCTCCATTAATTCTTTGAATTATATGCAGATACCTACATTTGCTGGCAATAGTAAAGTCTGTTAGCTTTGTAGCACTTGAGCTTCGTCACCTTAATCTCTGTTGATTTACTGAGATGAATTTTCCGCTACAGTTTTTTTTAGAAAGTAATGTGCTAGGGAATGTTCGGCGAAGACGATTTCGTAAGTATTGAAATTTGAATTGCCACATCAATAGAAGTTTCATTAGCATTTTAAAAGCATTTTAATTACCCATTTCACTTTTAGAACTCACTTTTTGCTACACCCTGTGTATCGTAATACTACTAATTGCATACCATGACCGTAGCTCCGAAGTGGACTGCACCCGAAACTGTAATATAAAAGCCACTACAGATGAATGTACCTACTCGTATCTGTGCTTAATGGTTCTACACATGGTTATAAAGCCTATCGTTAGGAAACTGACTTTTGAAAGGAAGAAATCCGTTTCCTTGCTTTTTTTATTTTTTTTGGGTTAAAGGTCCTTTTGCATGATAGAAACATTAGACATGGACCATTCAGATTTTTGTATTGTGAGAGTCATGCTGGTAAGAGGTTTACATGGAAATATTCGGTTGAATTAAAAGCGATTCAAATAAATTCAAAAGAATTCATTTTATAGAAGTAGTATAAATGCAGAGGGATACCTCGTGGTGGCGATAAGGTGAAAGAACGAAAGACTAATAAATACATTGACGAACAATTGAAACAGTTTCTACAGTCAGAGCAAGTTCTGGGAGGATTCAATTATTACTATTCGGAATTACATGTAAGATTCCATAGTAAGTGACAAAGCTCAGTTATGACATTGGTTATTTACAATTATAACTATAACTAACTTATAACTAATAGGCAAGTGAGAAAGTTGGTATTACAACTTGTTTATTATTACAATATTAATGAAAAGGACAATTGTGAATAGGAAAATAGAAGAGAGATACAAGGAAAATGTACATTACATATAAATTTATGTACGTACATATTTAGATCATTATGTGTACATTTACTAAGGTTGACTGAAATATTTTAGAATTTCTGTCTTGAATTGTTCTGTTATTGATACATATCTTTATAATGAAATCGCTAGCGCAAGAGCTTGTGACTGATCGAAAGCTTATAAACTTTGTTTATCAGTACAAACAATTTTGAAAAAGTGCATATGAGTAATGGCTGAACTACAACGGAGTAAAAGTACCAAGAAGTAAGAAATGATGAAGCTCACAAAATTCCAACTGTCCAACTAACGCTATTAACCGATCGGAAATTAATATTCAGCTGGTATGCAAAAAAGTGAATAAGCGCCATCTATGTTTCGAGCATTACATATGAATCCAATTGGTACTACTTGAATTTAGTCCTTATAGTAGTTGGTTGGAAGAACTACAGGATAGCTTTTGTGCAAAATCACCGAAGCATGCTTAAGCTAATTTGGATGTTAAGTGTTTCTTCATGTGCATGTTCAGGTTTGATGCAAGTGAAACTCCTAAATACTTACATTATCGTACAACTTCAATGAGCTCACCATTATACGTCCATTTTTCTTTCCGGCATCCCTGAAAATCATTATCTTCGACATTGCTAGGTTAAGAGATGTATTCAAAATTTTACAATAGTTCTCCAATCGGTTAATCATCAGCTGCATACCTTCTACCTACATTATCTGCGAGGAGAGCCATATCATTTGCGAATAGCAGGGCTGGTATTTTCGTTGGACTTATCTTAATTCCTCCTCTAACAGCATCAGTTATGTCGTCAATATATAAAATGGACAACAATGTGCTTAGAATGCATACTTATTTTACACCATTGTCGTTTCAAATCCTCAGATAAGTGGTCCCATCCCAAGTGCAAGCCATATTACACACAAATAGTGCCACGTTATACATGCGGTTAAAAAAACACGTTGGTCCCTATGGCACCGCAGCGTTGCCGCGCGTGTATGCAGGTTATTCAACACATTTTTTCGAGTATTATGGCGGGAAATGATGATGAAATCTAATCAATAACTTTCTTTTCAAAACATAATTTTTGTACACGAGGTGCGCGAAAATAACTTGTTTATTTTTATAAACCTCAATTTGTAGGAGCTAAATACGCTTTAAAAACGCAAGGGTGCACCGGCACTTAGGTACATAGTTGGCGTTTGACCATTTACAAGGTAGTCACCATGATGACTCCTAAGAAACCGATACTATGATCCAATAATCTAAGCTCTGCTAGCTTTGGGGCTCTTGATTCAGACCTTTTTTATTCCTTTGATTGGACTCAGCGCTAAAGTGTTGAACCCAAGTCTCATCTGTTTCCACAAAGGACAACATATCCTCTAGATTGGATTGAAATAATAGATTGCGATTCTGGGGCTATCCACTTCGCACGGGTTTGTTTTTCATGGAAAACATATAATTTTATAATAAAATAAATAATTATGATTTTAAATGCTAAAAGATGTCGCCCAATATTGCAGTAAAGTGGTATTTTAGCCCTCAACAGAACTAGTATCAATTTTGATACTAATCCGTGAAATAATGTTGAATAACCTTTTTGCTTTGGTGACTTTTATTTTGTCGTCGAAATACGTCGTTTTTCACTTTCGGTAGATGACTCCGATGGACGGGGTCGAACTCCTGGGCCAAAAGTGTTTTTCTATACATTAAAGGCCCAATAGCATCAAAAATGACCTTACGCTTAATTATAGTACTAAATGTATGGTGTGTGTATGAAGTCAGCCGCGCATTTATGTAGGTACACGTCAAATTTTTATGATTTTTCTTCATTTAGATTTTTTGCCATTTTTTTATTCAAATAATAATCGATTTTCGACTCTCGTAAATTATATTTTTTCTTTTATTATTAACAATGCCTATTCGAAAATCATTCTGCTTAAGGATAACAAAGGAACGGCGAACAAAACTGCATCATTAGATTTTCTGATTTTGTTGTTTGCGTGTCTTTGGAACTGCGATTTTAGCTGCAGGCCAATTTCTGATACTAATCTGGATAAAAAAAAAAAATTGACGGTCGGTTGAGGGTTAAGTCGTTCGTTGTGGCTGCATAGAGCATTGTTTCCTCAAGCTGTGAGGGATGCTGCGCCGTTCTGTTAAAACCAAACATTTTCCAAGTTCCCCCTCCAATTCCATTTACAAAAAACCGATCATGCCACAAGCTCAAAATCTACACCATGGAGTCACTTTGGATGCACTTAATCTAACTTTATCCGTCATTTGTGGATGCTTACTAGCCCAAAAGTGGGCTTGAAAATGAGCCTTAGCACAGAAGCTGTTAATTATCTCTGCACAAATGTGATTGAAATGTTTCGGGAATAGACCGATTCCACCGAAAAATTATACATCTCGTAAGAATGTAAACAACACTGTATTATAACATGAACGGCGGACTCCTGAAAAGGCAACATAAAGCTGTAACCATATCCTTATACAGGCTCATATAGGTAAACCCTTAACTTGTCCATGGCTTGTGCTTCAGATTTGTTGATCCTCATGGCAAATGCAGCTTTAATAGGATATTTTTTTCGTTCAAACTAAAAAATCAATTTCATGTCGGAACTGAGATTCAACACTGTATCACCGGCTTGGGATCCCGTAAGCATCCCGTAAGTTTCAATAACATTGTCTCTCATGCTCTTCAATACCAACCGTGTACCATTGCATAAACCCTGTTTAGTGGTAAGGTTACTTAAAAGCATGACTATTGTCCCAACTTTAAGGTTTAGATTGTGTTGTGGTAATTCAGACACTCACTTTCGTCTTCAGAATTAACTCAGTGAGTTCTAAGAAAGACGTTGCTTTGCCCAAGAACCAATCCAATCACCTGTATTTCTTGGACATAATATAGCCTGTTCGGATATCTCCACCCATGCTATCCCGCTCTCCCACCCTCTTATCGCTCTATCAACTTGCCATTCTCCTGTTCTACCTCCATCTTCCTTTCCATGTGTACATACAGCAGACTCATTTTGAACTTCTCTGTTCTGTTAGCTTAATCTAATTGAATTCAAATCATTAATGTAAATTAGTTCCGTTCACAGGTTATAGACGATAGAAGGGTCAAAACCGGGCGGAAAATCGCAAAAAACCTTTTATCTCTCTCCCTCTTCCTCGTTCCGCTGCTCGGGTCGGAATTCTTCAAAGGATGCGCATAAATAGGAGGTTTTGAGAAATCTCTTTACTTTACTTTGCCTCATTCCCTTTCAACCGAACTGCATATTTAGATGCAACATAGGAATGAAAATTCATAGTAACTCTTTGAATGTTTGGAAAGTACGAGTACCAATTTAGAATATAAACTATTTCTATAGTGAACCAACATTTCTAATCCAACCTTGTGTATGTATATATGCTCGTAGTCTAACCAATTTTTAGCTCTATAGATTAAATAAAATTCTAAATTTACCATCTCTGTCTAAAATAGTACATTTCGTATATTTTCCAATCATGCTAAAACTGATTCAATGTTCTAATTGTTTCGATACTGCATACCTACCTATCTACTCGTACATGAGTTCAATATATCAACATCCGACAAAATTCTTGATAGCTATGCACGCCCAAAGTATTCCCAAAAAAACCAAGTGCTGATGGGTTCTCGATACACACGTATCCTCTGTCTGACAGCAGCGTGCATGTTAACCAAGGAATTTTGGAAATGTGCTCAATTAATGTGAAGACAAATGGTAGGTACCTAGTACGAAAATTGCAAACGTGCGCATAAGGTCGGTTGCTTTTATTTCCGAATAATAATGATGCTGTACGAGTAGGTACAGTTCCTCAAATGCTTTTCATGTAAAGTTAGTATTCTTATAGCATGAGGACAATTGAATTAGTGAGCACTGTGGTGTAGTGGTTAGTGCATTGGACTACTATGTAATGCTGCCCGGGTCCAACACCTAAAAGTTTTTTCACGGTGCCACCTCTTTCGAATGTTTGACAAGCAATCAAAGAGTATCATTTGTCACGATTGAGCTTCTTAACTCGCCATTCGGAGTCGGCAAAAACTGTAGGTACCTTCCATTCGTGGAAAAATATAACACGCACACACAAATGGTTGCGAGAAGCAGGCCCAGGTTCACCTCGAGCTGTAGCGCCAACTAAGAAAGTAAGTAATGATTTCTTTGGGATAAGAGTAATCGTAGTTCAATAGATTTTACGTGTGTATGTACTGTACGTGTAGTAGTTTAGTTATTTATTTTTTTGTCAGACATTCGAAAGAGGTGGGCACTGTGAAAAACTTTTTAGGTGTTTGCGGCGGGATTCGAACCCAAGACCGCTGGCTTAGTAGTCCGACGCACTAACCACTTGCGCTACGGTGCCCACAAATCATTATCATTTTATTTTATTACTGTTGACAATTATAGATTTCATAACCTGACTTGATATTGCTATATCGCATCTATTACAGCATCTCTCAAGATTGAGTTCTGCGCCTACAATATGTTGGCAATATTGCCCATATGTTCGAATATTTTGATTCTAGGCTCAATGTATGCACCCGTTCCTTGAACCATCCGTGTACCATGAACGGATATGCGCTGAGTCCGGTGTAAAAATTTGTAACTCCAGTTAAGTTTCCTAGTGCGATTATTCCTGTAAAAGACCAGAGGAGGACGCTTAGTACTCGTTTTTGTGTGATCTTGGTATGATCTCCTTTGGTCATGCTTAGATATGTCCATCTTCAGGTTTCCTCCGCCACAAGGTGTGGCAGAGTAAGATCCAATATCACCTCAAGTGCTGCTTTTGGACAGGTTCTTATTGCACCTGCATAAGGGAAAAAGTTTTCTTATTCAGAGTTGAATTTGATGCAAAAAAATACCGTTTAAGAAGTTTGTAATATCTTTCGGTACTTTCTGACCGTAAGATCTCCACCTATGTAACCTACATAACCTCCCGAAAGCTGAACATCTTGTCACAATAAATGAAAATATCCCAAAAGTCGCACCTTTTAAACAGGATTTGGGAAATAGTGCTTATAATATGTGTACCGGGTACTTTCTCATAACGCAATCAAAAAAAACCCGGAAGTTCTGCGCTGTATAGGCTGACCAGACGTACTCTTTTTTAGGACAGAATACTCTTTCTTTTACATAGATTTACTAATTCTCTCTTTTCCTAAATTATTGTTAAATATACTTTTTTTTGTTAATAAAATTGTAAGAAAACGATCTTTCTTCTGCTCTTTGTCGGTCGCAAATTAGAACATACACATGTACAAAATATTTACGAATATTCTTATTTTAATGTTTATCACCCAATACATATTTATTCAGTAGACTAAACACTATCATTTTTGAAACGGCATTCTTGCAAGAATGATGTAAAAATGACAGTGTGTATGGGCAAATTCGTAAACGCATATGTTGCCCAAAAAAATATGCAAAGCAGGACGTTCGCAAACGCATAAGCAAAATTTACTGCAAAGCAAACAGTGCTAAAACGTAGTATTTCGCGCAAAAGCAAGAGCATCTACGCAACTATCAAATAAATATTGCTCACTTCACACAACATTTGCTTTTTTATAAGGCAAACATATGCTTTTGACGTTGCAACTGCTTTGCAACATTTGCTTCCCAGATATTTTTGTTTGCAAGTCTTGCGTTCACGAAGTCGCCCTATCTTAGAATGAAAAATGGCGATTGGAATTTTTGTGGATTTTGCCGGAATGATGGAGAATAATAATGTGTAGGCAAAAATTGAATGTCATTCCTGGAATAATAGTGTATAGCCTGGAATGAAATGATGAGAGATGACAGCCTAGGAATGTTGTTTCAATAATGATAGTGTGTGAAGCGGCGGGTGCCATCTCCAAAATGTCTGTCACGATAAAAACTTCAAGAACCATTCTACGTAGAAACTTGAAATTTGGCATAATTATACATTACGGTGGTCTTTATATCACTCAAAGACGTTTTGAAACAACTATACAGGGTGGCGAGATGTAAACACGAAAACAAATTCTCATATTTGTTAAATTTTACAGAAAAAAACTCAGCTTGTTACTTTGTTCTCTCATCAGGAACAAAAAAAAATCAGCTTGTAGATAGGTACTGATGTTAACTGTGTACACATTATTATTAATAAAAAAAATGCAACTTAAAATTTACAGATACTCTTTTAGTTTCAAAAATATCTGGTAACCCTAGCGCTGTAGAATGTAGATGTGCGTTGAACGGATATACCTACAGCATTTTCCAAACGTCAAACGTCGTGAAAATAACCGTCTTAACTTATTTCAGGAGTCGAGCAAAGCTACCATTTTTGTTTTACTGGGACTCGGCTTAGAGGGCGTTTTCCATCTTAAATTTTTGAACTGAGTTAAATCATCGGCAGGTACATATTTATAAAACACATGTTAAGGTGGGAGTTGTGTTAAACCAAAATTTGCTTCCATCGAGAGTGTCGGCACTTAAATAAATTGAAAAGTTACAGAAATTGCAATATTGCAAGTTATTTACTAAAAAACGAACACAAGACAAATTCACGATCCTGACAAAAATTCATATGTACTTAGGTATTTGCAGTTGTATCTAGTAATGCTCGATGTAAAATTCCGAAAGCACCCCTTCTCCAAACATCCACCCAATTTTAGCAACGAGATGTGTTGTGTTAATCTCGTGTATAAGCAGTTGTTTGTTGAGGAACATACGATACAAGTTGGTCTTCAAATTAATTAGTAAGAAATCCAAATGCTTACGGTCGACAAACAAAGAAAAGTATCTGATTTCGGTTTACCGCAGTACTACTTACTATACACTGTCAAGCTCCAAGGTAGTTAACGACTCCACCTGTCATGTACGTCAAAGTAAACATAAACTCCAAAAACAACACCCGCATAGAGACCCGACAAAGGCTGACCCGGGACAACCGTTGCTGCCTTAGTTTGGCAAAACAACTGTTTGTGCTCACAACTCCTAACTCGAGCGATAAACAGGATGCCCTACGTGTGTAGAATATTAAATTTTTCATACTCATACAAATCGGAGTCTTTAATTTTCTGGAATTTTACGTTAACCTCGATTCCTGCGAGTATGAGATCGTTTCCATTGCGTCAGTCGTATTCGTAGTATCCGACCGGGACGAATACAAAAGAGGGCTATCTTTGGCTTTATTTGTTGTTCTTGTTTATTGATGTGAACACATTCCCTGGGTGTAACATTGAAAGAAACATGTGTATACATGATTATCATATGTAAGTCAATTTTACTTTATAATGAGGGAGGAAAGTTGTTAGTTGGTTGGTATTATTTTTTCCCCTTTCAGGTAGATTGTAGCCATTCAGAAATCCAACGTTGGCAGATTTCTTTGGCTCGGATGAACCCTTTCGTCCGTCAGAAAGGACAACATTCATGTATATACACATGTGTTATGTTGTACATTTTTTTATACCTTTGTTGGAGAGCAGAAACAAGAGAATATCTTTAATGATTGTGAAGTAGAGACAACATTGCCATGTTGCAATAATGTTAGCATCACAATCCTGTGTGGTTTGCTTTAATTAAAAAAAACTCAGTACCTTTGGAAAATAAATGGATGGAAATCAGTGAACTTACGTTATAAAATTGTCCCATTACGGATTTTACCATATAAAGTGTAAATAAAACCAACAGTTTTTAAAAAAAATGAGAAGTTTATTGAGATGTCACCCAAAAGACCTCCATCCTCTTGTTTACAATTTGGATGACGCTAAGGTATAATTGGGGCTCAATTTCGGTAATGTGTCAGCTCTTGAATGGTTGTTGGCTTATCGGTTGCTATACACCTTATCTTACAAATCTCCCCAAAGAAAGAGTCCCACGGTGTTAATTTACGTGATCTGTTCGGCTAATTGAAATTACCATTTCGGGAGATAATGCGACCATCGAACTTTCGCCGCAAAAAAAAGGTATGGTTTAGTTAATTGGCATCATCCTAGTTGGAAGTTGAAACCACATATTTTCCACACCCATAGTCTCCAATTGCCCTTCAATTATAAACTACGCGCTGCAGAAGTAAAACTTTATCCCTTCACGTACATAAAAGCCAGTTAATCCTTCGCGTAGTTTCCATTTATTATTTTCGCTGTTTATAACAATTCTTTAAAAATTGTCTTACCGTGTTTCTGTCATAATTATTTCCGAAGCCCTGTTTGGGCGGCTTTTTGTGTACACAAGAGAGGATCACTAAAAAAGAGAAAACATGTGCGAAAAAATCCACACTGATTTGAAACAGTATATGGCACCGACTTCACACCTCCATCCGTACACGAAAATACTCCTCAGCTGGTATAATAATTAAAATTTTTAGGGGGGTTTGTTCTTTTTACGAACATCTCCGGCACTAATATCGCTGTCTTGAGCGAAAGGCGAAGTATTGGTCGAATCGCTTAAGACGGAGGGATTTCCCGGAGCGAAGGGCCAAGTGTTGGTCGAATCGCCGCGCCGCACAGTGGACCGACTCCATACATTTAGAAGAGAAAAATTCAAATCTCATTTTATATAATTATTTTCGGTCAAAAAATAGATAAAGCAAATTAAAAAAAATGTTTTTGTAAGCAATTCAATTTTTTATGAAATTATAAAAGAGTACAGAAAAATTTGAATAAAAAATTGCTGATTTTAAGCTTATGGGTTCGTTTTAATTACTTCGCTAAATTGTTTTTTGATTCTGGTAACTCCATTCTGCTTAAAACGTATTCCAGCAATTTCTCATTATGATGAAATTAAGAATCTGACCACCAAATCTGAAAAAAATCAATACGGGGAAGTTTATAGTATGCCCTAAAAATTAAAACAAAAATATTTGCAAATCTTTGCGAAGCAACACGAATATACAGCCAAAAAGTAGACAAGAACAACTAACAAAAAAACATTATTTAGTATTAAAGCAGTATCAAGCACCCATTTAGATTGTCCGAAATACTATAAAAACATTTGTTTTATGGGTAATTAATTATGCACTTATTCTAAATTTTTTATCTAGCAAACTAGCACAAACACGGATTTGAGCGTTGACTCATAAGGAAAATAAATAGCTTCACAACTTGCTGCAATTTTTTTTAAACAAAATTGCATTTAGATTAACAATTTTATTCACAGTTATCTGAAACGCATTAAATGCTCAAATAACCAAGATCAACTGTGGAAAATAGATCACCGACTTTGGTGGTTTGATTACTGTCCAATATGATGGGTAAGAGAGGGACAATACAGTGGATTCCGCTTATTTGGGACACTTCGGTACAGACCGATTTTGTCCCAATTAAGCAGCTGTCCCAATAATGCGATGTGATAATCAAGTAAAAAACCAATCTGTTCTGTTCTGTTCTTGACCATTTGTCCCAGTTAAGCGACTGTCCCGATTACCCGCCGTCCCAATAAAGCGGAATCTACTGTATATATTTTTGTGGTCAATAGTTATCCGTTATTGATAAACAAAAAAGAAAATTGCATATAATGACTTTGGTTTTTTCACTTCCAAATGTATGGGGTCGGTCTACTGTGCGCCGGATGGAGAAAAGAAAAAAGGAGGAAATATGGAACCAAAACTTCAATTCTTTAAGAAAGGCCAAGTATTGATCGAACCCTTCAGAATCGTGCCAGACGTAAGAAAAAAAACCCTGTGTTTGCTCTTGTAATCATATTCGGCGACGATTGCATATTTTATTAATAGTTTAACTTGAAATCTTACAAGAAGTCGGTGTGAATTATATAAAACATATGAAAATAGTAGTAGAATTTAGTAGTATTTAGTACTATTTCGTATTATTTCGTATTATTTAGGAGTATAATGCGCATCAAGTGCCAAAAGTAAGTAGGTACATGTGTATGATTTGCATGAAGTGCCTAAAGTATGTTTTTAAATTAAATAAAATAATACATTAATTACTTTCTCTGCTACAAAATGCAATTTCGAAGTTGTCTGAAATAATAAAGAATTTATTCGCTTCAGAGAAATCTAAATTCGAATGGAGCTCTGTTTGCCATGCCCTATGGCCATGGGTAAATGGTATATCTTTGCATAGATTGCCGCATCAACTCCAAACGCCACGGGTCACGGTACCACTGGCGCAGTACCTGTATGATTATGCCCACATTTTTTTTAAATACCGTTTTGCAGTTAAATTAGTCCACTTATGTATAGTTTTAAAAACAATGGTCAAGTTAATAGACCTATAATTGTTTTCGTTGCAAAACTGAACACACTTGTACCTAATGGCATACGAATATGGCGCATTTTCTGAATGAAAAAAAAAATAAGACGGTATTCGCATTGCCGTGGACGATATGAGCGGCTGATATTGCATAAGCCTGCATACCTACTCGTATACGATGGAGATTTGAATTTAAGTGGTAACCTATGCATTTTAAATTGCGCTTTTTAACCCTCGATTGTGTTGAGTATTAAATTGAATAGCAAGGGCAAGGCAGCTATTATTTCGTCACCTTGAACATGAAGTACGAGTATTCAACATTTAAATTATACCCACTTTGAATAAGTACAAGTACTATGCATTCAGCAGTAAGTTATACATGACCTTTAGAGAGTGACCTTTGCTAAAAATATGGGAAGAGGGTTTTTCGAATATGGAAAGTACGTACTTAAATCTGTAATTTCAACTAAATAAAAGAGTTTCGAAAATGCTAGCATACATTAATAGATATATTATAAACAGATCATCGATATTGGGTCCCTTTTCGTCTGTCTACGATTACACAAAGAGACTATCTGGATTAAAGAGACTGAGAGATTGTCTACGATTTATCTTACCCAAAGAGACTATCTGGATTCCTTCATAGTTCTTCATTGACTGTGAATGTGATTCCTCGTGCTTACTAGCTAGCACCTGTTCAAAGACACTAAGAAGCTAAAACTACAAATCAAAAGCCACATTCGAATGCCACTCAAACCTAAACCTGCTGGCAAAGAAAAACATAGTTAAACTCATATCGGTGCCAGGGCATATAGGACATGAGGGCAACGAAAAAGCTAATATTTTGGCCAAAAAATAGCCAACCAAGCACTCACTATGGCTTCACAAGAGAAAACATCAACAAAGTCATCGCAGAATGGACAATAAACCAACTAAAAAGTTACTGGAACAACTAAGAGGGCCTGAAGAACTAAAACTAAACAGATAAATTTAAAAATTCTTTGCGCAGGCCTGACGGGACATTCAATCTGCAACAGCCACCTCTACAAAATGAAAATCTGCAATACAGACACCTACCTACCTATGGAGCATCTGATCTTAGGGTGCCCTTCTCTAAAAAAAAAAAGAAGAGCCAAAACACTAGGCCAGCAGATACTAACGGAAGAAGACTACAAAGGCATTCCAGTCAAAGGGATTATACAATTTCTAAAGATTTTGTATGATTCTTCGACAAAAAAGGGGGCACAATAGACCAACTCTGGTCACAACAGTGCTTGCGGACATCTCTACTGTACCCCAGATTCATCATAATCATAATCCTTTCGTCTTCCAAGTTAGGGGTTTTGAACCCAGTTATTTCACCAAACCGAAGAAGCAGCGGTTTCCTAGGGTAAGTCTTCATCGAATCTCTACCAGGCTGTCATTCGTGAACTTGATGCTTACTTCGAGGTAGGTAAACTCTTAACTCCTTAACCACTTCGAAGTTACCCATGTACATATGTATGTACCTAGTTCACGATGTACATACATAACTAAACCAACCCGTATAGTATATATTTGTAACCTACCCTTAACGACTGTACTCAATGTGCAAAGCATCACGAGCTCATGATTGGTATGGTAACCTCTCTGCCACCTGGAATAAGGTCATTACGATTCATGCATATCATTTCTTGTCAACTACACGTTTCTTCCTTTTTGCCAATTTGTTGGAGTGTAAAGTTTAAAAAAAAAAATGCTTCTACCTTCTGCAAATATATTTCAACTCCTGGTTACTCGTACTCGTACATACATATGTACATATAAATGTAGGTACATTGCAATAAATAACTGCCTATCCTCTCATCACTCACATGCGATTTATTTCTTCTGGGTAAGTAAGTAAGTGCTCCATTTTCGTGTGTGAGATTCAGCGAAGGCTGTGAACATATTTAATGCACGAATAATGGCAAAGTGAATTATAATTACGCAAGGAAAGGCCAAGAGAGCCCTTAGTTGTTAGCTACTCTAAGGGGGCATGTATTGGTTTTGTGAAAATATTTGTTATTTGAAGTTAGTGCATGGGCAGTGTTTTAGAGAACTATTGCTGATATTTTCTTAGGTTCAATGTAAATTTTCATTGATAAATCTCTTTCAACTGAAAACGTGTTTGCAACGACTAAAGTTGATGCTTTTCACTTCTTTCTTCCAATGACCAGAATGGATGCAAACATCAAAGACACTCTAGAGTCTAGAAGTTTGTCTTTGACTTTCATTATATACTTTTTCAGAATTCAACTATTGGATTAAATAGTATCAAAGAAGGATGAAGATGGATACGTCTTACTTTGTTGGGACTCCATTGTCTAAGCTTTAAGTCTACTTTATAGGCCTTTGTCTTGATTGTTGCCTGCTCAGAATATTTCTGAAAACAAATATTGTCATAGAGTGATTACTAGAGCAACCGAAAATATGCAAAAGCATGTTCTTTTTGGGTGGTCGTCGTATTGGAAATTGGATTACACAGAAATACGTTTTTAACAAAACTAAGCATTTTGAGGACTATTCGTTAGGGCTTATTTTTGCATATTTTGGGTATAATTGCATATTTTTGCGTATTTCACTTTTATGAGCATATTTCCGCATATTTTTGCAATTTAAAGAAATATTTTAGCATATTAATGAATATTATTTGTCCTTTTTTCATCAACTGTTTGTGTGAAGAAAAAAAAGCTAGCTCCATTGACTGCATAATGGGGTAACTTCGGGTATTATGGCGCACTTTTTTTGTGACCCAAACGTCACTTTAAGTAATTATAGTCGGCTCCAAATTTCTCATAAAATATTTTGACGTTTGGGTTTGTTCGTTCAAATCACTTTACAAAAACAAACCAAAGTCGATACTAACATGCAAAAATGTGTTTATGAATAACGAAAAGTTATAGCCGGCTTTTTTATTTAGTGCCGGTTGTAGCTATAGTCGGCTATAGGCACTATTCATGGGCTGACTATGAATTTGCGCCAATATTTTTTGTTCAATTTTTCGTGATTTTTCCAGTTGTCAATAGTTTTTAGAGCATATTTTAAAAGCATATAACACGTTTTTTTTTAAGAGCATATTTCCGGTTGCCCTAGTGATTACCTATTCATTTTTCCTTTCTAGATAAACATCCGTTGATATCGGAACTTCTTAAGCATTTGTTGGCAGATGAAAATGACGTAAACCACTCCTAAAAATCATTTCTAGTCCTACTATATGTCTCTGCAACCAATGTAGTACCTTACCCCACTAACTTTACTGAGCAAAGGAAATCTAGAGTAGTTCCAAAATATTTTGGTTGACTGGAATCTGTGTGAAAATATTATCAGATAAAGATTGTGTACAAGGATTTGTCGAGTTCCAATTTAGAAGTAAGTTTAGGCGAAGCCTGAGCCCGACATCTGAAATTTACCTAAGTGTTCTCGTAATACTCAGCTGCACTTGAAAAATTATACGCGTTTTTTTGTTGAAAAAAACTAGCCAAAATGGAAATGAGAATAAAAACGCCCAAACTACACAAGTGCTCAGGACAGAAGAAGGGACACTTCATTTATTCGAATGACATTTCAAGTTGTGTTCACAATAGTTTGTATATCATTTAAATATACTAGTTCAAAATAGTACAAAAGGTTGTGTTCAAAATGTTAAGACATTCATTCTAAATTTAAAATACAACAGTTTTCATCCAAATTACGTTAACCAGAAAGGCTATCTCCAAAGTGCATCAAATCCGCGATTCCTTTAGTAATTGCAGAACCCTTTATGACACATGAAGCGTTCTTTAAACCATTGGAAGTCGAATAGCAATACAATAAAAAAATAAAATAAAAATATCAATAACTAAATAGATCTATTTTGATTCGAACACATAAAATAAATTGTTAATTTTCAGTACTTCTCTCTGCCTCAACCAAGACAGGGCCGCTTTCGGATGATATATCACGCCATTGCCTTTTATTTTTATTTTAAATTGCATTCGACTTTGCGAAGTTCAAATCAATCTACTTTTGACTTTAATGGATTTTTCTAGCAAAACGGAACAGTTTGCGAGCGAAAATCACCCGCGAGCAAGGACGTGCGACCATGCATTGTATTTTCTTCGGTTTTTTTTTATTAAATTTCCTTCTAAAAATATCAGTGCTTGATTTTACGTGACGCGTGAGTAAATCGTTTTTCAAATGGACTTGCACATGATTCTCATGCTGACATGCAGAAGTCACAACAATCGTAAATATACACACAGAAGGTTAGAACTTCAAACCGTTGCATTCAGGTGACATGCTAAAAACACAAAAAAAAAACAAACACCTCAAGTATCGCATGTTCATAGTCGTGTGAATTGTAAATTGTCGTGCAGATTTTAAGATGCCTTGGTACCTGTTGTCGAGCATATTCGCGAAAAATAATCCAGGAAAGTGTTTGCGAACGACCCCATATCCACCGTAAATTAATATTTCAGAAGAGCTTAATGCAAATAAATGTACAAGTACATAATATCAAGGGATTCTTCAAAGGCATACATACATTAAATTTGTGCTAATTAAAAACAACTAGAGGTTAGAATAGAACTTTAACCTTAGGACGGTAATTTAACAATAAATCCGTATTTTTTGGATTTTTCAAGAAACCTTTTACAAGAATATATTTTTAAAATTTGAATATTTTAAGCAATTTTTTTTTTGGGATACTAATTGATTTACGATGGGACATTCGCATTTGTTATCCCAAGCACTCAGTCCCGAGTCACGAATCGAAGTGATCCATTTGAGGTTGTCCAAATTTTGCGGATTATTGATTGATTGAAGGATTTAGGGGGCAAACGAAGGGATGGTTTATCCTCAGCAATCAGATATAAGCAAAGAATGCTTCATTTATCTTTGACCACTGTTCTGGTAAGACGGGATATTTCAGCTAGGGTTGGAATATAAAAATACAAACATTCTTAGAATTTGAATTAGAATTTTTTCAAGGGAAGATAGTAACAGTAAAAACTTCTCGTAGCATAATGTGTTTGCTGGAAGATTAAGGATTTCAATGGTGGTGGTAGGATTACTAAACGTGTCAGCTTATCGAGAGGTGCTGTATTTTTCTAGCGAAGTGCTTTCTTAAGTACATTTTCAAGCAATTGAATAATATAGGACGAATATTTACCTTTTTGGATGAAATTGTAACTGTCGCGAGTTATAACTTCAAAGTAGTTTAAAAAGAGCACCATGTTTATCCTACATAGGGAATCATCGTGGAGGCCCGGCGAAGACTTACCCCAGACAACCGTTGCTACTTTGAATTTGTAGAAAAGGCAGCGCAAAGAAGGTAGGGACACTTCATAGGCCAGAAAAGACATTTGGTCCTTCGATGCCCTTTGAACGGGCAATTAATTGAATTCTTTTTACATTATTCTTTTTTAACTTTAACATAAAAAGTGATAGTGAATTAGTGATAGCTAGTCTTTTAAGGGGGGCAATCTCTTTACAAATTTAAAAAATCAATTTTCATATTTCAAAAATATGTTTATAATGTATTGAGAGTATATTGACCCGAGGAAAAATTCAAATATTAAATATTTACAGAGTTATCGCACATATAGTCGAGCGCATATAGTACACTGCATATGGTAAAATGAAACTTTAAATGCGATTATCTCGAATCCGTATTTTCAAAAACTGCTCGTGCTGTAACTTAAAAAGTTATTGATCGATTTGGCTTAAATTTTGTGAGGCCTTTCTCTATATCATTACCGGAAGGATAAAAGTTTTAAAGATTTCATTTAAATAAACTACTTTTTGAGGGTGAAAAATGTCGAAAAAACAGTATAAAATTTGAACATTTTTTAATTGTAGACTTTTTTATGATTTTATAGGTTTATCCTTCCCATGCATATGTCGGAAATAGAAAGTAATTTTTTTTTTCATCTTCAAGAAAGAAATTTTATCATTATTTTACTTTTTGTTTCAACGCGATCGGAGTTTCCAATCCCCCAATAGAGCCATTTGTAATTTCACGCGTTTGTCAAAAACTTTAAACTGCCTTCCTGAAAAATTATTAAAACAGTCTTTAGCGGTTTTTTCTTATGAACACAGATATAACGAGGGGTATTAGTTGATAACCTTAAGACTCGTTTGTGGAAATATCAGACTGAAGGAACTGTCCGCTTAGTCTGCGATAAGTTGGTGGAGAATGGAGATCAAAACTCCTAAATAATATTTCTATTCTCTTGCAGTTTTAGGCCAATGCCACAGGAGCGTCCTGAGTACAAAGACAAATGTACACACGGCGTCTTTTTGGTCGCGAGCGCTCGTGTGAACAGTTCTATTGGTTTTCTATATACTCATGGAAAAAGAACGGAAAAAGAAGCTCGTGTGGCAAAGGCCTAAATAAGTTCTCCTGCATTTCTCCACTGTTAAGTTCGAGAGTATATCGCCGCACCACTTCTTGTTATTCAGGCAATTATACATATGTACATACATACCTGTCTTCCCTATACCATATGAACTAAAAGAATTTTATGAATTCTAAGAATTAATATATTGGCTTTTAAAGTCACTTTAATAATAAATAAATCTCTTAATTAACCATGCACACACATGTCGAGTGTATTTACGTAAATAGAACCAAAACCATAGCTTATGAAAAAAATTTATGTCACAGGAATCTAGAATAACCAATTCAATATACTGCCTGCGAGCCGAATTTACATGACAAGATAAACCCACTCGTGCAGAAGGCACGAATAATGTTACACATCCTGTGTGAATTTATATTTAAAAAAGGGCACGTGGATTTATTTATTTCCATTTCCACCTTAAATTCAATAAAATGATCGCCGGATATTACTATGTGTACCTTGTTTTCCCTTTTTCCTGTCTGACAAACATGTGCTAGGATTTTGAATTTCGATTTCTTTCATAAGGAGTCGGGTATTCGTTTCTTAAATGCATACATATTTTGAATGTAAAATATAAACTTAGTTTGACATATTGCTACTTGCATTGCTATAAACTGTGCAACTGGAACTGAATTTATCAATTTGAATAATTTTAAAAATTTGTGAAATAAGTAAGCTTCAGTTAAATCCACCAACAATATTCTCAGTGTTTGACAGTATAAGTATAAGGAAGAAGTCAGTCGGGCTACAGTGAAACGTTTGTGAGTATTGAGGTAGAAGCGCCCAACAAAAAATTGTATAAGGCACATAAGGCTAAGGCTAATTGAAAAAATTAAATTCTAGACTCATTAGAGTGCCCCACTCCACGCAAATCTTTAGTAAGGAATAAATTTGTTTCTATTTTGTATACTTAATATTAAAAAAATGTTTCTAAATCTGTATTCCCAAAAGGACACAAGCCTTAAACCAGGCTTTTTACAAGTAAATATATTGTTTATCAAAAACTGATAGAAAAACTTTTAAAGTAATGAAAAAACAATTTTATTACTTTAAACTAAGTATTAAGAAAGACTGAAATAAGCCTTAAATAAGAGTTAAAGTAAGCTTATCATAAGGTTAAAATAAGGCTATGTGTAAGGTATAAAAGTATAAACCTGATTACCTAGGATATGGCCTGTAGAAAAATAAGGCATAAAATAAGGGATATTTCTACTCAAAAGATATTCCTTATAGATAAGAAGCCTTATCTGCTAAGGAATAAACTATATTGACATAAGCCTTAAATAAGCCTTACTCTTTTTTAGCTGGGCGGCAAAAGTTGGTTAATACACTATCAGATCTGTGTCGTGGAGTGCTTAATATAAGCAACAACCACAAGCAGAGATTTGCCAGGGCAAAATATCCCAGTAGGAAATTACTGCTTACCGAATCGATTCTGTAAGTGCTGATTGGTAGCTACCAGCGCTTACTTTCCTTATTACAGAATCGATTACATTTACATTGGGGATGTCCTAGGGTGGTAAGCACTTACCAACTAGCTTACCGGTAATCACTTATCTCCGCGGTGAATGATAATTGCTGAAAACATTGATTACTACGTCCTAGGGTGGTAAGCACCTCTTATTTGCCTTATATAGAATTTACTAACCTTCTTAAATTATTGTTATTATTATTAGTTTTACTGAACAGTACTGGCACCGCACTTCAAATGATGCAATAACGAAAAAATTCCTGACTGAGAATTCAATAATATTTAAAATAAGATTTTCGATGCGTTACATATTCGCTTACTAAGCGTTACTTTTGGTAAGATCTTACATTTTCAATAATTTCTTTAAAGAAATATGCACTTACCATGGAAGCAGTTATAACTTTTCCCACTGGGATGCATCAACAGGCTCATCATTTAGTGCTGGTGTTAGTGGTAAGGCTACCCCAGTAGCGAATCGTTGGCGATTTCAGCAGACCTTGCCAAATCACCCCTTTCCCAAAAACATGCCTAGGAAGCGAGTTGGTAATGGCTCTTATTTTAAAATTCCCACCACTTTTAAAACTTGAGCAATAATTGTATTACCACTTCGCTTCTAAGGGAATGAACGTTTTCAGGGCTGAGTTCAGACATTGCCAAGGAAGCGAGTTAGTAATGGGATCTGTCTTAAAATCTGTTTTAATGGCATTACCGCTCCGCTTCCTATATTTTCATTTTTTCAGGTCTTCTTTTCGAATAGAAATATGTACATAGCAAGCAAGTCTGGTCACGTTAAGTAAATTTTTTTTCTTGCTAAATAAGCTGAGGGGAAAAATGAAAACTCACCGATTTTTAGTTAAAGTTTAATTTTTGGCGCATAAAAATGTTCGGCGAAAAAAGAAGTGATAAGTAAAATTTTAATAAAGTGCTATAAAGTATTGAATGAAAAATTTAATTAAAAAGTGTTGTGAAAGTTAGTTATCTTTGTTTTTTACTTGCAATATTTTTTTCTAAAACTGATATAACATACATGTATTTTTATCATATGTAAATACTATGTCTGAAATATACAAACACAACACATAACCACTTGAATTTATTTATTTGATTTTATTTTGGACCTCAGACTTCCCTGGAAGCAATATATACAATAGGAAGGCCTGCTTTTACTCATAACTGGTAACCGATGAAATAAGTGCTTCCTTGGAGGGGCTATAGGAAGCCCTGCTGGAACAACTTCTTGGTAACCCCTGAAAGAAGGCTAGCAAAGGAATCGAGATGGGAAGTACTTGCTCCCTATGACATCGCAATGTTAAAATCATGGCTGAAGTAATAGCAAAAGTAATCGATGCTAAGCTAAGGGAGGCCTGAAAGAATCACATTTGGGGTAATGCCCAAATTCGCTACTGGGACGCTACTTTACAATACTACTACAAGCAATAAATAAACAAAAAACAAGAAAAATGTTATGTATGTGCGAGGAACTACATTGCGCAATACATTTTTTAGTGTTAAGATTAAAGTCAAGAAAGTTTACATTCAAATGATAGAGTTCACTCATGCGGTTAATAGGCTCATGCATCCCGTAATTTCTTCTATGATGAGAAACCTGCAGTAACTCTATTCTACGCAGGTAATGCGATCCCCCACGAAAGTTTGATTCTAAAGAGGATAATAAATCAGGTGCATCAATCAGACCTGAGATCAGTTGATGCATAAAAATGATATCATTATTGACCCTTCTTTGAGCCAAAGCTCCAGGGAAGCGAAACGAATGAAGCTTCGCTGGATGGCTTCAATTCGAGCATTGAGATTTTTTTGAGAAGGTGTCCATACTTGCGAAGCATATTTGAGGTGAGGACGGACAAGACTGTTAAATAGTGAGAGAGTGACATAAGGATTTTTTAATTCTTTTAACGAAACCTAACATTGCGTTTGATTTATTCACAATGTGGTTTATATGCTCTTTAAAATCAAGTTCAGAGCTAAAATAAACACCCAGGTCCTTATAACTATAAACCCGACAGAGATGGTGATTCGATATCGACTAGTAAAATATAGTCGGTACCCGTTTCCTAGAGAATGTCATGGACTGACACTTGAGTGGATTAAGGACTAAACCATTTTTACAGCCCCAGGTACTGAGGTTATCAATATCTGACTGCAGAAGTCTACAATGATTTATGGTTTATTAATTGCTTTACTAATCTTTATATCTTCAGCAAATATAAAGAATGTTGCTATATTTTATGATTGATGGAACATCATTAATAGCAAAAATGAAAAAAGTGGACCTAGGTGACTTCCTTAAGGGACACCGGATACTGCTAAGAAGGAGTCTTAAAGAAAATCTCTAAATTTAACCTGATATGACCTCTTGTGGAGGTAAGAGGCAACCCACGAAACAAACAATGGGGGAAAACCTAGCGCCTCGTAAATAATTATGTCATGAGAAAGCTGATCAAAAGCTCTGGAGAAATCGATGTAGACACACTCCACCTCATGACCATTTTCTAAGGCATTGGCATAGCTATGAGAAAATGTTAGCAGGTTTGTGACAGTAGACCTGTTTCTGACGAATCCATGTTGTTCCTTACAGATAGCACCTCGACAAAGAAAAGTAAGACTATCACAAAACAAAACATATTAAACTGTTTATAAGAAATGATTCTTAAAACTAGCTCCCTCAGTCGGATCCCGGGAAACCCAAGCTTTTGGGCTCCATGGGAAGTATTGGTGCAAATATGGGATAAAATACCACGATGGGTGGCTTTAATTTCAATGTATTGAAGTAGGTTACCTTACCTACCTAGACTCCACAGTGAACTCTAGCAACTAATCATCGTGGATCTCGAACGAAGGATAACCCCAACAAATCATTGCTTCTAAGGGGTGAGAAGGCAACTCGCCCTCTAAAGAGCAACTAAATAAACGTTGTATAAGACCTTTGTCATCCCTAATCACACTGAATAAAAACTTCCTAGGAGGCCGTTTATGAAAAATACTCCGCGATCTTCGATCATGTTTGTATCGACACGCCGCGCCGACGGATATTACATTATGTATGTAAATATAATGACGAACTATACGTCATCGACTTATTCAAAAAGATGGCTTTAGAGCTAATGAACACCAATGCTCCGCCTCGGAAAATATTCGAATCAGGGAACAGGCAGAGGAAGACATTACCCAAGGTGGCACAAGAGAGGGGCCTCAACCAACTCGGCTTCCGAAACAAAAGGCAGCTGGCTTGGGATCGAACTGCCTTGAGAGGCTGGTTGGTTGAGGCTTAGGTCCAGCCTGGACTGTAGTGCTAGCTTAACTAAGTGACAGTTCGACAGACATATCAGAATACTTCAAAGGATTTAAAATATCTTGGAAGCCAGTCGGCGAGACGGTAAATGGAGAGAGTTTTACGCAAAACACAGTTTTCACCAAAAAGTATTGAGTTTCCACCAGAGTAATAATTTAATTTTTTATTTTTTAAATTTATTGTCTGATCTGTTACCTTTGAAATATTATTGATTGATGAAATCAACATGAGAGCATTGGTTTGTACTGGTACCCTTTTCAATAAAGATAACCCACCAAGATTATCGAAGGCCATCAATCTATTTGACAGATGTATAGGTGCGAAAGAAGAACAACAAAGTAGAACAAAAATATTGTGATTTGAATTCGTTCAATATGCCTACCAAAGGACTTTTCCCCTACTACCACTATAAAGGCAAAAAATATGGCGAATAAATTGATTGTTCGGAGCCTTATGTTGAATCATTCTTTTTTGTCTCACAAGAAGACGAAAAAAAAATTAAATCAACAAATAGTTTTTTTTGTTGTTGTTCTTTGTTTCCTATCCCGTCTTGGAAAATTACGATTATTACCGAAGGACAAAGCTACACCTTCAAGATATTAAGGACGTAGTTATTACTTCTGTTCCGCATGGCTTAGGTGAAAGGTTTATTTTTTGTTTACCTTTCAGCTGTGTTGATTTTTTCCTTCTACTGTCTTGAGTGTTCGTTTGAGGTTTATTGGTTTCTCGGCCTTGTCGAAAAAGAAAACAAGGGTAAGGGTAAAATACAAAAATAATATTGGTATAAACTTGTATGTACAGGTAAAGGTATATTTGACTTAATATTCCTGAAAACATAGAAAGGAGAAGAAAATTGAAATGCTAAGCATTGACGTGTCAACGGGGATATAGGGTGGGGCTTTTCGAATTTGTATACAGATACATACATATGTATGTAAGCAATTTGTGTCAACTAGTTTTATGCGATTATAATAAAATTTGTTGGCCGTAGAGAAAAATTCTTTGGTATTATCAAAGCCATTTTCGATAAAAGAAATATTTATAGGTATGCCAAAAGCGACACACAGATATCACCTGGGACCATACTCGACAGGGGTAGACTTACACATGGAAAGTCAACCATACCCGTAGTTCAGTGCAGCGAGAGTGATATTTTGAGGCATCTCAAAGCTACTACACCCTCGTGGATCAGGGGTCAACTTCATTAAAAACTATGTTCTTTCTCTTTTCAATGCACTATTTAATGCTCCTAGCACTCTGTCGCCGGTTTACAAATGTGAAAAATATTGAAAACCCAACACAATATAGATTTCACTTTTTATATAAACACTTTCAAATTATTTCCAAAGTTTTTGTGAAACTCCCCAAGTGCGATTACGATACGAACATTTGAGTGAGAAGTCCTTTTTTCTTCATCTAACAACAAAATAAGAAAATAAAAACTAACCATCCGCTTGAGATGAAACTTACACTATATGTATACTTTTTATGATGTTTGAAGTGTTCGTACATCAAAAATTTCAACTTTTCTGGTAGATGAAGCTGGAACTCAAATATTTGTAAACTCACCGTACGATTAAGCTGACTTTTGATTTACGTGCACTTCTCGCTTCATAACAAATATATTGTTTAAGTTTCCAAATAACATCGTTCGGTGTACCAAAAGTCACTCGAAAACATTTGATTACGTTATATGACATAAACACTTTTTTCAATGGGTAGCGAAGCTCACCAGGAACCACTAGTAATATATAAATAAAAAATAAGTATTATCCTATCCTATTCTACTTCATATCCTTCCTACTAATATATAAATGTGAAAGTTTGGATATTTGGATGTTTGTTGCTCAATCACGCCTTAACGGCTTAACAGATTTGAATGAATTTTTCGGGAGTAGATTGTCCACTTCCTGGATTAGCAATTAGGCTACTTTTAATCCCGAAAATATAATTCCTTCGCATTTTGCCAGTTTTCGCTCTTATTATTTGCTCATTATATTAGGGTTAACCATTGTCACTGATCGTCAATCTGTTGGGAGAGGGCTGTTCGTGTAGGTGTTATGCTCTTCTCATCGCCATAAATCCATCGCTATTGCTTTATCTTTTATTTTCATTCTATTGAATGATGGGTAAACCATTGCATTGATCGTCTCGTCATTCTGTTGAGAGAGGGTTGTTCGTGTTAACATTATCCCAGTCGCGGATGGCATGCATTCCAGAACTAGTTCTATAAGTACTTCTAGGGAGTTCGGAACTACTTCTCAACTTGATTCCAGCACATGTAAAAAAAGCATTAAATTTAGCATTGCATGTCATAAGGCGGAAGCGATCTCTTCTCCACTCTGCAATACCCAGAAATTGTCTCAGAAGTACTTCTCAAACACAGTACAAAGAAGTAGTGCATTCATGCCTTCGAAAAAGTCAACGTAGAAATATTTCTCGAACACATTACAAGGAAGTTATGCATTCATGCCTTTTTCTGAACTTCTTAGTTATTTTCATAATTTTCGAAGATTTTTTTCTATTTTTGGGGTTATTTTTTTTCCAACTCAGTTGAAAATCTGTAAATCAGAGTTTAATAAAAAATCATTTTACATAGCATATTGTACCTAGAACGTTTCAAAGAACATATAGGTTGAACCGAGAAATCTTAAAATCTTCAATCAAATGATTAGCATAGGTTAACAAACAAACGCAATTCTAAATGCGACAGTCATTAAAAACGCAATGAGATCATTTTACAGAAAAGTATACTTGTTGAGTCCTTCCTTGCCGCATTACCTCGCATTCGTACGGTAATGCACTGAACTTTTCTTAAGCATATACAAATTCCATCCTGCATTACTCTTCACTAGTTCGGTAATGCCTTCCATTTCACCAGTTTTAGGTTCGATGAACAGTATTGCATTATGGAGGGACTTCTTTTAAAATTGAAACACTTCATTGCCTGCAATGCAGCCTAATTCTATGTTCACTACTTCTAGAAGTAGTAGAAGTAGTTCCAAAGGTAAGGCCTTGCAAACCGGCGACTGGGTATGCTTTGTGGGATTGTGGCACAAAGTAGAGCAGGGATGACTTTTCTGATATTTGCAACAGATTTTAATTAGTTATGTTTCTGCTTCATCAGCGTGCGGATCCACATCAAGTGAAAGGGGGGAATGCATGATATTTTTTACTTTTTTTGTCACTTTACGGTGGTATTAAGTTACCTTAAGGTTAAATCAGTAGAAAACTAAAGAATAAAGTCTTACCTTTTATTTCAATTCACAAATACATATATTGTAGTAGGGGTAGGTAGGCGTTGTTGAGTTTTAAAATCAGTAAATAGTTGGTGATTTTAGACAAACCTTACCAGTTACTCCACGCTCAACACCAATAGATGAGCTCAATGCTTACATCAAAGCCTAATATCTTCGGTGTTTCCATAATGTTACTTTAACTATGAACATTAAGTACAACTCTTAGATATAGAAAACCAGAAAGTACCATTTTTTGATGGTCATAAAATACATATTATGTACATAGTATGTGTGTAGTTGTGTTTGTACACAGGTGTATTACATTGCCATCAAATTTTATGCAATCGTTTCATCTACAGGGAACAACCGCTAAGTTCGGATTATAGAGAATTATAATGTATTGACTTCAGAATTTTTTAGAATCTTAATTTAAATAATATCGCTTCATGCTACTTCCTTTCTATCATACTACAATCAAATGACGCGACTGATTTAAAGCACGGGCAACGCCGGGCAGGCAACAGCTAGTAATAATAATAAAATAAGGCTTAATGTCTGACAATTGAACGAGTCTGGAGATCCAGTCTGATTCTGAACTTGTGTTAGCTTAAGCTGAAAAACCATTCTCGCATCGGTAAGTCGTCAAAAACGGAAACAGAACCCTAGGTTATACCCTTTCAATGACTGCAGGGTAATTATCTTACTTCCAATCTAAAAGTAATTTCATATTAGAATCTTCTAATTCGGATTATTGTCTCAGAAGGGATGAACAATTAATGTTGATCTAATACTCATACTCTGACACAGTTAGCATCGATGGTTTGGTACAATTTGCTGTTCGGCGAAGAATATTTTAAGCTCGTTGCGCCATTCAAAGAACCTGGATATAACTTCTCCTCCTGAAAGCCATCTCACTTTCGTGTGTAGAAGACTTATGACTGTTTTCTATAAACGTTTTAGTTAATTCTCGGATGGAACTCGGAACCACTTTGACCATTCCAACCACCTTTTGGGAAACGCTGCTCTAAACCATCATAATTTCTCACCTCTAGAGAGGCACATTATAATTGAACGAATATTTGCTGCAATAAGCTACCTCAGGCTCTTAAAAGATTACTATGGTGTTCATTCAATAAGCTTGCTTTGCAATAAAGAAAGCCCTAAGGAAGGCATTTATAGGTACCAAAATCGTTCTGCTTATGGTTTTGTGAACATAAAAATTGCCATAAGCAATGTAAATACGAATATGAACAAAAAACATCCTGTTTTAAATTTTTGTTTTCTTTTCCTCGTTGGTATGGCTGCGTATATTTTAGTTAGTAAATTGTTAATCCGCTAAGACCATCAAACCTGTTTCAATGAGTATTTCAGGATATTTTATGTGTATATGTTAGTACCACATGATATAATTATAAGCTTTTTTTTTGCTTTGTTAAGTTTATTGCTCATATACGCAAATGAAAAACTCATTTAGTGGGTATGCTCGACACCAAGCCAAAAGGGGCAAAACGTTATAATAAACACTCTATTTCAGCACGCCAACTATGTGTGTACACCCTCGTACGTACAACATGCATCTGAACGAGTACTCTTATGTATACAAGGCTCTTGCCAATATTAAATGTAATAATTATGGTAATTACTTACATCCAGGACTTTAACCCAGCACTATGCTGGTATGTTAGCGCGCTGTATTAAATTTCTGGTTCAAATCATCTCGATGTGGGCCATGAATTTCTATCAGCAGCTAAAGCCTTTGTCCATTACAAAGTGAGGCTACCCCCACATATTATAAAAACGAGTGTGTATATAATACGATGAGGTTAAAGTCTGGTAAAAGTAGCTACTAAAGGTTTTTCACTCAATCGTAGTAGGTATGTATGTACCTCTTCCAACCCAAGTGATATATTCCACAGTCTAACCAGTAGAGCCTGATAATTTATGACCTTTCTGAAGGTGTGGCCAAACAATGTCTACGGTTTTACTTTCATTTCTCCAAACGACATGGTATGGTATGAGTCGGTCTACGTATGTGGATGAGAAATGATTCGAAGGGTTGCTGTCAGGCATTTATTCCATTTGTCAGGCAAGATGGGGTTGATTGTGTATGGTGAAATTTTTTAATTAATTTTCTATGTGCCTAATCGAGTATGGGTTTTTATAATGAAGATGGCCAAGAAATTATTTATGTATAAAAGTTCATTGTCCTATTGTCATGCATGTCGGGTAATAAAGGAATATGGATTCAGATGTGGTGGATGTCATTTAGTCGGAAAGTTAATTATTATACTCCTGACAGGACGAAAATTTATTTCTTTAAAATGATTGCATAGCTTTCTGTTGGATGTTATTGAATTTTCACAAAAGAAGAAAATAATACATTGTGATTGTTATTTCGAGCGATTATGTAATATAATTATGTGCATTCATGAATTATTTTTAGTAAACTTGACTGGATCTTCTTGAGACAACATTTGGTATCATTTGTAGTGAATCTTTTGTTTTATTTGTTCGATCTTCGAGAGTTCATAAATCGAAATAATTTTCTGTAATGATGCCTGCAACAACAACCAATGTCGAGAAAACGCGATGGCCTTTTGCTACTTACGTCGAAAGGTGTTACTATTGAATTTGCTACAGAAGTTTAATATCTGGGAGTTTGCCTATATGTAGAATACACACTTCGAACAGAAATAACATTGAGTACTCAGAACTTTCTGGCAGTGCCGACGGGCTTTTGGAAGAACATGACGTCTTAGACTGACGGCCGAACACTGTCTATACAGCGTATTATGAATTGCTTCTACGACTCAGCGCACCCATTGTGTTGACATCGAGGAGGGTTTTAGTAGTGTTTTTATGAATTTATATCGCGCGAAATAAAGTACAGCGAAATAGTGAATGCAGAATATTTTATTGCGAAATTATTACAGACAAATAAACTGATAGCTGCCGTAAATTCATTGCACTAGTTCTCCTTCATTGGAAAAAAATCGAAAATTTCCCTTAATACTGTTTTTTAATAATTAAGTATACAATTAATACAACCTCATATGTGTCGGTTTGTGCTGACATGCAGGAGGGTTTCCAGATGTATAATCATAACTACATTATTGAAACCCTCCTCGATCGCAACGCGGTGCCGGTGGATGTGCTGAAATGTAGGAGGGATTCATGATACACATTTTAGATTAACACAATTAAAACCCTACGCAGTTTTTGCGCTGAGCTCGACGAGGGTTTACTTAAACTTACTTACACAAACTTAGTTGGCGCTACAGCTCGAGGTGAACCTGGGCCTGCTTCTCGCAACCATTTGTGTGTGCGTGTTATATTTTTGCACAAATGGAAGGGACCTACAGTTTTTTGCCGACTCCGAACGGCGAGTTGAGAAGCTCAATCGAGACAAATGTTACTCTTTGATGTTTGTCAGACATTCGAAAGAGGTGGGCACTGTGAAAAACTTTTAGGTGTTTGCGGCGGGATTCGAACCCAAGACCGCTGGCTCAGTAGTCCGACGCACTAACCACTTGCGCTACGGTGCCCCTTTTCAGTAAATAAGCAATAAATATTATGACGTTGAATAAGTGTAGTGTTTTATTGAAATATTAAAATAAGAGCGTGGGTGAAGTAATATACCACATGTATGCACCATTTGCGGCTATCACATAACAAGGGAGTTGTCAAAATAAAGAGAATTTCCTGTAGCAGTGACGAATTGAACTTTCTTTTGTCAACAAGGGATCATCTATGTATTATTCACAAAAAATGTTTTCACACAAGGGGCTACTAGTTGCCAATTATTCATTTCATTCGTGTACGCTGTCAGCTTTATCGACGAATTCATGTTGCCATATAACAAAAGTGTAATAATAATAGGAATGTTATCAGTCAAATTGAATTCATATTTTGCATGTTTCCGAAAATTCTTAAGAACACGACCGAATTTCATATACCTAGACAAAATATAAAAGTCAGCCGTAGAAGTGATGGCATAATGGGAAAGGGGTGGGGTTGTCTTTCCACGTGCGAGAGTATCTACGCTAATACGAGTATGTATGTATGTACTCACAAACATCCGCAACATATTCGATTTAGATTCTGTCCGATTTTTTTTTTTGCAGTTTCAAATTCTCTAACTTAACAGCTTACAAAGAGCAGAAAGTCTTATCAAGTTGCTCCCCTGGTGTGGTTTGTATCAAACACAAATTAGTATTTCCATGCAAAAGAAGTTAACGTTTCTTTAAACAAAATATTTATGCATCTTTAATTAATTCACAAAAAAAAAAAAAAACAATTAAAAACCACTTTCCAGATCAAAATAATTATGATGATTAATTTCGCCTTATTTTCAAACAAAGAAATTCATATTCCCCGGAATGGAAGTACAAATCCTACCCAGCTGGCACTCTACTAATCTAATTTTTATTCTCCTCCGACACTAGCGATAAATAATAATTATGAGAAAAAACACAGTACACAGCTACCGGATGCATTCATTTACTCACAGATACAAGAACAAAGTTTCAGAGTGTATAGTTGAAAGCTAAGCGCGTAGGTTTGTGGACACATGTTAACCTTTTTGTATTTGTTTCTCTGCTGTAGGGTGATCACACTAGGCAAGGATGGATAGTATTTACAGGGTCAGAGGCTGTGGATTGCAGATTCAGCATTAGCATCTCTTCCTTTCATTCATAAATGGCACGCACAACGAACAGCAGAAAAAAGGAAGCACGTTATACGAGCGTATGTTCATAGATACTTATAAGCAAAGAAAAACAACTGCTAATAAAGGCAAGAGCGAAAAATGGCATTCATCAAGCTAATGGTTGAGGTCGTAGTGAGCTTAGGTAATTGTTACTTATGGTCTGTTGGCTAAAAACTATAACCCGGTATCAAAATGTTCAAAATCTAGAGGAAATTGAATACAACGTCTATATGCATAACTAGCTGGCATGGTAATCAACACAAATTATCTACATATTTTCGCTTCTGGATGAACAAATCGACAATATACCACTGAGGTTAAAGGTAAATTGCGCCCTTTTTAAATTTCCGTAGAGAACTATACATATGTATGTATATAAATCCGTTTGTCTTTTTGTACGTCACTTGTGTATGTATTAAGATGAAATTTGGTAATGAAATTAAGAGATTTTGGACATTTTTTTGGCACCTACCTCATACTAGTGAAAAATAAACAAAACAAAAAATTAAAAAAAAAAAATGTTTTGGGTCTTCGTGATATTTGCATTTATATTCATTTCAAGTCCCTCATCTCTAATTTTTTAATTATGAAAGAACTCAAAAACGAACGAAAAATTAAGGAAAAGTACCAACTTTCTGAAAAGTATATGCATGTAGTCTTCGAAGTCCGAGTGTCATTCTATTATAAATTTTTTAATGGGAAATGGTACAAAAACACGGTAAAATAAAGCCCTAGTTTTGGATAAATATGTACATGTGTGTACATATTACAGCATTGGCAAAATATATTATGAAATTTCTAAAATTCTTTATATCTTTTAGTAAAACAAAAGATCAATCAAAGTAAGCTGATTTGATACATAAATAGTTTTATTAGACTTAATTAATATCTGGTTGGGGGCTACATTTGCCCTTTATGACTACAGTGACTCGCTTAGGCATGGAGCAGACAAGCTTGCGGCACTCTTTCGAAGAAATATCATTCCGCTCCTGCTGCAACACATTTTTGACTGATTCTTTTGATGTAATCGATTGCTTCTGGATCGTTCAGAATAGCCCATAAATGTCCTATAGGATTGAGATCCAGGGACTGCGGAGGCCACTCGAGCAGGTCTATGTAATTGGCGGCCATGCATCCGCAGATCGCGGCACTTCCTCCATCACGCCGTGCTTAACGTAAGATACCACGCATACTGGGTTGTGATCTTCTCCAATTCTTCATCTTACTAAAGTCACACCAGGAGTGCCAAATATCTGAAAATTGAAAAAAAAATATTAAAGTTAGCTAAATTTGTTTATGTCTAGATTAAAAATTGGAAAAAATTAAAAGTTCCCCAAAGTTAGATTCGTCTGACCATATATGTTATATTGAACCAATATTCTTCAGTGGAATGCACATGTTTTTTCGACCACTCCAAGCTTGCCATCTTGTTTTTTCTGAGAGCGACTCTGCCCTTACGTCCTTTAATTCTAGCTTACCCAAATCTTCTTCTAACGATTCTGAAAGAAATTATTTTTTTCCGACACTCCGGCAACTCAGCGGCAAGTTCAGATGAGCTCTCGACGATGTGTGGTAATATTATTTTCTCCCAAAGTTTTCGCGATTTGCGTGCCAACCAGTCTGCCTGTATTATTTGATAGGGTGAAGTTTGCCTCCTTTAAATAAAAGCTGTATTTTTACACGTTCTACCAGACTAAGCTCACTTTTTTTTGGTATTTTAAAAGAAAATTTAACAATCTGCATAATGATGAGCAAACTGACCCCAGTAAAATGTGAAGGCCATTTACAACTTCGTATCATGATGCCTTAGGCCTTAGGGCATTAAATTCAAACAAATGAACTCAAGTTAAGGACTTTGTAGCAAAGAAATAATAAAGAAAATGTTGCCTAATACATGTGGCCAAAGTTATATTTTTTTTTTTTACTGAATGCTCTAATTAATAGGTATTCGTAAGCTCTAATAGAATTCTTTGGGATCGCACTTTAATATTGATACTTTTAAGAGTTTCGTGGAGTACTAGGAACGGTTTTATGTAGTTTCGGTCCTAATGTTTGTCTGCCCGTATGTCACAGCCATCTCCATCTCTGATTTGTAAGATTGAGCTGAAATTTTGTGAACAATCGTAAGTCGACGGCGACCCAAAAACATATGTAAATGGAGAGGCTTTTGAAAATATTTTATTTTGTACCCCTCTCCCATAGGCTCCCTGAAATTACGCCAAAAGAAATTACGCCAAAAAGTGTTTTGGAAAAAGAGCCAAAATAATTAATATATTAATAATTAATAAAATAATTGTGGCGTAAAGTTTTTGGAAAAAACGCCAAAAACCAAAACGGAAAATTCGCCAGAATACAAGGAAATTACGCCAAATTTTTGGAATAAAGGCCAAAAAATAAAATGGAAACTACGCCAGAAAAAGTTTCCCTTTTTTGATTTAATTTCCAAATTCGGTTTGGAAATAAGACCAGAAAAATGCTAATTATTTCCGGCTGCATTTCCTAGCCAAGTTCTTTTGAGTTATGAGTAGTATTGGATATGCTGGGCCGCGCGCTCCGCTGGATGCGGCCGCGTGCCGTCGCGCTGCCAATTTGTACTTTAGAATTTTGACATCTTTATATTATATTATACTGAGCGTGAACTACAGTTATTATAGGTAAAAGCATGTGAATTAAAGTAATTTTGTTACAACAATGCTCTATGTTCTCTCTATTTTGCGACAAAACAACATGCTCAATGAGTAAACTCATGAATTTCACGAGTACCTGGTACTCACGCCCTTTTTTCTTTTCTACTTGGAAAAAAAAGCCAACCACTTTTTTGCGGTTTTTTCCATTTTCAATTTGGAAAAAAGGCCAAAAAAAATTCTGTGGTTTTTACCAAACAATTTTTTTTAATATTTCATAAATGGAAAAAATGTCTAAAAAATTATGGAAAAAATGGCAAAATTCTCAGCATTTACGCCAAACAACTTGGGTGATTTTTCCTAGGAAAAAACGCCATAACTTTGTATGGTTATTTTCGAGCTTTTTTTCCATTTCCTTTTTTTGGCATAATTTCAGGGAGTAGGTACAGTGAAAAATTAAAAAACAATCGGCCATGTGCGAGTCAGACTCGCGTTCAAAAGATTCCGTAGTCGTATAAAATTAACAAGAAAGTAAAAATAATATTGTAATATTGGGAATGGTACTTTTCACACATTTTTAGCTTACTCCCAAAGTTTTTTACATAAAAATTTGAAAAAAATAATTTTGAAATCCTTGCTTTGAGCCTTTTCGAATGATATCCCACATGATATCTTTTTCAGGCATTTATTTTGAGTTTAAATTTCACCACCCACACTGAGTTCTTTCACAATATTTTTGAGCGATAAGTGATAAGAAGAGTGCCAAATTTCAAGTTTCTAGGAAGAACGGTTCTTGGGGTTGTTATTGTGACCGACATTTTAGAGTTAAAGCGAATTTATAATGGTTCCGTATTACCATATGGGTACGGAACCCTAAAAAAATTACACTTACCCCATCGAGTGGGTTTTTGTTGGGTAAATATTTCTTAATGCAACAAAAATGTCATAACAACGTGTAGTTTCAACTCTTTGAGTCACGACATAAACCATTTTAAAGTCATTTTTTGAGCATACATCAGACCTCAGAGGCAATGAGAGAAAAGTGGTAAAATATTGTTACAACAAAGATCTTATCATACCCTTCTCTGTATAAAGTTAGATCTTTGATGATCTCTAAATAATAAGGAAGGAAAATAAAATATTATATTACTTATCATGTCAATAAGTTTAAAATTTATTAAATACAATAAATAATTTTTAAAAAGTAAGCAAAATCAGAAACAAAAAAAGCCGATTTCAAAATGGCAGATTAAGTCCCTTTTAATATCTATCATGTGCGTGCCCAGCACCAATTTTGAGATTTAACAGTTAAAACACAAAACCCTGTCCGAGTATATTTAATATCAGTTCAGGTAATTATCCTGTTCTTTTCTTGTTGTTGTTTCCTTACACTAATAAGATTACTACAAATTGGTCAACTTTTATCCTCATCGATGGAACAAAACAATGATGAAGATTAACAATGTGTATGTATGGACAAACTCGTATCCAAAATATGTACAAATGTATCCCGATTAAGGGAGAAAAGTTTTTTTTTCTTTCATTGCGTGTGTGCTGTTTTGTATGGTAAGAAACTTCTGGCAAAATAAAAGGATAAATTAGATATTAAGCAATTAACTGAAAACGCACAATCTACACGTATAGTGTTCGCTTTAATGCTGTACTTTAGGCAAACGCGTGTGTGTGGGGTAATAAAATTCAATATTGCACACCATCTTGCGGTTGTATACAATTAATTAGTAGGTAATGCTCGTAAATTTTGTTACGATTCATTTTGCTCTCACGGGGATCGACAATTTATCGCATATTTATATGGAAGCAATATTAGGAAATAAAAATGCTTTCGGTTACACATATATTTTAATCGGGAGTTTTAACGTGTTTCAGGGTGAGGTATGTTCATATAATATGGTTTTCTTTTTAACGGTAACACAATTAAATTATTATGTCAAATTTAAGGTGTTTTTGTTGCTGGAAAATAACCAAATTGTTTGCTATCGAAATGGCAGTTTGATCGTAATGCATAACGTGTTCGGAATAAATCTTGGGCAAACATTCCACATGCAGCTCTAATGCTTGGAATAATAATGCGTACATTTTTTATTTCACTCTACACTGAAGGTGTCTATTCAAAACGTTTTATGTTTACTCTTTTCGAGTTCCAAACCTTTAATCGTATTAAAGACATCCATTGGCAATAGATTATAAAACTACCATATCTCACCTATGTTGAGTGCATGCAATTGCAGCCAATGTTCCAATATGTCCCATCATCACTAACGTTATACGGCCAAATGAGGCTGCTGGCATGGAACCCTCACCAAATACGCAATTTATGTGGATGCAGTGACGGCTCATAAGGCACATGTGGATTTATAGCCGTCCAATAGCTGGTTCACAAAGCCATTTAGCCATCTTCATTGCAGAAGATGATATTGCGCTGAAATTCCGAATCGGTTGTAACCATTTCCAGAGATCAATCTGAGAAAGTTTTACACTTCAAATGGTCAGCTGACTTTAGTTTTTGAGTCCATTTGTTCTTACACATCCTTTACGATGTTTGAGCAATATCGAATTCCTGCGAACAACGTGAATCTCTTACTGGCACCGAAACAAAGCAACGAAAATGTACACTCAAATCGTCGGCTGAGAATATAGTTGTCGTATGTCAAATTTTAGCATTTTCTGATTTTGATGCATTATTATATTATTCGATGAGATCTTTCTATTGGTGCTATCAGTTTTTGCCTACCATCAATAGTTTCCGAGATATATCGTGTTATTTTGTCGTATGTAGGCTCTAAGTAACGGTTTTAGTATTTGTTTGTCGTATGCAGAGAGTTTTTTTTACATACGACAAATTTTCATACAAAAACTGAATTCTTTTTAGTAAGAATTTAATGGTCGTATGTAAAAGAAACGCTTTGCATACGACAAGTAAATACATACCTACTACAATTTGCGTGATTAATTGACGTATGCGTATTGATAGTGTTAAAACTAGTATCGCCTGTGTCGACCAATTGTGAGAGAAATTTAGCATGTATTCATATTTACTGGTTTACCTGATTTTTACCTGGGTTAGGCACAACATATTGGAAAAAAATTATACACATACCTACTGCACTGAAGAGGGCCACTTCACAACCTTCCCAGCAAAGAAAAAATTAAACGAATATGTTGTGTTTAAGCCAGTTACGTTAGCTAAGGTTAGGTTAGGACGGGGTATGAGGCTGAGCCATCATGAAAACACTTGGCACCATTGTGGGCCCATCGCGATCCGCTGGAACCTTCTATAGATGATACCAAGACCGAAGCATTTCCGTCTAAACATTTGATTTCCCTGCAAAATTTAAAAATTTGATTGTGGCGGGTTTGGCCCACCTCTTCCAATGTATCAAAAAAGTATCTCCCTGAAACTTTTTTGCGCGAACGAGCAAAGGATACATATATTCGACATCCTATGAACTCAAGTCATTGCAGTATCTGCAATGAATGCAGATGTCCGTACTAGAATGTCCCATTCTTTTGACATGCCTTCTCAGGAGACAGTGTCCGGAAAGAATTCCAATTAAAGTCCTATTTAGTCCAAGTATTACTTTGGTCCTTTTGTGATCTAAGGCCGGCCAAAGAGCCTTGGACACCCTATGTCCCTCTATTCCTGACCATTTATTGGCCGCCATGCTAATGATGGTATTCTTTATTTTCACCCTGATACCGCATGATGGTGGTACTAAGTGCACCATCTCAGTTATAGGCAGTGCCCCCCCCCCCCCTCCCCCCTTTCTTTGTAGCTCCTCAGCGAGCTCATTTTCTTCTACGCCAGAGTGTCCTGGTACCCAACAAAGTTTAACTCTTTTATGTCTGCTTAGGGTTTTGAGCGCAGAGCGATAACCTTCTACAGTTACCGATTTAACGATACACGATTCTAGCGCTCTGAGCGCGGCCTGACTGTCGATAAAGAAGGTGATATCATTATCTGTTATCAGCTTCGTCACCAACAGCTCCACCGATCTCTATACCATACTTAGTGAAAACGAAAAGCATTTTTATTACTAGCACATATGGGAAAAAATATTGTTCCTTTATGGATAGAAAATGTGCTTCAAATCATTTAATATTAATTAATGGGAAAAATAATTTTCCTTTATTTTCTATAATTAATTTATTTTGTATTTATGTACTTCTTGCAAAACAAGAAGTTTTTATAAACTTACAATAAATAAAACTTAAAAATAAAAAAAATAATTGTACTATTGTATTACATTATTACAGGTACAAGAAATTAATTTGAATTTTTATCTTCGTACCTACAAACGACAAACTTGACTTACGAATAAGTAGTATTTTATCGTATGCAATGGTTTTTGTCGTATGTAAGTATTTAAAAATTCGGAAGTGCTCACATACAACAAAATGATTCTACACAGTTTTTTTTACAGGTCAATAACTTTTTCACATCTCGAGATAAAGCATTATGTAAAAAAAACAATTAAGGAGTAAAATATTTCCAATATTCTCTGGAAATTTCATAAAAATTGGTTCGCTAGAAAAAAAGATATATTAAGTCAAACTTCAAATTCAATTTGCCAACAATAGGTACTTTTCACATACGACAACTAAATTCTCAGCCGACGAAATGTTTACACCAAATTACGATCTGAGCTTATAACGAAAAAAAAATAATACTCTTTTTAACTGCGTTTAAATAAAATACGGAATAAAATTGATTGATGGCTTTGCAGATATTTTATTTTTAAGTAAGTTTCATTTATCTTGCCCATGCAAATTTTTGACTTTCGGTCGCTTTTCTACAAAAAATGCATAATAAACATACCGTTACGAAGGTTTTAAGGCATGCTCATTTATGAGACTACCCGCCAAAATCATAATTTCCATACCATTTTCCTTAAAAACCCCAGAAAGAGTTAGGTTTGAGTCTGTAGGCCTAGTAGTAAAATTTACCTAAGAAAATTGTGTAAAAGATTAGAAAAAAAATTAAATTCATCAGTTTAAGTTTTGAAGCCGAGGTTACGCAAGAGTTGTTTAGAAACGGTGTTTGAAACAATATCTTTTACAAAGCAAGAACACGCAGATATTATTTACGTTTATGGGCTATGTAACGGAAGTTCCTATAGAGCACGACAATGATACCGTAAGCTTTATCCTTCCTAACCCTATTTTTGTTCTCTTTTCCGATACTTTAATTAATTTGCTTCTTCTTTCTCCCAGCGATGCAAACAAAGCCATGTACTTCAATCAACAAAGCCATGTACTTAAAATCACTTTTTTTTTATCTCGACCAGTTTTTATCGCTCTAGTACAATTTTCATTTTCCAACGGGTAATAAAAGCACTTTTTTGCTCGAGATCAATTTTTGTGAATTTCGGATCGAATTCGAGATTCACACCTACTTGCACTAACACCAAAACATTTTATACGAAATTTCAACGCAGCACATCAAAATATTATCAATCAACAAAAATAATATCAGAAACTGACTACAAAATTGTATTTATAATTTTTTTTTTTTTTTTTAATTATTTCATTTTACGAAAAAGATGTCAAATTATATACTAATACAATTGTAGAAAAACAGATCAATCTTGTTTGTTTTCCATTTAGCACAAAAAATCTGAAATCTGAGAGCCCAATCGAAAACGACATACGTAAGTTGATTCATAGCTTCTTCCCATAACAAAGAAGCAATGCGCTGCGAACGTAGAGTGTATGAAGCCAATATGTACCTACAATGTATATCAAGGTAATAGAGCGAGCAAAATGTCCTTTGCATATGCAGTTTAGGATTAAGCTACGAGCAGACGATATGCAAAAGTCGCATATATATGCGAGTGCTGACGTCACGATAAAACTCGCAAATTTATCGCAAATGCTATAAAGTAGCCATTGCTTGCAAACTCGCATATAGACGTGTTCACACGATATGCGACTTTTGTCCCAAAACTCGCAAATGCATTTGCGAACATGGTGTTCGCATATGATATGTTCGCAAATGGGGTCGCAAATGTTGTGGCCTATATGCGAGGTGTTCACACGATATGCGACACAATTTGCAGATCACATATTTTCAATCATATGCAGATTTGCGAGCATTATCAATCTTTTGACGTTTTGTATTTTCTATATTGTGTTGGTGATTTGTGACAATTTAAGGTGTGGAAATATATTAAAAATGTCAAAAAGAAAATGGGCTGCTATTGCTATTTTAGCAATAGATATGATGGAAAATGACGACGAAGATGGAAGCCACGTAGAAGCGAGTGCGCAAGTCGAAAGGATTCGTCGTGAATGGGCCAAAGATTGGGTACGACTTCGCGGGACTGGAGGCTTTTGCGCAAAATTGTTGCTAGAACAGCGTGACGATAAACCGGAATTATATCACGGTTTCGTTCACATGTCGACCGACCAATTTGGTCATCTACTAAGTTTGGTAAAACCGCGAATTCAAAAAGTGGACAGAAACATGCGATTAAGCATTCCCGCGTCAGACGGCCTGTTGCTGATGCTGCGCTTCTTGTCCACTGAGGAAAATGTTTGGTCTTTGCAATACCATTTTCGTATTCCAGTGGATACTAGGTTTGTTTGGTAACACGCTTGTTTTCGAAATACTAGGTCCGTTCGCGTACACTGCCAAAACAACGAAAATCCACGAAAAATAACGAAAAACAACGAAAACCCGTTCGCGTACGCGAATTTTGTAGTTTTTCGTAGGAGAGAATGCTCACGAGAGAGTAAGAAATTTCCCCATGTTACGAATTTTAGTCCAAGAAATTTCTTTGGGGTATATTATGAAAAGTGTCAAATCACATACATTCTTCATTTTTTTTTGGTGCTTAACGCGTTCGATTACTTTTTCGTGATTTTTCTGTCTTCGACAGAATTTTAACCCCACTCCTCGAGATTTGATATAAAACCCATATTAAGTGCAAAAAGTACGCGAACCTACTATGTAAACTATCATAGATTCATGACAGTTTCATGGTTATCAATTCTTTTTACCAAGTGCTGTTTCAAAAGCGATTGGTAACTTTTGTTCAAGTTTTCTATCTTTGAGAGTGCAAAAAAAATTTACCAAAGAGACCTACTATTTCGACTATAATTACATGGCGACACATACTCTTTTCGTGTACTGCTAGATAGCCTACGGATTGATTACTTACACAATTACATATAATAGGCCTGTTTGGTAACTTTTTTGTGCACAAGCGAGCACAACTCAAAGACAGAAAACTTGCACAAAAGTAAACAAACACAGTTTTGGTCAAACCTTTCGGTTTGTTTTTGTTTTTCGCCAACAATGAAGATTTATGAAATTTCACAAACTGTCAGATGGCCTGATTTGACAAAGTTGTTCAGCTCATCACAAGAAAAAGATGTTGCGTACAATTTCATCGCTCTTTATTTTTTACGCTCTCATTTCGCTCTCAGCTTGCGATGTACCGTGATTTTTTCGAGTTAACAAACACAGATTCATGTGATTCTATATAATTTTACAAAGTATTACGAAAAGTCACGTATTACCAAACAGACCTAATAATTATCTTCACAATTTAACTGTCACAACTCACAACACAACCCAACCCAACCAAAGCAAAATGTACGATCAAAATAAAAAAAAGGACCTACACCAAACTAAATGTTCAAACTTTTGAGATCTCGGATTTGTTCGCAAATATGCGGTCATATGCAATGTAAGGTTTTCGTCCGGTCGCATATGGTTGGGACGCTTGCAAATGATCGCATATGCTCGCAAATTGTCACAAATGATATGCGAAAGTGTTCACACGATATGCGGAAAAGTCGCAAATTGGTTTGCGAACTGGGTGTCGCATATCGTCCGCATATGCTTTGCGAGCATATGCGGACTGTCCTAAATTGGTGTTCAGACGATATGCGAGCATTAATCGCATATGATGACGCAAAAATTACGTCAGACTCGCATATACATGCGACTTTTGCATATCGTCTGCTCGTAGCTTAAGGGATGGGCAATTTATTTATTGAAGTAGGATTGTGCAAAAAAAAACACATTTTATTTTCGCTTTTCATTTAGAGTATCATTATTAAGCTTTGGGTATCACAGTATCAACAGCTTTGAAATAGTATCAAAAGGATACTTTAGTATCATCTTCGGCAGCGCTGATTATATGACGTACGATTTACGGTTTTCGTCATTTACGCACACGTTGTTCCGTGTTTGGGTAAAACCGTATACCGAAAATTCTAAACAGCTTGGAACTTCTTGCGTACGTGTTCGTTCTTCGTTCTTCGAACGTTGTTCGATTTTGTCATTTGCACTTTCGCTGTTCCGCGTACATTCGACAACGAACAGCGAATACCGGGTAAAAGAACGAGAGTGGAAAGCCAGCTTTAGCGCTTTTAAAGTTAAGGCCACCGACTCCGAGTTTCGGTAATAAATTTTAATAATTCGTAAACGTTGCTCGTTTGATAACTGAACCATGACTTAATGGTAGACATTGACAAGCAAAATAGTAATGACAATTCACAAAAAAACATTAGGTCTGTTTGGTAACATGGAAAGTTCTACGTAAACTACATAGAATCTGACAGTTTCATGGCTCTCAATTTTTTTTACTCTCATTTGGCTCTCTCTTTGCGATGAATTACCTGCAAGACCAATTCCTCGGGGTGGGCCGAGCCAACTCTGTCAAACCAGCCATCTGACAGTTTGCGAAATGTCATTATCTTCATTGTTAGTGGAAAACAAAAACAATTTGATAGGTTTGACCAAGTGTTGTTTGAAAAGCGTTTGTTTACTTTTGTGCAAGTTTTCTGTCTTTGAGAGGAGCTCTCTCTCTTTGAGAGGATTCTAGTATTTGACAGATCTCAATTCCGTGTGCCAAAAAAGATACCAAACACACCTATTAAGGGTGGGTGCACATTTAAAAATAATAATCAAAGCGAGCATGGATTGATTGTATCTTTTCCATATGGGAACGTATGTGTGTTCAATTTCGAATGAATTGGATTAATAGTAGTTAATCTTTAGTAAATTCCAAGACCACTTTTATAAAGCCGATCGCCCTCAGTCATTCGGTAGGTCAGCGATGATGATTGTGTTACTTAACACAATGCCTCCTTAGTCCTTCAGAATCAGTTTTTATTTGGTAACAGCGATACTGCATTTAATATTCTTATTGTACATAATCAAGTGCCAAGCGTAGACAGGCAACAACATTCTATTTACATAATATATTCACCGTTTTGTTGTCGTTCTTAGAAACATTAGATACACAGGAGCACTCAGACTATTGTTCTGCTAGTAACGTCCTGTTATTGAAATTTCTTTACCTATGTACATTTGCAAAAAGACATATAAGTATGATAATTTAGAGATAAGAAGCTTAGTTAAGATAGAATAATTTTTGGAATAAAGTTACTTGTTAATGCAGCAGATGGCTTCTAGTTCTTTGTAAGCTTCTTTCCTTTTTTTCGTATCAGGTGATTGATGCCGCCAGAGGGTTACCATCTACCGTCAATTCCTTGTTATGAATTTAAGTAAAGAAATTTTATTAATTTCTTTACTCAAATTTTTGAACCTCGATTTTTAACTTTAGATTTTGTGTTTATTTTACCGAGATCTACAAAATGGCATTTTCCAACCTTTGCGCCAGGGTAATCGTAATCATGCCCGCTCACGAGTACAGGCGGATGCCAAACCCAATCTGGAAGCGTTAAGCTAGCTGCAAAATGCGCAGCGAGCAGATTGGCTTTTTCCAAATAGCTGACAGCTGAAATGTCATTGGAAATCAGCGTCAGAATTGATGACGAGACAGAATTCTTGATGTTTTTTTTACGAATGACCAGCAGTGTTTACTACTACATGAATATTAGCATTGCAGTTATTTCTCGCTTGTTCGAACTTATTTCGGATTTCCTCAGTTGGGGTCGGCTTTAAAAAATTGGTAGCTTATCACCTTTATCATGATAGCATCTTTGCAGCTTGAGTCACACCACGCTGCAAAGAGGCTAGGATGTATTTGTAAATGTTGTTCAAGAAGTGCTTGGAATGCGATGTGTAACCTAAATGAATTTAAATTTCTTTTGTTTGATAAAAAAAAAATCATTTTGAATCAACTGAGATAACAATCGGGTAGCGGATTAAATGCCTACAAGACAAATTTTCCATTTGCACAGCACATTCCTGTCGTTTCACCTTTGTACTTAAAAAAAACCTAAAGAATAAATAAATAATAAATAAATAAATAAATAAATACTAAATAAATAAATACTTCGTCACCTCAGTATTAGGCTGCGGTCAGCGTTGCCACTTTACTGCAATTGCAGTATATCTACTGCATTTATTTCGAAATTTGAATCTACTGCCATTAAATTAAATCTACTGCATTTTTGAAGTATGCTTGTTATAACTTAAGATCGAGATTTTATTCTCTTTTAACACAAAACATAACAACAAAACGTTTCGAAAAAGTTGAATTTCTTATCTGAACGCAGTTGTTTGTGTATGTTTATTATTTTCTACATATACCTTCATATTTAGAAACATAAATGATGCTACGGCTGAGTGAAATAAATGAACCAAGGGCCAAAATAAAACAATAAAAAAAGAAATACAAGTCCATTTGTGTTAAAAATCTTGTTTTTCTGTTGAAATATAAATCTACTGCGAAAAAATTCAATCTACTGCATTTTTAAGAGAATCTACTGCGAAAAAATAGTTCTGAAGTGGCAACGCTGGCGGTCACGTCTCACGCTAGTAAGCGAGTACGCTTGTTGACACGTTTACGCTAGTAAATCAAATAGTACGGCTACTGAATGTATTGGTCACGTTTCACGCTTGAAGCTTGTACGCTTGTAGTAGTGCTCGCGCTAGTAAGCTTGTAGATCAAAATCATTTGATGTTTAAGCTTACAAGCGCGAACGTTGTTCTTTGGTTTATTAAATTACTGAAGGCGTTTCCGAAACAAATAACGATTTTTTCTTTGACTATATTTTTTTTTTATTACTTAACAGTCTTTAGTAAGAACACATATATTTGGTATCAATATGGACAAGCCTTGACAAACTTAAAAAAAAATTTTAAAAAAAAACGAAAAGTAACCATTTATTTTTTTTAGTAAAATGAAAATAATCTCAGGTTTCTTTATGGATGTTATGCTAAAATCGATTTTATGTTAACCGCAAATGGCTGTGTATATTATATATGAACATTATGTTGAATTTTGAGCAAAGAATTTTTTATTTTTGAATTATGAGCTTCCAAAGACGGTTCAGGATGCTCTTCACTGGTGGTAAGCACATCTTTACCTCAACGCGTGACATCTAATATGTCCGATAGCACATACATACATACTAGTGTTGTATCGCCTTGGATATTATTTTCCATATCCTCTTTCTCCAGATTATCGTCTTTCTCATTACCAGAAGAATCATCTACTCTACAGCATTCAGGTTGTCTTTCCGAAGTAACAAACTGTGCACTCAATGATAATAGAATACAAAAGAAACACCACACTCAACATAAACAAAACTAGCGTGAAAGCTAATCCTTCGTCGAAACAACGAGTATCCACGACATATGTATTTCAAAAACTTGTGTTTTTAGCTATCTACCGCTACTGTCAGTGGTAAGATCCCAGCAGTAACATATAATCCCTTTTGTTTTAAGATAGGTACTTTCTGTACAAAACAGTAATTCACTTTTCGAAAGAGCCATTATCAAAGTTATTTTAAATCGGGTACACCAACCGCACAATACCCCGTTCAAATGACTACTAGTAATAGCTTTTGTCGCCTACACTCGTGGAGACGTGACTACTAAAAGCAAGCGTACACGCGCGAACAAGCTCAAAAAGCTTAAACTCTTACAAGCGTGAGACGTGACCACTAAAAGCGTACAAGCGTACACGCACGAACAAGCTCAAAACGCTTAAACGCTTACAAGCGTGAGACGTGACCACAGCCTTATAGTGATCTATACGACAAAAACCTAGTTTCGAAAAAACGACGTTTGACGTTTGAAAGCGAATAAAACAAAAGTCTTATGTACAACAACCATAATAAAAATAAAAATAAAAATTTATTAAAATAGTGGCAACTGAGCTGATCTTATACTCCATTTTTTATTTTAATCGGGTCATTAGTTTATTTTTTATCTTAATTTGAAAAAAAGGAAATTGCATATAGGGCATGATTTTTTTTCAAATTGTGCGGACTTGTATGGTATGTGGCACTTCAATACTGAACGCGATTATGATTTATGAATGCATATGTGCCATATTTTCATACAAAAGTATAAGAAAACCCATTTTTTTTTTTAAATAGGTATAACTTTTCTCCTCTTTGTTTTTTTTTATTTAGCTTTACTTTTTATAAAAAAATAAAGGTTAGTTAACATTTCAAAGAAAAATTACTTGTTAAAATAAACGCGTTTCGTCATAACGGAGATCTAAAGAACCAACTTTTTATAGTTTTTTAGAGGTACGGAACAGACCTAATAATTGTACTTACGTGTCACTTATACACTGAAATCATTTAAAATGCTTCGAACTTTGATTCCTTTCACCTTGCACTATTGAATAGAAATTGTATGTATAGAGCATATCAGCACTAAATTATGTGGTTGCAAATAAAGCATATCTGAGCTCAGTTGTTCATATAGGTCATTTAAACCATTTAAAAAATTTCCAAAAAATGCATACAATATGCCCATACAGAGGCTTATGTGGCAGATCAATCAATTTTCAACACTGATATCCTTTGAAATAATAGAGATAGGAGAGATTTGATTACACCAATCGAAAGATCTTGTTTTTTTCACGACGACTTCAGTGCTTGGCAATATTGACACAATTTGTTCATTGGTCCAAAAACAATGAATTCATTTCATTCATATGGATTAATAATGCGTTGTCTATGCCATTCGAGTGCGTGCATTTGTAACACGTTGGTCATTTTATACTTATGCTCGTGTCATAGTCAACCGAATTCATAAGCTTTGAATACGCACTGCACTTTATTTTCTATAACTCTAATTTAATATTGACTTCAAATTATAGATGAAACTCTGCTAACGTTCCATGTAAACTCCCAAAAATATCCCTACAAATTCCCTATTTCCTGTTTTTCTACTAAAGCTAAGTGAATTAAATCAAGCTTTCCTCCTATCCTTTTCCCGACTCGCATAGAGGTAAAACCTGTTCCCTAATAAACGAAAGTGTTCAACCCAAACGAATTTTTTCTTACTCATACTTTTATGTGTTGTTGCGATACTATAGCACTAAAGAAAATAGCGATATGCTGAGAGTGGCAACAGGTCTTATTCAAATAGAAAAAGGATATCGTTTAAGAACGTGAACAAATTGTGACAATATTTGTACCTATTTCATCGGCGGTAAGCAACAGTTTTTGTATCGTTCAGCATGTAACATTCTTTTCATTGATTTTTCGCATAAACTAAAATTCTTTACTTGCACCCGTCAATTGTTGACCCCCCGAAATAAATCCCAAGAAAAAGGCTCATCTCCTACGAAACCAAGAAGTTTTCGAGCTACCCTGCAAACCCCCTCATCAATTATTACAAAACGGAAGAAACCAATTTTTTTAATTTTCGCCTTGATTTCGCTCAGCCCCGTATTAAAATAATAGAACAGAATTCAAAGCTGAGCGACGCCTCTCTGCCGCTCAGAATTCAGAAACAAACAAACAATTTCATGTATTTTAAATTTTTTTTGCCGCTCAGCCGCTCAGTGCGTGGCCAGGCACTCCGGTCTGAACATTGATCATGATAATGATATCGTTGTTTTCTTTGTTGACGGTTGAAGACGATTTGTCCGAAGTCTCCAGCAAGGTGGCAAATAAGCTACCTTGGTGGTCTAGCCTCTAGCGTATTTATTACTAGCCTATCGCGCAGAGGTTGTAGGTTTAATTCCCACCCAGGGCTACTTAGGGGATCATGGTAGGCAGTATTATAAACCGAGTATTTCGATAGATAATACAAATACAAGAAATGGTTTCAAATGATTTGTTACATGCTGAACGATACAAAAACTGTTGCTTACCGCCGACGAAATAGGTACAAATATTGTCACAATTTGTTCACGTTCTTAAACGATATCCTTTTTCTATTTGAATAAGACCTGTTGCCACTCTCAGCATATCGCTATTTTCTTTAGTGCTATAGTATCGCAACAACACATAAAAGTATAACTTCACGTTTATCCTTTGTATGTAAAAACTGTTACCCGTACTCTACATTATCTATATTTAGACGGTTCAAAGCTCTAAAAGTCCATATAAATACGCGTTCGCATAATTTGGGGTATTTTTACACACGCAAGCGAGCGTAGCGTAGGTGCAAAATTTATGTCACACATTATGTAAATAATATACACACTTATGATTAAAATATATGCATGTCCTTTGTCGTGTCAAGTTTCTTCGTATACTCGTATGTGTGTATTTTTATTCTGTCGCATAGATATATATTCAAATTTATGAGAATACATCTAAAAGTTTACACGGGTGTCTGAATCCTTTTTTCCCCTCAAAGAAACCATATTTCATATTCAATATTTATTCACTCGTTTTATTCATCATTCTCGACCTATAGACTTGAAATCAATGTCAAGGTTGGTTATCCTTCCTATTTTTTGTCTGCAGAAAATACATGTTTACCAAATATTATAACATATTGAAGACTTCATTTCCCCCTCAGCCAATTTAATCAGATTTTCACTCCTTCTGTCGCCGTCGCGCGTCTAAGAGAAACAGATATAAACATGAACAACACATCAAATATGAATTGATGACTATTTCTCTGAACTTTAGCATTTTCAAATCACAAATATCCTTAAGGCGCTTAGTGCCATCAGTATCGGTAAGATTTTCATTCTTTTGGAACTGTTTGCTGCGTGTCAAAGACAGAAGGAGCAAAAAAGAATAAAATGTCCATATCACGAAAATGCCATCCTCTTTCAAAAACAAAAAAAAAAAACGTGTGTATGTATGTAACCAATAACGAGAAACAATAAAATATTAATATGAAATAAATTCAGAAGCCATATGGAACACACATATACTAATATGGTTTCTGAATAAATAAATAGAAAATGGGACGACGGCGACGTGCAAGGTCATCTTTTTATCTGTTTTTCTGGTGAAAAATTGCAGAAGGTGTAAAAGAAAAAAAAAAGAAAATATTCCAACACTACTCGTACTCGTATTCGTATCGACTCGTATCTGAACACCGCAGCAAATTTTACACACATAAATTTTTATTATGAATTTTCCTAAAGGTTCATAACTTCCTTTTCATTGAGTTTAATATCACGATACCAGAATTCATCTTATACATTCGGTCCTTTATACACTGTCTACGTCTACCCCGTTCTACATACTATAATCGGTGCTTAACTTGAGCTTTGGCTCTCCACCCACATACCTCACCAGGCAAATAGGACTACCGCAAGGCAGATTAAGTCAGCTGGTTGAGTTGCTGATTTGTGGCTTGAGTTTTTTTTATTTAGAAATTTTCTTTCGTCCTTCGTTGCTTTCGTTCTCGATTTTTACTGGCAGAGTTTGGTTGGTCGGAAAGTCATTTTCCTGAGAGAGAGAGAGTATAGTGAATATATGAACTTCTTCAACCTTCGACGAAGTGAGTTAGCGCGTCATATCGTAGATTAGTTGTAATCAGCCAGTTACTCATCCGCATCCTTATACGTAAGATTCATTGTTTAAGGCAGCGGAAGTTCGTGCGTTGTTGTGGGCGGTGGGCGGTGGGCGGTGGGCGGTGGGGGTGTTCTATCAACGTACGAGTATATTTATTGCTCCTTTTCTTCGTCACTTCAATTTTACTTTGAGAATTTTCTGTTCACCGATGCGTTTATTATCCTTTTTCAGTGCTTATTGAATGTCGAACTTATAACCTTTTCCACAGACACCCAACTCTCGAGTGTTTTTTTTTCCTTTTTGTTGAAGCGTTGCAATTTCAAATGTGTGAACATTCATGATAAGCGGAATGTGCACAAGCTGCAGAGTGGGTGCTATAAGATGATTCGATTTAACAGCTATGAATGGAGACTAAGGTGGCGAATTACACAGGATTTATGGGAAGATTTTTTAAATCGATGATTTTTATTGTGCGATGGCGCGATGTAAAGTACTGAATTGACTGTTTTTTTTTTTTCTTAGAGTTAAGAGGATGTGAATTGTTTGTGTAGTTGATGCTCATTGTAATGTAAAAATATGGTAGGTGGTTTTGCGGCATTATGATGGTGCTCCTTCCACTAGGCTGGAACGGCATTTGTTAATAGATTAGGTACCATGACCAAATAAGCACTTTCACAATAGGTAGGCCGTCCTTGTTATACCTTCCAGGTGAAGCTTATTATTAAGTGAGAAATATTTGTATATGTATCAAACAGAGTCTAGGGATTTCTACAATATCCTAGCCCTGAGGTAATCATTTTCTATAGAGTCATAGCCTGTTGAATGTTGTCCCAATCCAATGATCTGGAAAAATAGCCGATTAATACAAAGGAGTTATCCAACTTTGTATTAATCGGCTTTGTTATATTTTTCACTATAATGTTCAATAAATGAGCGCTTTTGGATCTTTTGCAGAAATTGATCATTTTGAGGTAATGTTCAGTAGCTTTTTTGACAATTTCGAGCGGTATCTCACGTATAACGTGGCGGATGTTGGTTGCATGGTTTTAGTTGCTCTATTGCTTCGGGTTTAGTGGCATAGACAGTTTTAGCATTTTAGCATAACCGCACCGTGGATAGATGATTCGTACCGAAATTCTATTTTGGTAGAACAACTGAATAGTTTTAAGCCATTGAGCGGTAGTTAAAAGTTGTGAGCTAACATTTGACATTTTGAAAACATGTGCCTATCGACAGCTGCTAATATGAATGCAGTGCTAAATCAAAGGGCTAATAGGCAAGTAAAGAAATTCATCAACTAGTGTAGCTAAGTACATCTTAGGATCTTACAGGAAACTAGCCACTTAAATACAATAATATTTAAATATAGGGCTTTCTAAAAACGTTAACTGTATTAAAAGGGACAAAAGATGGAATTCTGTTTTGTGACATGAGGTGTAGTACCCCACCTTATCTTGGAGTAAATATGAAAAGCCTCCGCACATCTCTATATTTAATCGAAAAACAAATAGGAAAGCAGAAAGTATCTATTGGTTTGTATTGTAACAAATGGCATATAAACATATGCCCAGACATTCGTTTGAATAACGTATTTTATAAAAAATGTAAATGATTTTGCAATCCAGCTAGACTTAATTTGGTAAGATCTGCCACTTTTTGGATTTAAATTGTGTCTGAACGAATTCATTACTCCCGAGGAGTTCATTACCATAACACTTTTATATAGAGTAGAATCCGCAAGACGCTGCTGTATTCAAGCATTTCAAATGAAGAACAAAGTCAATATTACCTAAACAAAATGAAACATTTTTTGCCTAATGTTTCATCGAAGAAGATAAGGTTAGGTTAGAGGGCCTGTGAACCCATTGTCATACCCGTATTGATTTTCCACCCGTTGTTTTAATTTCTAGGTTCTAACCATCCAGACGCACTGATAAATTCAAGTATGACCGATGGTGATCCATCCGATAGCTCGACGATGTGTTCGAAGAAGAATATGCCCAAGGTTTTTTTTCTAAATTGGCAGAGGTAATGGGCTACAAGTTTCTTTAATTTTTTTTTTCAATTTCAAATGTAATTCAAAAAATAAATGTTTTCTGCCGGTTCCTTAACCATCTTAAGCGCATTTTACTGTATTTCAGAATAAATGGATGTCTCAATTCGTAAGGAGACGGGTATTAATCTAAAACGAAATGCTTCTTTAATTGCCCTTATGTTGCCCTATTATGCAAATGCAAACCAACATTGGAAGCAATGTTCCCACAGATAAAAGTTTGACCGTATCTTCAAATAGAAACCTCAATTGGTTATTAAGTTTCCATAGAAATCAACGATGGCCAATGGGAAATACGTACTTAACTTTTTGCTAGCAACTATAATTTGATTGACTTCTTTTTCCATTTCAAATTTCAAATTTCAAATTTATTTATTAAGTAATAGCTTACACACATTAAGATACAGTATCTTATTAAATAGCGGGAGCTTCAATTGTAATTTTCTATGTATAAACTTGAGTGGAAAATTAATAGTAAGCGTTTCAATAATTACATCACTTTAAATAACTTCATTGAGAAAAAAGAAAATAATCTAGAAATACAATATCGAAAAAGAGAAAGAAACAAAAAGGGCACAAATTTACAAATCTCATCATCATCATCGAAGTGTTTCCAAGTATCGCTTAAGTCTCATCCTGAAATTCTCATTCTTAAATTTACCTCAGCTGCTCAAAGCCAAATGGGTTGACCAGCTTCCATTTCTTCAATATGGAATCGCAATTCATTCAATAGTTTTAAGCCCTTACTGGGATATATAGATATGCGGATACGAGTACATAAATCAGTGTTCTCTTGGGTTGGGCAGTAGCCAACAGGACAGTTATAAGTAACAAATGAGTCCGGTATGGAAGGATAAAACCATTACGCAAGCCCTTCATCACGAATAAACTTCCGGGCAGCAAAAAAAAAACTCAAAAGTTATCCTTTACAATTAGAGATTTTACATTTTGACTTTGGGTTTGGGGTTTTGACAAATGATTTATCGGTGATGTCATCAACGTTAAACACACAATACAAAGATAAGGGTCGCTTCGTCCTAGACTTAATCTCTTTTTCGGTACGATTAGGGAGAAAGCATTCGTCCCTTAAGGATGACATAGAAATCTAAATCAGTTTGTCTATAGGAGGTTCTCCAGACTATCCATCCGACTTGAAAATTTTGGGTATTTGCTTTTCCCTTAGAGTATTTGGAGCAGGGGTAGATTAAAACACCAGAAATTCAACCCTAAAAGAAAACTTAGTAAAGGAAAAATGAGTAAATATGAATGAAGAAATTGAAAAATAAAAGGAAGGACAGGTTTGAAATTATTTGAATAGGCATACAGCATATAGTCGTTCGGGGCAAGAGTGCGCATTTTGGACTTCGGGCTTAAATTCTGAAAAACTTTCAACAGATAACAAACAAAAGAGCCTATTATTTGGTAGCTCTATATTTTAGGAACAAAATTATACAAAAATATTTTATATTTTTTTTTATGTTTCATATGTTTTTATCAAAAAACTAAAGTAAGTCAAGTTGCGCACTCTTGCCCCGAAATCAGGGTAAGAGTGCGCAGAGGTATGGGTAAGAGTGCGCAACCATCTTAAATCACAGTTTAAATGGCTTGAAATTGTGCTTTCACTCAAACCAAGTTCTTCGGCAGCGTTTCATGGGCTGCTTCCATTTAAAATCAGCATTGGGTTATCAATTTCCTTACCGTTTGTGTTTGGTAGATACGAGGCATTTTCCTGGAAAAATAAAAACAGAAAAATAGGTCAGCTACGAGCTTCCACCTACCGCCTACGACTGTGATGTGCTCATTGCATCTTTCGATAGAAAGTATTAGCCTAAAAATTGTTATTATTATAAAAAGTTAAATACTGGGTAAGAAAGCACTGCGCACTCTGACCCACAGAACGACTGCGCACTCTTTCCCTAGACGCTACTTTTTTTTTCATTGTATTGAAAATCTAAGAACGAATAATATTATCCACTAAAATTGTATCCTAAATCAAATACACATATACACTGTTAATACCTACGTACTTCTTACGGGGTATCGAGATGCCACGCTTTCCTGACACACTTTTAAAAATTAACTTTTTTTTTAAAAAAATGCGGCTTTTTTTCCTTGTTGATTCTTTTTGTACTGTTAATTGGAAAATTTTCGTAGCAGTTGTTCATCATTGGCGGTTAGTGAAAAACACATTTTCTCATTTAGCGATTGCTGCTTATTCTTTCACAGATGGAGAAAACGGCACTGCGTACTCTTACCCGCTGCGCACTCTTACCCCAAACGACTCTACTCGTATGTGAAGTTGGATTCTCAGGACAGGCAAGTTCAAATCTAGTTCTGTTTTTAACACAAATAAAGAATTGCCCTCAACGACAATTCACATCAGTTCTTTCTCTCTATCACATCACAGCTCAGAAACCTCCTGATATTTATATGTTCATCTGGGTAATACTAAATTAGCGGTCACTTAAAAGTCACAGGGTAGGAATAAACATGTTTGGTCTCAATGAACGGTGACCTTTCGTCACGGAGCGCCCATCTACGTATCCTAATCCAGCCAACAATTTTAAAAAACTTCATAGCGGATAAGTATAACTGGACTGTGCACTTTATTGGATATACAGGGTGTTCACGTTGTGCTACTGCATGAAAAATGAAATCAAAATGGTTTAATGCTGATAAATGTTTTATTGAATGTTGGGAATGACGTCTGGTAGACAACATCAGCTTAATGGGCGCCTTTGATGGACTCACTAATGAGGGTTTTTTTTTTATACCAATTTTAGTCACATACATTTTAACCGTTATCTGGTCATGAATGTTTCCTAGTTACTCAAGTGATTCTCGAATGTTGGCATAAACCTTGCTCTTTAGTTATCCCCACAAAAAGAGGGGCGGAGCTATTAAATTCAGCTACCATGGAGGCAAATAAACTTCACCATTACTTGAGATAAATTATTGTGGACACAGTTCTCTAAGTAATTCCTTTGTAACATTGGCTGCATGTTTAGTTGCACCATCATTGTAACCAAATATCAACCAATTCTGGTGTCAAAAAGTTATGATTCCTCTCGGCAACATATTGAAGAACAAATTGTGCAGTTTTACCAGCTGAAGCTATCTCACTTCGCAACCCTTTTTCCCGTCGGTATTGCCGTCAAAGGGGTCTGAGGACTTCATTTTCCCCATGAAATTACTTATACTTTTTCATTATCATCTCTCGTAAATTATTTTCTAGAACCGATCTTGTCGTAGCATATCGCTTACACCGGAAAACCACGTATTTAAGGTTTTGGAATATATGAAGCATGCAGCGATACATAAGGTATCAGGGGAGTTTGTCTAGAATGTCCGGCTATCTTAGAACCTTTTATATACCCCGACTACAAAAATACCCCATCACCAGATAAGGACCATAAAGACTCTGGCTAATCGTAATCTCTTAAGGTCGGTGTTTATTCCATAGTAATAACTAGTAACTAGTTGCTAAACTATTTCCATTAAAGTTCATAGTATTAATTTCCAAGCAAACTTTGCATACAACATTTGAGCTACCTAAAATGTATATCGCTAATATTAGTTTATTACATACTTAAGCTGTTCAAGATACTTTGAAAGTAATTTTGAATCTATCGTCATACCATAAAGGCATTTCAAGCTGCTTAATGATTCCTTCTGGCTCTGCTGTTTTTCATTGCTCCTCTAACATCATAAAAGTCAGACGATTTTATCAGATTATTAAAATACATAATTGGTTATAATCCGCCCTACCTACCTTTAGTGCGAAGATTTATGGTTTTGCAAAAAAAAGAAAAGAATAAACCATTACTCGTAAAAGATATATTTTAAAGGGTGATTTTTTAAGAGGTTGAGAACTTTTTTTAAAAAAAAAAACACAAAAAATTCGAAAAAATGAATGAAATATTTATTTGAATCGATAGTTTGAACCTTGCAATTTAATGTTTAAAGATAATTTCATGCAAATGTTGACCGCGGCTGCGTCTCAGGTAGCCCATCCGCTGAGTCCAATTTTGGCATACTCTTTCACACATATCGGCCGGTATCTCACGAATGAATGCATGGATGTTGGCTTCCAGTGCGTCAATCGAAGCGGGCTTGTCCCTATAGACATTAGCCTTGACATACCCCCACAAAAAATAATCTAATGGTGTCAAATCGCACGATCTAGGCGGCCAATTGACCGGCCCGAAACGTGAAATTAACTGTTCACCAAACTCGCCTCGCAATTGCGCCATTGTTTCGCGTGCTGTGTGGCATGTGGCACCGTCTTGTTGAAACCACATATCATGCAAGTCAAGAACTTCCATTTCGGGCAAAAAAAAGTGCTGTAACAAAGGCCTAACTGCTGGGAACGGCGCCGAATCGACATTTCGCGGTCTTCTGTCACACTAGCTGATACGGCCGCAATATTTTCTTCACTACGCACAGTACGTAAACGTGTTGGTGGTTTAATGTCCAACAAAGTAAATTTGGTGCGAAATTTGGTCACAATCTTCCGAATAGACTGCTCAGAAGGTCGAGAATGCCGATCATAAAATGGAAGCAGCGCGCGATGGACATTTCGAACCGAGCACGAATTTTGATAGTAAAATTCAATAATTTGCAAGCGTTGTTCATTTGTAAGACGATCCATGGTTAAATTGCAAACCAAACTGAAGCTGTTTGACAGTGACACAAGGTACTAAACACACGTCAGCTGTCAAAACCAGTGTTGCCAAAACCAAACCAGCTAAAAAATCACCCTTTATGTAAGCAATTAATTTTGTTCTCTTTTAAAAGCTTGAAATTCTGTAATCTAGTGGATTTGTTTAACGAAACCGCGTCGTTATGGAAAATATTAGTATTTTCATTCGATAGAAACTTTCCGCTTTATTTGAACCAGTTAAATTTAATTTGGTTGATTTTAGATCTAAATTCAATTAACCCTACAGAGTTCATTAATATTAAAAGGTATTCTTAGGATTATTTTTCAATTTATACTTAACACAATTGTATTTTCTGGAACTTAGGTTATTATAACAGAATGAAAAAAAGGAATAATAGTTTATGATATATTATGTAAATATGTTGAATTAAATTAAAAAAGGTTGAAAAGAAAAACAAATTACAAAAAAAAAACGGCATAATACCTATTATGCTACAAAATCAGCAAGAGCTAGTAATTCCCCATCTATAGAGGTTGTATCCTCCTAAATCATGTCCCACAGTCGTGGAGACGTATCCGAGTGGTTTTTAAACCTAAAGTATGCAGACGGGACCATGAATCTGCAAAAGACTTCAGGCCTATCAGTCTAACCTCTTTTGTGCTTAAAACCTTGGAACGAATCCTCGATATCCATATTCGGAAGATTCTTGAAGAATCACCATTTTCTACCTCTCAGCACGCATATCTCAAAGGCAGATCCACAGAAACGGCTCTCCACGAGGTAGTGTGTACAATAGAAAAGACAATTCAATATAAAGATTACACTCTCGCTAGCTTCCTAGATATTGAATCAATTCAGCAATCTCTTGACCAGCTTTGCGTAGAAGGGTTCATTGGCCAATGAATGCTAAACACCAGAATTATTCAGGCATCGCTAGAAAACAGCAACCTAACCAAATTCGTAAGCAGAGGAACGCCTCAGGGTGGTGTTATCTCGCCTCTACTTTGGTTGATGGTCATGAGCAAGATCTTGGTGTGCCTAGACAATGACGGAGTCAAGGCAGTAGCGTACGCGGATGACGTGGTAATTCTAGTATCAGGAAAGTTTCTCTCTGTGATTAGCGAAATCATGGAGAATGCTTTGGATAAAGTTAGCACTTGGGCGGCGAGCTGCGGCCTTGGTGTTAACCCAAGCAAAACCGAAATGATACTTTTTACCAAAAAAACCAAAGGGCAAACCTTTGATCTTCCTAAACTAAATGGACAAACACTTTCACTATCTTCCAGTGCTAAGTATTTGGGCGTCGTTCTTGACTCTAAACTAAGCTGGAAGAAGAATATAGAACTGCGGGTCAAGGAAGCAAGCATAGCTTTCTACGCCTGCAACAAAACCTTTGGCAAAAAATGGGGACTGGAGCCAAAGATGACTTTATGGATATAAACAGCTGTAGTACGCCCAATTCTCACCTATGGGTCCATAGTGTGGTGGCCCGCCCTAAGCAAAAAATATAACGTCAACAAAATCAAAAGAGTGCAAAGAACAGCAAGCACAGGCATCACAGGGGCAATGAGGTCATGCCCAACTGATGCTCTCACTGTGCTGTTGCACCTTCTGCCACTTGATCTCCATATCAAAAGCAAAGTGCTGTGCAGTGCTGTCCGACTCAAGGAATCTGGGTGCTGGACTGCTAAACCATACGGTCACAGTAAAATCCTGGACACACTACCAAATGGTCTGGTTACGTCTCCAACGGATTATAATATCCCCAAGTTTAACTTCAGGAAGCTCTTCGCTGCACGCTTTCCAAGCAGAGAGGAATGGAAACGAGGGAGAGTAGTGACAGATTTCGATACAACAGTATTCACCGATGGCTCAAAGATGGACTGCGGGTTAGCCGCGGGCATTTTCTCGGAAAAACTCGGTATATCGAAATCCTATTGCCTACCGAACTTCACTTGCATCTTCCAGGCGGAGCGACTAGCGATCCTCGAGGCCTGTCATAACTTTATAAACGACCCAACACCTATCATTACAGATAGCCAAGCCGCAATTAAAGCCATAAATTCGGCAATCACCTCATCAAAACAGGTTAGTCACTCTTCTCTGGGTTCCAGGACATAGCGCCATAGAAGGAAACGAGAGGGCTGACGAGCTAGCCAGGCGAGGGTCAGCCCTTAACAGCTCACTAGCGGAAAACGTTCATATTGCTATAAGTGCTGTTAAGGGCAATATACTTTCACATTTCTTGAAATAAGCCAGTCTCAGGTGGACTGGTCAGACAAACTGTGTCATATCCAAAAAGATATGGCTAAGTTACAATAGGACAAAAACAAACGAGCTGCTACAAAGAACCCGCGTAGACATCGCTAGAGTAGTGGCAGTCAGTACAGGGCAGTGGCCAATAGGGGACAATGCAGCAAAACTAGCGATCCCTCACAATAGTTTCTGCCGTAGCTGCAAAGATGAAAATGAAAAAGAGTCGGTTATTCACTTTCTGTGCAAATGCCCAGCTCTAGCGAGAGCCAGGTAACGCATACTGGGCAAACTATTCTTCGATGACCTTATAGAGAAATCTGGGAAAAGGATTGGAGAGCTGACCCTCCTTTAAAACTCCACAGGGTGGTTATAGATTTCTCAACATTACATCCGAATAAACGGGTCACCTGAGGTTTGGGGTATCAAAACGGCGCTTTACGCGCTATTTGGGTTTTCTTCCATCGAAATCACCACTTCTACCTACCTACCTACCATATGTGAAGTATATTTTTAAACCAATGGCAATTTGATTAATCAGCCAATAAATACCAAAAAATCAGTCATTCTGAGACCTTATAACACTTGTTGAAGAGGTCGCCAAATAGTTAACGGTGATGAAACAGAATATCTGGCTCGATAAAAACCCATTAAGGGATAATTTCTATTTTCGACAAAACCTAAATTGAACCTAGTCGACAGTTCAAAGGTCAAAAACGTCATTTACTTTCTATTTTCGCTCTGAAATTGTTTTGAGAATTCTGATTGCATTACAACAAATCTATTTTTTAGGAAAAGAAGAGCAAAAACCAACTTATAAATATTAGAGGATGTAATTTTAAGTAAGCGACATTAGATACATATGTGTTCGAAATGTAAATCAGGTATTTCATAGGCCAAGTTGCATTATTTGCTGCGAACGATTTGCCGAGTTCGTCGATTGTTCTACATAATCCAAGAGTATATGAACTGCATGAAAAATAAAAAATAAATAAAAATACCGGTTCATAAATTACTTGGATTTTCATTTTTTGTAATAAGCAAACAATAGCCACACAGTATAATCAAACCAATCAGTCAGCTGTTTTTGACGTTAAGTCAAGATTTTCTTGACTAAAAATCCAGTCACGACCTCAATGAAAGCAGACTAGATGTTCTGTCAATTTTTCGGGCTCTCGACCGAACAGAGGCCGTTGACTAAGTGTCCTCTAAGTTTCTGAATGCAATTTTTTTCGAAAGTTAAAATACAGTACTTCTTCTATAATGTGAACTAATTAAAAAAAAACGGCATGTTCGAATTATTAGATTGAAAATAAGAGTTTAAGTTGTCACAGCATGGGAAAACATGTTCAGACAAATTTCTGCAAAAATCAAAAGAAATTAGCAAAAAAAGAAGGCGAACTATTGAGAATAATTTAATATTATAGTGGTGAGAAATTAGCAATGTTCCAACAGATGGCAGTGTGAGTTCTCATTATCGAGTTCCAATTTATTGAGCTAGTACTGTATTTACTGTATAAAATAGTGGCGGATCTTTTCTGTGTGGAACACAATTTATACATATATCATTTTATAATTATATCTTAGCCTTACTAACATTATAATCTCTTGCTGGGTTATACCAAGTAAATATTTCTTCTCTCACATAGTGTTTATAATCTTAATTTTTGTTATTGTAGTTAGTTAACATTTAAGAGGATTTTATTATTTTTATTTTATGAAATCATGATTATTTATGAAATTCAACACCTCTTGCGTTTTTTGAAAATTGCAGTTTTCTGTTGCCCTTTTTAACCGCAATGAAATAATATTTAAAATTTTAAAACCTAAACCTTGTTCACTCTGTCGTATGTGCACTATTTTAACATGAATTAATGAAATAACAAAGTGCAACTCATTTATTATATTTAATCCGTAATGGACTGCTTTAGAGTGGAACTTATGTCATGTTGATGTGGTTTGTAATTTATATTCATGTAATTGCATTCGGAAATGTACAGTAGTTGTACCAACCAGCTTTTGTAGTTGGATCAGGCAATCAATTATTCTTATAGCATGCACAAGTACTTATGTAGGTACTTGTGGTTATGTGAATAACAGGGATTTTAAATGAGTTTAATTGAATTTCATTAAATACTAGATAATGTGTTTTATTATAGTAAACAACTTGTTAAATAAACAAATTAATTAATTTATCCAAATTTGTACGTTTTTATTGTGCCATTCTGTTCAACCTGCCAGAATTGTACATCTATATAATGTGTATGTGTGTCCGTTTTGTCGCGTCTCTGTTAAAACAACACAATGTCGTGAATATTTTGTTTTTTGTTTCCAAGTTTTAAGTAATCGTTTCAAGAATAATAAATGTTTAAAGTTAGCTTAGAGATAAAAAATAGAATTTTAGCTCGTAAATGATCCAAAATCATGTCAACGCTCAAAGTAGAAAGTACCTTTTCACCAAATGAAATTACGAATTTTCGGAGTATATAACACAACGTAAATTTTGAAGTCTTGCAATACATTTGTTTCAAAACTTAAAATTTCACTAAAATGGTAACAAGATATTCATGCCGATTATGGAATCCGGCGGATCGTACTCCCCGGGAGTTCATCCGATCTGCATTTTATCCCAGAGTCATTATGGAAATCGTCGGATGAACTGCTTTATCGGTCCGCAAACTGCATTATCAATTGTGAGACCACGTTATCAATTCGCTGTCAAAATTTCAACTTTTTGAATGACAATTCATACCAAGAAGTGTAAAAGTGTACATTACACTAATTTCTTTATTTAAATAAACGAGTCTCATTCTAATAAGACCATAGTTGTTAATTAGGGAACTTCAACCAAACACACCGTAGCGCAAGTGGTTAGTGCGTCGGACTACTGAGCCAGCGGTCTTGGCTTCGAATCCCGCCGCAAACACCTAAGAGTTTTTCACAGTGCCCACCTCTTTCGAATGTCTGACAAGCATCAAAGAGTATCATTTGTCACGATTGAGCTTCTCAACTCGCCGTTCGGAGTCGGCAAAAAACTGTAGGTCCCTTCCATTCGTGAAAAAAAATATAACACGCACACACAAATGGTTGCGAGAGGCAGGCCCAGGTTCACCTCGAGCTGTAGCGCCAACTAAGTAAGTAAGTAAACCAAACAAAAAAAAAACATGATTGCACTTAAGTGAATCAACAGCGATTGAAGGAAGCATCCCCATTTATTAATTTTTTTTTTTTTATAATTATTGTTTTCCAATCAAATATTTGAAATACATTAACTTCTTAATTTTCCAGTTATTTTCAATTGTTTTTTTTATTTATTTTCCATGTATTGAACTAGATCATTTGTGATTTTTGATTGCATTCGCTTGCCATCCGCAGGTATTTTCGCGCGAATGCGATTCGTCAAACTTTGTATGGATTGCGAATCGACCGCGTTTTCGGTAATAGCAGTTTTTTTTACCGACAACCGTTCACTTTTTTACCGACGTTTTCAGTAATACGAAAAACTAAAAATTAAGGATAACTCTCGCCGCATCTGATCCGACGGATTCCATAATCGGCATGATTTTCATTTTAAAATTCAACCTATAGGTACAGATAGATTGCTAAAACAGTGCGAAATGCAATTTTTTTAGCGGAGACACTATTTGCAATTTTGAAGTGTCATTCGCCTAATTTCGCATTTCGATTTGAAGAAAACCTTCCATAACAGTAAAATGAGATCCATATTAGTTGTCCGTTATCATGTGATACTTCAAAGAGCTTCTTAAGGACCATTGAACACGAAAATAGATTCAACAGTCATTTCATTATTGTTTTTGATTGAAGTGGATTGTGAAAAAACGATGAAAAAAAAACATTTAAGACTGAAGAAGATAAAGCTGCAAGTTTTTAGTTGAAGACAGACAATTATTTGGGTGATTTCTAGATTGTAGTGAGATGAAGAAAAATAAATTAAAATCGACTGCCTTCTTTTTAAATCCTCTGCGCTGTATTGTATATGCCAGAGTTATAAGGTTATAATAATGGGTGAAAAATCTCTTTTTTTTCTAACAATTTCTGCAATTGAAATCTTTGCAAACAATTCCATCCGACAAAGAACTTAATCAAATCTGTTCACGAAAAATCTTGAAGAACGTCTGACATGTTTTTCTCTTATATACAAAATACAAAGAATATACCTACATATAAGTACTATATGCATATACATTATGTATGTTTTTTTTTGGAACTTCCAGCAGCAGGTGAAAAGAAAACTCATTAAAAAAAATGTCGAATGTCGTCTACATGGATTGTAGGGTTTGTTTTTCATATTCTATTTTATCATCCAGGGCATCATCTGGCCTATTTCAGGGGTTGCAAACAATTTGATTACAAGGAACTTGTTGTTTCCATATCTTACACACTTTTGCTCTTAAAATGTCTGTTTACTTTATTTTATGAATATTTACTAACATTGTAAATAATTTGTTGTTAGATCAGTTTAAAAATTTCATTCCGCAAAGCCAGATGGTGTCCTTTATGGCAGAAAGAGATTTACCAGATTTGCGCATCTTTCACACTATCGTACCCCGAGGTCAACTTCCTGGCAACACAGAAATCGAAAACCTAAAATCCTCTGAGATTCAAAATTAACGCGCATCTATGTATATGTCTCTATCCTAATCCCTATACCATCATCCCTCAGCTTTCACTTACTGGATTTCATTTAGTTTCAGTTTTTTTTAAAAGAAATACTTATTTTGAAAACGGTCTTGCTTGAGTGCGGAAGAAACTTAATGAATTCCCACAACATTCAACTAACCTTCAGTGGTAAATCCCTATGCAACATCACTGCGAACCGGAATTACTTAAATAATTCTGTGGGGCTTGTGTAAGTGGATAGAAGTGCGTGTATGTAAATTCCGTTGGTATACTTGAATAAGTCAACAAAAGAACTCTTAAGAAATGGGAGGACAAAAATATGTTTCTAACTTTTATTTATTTATTTGGAAAATGTAGGGGATTGTGACAGTTTTCGACCAATTTTTCAATATTTTTTTTTTTAAACTTATCTCCGTTGAACTGCCGAAGACTAAGCAATTTGAATGAAATTCTAGAGAAACTAGTGCCGTTGATCGAAATCGAACACATCTTTTAACCAATTCAATAAGTGCTTGGATTTAAAACGCTGGCAAAATCAACTACGATGCATGCTGCCCGGGTTCAATCCCAGCAAACACCCAACATTTTTTTTCACGGTGCCACCTCTTTAGAATGTCTTGAATAGACTCGGTAACTACCTAACCGATATTGGTAAAATTTTCAGAGTACGTTTTTCTTAACATAGAATAAAACATAGCATGTGTCGAGACCCATCGAAATTAGACTACACCACCTAAATGTGCAAACTATCGATTTTAACATACTTTTTCCTAACGAGATAGGGGATTGACAGATGTTCTACTTCTACATCAGCTTAGTATCTTCTTTTTTTTTTTTCCAAACATGTAGTCAAAATTTCATATTAATTTGAAAAAAAAAACTTCAAATATCTGATCTAAATTTAATTTTTTAAAAAATAACTGAATCCTGCCTCAAGGCTGATATTGCGACCTAAAAGATCTACTCCTCTTCGGCTACTAAATAGTCCAAGAGGCAAATCACCTTTCTAATAAAGGCGAGTAAGTCCTCGGTTGACGCATTTTTTTAATTCATAAGGTCTAAGGAGTTCTTTGACGTCTGACCCCGAAAAGTGCCGGGCAATCATAAAGAATGTGCTCGGTTGTTTCGACCTCTTCTAAACAGAGTCGACAATCGGTCTCGCTAGACAGGCCTAACTTGTTTGGGTGGTTTCTTAATTGAAAATTACCGGAAAAGAAATTTTTTAGATACCGAATATCTTTCTTATTGTGGTTTAGAAGTTCCCTGTGATGGGTATAAGGTTTGGCTTGCCCAAGTCCTGGAGCATTTCTCCAAGGAGAGAGTCGGAGAATGTGTTCCTATTTGTTAGCTAAGGCTGAGATAGTTGCCGCAAAAGGGTTCCGGATCTGAGAATTTGGCAGTAGAGCCTGAACGGGCCAGCTCGTCCGCAATCTCATTTCCTTCAATGCCTATCTGACCAGGCACCCACCAAATTTTGGCCTTATTGTGAGTAGCAAGGGATTGGAGAGCATTGAAGCAGCATTTTACCAGTTATTGAGTCCACAGAACTACATAGAATGATGATAAAAAAGGTTCGCCATTCCTGCATACGACAAATTATATGTATAAACAAAGATAAATAGAAACACTGATACTCGTATGTCGGTACTCATATGTACCTACGCTCAGCAGGAGTGGGAACATGACAAATCGCATCCTGTGGAAATATTTTAATATATGCACATCGCACATTCATATTTATTTTATTTATTTCCGGTGAAATTGGTTCTAACATTTCACGCCTTCAAACTCAAATATAAATACATATACACACTCGTATATCTATGTAATATATTTTCGTAAGCAAGCGAATATTAAATTCAAATATTACTGTAAAATTTGGAATATTTTACGGTAGATTTTTACATCGTCAGGACATTTAACTGTCAGATGCACCGCTGCTGCTATGTACTCGTATATCTACTGTTAGTATATTGTATGTGTAGGGTAAAATGAGCATGTGATCTGGTGTGGGCATAAATGATAGTTAGATAAATACAAGTACATATATACAAAAGTTTGTACACACACATTTATTTTATTAACTGGGATGGTTATTTTTTGACCCAGTATCCGGGTAAAATGTTCAGAAGGTTGTTTTCCATACTGCAAGTAGGGTAAATTTGGGAATTCACACGTAACAGATGGCCAATTTGTCATGACGGGCTTGAGGGTGGAAAACCTTCTTCTACAAATCAGTTTTATAATTTTATATTGGAATGTATATGGTGATTTATGTATATTCTGTACTTATGTGCACAGTTACATTTATAAAATAGAAGCTCACTCCGACATGCTGGTATTCAATTTAATTACCGTTGGTGTGTGTTACCTGTTTGTATTTATCAGTGGGAATAATAAGAGATCCATGCAAATACTATAGGATGTGCATTATTGCATTTCATATGCGAATTGAGGATAACATATTAATTTTAAAGTTCAAAGGAGAACAATAATTGTGGGCAGTTTTAACCTTTCTTAAGGGTTTCCTCGGGTACAAAATGGCGTATTTTTAACAATTTTTTTTATATATAAAAAATTAAATATTTGATTCAAACTTTTTACTGCCATATACACATTTGACAAAGAGTTTCTGAAATTTTTGTAGATAAATATTTAAAACTCTACCAATGCGACGTCATTACCGGTGACCCCTCGGAGAAAAGGTGCTTGCCCGTTGACAGCAGAACTCATGAGCTCTTTTCGAGATATTTAGCCCACACCCTCCTACCGATACATTATGTAACAGCAAAATAAATTAAATCGCAAACGACCATAGTTGGCATTATTTTATTTTTTCAAATTGCAGTCCTTTGATTCTGTTGTCCATCTTCCAGAATTCAGTCTTTCAATGATCCAGAAACCCTATCAGAAGCAAACTTACAAATGGAATACATAAATGGAGTGGAGTAAGAATTCATGATGTAGATGTGGATTTGGCCAAAAATTTCGCAATTTTTAGACACCGAAGTACGGCATTTGATAAGCCATCATACCAATACTTACGCTGCGCAGAAGAATTTAATTGGAAAACTCCCGCGGAAATGAAGAGCTTTATTGAGATTTTTTTGCTTAGCAGTTACAATGGATTTTCCAGGCGATCAATGATTTGGAGAAAGCTTAAGATACTTACTCAAAATGAGCTGCAAAATCTTTGTCCCGTGGTCGATTCAACTTTATCATGTCAACATTTGTACATTTTTGCAAAATTAATATGCTTGAAAGCAGTGATAAATTTGCCAAAGTAAGACCTTTATTTGGGCGTGATTACGATTACCCTGGCGCAAATGTTTGAAGATGTGATTTCGTAGATTTCGGTGAAAAAAGAAAATGCCATTTAGTAGATCTCGGTGAAATAAGCATAAAATATAAAATAAAATATATTGATTAGTCACTTAGTTTAGGATCGCGCGATTTTTTTAGTTTTATTTTTTCAAAGTCTTGATACTCAAAAACTAGAATTTTATAAAATTTCTCTACTTAAATTGTTAAAAAGCGATTGTTTCTAGTTGTACCCCCAGATGTATGCAACACTTTTCTTTGTACCGGAGCAAAAATGGTTAATTTCAATGCGATTTCCATAAGAAAAAAATTATTTTTAAACCTGGATATCTCATAAACTAAGCGATTAATCAATTTTTTTTACTTTATAAATTATGCTTATTTTACCGAGATCTACAAAATCGCATTCTCAAACCTTTGCGCCAGCGTTATCGCAAACGTGCCGCTATTTAGTTTGGGTTAATTCCTATCAAGGAAAGCAGTCTACTGTGAATGATTCTTTATGATCAAATGAATCACATCATAATAAAGCAAGATATGCGGAAAAGATGCCGGGTGTGCCATCGAAATGCACCATCAAAATGCAATTAATGCGATGTTGCATTGCGCTATTATTGCTTTTATACATTTCATATACAAGAATAGTTTATTTTCAAATATAAAATATTTATAATAAATCTTTTTGACTTCTTTAATTGGTCATGGAAACATTTTTCTTTAGTCAAATTAACACACAATATTCCTACTGTGACATAATGTCACATCTTAAAATTTCACTTTTCAGGATAGTGTTTGCTAAATATAATAAAAAATAAGATATCCACCGAGTGGATGAAGTAAATGGAGACAATATTAAGAAATAGAAAAAAAAATATTACCCGGAGTATGTGGATTAAGTTAACATTTTGAAAACCGTATTTTTTTTTACCAACATCTTGCTTAAAAACGTAACTAATAAGAGGTTTTCGCAACACCTATGTGCTCCTGGAGTGGTCAAGTAGAACTCTTTAGTAGCTACACATAGGGCAAAAAGACAGAAAAGTTACAACTACTCAGCACTCATTTTTAGTCTAAGCACGTTTTTGTTTCAGTTCTTAAATTCAACACGGACTTACACAATACAATTGGTAAATGTGTCTGTCCTCGAATTCCCTAATTGTGTAGCTAGCTCGTTTACTGGACTCATTAAAATTAACAGCAAGTTCGAAAGTTCGTACATATTTTGTTGTATTTTTGTGCATTCCTTTGGAATTGTTTCTATTCAGGAGTTTAAACTGGTTTTCAAAAAACGCTTTGTTCAACCCATTACAGCTAATCGTTTTTCATAACGGAACAAATAATTGAATATTCACTTTTATTTTCGAATGTAGCAAAACGTTTTACAATGATGATGGCATACTGCGCATTAGTGCCTGTTGTAAATCTGATGACATCCGACGCGCGCTAGATGGGGTTAGGATGAATTTTGCTCTGATTTCTATCCCCATTATGGATAGAAATATGTACATTATATATGTATGTATGTGTGCATGGAAAATTTTATTAAAATATAAGTAGTAATTGAAACACAATATCTTCTTCAATGTATTAATGTGCGTCGTTCAAATGAAACCAAGTGCTCGCAATGGGGCTACGAAGGAAATGAGATACAAGTGCATAGCATATAGCTACTTATACCAGATTTTGAAGTTTAAAATTTTTTCCACCTAACTACAATTTATCATTCAAAATCAGCAGGTGTTCTCGTCATGTTCAGTGCTTCACAAAGGGGGGAAGAAAAAAACTTTCTATTTAAAGTAAGCTCTTAAGTTAAACATTTTTGTTATGAACTATTCAATGGAGATTCTTATTGTTTGTTTTCAAGTGTTCTTTCAAATAACGGTTTCCGTTTTCCACATGGTCGCTTTTTATTTTCGTAGTTGTGCTCAGTTAGATCCTTGTTCTTGAGATATCAATGAAGACGGTGGGTCTGATTCAACATTTGCATCGGGTGGTTTTGATTTTCTTTAAAGGAAAAATATCAACAAACCTACAAACTGCAGATAATTAAATGAAGGTAAATCTAAACATCAGTCGCTATTTCAATTGATTTTCATTTCATTTTATTTATAATTGAAATGGCCTGCACATCAAGATAATGATCTTTCTTAGTACTTAGTATTTCAACTTCAAATTTGTAAGAATTTAATAGGTGCATACTTCCAGCTAAAATACAACAAAAAAAGTATTGTGTATGGTATGATGGTATGATGTTTGTGGTGCTTGAAGAGCGAGTGAGATTAAGTCGGACGGACTCCATATGTAAAGCTTGTCCCATCGAAAGAATTGAACCGTAAGTTCAGCAAGAAAATGGTCATGCCTGGGTGGCTCATCGGTGATGGCCTGAGGATACTTCACCTCATCCGGCGTGTGTCCGATTGTCCAAATAATTGAAAAAACGATTAGTGAGATGCATAAACACATCATAAACAATCATTGAAATAGCATGGATATTTCAATAATATAAAGATCCAAAGCATTGCTCCAGGATCGTTTAACCTTGGTTGGAGTCCATCTCCTTCAGTGGGTAGCTCAAAGTCCCAATAAAAAATCCATAGAAATTTGATGGGGGGTTATAAAAGGGTAGTTGCTGCAAGAAAACCTGCAAACCAGGGATCTGTGGCAAGTTATTCAACAGGAATGGAACAAGATCACACCCACTCAATGTGTAGCCCTTGTCAAGACTATGGGCGATAGATACTCTGAAGTTATGAGATAAAAAGGGTTGGAAACAAAGTACTGACTCTAAAAGAGATAGAATATGTATACATTAGAATGAACAGCGTTCACCCGTGACAATTCTCTGCGATCTACCAAACTCATCAAATCCGAAATTGTTCTTTAGCTCCCAAAAGAAAAAAGTATGATTTACTTTATCAAGGGCCTCCGAGTAATCATAATCACTGACATAATCCCTGTTTCTTATTTCTTCAAGTAGATTGACCATAGCTGTGGACAGCTGTGAAGCCCGATTGGTGACCACTCACAAACCTGTAAAATAATTAAGTATATTTTGGGATTTAAGTACAACTTAAGTACAATTACCTTGTACTTTTTTTTTTAAGTACAATTCCTTGTACTTGTACTTGTAGTTGCAATTCCTTCGAAGTACTTGAAATAACGATCTTAAGTACTGAATTACTTAAAAATTGTACTTTTTCAATTCCTTTCAATACCTTTTAACTACTTTTAATTCCTTTCAATTCCGCAATTCCTTTTAAGTACTTAAATTCCTTTCAATTCCTTTAAAATACTTAAATACCTTTTAAGTGCAAACATGCATAGTTTCAGTTTACTATAACTATTATTATAAAATTATAAATTATAAAAGTAAATATTATTAAAATTCTGAAAAGCAGAATATAATATACATAAATTATATTGACAATAATAGTTAAACACAGCGGGCCAGGGACATGAATTACCGAAATACATTTTGTTTGTATGGAAGAAAGGTTATTACCGCAAATATGTGAAAAAATACCGTAGTTCTTGTATTAAGGTATTCATTGAAAATATTCTGGCCCGCCGTGCCCTAAGTTAGAAAACTCTATTGCGATGTTTTGTTTAGTCGCTACATCGTTTTCTCGGCTATATCCCTACACCCTACCGTAAATGTCCAACGGAAGCAAGTTTAAACAACATTATTTCAATACAGCACAATACAGCCTCCAAAAGCTTTCTTGTACGAATACAATGTGGCAGCGGATTTCTCTACGCGTTTGAGTACATTCAATATCCAACTCAGTTTTCTGTCTGGACCAAACCTAGATATGGCGTGATCCGAAAAGCTGAGCTGAGTACCATTTAACTGTTGGAGGGGTGACTTGAGGTGAGATGCTGTGCTTCGTTTTTGTCGGGTTGAGCCTAAGGCCGTTTTTGCTCGCCAACCTTGCCAGTTTGGATATAGCTGATTTCATCAAGTCGCTGATCGTTGAAAGAAATCTTCCATTAAAAGCAATAGACATGTCATCTGCATAAGTTATAACTTAACAACCTTGTTTTTCCAATGTGAGCAAAATCTCATTAAGAGTAAAGAGCCTCGCTGTACTGACCTTTTGAATTTTTTTGACGAAGAAGTAAATGATAGTTCTGATATTGGCAAATATAAATTTAGATTATTATAGTAGTTTCGAATAGATTGCAATGCATTGCTAACTCGTGTTCGAATGCCTGTACATAGTTCTAATCAAAGCTATAAAATAATAGAAAAAATGTATGCAACCTAAAGTCGGCAGAATCTTGCAAGATGAATATGTACAAGAATTCAATTACCTTTGAAGATCGTTATCTGGTTTTCTTATCGATACATAGAAAAGAAAATCACTGTCAAAACGCTACTGAGCTGGGGTTGTAGGTTCGAGTCTCAGTAAAAACATTTTTTTCTGCGCGATTTCGGATAGCCTATAATAATTCTAAATATAGTGATAATTTCATTGAAATCGGTGCAGTAGTTTTCGAATTTGTCGGTCGCGACATTTAATTTTTGGATGTGAATTTGTCAAAAACTATTCAATTTATGACCATCCCTATAGTTTTCGTTCATTGCTTAGCTTAACATCTGTAAACCTTAATTTTTCCATATTTTTGGACTTAAGTTGTTTCGGTTTACTAATATTTACTTAATCAATTTATAATTTAATAATAATAGTTATAGTTACCTGAAATTATGTATGTTTGTACTTAAAAGGAATTGAGGAATTGAAAGGAATTAAAAGTACTTCGAGGGAATTGAAAGTAATTAAAAGTACTTAAAAGGAATTGAAAGGAATTGAAAAAAACTTAAGTACAATTTTTAAGTAAACAAGTACTTAAGATCGTTATTTCAAGTACTTCGAAGGAATTGCAAGTACAAGTACAGGTCCCGGTACTGGTATTTGAAATTTTTAAGTACAAGTACCAAGGAATTGTACCTACGTGTACTTAAAAAAAACAAGTACAAGGTAATCGTACTTGTACTTGAATTTTACAGGTCTGCCACTCACCAACTTATTAACCGACAGCGACGTCATTTGCATTTGTATTATTTTCTCGAAAACCTTATGCAAGCAAGGTAATATCAATCGAATCGTTAACGCTTCCCTTACAACCTCCCGTTTTGGGGTGGCCAAACAAATAAAACAGCAACAAGCGGGATGAACTTGAACTTAACTCAACGCTCTAATAGATTGCCAGAGTGCAAAAAAAATCAATCAATTCAATGACTTCAAACAAATGCAAATGAATTCAAATAAGAGAAGATTATAAATTCAAAAATACATAAATTACGTTCCCTCGACTTCATGCTCTGAATGGAAGAGAATGATTGCTTCACTCAATGACTTCAAGCTGAATGATATCTTAACTTTTCAATTAACCACTCAAACCACTCAAAAATGCAATTAATTTTGTGGGGATGAACAGTGAATGGAGGGCGATCTCATAATTAATTATTAAGTATCTTTTTTTTATACTGTTAGCAGAGGTAACAGCTTAAAATTGAAACGGAAAATATTGACAATAATCTCCGAGTAAATTAAGACAACAACTTATAACTTTTTTTTTAATATTACAGCGAAAATGTCAACGAACATTATATGCAATGAAAGTGTGAAATAAAAACAATTAAAGTGATAAATAAAAAGTGTTAAAACAAACATATCCCCTTCCTTCTCATATCCTTTACAGTTAGAATGTAAAACGATGATATCCTCAACAAAACTAACTATACCAACGAATATGCTGCTTTTTCTATGTTTTGGATTAAGTACGGTGACAAGTATTTACAATGCTCTGCCAAATTCGAAAGCACAAACTCCAGTCGAGTACTGGACGCATAACATAAGAGCACAGCAAATGTCGACGAAACATGTTCTAGGAGGTGATATAAGCTCTGGGAACAGTGCACGATTGAGGCATAAACTGGACTATCACTACCATCCTGCGTTCACGGATAACAAAAACCGAGAAGAAAGTAGCAGCACCAGTCAATGTAACAATCATCAACGGCATCATCGCAGGAAACGACATCACTCGCATAAGCATCAACAGCAGCAGCAGCATCAAACGTATTTGGGAAATCACAAGCATCCAGCCCATACATTGGAGCATGATATTATGGTGGAAGATGAGTCGATGCATGAGCCGCACACCCATTTGAAGGACGATAGCATCGGGAGTTTGAATCTGGATTTCAGCACTGATGCAACGACTGTAACATCAGCTTCAACAATAATTAGCTATAATCACAATGGCTTCCAAACCAATCGTCATAAAAACTTCCAACATCAGCATGAGGAATTATTAGATCGAAATCACCACTACCATGACTCTCATCATCATCATCATCCATATCCACATCCACATCCGCATCATCATTATGAGTCCAATTATGGATACGATGCATTCCATCACGATGAAGGGGAAGAACGCAACCATAACAATGACGAGCAGCAATACCACAGTAAATATGTGCATGAGTCAGCTCCTTCACTGCCAAAACCATTCTTTGACGTAACATTCCACAAACCCACGAGCATGAAACATGAGTTAAAGAGAATCAAATACAATCATAACAAGGTTTTCCGTTCGCTGCCAGACATTGGTGCAGAAACGCATCATGGTACACGGCATTGGCCGGTTAAACGTGAGGCCATTGTTGAGGGAAGCTTAATTCTTGGCGGTCTAATGATGGTGCACTCACGCGAAGATACCGTAATATGTGGGCCAATCATGCCACAAGGTGGTATTCAGGCCCTGGAGGCAATGCTGTACACAATCGATCGAATTAACGAACAGAGGTTGCTGCCAAATATTACACTAGGCGCACATATCCTTGATGATTGTGATAAGGACTCCTATGGGCTGGAGATGGCAGTCGACTTTATTAAAGGTGAGTTTGCTTTAACAAAATATTCAACTCCTTTATGTATTATTCATCGAAAACCATAGGTTCGAATGCACACTGTCAACAGAATGCCTTTTGGATGCAGCTACAGTCCGGGTAATGAGTGTTTTGCAAATTTACATTTTTTGCCTGTTGTTCTTAAGGGGTTTTTTTTTAAAATTCGATAAAAAAAAACTAAGAATATTTTTGCCTGCCATTTTTGTATTAGATACATATTTATTAATATTATAGCAATTCAAAAAAAATTAAAAAAAAAATTAGATTTAAAAAATTACAGGCTGATAAAGTGGGGTGGTGAAAGATTACTGTGCGTCCTTCTTGACATGATTCCAACCCTTCTGGTGATCAGAAATAAGAAAGAAAAAAAAGTTCTTAGAATCAGAATGTCGCTATCGTCTGAGCTACGGAAACAAAAAACAAAATTTTTTCACAAAATGGCGACTGTTTGAAAAAAAAAGAAGATTTTTTGCCCTTTTTTCAAAGTTTTGAATTTTTTAAAAATAGTAAAAATCAAAATTTTTACATAATTATAGTTCCAACGATAGAGGGATATATAAAGAAGTTCCTCGTCAAATTTAACCCTATTACTGCCACGCTGTGACTGTGAGTCACTATTCAATTTCAATTCAATATAAATGATTTTAAAATATGTTTTAACGTAAAATCAGTTACATGTATTTTATTATTGGTCATTACGTTAGTAATATAATCAATTAATTTGTTTTTATGTTAACTTGTTACACAAAATATTAAAAAAGAACATAAACTGCTACGTAGTGACTCTAAGACACTATAACGACGGTGAATTTACATTCATGTTAAAACACGATCTCTGGCAACTATTGATCGATGCTAGATTACGCAGATAAGGTGGTACGTCCTATGAAAACTTCTGGCATCCTTCATTTGGAAGTCCAATTTATCGGGCTTGCATGTCGAAAATAGATTCGTTGCACTTTTGCGTCTCTCGCGTTCTGATGACAAATCCGCACGATCAACTCGCAGAGCTCAAGATATGTAAATTCGCGCCAATAAGGGATATTTGGTATATTGTCAACAAAGAATTGCTAAAGCATTACATGCCGGGTAGTAACTTGACAATAGATGAACAACTAACAACAGCCTTCAGGGGAAAGGTATTCTGCCAATGTATGCCTTCTATTCCAGATAAATATGGAATGAACATTTGGTGAATTTGATGCCAGCACCACTTATCCGCTATATGGCATTCCGTACCTCGGAAAAGAATTAATTTCTCTACTCAAGTTGTCGAGATGCTGTGTCAACCTTTTGAAAAGACAAACAGGGACGTGACATTCGACAATTATTGCTATCGAAGGGACTAACATGTGTCGGCACATTACGGAAAAAATAAAAGATGCACTCCAGCAAATCATCTACATCATAGAATAAAGCAGGTTGAAAACAACGTGTTTGGCTTTCGTCGAGGCATGACAATGTTTGGCTCCATACCGAAGCAGAGCAGAGCAGTTATACTTCTGTCAACTATCAACTAAATATACATTCAAAACAAATTTGTATGTACTATAACCGTACAAAGGGAGGATTACACTCGCTAAATCAAATGTGTCTGTCACGCTTTTACTGTAAAGCGAAAAATGAGTAGATGGCTTCTCGCACAATTTTATAATATCGTTGACGTGTGTGGTATTGCGGCAAAAGTTATTGGGCTGCATTTATACCCTAACTGGAACCAGGCGAAGCTAAATTCTAGTCGAAAACTTTTTTTGAAACAACTCGCCAAGGCCTTAGTCATTCCAAATATGTATGTCATGTATGTCAAAATCTAACGTTACTGAGATAGACGAGGTTTTGGAAAACTGATCATCAAATCAATCTATTTTTTTTTTATTTATTTTTTTGTATTAAAACTCCTTTTTTCCAATAAATTAAATGAACTATCCATGTATTTTCAATTAGTGTCTCTAAGTCACACCGTGGCAGTTTACGTTAGTCAGATAGCATGGCAGTAATAGGGTTAAAGTAATCGGTTCATTAGAGCTTGAGAAATCACGTCAGACGTGGTGGAAAAAGTTGTTCCGATAAAAACGATAAAAAATACGTTACAACGACCTTCACATAATGACTTTCTGAGAATTTATAGTGTATAAGAGACTTTTGTGTAGGATAATTCAGGAAACGTTTGGAGGATATATTTTTGAAGGTCTAATCTTTAAAAATATGAAAAAAAAAAAAGATTTTTGTCAAAATTCTAGACTAGAAACTTGCGGGCAAAAGAGGTTATCATCCACTTCATAGGAACCTGTCTCATACTAAAGGAGATAAGAAGGCTCCATCTGGGGAAAAATATACTACCTGCGATTGAAGTTATTTCACGACTAAATGGCGATCAAAACTGGAAAGCAGTTATTGGTTTCATAAAATCATCCTTTTAAATAAAATTTGTTTAAATTGAAAGTAAATATTTATCTGTAGCTTCTAAATTAATGAATTGATTATGCTATGTTCAATTGTATAATATGTATAGTTTTTTTTTTCTTTTTTTTTGTTTGTAAAACTCTCTTACGGGCTGACGGCAATACTTATATTGTGAAACTTATAAAATTACGAAAAAACCGATACAATAAATTCACATTTTTAATCTTAATCTCAATCTTACCCGCGGTCGATTTTGCAGTCGAAGGGTAAAAAAAAGTTTTTTGTCTTTCGAAACTATGTATGTACATATGTTCACCATCATTTTACAAAAAGAAAAAAAAATCCGAGCACTAGAAATGTACTAAAATTAATTTCAATCCGAATTTATGAAGAAAAAAACACTTCGAACAAACAACAGAAAACTGCTAGGCTCGGAAGCTAAATAGTGAGGTTTAACTGTCCTGACAAGGTTATTAGGGATAAGTTCTCGAAGTTAAATTTCGAAATTAGCTCGCAAGCATCGCAAATGAGGTCTAAATCGATAGAGAGGCCCAAAATTGTGTTGTTCGCGCTTCTCTTTGAAAATTTCGCTCTCCTGTAAAATCACACATTTTGACCTTCCGGTACACTTTTCTTCCGAACCGTTGACCGATTTCGCCAAGGTTTTTTTCTGTACACTTATTACTTAGTAACTTGATAAAACTGATGGAAAGACTTAAAAAAAAAATTTGAGAAGTTGCTGAAAAAAAGTTGTCTCACAAAGAGGCTGTTTTGTGAAAACTACTGTAATCAAACATTTTCCCCAAAGTTCTCCATTATTTTCGTTCATTCAGATGAGATGAGTATTGCCTGAAAATCTAAAAACAATTGGTACAGTGGTTTCGAAGAAAAGTGTACCTTTACTGCAAAAAAAGTTTTTGAACTCCAAATTCAGTCGCCTATAACTTTTGACACAGTGATGGTAGATAATTGAACTAATTGATAATTGAAAGTCTGTTCAAGTGCAAATGCAAAGTACGTATGAAAATATTCAAATAAATTGTGCCAGTCGTTCGGGAGCAAAATGCAAAAACATCGCGCGCAGAGCAAGTTTCGGATAGCGGGACAAAATCGACCTGCGGGTTCCCTTAAGGCCCCATTACCATAGAATGCGTTTATTTTCTATAAATGAAATTAGTTCAAGTGCAATGTTTACATCATTTGCAATTTTCCAAAACGCAAGGACAAGGATAGTGAGGAGTGACTGATAAGAATAAATCTGCGAAATATTTAGATCGAATATTTTGGAACTACCTGAACCTTTGTATGTACTAATCTGTATGGATATCCTTTAAACCATTTCTTAGTACCTACTCATAATATGAAAATGACACTTAATTCTTCACAGATTAAGAAGTGATGCCAATATATCAACAATTTTTTGCGATCGATTTACACAGAGCAAAGAATAGTTGATAATCAAAAACGACAATCAAAAAAGCGACAGTCAACTATCGCCTTAGCCGATTTCACCCCAGGATATTAATTATAAATATATTATATACAAGATTATTAATTGGTAAGTAAATGTCGTTCATTGCAGAAATAGTTTCCTTTGCTGTAAGAACTATAAACATAAGTAAAAGTTCTAATAATATATAACCAGACCGTATTTAATTCATATGTATCATATATGAGACATCATGCATTCGTACACATATCTCATATGCCTCAAATATGAGACATCATGTATTTCAGCTGGAAATATGTACATTCCATATTATTTTATTTATGTTGCAGCAGTTCGCGATGTTTCATATAAATCGCTCTCTTAGTGATAAGGAAATAGTGGCAATAGTAAATAATTGGAAATTTAGTGGTCACCGTGGCCCGTGCTGCCCGGGTCCAATCCCAGCAAAAACACATAAAAAGTTTTTTTACGGTGCCACTTCTTTCGAATGTCTGACAAGCAATCAAAGAGTATCATTTGACAGAAGCTTCTCAACTCGCCAATCGGAATCGGCAAAAAAAACTGTAGGTCCCTTCCATTTCGTGGAAAAATAACACGCACATACAAATGGTTGCGAGAAGCTAGGCTTGGTTCTGTATAGGACTGCTGACGCCGTATATTTTTTTTTTAAATAATTGGAACGAAATTGAGGACGGCTTTAGTGATTTGATTGCGGAGACGATCGGTTCAACGAAATCTGCATTTCGGATGTACTTCCTGATCAGGATCTCGATTTAGAAAATATACTGAATCTATTGGATGAAGATGCTGATGAAGATAAGACACAATTAGAAAAGGATGTTGCAATTCCTGTCACAAATTCCTGCAATTCATGATGTAAATGCATGATGTATCATATTTGATACATACAAAGAATAGCCTATTACAGTTTTAATAAAGACGTCAGATATTTTTCGTTATTTTTTTTAGCATACGAGAGCTAACAGTATGTAAAAAAATATTTTTTAAATTAAATCCAAGATTTCATGCATTTAAGGGTTAAAGGCTTTTAGCCTGACCTCCAAGATCGTGTGGAGTCGAACCGCTTCAAATCACACAGAATTCACCCTATCGCATTGCAATTTAAACTTTCGACTCCGTCAATCGTTTGTGGAAAAATCGCTGCCAAGCCATTTTCCATTGAATAATCGTTCACATAGCTATTTCTTTCCCTTCGAACAAATTGACTCTACCGATGCGAAAAAAGAAGTTTCACTTCAACAAAATTAATTTCCTGTAATAAAATACATATCTATGTAAGATAAAATGTATATCATTGGTCGGTCACAAGACATATGCAAGGTATTTCCGAATGCCTTATTAGCTACCTTTGCGCCAGTATATCCGAGCTTCCTAATATATCGCCCACACAAGGACGCTATCAGAAGACACCTCACGAATCCGATTAAAATCAACGCAATCCCAAAGATTAATTATCCTGGAGAAAAATTGCGTGTAACGCCGAACTTCTGCTTTACCAACAACAACACTTACATAAATCTTCATGACTTATGTGAATTCAACTAATAGGAATAGGAAATGATACTACGTTCGTACTATTACACTAATACCCATACAAAAGACCAACAATAATTCCACTGAAGGAAGAGATTAATAGTCAAGCAGCAATCTGAATAAATAACACCCCAAAAGATGTCTATCTTTATATATAAAAAAAAAAAAATAAATAAAAGGAAATGAAGAAAAATAAGAAATATTTTCTCATCATCTTAGTTCGGGTTGTTTTATTATTGGAGAAGTTACTAACGCGTGTACACACCTTCTGTTTCAGGTTTCAGAAGAACAAAATACATACATATGCTTGTATCTGTAGACTGTTAAATGCCAAATGATGAGGACGACAAACCAACGATGAATCATTTGATCTGGACAATGACAGGCAGCATTTTCACCTACTCTTCTAAAAATTTAAAATGTATAAAAGGTAATATCCCAGCTTTATCGAAACGTACCCATAAAGCCATTTGAAGCTTTTTCGTGAATTAAAATAAAAAAGATTTGATGTTCAATCACCTGCTTTCGAAAAAAGCATTTCCAAAGATTTTACGTATTCTCTTGAGCTCCCCGTAGTGAGCTAACTAGGATGTATCTTGACCAAGCTTTGATTTGAAATTCTTCAGGTTTAGGGCATTATGTACTTTTAAGGTCTGTAATTGCAAATTGTTCACTTGACCACTTGGCTTCATATTTCTCGGTGATACATGCATAAATATTATGTGTACATATGTATGTATGTACATAGAAAAGAGAATATTGTACCTAATTGCGAGATGTTTAAGGGTGGTTCCAATTTATTATTACTCATTACGACTCCTGTTTTCACCCATTCTGCAGAGTAGGTATACCGTGTACCCCGAAAACAAAAATAAAATAAAATATACGGCATCAGCAGTCCTATACAGAACCAAGCCTAGCTTCTCGCAACCATTTGTGTGTGCGTGCTGTTTTTTCCACGAATGGAAGGGACCTACAGTTTTTTGCTGACTCCGAACGGCGAGTTGAGAAGCTTCTCATGACAAATGATACTCTTTGATTGCTTGTCAGATATTTGAAAGAGGTGGCGATTTGAAAAACATTTTTTAGGTATTGGACCTGGGCTGGGATTGAACCCGAGTAGCATGCGTAGTAGTCTAACGCACTAACCCCCACGGGCATGGCCACCGAAAACAAAGCATAATAAAAAAAGAAAAGTATCTGCTAGATTCCCAGATTAACTGGGAACTGACATAAAATTATTTTGAACCAACTTAGCTTTCGATTCTTTCGGTCTATTTGTTAAAGATCAGAAGAAAGGACAGGAAAGTACATTTGTTAATTGTTAATTTGTCGCCATTCGTCGACAAGTGAAAATAGCAAAAAAAACACGGCGGACGTTAAAATGCTATTTTATGTAGTGGACTGTATTTCACTATTTAGCCTGGCAGCAAGATTACGTGCAATTGATTAAGATAAGTGAAATGTGCTTTCGATCAGTGTTAGAATCACTAAAATCGGTGCAGAAATAAACTCTCAGGAGGAATCACAAGCTCTTGCGCTAGCGATTTAATTATATAGATATACTATATCAGAGCAAACGCTATTTATCTGAGTTGATAATTGATATATGTATATTCTGCTCCGAAATTTAAGAGCAAAGTACCTGCGGTAACAGACACTTCGTGTGTCTGTCGCTTGTCATGTTCTTACGAAATCAAATTACATGCTAGTTCTACTGTTATTTTTCATTTGTTCTGTTTATACCCTGATATGTATCAACTTAAATTAACCGAATGCCAAAAACACTAAATTTTAAATGCAGTTATGTATTTATAATTTTATTTGTTTGTAATTATTTCGCCCTAAATAAATTTCTGCGTTCACTATTTCGCTTTATTTTATTTACTTACTTACTTACTTAGTTGGCGCTACAGCTCGAGGTGAACCTGGGCCTGCTTCTCGCAACCATTTGTGTGTGCGTGTTATATTTTTGCACGAATGGAAGGGACCTACAGTTTTTTGCCGACTCCGAACGGCGAGTTGAGAAGCTCAATCGTGACAAATGATACTCTTTGATGCTTGTCAGACATTCGAAAGAGGTGGGCACTGTGAAAAACTTTTTAGGTGTTTGCGGCGGGATTCGAACCCAAGACCGCTGGCTCAGTAGTCCGACGCACTAACCACTTGCGCTACGGTGCTTTATTTTATTTGGCAAAATATTAATTTGTATTTTTAATTTGTTTGGCTTTCATTTTATCACATGTAAACAATTTCGCGCGAAATTGAGCACATGAAGTCCTCGTGAAGAAAGGTGTTGAAATATCCACGTACGGGGAAAAACTGGCTGAAGTTTACTTCGCCGTGTTTCAGTTCCATTCGAAGATCGTTCGATGCGGAGTTTATCTGTTGCCAGAAGGTGAGCTTCGTATTGATAGTCAATCCCAACTACTTTACTGCTACCTTGCTTGTTATGACTTCGGGCCTGATTTGGAAGTAAACGTAGGTTGGGATCCTCCTCTCGGTCAAAAGAACTATTTCGTTACTATAGGTAGTTACTTTGCTAAAAATAATAACTATACAAAGATCTAATTAATTTAAATTCATTAAATCCTGCATCACCTCTTCCAGTTGTTCGCGAATTGCATAGGATGATTAGTTTGACCAAAATCTGCCCGTGAATTTCGTTATACGGTTCGTACAGAATTGGTATATCTATAGAAAAATTGGATAATTAGAAACCGTTGAGAAGTGGTTAAACGATCCACATTTGACACTTAGAAATCATTTTCTTCTTGATGGTTGCATGTACTATCAATATAGGATCTCGATTTTGATCGATAGATAAATAAGTAGCTTAAGGAGAGTGGGGAAATCCCTCATCAGGGACATAGGAAGAGATAGCCAGTGTAGCCTGCAAAAGCTGCGCGGTGGACGAGTTAAGTTCACTTTGCGAAACGAAGCTGAAAGGGCGTTTATTCAAGATCGTCTAGTAATGTCGCGAACAACGAGATAGTTTTTTTTTGCAGGATGAAACGGAAGTATAACACTTTATATTTTCAATCCATTGAGATTTTTAACTTGGATTTAATGGATAGATTTATTTACTTGTGTGCAGCAACGGTAAAGGTCTATTTTTTGTCATATTTTGACAATACGACTCCTTCGCTTAAACTATAGTTGTTTTGTGGTCTGACTGAGTCAATTATTTCAATCCTTATATCACTCCTTGAATGAATTTCCAATTAAAATCCATCAAAAAAGTAGCTTGAAGTTAAGATTACTTATTAAAGCTGCTTGCTCGAAGGAAAACAATTTAATGCATGGAAAAGCCAACGCAAAACTTCAGATTATTTATGCTAATTTATTTTACAGTAGAATACTAAAAATGAGGAAAATGGAGGATGTTCTAGTTAAAGTGAAACGATGAAATCTCTATCAGAAGAACAACTACTTCTTGTTCTTTTTTTTCTTCATACTAATAGCGAGTACTGGAACAACCTTATTTCCTCTGTCTTAAATGGAGTTTTTTTCCAGCGCGCTCCCCAGGCAATTTCTATTCCCCAACAAGGATATCGTTAGAGAATGAATTCAACCCTCCATTGAAGAATTCATCAAATACCCATACTGGTACAAGAAAAAACTCTTAAAAAAAAAATTTGCGAAAGGATTATTGAATCTATTCTTATCTCATAGTACGCAGGGATACAGCACAGTTGCAAAACAAAATTAAGAGACCACATCCTTACTGCACATCAATTTGTGGTTAGTTCCACATAACTCAAGGACCATGATCGTGATGATGGGACTCCCGACAACTAGTGTGTACATTATAATGCGTGCGAAAATCGATTGGAGTCGGGAATATACATCCATTGAATTCAGTGGTTCGGAAAATTATATTTTGTAATGAATCCTTCTCTCATAAATAATGGAATTATGGAGATTAGATTTTATGAGTCTTATCATTTGCAAGTGTGCGCGTATAGTTACTGAAGAATGAAAGTGCCAACGTTGTGTTTTGTACGCGTGGTTCGATTAGTTTCTGTTTGCATACTTAGACATGATTGTGTTCAATTCTTTGTAAGTAATACCATAGGCTGGGTTCTAGACTGCCGGAAGGTAGGTGGTTTCAATTTAGCCCATTTATGTGTGAATCTGCTTTTCGGTGTAGTGGCAAATCCTTTTCTAGCTGTCAAATTAAATGCGGGTTTTCTGTGGGGATTATCTTCACTTTTCCATTGCGTCCATGGATACTGATACACCAAGTTGGCTCAAGTCATCTTCTACTTGCAGTAGCAATCGAGAATGAGGTCGACGTTTTTGGTTATGCTTCTGCCCCATATAGTAAACCCGGGATGAAGAGGGGATTATGTAGGGTTTCTTTGGTTTCCCCAAGTCAAGAAGTAGCAGTTGGGGTGTATTGTTTTGCGTTTGATCTCTAAACTGATGCCATTGCCAGAATTTAAAGCTCAACATCAAAGCTATCTATCGAGCATTACGATACCCCAAAAACAAGTTAGGCCTATCAAGCGAGACCGATTTTTGACTCTCTTAAGAAGAGGTCGAGACAGCCGAGTTCGTCCTTTGTGACTGCCCAGCATTTTTCGGGGTCTGACGGCGTACCCTACACAAAGAACTCCTTAGACCTCATGAAATACGTCCACCAAGGACATAATTGCCTTTTTTAGAAAGGTGATTTGATTTGGTGATCTTTTAGTTCGCGGTACCAGCCTTATTGCAGGATCCTTTATTTCAAAAAATTTTTCGTGAACCACAGCATTCCGTGAAAACCCTCTTGTATAGTCAGACCCATATTAAGACCTTCTATAGATGTCCGAAAATGTACTGATGACTGTTCGCATTATCTGGTACCGATTTGTTTAAAATATTGAAAACTTCTGGTGGTATTGAAGGTTTTGGTGTTATCCTCTCTGACCGTGACACAGTATCGTTTTTAAGCGCTTGTTTACACAGCGAATTCGTTCCGCAAAAATATCAAAACCAGACATGGGAAAGATTATCTTCATAATTTGACGTAAACTGTAGATTATGTTTATAGTGAATTTTCCGACCCGATGGTAGATCACAGTGCAGAGAAGTGTGAGATGTTTACTCACTTGAAGCACTTCCCTTCGATTCAAATATGATAGTAACTGCAACTAAGTTAAGACTTTTGGAAATAAAGACGTTTGGCAGGTGTCCAATAAAATCTCCTGCTCGTTTCGCTAGTTAGACGCGGCTAATATTTTGAAATATTTTCCTTATAACCAGTAAAAATAGGCAACTCATTCGTTTTTTTATAAGTGTACTGGCTGATCCGCCCGGCTTCGCCCGTGTACGCAAACAGTCGCGTTACTTCCATGACGGATAGTAGCCAACGCCACCTGTGAGAAGTTTTTGTGACTGCACCAAACTATAGTATTATTACATTTAAATTTAATATCGTTGATATAGAAATTCTATTTTCGTAAATATCTGTACCTCAGCGCCGCCTATCGGGTCCACATTTTGCAAAAGACTTTCTTTTTATTTAAATATTATATGGTGTGAATTTGAGCCAAATCGGTCCCTAAATAAGAAGTTTAAAAAAGCGACCCCAACGCCACCTAGTGGGCTCTAACATAAACAAAAACCATCCGGAGCACCACACGAACATAATGGTATGAATATAAGGTGGATAGCTTCAGGGGTTCAGCCGTGATAGTCGGACATACATACGCACCAACTTTTTTATATATTAAGATATAGAAGATATTGAAGCGGGCCAAGAACGCTTCCCTGTGGTACGCCAGCTGGATATTCTTTTAATTGCGAGTACTCGTTTCCGCTTCTAATACGGAAGAGACTATTTCCGAGATATGTTGTCAGTATATTATAAAGGCGTATAGGCAAGACCTGTTGTAGCTGATAATTACTGATAATTTCGTCGGCATACGGCTGGCGCTTGGAGGAGCTTTAAAATGTTCACCAGTATACATCTGCAAAACGGTTTACTTTCTAATAGATCGAGCATATTGCACTTAGGTTAAAATCATTAGACATCATTTTTTTCAGACCAAGTCATTCCCTGCCGCTGCTTTATTACCCTTAAGATTTCTTATATAGAAGCTGATTTATGTATGTCTATTCCAGCAACGATTGGGTAAATCACGTTAGAACTGCATAGAAATTGCCACAGATTAACAGTCCCCAAGTCTTGCGTCTTTAATCGAACGTTTTGTCTTTGGGTATAAAACACTGTTAAACTGCCGGATCTATTTCCTGTCGTTTAATCTTCAGAGTTCCTAGTAGTGAATAAAACTTTTTGCGGTACTCTGCAGGCTTTGTCATAGGAACTTTGGATGTATTTTCTTTTGTCACGGGCGACTGTGGAGGACATATTAACGCTTTCTGATGTGTCAGTGGCATTGTGGCGAATCGTCGACTAAATTTGGGAGAGTTATCGCTGAAAGTGATGAAAACCCTGGGTAACATCTCGAGATGAAACTAGTTAATATTAAATAACATTAATCTTGATTTGAAAGACATACTGAAGTCCCTATTTCTTTCTTCCTCCATTTTGCAAAATTCTTTTATTCCAGGATAAACTCATATTTTGTACTTATCGGAGGTTTATTGTCATTCATTTCAAAGACTGTTTCACCTGAAGCCACATAAAAACTGATTGTTTTCAAAGCATCAAATCTCAGCTAATCTTCGAGTGGTGTGTAAACAATTTCAGACTTTTTTCAAATTAAAAGTTATTTGTCACCTAAAGCTGCATGTGGAATTTAAGGTGAATCACTAACTGGGAGATTTAACGCTATTTTGAATGAAGCTTAATGTCACTGCTAAAGAAGGAGATGTTTTGTTGAAAATTATACCATGGTTAGGTTTCCGCCATTAAAATAAACTGTATTTCACGAGGAGTTCCAAACCCCAAACATAACGAAAACTAAGTAGAAAAATCATCAAGGAAAAAACCAGGACTCCCAATGGAGACATTTGGCGATAAAATAGATTAAAATTTAAAAGAAAAAAGGAAAAGAAAATATATCTTAACGATATCCCCTGTCGACAAAGATTTTGGACGAGACAAAGAATAGACATGTTTTCTTTTTTCCCCAAATGGTTCAAAAGGGCGTCGTTAATTAAATATGTATGTATAGGTACGAGTAAATCCCAACTTTTGGAGGTCAAAATCCTCATCATCCACCAAGTGCGAAAAAAAAATAGAATTTGCCAAAATCACTTAGTTTGGTAATTTTTTTTTTTGGGAAAACATTTTAACACATAAAATTGAACTGTTTACACATTTATTTGTATTGCCCATAACTCTGTGAAAATGGCCATCTAAAGGTGGGCTACATTTGTAGATTTCAAAGGAAAAGGCAAAGTAGGTCAAGAGTCAGTGAGTTTTTATGGTTTGAATTTCTTTAACGAAATAATATTTTACAGTTGCACTCCAATGAGCCAAATCATTGAATAAACGAACGGTGAGGGTGTTTAGAGGTACAAACATTAGCCAGTAACCGAATGTATTAGCTTTTCAAATTGAAATTTCTTATAAAAAAAATTGGGAGTAAAGTAAATCGACTGTGAGGGTGCTTTAGCTTAGAGCGACGTTCATGTGTTAATAATGGTCTTTTAGTTGGAAATAAAATGTTAGGTTTAAAGTAAGTGATAGGTAGGTACCACTTAATCATGGAAAACTACATGCTTCCACAACTTGTTGATAAATTATGAAAATGTATAATCAGAATTAATTTCTTTTACCTAAGGGTTACTTAACGGAACTAATATAAATTTTGATACTATTTCGTGAAAAAATGTTAAATAACTTTTTTGCTCGCAGAGCTTTAGTGATATTTATTTTGTCGTCGAAATAGGGTGATGTGATGGCACTAGTGGTGGGCCCTTTAACTTTTTTTTTTACGTTTGACTGGTCCCTAAAATGCCGTTATTCAAATAATGTATGGAAATGCAATAATAAATTTTTGAACAATTTTCCATAAACTGGGGTACAGGGCTGGTACTTGTTTCTCGAGCCAGAACTGCTGGCATCCGCATTGAAACTTTATTTTTAGCTCCTCATTTGTTTTTAGCTCAATGAGCTGTTCTTCTAAATGAGACGATACATCCGAGTTATTTCCAAAGGGATCCAGCAGCCAGTCCGGTATACTCATATTGAGAATATCCTGGAATCGCTTTTTTAGATCCTCATGAAGCATTTCTAAGTGTTCGCAGTACTTTAGCAATTCATCCTTTTTGGCAGATACTGCTGCTAAGTTTTGGAAGTTTTTCGTATATTCACCTCTGCCTAGATTTCGTCTGAAGAGATTTAGCTTTTCCATAAAAGCAGCAATAACGTTCTTTGTTTATACTAGGTTCAAGTGATCACCTTGCAGTTGGAGATTGACATCGTTAAGTATTTTCAATATGTCTGTCATATAAGCAATTAATTAAGATGTTTCGCAGTTCGTTGTCTCTAGTTTCTAGAAATTCTAGAACAGTATCGCACATATTAAAAAACCGTGTCAAACAGGTACCTTTGGAGAGCCAGCGAACCTCCGTATGCAGCAGCAAACGACTGTAATCTTCGTCATTTTCGTCACACAATTGGCCAAACAACCGGTGGTTTAAGGAGTTGCTCCTTAGTTTGTTGACAAATTTAATAACAAACTGAAGAGACGAGATTCACTCAGATTTTTCCCGACCAAATGTTGACGGTGTATGACACAATGTACGGCGAGTATTTCTGGTACGGCCCGTTTCAAAAAAGCAGTGAAGCCCTTGTAGCATCCTATCATTGCTGGAGCACCATCTGCTGATGCCGCAGATAAAATATTCAGTTTGATGTAGGTATACATACATATGTATATATGTTTTTTTTTTAAATTTAAAGTATTTTTCAAGGTCGGTGCCCCCCTGGACAGTTTCAATGCCCTCCATTCTTTGAGGACCTCACCGCCCCCATAGATGCATTCAACGCCCCCAGGGGGGCGGCCGTTTTTTATCCATTGCGCAGTTTTGCCTCCAAGTCCAATCCTAAAAAAAAACTATCTATCTACTCTATTTATTAAGTAACAAAATAAAAAAATTATTAATATGTAGCTATTTATAATTTTAATAAATAATAAAATAAATGTTTCTTTTAAAATAAATTTGATACTTATTTCTGCTATACCATAATATTATGAAACCAAGGAATTTAATAATTCCACTATTAACAAAAGACAAAAAATATGTATTCAAAATAGACAATCTAATATTTTTTTTATTCAAATATACCTAGAACAAATTCAATTATTTTCTATTTTTGTTTCTTTCAGGTTCTATAAGCAACATCGATGATGCCGAATACCATTGTAATAAAACCCAAGTTCGTAAAGTCATATCTGGTGTTGTGGGTGCTGCATCATCGGTGACATCCATTCAAGTTGCCAACTTGCTGCGACTATTTCGAATACCGCAGGTAAGTTTCCAATATATATCATTAATTGTTTTGTGGTATCTGCCATCGAATTGTGTGCACACAAAAAGCACTCATTTCATCAAATCGATTTTGTAAACGTAATCTAAGAAATCGTCAAACATGGTAGAAAATTGCTTTTTTCAAAAAAACTGCACGTAATGATAATGACCATTGTAAGAGAAAGAAAACGTGACTTGATTAAATATCGTCACATTTTGATGAAGAAAAACACTTTCCAGGCGGGTGAAAAAATGGAAGCTGTAAATAGATGATAACTTATTGGATTACTAGGAGAATAAAATATAATAAAGGCGAATATTGAAGTAATAAAAAAAACCTGAACTTTAATATTCTGGTTATGAAATGTCTCTGTTTTCTGTAATAGTTTCTTTTTTTTAAATACGAGTATAAATAATTCTTCGTTTCTCTCCATATACAAAGTAAAGTAAATTATTGTTAAGCAACTATTACAAAAATGAGCCGTTCGTTTGATACCTCAAAACTCATAAATTAATCATACGATTGAGCTGAAACTTACACTATATACTTTTTATGATGTTCGAAGTGTTCGTAAATCAAAAAATTTCAAGCTTTCCGGTAGATGGCGCTAGAACTCGAAATTTTGTTAACTCACCGTACGATTAAGCTGAAATTTATACAATATTATGTGAAATGAAGTGAGAAATGTTCGTACATCGGAAGTTTTCAAGTTTTTCGATAGATGGCGCCGTAATACCAAAATTCAAAAACCATCCGAATGAGCTGAAACTTACAGAATATATTTGTTACTAGCTGACCCTTGCTCGCCTCGCTTCGCCTGAATATCTAAACCTGCGAGGTACTTTAGCGGGTTAGGAACTTATAAAAAAAACCAGCTTAACCCTAGGATGGGCAACTACTTTGTGGGCGGTAAGTTATACTACTTGGTCCATCCAGACCAAATACTTTTTTGGTATGAGATATGGCCTATATAAACTTTTATTGGCTTGCCAGCTGTACTATTATGCTTCGGAATTACATATTTGTATTTATTGGTAACAGCTCTACAAATTACACGGTTACTAACGAAAATTAGAGAAAAAAATTTTAACAAAAATATTTAATGAACGCCATTTTTGTTATTTTTGACTCAGTACAAAATGATGCTTATTACCGCCAGATAAGGTAGGAAATCGGTAAAATATAGAAAATAATGTCTCTGCCTAAAATATGATCATTTTATGTACATATGACCGAATATGTTCCTAGAAAAATTGTTGTGGTCCAGCCAGACCAAGTGGTCTATTTAGCACTTGTTTTATTTAAAAAAAAAAAGTTTCTACCACAAACTTATCCGATTTGACCCAACGATGGCTGTATTCGATTTAGAAAAGTATGTTTATAGCAGTCAAGAAGTTTCAGTGTTTTATATTGGATGGAAAAAAAGTTCTTGTACGATAAAGTCAAATTTGGTCTGGCCAGACCCAGTTGCCCATCCTAGGGTTAAGTGCTCAGAAGTATGTACTTATTTCTTTTTTGTGAAGAAAACACTATTAATTAAGAACATAAATATTTATTCATTTGAAAAAAAAAAAATCACTTTGAAAAGTGTGTTGTTAAGCTACGAGTACACGAGATGCAAAAACCACATTTAAATGTGAATGTGACGTAGTTTTGACGTCAGAGTCGGTGATAAATCCTACATCTCGTGTACTCACTATATTTGTGACTGTCACATGCGTCCACATTTAAATGGGAGTATTCATGTGAACAAATTCTCGCATGAAAAAATGTGAAATTCCATGTGTCGTGTACTCGCTATAATTGGCTACATGTACGAATTCGGACTGAGACGACATTTAAATGTGAGTGCCACAGGCATGTGATGACACGAAATCGTGCTACGACATTTTTTCTCGAATGTCGCATTTTTCTTTGACGTTAAAATCTAATTTTTAAAATTTTGCGATGAGTTTTTGTTTTTCACTTTTTATTTTCTGTGCTTAGTTTATTTTTCGCCAACTATGACCAAGTCAAATGGAAGGGTTATGATATGAATCTCACAGGCTATGTTTGTGTGTCCTATTATGGTTTAATGTTAGCGTGAGAGATAAATTTGTTGATCTGTTCGATATTTATGTGAATCGGATTCTTAAGTATACCATAGATTAAAATATAGTTGAATATGGCCTTTATAATAGGTTTTGAAATAGTACAGTTTTCTGATACTTGAGAGATGTTAAGAGCTACATTTAAGGTGGTTCAAATTGGAGGGCTATTTCTACTTCGCAGGTGTTGGTGGGTTGCTGCGGTATGACCAAGTCTTAAGCAAACGTTTCAACAAATAGAGTGTCGTTGGATTCGTCTTGACCCGGAGGCTACATTAAGTCATAAAAAACCCAAATGGTGGACCGTGAGTCGTAACAATAACGTACATATTTACTTTTGTAAGTAAGCCGACATTCATTGTGCAAAGCGACATGCGGCCAAGACTATACTCTGAACATCATCGTTTTGTTTCATCTTGTTTCGTACTGTCCTTGTTTCTAATAAACCATGATGCACAGTTTGATTATTACTATCCAGGCGGTCGAATTACCCGACTGGTCCATATTACCCGCACTTACTCTGTATGAAATTGACCGATATAAGGTCACTTCTGATAGTGGCTTACCTTGTTTAGGTATGTATAACAATTACTTCTAATATCTTTCAGTGATGTGACATACCATATTTTGATCTTAAACAGAAATTAATTATAATTCTTTCATAATTTGGGCAGTTATATGACCATAGCCTGGTGATTTCCTATTAGATAGTTTGCATTCCATTCTCGTCTAATTTGTCAGGAGATTCCAGATTCGCGTTAGCCACTACAGGTGGAAAAAGTTTGAAAACATTTGTCAGGTGTTCTGCAAAGAGTCGAACATTCCTTTTTGGGTCTCCAAACCATTTCCCATCAGATGTATTATAATATTAGTGCTGGATATTTTACAGAGGTTTGCCTTTTCTGTCGATACGTCTCGTCACGTTGGTGTACCTACTATCTTCGGTTACCTGTTGTGTGTCAGCTATGAATTGTTACACCTCAATGTCAATATGTAAATGCGAATTAAAACGTTTTTTTGCATGCACATGAAAAATTGTGATGTCCACATGCCGTGTACTCGCCGAAATGCCGTAAATGCCGAAAAATTAGAAAAAAAATTCACAAAACTTCACATGACTTTTGGGACAGAATCAACATGAAAATATATAAAGTTGACATGCCGTGTACTCACTATATTTTTGCTCTTCACATGTACCACATATACAATAAATGTTAGCATTTATTTATAAGTTTTTCTGACGTCACGCACACATTTAAATGTGGCTTTAACATGTCGTGTACTCGTAGCTTTACAGACATACAACTATGAATTCAATTCACAAAAACTTAAAATGTAGGATCCAAATTTAATAAGAAAAAATAATGACCTCGGCAACAATCCGAACAGCAAAATGGTTTTTTGACAAGTGACAGTCTGACAAAGACAACAATAGAGTCAGGTTCAGTATTGTACCAGATTGGTCTTATTACTTTTTACATTTTTAATTCTTAAGCATGAAACACAAAGAACTGCTAACAGCATATGCGTTCACCATTTAAGACACAAATTCAAAAGAATTCTTTTCAAGTAAATATCAATAAAAGTTAAAATTAAAAGAGGCAAGTAAGCAGGAAAGGTACTTAAGCTAAGACACTTAAAAGATGAGTCTTATATGAATTTTTTTTTTTAAATGTTGGTTCTAAGAAAATAGAGGTACTTATGCGGGCTAGGCACTTAAGCGAGGGGTATTTATCCGGGGGTTCCTGTACATCAGCACCGCTCTGACAGTTTTAAAGGAATAACAGAAATCCTACCTATTCAGCATATATGATTGGCACACATCATTCCAAGTATGTAGAAGCATCTGTCCTTTTCTTTATCAAAGGGCCATAATCATTCAGCACATTTCCTTTTCGTATTAATAGATAAAGGCATCTGTTTCCTTCAAAGTGTTAAGCTTAGGGCAATTAATTATTCAGCTCCATGTTCATTAGCTTAACTGTAACGATTCAATGTTATATCATCGGCTATCAAATAGTGTAGTTCAGCTAATACAACTTCACTATATACCCAGAATACCGTAATGATGATGAGGTCGTAGTCTTTATGGTTCGAATAATTACAGAGATCAAGAACTTTGGCTCTTAATCCACAAGAAGTATTAATTGATAATGTGCTTGGAATGGATTTCAGATTATATTTACGTACTATTTGATTTTTCGTAACAGCACCGGTGTTTTTTTTTACTTATATTTATGTCATAGACTGTATTTACTTTGAACAGTTATTTGAAAATTCGAATCCATTCGTGCAATAATATACACACACACACACACAAATGGTTGCGAGAAGTGGGCCCTGGTTCACCCCGAACTGTAGCACCACCTAAAGAAAGAAAGTAATTTGAAAATGGACATACATTATGCCCTTTACATCAATTTGTTTTTTAAAGATGAAACGTTATTTCATTGCAACAGACATCAAATACAAAATTTTGTACATTTTTTCGAGGAATTATACCTCAAGGATCTCCTTTGACCTTCTAGTTCATTTTATGTAGACAGAGCAGACGACAAAGTCAATGCGAGTAGGAGTCTATAAGAGCAGCGATACAAAATTAATTTGCTCGATTTAAATGCCAACAAGACAGTATTCTACAGCCACTACTATGGAGATACTGCTTAACAGTCTGATAAACATTTACGGATGATGATTCCGTTTAGTCTGGTGGATTGTGCCTATTAACTCCATAAAGGTGATTGACGATTAGTGTTCTATGAATGGGATTTCAATTAATCATCTTAATCATCTTTCTTATACGAAAGAAAAAAGGAAGCTGCTGCTGAAAAGGCATCACAATCCTATTCCCTAAATAATCTAAATGGAGTTTTTATAAAGTAGATAAAACACGTCAATGAAGTTGGTCATTTGGCAATGCGAACGTATTCTTGCCCTGACCTAAGACTAATCCTCAACGAAAGTTGGTATTGGTGAGGTGAGTCAGAGCTGACTTAAGGGGGGAAATAGGTGTAGACGATTTCAAAAATTAAAATAAATCGATTGTAGAGCTATTCAAAAATAAACTCTGAAAATTTCAAAGCAACATTTCAAGCCGTTTAATAGTTATAAGCGTTTAAGTGAGTAAGTCGTAATATTACCTTCACTGCCACCCCATATTTTCAAACGCATTTTTCTCGAAACAATTTTTTTTCGAATTTGCGTATACTCTAACTGGTAGAGTTTTTGATCAATCGTACAAAGTACAAAAAATGGTCAAAAAATCGTACCTAATTTTCACATTTCTCAAGAACATACATTTTTTTTTTTGTAAACATTGAAGTTCAAATAGAAGAGACACTTATAAAAAAAGCTATTTCTTTTTTTTGAAAAATTAATTTCAGATAAAAATTGTGACCTCCAGAAAGTACGCAAATTGCCCACCCAGCTGGCCACTTACAATGCGCAACAGCTTATATCTCCGTGATTTTACAAGCAAAATGTTCGAAAATTTCAAGAAATATTGTTAAGAATATGTACACTGAGTCCAAAAAGTCTCCGTTCAGTGATCACTTCTTACTTCACAACGCCTAAAAATATTAAAGCAAAGTGATTTAAGATAAAAGTTCCACCCTAATTTGAAGAAATACATCTGACGAAGTAGTTAGTTAACAAAGAAACAATATTTTAATAAAATAAACATACAAAAAAAAAAAAAAAAAAATGAATAAATTCAGTGCTTGAATAAAGCAAAAAAAAGTCTCCGTACAGTGGTTAATTTTTTTAAAAATATAAATAAATATGAGGAAAAAATACCAAATTAATACGTAGTTGGTCCGTCTCTATTATGAATGATGTCTTTTAATTGGTTTCACGTGGAATGAACCAGGTTAGATGTGATGTCTGGAGTCTGGGCCATTTTTTGTCCAATCATACATTAAAATTGTTTTGGGTAATTTTTATTGCTTATAGAATGCTGCCAACTTTTATTTTAATTAATTCCACAAGTGCTCGATGGGGTTCAAATCAGATGACTGCGCTGGGTGTTTCAGCTTCCTTGGAACATTGTCAAGTAACCAATCTCTTACCAAACCTGAGGTGTGTTTGGGGTCATTATCTGGTTGGAAACAGAAAATTGTTGCCAGACCTTAATTTAGTTGTGCTTAAATGTAGATTTTCTCTGAGTATATTCAGAATTGCACATTTATCCATTCAGCAATCGACGGAAACGAGATTTCCCACGCCGGAGGAGACCATGCAACCCCAGACTATTTCGTATCTATATTCGTATTTTACTGCGGTCGCTAAATGTTTTATATCTATTTCAGTATTGGGCTTTTTCCACACCATACGGCGACCATCGGATTCAAAAATGTTAAACGAACTGTCATATCTAGATATAACCGTATCTCAAAATGAATTATCCCTGTTAATATTCTCAATAGCGTACTGCAATCTGGCAGTTACTAGTTCTATTTTCTGATGAATGGTCTCGTGCTGCTGAACCGACCATTAAAACTATTTCGTTTCAACCCATTGCTTACACATTTCTTATTATCTATTCACAAACATTAATTTCATCACTTGTTTGAAGATTTTCAGCTATTGCACAGGTACTTGTTTTCGAAACCTTGTTCACTACCCTCATAATTCTCTTCTTAAGCGATGGTACATTTTTCTAGGTCGGTTTATTTGTTATAGTTCTGTTTTTTTTGTAATAGCTGGATAACATATTACACCGAAACACCCATTTTGTTAACAATTTTTGAAATTTTAGCTAAAGATTTGCCTTTTCCTTTTATATAAACAATATTTCTTAGTTGCGGTATGAATTTGGTTATTTTTTTCCTCCATATTAAAAAACACTCACTTTTTTAACCAAAAATGAGAAAAACACAATTGATCGCTTCCGAAAAGCAACTTTAAGCATGGCTTATAATACAGAAAGCATCGTAAGATCCCTGGAACGGTAGCTGTACGGAGACTTTTTTGTTCTTCAAAAACGGCCGTACAGGACGTTTGGGTTCATAAACTTCAAGTTATAATGTGAAAGTAAATAAAATTTTTCATATAAACGCTCCTTTTTTTTATTTAATCATTGTATTTGGATCTTATTGAAGCATTTATTTCGGGCATGCGCTGTGGAACGGTTACTTTTTGGACTCAGTGTATAAAATAAACCCAAGATTACAATAAAAAATATATATTCCTTATATGTTAAAAAAAAATCATGAAAATTACCCAAAATACACCGTCCTACACCTTTTTATCAATGCAGCGTCTATTAAAATGAGGCTATTCATCTACGTCTATGCGTCTATCTTCGAGCACATTCTGTCCACAGAACGTTATTACAGGATGATTTTCGGAGTAGGGACTAACGATGTGGGTGGCTGTGGCATAGTGGTTGTCATCGCTGAATGTTCACGGTGGAAATCCAGATGTCTCCTGACGAAATAATAATAAGTCGATCTATTTCAAAAGCGAATGTCAATGAAGGCATAACTGGTGGTGGTATGCGTGTGACTGAAGAAATTGAACGAACAAACAATGAGTAATAAGAAACCAGGGAGGCTGGCATAAATACTGTGAATCATAAGCAAATACAAAAACCGGCCAAGTGCGAACCAGACTCGCGCTCAAAGGGTTCCGTAGTCTTAAGACTAGTAAAATACATATATTTTGTTTAAATAACTGTTTCGTTTCGTTAACACAAAAAACGAAAACGACCCACCTTACACCTTATAATCAGCAATGTTATTCACTATGAGAAATTGGATAAACATCAAGAACGCAGCTGAGTGTGTTCGTTTCCTGGCAAAATCCGTATTTTTATTAATTTTTTTTAATTTTTTTGTGTGGCAGCACAATTTTGGATAGCCTTTGGTTTTTCCAAAATTATTGTTAATCGAATAGTGATAATTTCATTGAAATTGGTCCAGTAGTTTACGAGTTAATCGGTTGAGAAATTGAATTTTCCGACGTGAATTTCTCAAAAACTATACAACTTACGAGACTCGCTATATTTTTCTTCAAAAATATGGTTAATCACCTACAAACTATGATTTTTTCATATTTTTGACTTAAGTAGTTTCTGAGAAAAGGTTCTGGTACTTTGTGTATGATATTTTTCACACATTTTTGGCAATAACTCCCAAAGTTTCTAACGGAAAAAACAGCAAAATATTTTTGGAATCTTTGTTTCGAATGATGTCCCACATGATATATTTTTCAGAATTTTTTTTTTCGAGTTCACATTTTACCCACCCTATATAGTTGTTTCACAATAATTTTGAGTAATATTTTGTCCATGTATGTGGACCACCATAATGCATAAGTGTGCCAAGTTTCTAGGAAGAACGGTTCTTAATGTTTTTATCGTGACAGACATTTTGAGTTAGAGCGAACTTATGATGGTTCCATATTACCATATGGGTACGGAACCCTAAAAATAAAAAGAATCCAAATAATACATTACTCTCCAGTAATCATGGACACCACCCATAAAGTTCGTTGAAATATCTAACATCTAAGTTTTCTACCACTACGCAGATCTGTCTGTCTCTCGTTCTTGTCCTTTATGTGCTCGCGCTGTGTATAACATTATATGGGTATTCATAATCCCTTAAGCCATGATGCAATCACTCAAAAGCCCACAACAAACAATCTATCTTAATGGCCTTGGTGGTGTAATACATGTACATATCATTATCTAGTGTGCAACGCAGAAGTTGTGGGTTAAATTCCCACCCAGGGCTTGGTTACTTAGTGGAAGAACAATAGACCGCGAAGGTGTCTGAGTGCTGACAATCATGAATTTGTTTTTATAAATTTGCAAAGCAACCTTTAAAGGGGCTTTATATCGACAAAAGTTAATAATTTCTGAAACGCAAATCGATAAATTTCTTTGTCTGTCGAAAAAATATACATTTAAAATATGTCGAAACCTACAGTTCATACAGGACAGTGCAATGGGTCACTTCAAAACGAGTACATACATTGTAACGTATAAAACACTCTCTATGATTAGACTGCATATGAAATTGGCAATGGTTCCCAATCCTAACATAAAAATGTCCAAAATGTTACTTTTTCTGTATCACTCAATAAATCACACCTAGTGACACTGCCCAGCAACAGTGCGGACAATACTCGTGCTTTTTTTCCAAACTGATTTCCAGTTGCAAAAATAGTTGACCCGCAATGGATAAGGATTGTGGCTTCTTCGGCTTTGCGCTTCGAAAGTGTAGATACAAAGTGAAACCCATGGCTGCTAAGAGATGACTGTCAAAAGGTGATTTACATGTTGTTATCTTTATTATTTAAAAATGAATGTGTGTTATGTCCGTTCCATATGCGAGGGCGCATCACTTATCCGATTGTGATGCAACTTTGGTGATTTGTTGTGGGCATACAAGGAAAGGTCATAGGATATAAAGCTGCCTGCTAGGTGGCGCTGAAGTCAAGTTATTAATGACTTCTATATTTATGGACCAAAATGACTCATATCTACAATATACATATGTATGTTGGTTTAGTGGCCATAGAGAAAATTACAAAATCTGGACCCAGTAGGTGGCGCTGGAGTCAAGTTATTATTAACTTCTATATTTATGGACCAAAATGACCCATATTTACAGTATATGTTGATTTAGTGTTAAAAGAGAAAATAACAAAATCTTGATCCGATAGGTGGGGCTGGATTTTAGTTATTAACAAATTGTATATTTTTTGACCAACATGACTCATATACACAATTTTATAATTTACCATCATTCGTGATATTTTTAAGTGTAAGCCGTAAAGTGTTGCTCACGAAAAAAGACATCGGGACAACTAAAATTGGAGTGCTAAATGAAAGAACAACACATGTTCAATATTAAGCGACATTTTAAAAATAATGAACGTTTGACCGCTTTTTCAAACAAAATCATCTTCTTCAGCGATGAGAACAATCGATATTTTGACAGCGATGTTCATGTTCATGTTTGAATAGATGCTTGTGTCATTATTTAACAAAATAATATTATTTTTAAGGTTCTGAAAAAATTAGTTTGCGAATACATTACATTCTACTGCTGTTACTAAAGGGTGTTTTTTCAGAGGTCAATCAAACTGGAAATTTTAACTATTGACAATGCTTTCTAATTTATTTCATGATTCAGTTCGCGAATAACTGTCGGAATCATTGGTCCATATTTGTTTTCAAAAATGATGCCGATCAGAATGTTACAGTCAATATAGATCCATGAATACTGACTTTTCGTTCCCCATATTAGGCGCTTTTCAAGGGACCGTTAGAAAATAGTGTCTTATACAAGAAAGCGTATAACGCTGGAAAAACTGCAAAATAGGAATAAGTTTAGCAAAACAAATACCAGTTCTTTTTGAATTACATTTTATTGTATTTACTTCCATGATTCATTAGATTTATTAGAGAAAAAATGTGGGTTGGGATTCAAATCATCATCGGTAGCATATTTATTTGAAGGAATATAGTCTGAAGTTAGAATAAGCGTGTCTATCTTTATTAAAACAAATAAACAGCGTAAATCCCCCCTCCCGAATTCCCGGATTCTGCCCGACTCCCAAAAAATGGTCAATTTTGCCAGGGTAATATAATCTTTGTGTTTCCTTTGAAATACTTGAAATCAATGTTCTCAGAATCGGCTCTGGTTCTTCTCCATTGCTTTCGACTTCTTATTCAACCGTTAAAGCGCTGCTGTAACTAATGAACTCTAGAAAATTACGGCGGCCGGTCATTAAAAGAAGCAAAATCAGGAAACCCCCGCAGTTCTTCGATATATGCTCTCTAAGGATATCAGAACCATTCGCGCCAGGAACGTCTTTCACACCGAAACTGGTGTTTGTATTTTTCATAAGAATACTAGTCAGAATAAAGGGACTGGAGAAAAAGGGCGTTAAGCGGACAGGCGTCTTAAGCGTGAGCATCTTAAACGAATTCTACTGTAATTAAAAAAAAAGATTATTTTCTATTGGTTTGGTCACTACCTTTCACTATCCCACTCAATGGGATTAAATTTTGTTCATAACCTGTTAAACCCCCTCTAACAACCCTTACTATGTAAATGGGCCGTAACAACTTTAACCATGCATGTCAAATATCATGATTCTAGCTTGTACCATTTGGCTCTGGGAGCTTGTGACAGACGGACGGATAGTCACCGAGGTGACTTGTCAACTGTAGTGGGGAACACTAAAATCCAAATCCCCATATACAAAGTATACTTATGTATATTTTCAAGTTGTTATAACACTAGATTTAACGGTATATGGTTCTTATTACTTATTATCTCTCAACAAGCAGTCTTTTTTGCTCTGTCGTGTAGAACCGAGCTAAATAAAAGTGACCAGTTAGTTTGGCGTTTCGTATTACCTTCATTTTCTTTATTACTTCAAAGTATTCTTAAACCTTAACTTACCTACATACATACATATCTATATTGCATTCTCATATGTCGCGTCGGTCAAACGGCCAGCTCAGCAATATGAGCAACGCGTGCATTGAGAATTGAAACCTCAGCAGCACGTGCTTTCGCATTGCTAAATGGGCTTCGAGGTAATTCACCTTTCGTTCGACCAGACGCTATGAGAAAATGCATCTTAACAGCTCCAGCAAGATCATGATCATGGCCTAAGGCAATTTAACACAGTTTAAGATCATTGGAGGGAATATCACCTTAGATTTAAGGCATATTACATTAGGCCTAAGACAAATTATACAGTTTGCATTGTACAAAATGAAAACAGTTTTGGATGAAAAATCACCTTAGGTTGGAAGCAAAATTACCCTAGGCCTAATGCAATTTTACTCTCTTTGAGACATTTGGAGGGAATATCACCCAAAACTTAAGGCAAAGTTGCCTTAGGGCTTAGGCAATTTAACACAGTTCAAGACAATTGGAGGGAATATCACCTTAGATTTAAGGTAAATTACATTAGGCCTAAGGCAAAGTTGCAGTGCTCCTAGGTTAAAAAATATGTTATTTCTTGGTTAAAATACCTAAGCAGTTTAAGGCAATTTAGCATATTTTTCATTACCTATGCCGTACATAAATTGTCTTAGTTCTAAGGAGAGTTATGCTGGTCTAATAACATCCATATGAAAAATTCTACCTTAGGCGGTTAAGGCAATTTTACACAGTACTTTTCTCTGGGTGCAGTTTCATTCGCAATAGGTTTACAGCCCTATTATGGTTAGCGAATCGAACGTTCGATATGATCCGAACTCTTTTGCGAATCACCCGTTTCGTGGTATTATGGTTAGCGAATGTGTAATTCGCCTGTGAAACAACTGCTGCAACAGCAAAAAAAAAAAACTAATTAAATGACAGTTGCGAACATAATACCACGATACGGGTGATTCGCAAAAGAGTTCGCTTCATATCGAACTTCGATTCGCTAACCATAATAGGAGTATTAGTTCCGCTAAGCTGCCATGACCATCACTTTTTTTTGAAGTATTGATACGAACGTTGACCCTAGTTGTCTTCATCCGCATCATTTTCGTCGACAGGGTCATAACATTGAACAGCCCAGCTCATATGTACGTCCAAAAAAATTAAATCATGAAAACTTTCCAAATAACCTGCGTCGATTACCCTTGTCAAAGTAACCACTCATCTCTAAACCAACTGTCCAAGTTTCTATCTACGATTTAACCAGAAACTAATTGCGGTCCAGTTGACACGACTTATTTGGTGTGACAACTCATACCTTACTTCCGAAGTAAATTGACTTTTTTGTTTTGCTTAACACAACAAATGCGACGAAAATGTCTAAGCAAAGGGGAATAAGTGTCAGGCGATTAGTTGGATTTGACATCTTTGCCAACCCTGCCAGTAGGCTTTTCTCCATATTCCACTGCATACACTCAAAGCACTTTCGGATGTGGTTTGGGGAGGAAAATAAATGTTGTAATTTTTTGGGCAATTAAATTTTTTAGATACCATCTTAATTATTATTAATCCTCGACAAAATTACGTTAACATGGTTCGCACTTTACATTTGAATCGACGAAGCTGAACACTTGCACGACCGAGATTAAGTAAAAAAAAAAATACACAAGAACATATTAACATTAAGTTCTTTTGGGAAAGTCGGCAACTTTAAGGCTACAGTGGAATAGCCTTCAAAAGGATAAGTATGGTCATTGACCTTAATTAAAGATTTTCAGATTGCCCAAAGAGTTTTTTTTTGTTTATGCTACAAGGGAAAAGCGATTACAGTGTTGCTTAAAGCTCAGCATTTCATAAATGCATAAATGCATTGCATAAAGTCAGGTTTACGTGTACCAAAGATGTTTCGAAGACTGTTTCAAACGCTGGCACAAGTGCGTTGTAGTCAATGGGAATTATTTTGAAGGCATCTTTTTCTTTTTAAAAATATTTAATTCCTTTTTGAATAAGGTGATATAGGCATATGATTTTACATCGAAATGCTAGCTTTAAACAATTCACTAACGTACCTAGTCCAGTATCGCCTCTATGCTGGTACCTGAATAACATTCAATTCTTGAGCAAATCCATAGAAACACGCTACACTCTTGGACACACCACCAAAAATGTCTCCAACTGATTGCAATATCCCCAAGCTTAACTTTAAGAAGTGCTTCCCTGCTATCAAAGAAGCAGAGAGAAATGGAAGCGAAGAAGAGTGGTGAATGATTTTGATACAACGGTATTCACCAATCGATTCGAAAATGTACTGCGGAGTAGGCGTGGACATTTTCTCACAACAACTCGGAAATCCTATCTTCCGAATTTCGCTAGCGTTTTTCGGGCGGAGCCACAAGCGATCCTCGAGGCCCGTCACAACTTAATAAACGACCCAACACCCAAACACAACATCGCTAGTATTACAGATAGCCAAGCCGCAACTAAAACCATAAATTCGGCAATCACCTCATCAAAACTGGTAGATCGAAACTGAGAAAACCACAAGAGCTTATGCAACCAGGCTGAAACAGTGTTGCCAGTTCGTGGGGAATTCCCCTTTTCGTGGGGGATTTCAGTCCAAAATTTGATGAAAGGGGAAAAGGGGAATCTACTCCCGTCTAGAACCAAATGTGGGGAAAATAAAAATAGTAAATATATCAATAACCCTTAATTGAATAATAAAACAATAACAAAATAAAATAACATGTTTTTATTTATTTAGTTTACTACAAGAAAAGGCAACTTAAACAAACTAAAAAAAAATTAAAGTTAACATTAAACTAAACTTAAGGGAAGAGGAAGCGAGTACTGGACATTTGTTCGTTTAACCCATAATTGGGACGATGAAAGACAAGATGAAAGAGGGGAACGGACCTGAGATTACGCGGGTTAGTGTTAAGAGAAATCATTTGAATAAGTGCGGGACAGTCGATGTTACCTATTAAGAGCTATTGAATAAAAAGTATATCGGCAACATCACGGCGTTTTTCGAGAGACTAAAGATTTATCAGTTTCAAACGGTCTCTATAGGGTGGAAGGTTGTAGCGGTCAACCTAAGGAAGACCGCGAAGAGCAAATCGGATGAACCAACGCTGGACGGCTTCGATTCGCTTAGTAAGAACTTCGTAATAAGGGGACCATACTTGGCTGGCATATCCAAGCAGGGACCTAGCAAAGATAATATATAGGTAGGGAAAAAGCTAGGATTTTAAGTCTTAGAAGGATTATTTTGTGTGAGGTTTTCTCGAAGGCCTTGCTTAAGTCAGTGGTAACAACATCCACTTCGTTTCCTTCCTCCAAAGCACACAGGGTCTTTGACACAAATTCAGTTAGGTTGGTCGTTAATAGCAATGCGTAAACGGAACTCACACGCATGCTTTCGCCGTGCGCAGGTAGCAGTTCTTATACTCCTACGCCTGATTGGAAAATGAGCCATATACATACATGAGTTAATTTCAAATGCATTCAAACGAATGGGTTAGGAAGTTAGGTGGATCTGCTTTAATTTTTAAAAGCACTTAGGAACATTTATTTTTCTTGACAACTTAATATGACAATGTACCTAAATTAACCATCATTACAATTCTCTCGTTCTTTGTCATAATAATCGAGAACTTTTATTTATTTTTCAATTAAGAGATTTGGCACTGCTCGGATTAAATTTGTACTAGTCTGTTATTTATTATGTTTAAATGCTCCCAAGAACTATGAAAAACTAAGAAAACACGTTCGCGTACGAAACATTTTTTTAGTTTTTGTAAAACAGAGCGCTGCAAACCTTAGCACAAGGAATTTTTTCGGGAAGAAATATAAAAACTGTCAAATCTTTCAAATCACATAAATTTTTTAATATTTGGTGCAAAAAGGATGCGAACTGCTTTCTGAAAATTTCTTGTGGGGAATCCATGGGAAATACCACCACAAAGAAAGGGGAAAAAGGGGAATTTTAAGGTCTGTGATGAGAAAATTCACTTGCTGGAACACTTCACCATGCATTTCAGCACATAGTGCCATCGACGAGAGAGCCAGGCTAACAAACTGTGTCCTATCCAGAAAGATATGGCCACATCAAAAACAAATGAGCTGCTACAAATAACTCGCGTAGATATCGCAAGAGCAGTGGCAGTTAGTACAGCGTACTGGCCATTAGGGGACCATGCAACCAAACTAGCAATTCCTCATAACAATTTCGGACGTAGCTGCACTGACGAACTTATTTTATTTCTGTGAAAATGTCCGGGTCAGCGTTACCCTTCTGCGACTAAAGTCGCAATTTGCGACTTTTTTGACTGGCCTGCGACTTTGATACGACTTTTTCAAAAAACTCCAAATTTGCGACTTTTCAAAGAAACATTGAGACTTTTTAAGGTTTTCTGCGACTTTTTTGTCAAAAATTTATTTATTTTCATTTAAATTTTGAATGCATGAGTTTGCAGATTTTTCTTAGATCTATTTTTGTGCGCAGTTAGCTTTCACACATTCACATAACACATGAGGACACCATTTGGTATACTAGATAGTATTGGCAATGAAAACCACCTCGGTAACCATATATTTTCAAATGTTGGAAATGTTCGTTGCAAATATTTTGACACTACCGCAGCGCATGGCGCATAGTAGTGCTTGTGCGCAAAAAGTTTATTCAAAGCTTACAACATAAGCAAACCAACCCTCTACATGTGGAAACATTGTAATAATATGTAATCTGCACTGAACCTTCTCGAAAAAGTTAAATTGAGGCTTCGGCTTGAATAAATACAGGAAAGAAAGGACTGGGAAGTAATTTATTGCACCTTTTGTTATATTATAAGCTTTACGAACTGAATTATTTATTATTGACTAGTTTAATACTAAGTGACCTTCTCTATGTTTTTTTTAATTTTTAATGTACCTACCTATTTAATTGAAAACTGAATTCTAATAGATAGATACTAAATCTATCTATATTTTTATAAGATTTATACTAACTTTTCTTTCTGTGGGGGACATATCTGGGAATCGATTTTACATCCACTTGCAGATATCCAATCATGCTGATATTTTGCATGTCCGGCGACAACTCAATATAGTATATTTGATGATCTTGTAAATCTAATATGGCGGACGCCCCAGATGGTGGATTACCATTATCTTCACGACCTCCTTAATATGGTTATCAAGTAGAATACGATTAGCTAAGTGACGTGATTCTAAATTCCATATGGTGGATTCCATAAGATGGCGGAATACTTATTTCTTCGCAACCCCTATAACATGGGTATCAAATGGAAAGATTTTACGAGCAGAATCTCAAACATTCTGAGTAAGCTTTCTCATATTAAACCCACCCAAGCCAATATATGGTGTATACGTACCGACGTAAATTTGTAAAAAGAAATTCAGATACTAAAAAGTAGAAAACAAATATATAGATAAAAAATTATTTTTAAAAACAAAATTTAATGAAGTAAAAAGTAAAAAATAATTTTTAATTCAGCAGTACATATTGTGTATTACTTTATTTGTGTAGTCAGAAAACGTCATTGCATTTAGGCAAATTTTACCTCGAGACAGAGGATATAAATAATATGTACATATGTAGTTTGCTCATCAAAGACATTTTGGGATTATATGTTATCATGACGGGCCAACTATATACATACATTATGATGTATAAGTAGAGGAAATCACATGAGGCCCATCTGTGGCTGCAGTGATAAAGTGACACGGTTCCACCTCTACCAACAATCCGCAAAGGTGTAAAAAAAACCTAAATGCCACAAGCTTTAATTAATAGTCACATATTGGTGACTCGGAAAAAAATTATTTTTATAAGCTTTATATTTTACTTTGTTTAAAAGAAAATGTTCTGTAATTATATTTAAATACGTTTTTTTATTCTTTGTCTATTTTGTTTTCAAAATAAAATAAATATGTGTACATAGTTCCTTTAAAATAAATATGCATTTGTTAACTTGTTATTAATTAATGTTTTAATTAAATAAAACATCTGACGTAGTGAATACCCCACAATATTTGGAAACATCTGGTAAAAACTTCTGTGAATTACCAGCAAGGTAATAATACACAAAAACTCTTCAGTTATCCTGGACACCACCCAGAAGATGATCACGATTAAGTATTAGAAAACGTTTTGATACGTCCGTCAACAATTCGAAAACATATTGCCACTGCAGCTGATGGCAAAACATCGTGCAACGATTCGATTTCATGTCAATGTATTTACGTCACAGCACTGCAAATGACCATCGCAACTATGACGTGATCGTCGTTTGACGTTTACGAATTTACCCTATATATGTAGTGGAAACCTAACATCTGAGTTTCCTATCACTACGCCGATCTGTCTGTCTCTCGTTCTTGTTCTTCATGTGCTCGCGCTGTGTGTTAACATTATAAGGGTATTCATATCCCCTTTACCGTGTGTAAATTGTAAAAAAAAAGGGAGAACTGATCCTCCTCCACAGGGTGGATATACATATCTGAGACTACATCCGAACAAACGGGTTACGTGAAGTTATGCTATTAAAACGACGCCCTTGTGCGCTATTTGGGGTTTCTTTCCATCGAAACCACGACTTCTGCTTCCTATCTACCTGGGCAAATCGTACTCACCTACCTATATATAAAAAAAATTGAATTTATAAACACAATTTGTAAAATACATACGTGTTGCCGATTCAAGTCCCAAGAGGTGCTGCTGAGAAGGTACATTAAATTACTCATCCGATGCAATCGATATTAGATTCTTAAAAATAAATTCATAAAAAATTCAACGAGTAAAAACAGATTCTGTGTTTCGTTCTCCACCAACAAAAAAAAATCCATTCCATCTGCACATTGCCTTAGAATTGTAGCCCGGAAACATTCTTTCTGTGCAATTTGTTTCTCTGTTGTAATATTTATTGAACAGAGCTGAATAACAAAACCAAATGGAAGAATGCGGTAACGGAAAATTAGGATTATCGGTTGCAACTAATGATGCGAAGAGGTTAATATAAAATGCATCAGCCAAACACCAAAGGCAGCGTTCAGCAAACATTGAGCTTCACCAGGAAACGTGACTTTTATAGTGCCCCGGTAAAATAAAATGGATGGTACCACTTTGTAATTCTAATGTGCTTTTAGTTTCATTGTGGTTGCTGGTTTTGTGAGCAGGCACTACAATAAATTGAAAAGCAAGCATAACTAATGGATGCTTATATTTTATTCATTAGCTGTTCTCCTATATCCTTCGATAAATATTGTTTTCATTTGTTTAATGTAAATACGGATTAATGTTTGCATTTCGGTAACTAAAATGTAATTCCATTAAATTATTAAAAGCTTTGAATGTGTCACAAATCCTGATTATAATATAGTTATTCAAATGCTTACATTTAAAATTACAAGTGACAAATATTATAATACAATCAACTTAAGGTTAAAAAAATAAAATTATAACATTTTTACTTGTAAATTAAACAAGCCAAATATTAAATATTAATATTAAATTAAAATCAAACCACTGATTTACACGTTTTGTTTTTGTAATTTTCCTCAAATCCCTATACATCCCACCATAGCATGACCAGCCGGCTCCACAGTCGACGATTATATCTGTGGCCGCCAATCGCTGTGTGTACCAGGGATGGAAAATGACATTGTTGAGTTGTACTTAAAACAGTTTTAAGATTGTACTGAAATGGAGCCAATTGTATTGAAAACTATCTTTCGCGTAAAAAAACATACACAAACGAAAAAAAAACAACATATTACAGTAGTCCCTCGATAAAGTGAATTAGGTACCGATATTGTGAATTTCTCTAAAATGTGAATCGGCAAAATTTTACATTGTCATCTCTATAATGTGAACTTTCGAAATTTTCAACCCCTAAAATGTGAATTTTTTTGTTTCTCTTGGTCGTTTTGCGTGCGAAATTAGGGACTAAATAACTGTTATTTGTGTTTAAGTTGTAAATGCAGCTCCAAGCTATAGAGAGACAACAACTGCCATCTGTGTAGGTATGGATGTTATATGATCAGTTCGTGCGTGGTTATATTTTTTCAGTTAGTTGTGTCTTGTGAGGCTTGTGTTTCTTTTTTGGTTTTGTGTGTAAAATAAGCTCAATTGGTACCTAATGGCATCTAAACAAAAATTGCATCGATTTTTATCGATTAGATAAGTGCAAACTTAATTGCACCGTGCTTTAGTAAATCATTTTGTGTTGTCTTCAATGGATTTGAAAATCGTTTCAATCAGTTTAGTAAGTAAAAATCTCTAAAATCCGAAAATGCCTTGTCTTAATTAGTTTACATTATCGAGGAGCTACTGTATTATTACTATTTATAGTTATTATTATTATTTATTTATTACATAATGTTAATAACAAAATGTGATTTTAAGAAATAAAAAAAATAACATGGCCATAAAGTGTCGTCTGTCGGAAAAAATTGATATTAGTTAACTTTTACAAAATTAAAAATAAAAAAAATAAAAAATTCAAATGTAATAAATCTTGTATGCAAGAATTATACAATTATAAACACAAGCCTTAACCCATTTTGGCCCGAGTGGGTAGTTTTCTACCCAGGTTTTTATAATTTTTTCTCCAGAGGATTAATGACTGTTTGTAAAATGTTTCTTTTTAAATGTAATTTTAGTAGTGTTAGTTACCATTTTGTTTTTCATTCTTCCCCCCACCCCTCTCTTTTAACACTATGATTGGGGCCTAAAATGTAGGCTTCAAAAAAGCATTTACAAAAAAAATAAAAAAAATATTATAAATATATAAACAATAAAATATAATGTCTATTCTATGACGTCAATATAAAGTACTAAACATTTGTATCATTACTTTATGTGTTCCGTGTATCAGACTTGACAGATCAACGTTCAAAAATTGATGGGTAGTTTTCTACCCAACGGGCCAATATGTAAAATTTTTTTCATTTTAAGACAAGTCATGTATAACATTGAAACAATTTGAAATGACCGTTTTTTATTTATTTATTTGTTCCGCATTTCGTGGTAATTCATCCAGATTCAGTATTTAGTCAAGATAATAAATGGTGTACTAGTAGATATCATAGATTAAAACAACAACAATGCAAATGGAGGAGATTATGGCCTTGCTTTAGTCACCTGATGAAGAAGATTATGTGGTCAATAAGGTGCACAGAACGGAATACGCAAATGTTGTGTATGTACCTTCAAAAGTCGACAATGCACTCCTTTTAATAGATTTTGGTGGAACTTTGGAGAGGAGGGTGGTTTACCTGCTCATGAGGCAGAGTCGGAGACCAGATTGGAGCCACCTTTTAATCATTGTCAGAATAACGTATCTTTGAGTATTCTTAACGTGGAAGTGGATGCTGAAGCAGCCAGAATTTAATCTATATCACAGCTATTGGGTATTATACTCCGCTAAAGCAAGTATAAAATATGCTAAAACGCTCTTTCATTACCTACCATTGTCGTAGGTTAGGTGGTAAATCGTCATCTCAGTTGTTTTCTCTTTTCCATACTGATGGCATTACCGAAATGATTAAAGTATTTAATAACCAATATGCGGCACAGCATAATGCACAGCTTCAATTTAAACTGCACGAATTGAAGAGATTCTTGGATACACTATTCCGCAATGAATACCATACACTTCCTCCATGGAAATTGTATGTACTGGTCAATTCAGCATACATTTTGAGTTTCAATTGCGAAGAATCTTTCAATGTCGATATTTGAATCAATCAAATGACTTATTCATTTATCAGACAACACGAAGTTCGATCGGATACATTTGCCAAAATAAGACGCTCATCAATCACCGTAGGCGATTATTGAGGTATTCACAGTAAAAAGTAGTGGTGACCACTTTTTGTCAATACATCTTCCAACATGATGCTCAATGCATGAGAATTGCTTGTTTTGGTCACGAAATCGGGAAATGTCAAGCCACAATTGGAGCTAAGAGACCATGTGTCTAAGGAGGTTTTGAGAGCAGACCGCAATCGCCCATCCACATGCATAATACAATATTTCGATGGTAGCATTAGTGACAAAAGCGCTGCAAAATTCGTCACAGTAAGGCGCCCTTTATTTGTATAAAGTGTATTATTAGCTAGTTTGCATTCTAAATGCTTCGGAAAATATACTACAAACATATAAGTACATAGTTATTTATCCCTACGTACTACTTGTAACTTATCTATTTAATTTATGCAATGTTGATTTTCTTGAAATAATTTTTTTTTCTATACTTATAGGCCCAGTGGGTAGTAAACTACCCAGGTCATAACAGGTAAACGGTTAAAGAGAAAAATGTTTTGTTAACATTTTTGGTTTGATGGGGTCCATATGAGCTACTTTTGAAAATATCGTGAAAAAATGTCCACAGGAACTGGTACCGGGCCAAAATGGGTTAAGCTATCGAAACTGCAGTACCGAAAAAGCAGCTTCCAAACCCGTAACCCGTTAAGAATTTGTAAAGCTTCTTCAAGTGTAAAAGTTCTCTTGGAAAAGTAAAGCAAGCGTAGTTTTGAGAAAATAGGACAAACTGCTATAAAGTGGTAGACGTCTATCACTGCATTCAGGGAACAAAGTCTACATATACTTAAGTCTTGCATATCTTGTCGATACGCTCTGTAGTTAAACCTCAATAATTCAGTGAGCGTCATAAAGATTAAACTTATTTGGTCAAGTCCAAGACGACTAGAGTAGTAATTAATGTGCCCTGAGAATGGTTTAGAGAGCTATAAATATGTCTGGATGTGGATGACTGAGCCCTTCTTATAAAATGCTGATATTGCCTGTCGTCTACATAATTAACATAAATAAACAAAAATGACTTCATAACAAAACCTTACAAACAAAAATACTTTATTTTACACACATGTTCAGTTAATAGTTTTGTCTCTGAGATCTTCATCTTCAGGCTTAAAGCTCTCACTTTGCATATTTGTGTTCAAAATATTGCCTCTTATGTTCAGAGAGGTGTGTCGTAAAAAATAGAATCTAGTCAACGCTGTGTGTAAAACTTAAAACAAATAGATGTGTCGTTTATTGATTGATTCGATTTGCCCGTTTTTGAAAGACACAGATTGCAAAATAATTTGAAGGATGCAGATTGATAAATTGTATCGAATTAAGGCAAATTGTACTTTTGTACCTAAACAAACTCATTTGTATCGAATTCGATACAATTGTATTGACTTTTCCATCCCTGGTGTGTATGGAGAATATCAACATCAAAACAGTGTTACCATTATTAAGTTAAAGCTAATCGTTAATGCTTTTTCTGTTGTTTTTGTCAAAGAGCTTTGGGATTTTGTGCTTTGAGAACCAATAAAATTAATTTGAGTATGCGAGGGTATTGCCACATGGCTTTTGTTTTTTCCATTTTATGGTTTTATTGGTGAAACTGTAGTTCAACTGAAGTTCAACACTTTTTCGATTTTTGTGATTTATAATGAGGTTTTATTTGCGCGAGGTAGACGTTGTGTGTGGAAATGAATACCAATTTTTTTTTTTAGTTTCAGCTTATATCTCGTAAGCTAGTCGTTTTCGACAGATTACGTTCATACATAAAAATGCTCGAAAAAATGCTTTTTACATCATACTAAAATTTGATTGAAATCGAGGTGGTATCCACTTTGTTCACAATTTTCTTTATTATATTCAATAAATTGTGTTGATTTTGAATCAGCAAATGGTAACCCTACAGGTATTGCTCTCCGATTTGCGACGATTTTTTATGCATACTACGCTAACCCAGTCATAGCTTAAAAAAGGGACATGTTTATGCAAGCTATTGCAACCAGACTGAGAGGCAAACATCCTATCTTCCCTGTACTGACAATTCTATTGGAACAGAGTATAGCTGATACCCGTTACTTCTTGCGTGTAGAAAGATGTCTTTCTCCGGGTTTCAAGGCTGCGGGCGGAGTGAACTGACTTTGGAACACCGCTGGCCATGGGAGAAAAAGTCACTCCTCAGATTCTCACCAGTGACTTTCTTAGTCCCAGTGCCATATTGATGGTTATGGGATAGCAAGGTTAGGTTAGGTATAGGTAGCAGTGGTTGCCGGTAACAAGTACCAGCACAATGGGCCTATAGAGAGGATTGGAGATACTTACCCTGCTACTCAAGAGAACCATTTGGAGTTTTGTACAAAGCGAAGAAAGCTTCTTACGTCTATTTGTGTTAGATCACTTAGATGTTCGAAGAAGTATTCTCCTATGTGTAGTTTTCTACTACGAGAATGAGCTGGACATGAGCAGAGGAGATGTGTTGGACTTTCCTCCTCCTCTTCGTCTCTACAGCTTCCGCAGAAGTCACTCGACTAAGCAAACCTAACGGGAAATTGTAGTTATTTAAACTTAAAAAACCTAGTCTTCTGGTTTCTCACTGAATGACGTCTTTAAAAATGTTAGCTTCGATGACGTGTTTATACGGATTCTTCGAATGAAGTCTGGTCTCATTGCACTTTCGGAGGGTTTAGCTTGTGAAACAGCGTAGTAAAAGCCTATATAATATTTAGATTTTCGGTTATTTTTTTGTGCAAACCTCTAAGCTCTTGGTATGGGCAAATTTTTCGCCTTCGTCCATCACGCGTAACCAAACTTAGTATGAGTTCGTTCTCTCTATATGATTCTCTTAGTATTAGTACATTCTCTGCTTATCCACCACCACCACCATACCCAAACGTATGTTTACATATCAAATTTCATGAGTACCTGGTACTGACGCCTTTTTTGTATTATATTTGTGTTTTCACAATTTTCAAAATCGATAAGAGCACAAGAAGCAATCGATCATTCAGATGAGCTTTGTGATGAAGAGGAAAACGATATGGCTACAGCATTGTAGCCGGAAATAGAAAGCGGAGCACTCAGTGGGCAAGATGATGCTGATGAGGACGATGACGGGATACCTGAAGATATTTGTGTTGTACAACTTAAATTAACATGTGAGCTTTTAATGAAAAGTGGCAGACCTAGTTCTTTGGAAGGCATTACGATGGATTTCAATGAGAGAGTGGTGGTGCAGCATTTTCACAAACATAGCTTGTGGATGTTCCGGTACAAAACGCATGACAATTACACCGCTCAGCTCACTCTGATATACAACAAATATAACTCTATTTGTCAGACGTCATATTGCCAGATGCAAGCATTTTGTCGAAAAACCAAAAGCTAGTGATCGTCTCAAAATGAACGTAAAAAAACGGCCAATAAATACTTTATATGATAAAACTTTATTCGTTCTTGTGCAAGACAACGATGTGCAGGTGACTTAAGTTCTGTAATAGGACGCACTGAGTATTTAAGATACAATTTTGATCTTTGCATCAAGTGCTTTGAAAATTATCATATCAAAACTTATGAATAAATCCAAAATTTCCATTTTAATTTCATTGTTTTTAGTCTTATTTCATTTTATATTTACTTTATATTTAAATTATTTTCCTCAATCCTGACCAGTGCCCAGCGTGATCATTTATGGACACACCCCATATCTTGACTCAGAGAGGGCACTGGAAATAACGGATAATATCGATGGCCCCATGCAAAAAGATACTAAGTGCATTTTTGCTATTTTTCAAGAGAAGCGTTTAAAGTTTTTTGACTATAACTTCTTTGTTTATTAACGGATTTTTAAGCTGAATGCTTTGTTACTCTCATAATTTTTATAAAATTTTTTAGAGATGGAGTTGGGTCTGCAATATTGTGGCTTATTATGTTAAATTGCAGTTAGTATTATTTTGACTGTCTAATTCAAACTTTTGAATACACTATTTGATGTTAGTTCTGTTTAACACGGAACAAAACATATCAAAAACTATTTTTAGTACACCTTGTATTAATATGGCTGGAAATCTATACACTGAACGGTACCTATACTGAGATACACTTAAGTGACATCTTCTTTTTCTTGCGTACAGACAAGAGTATACTAAAAGGCACATGAGTGCATCCAACTTCCAAAAATTCCATGCAAAAAAATACTATGTCAACATAGTATACATGCGTTTATTAAAAATTTAGTGATAAAAATATTAAGAGCGCTTAGTATGATTTTGCTTGGAATAAGTGTTTACATAAGACATTATACTAAGTGCTATTATAGCTCTATTTTCAAGGTTTTTGGTTCGATTCACATGAAAAAAATTTGAAAAATAAAAGACAATGTGGGGATTCTTATGGTATACTTAACTCAAAACTATACTAAGTGCACTTAGTATCTTTTGGCATGGGGCCATCGATATATTTCCAATCTTTGAATCCTACAGACACCACCTGTAAAATATTTCCGGAAAATTCGAAATAAAAGTTTAACCCTATTCCTGCCACGCTTTTATTTTATTTAGTCAAAACTAGGTAGTACAAAAAGAATTACATTCTTATTATCAGTACTTAATACTATATTTTATTAATAAAAATGTCAAGAGTGCGTTAATTGAAACTGAATCGAGGCAGGGTTGAGATTAAGCCGATTTGATAATGCCCAGTTTAAAATAGCATTGAAGTCTTCATTTACATGGAGGACGCAGTCTTCTGAGAGGCCAATTCGACATGAAAGATATATCTGTGCATCATCTGCAAAAATGTGCATAGAAACACTTTTGCAGACTTCCGGCAGATCATTTATAAATAGTGAGAATAGAAGGGGTCCGAGAATTGGCCCCTGGGGAACGCCCGCTTTCACCATCAAGGGGTCAGAACTGTCACTCCATATGTGTATAATTTGTGTCCACTCTGATAAATAGCTTTTAATTAACATGGCGGAAAGATGACACAACCCAATTTTGATTAAATATACATAAATAACGGAAACATGTTTTAACGCAAAATCAGTTTAAAGTATTTCATGCAATAATAATCTAATATATAAATCCTTCGGGGTGAAGCTTGATGACGCTATAACTCGATAACCACTGGCCGATTTTCATGATTCATTTTTTGGTTTAATTGTATTACTGTACGTACATCAGGTTTATGTATAAATTCGAAACCGGTATGTGGCGCTGGAGTCAAGTTATTAATAAAATCTATATTAATGGACCAAAATGACTCAAATTCACAATATATGATAGACAGACAGACAGATAGATAGATAGACAGACAGGCAGATATTTAGATAGATAGATAAATAGATAGATAGACAGGCAGACAGGCAGACACACAGACAGTAAGACATACACACAGAAAGACAAACAGCCGGACAGACAACAGATAGACAGACAGATAGACATACAGATAGACAGACAGACAGATGGACAGACAGACAGATAGACAGATAAATTTTGATTTATTGATTTATGTACATTTATGAAATTAATTCATTTTGATTATTTATTTTACCTTAATAAAAAACTGAATTTAATTCAGCTTATAAGTTAACAACATTTATTAATTTTGAGGCGGTACGAAGTTCGCCGGGTCAGCTAGTATTGAATAATAAAATACGTTAATTTGATTTTGCGTTAAAACATGTTTTAAACGATTAATGTGTATTCAATTGAAATTGAATAGTGACTCACAGTCACAGCATGGCAGTAGTAGGATTAAAGTCAAAAGTCAATATTTCACAAAAATAAAATGACTGTACTATATCATGTTTCATAATACATACGTTGAGGCGCGATGCCACTGAACTGAACACCTCATTTCTTCATACATTTCTATAAATTTAACTCAATATTAAATTTTTGTATTTTTGTTAATTATTTTATAGGTTTCGTTTTTCTCTACAAGTCCTGAGCTGAGTAATAAACAACGCTTTGAATATTTCTCAAGGACAATACCATCGGATCACTACCAAGTCAAGGCAATGGTTGAGATTGTAAAGCGGATGGGTTGGAGCTACGTATCAATAATTTACGAAGAAAGCAACTATGGAATCAAAGTAAGTAAATGATTGGATATTTAATTTGAATACTTTAAATTTTTTTGCTCAAAGAAAACTTAATACCGCTATGGCGCTATACTGGTGAATGTTTCTTTTCTTTTTGAAAGCCATTCGCCATTATTCATTCGTTTGTATGTATGCACAGAGGACTTTATCGAATACATACATACCCATACTTAGGAGTATTTTATTTTATCCCTGGTTGTTTTTATATTATTTTGCTTGATAAGCAAGAGCACGAATAAATGTATCTACACTACATAAGTTTATCTCGAGATTATGTACCAATTTATTTTCATGATTCTTAAGAAATTCTTCGGTTTTTTTTTTGTTTGTTTTTCCTTCCAGGCATTCGAAGAGCTTGAAGATTTGTTAGCGCGCCACAATATTTGTATTGCAATCAAAGAGAAGTTAGTAAAGGACTCGGGCGTTGCGGAAGAAATCGCTTACGATAATATAGTTCAGAAGTTACTTACAAAGCCGAGGGCTAGAGGTAAGTAATGATTATTATTGTACATTACTATGAAATCCTGATCGATAATTAAACCTGGATAAAGTCATTTTTAAAGGATATTTTGCTTCTCCGAATATAAATTACACTTACAGCTGGATTGTTACATGGCCATCTTATAATAAAGATACATTGGTTGTATCTAAGTGTCAAAAGGATGTTGAGTCACGTATTGCCTCAAAATGAAATGTGATATAGTACCAACATACATACTATTAAAGTCACAGTTTGATGGCAAATGGAGCGCAGGACTATTCAAAAAGGGGGCACAGTTTTATTAAAACGAGAGCAAAATTTATTTAGTATTTTATGATCTCAATTATCACTACTTTTATAAAATGAAGTCTAAAAAAAGTATGTATGTATGTGCCGCAAAAACAAAAGAACTACTGAACGGATTTGAATGCGGTTTTTTGCAATCGATTCTGGTTGGATTAAATCTATAAAATGGTTTAAAAAAAATTAATATATTTCAATAAAAAACTTCTAAATGAGAAAAAGAAAAGTTTATATTTTATTTTTGGGCATTCATCTCGCTCTATCTAAGTTCTTAAATAACGTATTAAAATAAAAATAACATATTTGTTTAGATTATTTCACAACAAAGATTTTGATATATATATCTTCTTTGTACATTTTCTGTGAGAAAAGTAATAACATAAATAAATATTCTTTGTATGCTTTTGCGACAACGATCAGTGGAGACCATTGCCACCGTCAATGCACCAACGGCAGCGGGTGTGCGTGTATGCCATACATGCGTGTAGTATAAATGATTGGGATTGCTTCGTGCTATCATATATGTATTGTGATTGTTCGATTTTTTTTTTTTTATGATAAGTAAATGCAGGGCTTGGAACAGATACAGATATGTATGTATTATGCTATGGAAAAGTTAGATTGGAAGAAATTGCTAACCCACCTGCATCAATTTTTTCTTCAATAGTCTATGAAAAATCTTTAATCCAACAATTCATTCAGTCATTGCTGCTAAGCAAATTGTGAAGCAAGTATTTATGCCAACTTTTAAGATGCAAGGACAAGTGTAGCATTTAGCTGGAAGTAGACAATTTATCACAAAAACACATATCTGCATACAAAGAGAATGTTTTTGTATGCGCAGCGAAGCGGGTAATCAGCTAGTTTACTATACAGTAAGTGGCCATTGAATTATGACCGACGAGAAATACATGCGATTTTTCGCTTTGACCGCCAATAAAAACAAAATTAATTGGATTATTTGAAATCTTGTTGCACATTTTTATTGTTACATGGCATAACAGTGATTACAAAGCAAAAAAAGGTTAGTACATCTTAATACTTAGTACTATCGCCCTTTTGTTTTACCTCCTTTACTCTTTTGGGCATGCTTTCAATGCATTTCGCGACTATTTCATTCATAGGGGCTCGTTTTTCCAGATATCATAGAAGATAAGATAAGATACAATTTTATTTCATAGAAATTCGAATATATACAATTTTTAATGTTTTACATAAGTTATTACAAATTCAAGAAATAATATAAGTGACATTTTTTATTTATGTACTACAAAGTATTAAATAGTGTCAAATGCCACATCAAAGAACATTACAAAAATAACTATAATTATGGGTGGGGTGACCCATGTCAGAAAAAAAGGATTCTAAGTTAGCATAATCAAGCTCAAAAAGCCAATTCCTTAGACATTTTTTAAACCTGCTAAAAGAATTTAAAGCTCTTATTGATTGTGGGAGCTTATTAAAAAGGCGGCAAGATGCAACCGAATAAAAATTACGCAAAGCAGTAGTTCGACAGAAGGGTACAGAGACAACATTCGAAAAGTTTCTTCGTAGATTATAATCAGAAATGAATCTGCAATTAAGGTTTCCTGATCTCATATAAAACGTTTGTAGTACTTTAAAACAATATAGATGACGGACTGGAAGAATATATACATATTATGAAACAATGGATAACTGGGACAACGACGGTGTTTACGGCATATTTTCCTTAATACATTTTTCTGCAGAACCAACAATGGCTGAATTTTATTTTTATATGCACCTCCCCAACAAGCAATACCATACAGAAGTTTCGAGTGGAAAATACCATAGTAAATTATTTGTAGCAGTTTATTCGAACAAACATTTTTTAGGTAAAAGAAATTCCTGAGAGAACAACGAAAATATTTCCTTAAAGACTCCGTATGATTAGCAAAACTCATCTTAGAATCAATAATGAGTCCCAAGTACTTAAATTCATTCACATTTTCGATTAAAACACACTTATCATTACAACTGAGAGTGCTACAAAAAGTTGGAAAGGATGAATCGGAAACACATGCGCAACCAGCCATTTTGTATTTTTGGCACTGAGGTGCGTGAAAATAAACTTCTGGATTGATGCCAACTGGGGCGGATAGCTTGAAATGCATTTTTTTAGTTTTAGTGATAATACTCAAACTATGTTCAGCAAACCACATCCTTAATAAATTAAGGTCCCAGTTGATAACAGATATCAAATTGAATGCACTGTCAGAGCCGTACGAACAGCCTACGGCTCTGACAGCGAAAGCAGTAAGAGTGCCTTTAAAATTAAGCTCAAACAGTGAATTGATGTAGACGAGAAACAAAATCGGTCCTAACACAGAACCTTGAGGTACTCCTAGATTAATTAACTGGATCTCGCTCCTTATATCACCAATCTTTACTCTTTGGGATCTATTTGAAAGGTAAAACCTAAACTAGTCGAGCATAAAACCACGAATTCTAGCTTTTCAAGTTTTCTCAACAAGACAACAAGACAAGACATGGTTGACCATATCAAAAGCTTTCGTAATGTCAACAAATAAGCCCGAAGTGTACTTTTTGCGGTCAAGGTTAGAGAAAATCTGGGAGCAAAAATTAAGAAGTGCATCTTCCGTAGACTTACCCTTCCGAAACCCAAATTGCACCGGACTAAAAAAGTTTGATCTATTTAAAAAAGATACAATCCTCTCTTTAACAATTTTTTTCAAAGACCGTGCTAAACACCGGAAGAAGCTCTGCTTGAGCTTTTTTATGGTATTGTTTCTTCGACTATAAACGCAAGGTTTTAGGTAGGCCCAGCAGTTTTCAAGAGGATTCAAGTCCTCAAAATTACCAAGCCGTGGTAAGACTTCCAATTTCATGGAATCCAAGCATTTCATGCTTGCCTTGGATGTGTGGTCTGGAGCTACATTTTGCATAAAGACGCATTCTTCTCTGGGAGGGTCTAATGTGTTCAAATACGGCCGAAGAACTTTCCTCAAGACGAGATTATACTGATTGCAGTCGATTGTTCCATCAATGTTATAAATTGGCCTCGTACCTTCGCATGTTATGCAATTCCAAATCATCACAGACGATTCGTATTTGACCGTCCGAACTACGCAATGCTCTGAATATCTTTCATTGGGCCTCCTGCGAAAGAATTTGGCCATCTCCGTCACGGCTTCTAAGCGACACTCATCGTTAAAGACAACTTAAAATAAAATCGCGATTACGGGAGAATTACTAAAGCTGTTTCGTCTTTTATTGTGAGAAGAAATTTGAAGCAAAAATTAACTTACCAAGTCACTCGCGCCATCTCTATGAGGTTGTGCCCAATACAATCACCGTTTTCGCATGACGTTGGTTAATTTAGGGTTCTCTGCTAATATCCTACAGACCAAGGAGTTTTCCTTAAATCGACGCCACAGGGTTCTCATCGATAGGTCGATTCCAGCTTCGTTCAAATTCTTTTAAAATGCAGTGAGCTGGTACATTACGTTGCTGTAGAGCTTTATGAACGATTTTCCGGTGTTATTTTCCTTTTTTTGCCACAATTTTGGCTATTATTTGGTGTAACCAAGGTTCAACCGCCTGGTATGTCCACGTGTTTTGCTATGTTGACTACTGAAGACTACGTAATTCCAACAATCTCGGCTATTTAAGCATAGCTGGACTTCTTCTCGACCAACAAAGCAGCAATTTGTGATTTTTTTTTCGATAGAAATGTCGGTTTTCTAACCCATATTGACAAAAATCAATTAAAATGAGGTTTCCGACTTTCTATGAGATATATATATATAAATTTTCAAACAAATATTTAATGTTACTAACTGAAACTTGTTAAATTTAAGTCACAAATCACTTTTCCACTTATTACAATACTTTTTTGCAACCGCACTATTGCCAATTGCGGGCTAAAAGAGAACTTTAAGAAAAGAACCTTTAAACCTTTTTATGTGTTTGTTGGTGCACATTAATCGTCCTTCGGTGACTGCTACTGAAATTAAAGAAAATATAGAGAAAATCTGTAGCTAACCGTATTCTTGAAAAAAATTAAAGAAAAAACGCATTTCACAGAACACTCACATCAAAAATTACAAAATTTCGCTGAAAACTCACATACTGTACATACATACACTTACTAGGTGCTATTAGTTAGTACATTAAAGGAGGTCCTAAAGGACGGAACGTATTAATCCGCTCCTGTACATTATTTATTGACGGACAGCTAAGCGATCCACAGTTGTCTTTTCGATCGTTAGAGTTCAGATTTCAGATCGTATCTAGCCTAGCGCTGTTATACGCTTGTCCTGAATCGAATCTTATAAATCACAACAATTAAAAAAACGCTTGCCTCTAAATTTGAATTGCAAAACATGAAATCCATATCAATCAACACTGGCGTTAAAAAGTCATGGCTTTCCATCGTGTCCCGCATCATTTGAATGTAAAGTAATGTCAAATCATCTCTCCATCGGTCTATTGACAAAGCTTTAAACTTTATTGTTATCAACTTGTCTTAAGCCGACAACTGAAGCTTTAATGTGTGTGCAGCCAAGTTCTTTATTGATTTCGCCATAACATGGGTCAGGAGCTGATGGATGGCTTATTGCTTCGATTGACGCCCACTTCACCCACGTTTCGAAGAAATCGTAGGAATATGTATTTCTAAAAGAGGCGTTTGTACTGTAAGCATCTTTTACAAGCAGTTTCCTGGAATTTATGCCCCGAACTTTTTTTCGTCATTGGTCGACTTTGCGCACAAGAAAAAATCCCTAATTTGGCGAAATGTATTTTTAGAGGACCGTAATAAAATCGATCGGCCGATATGAACACGTTATCGTACGGTGTATCGCTCTATGAAATGAAAACATTTGACGACAGATGTCAAAAGGAATCACCGGAGGAAACGAGTTGTCAAACGTAACCTTGAAAAAGTACTATTCCAGAACTCATTATAAAAAGAGCTATCTAAGATAATTGAGCGGGGACCAACAGAAGCGAAAAACCACTGAACAAAGGTCCAGACTGCATAGCAGCAACCACTGAAACTCTTTTGAATATAAATATGAAAATGCATGCAATTAGTAGTGTTGCCACTTTAATTCACAAAGGCATTCACTGGAATTGCATTGCAACCCTTATAACGTTACTACCAAGTGTTCATTGTGGTGGCAAACCAGAAGGAAAATAGAAACCAAATGTCGAGGAGATACGGCATCGTTATGTTTTTGCGGCAAAATGCATAGATACTCGTATTCCTTTATCAATTATGCATTGTATTGCTTTACAGGAAGTATTGCATAGCTTTGCAGGAAGAAACGCCAACCGAATACAGATGATTGATGCATGAGCATGTTAGATATGCTTACTAATGGGAATGCTCGTTTGAAGGGGCATCTTTGTTTGTTAATTGCGGTGGTCTTACGAGGAGAAGTTGTTAAATTATAAGCAGCAAACATTTCTTTTCAGTTTTTTTTTTTTTTCTAGTAACGAGAACAAATAAAATAAAAATGGTTTTGCGTTGTCAACAGCACAGACAGCATAGCGAAATGTCCTTTTTTAATGAGAGTTTTCTCTTGACCGTCATTTAAAATTCGCTTGGTGTTGGCACTTACAGTGTATCCTTCGGACTGTTAAACAGATCTGTGCAGCACACAAATTCATTTATACAATAAAAGGACACAGTACTGGCACATGACACTTTTTGAATTAAAGAAATGCCAGCATTTGAAAAATGTGCATGAAAAGAAAACTTACTTTGTTTACTGAATAAAATGTTAACCTACATTAAATTAAACATTAGTTACATTTGAGGAGTTTCCACAAAGGTGTTTCCAGTATAAAGAAACTCAGGTGTCTAGGTGCACTTAGGGCGCTTTTAGTCTTCAATATTATCTACATTTGCTTCTGAGTACTGAATAGACTAAAATACAACTAAAAAGTTTTCCGAGCGTAGATGAAACATATTCTGATACTTCTTTGAATTCTAAAGAAAATTGGCCAACTACAGTCTCTTGGACCGGAATCATTCGTCTTCTATTAACTTTTTTTTTATATACAGTCAGGTCAGGAGGGCTAAAAAATATTGTTTCCTGAAAAACAATTGATTGCCTTTTGATTTTACCCAATAGATTACTTGAATAATAATTCAAAACTAGTTTGGCCTAACACGCTTAGGATAAACTGTTTGGCCTAGGCGAAACTATTTTGTCCTTATATGCTTAGGATAAATTAGTTTGGCCTTGGAAAAACTAGTTTAACCTGAAATCGAGTTTGGCCGGTAACATATACATTACGAAAATGGAATAAAAAAAAAATTGATTTTTTGCTGTAACTGTATATAACCCCTAATTTCTTAATACAAATATCCTTTTTACAAAGAAAAATAAATACTTCAACTGAAGTCACTATGCCCAGTGAGTAATGTGTCGTCACCAAACGAACAAAACGAATTCTAATCAAAGAAACTCTTTAATAAAAAAAACAAATGACTTAAATGTTCAACTTTATTGTTCAGTAGTAGTCCAACAACTGACTAAATTCGGCTTACAGACTAATCCTTAACTATACTTAATATAACACTTAATATGGTATAACACCTACAACTAACAAAGAAATGAGAATACAGAAACAACAACAACAACCAACGCTTAATCACGTTATAAGCTAAACACATGCCCTTCACTACTGACGCTTTCGGAAGTGCAGTCAGTGCAGTACAGCGCATACAAGTAGCATCATCGCATGCTAACGGCACAGCCGGCGTGGCCAAGTTAGCTTGCGACAACTCGCTTGTTGCTTATGCCATTTAGCTACTGCAGGCTTCCGAAAGTGCAGCCAGAGACATAGCATCAAAGAGTGTAACTAGTGGTGCCAGGTGTACATTACGAGAACTTAAGCCGCGATACTAGTTTTTTCGTGCGAACTTTTTCTAAGCCTATTAAGGTTACAAAAAAAACACGACTATTGACGAAGTTGTAAAGTGATCACTTCGTGGTTTTACTTGATGAGGGTTCCGATAATCGGAGTGCTTAGTCGCAAACTTTTTACTAAAGTAGGTACTCTCTCAATGGCCTTGAGCCGTTGATTGTCTATTCTCTTCAAGATATTCTTCAAAGAATTAGTTTATCTGGTTCTTAAAATTTATTATCTTTCGATAGAAATAAAATCCGCAGTGATTAGTTGGGTCCTATACGTATGAAAAGAAAGCTTTATTGTTACGTAATTGAACTCGATTTATCTGTTTATAAGAATATTAATATCCATTGATATTGGCCATTGGACATATACAGATATATTGATTTTTTACTTTTAAAAATAAAAAAGAAAATAATTTTTGAAAATGATATGGTATCCTTTTGATACTATTTCAGAGCAATGCACCAGCTGCTGGTGATACTGTGATACCCAAAGCTTAGTAAAGATACTCTAAATCAAAAACAAAAATAAAATGTGATTTTTTTTTGCACAATCCTACTTCAATTATTTATTGCACATCCCTAATCCCGAACTAGACAAAAGTACATTTTGCTCGCTCTATTGCCTTGGTTCTTTACTTCTTTACTTTTCTCTAAATGGGAAGAAGCTATGAATCAACATAATCAAAACGACAAAGCACATGGCTTTGCTTGCGTCGCTGGGATAAAGAAAGACAATTATTTGAAGCATCGGAAAAGGGAAAAAAAAACAAAGTTAGGAAGGATAAAGCTTACGGTATCTTTGTCGTCCTCTAATGAAACTTCCATTACACAGCCCATAAACGTAGATAATATAGCGTATTCTTGGTTTGTAAAAGATGCCATTTTGAACACCGTTTCTGAACAACTGTTGCGTAACCTCGGCTTCAAAGATTAAACCGATAAATTAAATTTTGTTTTCTAATTTTTTACACAATTTTTCTTAGGTAAATTTTACAACTAGACCTACATACTCAAACCTAACTCTTTCTGGGATTTTAAGAGCAAGATAAATGATTGATCTAAAAATAAAATATCTGCAAAGCCAAAAAAGGTATCAATTTTATTTAAATGCAGTTAAAAAGAGTACATATATTATTTTTCCTAAAATTGAAGCCCTAAATTTCTGCAGTAAGTATTAGCGAAGATATTTGTGTTAGCATGGGTGAAGGTAGATATGTAAGGAACCTACTTTACGAAGTACAAAATAAATTAAAATAAAATCATCCACCTCCTAGATCCGTGCACTTGCATTCTCGATTATGTACTTAATCATTTTGTAACAGAACGAACATTAAACATTTCATATTATGTAAATTGACATCATTTACTGTCTAATCGAACGATATCACCGTTTTATAGAACGAAGAAGTTATGTTAAATAATGTTAATGTTAAACTAGAGTTAGTTGCAATAAAGCGTTCAAAAGGAAAACATCGTCTTGGTCTTTTTATTCAGTTGTTCTGTTAATCTTATAACTAAATCAGAAGTGGGATTACTGTACTCAAAAGTCTTAATATATATCGAGTCAGTGCAAGTTTTAATAATTTTATGGAACTTTATGTTATGTGTTATTAAGTGTTTACCTGTTGTACGTAAAACTTGAATAATTTTTGGCGAATTTTGACGAAAAAAAATTGAGTATCATAAGATGGCAGAGCGCTCCACGAGGTTTTTGCAGATGGCAATTGTTCCTCAGCTAAAGGACAAACTAGGTGAAATGGATTTACCTACAACTGGATTAAAAGCAGCGCTTAAAATTCGATTAGAGCAAGCAATCGGACAACTCACTAATGCCCAATTGGAGGACTACTTTCCAGTCAGTGTTCTTGACGGAATAAGTATTGACGAGAGCTCATCTGAGCTCGAAGAGGAGAACAGACTTGTGACGCAACAATTGACGGCCTTACGTGAAATGGTGAAGAGGAAGGAGGAGATTCGTGAACTGCAGAAGAGACTTGCTGAACTAAATGGCCCATTGGAGACGACAACAAGGACTGAAAATGTAAGTTTCAGGGACATTGAAGAATCCCTACCAACATTTTCGGGTGACGACAACTTTCCTATTACGAGATGGATTAAGGCCTTCGAAGACTCTAAACACATATACAAGTTTGAAGAATCAAAGTGCCTAGTTTATGCCCAACGATTGCTTAAAGGAACAGCAAAATTATTCCTGAGGTCAACGCAATGTCAATCATGGAGTGAATTAAAATCGGCTTTGATCAACGAATTTCATCAGCATTCTACAGCGTCAGATGTACACAATGCATTACGTAAACGTATAAAGCAGAGGGACGAGAACTACCAGCAATACGTGCTAAGCATGCAGGAAATCGCCAGCGCAGCTGAGATTGTGGAACAAGACGTCATCAATTACATCATTAAAGGTATACCCGATTCAATGGTTAATAAACAACTTCTGCTTACAGCTAACACTCTCTCTGAGCTAAAAGTTACACTGAGAAAGTATGAGAAGATGAGACCAGAGATCCAGTTGACATCGAGCCACAGTAAGGCAACAGCGCTTTCCAAATCAACACCATACGCACGCAGCAACTCTACCACCAAATGCTACAATTGTAATGACGTAGGGCACATTGCTACTTATTGTTCGAAACCGCAGAGAGACAGAGGGTCTTGTTTTCGTTGTGGAAAAACGGGGCATCTTATCAAAAACTGTCCACAATCAGCCTCAGTGATGATGCTCCAAGAGAACGAGTCAGTCAACACACAACCATCGTTCCTAGAAGACTTCTATGGTACCTTCGAATATGAGTTCGTAAACAAGGAGTTTGGAGCAGCTAGTTCAGCAATGAGAGCAGTGACGATAATAGATACTGGGAGCCCCATAAGCTTCGTTCAGCAAAAGTATGTTCCTGCATATCTGATGACAGCTGTAGAAACCTCGCCGCAAGACTTCACCGGTATCAACAACAGCAAATTAGTTATGTTTGGTAAGGTATTTTGTAAAATTAAGTTCAATAATATGCATGCCAATTTATGTTTATATGTAGTTAAGGATGATACAATGAAAAATGTTATTATCTTAGGAAGAGATTTTTTGCAGAAAACCAATATTAAATTGATGGTAGAAAATGATAAAACTAATTTTGTGGAAAAACAAGATTTATCGAATAGTAATCATACTGAATTGATAGATGAAACAAGTGAAATTCTAAATATTGATACGTGTAGTGACCGGGATTATAATAATTTACAAATTAACGAAAACTTGAAGTATGAAGAGAAAGTGAAGATAACAAATTTAGTTACTAGGAGTGTATTAAACAATAATGAATCAAATAGAGAGGGTTCAAATGGTGTCTTGTTAAGTGAAAGTGAGGATTACGAAATGAAAATCATTTTGACTAATGAGAAGAAAATGTTCAATTGTGCCCCAAGGCGGCTTCCTTATGCACATAAACAGGAACTACAACAAATTTTAGATGATTTACTTACAAACAAAATAATTCGTGAGTCTAATTCTCCTTTTGCATCACCAATTGTTTTAGTAAAAAAGAAGTCCGGGGAATTGCGGTTATGCATAGATTTTCGACAGTTAAATAATATTACCTTGAAAGACAATTTTCCGCTTCCTTTAATAGAGGATCATTTGGATACTTTGCGTGGTAAAAGATTCTTTTCTCTCCTGGATTTAAAAAGTGCATTTCACCACGTAAATATGTCTCCAGAATCTGTTAAATATACCGCGTTTGTAACACCATTAGGCCAATTTCAGTTTTTGCGCATGCCTTTTGGGCTCAAAAATGCCTCTGCGGTATTCCAAAGATATATCAACCTAATTTTTAAAGATCTTATAAAGTCGGAAAAGTTATTAATTTACATTGATGATCTTTTTATTGCCTCAGAAACAAAAGAACAACATTTTGAAATTTTAGAAGAAGTTCTGGAGATAGTGAGAATGCATAATTTGCAACTACGCTTAGACAAGTGTTTATTTATGGCAGAAAAAATAACTTATTTGGGATATGAAGTGTCAGCGGATGGAATAGGTCCAAATGCAGATGGGTTACGTGCACTTAGAGAGTTTCCTACACCGACAAATTCTAAGTCCTTGCATTCCTTCTTAGGCTTATGTTCATATTTTAGGAAATTCATCAAGGACTTTTCTATTATTTCGAAACCTTTATACGATCTACTGAAAAAAGATATCGAATTTGTTTTTGGTGAAAATGAATTATTTGTTTTTGAAACTCTTAAGACAATGCTTTTAAATGCGCCGTTGCTCAGAATATACAATCCGAAGGCAGAAACTGAGTTGCATTGCGATGCAAGCAGTTTAGGATTCGGAGCAGTCTTGCTACAGCGTCAAGAAGACAAACTGTTGCATCCAATCTTTTTCTTTTCTAAACGAGCTACAGCTCAGGAATCAAAGTATCACTCATACGAACTTGAGACTTTGGCGATAGTGTGTGCACTCAGACGATTCAGGATTTATTTAGCAGGCATTAAATTTAAAATTATTACTGACTGTAAGTCACTAACACTTACTCTTAGTAAAAAGCTCTTAAATCCCCGAATTTCACGATGGGCTCTAGAACTCCAAGATTTTGAGTATATTATAGAACACCGGGATGGTAAGAGAATGGGCCATGTGGATGCGCTCAGTAGGTGTCACAATATTTTAATAATAGAACCTGAATCTTTTGAATATGCACTTGCAGCTTCGCAACAAAGCGATGTGGTGTTAAGACGATTAGTTAAGATGCTGGAAGAAAGAGAAAGTCCTTGTTATGAACTAATAAATGGCCTCATTTACCGTAAAATTAATAACAAAGTTTTATTTTATGTCCCAACACAGATGGAAAGGAATGTGATACAGACTCATCATGATGCTTTGTGCCACGTTGGTGTCGAGAAGTGTTACGATTTTCTAAAGAAAACTTATTGGTTTCCTTTCATGAAAGCCAAAATTAAAAATTATGTAAGCAGTTGCTTACGATGTATACATTTCTCGCCGCAGACTGGCAAAAAGGAGGGGATTTTGTATAGCATTCCCAAAGGTAATAAACCTTTTGAGACCGTTCACATTGACCACTATGGCCCTTTGCCTTCATCAGTCCGAAACCTTAAGAAGTACATTTTTTTAGTTGTTGATGGGTTTTCTAAATTCACAAAACTTTTTGCCGTTAAAAATACTAGCACCAAAGAAGTTCTGAAATGCTTAGAGGCATATTTTTCAAATTATAGCAAGCCCACAAGAATAGTTTCAGACAGAGGAAGTTGCTTTACGTCTGATGAATTTTCAAACTTTTGCGCTGACTACAATGTGCAGCATATTAAAATCGCCACAAGTTCACCTCAGTCCAATGGACAAGTGGAGAGGATAAATAGAAGCCTTACCCCAATGCTAGCAAAAGAAAGTGAGGTGGAACCAGGCGAGTGGACAAAATATCTGAGTAAAGTTGAATTCGCTCTTAACAATGTTGAGAACAAGAGCACCGGATTTAGTCCGAGCATACTGCTATTTGGTGTTGGTCAAAAGGGCGTAGTTGTTGACAAAATTCGAGAACACTTAGAAGAAAATATCATTACAAAAGAACCGAGAAATTTAAAGTTAGTTAGACAGGAGGCAGAAGGGAAAATCAATCGCAGTCAGCAGGTTAATAAAGATTATTTTGACAAGCGACACAAAACCCCATACCCATACAAGGACGGTGATTACGTCATGATAAAAAATGTTTTAAATGCACCTGGTATAAATAAAAAGCTTATACCCAAATATAAAGGACCGTATCAAATTATTAAATGTTTAAGCAATGATAGATACCTCATTCGAGACTTAGAAAATCTTCAAATTTCAAGAATTCCTTACGAAGGAGTAGCTGCTCCAGAAAATATGAAACCGTATAAAATGTTTTTTACATAGCTTGAAATATATATATATATATATGTACATGTATACACGTATCGATTTTTGACTTCACTCTATCCAAAATCCATCATTTTCTTTGAAGTGTAAATACGAGTTATTAAATCTATGTGATATTTAAAAATTATGTTTTGTACATATCTTATTATACGATTCGGTTAACTAGTTTTGATTTTATTTGTATTTTCAATTTCAAATGTTGTTATCTATGTTATAATAAATCTGTATTTTAATATCATTATTAAAGTTTGTCAAATATGTAAATGCATGTGCATGCGATAAATCGAGGACGATTTGTTGTCAGGATGGTCGATCTGTAAGGAACCTACTTTACGAAGTACAAAATAAATTAAAATAAAATCATCCACCTCCTAGATCCGTGCACTTGCATTCTCGATTATGTACTTAATCATTTTGTAACAGAACGAACATTAAACATTTCATATTATGTAAATTGACATCATTTACTGTCTAATCGAACGATATCACCGTTTTATAGAACGAAGAAGTTATGTTAAATAATGTTAATGTTAAACTAGAGTTAGTTGCAATAAAGCGTTCAAAAGGAAAACATCGTCTTGGTCTTTTTATTCAGTTGTTCTGTTAATCTTATAGATATTTTCTTAAATTTTCGATAAATGATGTCCACATTGGAGATAGAACCTTGCTGTAAAAGATTTTTTTCTAAGATTATACCCAAAAATAATTTCCCAAAGTCTTGACATTTAACTTGGAAATACCCTGTATATATTTTTAAGATGACCAAAATGTGTGTGAAATTTTATGATACCCTTTAATTGAAAATGATACCCAAAAATTTCAAATTCTGATACTCTTGAAAATTGGAAAACGACACCACTGGATATCATCCAAATGTTGTCCAATTAGTCGACCACACTCTTGGAAGCGGAACGCTGTGTTTCATTCCATGCGCTGTAACAGGCTTGGCTGGATATCGTTAAGTTCACGACTCCGTAACAGACCGCGGGTTATTGGCGGAGACTTTTCTTTTGATGTACCCTCGTAGAAAAACATTCATGGGGGTTAAATCTTGAGACCTCGGTGGCCCCAGACGTATCCAGTTAGTTTTCGTGGAAAATGTTCATGCAGCAAATTCAAGGTGGTTGTAACGGAATCGCCGTGCCCCAACTTGTTGGAACCACGTGTGTTACGTTTAAGATGGAAGTGTTCGCAAATAAGCTAAAAAATAATCTGTGATCAAGCGGTTTCGCTTTTCACATTTATCGCATATGTACTCTTAATGCTTAAAGATTCTTCATGGTGTTCAGAGCCATCTCGCTATTGCAAAAGTTATTTGAATAGCTACCTACTTTTCTGTTGAAGTTAAACGCACGCTGTACAATTTCATTAGTTTTATCATTTTACAATTACATATGTACTTATGTACATATGTGTTCTTCTTCGAAACGGTATCTCTTATGTCTGCCTTACCGGAAGAGAGAGATCGGGAAAAGATAGACTTTTTATTTTCTAGCAACGCCATTATTCTCTTTGCTACCAACCTTTCAATATCACGTTAACAAATGTGCATAATATAAATACAGTATACTCGCGATAGCGAGAACATCCGCTTACATGAACAAATTTTATTTTTCATTAATTAAACACTCTTGTTCTAATAATATGGCAAGGTATTATACATTTTTTTGTAAGGCATTTTACTGAGAATATATTCTCAAACGAATTTTCATTATGTGTTTTACAGGTGTTGGTGTTCTTAAACCAGATTCGTTTTTCAACTGTTTGCGTTTTTGTGAGTCTACTGTACTTTGTTCATATATAGCACACACAGTTTGCGGAGATTCATATGTTATAATCTTAAGGTACATATATATGTACCGTTGATCCTTTAATTTAGAATATGCGGTATGTGTATAATCTCTAAATACGCATAAACGAAGTACGGAGTACCTACATAAGTTAAGCTTTCTCTACGGATATACTCATACCGTGAATTTACTTCATCTTTGTGCGTAGTTTTCATTTTATATTCACAGAGTAAGCTCAGGATTACTCCCATTGTCAGCAGTCACTTTATTGTTCACTGGTTTGCTTAATGACTGGAGTACTTTATAGTTGCCATTGTTCTGAATCTGTGGATCCCAAATCTCATTTTCTACATAATATACGAGTTCATACTATGTAAATGTACAACCACTCTCCTTTTCTGCCCACAAATTAAACCAGGAGTGAATAAAGACATTTTAAGTTTATCTACCAAACCGAGTATCTAAACCCGATATAAACTTAACTTTCAAAAAAATATGTGCACATTGCAAACTAATAACTTAACTTGGAACGGCAAGACTTTTAGTTGCAGCCTTTTATTTTTTAATAACACAGGAAATGGACAGGACATGAAACCTACGCAAAAACTTGTGTATCCCGGCTTCAGCACAAGCATACTCTCAAAGCCACACAAATTCACTAGTTAAGGAAAGAAAAAAAAAAAAACTAAAAGATACATAGCTCAAATGCAATTATCTAATGAAAAAAGTTTTGCGTTTAGCGGTCTGCACTTCAAATATATAAGTTCCCGTTCCAGAACTTGAGCGTAAAACTTTTACCACTTACTAAGTAACCACAGATGGTGACATTGCAATTCCACTACAAGTGAAATATCTCTTACTGCCACATGGTGCGGCCGTTGGCGACTCATACCGTCCGTCGCCGTATCTCGAACTTGGTATACGAACGAGTATCAAGAAATCAACTGCAAGATGTATTTTAATATTTAAGCCACGATATTTTCCTGGATGAATTATTACAGTATTTTTTTTTTTATGATTACATCGATTTATTTTTTGTAGGAGTTAAGAGCCTTTTGCGTGATTGGTAATCCGTTTGTTTAGAAGCTTTTGCATTTTAAGCATCTATGTCAATATTGACATCTGTCACATATATTGTTTTAAGTTTGTCCTGTTATCCGGAAGCACTTACAAATTCCACAAGTCTGAGATTAGGTTGGGATAGTTTGTGTGTTGGCGAATCTCTCCTACGCTATCACTAATGTGAGTCAATATTGACCCACGTCAAATGCTTACTCGCTTAGGGGATAGTATTTCCCTGTATCTCAGAATAATCTCCTATAAGCGACGGTTCCATTTGAACTTAGAAGGTATGTACTTTGTCCTGTCGAAATTAAGTACTTTGCTTACTTTTATATATCCTATCCAGTTAAGGGAACTCTGAGATCAGATGCTTTTGTTTGCAGGTACATATCTGTGTTGCTGATTTTCATTTTGTAGAAATGACTGTTGCAGATTGAATGACTCGTCAGGCCTGCCCAAAGAATTTTGAAATTTCCTCTGTTCAATTATAGTGTTTCATTTGTTCTTTTGTTGTTGTGATTGAGGAACTATATTGAGTGCTTCAGGCCTTCTAAGTTGCTCCAGTAACTTAGATAAAGCTGATCGAATTCACTACGTGTAGGTACAGAAGAATGTGTTGCGATGTCGATTCCATCTCAATACCGCTCCTAGAGATCGCTTTGGACACACTTTGGTGCACATAACACACAGCTGCTGGTATGAAGCAATCGTTTATTGGTTTGTTTTCCAGAAATGAAGCATCTTAAGTTATTGCCTGTAGGGGGGACTAGGTACGGTTGAAACCATTTTTCTTATTTCGTCCATAGTATTGCCATTTATAAGCCGAGCGATGATGGAGGTATCGCGTTTTTATCTACCAATGTGCAGTGTCATTTTAGAACCAGGTGCGTTATTTTTAGTAGTAGCTACATCGAATTAAAAAAAAATCCAGTTTGTTTCAAACGTCCCCATATCAGGGGGGTGTTTTCAACAAGTAAACATATTATTTCAACCGTATTTAGAAAAAGTGTTTCAACCGTCCCCAACCCACAATTCACAATAATGAGACATTAAAACCAGTCACCATGTTGTATTCTACACTCTTCACTTCGAACACAAACACACACTCAATACTCTCAGATGAGTAGAAACAACAGTTATAGAGAAAAATATCCGAACAAAAATACTTACTTCCGGTTGTCAATATACAATAGGGTCTCCCGTAACCTTTCCAGGAACCCAGCGAAAATGATCAATGTTGCAGTGTACTAGCGGTCTTCGTTACATCAGGAATGTCACAAATACATTTCGAACTTAGCTCTTAACTGCAGACATTTTGTGTATTGGTAGGCATAGATTGCGGTAATCTAGCTGGGACTTGTTGATGTTAATTTAAAAGACCCAGCATGAATGGTATCACAGTCATGGAAGAACTGTCGAGAAATCCAGAGAGTAAGAAGTAAGATGGATCGCAGAAGAGACACGAAAAAGTACCCAATCGACACTGTGACCAATTTCGGTCGAATTCGAATCTGTACCGTTTTCAATGTTTCAATGTGCTGATTTCCGCATTTTTGTCGAATTCGACCGGATTGAGGGATGTTCTCAGAAACGGTCGGATTTTAAAAACGCAAATATTTTGACGTTTTCAATAAGCTTAACGGTTTTTGTTAGTGAAATTGCATCCGCAAGACTCAAAATGTAGGTGTTTTAAAAAATGTATACATCGAATATTAATTATTTGTTCTTAATTTAGGAGAAAACATACAAAAACAAATCTATTTCAAGTGATGGTGGGTTTCGACGGTTTTTAAACACATTTTTTTTTATCGGTAGAATCCCCAGTAGCCGAACAGTTTGCTGACTTGGAAAAATGAATAGCTAGTCTGTAAAAATGCTTACATTGGCAATAGAAACATAATTTTGATTTAATTAGAAAAAAAAACTCAAATATTCTTTAAACTCATATAGTTGATTTGATTTATTATTACAATTAGGTAATTAACAAATTAAATAAATATAAAAACCAACCATTTTCACCTATTCTCGAACACTTGTTTCCTAAAGCCGAACAATAAATTTCCTCCTTCCGAACAGTTAATTCATACCTATAAGTTTGTCTAGAATGTTAATTTCAATTATGTTTATACTAAGTAAAAACCAATTTGAAGTAACACTTTAGTGCTTCATTAATTTTTCTCGTTTTTTCTTTTAATTTCCTTATTATTTCATTGAAACTAACGGTTGTTAATTTCTTTTCTTATTTCCTCTTCAATCCGCTTTTAGTTCATATAAAAATCGGTTAAAATTAGGTTCCTTTTCTCGAACAGTCCAAAACTACCAGCTTACTTCAATTTTAATTTGCAAAACTCATGAAATATTATAAATTAATGCACTTATATCATAAAAAACACAGCTGAAAGTTCCAACGTGATTAATTTTGGGTTTAAACCTTATTTTCCCAAACTTTTTTTTTCAAAAATTCAGATCCGAGCGCATTTATTAAAACCCATTAGCAAATTCAGAATTTGGTTGACATAAGATACATATTTTTGAATGCGATGCTTAAGGTAAGTGAAAAGGGAATATAATGTATAAAAGGGAATAATATGTATAAATGTGGTGTGACGTAAAGCAGAAACGCTAAATTAATGATAATATAAAGACTTTTATAAAAAGTGTTCGACTACTGGAGATGTTCGGAAATAGGTGCCACTACCCTATACGAGCCCGTAACTGAAGTTCGTAGAGGAACAATTTCACCTTGCATATCTCTTAATCCTGTTTTTTACTCTTACAATTTGTTGTTTTTTTTAAAACATCCTAAATGTCATTAAAATCTACTTATTTAAGTGCTGACCTATCTCTCGGTGTCATAAAATTATTTAATCTACATACATGTGTATATGTATGTATGTATAGTATGTACATAATGTATGTATGTATGCTCAAAAAGTTTCTTAACTAAATCGAACAAATTCTAAACAACATGTCATCGTAAACACGATGGGTAGAAGGTGAAGGTGGGTACTCTGCCGGAATACCATAACCATACCCTTTTGACAAAGTGAAATGCAAACAAATGTGTACAATCACCTTTAACCAGAAACGAAATGAAGCATAAGCAGAAATGCAAAGCATCTTTGTAACTGAACATACATACACACATCTGAGTATGTATGTACATGGCAATGAATGTTTACATACAAATTCTCTGACAAAAGGACTAAACGACATAAGCAGTTATGAAATCCATTTATAGATTAAACCACGCTGAAGTACATGTTAACATACACACACATACGAAGCTAAATAGAAGACACATGAGGAATAAGGAATACAGATGTCATAAACACGGCTGAACCGTATTTGAAAATATTTACACACCTGACAACAGTTTTGTTTAAAGGGTACAGCCATTTTATTTTAGAACCTTAGTCTTTGGACACAGATGTGGGTTATCTAAGTTTTATGAATATAAAGAGAGCTTTCTACTTTACTGTACATTAGAATCCTTGCTTTTCCACAAAGGACATAGTATGTACACATACAGACAAATGTATGCCTATATCGAAACTCATGTTAGGTTCAACGTGTCGTACGTACATACGAGTATACTAATGGATTTGTATCACCAAGATTAAGGTAAAAGGAAATATTCTCGTTGCTAAAAGGAAAATTAGGAAAATTCAGAAACATACATTTTTAGACTATAAAGCTATGTATATATGTTTTTGTCCCCATTTACCCTCAATTAACCCACTCAACAACTTATCAAGACATTTGTGTAAGTATGTAAATTGAAGCAAATCAACGCTGCGTAGCGATTGGAAAAATATTGAAAATGAGAAAAAAACACTGCCTGTCTTCTTAGTCCTTAACGGTATGAATTAGATAAATTCCGTCCAAAAAATATCAAATGTCGCGGGCCGTTTAAAGTAATAGTCTCTGTCCTTTGTGAAAAACGGACAAAAGCTTTCTTATGCTTTCTTTTCACTTAGGGTGAGGTATTTTTCTTCTAAAAGTACTTGTTCCTGGTGGTTTTCCTTTTTCCTTCTTTACTTTCAGTTTTCCTATAAGGATTTCCTTTTTTTTTACAAATTTAGCAACTTTTCACTATTACGAGGCACGACCCACCAATAAAAGTAGGAAGCCGCGCTGACAGCTCCATTCACCAACACTCACATAAAGAAAACTGACTCAAGGAGTAAAAGAAAAAAGAGTTAAGAAAGCTAAGAGAAGTATGGGGGAAGAACCGGAACTTTTTATGCATTTTATGGGTGCTAAAAAAAAGGTCAGGATACGCGTAATTTTTATGGTTAACTTTTAGTTTTATTCTTTTATTCACCATTTTCATCATTTTTTAAGGCAGTTTTATTTCTTAAATAAAATAAAAAGTCCATCCTTCCACCTGTCTCAAGGCGGTTTTCTTTTTACCATTGCGCACTTGAAATTGGTTTGCGAAGATAAATTATGCCTCATAACAGTTGAACGTAGAGTGCCTGAGTACTAGTAAAATATGGTGGAATGCGGCAGGAAAAAATATATAAAGGCGCTAGATTCAAAATGACATGACTTATGGCAGCTTTACCAAGGGGTAATTTATTTTGAATGGATGTGATTTGCAAATAAACTTCAAAATATTTACACATACATACGTGTATGTATGAAAGTTGCTTTCAATACCTCGGATTTAATAGTTTTTTCGATTGACGTTTCGATTTAGTTGAGAATTGCTGAAAATGATTTGCTTATTAGAAATTAATTTTCTTTGAATGCGAAGGGATGTTTTCAACACTCAATTTCTATAATAATTGCATCTATAATAAATCTGAAGCTTTAAATGAGTCATGCTCATGACATCGTGTCAGCTTAACTAAGGAGAAAGTATTTTAAAGAACGCGTTCGGTTATTTTGATTTCTTCTCGGAAGGGTGTTTCACAGAACAATTGGATGATTGAAGCACTATTCACATTGTCGTGTTCGGGAGATCGCTCAGTGACACATTGATTAGAAACAATGCGCACATTAGGGTGTATCATTTAGTATGGCAAAAAAAAAAAGTTTTTTTTATATGTGAAAAAAGTTCCAAGTTTAATGTACTTTTGGCTCCCTCAAATTGGTTGAAGTTTCGTCAAAAACGGTTTTCAGTGGTATGTTCGCCCATTGCTCGGATATGGTTTAGTGTTAATTTTTGCTAAACAAATTAATTAAAATTAATAAACATAAAGTTTATTTGAAAATAAAATAAAAAAAAACATCTATATTACATATTTTTATATTCAATACCCACTGTTGGGCGCAGTACGTTTAACGGTGTGGAGAATAGGAAGTTGTAAAAATATGTTTTTTTCTTAAGTTGTTAAGTAAGTTGATAAATATTTTAAAATTGAATATATTTACTTTATTTGAACCTAGTTTAAATAGTTTTTGTATATAGATGTAAAAAAAATCACACGCCAATAGCCTATTTCTTCAATTTTTTCGAAACTTCAAGGTCTTTGAGGGAGCACAAAGTACTTTCGAAAATGAAAACTATAGATGTAGTAATAAATTTTAATATCCAATGCAACTTTTGAGAACTATAAGACATGAAAATTCCAAAGTTGAAAAATATGACACACCCTAGTACACATATGGGGTAATTTTTAATGTGACCTCAGGTTTAATATCGTAGATATCGTAAAGGCCTGTACAAGGTGGCGCGTTTAAACAGGTCACAACTGTGTTGAGATTATACCATCGGTTATTCGTTGGTCTATTCGATTAAAGCAACAGTATGCCATACATTTGTTTACCATTTAATATGTAACAAATTTAAATTGTTAAATTAAATGTTTTAAACACTTTTTTTCTCATTGCATGATAAAATAATTTAACATCATTCTACTCGAACTATGAAAAATATAATTTTTTTTTAACACAATGGCGTCTCAGTTCAATTTCTCTTCAGGTGTCCTTGGCGCGAGGTCCAAAAATGCTGCATTCGTCAGTCTTTTTCCATTTATCAGAAACCAAAAGAAAAAATTACCTTCTACTTCTGACAGATGCATGGGAAGGATAAACCTATAAAATCATAAAAAAGTATGAAATTAAAAATTAGGTACGCTCTTTAATAATATGTATTTAAAAATTGTATACCTACTATTATTTCGACATTTTTCATCTTCAAAAAGTAGTTGTTTATTAACATGATATCTTCAAAATTTTAGCTTAATCCTTCCGGTAATGGTATAGAGAAAAGCCTCACAAAATTTCAGCCAAATCGATCTATAACTTTTTAAGTTCCAGCACGACCAGTTTTTGAAAACACAGATTCGAGATGATCGCGTTATGGTAACTGGTATGCGGCGCGCTCGACTATACATATGTGCGATAACTCTGTAAATATTAATTACTAGCTGTCCCGCCCAGCTTCGCCAGTGTCTAAAAACTATAGTGTTACTTACAATACATATATTGTCATTTTATTCGAAGAATCAAAGACAGTGCGAACGCACCCCAAGGTTTGCAGTCTATCAATATATACAATACACAAGTGTGGATTCTAAGTATTTGTAGTTTGAATAAATGACATTTCGCAAGAAATTGGCATTTGTTAGAGTGTTTTTATTTTTGCATTCATTTAAATAATATTGCGAATAAATTAATTTAAAAATCGGCCTATCTCTCGCACAGTATGTTAAAGAACGGGAATACGAAGTTTTACTTTATTGTGTGTGCTAGTTTTTGTGTTAATCGTGTCAGAAAATTGACAGGTAAAAGCGTGACATTCTGATTTATATATTAGTAAGATAAGATTAGATTGTAATTTTTATTATATTGTCGAAATATAAGAAAAATAATAAATCGATTTTTTTTTTAATTTCTAAAGGGTTTGCCCCCTTAAGGCATCGAAAATGGCTTTATTGTTTTCCACAATATTCTCCATGAAGAACAATACACTTTTGCATGCGAAGCATTTTTTCCACTCCGATTGACGTACCTCCAAAACATGTGATTTGAACGCATCAACCGCTTCTTCAGGCGTCCATATCTGCTGGAATAAGAAGAAATCATTGGATGCCAAATCAGGACTGTACAGCGGATAATCATCAATTCGATGTTTTGAATGCTCAAAAATTCACTTAAATGAGCCGATGTGTGAGGGTTTCCATTGTCGTGGTGGAGAACGATTCGTCTTCTGCGCTTGGTTTCCCTTATTTTTCCGAACATTTTTGGCAAACAAATGGTGGCGTACCATTCCGAATTGACCATGCTACGTTGCTCTAATGGTCAATCGTCCAATGATTCCATAAAAATGACAGTACTTACTTCTAAGTGCTTCGTGCGCGAACAACTTTTGTTGGATTTGGCTCGTCTTTAAAGACCCATACAGTCGGTTGTTGTTAAGTTTTTGGTTCAAAATTACTTCACACTAATCGACATGAGCCTTTTTTTGAACGATTGTCAAATCATGCGGTATCCAACGCGAACAAATATTTTTGAAGGCTAAATGTTCATTCAATATTGAATTTATGCGAGTGGAACTAATGCCCAAGCATGCCTCAATCTCACAGACCTTGCAATATCAGTTCACGCACAGCATCGATTTTTTCTCGCACAACAACCGATTTTGGACGACCTTCACGATGTTCGTCATGTAGCGAAATGTGACCACTATTGAATGCGGACAATCAGCGAAACATTGTAGCTGGAGATGATGCTTCATTGCTAAAAGTCGAAGTTAGTTGATCGGCACACTGTTGTTGGTTTAATCCACGTCGAAAATCATAGAAAATCATCGCACGAAAATGTTCACGATTTAATTCAATTTGTTGACCAAGATGAATGTTTGAAGTACCTGTAAACAACACAAATTGCACTGGTATGAAAAAACATTCTGAGGACGATTACCATTAAAAATGTCAAACTTTACGATGACCATGTCAGATTTGATATAATCACACTGGTGTTGCCATATCTCTAAACTTAGGTAGCAACCTACGTATTCTTGCCTTGCATCTCCCTTCAAGAAGACGCGAAGTCCTTTTGAAAGCTGCCAATTGAATCACCAGTTAGAAGAAGGGAGTAAATCCATCTGACATAACTTTTGGGAAATCGGAAAAAACTGAATGACTTCTTCATACAACTGTTCTGAGATTTGTTTTCTATAGTTGAAATAAAGGGCACTATGTTTCGAGTTTTTATTGCTTTCTTCGACCCAACAGGTGCGTCTACGTCTACAGATGACATTTGCATCAAAATGTCATTTTCTTCCAACTGGTGATTCAATTATCTTCCCAGGATTCATCAAGCTGTTTTGGTTCAACATTTTGCTATCATGAGCCGTAGGATCCCGTTTTCGGTTGCAATAGAACCAGTAGCGTTGTGTAACGAAAAGATGGTGAAAACACTCTTGACTTTTCAACTCATCAATCGAATCAGCGTCAACATCCCTTATGCCTTTTCCAGTGTGCTCATGATGGTAGCCCTTTTCCCCACAGAGATATCCAATGCCAATTATCAAATAACATACCATGTACATAGTTTCATAGATAATACAGGAACGGCCAAAAGTAATGTTTGTCATAATTTAATAGTTTAAAAAAGTTGTTGTCTCAATTATTAGCACATCCCTGTATACAGTATGAAAAAAATCGTATGGGAGGGTGGTCTATCTTCAACACCTACTGAGCTACAGGGTATTGAAAAAAGATCCTTTAGAAAAGTTGCTACCCCCCTCCCATACGATTTTTTCATAACATGAACCAATTAATCAGTTCCCAAAATATCTGTTACCCAAACCGGACCACCCTGTTAACATATAACGCTTTTATAGAACTTTTTAAATGTTGTCTCCCCATTGGAAAGGTTGATTTTAATAAATGTGAACTTCTGTCAACCGATTCGACGCCTTTTAATGAAATTTGATCCTGATTACAACCGTAAATTTCAATTAACATTCATAAGTATATACTTACATATTTGTCTAGTCTGCTGCCTCGCCTTTCAAAGCTAAGTGTACCTATCCCCATCTGTTCACATCCAATACAATGTTCAATTGGTTTTATCGTTTAATAGAACTGCAATTCAATCCTTTCTGACTTCGCTTTGTTTCTCAATTGCCACAAAAATACCAAAGTTGCACCTTCTGGCAATTGTTATTTTTGTCTAACTTCGATTACTTTGTATCTGCGAGTATTATATATTTGTATCTATTTATCTATCATATTATCGATGACAGAACTGAGATGAACAACTCCCCCAGGTGGTGATGCTGTTTTTGTTTTCTCATTGGATTGTTGGATTCTGTAAATCATGTACATCGCCTTGACAAAAACTCAAACGCGACCCGCTGCGAATATGATATCCTGTCGTTACCCTCCGTATAAATGTGAAATTGGGTGTTTTTTTTTTTTTTTTTTTTTTAACGATACGAGTAGCTCCCGAACACAGAAAATTCGATAGAATTGCCCCATTTCTCTACTGGTGCTGAAAGCGATTGCTATAGGTTTCCCCCATCCTCACAGAGTATTGAGCATTCCGAGGAATTGCAGGATGTTTTTTTTGATTCGTTTATTTCGGACTGCACGCGAAGGCATTGCTACAACAGAGTCATAGTGTTGATTTCATCAAGTTCGACACAGGAAGTACTTATGTACGTCTCTTGTTAATTAGTTGTGAGAATGTTGGGTTTATTGTTTTTATTTTTTTGGAATAGAAAGTGGCCAACAGAAGTTTATTCTTTTGACATTTTCTCTGCATACGCATTCGATAAAAGATGAAAAATTACCATTATTTCCGTTTATTTATTCTTCTTATCGGAGCTGTAAAAACAAACAAATGCACATCATTAGTAATGCAAAATGCTCAGAAATACAAAAGAAAAAGCTTACAATACGAGTTCGAGTTAAACGAGTACTTTTGCAGATTCAACCCGGATAGGAACTTTTAGCAAATTCCTTGTTGTTTTACATTAAATAATATTGTTTTCTGTTCTTTATTTTCTTTTTTTCTTTTTAAGTAATGCATGTTAAGTGGGCGGATAAGGGCTTGTATTAAGCTTTGCAAATCTTCTCAATCCTTAATGGTATTTTTTTTTGGTAAAATTTTTAACTGGCAGATGTTTATTTCCCGCAAAGTTATCGCTTCTGGAAGTATTTGTTAATTTTTTTTTATTTATTTACATTTGCGATTTGTTATGCGTTTGTGGTCTTCTAAATATATCTCTACATCATCGATAAGGGAATAGATAATTCCTAAAGGGTGCGTTAATTGTAACAACTTTAAAATGCAACACAATTTTATAATTTATATTTTATTGATCGAATATTGGTTTTTAGCATAAATGTATGGAATACGATGTCGGTCAAATGGGCGCCTCTGGAGTGGCTCTAAGGCACACATTTTTCATAACAATTTCGCAGATTTCTGGTAATTTCATTTCGAAGCACATTTTCCTTCAAATACCCCCATATTAGGCCGGGAAAATTGTTCACACACCATAGCGATAGCACTAGCTGTGTGATCCAAAATGTTCCGGCCACCAGTAATTTATTTATTTATTTCTTTATTTTCATGAAACGGAGTACAGAAAGCTTCTACTGACTAATAGATAACTTAACAAAAATTGTATACATACATACATAAACATCAACATGATTTACCAACATAGATCAAAAAATTGAATAAATTTGCTTCTCTACTTTAAAAATTGGTTGAAATCAATATTACTATTACACTAGACCCTCGATAATGTGAACTAATTAAAACGAGGCGTTTTCGGATTTTAGAGGGATTCACATTACTGGAACATTTTTTCAGTACTTAGATAGGTACTTAACTAATTGAAACGATTTTCAAATCTATTAAAATCAAAACAAAATGATTTTTTAAAGCCCAGTTTCAATATTTATTAATTTTGCACTAAAATTGATGCAATTTTTGTTAAGATGCCATCAGGTACCAATTGAACTTATTTTACTCACAAAACGAAAAAAGAAACACAAGGCACAACTAACTGAAAAAATAGAACCACGAACTCATATAACATTCATACCTACAGCTGTGTTCGATAAAATAGCAGTGCGTTTTTAAAATCTCTGAATTCTATCTTTTGACCAAAGCAACAAATCAGGGAAAATATCATAAAATTTCGCATCACTTTTCCAATGTAAGCAAATTATTGAATCAGCTGTTCTTTAAAATAGCAAACGAAGATTCAAATCTCGAGATAAGTGTTATACCGGTAAGGAAGAGACTTCTAGAGGCCAGATTAAAAGCAAATTTTCCGAGAAAAGTTGCTCTTCTATAAAAAAAAAATCGTAGGGTCTAACGCATACAATGTATCCGAAAAAACAGCCACTGTCGAAAAGGAGAAATATTCTCTGGGCTGAAGCTAAAGCTAAAATATTTGGCTCTAGTGGATCTAGAAAATATGTCAGAAGACCGGTTAATGCAAAATGCCACCCTCAGTATACTCTACCGACTTTTAAGCATGGGGATGTCTGAATGATGATTTCAGCTAATATCTCTTGTAATGGGTTGGTCGATCATTTTGGATAAGAGGAAAAATAGCCTTATACGTTTATATTGGAATTCTTCAAAATGTTATGCTGTCGTATGCTGAAGAGGAAATGCCCCATAAGTGGGTATTTATGCAGGAAAAATGTTCGAACCATACGGCGTAAGCAACAAATAATTGATTTGAGGAGAATAAAGTCGATGTAATGTTTAAGCCACCTAAGTCTTCGGATTTAAATCCATTTGAAAATCTTTGGACTGACGTAAAAGATAGTCGTGAAGACAGAAATATGAAGACATTGTGAGTAGTGGGTCAAAAGGGGTGGGAGGCTGTTCTACTGAAAAGACACCAGCATTTTATTGATTAAATGCCACACCAGTGCGGGGTTGTTATGAAAAAATAAGAGATAAGCAACAAAATATTAAAGGAAGTCACATTCGAAGCTAAAAACAATTGAAAAAATTAACGATTTCATATTTCTCAAAAAAGTGCCAATTTCTATTTTTCGTTCTAATACTTTTTTTTAAATAAGTTACAATGTAATATAACTTTTTTTATAAATCTTAGGTTAGTTACAAACCTAAAAAAAAAAATATTTGGTAAATTAATGAAATATATTTTCAAAATGCCTTTCAAAGTGCATTGGTAGATGCACTGCTATTTTATTGAACACAGCTGTACACAAATGGCAGTTGTTGTCTCTCTATAGCCTGCAGCTGCATTTACAACTTAAAGACAAATAACAGTTATTTAGTCCCTAATATCGCATGCAAAACGAGCAAAAACTTCACATTTTAGAGGTGGAACATTTCGGAAGTTCACATTGTAGATATGGTGGGCACCGCACCGTAGCGCAAGTGGTTAGTGCGTCGGACTACTGAGCCAGCGGTCTTGGGTTCGAATCCCGCCGCAAACACCTAAAAAGTTTTTCACATTGCGGGAAGCTAGGCTTGGTTCTACCTAGGACTGCTGAAGCCAAATAGTATTGATGTGTAGATAAACATCTAAGCGCGCGTTAGCAAAATTTCTATTGGAGTAATTCCGCGATTTCGGGGAGAAATTCCGCGATTTTGGGGACGGAATACCGAACGGTTACGAAATTTGTAACTCAAATTTCATAGCAGCGCGATGAAATATTGACAAATTGATTGCTTATGTGCCTGGTCAACTTTTATATATGTATACACTTTTTATCCCGGAAAATGGCATGGTTTTCAGAAAATAGTGAAAATACTGCATATTGGGAGGGAAAATTATAGTTATACAGCCCTAACTCAATAATGGCTTATCGGATTGTAAAACAAAAAAATAGGTGAAATTAGTAAACTTGTCCCTGATTCATTTGAGATATAAAACATTCTCCTGCGTTGTCCTGAAGCTGTGCAATGTTCAAAACCATTATTCAAAGCATCGCCCACAATTTTCTTTTAATGGTGACCAGTGCCAGCAGTCGGGCAGCAGTGGGTATCGTTGCAATAGTGTGTGTGTGAGTATATTGTGCGCGCTCTAACATGCTTTGCATTTCAATGCTCTGCAATCATTATCACCATTTGCGGCTCTCCCACTCAACCAATCTTAACAAATGAGGTGTCCAAAGAAAGAGGATTTTCTAGAGCAGTGATTTGGATTTTTAGATTATAAATATTATTAACAATCTCGCATATAGAAAACCTACAACCTATTTACGAATAAAATGGCTACCTACTGCCTTCATTGTCCTAGTGGCACCTTGTTCCTAAAAATAAGAGCTACTTTTCGTGATAGATATCCTGATATATATAAAGACCAAGTGTAAACAAATTGTTTATATTTATAAAATCAGAGTGCATTCCGTCATTGCTCCAAGACATTAGTTTGTCTAGCCACCTCATTTGTGAATGTAGTTACGTTGAAATAATATTATTCCATAATAACTTCATTCATATGTTTTTTTTCAAAATTATTTATACTCATGAAGCCTTCCATCATACCTAAATACAAGCTGATTATTTATGTAAGAAGCTGGATGACAAGTTTCTATAACCGCGGCGGTTGAGTGTGTAGCGTGTTGGTTTTTCTACTTTTGGCGCCGCACACAATTGAGTTTAGGGGTCCCAGGTTCGTTTCCTGGCGTCGACTGCTGCGAATGAAGTGTATTCGATGAGTATACATTTATGCGATTGGCTTGTATTTTATCGAACATAGACTAGTTATAATTTACTTTCTTTCAAATAAAGTGGAGCTACAAACCCCATTCGCGTGATGTTTACACATAGCTCGGGATTGTTGGATACAGTCGCATAATTTTTTTTTTACTTACTTAGTTGGCGCTACAGCTCGAGGTGAACCTGGGCCTGCTTCTCGCAACCATTTGTGTGTGCGTGTTATATTTTTGCACGAATGGAAGGGACCTACAGTTTTTTGCCGACTCCGAACGGCGAGTTGAGAAGCTCAATCGTGACAAATGATACTCTTTGATGCTTGTCAGACATTCGAAAGAGGTGGGCACTGTGAAAAATGTTTAGGTGTTTGCGGCGGGATTCGAACCCAAGACCGCTGGCTCAGTAGTCCGACGCACTAACCACTTGCGCTACGGTGCCCACTTTTTTTTATTATTACATTATAGAGATGACAATGTCGATACCTTCCCGTAAGAATGTATTAAGCGACATCTTCCAAATTTTACAGGAAAAGATATAAACTTCTTGCTCAGTTATTTATTTGTGTATTTAAATGAATTAGACAGATTTCGAAAGGGATTTTCAACACAAAACACTTGACATATTTGCAAAACCGGAAATTTAATCAGATAAGAAGTTTTTATCGCTTAATACATTATTGCAGTCAAGACAATGTCGCTTGATACAATGGTAAATAGCGCTTAAATCATTGAAATGGTCACAAAAAATACAAGACTAAAAATTGATTTGTCGCTTAGTTAATTTTTTAATTTCATTTTAATAATAAAGATAAAAAACATTAGAAAATTACCTTAACAACTGCGCAAGCAACTGAAGAGAGAAATCGAACAGTAGACCATTCTTATGTCTGGACAAAAATTATTTTATACGACAAAAAATAGACCAACCTCTAGTTGTGCCAGTGTTCTAAGTGACAATTTCGGTTAAACTAAACGCAAAATTTTCCGACAAAAATTTTGTTGAATTACTAACATGGCGCTTAGTATAATTATTTTGGCGGATAGTACAAATTTCTGGAAGCAATATTATTCTACTGGGCAAACTTGTCGGTTACTACAATTTCATTTTCTCGCTACCTCATTTTGTAAACCTGCTAGAGCAGTCGAACCCAGACAAAAACGTGGCGCTTAGCACAAAATATAAGAACAAATCAAAAAGTAATTTTTAGAAAAAATGTCGCTTAATACATTCTTGCGGAAAGGTATCGATGTAAAGTTTTACCGATTCACATTTTAGAGAAATTCACATTATCGGTAATTCACATTATCGAGAGACTACTAATTAGATACAACATTTGCCTGTCTTAACCCATTTTGGCCCGGTACCAGTTCCTGTGGACATTTTTTCACGATATTTTCAAAAGTAGCTCATATGGACCCCATCAAACCAAAAATGTTAACAAAACCTTTTTCTCTTTAACCGTTTACCTGTTATGACCTGGGTAGTTTACTACCCACTGGGCCAATAAGTATAGAAAAAAAATTTATTTCAAGAAAATCAACATTGCATAAGCTATTTAGCTAAGTAATAAGTAGTACGTAGGGGTAAATAACTATGAACTTATATGTTTGTAGTATATTTTCCGAAGCATTTAGAATGCAAACTAGCTAATAATACACTTTATACAAATAAAGGGCGCCTTACTGTGACGAATTTTGCAGCGCTTTTGTCACTAATGCTACCATCGAAATATTGTATTATGCATGTGGATGGGCGATTGCGGTCTGCTCTCAAAACCTCCTTAGACACATGGTCTCTTAGCTCCAATTGTGGCTTGACATTTCCCGATTTCGTGACCAAAACAAGCAATTCTCATGCATTGAGCATCATGTTGGAAGATGTATTGACAAAAAGTGGTCACCACTACTTTTTACTGTGAATACCTCAATAATCGCCTACGGTGATTGATGAGCCGTCTTATTTTGGCAAATGTATCCGATCGAACTTCGTGTTGTCTGATAAATGAATAAGTCATTTGATTGATTCAAATATCGACATTGAAAGATTCTTCGCAATTGAAACTCAAAATGTATGCTGAATTGACCAGTACATACAATTTCCATGGAGGAAGTGTATGGTATTCATTGCGGAATAGTGTATCCAAGAATCTCTTCAATTCGTGCAGTTTAAATTGAAGCTGTGCATTATGCTGTGCCGCATATTGGTTATTAAATACTTTAATCATTTCGGTAATGCCATCAGTATGGAAAAGAGAAAACAACTGAGATGACGATTTACCACCTAATCTACGACAATGGTAGGTAATAAAAGAGCGTTTTAGCATATTTTATACTTGCTTTAGCGGAGTATAATACCCAATAGCTGTGCTATAGATTAAATTCTGGCTGCTTCAGCATCCACTTCCACGTTAAGAATACTCAAAGATACGTTATTCTGACAATGATTAAAAGGTGGCTCCAATCTGGTCTCCGACTCTGCCTCATGAGCAGGTAAACCACCCTCCTCTAAATATTCTAGCTCCAAAGTTCCACCAAAATCTATTAAAAGGAGTGCATTGTCGACTTTTGAAAGTACATACACAACATTTGCGTATTCCGTTCTGTGCACCTTATTGACCACATAATCTTCTTCATCAGGTGACTAAAGCAAGGCCATAATCTCCTCCATTTGCATTGTTGTTGTTTTAATCTATGATATCTACTAGTACACCATTTATTATCTTGACTAAATACTGAATCTGGATGAATTACCACGAAATGCGGAACAAATAAATAAATAAAAAACGGTCATTTCAAATTGTTTCAATGTTATACATGACTTGTCTTAAAATGAAAAAAATTTTACATATTGGCCCGTTGGGTAGAAAACTACCCATCAATTTTTGAACGTTGATCTGTCAAGTCTGATACACGGAACACATAAAGTAATGATACAAATGTTTAGTACTTTATATTGACGTCATAGAATAGACATTATATTTTATTGTTTATATATTTATAATATTTTTTTTATTTTTTTTGTAAATGCTTTTTTGAAGCCTACATTTTAGGCCCCAATCATAGTGTTAAAAGAGAGGGGTGGGGGGAAGAATGAAAAACAAAATGGTAACTAACACTACTAAAATTACATTTAAATAGAAACATTTTACAAACAGTCATTAATCCTCTGGAGAAAAAATTATAAAAATCTGGGTAGAAAACTACCCACTCGGGCCAAAATGGGTTAAGCATCTCGATATTGATTCATTGAGTCCGTAATTAGCTCTATTGTATGGTATTCGAAACGTTGTATGTGATCTAAATGAATATGAAGGACAATTGATTCTGATCATTTCTTTTAAAAAAGGACAATTAATTTTATTATTCATTGTATCCCTAAAAATCATAATCGCGAAATATTTACAACGCGTTCCAAGAGGATCCAAAACCCACTTATTTTGAAACGAACTTGCCCCAGGGCACAAACTACATACATATGTCGCCCTTGGATAACTCTGGTACATTTACCATATAAATCGAAAATTGTAGATACACATTTCAAAGAGTTAGCTGCCAAGCTCATACGGAATGCCAAGCAATAGTTGTTTTTGTATAAGTTGAGGAATAAGGACTGGTGGTATGAAAGATGGCAAACTATTGGTAACACGTGTGGTGAAACGCTACATATTGATACGAACAACGTACATAATTTGAAGGACAAATTCTACCGCATTATTCAGAAAAACGAAGACTCTATTCGGGATGCGTTCATCATAAAGGCTCGGGAGTCTGAAAGCAGCTTGCTATACAGACAACTTAACTTTAATCTGAACAGTAGAAACTACTTCCATGACTCTCTAAGTTATGTTGAAATATCATTGATATTCAAAGCAAGGTGTGAGCTCCTTGCCTTAAATGGATGCTCCAACCAATTCTGTACGCTCTGCAACCTGAAATCGAAAGAAGACTGCTTTCATATCATAAGTACTTTCTTACTTAGGTGGCGCTACAGTTCGGGGTGAACCAAGGCCTCAACCAACAACCTCTTGCAGCTAGCCCGGTCCTTAGCTAGCCGCTTCCAGTTGCGCACGTCAAGTTGGCTGAGGTCTTGCTCTACTTGTGTGCGCCACCTTAGGCGAGGTCGTCCTCTGCTGTGCTGACCCTCCGGGTAAGAGTCGAATATTCTCCGAGCCGGAGCGTTGATTTCCGACCAGATGTCATTTTTTGAAGTTATGGCGGAGCCGAGGTAGACAAAGTCCTTTACCACATCGAAGTTGTAGCTGTCATAGGCGGCCTTGAAATCGATGAATAGGTGGTGGGTATCGACTTGGACCTCTTGGGTTTTTTCCAGGATCTGCCTGAGTGTGAAAATTTGGTCTATGGTGGACTTTCCTGGCCTGAAACCACACTGATAGGGGCCAATCAGGTTGTTGACGAAAGGCTTCAGGCGTTCATACAGTATGGCAGACAGGATCTTGTAGGCGATATTGAGGAGACTGATGCCTCTGTGATTGGAGCAGTTGAGGGGGTCTCCTTTCTTATGAACCGGGCAAACGATGCTGAGATTCCATTCATCTGGCATACTTTCATCTGACCAAATCTTAGAGATGAGTTGGTGTATGTTCACTACCAAGTCATCTCCAGCTGCTTTAAATAGCTCTGCGGGTAAACCGTCAGGTCCAGCAGCCTTGTTGGACTTTAGCTTGGATATTGCTATTCGCACTTCGTTTTGATGAGGTGGATGGGGGTTTTGGCTATCATCATCTAAATCGAACGGTACATTCTGCCTTACAGCGGAGTCTTCATCGCCATTATACCGTCTGCAGAAGTAGTATTTCCATATTCTCAGCACCGACTGTGTTTCCACTACGATATTTCCATCCGCGTCTCTACAGGTTTCTGTACAGGATTTGTTTTGCTGGAACATTCTTTTTACCCTCTGGTAAAACTTCCGTACATTGTTCCTGGAGTAGCATCTCTCAATATCCTCGAATGTGCACGCTTCTCGTGCTCTTTCTTTTTCCTTCTTAGAAGCCGATGTTCTTCCCGTCTCTTCTGCTCATAGAGCATGCGAGCAGATCTAGTCCTTCTTTGCAGCGCCGCTTTATACGCTTGTTGTTTTTCTGCGTTAGCTAGTCTGCACTCTTCATCAAACCAGGGGTTTCGTGGTGGTGGTCATGTGAAATCCAGCACATCATTCGCGGCACTAATGATGACTTACTGGCAGTGTTGCCACTGGTCTTCTGTACTAGCTGTTGCTGCGGTAGGACTCGTAGCGAGAGATCGGGATATGCGTTCTCTGTAGGGTGTAGGCTCTGGCGGTGTCTTGCGATTGTGGCTTTTCGACATTATACTTTCTCACAGTATTTCGTTGTTGTGGCGTTGCGGATATCCGCATTCGTACCTTGGCTACAACAAAGTAGTGGTCCGAGCCAATGTTAGCCGTCCGGAAGGTTCGGACATCCAGGATACTAGAGGCGTGTCGGGTGTCGATCGCAATGTGGTCGATTTGGTTGATGGTTAGTCGATCCGGACACCGCCATGTCCCCTTATGGATATTGAGATGAGGAAACCGAGTGCTTGCTATACTGACACTTCGCCCCGCAGCAAAGTCAATTAGCCTTAGTCCGTTTTCGGACGTGGTGTCGTGTAGGCTGTGCCTTCCAACCGTCCTACCAAAGATGTCCTCTCTTCCTATCTTGGCGTTAAAATCGCCCAATACGATTTTAACGTCATTCTTACGGCATTGCTCGTAGGTTTTGTCGAGGAGTCCGTAGAAACTATCTTTGGTAGCGTCATATTTTTCTTCTGTGGGGGCTTGATCGCATATTAGGCTAATGTTGGCGAATTTTGCCTTGACACGGATTGTCATAAGAGGCATATCATATCATAAGTATATGCCCAATATTCCGACCGCAAAGGCTAATTTTCTTTGGTAAACAGTCATTAACTATACAGGAAACTATCCAACTTCGAAACGAGTGCGACTGGAAAACCCTAAGCAATTTTTTAAAATCCGTTGACAAGTATAGAATGTTATTAATTGCAGAACACGTTTGAATGTTTAGCTCTTTTTTTTATTTATGGAAAATTAAATTAAATTTATTTTTATAAATTGGCCAATCAGGCTGACGGCTAAGCCATAGCTCTTAAATTCATATTTTGCAATCCATGTTTATATTGAAATGAAAATAAATGAACTTACATACTTACTTACTTACTTACTAGTTGTTTTTAATTAAAATCTGATCCCAAAGATGAATATCGACTAGTTTTACTACCGTTTAATGCAGGGCAGATTATACCATTTCATTCAAGGATTGTACACGGAGCTACCATCTAGTTGGTGTAATTGTACAGAAGCTATTCCTTTTAATATGAAACTTTCCATTAAATCCCCTTTTAATGATAAGATGATCTTTCATATTCCATTGCACACATATTGCGACTTTGTTAGAAACTACATAATTCCGGCAGAGTAGCAATTTCATTAATATTTCAAACAAAATATGGTTGGAAACCCCATTGTTGTCCGCACAAAGCTGTACCAATGTATTAAAAACTATACCGAAACCGAATTTCTACATTGTAAGGAGTTGTTACTTAACTTCTGTCCTACATCTAGCTACATAGTATTCGTACAAGCCTTACAAACCTTACCTTCTCGTATACACATAGAAATTGTTGTTTGCAATTTAATCATTTTAATACCAAGTTAAGGAATGAATTTATGAGATTTATGGATGTATCCGACTGGACTGTGGTGACTAGAAAGTTTTGACTAGCAAAATAACTACTCTGAAATTTATAACGGAGCTTTCTGCAAATTATATAGCTGTGTACATAAACTCAATGGACAGGTCAACCACATGTATGCCACATGAATGCTGTCGACAGTATCAAACAAGGAGGTTTAGTGGATGAACACTCCTCACTTTCATATGTCCCTTGTTAGCTGCCGCCAACGGTCATCCAAAGAGATTGGAACCCAATCATTAGTCAAAAACACACTCCAGGATACAGACATACGGGGTTCACCGCATTGAGGTGAGTGTAGGAGTTGGCACAGAGAGTATGGTATCATTATTGGTGTGTCTATCTCTTAGATATCTATGTACTTGTATATACATAGGTACATATATTCGGTAACGAATTAACATGGCAAAATTATTCTGAAGTGGAAAATCGATTGAAATCATTATAGCTGATTGCTGAGCGGAGCGGAGCTGTTGATGACGAAGCTAATAATGGATAAGATTATCATCATCTACATCGACAGTCAGGCCGCTCTCAGAGCACCAGAATCGTGTACCGTCAAATCAGCAACCGTAGAGGGATGTCGCCCTGTTCTCAGATCACCAAGCAGATACAACAGGGTAAAGCTCTGCTGAGTGCCTGGACACTCCGGCGTAGAGGGAAATGAACTTGCGGATGAGCTAGCAAGAAAAAGAGGGGCACTGCCTTTAACCGAGACGGTTATGAACATAGCAACGCCATCATGCGGCATTAGGGCAAAACTGAACATCACGATCATAAGTTTGGCGGACCAAAGATGGTCAAAAGTGGAGGGGCATAGGGTATCCAAGGCACTCTGGCCGGCCATAGACCGTAAAAGAACCAAGGTAATCCTTGGACTAAATAGGGCAAAGCTGAGAACTCTAATAGGAATACTCTCCGGGCACTGTCTCTTAAGGGAACATGTCAAAAGAATGGGACTTTCAAACACGGACGAATGCAGATACTGCAACGACATAGGAACATCGGAGGATATCGAACATATCCTCTGTGATTGTCCGGCTATAGCCCGCTTTCGTAAGAAATTTTTAGGGAGTTACTTCTTTAATACACTGAAGGAGGCTGGCCAAACTGGCCACAATAGAATTCTAAAATTCTGTAGGAAAATTAAATGTTTTGATGGAAGTGTTTCGCTTTAGGTACCATCATACGATGGGCCCATTATCGTGCCTAGTGTTTTTGTGATGGCTTAGCCTCACAACCCCTTTCTAACCTAAACTAACCTAACCTAAATATGTACATACATATGTATATACATAGATTTGTACAAACATGCATTACAGTTTCTCAGTGCAATTTTGGAAAGTCTATAACTTTCTGATCGAAAGTTATAATTTCAATAAAATCGGTCTTGTAATTTACGAGTTAATCGCTCTCGAAACATAGTCTTTCGGCGTAAATTTCTCAAAAACTATACAACTTTTGAAACTCGCTATAATTTTCGTTCAATATCGAGATAAAAATCTTCAAACTATGATTTTTCCATATTTTTGACTTCAATAGTTTCGTAGATAACGTGGAGGAAATGGTATTTTTGCATACATTTTCGGCTATAACTCCCAAAGTTCCTTACAGAAAAAATTGAGAAAAATATTTTTAAAATATTTGCTCCGAGTCCTTTTGAATGATATCCCACATGATATATTTTTAAGATTTTTTTTTTACAATATTTTTGAGTTATATCAAATATGTGAAATACCGTCATGTATAAGTGTGCCAAATTCCAAGTTCCTAGCTAGAGCGTGACAGACGTTTTAGAGCTAGAGCGAACTTACAATGGTTCCTTATTACCGTATGAGTACCCTAAATAGGGCCTCATAAGCACAAATTCACATACATATGTATGTACATATAAACGTTTATAATATTTAAAAAAGAAAGAAATAAAAACATAAGTTCGCTGCGAATTGACTATGTGTAATTCACGTTCCACAAATTTGCAAACGCATTCCGCGCACCAAAGATCGAATTATTCATGCAATATGTATGTATATGTATACATATGTAAATGTAAATGGAATGCCAAAATAATTAAGGAACACACCTCTGATAAAACAAGACCTGGAGTATTGACCCTTTAAAAGGATATCAGGAAAAATTAAGGCAGTTGCTTGGTGAATGGAATAAGAGCTGAGGGAAGTTTTACGACGATGGAAAGGGGAGGCGTCGAGAGATTTATGCAGAAAAATCAAAAGTACCATGTCGATTTACATTGTACACCAGTATGGGACTTATGTAAAAGCTTGCAGTAGTCTTCAACTGTCAATGTCATTTCATGGAGATTTTGACGCCACAAAAAATTGTTTAAGTGATTAACACAGCAACGAAGAGTGCACAATTCAACAAATTATTCAGAGTTTCGAGAACAGGAACCTTAACACAGTAAGTGTCACGTCGTACAAAACAAACATTGTTGCAGTGAGTGACATTCTGAGAGAAAGTATGGAAACTTCGAATCGTCGTCTTGCTCAACAAATTGCGATTGCTCCAACGTCTATGTGGAGAATTATGCATCGCGACCTGTATTTCTTTCCGCACAAATTTCAAGTGACTCGAAAACTTCAAGAAAATTATCACCAGGGACAACGAGAAGGGAGTTAAAAAGTTTTCCAATCGAATAGAGATGACCCGGAATTCATTTCAAGATTGATTATGTTTAACGAGGCGCATTTCGACTTGAGTGGATCTGTTAAAAAACAGAATATCCGGACATATGGAGCGGAAAATCGACGAGCAATTCAAGGCTGACCTCTTTATTACGTAGTGCGACTGTTTTGAGTGTGACATGCATCCGGTCATCTGAAAGATTCCTGTGTAAAGTGAGTCCGAGTTGAAGCCTGCTCCAGTAGGCACCTGAGTAAAGTTTAATCAAAAGATAATACTAAACGAAAGTCAGCAGTTTATGTAGATACATAAGAAGATAAACCAACCTAGCTTACTTGTTTTTCTATTGAGTTCAAGAGGTTGCATGGCTGCACATATTTTCACAAAAAAATGGATCAGCAATACAATTTATAAATATGCTTGGGGAGGCGTTAATCTCTATCTCACCCAAAATATTGACAGAAATTCGAAGTTGAAATAATACCAGTTAAGTACACTCTTAGCCATGTATTCATGACATAATTTAATAATAATAATATTTGGCTTCAGCAGTCCTATGTAGAACCAAGCCTAGCTTCCCGCAACCATTTGTGTGTGCGCGTTATATTTTTGCACGAATAAAAGGGACCTACAGTTTTCTGCTATCTGCGAGCGGCGAGTTAGGAAGCTTTACATGACAAATGATACTCTTGAATGCTTGTAAGGCATTTGGAAGAGGTGGGCAGGTGTTTGCGGCGGGATTCGAACCCAAGACCGCTGGCTCAGTAGTCCGACGCACTAACCACTTGCGCTACGGTGCAAAGACATAATAAGTCTAATTTTGGTTTAGAGGAAAATGGCGGTCAATGAAATAGGGGACGCACTACGAGTTTTTAGTCAAAAAGGAGTAGAATGTAGTAGTATTCGTAGACTTAACATAGAGAAAGTTTAGCTTTCTGGGTATTGTATCGGGTCTATAACTTAATTTTTCAAAATTTGAACGATTATTTAAGAAAAAAACATGTACAATAGTATTATTCAAAGTATTGCCCATCTGAAGCTGAGACTTTTTCCTATCTTTCTGGTAATTTGTGGATCCCATCCCAAAAGAACTGTGCCGGCTTGACAGCCAAGAATGAATCAAGCCAATTTTTGATATTCTGCTCTGATGTGAACCGTATTTCAGTGAGGGCGTTCTGCATCGACCGGAACAAATGGTAGTCAGAAGGGGCAAGGTCTGGGCTATAAGGCGGGTAGGGTAAAACTTCCCATTCGCTGTTTTCCAAATAGTTCTTAACCGGAATAGCAACGTGAGGCCGAGCGTTGTCATGATGGAAAACTATTGCCTCGTGTCTGGTCGCATATTCCGGGCGTTTTTCGGCTACTGCTCTCTTCAAATGGATTAATTGTGTTCGGTAGCGTTGTCCATTGATGGTTTCACCCGGTTCTAGCAGCTCATAATACAGCACACCCTTCTGATCCCCCTTTTTTTGGCTGCCCAGGACGTTCATCGTCTTCCAAGCCAAAATCACCACTTTTAAATCGTGCAAACCACTTTTGGCACGTTCGCTCAGCTAGCGCATGTTCACCATAAACTTCCACCAAAATACGATGACTTTCGGCAGCAGTTTTCTTCATATTAAAGTAATGAAGAAGAACTCCCCGAAAAAACACTTCTTCAGGCACAAAGTTCGACATATTTGAGTGAAAAAAAATTATTGTTGTTTACGCTTCAAATGAATGACATATACTGAAATGACGTACAGTGACAGTAGCTTTCCAACGCATGTTCCAATGGAATAATAACAATGGAATAATACAAGTTACGCCATCTCTTAGCAAACCGCACGAATTAAGTTATAGACCCAATATTTGCAACTTAAACGGAAAGAACATACTGTGATCAAAAAAGTATTCGACATACCATACTGTTTTTAAGTTTTGCGTAATACATCCATGAAATACTCGCAATGGCAATTCTTTTGAAGCGCAACTATTTAGCTATACATTAGTACTTTTTATTTCAACATTTTCTTTTTTTGTAATAATTCACGTTAAAAAAAATGAGGCGAAATGTAAACGACTTCCGATTTACAGACAAAAAAAGTATTCGACAAGTCAAATGTGTTATGATCAGTGTCATAACTAACTGGCAAAGTACCGTTTAATGGATGAGCGCAGTAAGTGGCGTGTCTCTTCTTGTTCGTGTTTCGCTGTTCGGTCAAGTATCTATTAAAATTACGTCGAAATGAGTCGCAAAGGCAAGGAAACTTCAATTGAAGTAAGAAATCTTATTATATACCATTTTGAACAAGGCTTAACCGAAATTGAGATAGCAGATATTGTTCAAAGACCAAGAACCACCGTCCACTATATCATAAAAAAATTCAAATGCGGAAATTCAATAGTAAATACACCTAGAGCAGGTCGTCCTCAAAAGCTTTCTTCGAATATTGAGCGCTGAATTGTCCGACAAGTTAAGAAAAATTCAAAAACGAATGCATCAGTTGTCACGAAAAATGCAGAACAATGTATGGGCATAAAGGTCACTCCGCAAACTATAAGAAATGTATTGAAAAGTAACGATTTTCATGCAAGATCAGCGAGTTAAAAATCATACATCTCTAAAAGGAACAGAAAATTAAGATTGGATAGAAAAATTGCGAGCGCACACTTTTTGCCAACAGAAACCAAATGAAAACTGCTTTACTGCAGTCATGGGGTCCTGAATATACAAAAACTTTGTTTAAATCGATGCCAGATCGTCTGCGAGAGGTCAAAGGAAAAGCTGCTAAATATTAGTGTTTCAAAAAAATATACATTCCTTCTAGTAGTCTTAAATGTCGAATACTTTTTTGTCGTGAATTTGTCACTTTCATAAAGCGACATAAGGCCAAATTTCCAAATTTGGTCTTATGTCGCCTGGCCTTATGTCACGGCACCCTCGAGGTTGTAGCTGTCTATTGTGACGTTCTGTCCAATTCGTCGATATTGGGTGTCCGTTTTTGTTGACAGCATATATTTTGTTTTGCCCTCGTTTACCGCTAAGCCCATTTTGGCCGCTTCCATTTCTATACTCGCGAACGCACCGGTGACAGCTCGCTGTGTTCTACCAATGATGTCAATATCGTCGGTGTATGTAAGTAGTTGAACGGACTTTTGAAAGATCGTTCCTTGTGTGTTGGCTTTTGAGTTTCGAACAATTCTTTCAAGTATGATGTTGAAGAAGTCGCATGACAGCGCATCACCTTGTCTGAATCCTTTTTTTGTATATCAGTAAAGGTGATGAATGTACCTTTCATTTGGTATCAGTTTTATTCATTTTCCTGATAAGAATACATTTTTTTTACTACAGAAGTCGAAAAACAAGGTTTTTCACCTTTAAAGTGGTCGGACAGAGGGTTGTTCCCTAAAAACTTTGATTTGGTCAGACAAACCCTTATTCCCTGATTCGCTTGTCCGACCAAGTATTTTAGAATCTACATATATTAAAAACTCTTTCTACTTCTTATAAAATTTTTCGATGCCCTTATTAGATAGGTAAGTCGCAAAAACCGTACCGGAAGTAGCCAGTTCTCGCCCAAAGTTCCCTGAAAAAGTTTGTCCGACCAGCAGTTTCGTAATTGGTGCTTTTTAATCTATCGATCCCTTATTACTATTTTCTGTCTCCTTATCAGATGGGTCGCCTCCCTTACTATAAAGCCTGCACTGCAAATGAAGACTGTAGTGATATGTTGTGACATGTGGTTTTTATTTTTTGAAGTGATAACACTGTGTAACAAAAATTTGTTTATGCTCTTTTTTTGTTAGTTTCTGCTTCCTTATGATATGTCAAGTATAGTTTGAGTATTCATTCGTTCTGTTAGCTTTACGGTAACGGCATCGCGAAATGTGTTAACGGCGATGCAAGCAGAGCAAGCCTATCATTCGACCTCTGCAAGTGGATGTGAATAGTAGTTAGTTGAGAAAATAAATAGAAATGTTTCATTTAATTATGGAAAAGTCGTGCTGACACTGAAAACTATCGTACGAAAAGATGGCCGCTAAGAGAAGCCTTAATACTATACCTGATGCAAAAAAACGTAAAGTTCCACCTATTGGTAGAATTAGGAAAAGTAGTTATGCCCCCGCTTCAAATTAAAGGAACGTAATGCTTGAACAGCATTCAGGGAAACATTAAAATAGAAGATTATGTAGAACTAGTAGAAAACTTAGTGGATAGGTTTAATATATTAGGGTGAAGGATATCGCTAAAACAACATGTTCTTCACTTTCATTTAGATTTTTTTTAGTGAAAACGTGGGAAGCCTTAGTGAAAAACATGCTGAGACGTTTCCCCAATACATCGCTTAAATGGAGGGCCGGTACCAGGGTAAATTGGATCCCAATATAATGGGCGACTAAGTCTTGCACCTAAAAAGGGGCAATTCCAAAGTTCACAGTAGGGAAACAAGAAAATCTCTGCACTTCTAAATGCATACGGAAGTGCCAATATTTTTTTTTTGTTTGGATATATAATAGGTTATTAAAATTTGAAGTAACATTTTGAATTAAGTTTTCTTTTATATATTTTTTTTTAATTACAAAAGTGCATAAATGCTCAAAAATTACAACTTTTCGTTCAAATTCTGAAGCAATAGCTAACACTTAAGAAGAACTTTTGGCATTTTTGAAATGAGTTGACATATACCAAGCATAAACAATCCAAAAATGTACATAAACAAAATTTTTTTGAAATTTTGCTACACAGTGTAATTTGTGTTTATGTTTAATAGTTTATTTAATTTATAATTCGAACGTATATATGAATATTTACGTTATCTTTTCATTAAAATTATATTTTCATTGTTGTAAATTTAATAATATTACTTCAAAATGACATTAATTTGTAGTTTCATCTCTTATTTTTGTTCTTGACATCTAGTACAATTTAAAAAAATTACGTTCCGTGGACAATCGTATGGCATAATACGACAGACGTATAATGTAATTTTCATACGTTCAATCGTCCGTACGTGAACGGATGAGACGATTTTGGCCCCTGAATTTATTATTTTTTTATACATTTTTTATTGGGTTTTTGGAAAAGTACACCTATGTCGAATACGTTTTTTGATCACTGTACATACATAAATGCAGTGAACAAAATGTCAACTGTTTCAAAAGTCAATTTGAGATTTCTCAACCAATCAGAAACAGTTTCCATATTTTACTCACTAAAACATTGAGCTGAGGCAAACTTTTTCCAATTAGACGACAAGTTGAAAATATTAATGAAATCATCTAAAAGATCATGTAACTCCTTGATATTGTTTTTCTTTATCAATATTTTCCCAGCAATTAATTTGCGTAGCCCTGTTCGAAATTGAAACACAAGTTTGCATATTAAATTTTTTTTTTCCAATGCGAAAAAAATAAAAGGGTATTGCATGTTTCATAAATTTGCCTGTATGCTGTAAAAAGCCTCGTATGTATTATCCTCCCATCCTTCGATTAAGCTGGCCTGGCTTTCATTCATTCTGCAAGGACGTGTAATCCTTGCATATTAAAAACTGCACCACTGCGCCATGTGAAACATGCATAATTACGGACGCACTCGTCGGTAGTTGATGATAAAAGTCATTATTATCGATACAATCCTTCTCTACACACACATGCTCATATACATACATATGTATATGTATATCTCACTCAAAGTACAAAAATCACTTATTCCTCATATGCGTTTTTTCTATTCCTTACAGGTGCCATCATTTTTGGATCCGACCAAGAGGTACGCGAGGTAATGCGTGCTGTACGCAGAAATAATGCAACTGGAGCTTTCTCATGGATAGGCTCGGATGGATGGAGTGCCAGAAATCTCGTATCGGATGGCAATGAACCGGAAGTAAGTATATAGTCATGTTCAGTCACTTCACTTGATGATGGTCACGTGTTGAGTATCGGGTGGGTGGTGTGTGGCACGAGATTAAATTTTATGAACTTGTGAAAACAAATTCATTGTTATGATTAATGAGGTTATGTCAGTCCCGAAACAACGCATCAAATGGATATAATGGTGGCTGCCTAGTCCTTCAGCACCGCCTCTAGATGATGATGAATGTGAAATGTGTGCTGATTTATTATTTCATATAACACTGCGTGTTGTCGGGTATTTATATTATTTTCCGCTTGATTAATAATTAATTAGCACCATTATTCAAGTATATATATTGTTAAATTGATTGGAATACATTAACGCGATAGTAAATAGTATAGCATGGCTGCGTGTTAACTGAGTAAAGATATTCTACCTCCATAAACCTACACTTGAAACAGCTGCTGTTCGATAAGTGAGTAATAATTGATCTAGAAACTATACGCATACGTATGTGATACTATACATAGTATATCTAATGATGTATGGATTCGATTTGTAACTGTCACGATTGATTGGGGGAACCATTTGCTGTGAACGACTTGGAATGAATTAACCTGCGGTTAATGCGACACATTTAGTCACCCTTTTATTTGACCTATTATCCTCTCGACATCAGTTACTTGGCCGATTGATACCTACAAATTGAGTGACTATGTAAAAACAAGTCGTAATTGCCGTGCGTGGAGATGTTTTAAAGCAGTCGAAAACACTACGAACTTTGCGGAGTTTCTTCGTTAAAATTTCAAATAGCTATTTGGGCATTTCTATGAATCGTATAAGTTTCGACTGATGGAGGAAAGTGGGTGTTTTTTTGCAATGTTCTTACACAAGTTTTTAAGAAACCCCAAAAAATCCTGTAATTTTTACAATATAATTTCAAGTTTAATGTAGTTGACAAAAAAAATCTTAGAGTTATATTTTGGTTTCAGTTTTGTTATTTTTTCATATTTTGTTACTTACCGACAATTTAAGAAAAAATATAAAAAAAAATTACATCAGAAGTTCCAAAACTGTGCGTTCTATAAATAGGATACTGAGATACTTTTATGTAAGGAATTTATGAATTCCTATTGACCAAATAAACTAAATAAGTGAGGAAAAGAATAAACAAAATCAGGTGAGGAACGAAATAAACAAATTAGGAAACACTTATTGCATAAAGATACATCCCATTTTGAGCAGTAGGTACGTCGAAAGTTGTAGGAAATCCTGGTAATATTATAAGAGGGGACCGCTACGATTGACCCCAAACCAAAATCTCTAATAACGAGATCTTGCATTTTTTTTTAATAAATCCCGAATAACAAAATCTCGCATTATCAAAATCTCGCTTACTATGAAAACCCGGTGCAGGAAAGTAAGTCCACGGGAACTAGGTCAACTGAGGGACTTAGTTCTAACTTGATGGGAACTAAATCCACTTTAGTGAAGTGGACTTCATTCCCATGCAATGTGGAAATTAAGTTCCAAAAAGACTGTGTGGTTTGAATTCCCTTAAAATGTGAAATAAATCAACACTTTTACCAAGAAGAAGTAAAATAAGAAGTCAGGTATTTTGCAACTTTATTAATGAAATAAAAATACATTTCTATGTAAGATTTTTTTTTGATTATTATCAGAATATTGAAAAGCAGCAGTTAATTTAAAAATTTAGTTACCAAGACTCTGAAATGAACCGATTTTAGTGTTTTCTGACTGCAAAGTGTTGGGATACAAAAAAAAGTTCTTGCAGTAGGACTTACGTGCTCAGTGCGAAATGAATTATAAATTAATTGTTTGTACCCACATGATGTGGGCACAACATTGAATGTCCCATCCGTGACCGACGTGAAATTAGGCCCAACGATATAAGACTAACGCTTTTGAAATTCTAAAAAAGCCAAATTAGTTAAATTTCGCAATTTGATCATATTTCAATTCCACGGTCTTTGCGTTTCTTTTTTTGTGGAATTTTACACTTACTTTACCTTATGCTCAAAAACTAAAAATTTAAAGATTCCATTTAAAAATTAGATATCCATCACGTGACATCAGTTGCAAAAATTTGTGCATAAGCAGTTCGCTGCTTGTTCGCTGTTGGATTGGGGGTAGATGCGAGGTTGGATATATACAAAGTTTCTTTATATCGAATTGTATACTATCCCCCCTGTTCTGCATTCCACTTTTAGTGAATTCAACCAAAAGTGGAATTGGGTGTTCTGCATTCCGAACGAAACTATGAATTGTGGATTGTATGTTCGAAAGTGAATATTTTGGTGTTCTGCATTCCACTCAAGATGACAGCTGTAAGTTCGTGTTCTGCATTCCGAAAATCCTATGATTTTAGTGAATTGAATTCACTTGAGATTCTTGACGTGAATTGAATTCACATGCCGTTGTAAAGTGAATTAATTGATTAATTTGTTGATCAGAATTATTTTGAAACATATGAGTAGAATAATAAGACTTTCCATAAGTGTAATAAAATAATTCTTTTGTTTAATATAGTACAACACAAAAATTAGAGGAAAGAGATTATTCTCTTGAATTACATGAAAGAAAATTAAGATTTTCCGAGATCAAGATTTCTCTGACTCCATTTCTCGCAAGATATCAACAAATATTTTCTTACCCACCCTAAAACTGTTTCTAAAAATGCAAAAATCATTAAATAAATTGTTTTTCTTCAATTGTCTTACTTCTGCCAACAATGCTTCGGGAAGATCTAGAATGTTAGATTTATCTCGCAAAATCTTCCTTCGAACTCTCTCCATTCGGTTTTCTTCGCGGTTTTCACAAATCATTTAAAAATTTTGTTTTCCATTTTTTCCATTTTTTTAATAAAATATATTTTTTCTTAAATGTTTAATTCACTTGCACAAAACAAAAACCAAGAACTGAAAATCTCCAATGACTTTGAAATGAGTTGACAGCGTGTTTGACATTTCAAGCAAATGAATTCGAAGTGGATTCCAAAAATTCGAAATCACTCGGAATGCAGAACACTGAATTCCATTCCGAGTGAATTTCAATTTCTGTTTCAATCCACTTTCACTCGAAATGCAGAACAGGGGGGTATCACTCTATCTAATATTCAAAAAGTGAATAACTAATTTTTAAATGGTATATTAAGTTTTTGAACATAAAACAGAGCAATAGTATAAGATTCGATACAAAGAAACTTTTCATCTATCCAACCTCGCATCCACCGCCAGCATATTGTTTTTGAAAGTTAGTCCCCTTTTCACATTTTTAAGTATGTACAAAGTTAAGTGGGCACCGTAACGCAAGTGGTTAGTGCGTCGGACTACTGAGCCAGCGGTCTTGGGTTCGAATCCCGCCGCAAACACCTAAACAAGTTCTGCACAGTGCCCACCACTTCCGAATGCCTGACAAGCATTCAAGAGTATCATTTGTCATGTAAAGCTTTCCAACTCGCCGTTCGGAGAAGGCAGAAAACTGTAGCTCCCTTCCATTCGTACAAAAATATAACGCGCACACACAAATTGATGCGGGAAGCTAGGCTTGGTTCTACCTAGGACTGCTGAAGTCAAATATTATATTTACAAAGTTCCCATAAGAAAGGGGAGTTCCTGCCCACGTTGCATGGGAACGAAGTCCACTTCACTAAAATGGATTTAGTTCCCATTTAGTGAGAACTAAGTCCCTTATTTCCCTGCACCTAAAAATCCCGCTTATTAAGAACAGTCTTGTGTAATATAAGTACATACATAGTATTTAATGTAATGCAATTATTTGAGTTTGGAGAAGGCACCTACATAGCTAATAAAGATTTAGAATCTCGCGAAATAAAATATTTATTAATATCGCGCACATCGTAGGCTACCCTTATAACAGACAAAACTACTTGCCTCCTAAACTGCTGCTTTACTAACTTGGGCTGGAGCAATTCAATTGCTTTTTTTGTTTTCTTTTTGTGCGTAGCGCGAACAGTGGCTGACTGATTCAATACAATCAAAATTTGAAGCAATTGTAACTTGCTTACTATATCATTCCACCGAACTATGAAAATCTCTTCTGCAACGTCAAACATTTGGTCAAAGAGTCCATGATCCACTCATACACTCATAAGACAAGATTTCAGCCTACACATTCTCCCTTATCATTCCCATACATCGGAGCCCATGTCGGTCATTTCTTAGAAGCTAGAGAACAGATTAGTTTTCTGCAAGACCTGGTACATCGGGTGGATGTATTGGACCCACATCTTCATCGATAATTTCATCCTCGTCAGTTACATAGTCTAAAAGCGGAGGTAAGACTGCAACACTTGCTTCATCGACCATTGAATCATGTTCAAGTTACTCGAGCATATCGGCAATTTGGTCAACAGTCAAATCAACGAATTGTTTTTGAAACATAATATTGGAGGATGTAAATTAAACAATAAAGTGCGAAGGCCAAAGTAAGAACTACTCCATCAAACTCCATCAACCAAAGAGTTCAGAGTCCTCCACATCGCCTTTTAATTGTTATAGTTAAATAGTGTTCTTTTTACCCGACAAAAGGAAGGTTTATTAATCTCACAGGCATATTACATATGTACCTAAACTAATCAACCGATTTCAACGAAAACAGTGTCGTTACTATTGTAAGAGTCAAGACCAACGAATGACATAAATAAAGTATTTAAGCTTTAACTGGGTAGGTGGGGTGCTGACAACACTCCAAGCTCTCTTTTTACAAGCTTTATATTAGCTTCACTTTCTTTGAGGGCCAAATCTGGGAATCGATTTTACACCCACTTCCAGATATCCGATTATGCTGAAATTCCGCATGTCCGGTGATGAAGCAGCAAGATCTATATAAACGATTGTCTCACTGGCTACACAAGGGCACTATTGAAAATGGCAAATGAACTCAAACATAAAAACATGTGTAAATTTGTTTGGGTAAGAGATTCATCTGTACTCGTCAGGAAAAAGGAAGGTGAAAGAGTAATTAAAATTAATTCATTTGAAGATATTTGTAAACTTGATCGTTAATTATTGTTGTTCTCTTTTATATTTAAAGTATGAATAATACTGATTTAAATAATAATTCTAATATTTATCCTCATAATGAATTAAATAGTAATATTAGTTTTTCCTCAATCATTTCTGATAATTTTAAATGTTTTTGTGTAGACCATCCGAACAATGAGCAATCTTCTGGTTTTTCAGTTATTCATCAAAATGTTCGCAGCATGAGAACAAATTTTAATACTTTTCTCTCTCACCTTGCACCTTTGGACCATTTACCAGATATTATTTTCCTTTCTGAAATTTGGATTTTTGAAGAAGAGATATCTGAATTTGATATAATTCCTAATTTTACATTTGATGCAACTTGCAATGATTCATATGCAGCTGGTGGTGTTGCGGTTTTTTACAGAAGTAATTTGATAGGGAGTGTAATAAACAGATATAAAATGGAAAGTGCTGATATAATTAGCTTTAGTTGCGATATATCCGGTGTTCATTATTGTTTTATTTGCATCTATAGACTGCATAAGTGTTCCGTGAAAACCTTTTTGGAAGATTTTTCGGGATTTTTGGAACTCCAAAAATTTAAAAATATAGTATTATTAGGTGATTTTAATATTAATCTCTTGCGTGATTCACCCGATGTTGATAATTTTATATCCGTACTGTCGTCGTTTGGATTTGAATCTGTGCTGAATCAACCTACTCGCTTTGGCTCTTGTCTAGACCATATATTTATAAGACTTCACAGGAACAATTGCGTAGACTATAAAACTATGGTCTACAATTTACAAATAACAGACCATAGCTTAACGGGTATTCAACTTAATTGTATGGTTTCCAGAAAAAAACAATCTGTACTTAGAGAATATAAAAAAATTGATTTTGATGCCCTAAGATCGGTCTTAGACTTTGAGTTTTGGGATGAAGTGTATACTGCACCTGACCCATCTGTTGCGTTTGATTTGTTTCTTAACAAACTACAACTCCATATATCGAATTGTTCCCAGATTATAAGTAGTAGAAATAATAAATAAAAATGTGTTAAGCAATGGATGTCTGTCTCATTATTAAAAAAAATTAAAAGAAAAAGAAAGCTATGTCTACTCGTTGATAAACATCCAAACAATCCTAGACTTTAAAAATACTATGATAAGATATGTCGTGAGCTAAAAACTGAAATTCCGCTTTGTAGAAATACCTACTTTAGAAACAAACTGGCTGAAAATGCTGGTAACTCTAAAAAAGAATGGCAGGTCGTTAATGAAATTCTTAACAAAAATAAACCATGCACAGATATTGTTCTAAGCAATAATAATATAACTATATCTGAGCCTTTAGAAGTTGCTAATCTTTTCAACAAGTTTTTTTCTAATTTAGGTAATGATGTTAATAATGAGAATTCCATTTGCAATAATAGTGTACAAGAAGCAAGTTTTCAATATACTTTGCTTTTAAACAAACTTTTTAACGCGGGTTTCAGAGGCTTTATTCATGATTGGTTTGCTTCCTATTTAAAGAATCGTAAGCAAATGGTCAAAATCAAAAATATTTTCAGCTCGCAAAGTTATATAAATATAGGTGTTCCTCAAGGTTCTGTCTTGGGCCCAATCCTATTTTTAATATATGTGAATTCGTTATTTATCCAACCTTTTAAGGGTAAAATCACAGCATTTGCTGACGATACTGCCCTTTCATATTCCAATGGGAGTCATCTTGATCTATTTTCGGATGTAAATCATGATTTAGACGTACTACGAAGATGGTTTATGCAGCATAAACTGAAAATAAGTGATAAGACGAAGTTAATGATATTTAACATCAAGGGCTCAATATATGATGACATACCTCTATTTTACCACTCTCCTAGTTGCTTACGGTTTTGTTTAGCTGTTCCTAATGATGAAATCACTTTTAATGCAAATATATGTTGTGTTGATAGTTGTTTTAAAATTGAGCGTGTAGATTATTTTAAATACCTCGGTATCATATTGGATCATAAGCTCAATTGGAATGATCACACTGTTTACCTAAAACAGTATCTAAACCGAGTTATAAGGCAACTCTATCATCTCAGTCTCTACTGTCCCCTACCAATTTTAAAATTAGTGTATAATGGTTTGTTAAAATCAAAGCTGCAGTATGGACTATCTTGTTGGGGTGGCAGTTACTTTAATAAAATAAAACCCTTATTGACCAAACAAAAACACGCAATCAGAATCTTGTGTAATGTTAATCGTAGAACACCTAGTTTTGAATTGTTCAAACATCTTGAGGTTCTTCCACTAAGGCATCTGTACTGTTATAAAGTTCTAAAAATATTTTTTGCAAATTCCGGTTTTTATGATGCTAGATTTCATCAAAATTATAATTTAAGAGTCAACGCCGGAAACTTCGTAACTGTTCCAATAATATACAAAACACACTTTTCACGTTTTTATTTTGTTACCGCTCCCCGTTTATTTAATGCACTACCAGATAACCTTAGGTGTGAGAGAGTGAGAACTGTATTCTTGAAGGATATTAAAAAATGGCTTTTCACTTTTAACCATTCTGAAATTGATTCTTTTTTTATTCCAATGATATAATTTGTATTATATGTATATTATATTCTTTCTTTTATTTTTAACCATATTCGTTATTCCAAATTTGCTTTCCCCATCAATAGCTTTTTCTTAATTTTATATTTTTTTTTTCTAATATATAGGTACTTTCGCCACTTGTCATTTGACAACAGATCGTACTAAGCTATTTCTGGCAAAAAATTTTTATTTATTTTTATTTTGAATTTGTTACTTTAAGTTAAGGTTTTTTGTAAGAAATAAAGAATTAAAAAAAAAAAAAAAAAACTCAATACAGTATATTTGATGATCTCGTAAATCTAATATGGTGGACGTCCCACTTTCTACCCCATACGACCAGAAAATACCAATTCAAATGTTTAACAAAAGCATGATTTTGTAATTTTTTGTTATCAAATCTGCCCAGCGTCATATTTTAAGAACACCTGATTGCAAACCTTTCTAGGTTGGCCCTGATTTTTCAATTGTTTTTTTGGTCTGATTAACTATTTTAGTTTAGTTTAGTTATTTAAATCTGAAGTTTCATCCATTTATTTTGAAACCTTATATACGAACTGCATAGGTTTTCTTCGATTATAGAGGTTCGAGGGTTCACTGTAATACATTTTGGTTATTCTAATTGACAAAAATGCATATGTATGTAGATGCAATATTTTGTTTCGAAATCTTCTCTCAAAATTCGGTGGTTAAAAGCGCTTTACTCTTTTATGTGTAGGTATTGAATTTTAATGAATCAAAGATCAATTGATCTTTTGAAATGCCTCTAGGCACGCATCTGTTTATTGTTGACTTAACAATTTTGACTATTTTATGAGCTTATCCACTGGTTTATGTTTATCCTACAGGTTGAAGGAACACTCTCGGTACAACCACAGGCTAACCCAGTCAAGGGTTTCGAGGAATACTTTCTCAGTTTAACTGTTGAAAATAACCAAAGAAATCCGTGGTTTGTTGGTAACTATCAAACTATTTTCCATTTAATGATACACTCTAAGACATAACTTTTCGTTTATTTAAAAGAATTCTGGGAGGATCACTTCCAATGCCGATATCCAAACAGCTTCGGCACACCATACAACAACTATAATCGCACGTGCACAAGCAAGGAAGGGCTGACTCGTAACAATACCGATTTCGAGGATCAATTACAATTCGTTAGTGATGCTGTAATGGCATTTGCATATGCTCTAAGGTAAGTGACAAATAGCCGCGTTTGTATTTCACTCATGTGATTTACCCGCCCACAGGGATATGCATCGTGATCTCTGCGGTGGACGTCCTTCATTGTGTGATGCAATGAAACCAACAAAGGGCGCTGATTTACTTAAATATCTTCGAAAGGTCGAATTTCAAGGTACGTACATACACACATATACATAAATATTCTCGTTCTCGTACTTAATTCAATTCAGTTAACTGGAAAATTGTGTCCCCTAAGAGCGAAAATTTGTTGTTCATTTTCGTTAGAAAGGGATCAACCCAATGAAACGCCCCAGTGAATCGGACATAAGGACAACAGTAGCAATATAATCTGATAATCTTGATTGTTGTGATTGTCGCATTTCGTATTGAGTTCCTATTGACCCGTTGCGTGAATCGGTCTTTCTTTTATGTTCTTATCAGAACCCAAAGTCAAGTCATAAATAATCGAATCAGGGTGTTTTTTTTTTTCTATTATACATTATATACACTTGCGAATGTATTTTTGAAACATTTGAAAATAATAAAAATTGATGTTTTCCAATGTCGCTGACAGAGTTGATTTTTGTAGCAATTTTTTTTTCATAGCAAATAACTTTGATTTAGGCTACAGTTGATTAGTTGGTAGTTGTTGTTTTTTTTTTGCACTGTAAGAAGCGATCGTAAGCGACGTCTGCGAAGAAGATAATATAATGAGATTGGCAAAGATTTTTAAAACTCGATCTATTCACAACTCCTAGAAACTGATTTTAATCTGTAACCCAGCGGGAGTGGATGGCAAGAATTCAATTCAATTAGTTTTTTTTCATACATCAAAATATAACAATATTTTACATAGTTTTCCCGCAAAGCTTATGGCTTATCTGCAGGAGGTTATTTTGCTCAAAATGCGTAAAAATGTTAAGAGTTGAGATACATCGTGTTCGGATTTTTCAAGAAATTTATATGCAATATTTTAGTTTAATTTAATTTTGCTTTCCATAATTTTTATTATTCAGTTAAATTAATTTAGACTTCGGTTTAGCTCTAGAAAATGTTCTATTATTAAAAGCTTTCTTCTTCGTTGACTTCTGATATTGACGAGATTTTCAGGAGGGTAGGAACCAAATGGCACAGTTGAAGTTTTCCATATACGTTATTAATTCGTGGAATGTGTAGTAGGTGTTGGGCTTGCCTTCTTGTGTTGACATCGTATTGTAATGGGGTCTGGAAACGATGGTCTTCGTAATATTCTAGTACAGCTGTCATCTTAAATATATTTGAAACGCTTATAGTTTTGAAATCGTCGTTAGCTATTATTTTCAGGGCTCTGTTTTGTAGTTTCTCCAGTGATTTTATGTGTGTATTTGCAGCGCCACCCCATTCTAAAATGCCATAGGGAAGCTGTGATTCTTTGAGCGCATAGTACACTTGCTGTAAAACCGGGTTTGGTGTGCATTTTTTTAAGTAAAATAGAGCAAACAAGGCGCTCTTTTGTTTTCGGCGAAGATTTTTTATGTGAGTACTCCATCTGAAGTTGCAGTCAATACAATAGATAACGCGGTTGATGCGGCTGGACAATCGTTGTTTTGATAAGTAATGCCTTTATTTACCGGTTGACAATGAGGTCCACGGATGTGCATCAATTTTGTTTTTGACACATTTATAACAAGACCATTGTCGTGGCACCATCTTACCGCCTTGTTGACTTCGGCTTGCATTATTTTTTTCGCAGTATCCAGCGTTCGATGCCTTACTATAATGGCTGTATCATCGGCATACGCAAAAGGAATGCTGTTGGTGAAGACTGTGTAAATAATAAATAATAATGGTCCTTGTGGTACCCCGTATTCAATCCCCTTCGGTTCCCTATAGTTTCCAGAAATGTTGACCCGAAACTGACGATCAGTAAGGTAATCTAGTAACCAGGTGGCCAAAGATCCCCTAATTCCTACCATGTGCAAAGCCTCCAATAGCCTATGATGATCTAGGGTGTCAAAAGATTTACTGAAGTCGATGAACATAACCAAGACGTAATGATTTTTATTGAGGCTCTCGTTGACTGTATTTGTAAACTTACCTAAGAGCTTGTTCGTGCTTTTATTTTTTTCAAAGGCATACTGATTAGCTCCAATAACAGTACACAAATTCGTTGATCCTTCTCACAACAATTTCTTCAAGACATTTCTCGACAACAGGCAAGATTGATATTGGCCTGTAGTTTTCAATGTTACTTTTTGCTCCTTTCTTGCCGTTTTGAGCGGTTTTGGTATGACACATTGTTCCAGACTACAATTAATTATTTTTGTGATTATAGATCAACTGGCCTTATTCCATCGATGCCTGGTGCCTTACTCGCATTTAACTCATGTAATATATTGAGAATTTTGTTAATATTGGTGTGCTGTATATAAATTGAGTTCACAATTGTGTCATTTACATGATTTGAGGTAGTACTCCCGCATCTGTGGATTATTTTTGTTGCTTCCTTAGAGATGTAATTCGAGAACTCACCGATGACTTCACTGATGTTTTTATTGTTAAAATTCTTGAGGACCTGCTGGTCCAAGGAAATTTTGCTTCTTCCGATTATTTCGTTGACAAGATTCCAGGTCTTTCGAGAGTCCCCTCTAACGGTTGCGAAAGTTATTTTGTAAAAGCTATTGTTGTTTGAATTTCTTTATTTAGTGTGTTACGGAACTGCTTTTATTCTGTTTTATATATTGCGCTAAGCCTATTATTTTTCCATCTTCTGTACAGCTGGTCGCGCATCCTACACTTCTCTTTCAGTTTTCTATTTCTTTTTTCACCATTTCTAATTGTTGCACATTCGTTGATAGTCCCGCAATTATCTAACAGTTCGCTAATGTTTGCTGCATCTGATAAATGTACGGGCCTCTACTAGTGTTTTTTTTATATAAACATTTAACTTCTTCAATAAAAAGTCAAAGTACTGTAATGTAGATATGTACATTGTTTGTTGTATGTATGTTATGTGTGTTCGAATTTGGTTTGTTGTTAATAATTACCGGAGTTTGCAGATTCTTCGTTTCTATCTGCCCGTTGTTCTAGTCGTAGCCACTGCATTATGCTTGTGATGACTTTATTCCCAGTCTCCAATGCTTCGGCCGTCTCTTGCATAAAGTTTATCAGTCCTCTTGGCATCACCTGTCCGCCTATTACCCTTTCTAGCATGTTTCTGGCCGTTGAATATCTTTGACATTCCATCAGAACATACTCGGCATTCTGAATTTTGCCACCGCAGTGCGGGCAGTATTGGTCATCAACATATTTATATTAGCAGAACACTCACTGGTTGGCAGAACACACACTGGTTGGCAACACTGTTGTGAAAGTAGTTGGTTCAATTTTTATATCGCTCCTACGAATTTTTAAATTTAAATAAGTAGAACTCACAAAAAATACTTAAATTACAATAACATCCAAGTTTTCTTCAAATAGTTTACAAAAAGTGATAATATAACAGGTAACCATAGTTATATAAGCTTTTAAAGTAATTCAGAAGTTGTCTTGCCTGTCACATGACCGAGAACAAAAGGAAATTAATCCAAACGTCACCAGAGGAAGAACGTATTTCAAAGACACCGACTATAAACAGAACACCAATAGTTTATAAATCTCATCAAACCATGTCAATTTCAAATAACGATCTTCAAAAAATCAAAACAATTATCGATGAATCCCTTCATACAGAACTTGAAAAAGCAATCGCAAAGTTAGCGACAAAAGAAGATTTCACAAGGCTTAATGAAGAAATAAATTCACTGCGGATACAAAATGAGGATTTATCCATACAGGTTCGACATTTCGAGGCTAGGTGTAATGTTCTGGAAGAAGAACTGGAGATGCAGGCCCGTGAATTAAAAGGAAAAAACATTATCATCACTATTCCCAAAGAAAATACTGAGCCACAGGTGAAAATCCAATCCGTCACCCAACTTTTGCTTGGCGAACCTCTTCAAATGACAGAGACAACAAAATTAACCGAAAACGTAAACATCATCAAACTGAAACTCAACACTGGTTCCAATGAAAATTCAACAAAAATGCTGCAAAACTCCTTCAAACTAAAAGGCACAGGTGTTTTTATACAGCGCGATCTCACGAAGCAATCACAACACAAACGCCGAATCCTTCTTAGCTACAGGAAAATAATAAAAACAAAGAAACCTTCGGAACGAGTAATAATTAAAAACAATAATTCCTTAGTTGTTTCAGAAAAAATATTTTATTTAAACAATAATAATATACTTAAATACAAAAACGACGATGGAGAAAAACACCTTCTCGAAATGTTTGGACAACTTAATTTTGAAGCTGTCAAGATCATATTGTCAACAAATAGACGTCATGGCGAATGGTCTAGACCAGTTGATACTATTGCTCCAGGGATGCCACTTATTCAAAATCTTCCGAGTTCTAGTACTATATCACGAAATTGAAATTGTAATGTCGTCAGCTCACTACCTTTATGTACTTTTAGGATTTTATCATATAACGTGTCAGGGCTCAATAATAAATTTTTATTTATAGATTTTTTTAACTATGTTAAAGACTTTGATATATTTTTCCTTTATGAAACGCATGTAACAAGTGAAAACCTAGATAAATTTTCAAAATATTTTAATGGCTTTAAATTAGTTTCGAATGCGGCAGTTAGAACATATACAAAAGGACGTGCAAGTGGCGGAACACTGTATGGTATAAAAACTTCACTACTAAAAATGTATACATTTGAAGAAGTTGAAGGTGCCACTGTTGTTAAACTTTTACACAAAAATAATATGTACATTCTCCCGTTCTACATAAATTGTAACAAATGGACTGAAGACTACGAAAGGTTTAACAACATTATGCTACAATTATCTAATAAAAGCGTTCTTACTATAGGTGACTTCAATTCAAGAACTAACATCTTACAAGTAACGTCAATTCGCAGCACAAATAACTCTACAATAAACCTCAACAGCAGAAATTCCAAGGATAATGTATGTAACCAAAATGGTGCAAATCTTCTCGAAGTGTTACAGATGTATGATTGCATAATTTTGAATGGTTGTACTAACGGAGATATTGAAGGTCACTACACTTTTATAGGAGGTCAAGGTAAATCCGTAATTGATTATTGCGCTGTTAACAATGATTGGGTTGACCTTATACAAAAATTTGAAGTACAAAGTAAAAATTACTCAGACCACATGCCAATTACAGTTCAATGGTCAGAAGAAAAAACAAACATACAAAGTAATCTTCAACTTATCCCGCGACTCAACTGGAAACAGGATGACGTATTGATATACCAAAACAAACAAGATATAAATCTTTCGGCAGTAAGTGAGATGGCTAACTCAACCGATGAGCGTGCACACCAACTTGTAGCTTGTATAAGGGAATCCGTAACAAGAGCACCTATGAACATTTGTAAATCATTCAAACAAAAATGGTTTGACAAAGAGTGTATGAACGCGAGAAAAAAGTCATTCAACCTTTTGAATGCATTCCGGAACTTCAACTGCCAAAATTTGAAAAATTGGTACATCGAAGCAAATAAACAATACAAAAATCTATGTTTCAAAAAGAAAACTGAGTTTGAAAACTATCAAGCTCATGTACTTGGTCAAACGAGAGATTCGAAAGAATTTTGGAAGGTGACAAAAGAAATTAATGGGTCGAACTTTAAAATAGGATCTGGAGTATCTGCTGATGATCTTGCCATCCACTTCAAAAACATGCTTCAAAACAAAGCAGACCTTAAATTTTCGTATGCTGAACCTCTATTCACTGACGATATATTGGATAGTGAAATCACCGTAGCCGAAGTACAGCTTGTTCTTCACAAAGCAAAAAATGGAAAAGCTCCAGGAGAAGACGGGATTCCATACGAATATTTCAAGAACGCCACCCCTGCCTTTATTTGCCAACTAACATCTTTTTTCAATGAAGTGTTTTCAAAAGAGGATGTTCCTGCGTCATTCAAAAAAGCTGTGATATTCCCTATTCACAAAAAAGGAGACATTAATAATGTGGAAAATTATAGAGGCATATCGTTTATGAACGTCATCTCAAAAGTGTTTTGTGGTGTACTTGTTAACAGGCTTGAGACATGGGTGGAAACCAATAATATACTGACCCAATTCCAAGCTGGTTTCAGAAAAAATTTCTCGACCGTTGACCATATTTTTGTGCTAACCTCCATCGTTAAAGCGTTACAAGCAAAGAAGAAGAAAGCTTACGCATTTTTCGTTGACTTTAAGTCTGCTTTTGATCTGGTGAATCGTAATGCACTTTTCTACAAACTATCCCAACTAGGTATATCTACGAAGTTCATCCGTATAGTAAAAGAATTGTATGCAGAATCTAAAGCAGCTGTCTGGGATGGATCAACGTACTCGGAATGGTTTGAAACGGACTCCGGTGTTAAACAAGGATGCCTTTTAAGTGCTCTTTTGTTTGCTCTTTTTATTAATGATGTAGAAGATCACCTACCCGGAGGTATCCGCATTGCTGACTTGGCCATAAATGTTCTTCTATATGCTGATGACCTGGTATTACTTTCTGAGTCTCCAGACAATCTCCAGCTGATGATTAATCGCCTAGCCGAATATTGTGGTAAATGGGGACTTGTCATTAATGCAGATAAATCAAAAATAATGGTGTTCTCAAAGCCAACCCGGAACCAAACTGCATATAACTGGCATTTCAATGGAAACCCTTTGCAGATAACTAACGAGTACAAGTACCTGGGAGTGAATCTTAGTAAAACTATGGATTTTAACAATCACGTTAACATCAAAGCTAAAACTTCACATAGTCTGTTAAATATGTCTTGGAGAAACATATTTTCAAATCAGCGAATAGTACTATCAGCGAAATACAAGATATTTGATGCTGTTGTTAAGAGTTCGCTTTGCTATGCTGCCCAGGTGTGGGGAATCAGCGAATACGAAGCGATAGAAAAGTTTCACAGATGTTTTTTGAAGAAACTTTTTCATTTACCTCTAAAAACTCCGAACTATGCTTTGTATCTGGAAACGGGTCTACCTAAAATGTTTACTAGCACGCTTAAATTACAAGCTGACTATATTGTCAAGGTTTTATCCCATCACGATGACCGACTGACAAAACGAATGGCACTCTATGAGCTAAGAAACGAGGACTGGTGGGTATCGAAATGGAAAGCTTTGGGAAATGCGTGTGGAGAAATTGTATCACTGAATCCACTAAATCTGAGATATGTTAAAGATCAACTCTATAAAGTAATACAAAGTCATGAAAATTTTGAACGTGAAGCACTTATAGAAGAAGCCCGAACATCACAAAGCAGACTTCTTTACTCCCAACTGAAATTGAGTCTTATGGAAAAAAACTACTTCAATGATGCACTAAATTACAGAGAAATATCTTTAATATTCAAAACAAGATGTGAAGTCCTTGGCCTAAACGGATCACCATACAACGGCAGTTTTACCCAGTTTTGCACTTTATGTAATTTGAGTGCAAAAGAAGACTGCTTCCACTTCATGAGTATATGTCCCATTTTTGCTGCCTACAGAAAAGCAATATTTGGAAAAGAAACGCTGCAAGAAACAATCACAGTACTATACGAATTCGACTGGAAAAAACTCTATTCTTTTTTGAAAACCATATATAAATATAGGATGTTACTTATAACTGAATTTGACTAAATTTCATTAAATTTCATTTAAAAATGTAATTCATACCAATAATATTATTTATTTAATTTGCTAACCGAGCTGACGGCAATGCCATTGCTACAAAATTCAAAAAAATTATAAACAATGTATCCAAAATAACGAAAAAAAATAAATGAATGAATGAATGAATGAATGAATGAATGAATATTAGCAGAAATACTTCCATAGAAATTGTTTCAAGTAATAATTAACCTCTCCATGTCCTCTGCTAATTCACTCCTCTATGTTGGGGATCAGTGTATGTTTCCATCTGCCTTTGGTTGTAATGTTCCATCTATGTTGCCTGCTTGGCCAAGCCGATGGTTCTCCTTACTTCTACCTCAGTTCCGCGTTGTGCCGCTGACTTTTTCACTTCTATATCGATGGGCATTCTGCTTGAGATTACACTGATTACTTCCGTCGACACGATTCTAAAGCGCAGCATACTCTTAACGATGCGATTCTGTGTGCCGTGGTCATACGTCTCATGTAGGATTTCACATCGATCGTTGGCGTCCATTTAGGAGACGCGTACTCTAGTACTTAACCTGTCTGCAATAGTGCATATGTTTAATGTAATAAAATAAAACAAAAATGTAAATGAAATATGTACAATTATTATCTTACTCATTTTCTCTTCTTTATACTTTCATTTGCAGGGCTCAGTGGTGACCACTTCCGGTTCGATGTAAATGGCGATGGTCCAGCTCGTTATAATATCATACATTTCAAACAATCCGACATCGGTCAATATCGTTGGGTTAAAGTTGGTGAATACTACGAGGGTGAACTCCGATTAAATATGTCAGGTATGATTTATATAATTTGGATATTTCTATTACGACAACAACACATACGAGTAACGTGTCAGACGCAAACAATAAATTAGAACAACATTTCCCCTTGACGTCTGACTGACACAGACGTTTTCATAATGAGAATGACCATTGCCGGAATTATTTGATCCAAATTTGTTTGTATACGAATATATTCAGATTTCCGTTATTGTGTCACAAAGTGAAATTGTGTCAAATCAATGTCATTTTCATTGATTGTACTCATGCACAAGGGTGTCTGCCTGCTATTAACATTATTAACATTGTGTAACAAAATGTCGATAATGGAATTTCGGCTTTATAGTAAATGAATCTTAGAGTTCAATTAATATGGCATAGTGTGGTGAGTGACATGCAAACAATAAATAAACAACTTAAGCATTCGGTATTCGATTTTTGCGTTTGGGGGGTGAGAGATACATTCATACACGTACATATATGTAGATGTATGCACCTAATATAAATAGATACCCACATGTAAACACGAGTGGATAAATTATTTCTTTTTGTGATTTGTTTAATGCTATCATTTGGGGTAGACATGTTTTTAAGGTCACTTTTACAAATGTTTTAATTTTTTTCAAAATTTCAAGTTATATGTTTGTATGTTACATACACATATGGTATGACCGTAAATGTACTGAGAGTTAATGTACAGGACGTCCGGTGGCAGATTTATGTTTCTAAATGTGTAAATGAAACAACAACTATGAGACGTATTGTTTTTTACTGAGTTTAACATAAGGCAAACGAATGCTTATTTTATTTAATTTTGTTGTTCATTTAGTCGCACACACTGTTGAAAGCACACCACCGCATTTCGTGCCACGCGCTTTATTATGCTTGGCTGAGAGTCATGACTAGACCTCGGAAAAATCTGCTCAGAAAAATTCGAAAAATGCATGCAGATCTGCACGAAAAATTGATGGAAAATGCGCATTGGGACAAGACTTTATCCCAGATAAAGAAACATGACAAGCTTACTTGGAAACTTTCAAAAATATTTAAAAGACAGAACGCGAAAATACCCCACTTTACAGTGAATGGCAATAAAATTAACACCAGCTTGGAGAAAGCAACCGAGTTAGGAAAATATTTCGAAAGCAACCACTCAATCACAGATTCCTTTAATAGAAGTATTACTACTGAAAAAGTTAATAAAAGTATCACTGAATTAGATCAAATTATTATAGATCCTCAAAACGTTCCCAACATTTCATCTAACATGGTTAAACATATTATTAAAACAGATCTCAAAACAAAGAAAGCTCCGGGTTATGATAAGATATCTAACCAAATATTAAAGAATCTCCCTCAAAATTGTTTTTTGTTTTTAAGTTATCTTTTCCATAACTGTTGTTTGCTCGGTTATTTTCCCAAAAGATGAAAAGTTGCAAGAATTGTACCAATTCCAAAACCTAATAAGCCACTAACTGAAATATCTTCTTACCGAAGTTTGCTTAGCTGCTTAGGGAAGCTATTCGAAAAAATCATCTGTCTAGAAATGACAGAAATCGTTTCGACCAAAAATATTCTTCCGCCAGAACAATTTGGCTTTAGAAAAGAATATTCTTCTTCGTAATCAGGTTATGCGATTAACCAAAGATATTAAAAAAGCACTTAAAAACAAAAAATCTGTTGGAATCGTGTCCTTTGACATTGAAAAGGCTTTTGATTGCGTCTGGCATGACGGCATAATTCATAAGGTCTTAGTAAATGGTATTCCCACTTATTTAATTAAATTAATGCAAAGTTTTCTGCATTAAAGGAAAATTTTTTGTTGAAATTTCGCTAAGCAAATCCCCATTGTACTCTATAAAGGCTGGCGTTCCCCAAGGATCGACCCTCTCTCCTTTGTTGTATAATATATACGTATCTGACTTTCCTGTTTTCAGCTTCTGCAAAAGATCATTTTTCGCAGACGATACATGCATCTATAGTATCTCAGCAAAATGTGAACAAATTTTATTAAACCTACAAAAGGCGCTCGACGCGATTGAGCTCTTCTTTTATTCCTGGAAAATCAAAATAAACCCTGTTAAGACTCAAGCTTGTTTCTTTACAAAGAAACGAAAGCAATGGAATCTACCTCAAACAAATCTTTTAGAGTGCAATGCTCCAGTACAATGGGAAAAAACTATAAAATACTTGGGTGTAACTTTGGATAAAAGCTTGACCTTTTCTAACCAAGTTTCAGAAAGCATTAAGAAAGCTCAATTTTTAATCAAAATTTTGTATCCAATTTTGAATAAAAACTCTTATCTCAGCCTTGAAAACATATTACTAATATATAGAGTAGTTTTTCTCCCTGCTATGCTTTATGCTTCACCGTGTTGGTATACTTGTGCAGATTGTCACTTTAAAAGGATACAAATCAGTCAAAACAAAATAATCAAAACTATTTTAAACCTCCCTTGGCATTTCTCGACGATTGGACTACATGAAAAGACAGATGTTCCATAGTACATACGTTGGCGAATACTTGGACATCGCGGTCTCTGCCGGAGAGAGTTTTGGGATGTGCCGCTGATCTTGCCATCGTACAATACATTGCGTATTTCTCTGATGGTTTCGTAGCCGACATTGCGTGCGTGGACGGCATTCAGCTTACCTACGAATTCTTTTCGTGGGAGCATGTTCATTTTCAACAAAACAGCTTCGTTCACTACAAGACTCATTCAATTCAAGTCCTCGCGCTTCCAGCTTTGTTATTGCGCGGACGATCATAGCGAAATTGCTTTTGATGTAGGCCAATTGCGATTTTATTTCACGTGAGGCTAGCTCTTGCGCTACTGCTCTTCGATTGAAGCAGTATCGTTTACATCGAATGAATCAACAACTCAGCTTACAGCTTCAAAATGATGGCAATAATATATTGCCGCTTGTAACCAAGTGCCAAACCGAGTAAATATTGGTTCGGGTGGTAAAGGCAATCTCGGACATACCGTTTTGAATTTGAGTCGACGCGATGGTGCCTAGATTTGAATTAAATATACAATTAGAATTCAATAACAATAAGTGCACTTCACGAAAGTGGCTTTAACTTTAGCAATGAAATCGTTAATAATCGGAAATGTGAGTCGGATGAAATCAGTCAGTCGATGTAAGCCGTGTGCAAAAAAAAATTATGCGTCTGTATCCAACAGTCCCGAGCTATGTGTAAACATCACGCGGATGGGGTGTTTAGCTCCACTCTATTGGAAAGAACGTAAGTTATAACTAGCCTTTGTTCGATAAAATTGAAGCCAATCGCATATATGTATACTCATCGAATCCACTCCATTCGCAGCAGTCGACGCCAGGAAACGAACCTGGGACCCCTAAACTCAGTAGTACTGCGCTAAAAGTAGAAAAACCGACGCGCTAAACACTCAACCACCGCGGTTATAAAAACTTTTCATCCAAGTTCTTACACAAATAATATCAGCTTGTATAATAACGAATAAGAAAAATAGAAAAAAAAAAAAAAAACAACAACAAAACAAAAAAAAACCGCCTCATCTATCTTCTATATACATATGTATGTAATTAAATCGCTAGCGCAAGAGCTTGTGATTCCTCCTGAGAGTTTATTTCTGCACCGATTTCAATGATTCTTACACTGATTGAAGGCTTTGTCAGTATGAATAATTTTGAAAAAAAGCATATGAATAAAGTGATTACGGAAAAACATTGGCCCAAATTCATAGTCAGATAAAGCCAACAATAAAAGAATTTATTCACCTACATAACCTAAAATATACTTTTTGCTATTTATAGTCAACTTATAGTCGACTTTAAACTTATAGCCAGCTCGAAATTTAAAATGAACCAAAATTCACTTTAAATAATTAGAGTCGGCTATGAATTTCTCATATTATTTTGACGATTGGGTTTGTTCGTTCAAATCACATTACAAAAACATACCAAAGTCAATACTAACTAATACACAGGCAAAATGTGTTTATGAATAACGATAAGTTATAGCCAGCTTTTTTATTTAGTGCCGGCTGTAACTGTAGTCGGATATAGGCACTAGTCATGGGCTGAATATGAATTTGCGCCATTATTTCAACGTACATTCGCAAATGAGGTGTCTAAAGAAAATAATGTCTTGGAGCAATGACGAAATGCACTCTGATTTTATAAATATATAAACAATTTGTTTACACTTAATCTTAATATTTATCAGGATCTCTATTACGAAAAGTATCTCTTATTTTTTGGAACAGGGCGCCACTAGGACACTAGAGGCCAGTAGGTAGCCCGTAAATAGGTTGTAGAATTTCTACATGCGAGATTGTTAATAATATTTTTAAACAAAAAATCCAAATCACTGCTCTAGAAAATTCTCTTTCTTTTGACACCTCATTTGTTAAGATTGGTTGAGTGGGAGAGCCGCAAATGGTTATTATCATTGCAGAACATTAAAATGCAAAGCATTATGATCATGTTCACTCACACACACACTATTGCAACGATATCCACTGCTGCCCGACTGCTGGCAGTGGTCACCACTGAAAGAAAATTGCGGGCGATGCTTTGAACATTTCTTTTGAACATTGCTCAGCTCCAGGATAACGCAGGAGGATGTTTTATATATCAAATGAATCAGCGATAAATTTACTAATTTCACCTATTTTTTTGTTTTTCAATCCGATAAGCCATTGTTGAGTTACGGTTGTTTAACTATAATTTGCCCTCCCAATATGCAGTATTTTCACTATTTTCTGAAAACCATGCCATTTTCCGGGATAAAAAGTGTATATATATATAAAAGTTGACCAGGCACATAAGCAATCACTATGTCAATATTTCATCGCGCTGCTATGAAATTTGAGTTACAAATTTCGTAACCGTTCGGTATTCCGTCCCCGAAATCGCGGAATTACTCCACTAGAAATTTTGTTAACGCGCGCTTAGATGTTTACACATCAACAAGTTACGTGTAACATCTTCGGAAATAGTGTTTGCATAGAACGCATGGAACTGAGCATATACGCAGAGGCATCGGTCACAGTCAACAGAACTTTATCGTATTTTATTTCTACATACATATGTATATTCGACATAATAGACCAAAACCTTGTGGATACAACAACGAAAGCGAATCGACGAAAAACGCAGAAACGCAACTGGCATTTGCACTTTAAAATATACCTACATTCAGCAAATAGCCTTTGCCTCGTTCTTGGCTGTCTTCTTGCACACCTTTCATCAATCCGAATACAAAATTTGCGATGAATCGGTGCTCACTGTCTTGAGTCTCGTCCAAAGCCACCCAAATGCATTGTTCAATACACAAACAAATCGGAGGCTGGCGACATATCGAAGCATACTGAATATAGCCAAGTTTTATCATTTTCGTAGTACCAATGTTCGTTTACTGTTTTTGTGTTGAAAATCGGTAAAAAATAGACTTTTTCAGACTGAACATTTCAGAAAATCAGTTAAATATGCTCGATTTCTGGAAAACGGCTAAATATGCATGCACGTCCAAAAATCGCTAAAATCTGCGAAATCTGCATGCTTGCTGCTTGAGCAGATGTTTCCGAGATCTGGTCATGACAACCGCGGATTATTAGCGTAAACTTTACTTTTGATGTATACTTTTGATTCTGCTCGTGATATGCAACAATTAATTGTGTTGGAAATTCATTGAATGTGGTTATGCACCTTGTGATAGACTCATTCTTTCTTTTTTAGTGTTCCGTACCCAAAAACGGAACACTAATGGAATCAGTTCGCCTTTTTCTTAGAAACTATTTAACGTAGACTATTGATATTAGGAGTTCCTTTGCACAAAGAAAAGGGGGATACGCGAAACTGTGATAATTATCGTTCAATTAAGTTGATGTCACACACCATGAAGGTCGTTGAGCGGGTATTAGATGGCCACCTAAGACAAATAATGCGGCTGTCTGATGACCAGTGCGGGTTTGTCGCGGGTAAATCAACCACAGATGCAATCCAAAGTATAAGGATCATAATGGAAAAGCATCGTGATTCCTTAAAGGATCTGCATATGATTCTGGTTGATTTTGAAAAAGCATTCGATAGACAACCACGAGGTCTGATATGGGTAGCGCTAAGAGAACGAGGAGTTCCTGAAACCTATCTGTACGTAGACCATGGACATGTACGAGGGAGCAAAGACAAAAGTTAGATGTTCCGCAGGAGTCACCGATAAATTCCCAATAAAAGCCGGTGTGCACCAGGGAAAATGGGAAAAGTGACGGACCCTAAAGTGCATCAGTTATTCTTTGCTGACAATGGAGCCATCATAAATGATGATCAGGCTTCCGTACAACCAGCACTTGATGTTTGGGTAGATGTTTTGGACGGAAATGGGTATGATGTTAGCCAAAAAAAGACAGAGTATCTGTACTGCCCATTCTTTGACCCAAGCCAACCCATTCCAGACATTTATTTGAATGGAGTGGTGGTTCCCAAATGTTAAAAGGTCAAATATCTGGGATCAATGATCAACAGCGAAGCAACCGTTGATGACGACATCAATCATCGTATAAGCGCAGGATAAATGAAGTGGCAGAAAAACTCTGCCATCTCTGTGACCGAAAAATGTCCCCTAAGCTGAAAGGAAGGCTCTACACCGCAGTTGTGCATCCGGCGCTCAAATACGGTTCACAATGCTGGACAATATGCAAAAAGTATGAGTGCAAATTGACAGCAGCTGAGATAAAGATGCTTCGCATGACAGCAGGAGTAACAAAGCTTGATTGAATAAGAAGTTCCAAAATCCGAGGAAGCCTTCATGTCAAAGAACCCATCTCGAAAAAACTGGAGCACGACCGGCTTGGTAGTGTCATGTTCAAAGAAGTGATCCTACTAACCCCGTCAAAAAGGCAATGGCAATCAACGTTCCCTTACAATTGCGTAAAAGAGGCCGGCCTAAAAACTCTTGGATCACACCATTGCAGAAACACCAACATTTTATTGGCCTCAATGATGAAGTGATTCAAAATCGGAAGGCCTGTAGATATTTTTTGAGGTCAAACCGACGAACCCCACAGGCGGACCAATAGGAATGCAGTGAAGTAGGTGGGTTGTGATCCCTATAATTCTGATCAGTCGTTTAAATGGAGAGAAGAAGATAGAAATTTGGAACAATTGTAGTCATTAGTAGCCCATACATAGACCTGGACTCAAAAAGTTGCATTTCCACTTTTGGGAGCTAGTTTTGGGGGAATAAATGAGATGTTAAAAAAAAATTGAGGTTATTGTGTTGGATGTAAATTAAAGCTCGTTAAAGCACGAATTCAAAAATGTTTTTTGGTGTTACTTTTTTCTGAACAGTTTTTTAGAAAAAACGTTTTAAAATTGCTGTCCCCTTACCTTTGATACAAAAATATCGCTCTGCAAAATCTGAATAAAATCACAAGCATTGTGTCATGTATGTACATATACGAAAACGTTATGTATTAGTATTATAAATGAGTATGAAGAGAGAGATAAAGAATGTTATTGGTTAGTCTGTAAGTTAGTTCGTAAGTAACCGTCATGAAATAAGGACAAGACTTATTATTAGAAAAGGATTGTTTCATTTCGGCTGGGAGACAAACATAAAAATGGCGACGAGGATTTTTCGAACAGCGCGGAAATTAAATAACGATTAAAATAAAATAATAAATCGGCATAAGTTTATCCGAATTGTGATTTGTGAAGAATCAAATAAAATAAAACGAACAATAAAATAGTGAAAATGCCTGGAGATAACAAAGACATTACAGCTTCAACACGTGTTAGTTCGGGGTTCATTGGACACATCGAACCATTTTTGCTCGAAGATGATTTCGAACAATATATTGAGCCGCTTAGAACATCTTTTTATTTTGAATAATGTCGAAGGCAGTAGTCGAAAAGTGTCCTTATTTATTAGTTTCGCCGGTGGAGATTTATATAAAATCTTAAAATCAATAATTGCGCCTAAACTAGTGAAAGACTTCAGCTTTGACACATTGGTGACCGCATTAAAAACGCATTTTAAGCCCAAACGCAATACCAGGGCAGAAAGACACAGATTTATGTCACGTGCTATGCGTGCCGATGAATCATTAAATGATTTCATCGTCGAAATAAAAACATTAGCAGAATCATGCGAATTTGGAGAGTACTTAGACCAAGCACTTTGTGACAAGTTTATTTGGTCGCAAAGAGATGAAGCTATACAACGTAGATTACTCGATCAGCCTATATCAAAATCATTTGCTGATATATGTGAAACTGCATTAATAATGGAGCTGACGTCAAAGGAGGTGAGGGAAATGCAAGGAACAAGTGCAAACGTCATCACTCACCAAGAAAATTGGGTAGGCAGATCATCAGTGAGATCTTTTAATAACGGGTATAGAAGAGCACGCTCCAACAAGAGGAACAACCAGAAAAGAGCAGAGGTAGATATCAGCAAAATAACCATCAGAAGCCGCTATCGAAAGATGACCATCAAAATGTACAGTGTTACAAATGCCAAAAGTGGGGTCACTATGCAAATAGCTGTAACTTAAAAGACACCAGAGACAAGAGAGGCGACAACTACTCAGCTAATAAAAAGTACAGTAAAGTAAATAAGGTAGAACTAAGCAATTATGTAAATAATAATCTCTCTCATCTCACATTAGGTAATGTAGGCTCTTGCATGAAAGGCGATGCACCCTTTAATTAAAGTTAAAATCAACGGAATTGAAGTTGAAATGGAAGTAGATTCGGGTGCATGTTTTTCAATTATTTCAGATCGCACATATGACAAATATTTTAAAAGTTCTACACAGCTTAAATCATTTTCTAAAAATTTACGTGTAATTACTGGCGAGTCGGTTTCAGTTTTAGGTTATTTTACGGCATGCGTTTCTAAAATTGAAAGCATTGATAGTGATTGTGTGATGCTTGAGTTGATTGTTGTTCATTCTAAAACAGAATTTGTTCCTTTGCTTGAAAGGAATTGGTTAAATGTGATGGTTGCTGGCTGGAGAAATTTGTTTATGGTGAATAGTGTGAATGCATCAAGTGCAGAAAAAGATTTATTTCAGCAATTCCCTAGTGTCTTTGATAATGATTATGATGGTTTGATAAAAGACCATGTTGCAGAAAAAATTTTAGAAAAAAATGCTTCGCCAATATTTCATAAGGCTTACACCGTACCCTATGGACTGCGCGACAAAGTAGAGAATGAGTTAGAGAGGTTACTAAAAAAGAATATTATCGTTCCGGTGAAGTACAGTGAATGGGCTTCTCCGATTGTACCTGTGGAAAAGAAGGATGGATCAGTGAGAATTTGCGTTGACTGCAAATCAACTGTAAATCGATTTGTGCTAACAGATCACTACCCTATTCCCAGGATAGATGACATTTTGGCTAGTTTAGCCAATTGTGGGTGTTTTTGTATCTTGGACCTTGAAGGTGCTTTTCAGCAAGTAGTATTGTCAGAAGCTTCTCAAAAATATATGACCATAAACACACATAAGGGACTATTTAGATATACCCGTTTACCATTCGGTGTCAAATCAGCTACTTTAACTTTTCAATGTATTGCAGATAGTATTCTGCGGGGTTTAAAGTCTGTGAAATGCTATATTGATGACATACTCATTGGAGGCAAAGATTATGAACAATGTAGACAGAATTTATTGTTAGTTCTTCAGAGGTTTAAAGAATATAATGTCAAAGTTCATCGTGAAAAGTGTACATTTTTTCAACCGACTGTGAAATATCTTGGTTATGAAATTGGTGTTGAGGGTATAAAGCCAAGAGAAGATAAAATGGATGCAATTTTAAATGCACCTGCTCCTAAAGACTTAACGTCTTTGAGATCATATATAGGACTCCTCAATTTCTATAATAAATTCATTCCGAATTTAGCTTCTCGACTAGCACCATTATATAATCTCCTTAAGAAAAATTCAGAATGGATATGGGACGATGCGTCTGAAAACACATTTCAGAACAGCAAGAAATGGCTGCTAAACAATAATTTACTCACGCACTATGATGCGGACAAGAAGCTAGGGATAGTTTGTGATGCCAGTTCCTATGGCGTGGGAGCTGTTTTGTTTCACATAGAAGACGACGGAGAGGAAAGACCGATAATGTTCATATCGAGTTCCTTATCCGAAGCTGAAAAGTGTTACTCAAATATTGAAAGGGAAGCATTGGCTGTAATTTTTGCAGTAACCCGTTTCCATAAATTTATTTATGGAAAAAAAATTACAATTTTTAGTGATTACAAACCACTTGAAGTCATATTTGGGAACAAAAGCACGAATGCAATTACTGCTCTCAGAATACGACGTTGGGCAGTGACACTATCACAATATGATTATGAAATTATTTACAGGAAAGGGTCACAAATGGGAAATGCAGATAGTCTTTCAAGACTACCATTAGAAGAAAGTACCAATATTTCTAATAATCTTATAAATTTTTTTAATATTACCGGAAATTTACCAATAAATAAGAAGGATATAGCTCGAAAAACGCTATCAGATGAATATTTATCTAAAGTTTCAAAATTTATTCAGAGTAAATGGCCAAATTCTTTTAATGACAGAATTTTGCAAAAGTTCAATAGCAAAAGAGTAGGATTATCCATTGTTGAAGGATGCATAATGCTAGGAAATCTTATTGTTATTCCCAACTGTCTCAAAGAATATGTTCTCAATTGTTTGCACGAAGGACATATTGGAATAGTTCGGATGAAAAGTATAGCCAGGGGATCAGTATGGTGGGTGAACATAGACCGTGATATTGAACACTATACACGCAGTTGCGAAATTTGTCAACAAATGGAAAAAAAGAATAATCCTGTAGGTCTTTTTAGTTGGCCGAAAACAACATATCCATTTGAAAGATTACACATCGATTTTTTTCATTACGTGAGAAGAACATTTCTTATAATATTCGATGTGTATTCAAAATGGATGGATGTTATTTTAATGAATAAAACCACTGCTTCAGAAGTTATTCACTCATTCAGAAAATGTTTTTCAGTTTTTGGACTTCCGAAGGAGATAGTGTCTGATAACGGACCACTATTTGGTTCCAAGGAGTTACACGAATTTTGTACGGCAAACGGTATAAAACTCACAAAAACACCACCCTACCACCCAGAGTCAAACGGCAGTACTGAACGTGCGGTTCAGACTGTGAAGTCATCATTAAAAAAGTATTTTATTGATTCCAAATTAAAGCCATTAACGATTCAAGAAAAACTCGATAATTTTCTTTTCCGGTACAGAAACACGCCAACAACATGTGACCATTTAACATCATCTTCAAAAATATTTCTATATTCACCTAGAACCATAATCGAATTTCTTAAGCCAGACAATATTTCGAACAAAGTAGAGAAACAAAAATATATGTATAATGCAGCAAAATACAAATGTAAAAACAAAAATCATTCAAATAAACAAATCTGTAAAACATATTTTAAAATCAATGATTTGGTTTGGTATCGAACAACACACGACAATACAGTAAGGTGGAAGCCTGCAAAAGTTTTTAAAATAATATCAAAATCTATCTATGTTGTAAAAATAGGAAATGATTTACGCAAGGTTCACGTTCAACATTTAAGAAAAATATCAAAAGGGTGATTACTTTTAATACACCCAAGAAAGTATCATTTGAAAACGATACTGGATTTAAAGCAGATAAAGCAACAGAAGCTATCTCACTTCCTGTAAAAGAAAACTTACAGGAGGGGAGAAAGCGAAAAAGGGAAAAAAGTGTCTCAGCTAATGAATCTTTATCAATTAAACCTAGAAGAGAAACATCTAAACGAATTGTAAGAAAACCTATTAGATATTCATCTACATTATACGCTAAGAAAAATAAAGGAGTAAGTTTAAATTTTGACAAACATGTAAACAAAAAGAAAAAGAGTAAAAACGAAAACACAAAAACAAACAACAAATAATTAAGTATGCATTTTTGGATATATTTTATTAAATGTGGATTATTGAATATGAATTATTAAATATGAATCATTAAAAATGAATTGTTAAAAATGAATTGTTAAATTGGAATTTTCTATCTTAGGTGAGGGATATGTCATGTATGTACATATACGAAAACGTTATGTATTAGTATTATAAATGAGTATGAAGAGAGAGATAAAGAATGTTATTGGTTAGTCTGTAAGTTAGTTCGTAAGTAACCGTCATGAAATAAGGACAAGACTTATTATTAGAAAAGGAGTGTTTCATTTCGGCTGGGAGACAAACATAAAACATTGAAAATAAAGTGTAGGTTGAACCAAAATTATCAGGACTGCATTATCTACCTACGTTCGGCAGTTTTTTTTTTAATTTCACTACCCAACTGTTTACATATCCAGGAGTGTCGTAACCCTATCGCAATCACATAAAAGTGGAAACTTTATTCATCAATTGAACTTAAGAAAAAGTTTAAAAAACTAATTTCTCGTTACATAAAAACCTCTCTAATTTGTTTCATATGACAAAAACAGCATCATATTAATTTAAGGTTTTGTATTTGTTTTTTCTTGGTTCAGTAGAAAAAGTTTTATAACCAAATTAATGAAAATGCTTTATGCTACGGAAAAAAATACAAAAAAAAAAACCCTAAAAGGATAAAAATAAAAGGTAACGTTTTTTCATAACGTGCAATTTCCATTAAACTTTTGTAGGATTATATGTTTATGAGTGTTCATGTGAGTTTACAAATATGACTGGCACTACACACAAAGCCATAACACCATGAGAAAATCGCATAATTCTACGCGAAAGTTGGATGTCCTGCAAAAACCGACGCGACAGTGCGCATTGTGCAAGGAGTAAATAAAACTAACTACAAAACCCCGTTGTTAAAACCACAGGACAAAGGGTGTGGCTTAAATTGTTCAGAAAGTTTAATCCTTATGAAAGAGAGCATTGAACAGAGGTAATATTTTAATAGCTGTAACCATTGTTAACTTTTACGACAGGGCGTAAAATTTGTGGTATTATAGTTAAAAGAGCTATTTCGTATTACAGAACTATTGACTTTCTCTATATTGATGGATATAGGACGATAAGTAATTAATCCTGCTAAAGAAAAGTTTTTTTACAGCGCAGAGTTTGTCATAATTTTAAATGTCGATAGACTTCCAACTGCAGTGGACACAAAAGCCCTTCTGCATCTTTCTTGATATCAAGAATATTTAAATAACAAAGAACACAGTCTACTACAAATTAAATTCATCGAACAATTTTAAGATCATCAGGAAAATTGCTAATATGTATAAACAAAAAAAATGCTGGGATAAGGTGACATCTTTCTTCAGGTACTCCTCGGAAGATACATTTGTAAGTCCAGATTGGCTGTTATTGATTCGCACGAATTAAGTAGCTTTAGTTAAATGTGACCCAGAAAAAAGTGAATATTGGTTGACCCTAAAATTGACTTTGTAATAATATCTAACTGTAGACCTCGAGCTTATTGATAACTTGCTTACTAAGATTTTAAAATGATCGCTGTTGATGAGGGGATATTATTTTTTTCTTGAATTTTTTTTTCTTTTATATAAAAATTAGAAATATATAATATGTATAAGAGGTCTTACACTCAAGTCAACTTTAGAAGCATAATCCTTTTAAAGACCTGAGAAGTAGAACTTGTGTATTCTCTTGCCATGAGTACAGTGAACACGAAGGAGCCAACTTCCCAAAAATTGTAGCCCAAAATCGCCGTAACCAGCCCGAAAAATGGCCCAATTATTTGAATGACATTTTATTTGGAAAAACAACAAAAATACAAAACTCAAAAATGCAAAATATAATAATAAATAATACACAAATAATTTAATACAAAAAAAAATTAAAAATCCAAAGCTTCTAAAAAGTCTTCTGCAAACATTTCCTCCTCTATACTTTCAATTTGGTTTTGATACATACCATTGTTAAATAAATTGTAACATTTTCTTAGTTACCGGAAACTCCTTACAGAATTAACCAGCCTAGTTCAAAGTTAAATATATGTCACTATTAGTTATTAATTTAATTCATATTTTCTTACCTTGAAATTCTGGAAGTTTTTCCCAGATTGGGTTGTATTTTTTGAGATATTTTGAGTACTTTCCCATTTGAATTATTCACGTATGTAATTAAATTTACGCACCCGATTTAGCAAAATAATTCTGTGGCAAAAAGGCAAAACAGCATTAGTCGTTTTTTACAACTTTTCAGGAAAGCAGTTGAAAGGTTTGATGTTAGCTTAGAAAAAAACTATGCATCGTATAAGAAAGTTGTGGATACAGAAATAAAGATGAGAAAAAAAATATTTTTCAACAATTACTTATGGTTGCGTTAGTTTCAGTAAATATTGGAGCATAAGAACATATGTCAAAAGCTTATGCTGTTTTTCCATTATGCATATTATATGGGAAAATTACTAATGTTGTTTTTTGCTGGTCTATAACTCAGCAACCAGTAGAGATAAAAATAAGAGAAAAATATGGCAAATAGAATCAAATATTACGCATCCGTTGGTGTAAAAAACTCATTTTCGACATAAGTCGACTTATGTTGTTTTTCCTTTTGGCCACAGATATTAATATGTACTCGCCAATCGCTAGTTATACCCAATTTGAAATGTTTTGAGAGGAGCACAGCCAAAGATTATTTGCAGTGAGATTACGGTAAAGTTCGATTTCGAATTTGCACAGAGACAGCCACATACACTTGTGCTCATACAATTAGGCCACATAAACAGCATCACGCTATTTTCAGTAGAACAAAGTTTTATTAACAAATTCAGATTAATTAGTTAAACTAGAATGTTGATAAGTATTTGTTAAATTTAATTCTTCTTGGTTTTTGTGTTTAACAAATCATTAAAATATAAATTTTGCACATTATTTGTTTACATCGCTTTGAGCTCGGTGACATATAATTAAGCCACTTACTAAAAAAAAAATGGTTAAAATAAAATATACATTAGTTATTGAAGATATTAATGCATATTCTACTTCTTTTACCGTCAGTACTATGTTGGTAAAGCTTTTTGTCCAATAAATTCGGTGCATCTATCGTTCGTAGCGCTGACCAGAGTTGTACATTGAGTGGGTGTGATCTTGTTCCATACCTGTTGAATAACTTGCCACAGAGTCCTTGTTTGCAGATTTTTTTGCAGCATCTGCCCTTTTTATAACCCCCCATCAAATTTCTATGGAGTTTTAATCGGGACTTTGAGCTAGCCGCTGCATGAGATGGATGCGGCTGGACTTCAACCAAGGTTTAACGATCCTGGAGCAATGATTTGTATCTTTATATTGTGGAAAGATCCATACTAATGGAAAATTGTCGACGAATTTTTAATTTAAATGATTGTTTATGATGTCGTTATAAATCTCACCAGTAATTTTTCTATTTATTTAGACCAGTGGTGCCCAACCCGTAGCTCACGGGCGCCTGGTAGCCCGCGGCCTGTTTTCCAGGCACCCGCGAGCTCTAATCTAAAATCTTACTAAATTACGCCGTATGTATCGTGCGAAGTACAACAAGTGGAGCTATTTCACCAGCTACAATCTTAACTCGCAAGACATTTTGACAACATGTTCTATATGGAACATCTCTTTATTTTTGTCAAAAATCCATTCATCAATATCGATATTTGACAACTAGCTTCATTGATGACTCATTGCTTCATCAATAAAGCGGAAGCTGAATTAGGATTTATTACACTTCGCAGTGATATCATCCTTAAAAGCATAGACAGTAAAAGTTAAAAGATTTTCAGGCTCATGGACCCTGGTAACCGTTAAGTAGGTAGGTGAGTTACAGTAATGTAAGTGGAAGGTGGGGTGCTGATAACACCGCATCATGATTTCACTTTATTGCGCTTAGCATTCCTCTGGTAAGTCCAAAGTCATTACTTGTATCGCATGTGGTCGAAGTTCTACCAATTGTGCGAGATAAACTCACCTGGTTTTAACCTGGTTTAGACACGACATATTGGAAGCAAAATTACATACTGCATTGCCCCTCTTTAAAACCTTTCTAACAAAAAAAATCAACCGAATATGTTGTGTTTAAGACAGTAAAAAAAGGGATTGAACTGTTGCCTTCGCCTATTTATATAATAATGATCGTTCTGGGGTAGAACAATGTTAAAATAATTTATTAACTTTAAGACCCCTTGATAGTATTTTTAGTCGTCCTTTCCAAAATAGTGCTTTAATGTCATATGTCATATTTGTCATAAAAAATAAAAAGTGGTGTAATGAAATAATGGGTCGTATTAATAAAACCTGAATTTACTTAAATATGTAGCAATTGTTAATATTTTGAGCATATGCTTGGATTCATATGCGAGAATTTACTTGAGCATTTGCTTTGTTCAAAAATGGCTTTTGCTCAGATTCGTATGGATAAAAGGCATAAATCTAAGCATTTGCTAGGAGAATTCCAAGTCTGCTTTTTAGCTGAACTCAGAGCGTTTGCTCCGTATTTTTCTTTTAGCCATAAATTGGCTGACTTGATCCTTGATGTGCTTTTTTGTTAAAAAAATAATTAAAAGGCAGCAAAATTGATAAAATTCCCTTACGATACTGATAAAATGGAATGCGATAGAAAACTGCAAAGGGTTACCGTCGATATATTCCACTTTTGCCTTATGTAAACTATAGTCCTCTTGAATTTTGTTCAATTCGTTGAGAAAATAATTTTTGAAATACTATTGAATACTAATTTTTAAGATGAATTACATAAAAATGTCCCTAAACTAAATACGAGTATTTTGTTGACTATTGATTCAAGTTATTTCTGTTGGAAACATTTTCTGGTGTCTCCTGAATAATTTACAAAATATCAGTTATGCGATATGATGTCAAATGTCAAGCAAATGCTCACTTCGATTTTTCGAACATGCTCAAGTTAACTTAAGTTTTATTCATACCAAATTTGAGCAAATGCTAAATGCCTTTACTTTGCTCCGAGATTTTACTCGAAGTTATAGCTTGTTTTTATTAATACGACGGAATGTAGTTTCCTTTATCATAATTAGGTTTTTTTAAACTCGGCGGTGCCCGCGTAGCATGTTGGGAATTTCAAAATAGCCCTTGGAGCAATACAAATTGGGCACCACTGATTTAGAGAATCGGAGATACGCCGGATGAGGTAAAATATCCCCAGATTATCACCGATGAGCCACCAGGCTTGACCATTTTCTTTGTGAACCTGTGGTCCAAATTTTTCAATCGGGGACGCCTCAAATTCCATACGATGGATGGCTATATACAAGGCGCCCCCTTCCAAACATTGGACCAGAAAGTCACCAAGAGAATGATCATGCCTGGTGGGTCATCGGTGATGGCCTGGGGATACTTCCCCTCATCCGGCGTTTGTCCGATTGACTAAATAAATGCAAAAATTTTTGGTGAGATTTATACAGACATCATAAACAATCATTTAAATTGAGAATTCGCAGACAATTTGCCACTAGCATGGATTTTTCAACAATATAACGATCCAAGACATTGCTTCAGGATCGTTAAACATTGGTTGGTGTCCATCTCCTTCCGTGGGTAGCTCAAAGTCCCGATTAAAAACCCATAGAAATTCGATGGGGTGTTACAAAAAGGGTAGTTGCTGCAAGAAAACCTGCAAATAAGGTCTCTGAGGTAAATCATTCCACAGGAATGGGACACGATCACACCCACTCAATGTACAGCCCGGGTCAAGACTATGGACGATAGATGCGTCGAAGTTATGATACAAAAATGTTCGCCAATAAAGTACTGACTCTAAAAGTGATAGAATATATTTTAAAAGCTACAATAACTAATGTATATTTTATTATAACCATTTTTTTTAGTAAATGGCTTAATTATATGTCACTGAGTTCAAAGCTATGTAAACAAATAATCTGCAAAATTTATATTTTAATGATTTGTTAAACACAAAAACCAAGAAGAATTAAATTTAACAAATGCTTATCAACATTCTATTTTGACCAATTAATCTGAGTTTGTTAATAAAACTTTGTTTTACCGAAAATAGTGTGGTCGTATTTAAGTGGCTTAATTATATGAGCACAAGTGTATGCTTTCAAATAATATTCTAAATAATATTCTATATATGTATATAAGTGAAAAAGAGAAAGGAAGCTGAACATCTCTTTATTTTACAAAGCTCATTGTGACGTCTGGCGACAGAGGTGAAGTTAGATTTGATTTAATTCTGGTTTGCAAATGATTCACAATTGTGATATATATTTTGCAACAAACATTTAAAATATGTGCATAATTTAATGTTCTAGATTACTTTCTTTTTATTTTCAATAGAGCCCAAAAATCGCCGTTAGAAGTAGCCCAAATTTTGACTAATCAAAATCTTATTTTTTTTGTCGCCGACGAGAACTTTTTGTAGCCCAATTATCGAAAAATAGCCCAACCTGGCAACCGTGACAGTGAACTATTGGACATTAATAAAAATTTAAAATGTAGGCTTGTATGTACTATGCTTATCTTGGCAATTGACCAAAATAAGTGAACGTGATAAATAAAAAGACTAGGGTAGTAAAATAGGGTAAGACCTATTTTTCCCCGAAAAACCCATCTGTTAGTTGCACTTAGTGCCGTCAATCTAGGCTCTCTATCGATCAACTTCTTGGTAGTTTCCGATGCTATTGATCTCCAGGCTACTTGAAGGATCTCCCAAAGTTTGTCTTTCGATTTTGGACACTTATTTTTAACTATTTTGCCAAGTTCGTCCCAAAACAGGTCTCCTGGATTGAGGTTGGATGATTGGACAGGCCATTTTATATTTTTCAGTGTTTCTTCTTGTTCTTCTTGATCCACGTATCGTCGGCAAAACTTGGAAGAATGCTTCGGATCATTGTCTTGCATTAATGTAAATTCAGGGCCTCCGAACGGCGAGTTGAGAAGCTCAATCGTGACAAATGGTACTCTTTGAAGCTTGTCAGGCATTCGAAAGAGGTGGTACCGTGAAAAAACTCTTTTAGGTGTTAGACCCAGCTACGAGTTGAACCCGGGCAGCATTGCGTGGTGGTCCAACGCACTATCCACCACTATCCACTTACTTATTAATTTTATAGTCTGGTCCTTCTATTTTGATGTTAATTTGGGCCTTCCGCATCTCGTCCTGGTCTTAAGAGTAGATGATTGCTTAAAGTGGGCACTGTAGCGCAAGTGGTTAGTGCGTCGGACTACTGAGCCAGCGGTCTTGGGTTCGAAGCCCGCCGCAAACACCTAAAAAGTTTTTTTACAGTGCCCACCTCTTCCGAATGCCTGACAAGCATTCAAGAGTATCATTATCATCATATGGATAAATTTGGTTGTAATTTTTTTTATGATAAGTAGATGCAGGACTTGGAACAGATATTATTATGTTTTGATGTTTTGGCGGTAAACACGTGCTGTTTATTTAAGAGAGTGATTTATTTTTATAGTAAAGTGGTCAATCGTAGTGAATTTTTCAGTAACACTGCAATCAGTATCGATCAATTTTACACAAAAACATTTCGCACAATCTCCTTCCAGTAGACTATTTATTACAATTACACATATCTACTACATACAAAGATAATATTATTGTATGCGCTGCGAAGCGGGTACATCAGCTAGTATTTACATATTATGTAGGTAAGGTATGCAAGTATATGTTGTGTATGCCCAATTATCTTTCTCTTGAACAGATACTGAAATCAAATATTATATTCAATCAATAAACCAGTAAATATCAATCAAATACACAAGCTATTGACTGAAGCTCTTAGTGTACTGACCCTAATTTCCCTTTAGAGATTGAGGGTTATAATGTCAGATACAAATGGTAAATCAACAGTTGGTTTGTGGTTACTTTAGAATGTGCTGTGCATACCAGATAGGTACTCGAAAGAGACTTTAATATACTTTATTAATATTACAACATTAGAACATAGTAAGATATTATTGTGTCTATTAGTACCTGTACGAAACTTGACATTTATACAGTTCCTGACATTCGTCTAGAGAGTAGCAACGACTAGGTATTTCAAGAATGTGCAATGTAGTATCGTAAGGATGTGCATTGAGTATGATATCCGTAATTGGATAGTTACGAGCACAAGTAACGTAATCCGATATTATATCTTACATAATGGACCACGTGAATATTAATATACCTTCAAAATGTCAAATTGCAGTTAGACAACCGTTTACACGTGTAACACTTACGTAAAGTATGGTAAATAGCGAAATGGATTCAAAATGGATCGTAATCCATTGGGAACTTACCCATAATGCATTGATTGAAGAAAGAAGGAACCATGTGACCACAAAATTATTGTTTTCCTTGGCCTTCTTAAAATAAAATCAGAAGACTCTAAAAAAATAAAATTAGGGCGGCTTTTCAACCCTTTCTTAGTTGGGTTACAATTTTTTCAATTTTGTCCTGCGGCTAGGAGAATACGCGGCTATTCTCGGCTTAAGTCTATGGAATTATCTGAATCACCCAATCGTACACATGAAACTAGGCCGAAGGCAAGCATCGCACTCGATAGCATCGTAAAATAAAAATACCAAAAAATACAAAGGTAATCGATTAATTAATTCATAGGATTGAAGTTTTGTGATTAAAAAAGTATCCTTGTCAACAAGAACCGTTATAAAAGCCCTCAGAACATACGAACAATTTGAACACGCAACTATTTACTTTTAAAAGCGAATGGGTTTGCTATTGTATTTGTATTGTATAAAGTACATAAGTACATGAGAAGACGTAGCTGTAGTGAGGTTAGATAGATAGAACCAACCCGAAGTATCGATAAAGTTATATTTATCATCTGGAAAGTGCAACTAGATCTTGAATGAAAAGTCATTCTATAATAATATAAAAGGGTTAAGAGGTTGCCACTCAAGACGCCGAAAAAATAGGTTTTTTTAGGATTTTTTTTTAAGAAATACGACAAAATAAATCGAGATCCCAATAAAGAGTATTTATTATATTATAGATTATACAAATGTATGTATCAGTAACTGTATACAAAATTTTTTTGAAGCGATTAATTACACAATGGCGGCTGTGCAGCGTTTTTCCGATGACGTCGCCGTTTTTTTCAGGGTCCACGGCCGGACAAACAGCTCCTGTAATTTTTCAAATATAATAAGCCAATTTTTATTTTTTTATTTTATATAATAACTAGAGTTGGGCTAAGTGAATGTGATTTTTTATTCACTGTGAATGTGAATGTGAATTCACCACGATGCGACTATGAAACTACATAAACTATTATAAAACTACATAATAATAATAATAATTTACATACAATGAATTATTGACTATGTAATGTGTAAATATGCACGTACATACGTTTGCATGTATACTATCCTTATTAATGTCGTTAAAAACATTTCGACGCAATAATTCAAAAATTAACTTACCCCAAAAACTAATGATATTAACGGATGCTTGATTTCCATAATATGCCTTTTCAAATTGCACAAATTTCATTTTGCGAAACTTTCGTCTAATTCAAAGAAATTCCAGAAAAAACCAATTTTTCTTCGCTCTGTTATTGGCGGCATCTTAAAAGTATTTTTTTTTTTTTTTGTAAATACGTAGTCCTAAGCACCAAACAAACAAATGCATGAAAATTTTCTTAAAATCACATATTCGCATGCACAGAACTAAACTAGAGCACACAAATTCTTGAAACTGCTACGAAGTTCAACCTTCATCATTCAGCGAACAATATAAATGTTTTGTGTGCCAGGCAGCAAGCATTATTCAGTTATTCAGTTCACAGTATCGTTCACCGCGTTCTGCTTTGTTCAACATATCATTCACTGCCTCGCACCTCACGTTCTTACTCACGACCGCGACTTTTGTTGTGAAATCGTTATTTGCGAATTCCAAACTGTGACGTGAAACTATTCACGTTTAGCAATTCACTGTTTATTTCCAAGTCGTTAACAGACTGCGACTGTTATTTTTCGTTCACGGTGAGTAATTCACTGGTAGTGATTTTTTTGCTCATCACTAATAATAACTGCTATAGAAGAACGTAGGTTTTTTTCGATATATGTTTTAACCCTATTACTGCCATGCTATCTGACTAACGTAAACTGCCATGGTGTGACTTAGAGACACTAATTGAAAATACATAGATAATTTATTTAATTTATTGAAAAAAAGGAAATTTAATACAAATATTGTGGCGATTGTTATTTAACAATTTATTTATACATGTTATGCAAACTACAGTTTTCTGTGAATGCTCGTTACACACGGGTTTCTGACAAACACTTGTATTGATTAAAAGGTTCTTTTTCATAAGGGCAGTAGTAACAGCGTCGTCTCTTATGTTATTGTACGTACTGCTAAAGTGATACAGTAGAAGATCGATTTGATGATCAGTTTTCCAAAACCTCGTCTATCTCAGCAACGTTAGATTTCGACATACATGACATACATATTCGTAATGACTAAGGTCTTGGCGAGTTGTTTCAAAAAAAAAAGTTTTCGACTAGAATTTAGCTTCGCCTGGTTTCAATTAAGGTATAAATTCAGCCCAATAACTTTTGCCGCAATACCACACACGTCAATGATATTATAAAATTGTGCGAGATGCCATCTACTCGTTTTTCGCTTTACAGTAAAAGCGTGACAGACACATTTGATTTAGCGAGTGTACTCCTCCCTTTTACGGTTATAGTATACATACAAATTTGTTTTGAATGAATATTTTGATAGTTGACAGAAGTATAACTGCTCTGATCTGCTTCGGTATGGAGCCAACCATTGTTATGCCTCGACGAAAGGCAAACACGTTGTTTTCAACTTCCTTTATTCTATGATGTAGAAAATTTCCTGGAGTGCATCTTTTATTTTTTCGTAATGTGCCGACACATGTTAGTCCCTTCGATAGCAATAATTGTCGAATGTCACGTCCCTGTTTGTCTTGTCAAAAGGTTGAAATAGCATCTCGACAACTTGAGTACTGAGATTAATTATTTTCCGAGGTACGGAATGCCATATAGCGGAGAACTGGTGCTGGCATCAAATTCACCAAATGTTCATTCCATATTTATCCGGATTAGAAGGCATACATTGGCAAAATAACTTTCCCCTGAAGGCGACTAGTTGTTCATCTATTGTCAAGTTACTACCCGGCATGTAATGCTTTCGCAATTATTTGATAATAATATACCAAATATCCCTTACTGGCGCGAATTTACAAATCTTGAGCTCGGCGAGTTGATCGTGTGGATTTGTAATCAGAACGCGAGAGACGCAATAGTGCAACGAATCTATTTTCGACATACAAGCCCGATAAATTGGTCTTCCAAATGAAGGATGCCAGAAGTTTTCAAAGGACGTACCACCTTACATATCTGCGTAATCTAGAATCGATCAATAGTTGCCAGAGATTTAGTTTTAACATGAATGTAAATTCACCGTCGATATAGTGTCTTAGAGTCACTACGTAGCAGTTTATGATCTTTTTGAATAGTTTGTGTAATAAGTAAACATTACCAAAACATAAAAACAAATTAATTGTTTATATCAGTAACGTAATGACCAATAATAAAATACATTAAACTGATATTACGTTAAAACATGTTTTAAATCATTTAAATTGAATTGAAAATGAATAGTGACTCACAGTCACTGCGTGGCAGTAATAGGGTTAATTTTTGTCCAAATGGCGCACTTCCAAATTGGAAAGTTAAAAATTTGAAAAATCATCAGATAATTGTTAATAACTAATGAATTATGCAATACAAAAACAAATCCTAAGTACTTCCATAGACAATGTATTTTACAAGATATATCCAATATTTCAAGTAAATCGGTTGAAATTTGTCCGAGTTATGTTTCCGGCCAACTTAAAAAATGCAGTTTCGAGACACACGCGTTTGAAGTTTTGGATAGTAGAAAATCATGAATAATTTTGCAGTACATTTAATCTGCGACGCCTGCACCGAGTACTTAGAGACTTTTCCCGACCATAATCTTTTGAGACAATTTTTTTGAGGTCTTATGGAACAATTTAAAAAAAAAAATCGATTTTGCGAAAATTCTAGAGTGGCCTAACCCCTTAAAAAAAACCAAGCTCCGGTAGAAGACAGGGAACCATACGAAGTTTTCATAAATGCATCTGCAAATTGTATTATACTTCTAGCAAAAGGGCTTAAAAGAATGATTGAGAAAGGAAAAGTGGAAGAAAGTTTTCTTAAAGCCAAAATGTTCCCCATTTACATGAAAGGTAACGCAAATGAACTGTGCGACTAAAAATTCTAGTGAGAGTTATGCATAGCAGGCTGGCGCAATGGGGAAAAAAACATAGAATCCGTAAAGAATTTCAAGTCGAATTCTGAGAAAATTACTCCATCATCGATAATACTTATACGATACCCTATATTGTGCACCATAACGATTAAAAATAGAGAAAAATGGAAAGTATACGGTATTTTATGGATTTCAAAGCTGCATTTGATGGTGCCGACCACAGGGTTCTGTTTTACAAACTAAGCAATATGGGAATGTCAACGAAGTTCCTAAATTTGCTAAAAAGAATGTACACAAATATAATGGCTGCAGTAGTAGTAGTTATGAAAACTTTATTTAAAAGAAAAAGTACTTAAATTAACTATTACAAATTGATAAACTTAAGTTTAATATGGTTTGGCCCAAGGCCGTCTACCAGATTGACAATTCGTTAAATAAATTTTGCTTTCATAATTAAATATTGTACATAAATGTTTATTTAGAAGTCGCCTTCAATAATACGCGTTCTGTAATTAAGTGCGCTCGCAGTGTATCTATACAATGCTTCCCAACCAAGTTCACCGTTTAAAATCTTCAGAGCATCATTCATATCCATTGTGTTTACATCAAAGTATCTCACACGAAGCTCGCTTAAAATGGGACATCTGGCAATAAAATGGTATACATCCTCCCTTTCTTGTAGGTTACACAGGTCACATAGAATGGGCAGGTCAGGACGGTGTGGGATGTAATTTAAATTGATTATTTCACCTCTTACTTTAAAAATTAAATTAATCATCTTCAGCGGAAAGCGATTAAGGAAGTACGTGTGTTCTTGAAGATTATAATTCAGTTGACTGTAAAGCATTCTATGTTGCGAAGTTACTGCTTCCGTTTTACATTAGTCATACAAAGTGTAGCTTGCTCTCTCTAATAGTTTTGTAAAAATCTTCCAAGTCAGCAGTGCTTATGTCCGCGCCAATGCTCACATTTTCACCGATATTATTCCCCAACTCCTCCCACTTTCTGATGAGATTTCCCCTTGTTGATATAGCGTTCCTGAGCACTAGTCTAGGGAGCCGTTCCTCTTCCATTTCCAGTACTTCTATGACATATTCAAAGTGCAGTTTAAGCGTGTCTAAAAATAGGGGTGGCACTGTTGTTTCCAAATGCAGCATATAATTTGGAGTGGACTTTGCTAACCGTAAAATGCGTTTCAGAAAATATCTCAGGAATCTTTCAACCTCTTCAAACCGGCAGTACCCCCAAACTTGTGCACCATACAGTAGTATAGAGACAGCAGTCGCACGAAATAATAGACCTGTGATCAATAAATTTATTATTGATGCATCGGTCCCATACTGAAGAAACAGCTCTTTTCGCCTCGGCTAGTTTAAGTTGGAGATGTTTTTTCATACTAAGATTCGCCGTAATTAGTACGCCTAGATACTTATACACCCGAACTATTGAAATAGTCTGTCCTTTGTAGGTCCATTTTTCATTACGGGCATATCTATCGCCACCAGCTCTGAATATCATAATTTTAGATTTCTCTAGGTTAACAGACAGATTCCAAAGTTCACAATAACTCTCAAGTCGCTTGATCATTCGCTGCATTCCTTCAACAGATTCCGAAAGAAGAACTATATCGTCGGCGAAAAGTAGTCCTGGTATCTGCAAACTTCCAAACTGAATGGCTGCAGTATGGGATGGTAAAAATGCCTCTGGCTACTTCGTCACTACTATAGGAGTAAAACAAGGGTGTTTACTCAGTCCCCATAGAAAGCTGACCAATCCTTAAAGAAATACGACGTGCGTTTTAAGGAAAGCAGGATCTGCAAGAAGATGAAACTATAAGCATACTCTACGGATAAATGGAAAGCAGCTGGGAAACACTACAAAGAAGCGTTCTACTACCGAAAGGGCCTAAGAGATGAGTACAACTCATAAAATGTCCATTAGCTCTATATTTATATAGTTTTTATATCTCAAACTCACCAACAGATGATATTTTTCAAGTTTTATACGTTTTGTACATTTTCATAAAAAAAAAATAAGTAAACAAATTACTACAAATACGAGTACTATCTGAGCAGAGACAAAGGTACACAAATCGTTTTCATCCAATTCTAACTTTTTAATCTCGTACTGTACATGTTCTGTTCGGTAATTATTTCTTAAACTGTGAATTGGATAGGCAGTTTTTTTTTGTCCTTTAAAAGGAATCTGTTGGTTTTGAGTGGCTTCATCTTCTTATAAGGGTATTTTCCTTCTCAGCTATGAATTTATATACTCCACCATTACATACCAGAATTTGAATTTAAATGCATATTTAAAATTTTAATCAAACACTATCAATAAAAGCTGATAAAATGCACAAAAATATCCTTGCATTTTATAATAATCTCCCAACCAGACCACAGATAGAATGCAAATTCGCAGAAAATTCCTTCAGCGCACCATTTTAATGGGCAAATAAAATTTACATTTACAATTTAAGTTTATTCGTCCTCTTCATGTTGGTAAGTCGCCATAAGAACATTGTAACCAGACAAAAACAAAAAAAAGAGCTATCCAATCAATTGAATTGAACTGAATCACTTTAATCGAATGAAAGCGAGAGAGAAAGGATTTTCAATTCAATCAATTTAAAGGGGTTCTCCCCGTGAAATTCAATTGTTCAATGGATTAGCTGACGGATATGGTGATTCTCTACCGTCGTATGAATGGATATTGCATCCCTAGTCATTTTTGTGTTAGAGATGTTTCTTTAATTTCGCATAATGTACGAGCAATCACTTTGGAAAAGAAAAACACCGAACACGGCTTTATTTCTGCGATACTAAAACCAGATGATGTCTTTCAGGGTTTTGAATTTGAATTTCAATGGGAAAACTTAAACCGGGCTAGGCAGTTTCAGTAGGACTTGTTGGAAGGTGATTGGTGCAAAAAAAAAACACCGAATATCATTATACAGTAGAATCCGCTTAAGACGCTTTTCAAGGGACCGGCAGAAAACAGTGTCTTAAGGCTTGTCCAGACCGAACGAAACATTTCAGAAACATTGCTTAAAAAATGTTTCCCGATTGTTTCCCACTTGATTCACAAACATTTAAGAAACATTTCTGAAATGTTTCTGAAATGTTTCTTTTGGTGTGTACGCTGGTGAAACATTTGTGAAATGTTTTTGAAAAGTTTCTGAAATGTTTTTTGTTTCCCATTCGAAATGGAAAATTATTTTTGTTTTTCATGCGGAAAGTGTGGATTTTTGTGAAGATAAACATGAAAATGTCAAGAAAGGCGTGGAGGAATGAGAATAAAATTTCGTGATCTGCTAAGCCTTTGTATATAGAAGAAATCGGTAACAATACCTGATATAGCGGTACCTTGAGAATAGCTTGAGGTTAGTAGCTTCTACATGTTTTTATGAGTTGCTGATGTACATACACAGACAAGTGGGCATTTTTAGACACCCGAATGTCGCAATAAATCCTCAGATATGTATTCCATAGAGGAACTGAGGCTGTTTATACTCAAAGCTGTATTTTATAGTGTAAGATAGCATGAAGGTCACGAATTTAGAACACACTGTCTCTGCATCGTGTGTTGCTCTAAATGCATATTGACAATACGCAGGTGAGGCCCTGACTTCCATTACATGGCCTGTTTAACAACTAAATTTTTGTATCTGTCGTTGTTACATTTTGATCATTTATGAAATCGACGTTCTTCAAACCCGACTTAACGTAAATATAACAACGAACTGCTCAAAGACTGGCTTTTGGAATATATAATACCTCCATCTATAAATCAATGTCATATCTACAAAGAAGTAGCAAATAGGACAAGATAAGTGCAACTTTTTAAAAGCAGGAGACAAATTTGCAATGAACAAACAGCTGCTGTCATGATGGATATCTTCTCGTTTGTGTTAAAATAAGGTTGCATACATGCTTTTTATATATTTTATAGTCTCGTAGATATGTCTTCAACTCAATTCGAAACTATTCTCATAGCTTGCTTAGTTCTATGCTGCATATTTAATATTAACTACATCAATCAAAAAACAATATTCAAAATCAGTTTGTCTGTCGTATCCAATCTACAGCGCGAGCACTTCCTACCCCAATTTAAATTAAATTTGTCCATCTGTGTACATAAACAAATTTTAAAAAACTCGTGTGTTTCGGCATACAGTCGAAAAACTTGATTATAGCAATGGTATAATGGTTTTTCAGAGAACGGCCTTTCAGCCAACATTGATGTATTGTTAGAACCGATTTCTTCTGTATACATAGGCTAAGCAGAGCACGAAATGTGTCAGAAAATTATTTAAAATAATTTTATTCTCATTCCTCCACGCCTTTCTTGACATTTTCATGTTTATCTTCACAAAAATCCACACTTTCCGCATGAGAAACAAAAATAATTTTCCATTTCGAATGGGAAACAAAAAACATTTCAGAAACTTGTCAAAAACCTTTCAGAAATGTTTCATCAGCGTACACACCAAAAGAAACATTTCAGAAACATTTAAAAAATGTTTTTTGTTTCTGAAATGTTTCTAAAATGATTCTATAATGTTCCTGAAATGTTTCTGAAATGTTTTTGAAATGTTTCGTTCGGTCTGGACTCACCTTTAGACGGAAACCCGTATTATGCGCGAAAAGCTGAAAAGTTGAAAAGTAGGAATAAGTTCAGAAAAAAAGTAATCATTTATTTTTTGAATTACATATTATTTAAAGAAACTTACATTATGTATGTAGGTATAATATATACGTTCCTCTTCGATTATTCATTAGACAACAAATGTTCGATTTTGTTTTGGTTATATATATAAACTTGAAATCAACGTTCTCAGAAGTTTGACAGACTGTAGACCATTGGCCACTGAAGGTATCGCTGTTGGTTCTTGTTAATCGCCTTCATTTTCTGATTCAACCGATGAAGCGCTGTCACTAATTCCAAATTACGAGGGCCGGTCATACGAAGGTCATCATCAAAAGAAGCATAATTAGAAAACTCCTGTTATTCTTCGGTATTCTTTATTAAGATATCAGAGCAATCTGGGCCATGAACGTTTGTCCCACCGAAATGTCGCTGTGTGAACGTATTAAGCGGGCAATAGAACGTTTTATCCGGATTTGTTTCCCTAAATATTCTAGTAACTAGGGACTGGAGAAAAATGAGGTTGAATGTGGGAAAGCATTTTAAGCGGACTCTACTGTAGTAACTGATAATTTGGGTGGTGATTGGATAAGGCTTAAGTCTTCAGAAGCACAGTCTTACAGATAATAGTAATGCATTACAGCATTTGGATAATTTGTTAATTGATGAAACTCATTTTGAACAACGTGAACAATTTTTACATTTAGTAATTATATACACTTGTGCTCATACAATTAAGCCACATTAACACGATCACGCTATTTTCGGTAAGAACAAAGTTTTATTAACAAATTCAGTGTATTAGTTAAAATAGAACGTCGATAAGTATTTGTTAAATTTGATTCATCTTGGTCTTTGTGTTTAACCAATCATTAAAATATAAATTTGTTTATATCGCTTTGAGCTCGGTGGCATAAAATAATTAAGCCATTTTCAAAAAAAAAGTTTAAAATTAAATATGTGTTATTTATCGTAGCTTTTAAAATACTATACTTATATTCTACCTCTTTAAGAGTCAGTACTTTATTGGCAAACCTTTTTGTATCATAACTTTGGCACATCTATCGTGCATAGTCTTGACCAGGGCTGCATATTGAGCGGGTGTGATCTTATCCCATTCCTTTTGAATAATTTGCCTCAGAGGCCTTGTTTGCTGGTTTTCTTGCAGCAACTTACTTACTTACTTAGTTGGCGCTACAGCTCGAGGTGAACCTGTGCCTGCTTCTCGCAACCATTTGTGTGTACGCGTTATATTTTTGCACGAATGGAAGGGACCTACAGTTTTTTGCCGACTCCGAACGGCGAGTTGAGAGGCTCAATCGTGACCAATGATACTCTTTGATGCTTGTCAGACATTCGAAAGAGGTGGGCACTGTGAAAAACTTTTTTGTTTTTTTTTTTTTTAGGTGTTTGCGGTGGGATTCGAACCCAAGACCACTGGCTCAGTAGTCCGACGCACTAACCACTTGCGCTACGATGCCCACAGCAGCAACTACCCTTTTTATAACACCCCATCGAATTTCTATGGGTTTTTAATCGGGAATTTCTGTTTCTCAACACTAAAAATACCGATATTCGTATCATACCTAAAATGACCAACGTCGTCATTTTAACGCTAGTCAATTTTACAACTCCGGTCTTTCTAGTGTTAATTATTTATTTTTATTTAATACTACATTTATATGTTATATTTGCATATGTTTTTATTAGATCTATTATTTGATTGTTAAATTTGTTTCTATTCCCTATCTGTTTATATATTTTTATTTATCTAATTTTTAATATTTCTTGCCGATGATGAAATAGAACGCAAATTTGGTACAGTTTTAGTTTATTTCGACCTTTCACTTACGCACTTCGAATAACAATGATCTTCAAAAGAAAAAGTGGCATCTGTCTCTCTTCAAAATGGACAAAGGAAATTAATACTTTTCATAGACAAGATTGCCGGCTATGCCAGTACAAAGTAACAACCAATTGGCAGATGGCGTTGGTATTAACAAATGGATTATTTAAAACATAAATCGTTAAAAAAACATTACAAAATAGTTATAATTTTTATTTGTTTTCTTAATTTTTATTGACTACCTACTCTATTAACTTATTTATTTTGTTGGTGCTTATATTGAAGGTTTTGGTTTTGACGGTATTTTGCATCAAAAAACTTTGTTTTGCTTACCAAATTGTTCGTTAAATCATAGTAATCCATTTTCAGTAGAAAGATATAGAATACATCAAATCTCGGTGTTGTAACAAACCTAAATTTTAGACAAATAAATATAATTTATTATATATTATCGCTGTCTAGATCTTGCAAGTCTATCGAATTGATATACCTGAAAAACCCAAAAATAATTAAAACACTTTCAAACATCATTCGCGTACATGAGATAGTCATGAGACTGTTTAAGTGAGGTTGGATTCCATACATATTTCCCAAGTCTAAACTTGATTTTTCAATCAATAAGCTTAAAATTTTCTAATTATTTTCGAATGTATTGCAAACACAAATCATAGACATTACCTCAAGTCTAATTGAATCACTGTTTATGTACTAGTAGATCTTTCTCCCTTTCGGATGAATTTCAAAAAAAGAGAGAGAAATCCATTCGAATGGGTGATTGTGGCGTTGTGGTAGTCGTGGTCGCTTAATGTCACGCTGAAGGTTCACGGTTCTAATCCAGATGTTGCCGGAACATTTATTTCTAACAAAAAAAAATAATAAGTTGATCAGTTTCAGAAGTTAATGTCAAAACCTATTACTGCGCAGGCATAACATTGACAGTAGGGGATGGTGGTGTGGCTAAGGAAATTGATCGCACAAACGATGATAGGAAACATTCGGAAAAAACTACTGTGAATCATAAGCAAGGGCAAAACTTTTAATAATGCACAAAAACTCTCCAGCTATCCTGGACACCTCACATAGAGTTAGTTGGAACATCAATCTGTCTGTCTCTCGTTCTTGTTGTTCATTTGCTCGCGCTATGCGTAAACATTATGAGGATAATTATATTCCCTTTAGCGTGTGTAGATTATAAAAAAAAAAAAAAAAAAATCAAACATAGTTTTTAAAATCTACAGATCTTGGAACTGCGTTCCTCTCCTGTTAGCTTATTGCTTCTATCTTTAATTTTTTTTATTTACTTTACTCGGATAAAATATTGACTTTTTAATTCTTTCCTTTTTTATAGAGGTCCAGTTCAAATTATTGCATCCAAAACCACCAGAATCTGTGTGCAGTCTTCCTTGCGAACGTGGTCAAGCTAAAAAATATGTCGAGGGTGAAAGCTGCTGTTGGCATTGTTTCAACTGTTCGACATATCAAGTGAGTTTTATCCACTGGGTATCTAGTAAACCACAACTTATAATTGTTTTCTTTCTTTCTGTATTTCAGGTCCGACATCACATTGATGAGACACAGTGTATGACTTGCTCCTTAGGCACATTGCCAGACATAACAAAAGAATATTGCCGGAACTTACCCGAGGTCTACTTACGTCCGGAGACTGCCTGGGCAATTGGTGCGATGGCATTTAGCGCCACTGGCATTCTAGTAACATTATTTGTCGTGGGTGTATTTGTACGGTGGGTTCTTTTTTTACAATTTGTATCCCTCTTTATCCTGTCAGACTTATGCAGGATTATCGCGTGTAATTACTTTTGAATTTGTTTGTAATCCGATGTTTTATTTCTCTCTCAAAAATGGCAGTCACAACGATACACCAATTGTACGCGCATCCGGACGTGAGCTTAGCTATATCCTCTTGGCTGGAATTCTAATGTGCTATGCGGTAACTTTTGCACTGGTGCTGAAGCCAACAAATATCGTTTGTGCGATACAGAGGTACAGTATAAGTTTATCTTGTCAGAAAATTCCTTTTTTTTTAAAATGGAACTCTCTTTCCCTTTTTTGTATCAACAGATTCAGTGTTGGTTTTTGTTTCACTGTGGTGTATGCTGCACTTTTGACTAAAACCAACCGCATTGCAAGGATATTCAAAGCAGGAAAACAATCTGCGAAGAGGCCATCTTTCATCAGTCCGAAGTCACAACTGGTTATTTGTTCGTTCTTCATTTTTATTCAGGTTGGTATTGGTACTATATGCAGTGTAGTTGGGTTTGTTTATGTTTTATTTAACAACGTCTTGCTAAACTTTCTACCAAAGCCTGGCATCGTGTGTTTGGAATGGCATACCTCGCGGTTTGGATTTCCTGCCACAAATCCGCTAAATATTTGGGTTTCTTCTGTTCAACATGATGTTCAATGTCATTCCAAAGATTCTCAATTGGATTGAGATCAGGTGATTGTGCAGGCCACTTTAAAACGTTAAGATTATTAACTTCTAAGCAATTCTTAACCAGCCGAGAGTTGTGTTTGGGATCATTATCATGCATGAAGCGCCAAGAAACCGGTAAGTTGTCGTCTGCAAATTGTATCATGTGGCTTACAATAATGAAGACACAGCTATATCAAATTCTGATAAGATCTCATTCCTTATGTCACTGGAACTCTTAAACGGGTCTTTAGCAGAAGCTCGGTAAATTATCTGGTCTTCCTTCGGTGTTGTTTTGCGTGCGTGAGGGGCTTGTTTTACATTTTTTGTGACCCCAAACCTCTGATAATGGCTTATAGCGTTATAAACCATCTTCCTAGAACACTTTAACAACTCAGCGATTTGCGCAACTTTCGGCTTTCATTTGCAAAATGAGATCACTTTTCTCTTCGGAGCACCACCGTCCTTTAGCCATACCTAATAACACTTTGTTCAATTAATTTAATTACTTAAAAATTCACCACTAGAAAGTGTATAAATACCTCAAAATTTATTTCGATTTCAAGCAAAAAAAACTCAATAATTTCACAAATATTAAAAATGTGCTAAATTCGTGTCCAGCTATAAACGCACTTAAATGAAAACAACTGACGATGTTTCACAAACTAAAGCAAAATACCTTCGTTGAACTAACGGAATATGTTCTGTGGTATAGATGTGAGCAATTGAGAAGAATTTTACAGTTAGTTGGAATGAAAAATAACGAGAAAATTTGAACATAAGGTACTCAGTATAATGTGTGCTAAATTCGTGACCACAACTGTATGTACACATGCAGACATAAAAGGGAAGCTTGAGCGCCATCTATCGTTAAGTTTGTTTCTGTCAGTTTTTCGTCGAATTTTTCGATGGATAACATTTATGAGGAAAGAGTTTGTTTCAATTTTTGTTTTTGAAATGTCTTGCGCTAATGCCCTTAAAATATAAAATGGCAATTGAAATTTTCCATCTCGAAACCGAAAAGGGTTTTGATAACTTTTTTTTCGATTGTCGCGGTGTTGTCCAGCATCAGTTAGTTTCGAGTGGTCAAATGGTTAACGAGGTAAAGAATCTATAGAAAATGGTCAGATTTTTTGGTAAATCTAAAACGCCGTATCTATAGATACACGTATAAATACTTGTACTGTGGCGTAGGTGTAGTCGTACACTATGGTTGCATTGTGTGTAATTTTTCTGGTTGTAGGTATGTAGACTGTTTGGTTAAAGACTGTATGTACATCAATATTTGCCGTTATTTTGCTCGAAAGTTATAAAGAGTCGCTAATATTACCAATACAGCGGCATACACTAAATAGGAACTGATAAGGGTCGAGTAATTCGAGTGACTCGAATAATTAAGTTTCAACTCGTACGTACTCAAGGTAATTTTTTTTATATTCGAGTGCATCAGTACTCGAGCATTCGTACTCAAGTAGCGTGGTATGGTACTCCTTTTTAATTACTCATAGTAAAAATGTATATTAAAACTAAGTATGTAGGTATATTCGCTTCTCTGAATAGCGAATTAAAAAGTTGAAGCTGTGTGTGTACTAGAAAACCAGAATGTGCAGTGTGGGGGGGAATAAAGCAACAAATTTAAAAGGGTGGGGGCGAGTTATGCACATGCCGATGTTTCACAAGTCGATTTATATTTAACTGTTCAATTGCATAGACAAGACAGAGTAAATTTTATTCTGGTTGGGGCTGGTTGAATACCAATGAGAGGAAAATATCGATATATGTACATACATACGGAACTCATATGAAGCGGATGTTTTGATTTTTGTTGTTCATATTATTGAAAATTTTTAATGAAATATTGGAGGCTAAAATGTTTACCCCGCAGTTCGAATATATAACGTCACCTCAGTATTGGAGTGACATAAGTGCATTTTTGTAGTTTTTGAGTTAGAAGTGTTTTCTTAGTGAAAAAAAAAGAGGTGTAATCAAATCTCTCCTATCTCTATTATTGCAAAAGATATCAGTGTTACAAATGACACATACGCACTTTTGGGAATAAATGCTCAGTATTGCTCTGCCACATAAGCCTTTGTATGGGAAAGTCATATTTTTGTATGAATTTTTTTTAAATTTTTAAAATGGTTCAAATGACCTATACGTACAACTGAGCTCAGATATGCTTTATTTGCAAACACATAATTCAGTGCTGATATGCTCTATACATACAATTTCTATTCAATAGTGCTTCATATGCATGATTATTTTTCAGTGTTTAAATGCTTCATAGGAACAAAACAAATCGAAGGTCCAAGTATTTTAAATGATTTCAGTGTATAAGTGACACATAAGTACAATTATTAGGTCTAGGCGTGTTTTTTTTTTTTTCAAATCTATATAGACTTCGCAAAAGCTTTCCAAGTAAAAATAAGACTGGATTGTTATCCAGGCTAAGGTTTTATTGTATTTTACATTGAAAACATGTTGCAGAAACATGTTTAGTCTACATAGATTTGAAAAAAAACACGCCTTCTGTTCCGTACCTGTAAAAAGCTATTAAAATTATTTTTTTTTAGATCTTCGTTATGACCAAACGCGTTTATTTTTACGAGTTATTTTTCTGTAAAATGTTAACTAACTTTTATTTTTTTATAAAAAGTTAAGCTAAATAAAAAAAAAAACAAAGGAGAAAAAAGTTACACCTATTTTAAAAAATGGGTTTTTTTATACTTTTGTATGAAAATATGACACATATTCATCCATAAATCGCAATCGCGTTCAGTATTTAAATGACACATAGGTTGGTCAAAAAGTGCCACATACCATACAAATCCGCACAATTTGAAAAAAAAATCATGCCCTATAATTTTTCAAATTAAGATAAAAATTAAGATTAAAATAAAAAATGGAGTATAAGCTCAGCTCAGTTGCCACTATTTTAATAAATTTTGTCTATGATTGTTGTGCTTAAGGTTTTTGTTTTATTCACATTCAAACTTCAGACGTCGTTTTCTCAAAACTAGGATTTGTCGTTTAGATCACTCCAATACTGAGGTGACGATAAGTTAAAAATGGTATGAGTTTTTTAATATGTCAGTTTGAACCCCCTGAAGTTATATTTGCAAATATATCACCACTCAGGGGCGTCGGTAGGGTGGGCGGCTTGATGCCCGTTTCAGAGATCATACAACACATACACTTCATACAACATACATTTACATCATACATCATACAACACATACAACTTTCTGTTTCACAGATTTCATTGGAGGTGTTGTATGATAAATTTTTTTTTGTTGTATGAAATGATTTTGACATTTTCGTTGTTAGTGTTCAACGACTACTTTTAGCAAAAATTTATCGAAAACTACCAGAAATAAAAGTGAAATAAAGTAGCCTTTGGAAAAGGTAAAATAAACCTAAATTATTTTATCGGATGATTATAATTTGGAAGATGAAGATGGTGGATATTATGCAGTACAAAATTCCAAGTTACTGTCCTAAACTTTTCTTCATCGCTATTGTTGACAAGCCCAAGAGTCAATGCCAATGAGACTTTTCTTTTCCACGCATCGGAAAACTCTGCTTTTGCTGCCGTATAACCGGCAAGAAATTTTTTTTTGTGCATTTTTTGTAGAACGATGATTAATTTGTAGTTTAAAAACAATAAAAAAAAAACTATTAAGATTCATAAATAAGAAGCTAAATAGTCAAATAGTACTTACTTTTGTATATTTTCGTTTGCTGAAATTTATAATAGAGTAATTACAGCAAATTATTGTGATGTATGAAAATGTATGATACATTTCTGTGAAACAGAATTATACAATATTCCAAGTAGGCTTGCCACCGGTCCTCCTTTGTAAGGTGATGTCCTCCGTCCTACATAAAAGGAAAAATGTCCTCCACACATAATTACTAAAACAAAATCTAATTCCTTTCACTTCTCAAAGAGCCAAAGAGTACGATTTTTATGATGACGTCAAGAGCAATAATGAGCATTTTTGTTTGCTTTTTTTTTATTAATTTTTTGTATCTTTCTAGTCTATTTATTTATCCATTTTTCGTTGCATTGTTATTTTATTATTATTTATTTTGTAATAATTGGGCAAAATACGCATTTTAAGTTTTAAAAAAAGTTTTATTATTTTAAGTCCTCCACGAGTTTTTCTAGAAGGTGGCAAGCCTAGTTCCAATACTTCCAGTCGATTCTCCGTTTTTAAATTGTTGTATGATAGCAGATCATACATTAAATCTGTGAAAGAGAAATCATGCAGCAGAACTGTCATTATAATACAATGTATGTGTTGTATGATCTGTGAAACAGGCCACTGGTACAAAAATGTACCAATCGGTATGTAAGGTGGTGAAAATCATTGCTATCAGAAGAAAAGTCTTTTCCCCTTGAGGTACCAGCTGGTCATCATCTATTGGAATCTTGAAGCAAACAGAAAACAAATACGGTATCTTATTTTTATTTATTTATTTATTTACAACATTTACAACAGTAGCAAAAGTTAATACATTTGAACAATTGATATATGAGCAATTTATACATACATATATTCGGCGTTACTAATTATAAGTGAAAAAGTACATGTATATTAACGCCGGAAAAAAATAGTGTTCGAAAAAAGAAAAAAAATAAAAATGAATTACATAGAAAAGAAAAGAAAGGAACAAAAATTAAATAAATAAAATATTAAATTATAATATAGTTATACTCTATTGTTTTAAAACTCTATTAAGCACCTTCGGTTAAGTATTTAAATAAAACTGTAGGAAATGACTTTGTTCCACGAAGCCTTCTAATGTCCAAGGGTAAAGCATTCCATTCTCTGACAACATAAACAAAATATTGGTTCTCAGAATTTCTGCATGTAAACCTGGGTTGTATAAAAACAAACGAACGAGAGGAAGTTGAGAAATGAAGTTTTTCATACAGGTAGTGAGGCTCTTTGCAAATCAAGATATTGTTTAGTGTTTTAAGGGCACAAAATTTGAAATAGGTGTGTATCCTCTTAGAATAACCAGAAATATGATCAAATCGTTTAAGATTGTATACATATCGTGTAATGTTGTTAAATGCCACTGTAAGGTTCCTTCGTGTCTCTGAGTTATGACAACAAAAAATTTGACACCCGTAGGTAGCGATTGGTAAAATCAAGCTTTTTGCCAAACTAAGCCTTGTATGTTGATGTATAAAGTGCTTGGTCAATGAGAGGGCACGTAAGCATCCGTATATTTTGCCGATAACTGTTTGGATGTGTTGGTCCCATGTGAGTATCGAGTTGAACCAAATACCAAGGTTTTTCGCAGTTTCGACATATTTAAGAACAGTGTTCCCTAGATATAAAGCTGGGAAATAGCTACTGTCAAGCTTATATTTGTAGACTATTAAGCATTTTGACTTCGTTAGATTTAATTGTAGGTGATTTTTACTCGACCAGTCTGAAATTAGCTAAAGGTCGCTATTAAGCCTGTCAACTCCATCTTCTAACATACCCAGCTTGCAACTCAAACGTATCTGCACATCGTCAGCATACAAATGTATTGATGAGTGTTGGACTACTTGCGGAAGATCATTTATGAACATGGCAAACAGCAATGGCCCCAGAATTGACCCCTGTGGTACTCCTGACATTAGCTGTAAGTATCGGGAGATATTATCACCAGCAGACACCGCTTGGCTTCTTTCACTCAAATACGAAAGTATTAATTTAGCTGCAGAGTTGCTGAAACGGAAATTCCTCTTTAATTTTGAGAAGAGTATACCGTGATTAATAGTATCAAATGCCTTTGAGAAATCTAGGAGCCCGAGAAAGGATATGAAATCGAGGTCCATCGCACTTCTTAGATCGTCTGTTATTTTTAAAATAGCAGAGACACAACTATGATTTACCCTAAATCCTGACTGTTGAACATTCAAAAGATTATTCGTTTTAATAAATTCTGACATTTGCTTATGCAGTAATTTCTCGAAGACTTTGGAAAGAAACGGGAGAATAGAAATAGGTCGAAACTCAGGTGGTGCCAAACGGGTAGCAGGCTTTTTAACTATCGGTATAACCTTAGCAACCTTCCAGGAAGGGGGAAAAAAAGAAGTCGTGATAATTGTATTAAAAATGTGTGTAAGTGTGGGAAGAATGTGAGGCAAAATTATTTTAATAAAGTGTGGATGTATTTCATCAAGGCTCATAGCCTTAGACTTTATTTGTAGTAGGGCGCTCAAAACGTCATTTTCATCTACTCTGGTGAACTGAAAGCAATCATTACTTTCATGGTCAACGTGAAAATCAAACGTACTAGGTTCCCCAACGTCTGGTAAAGTACTTTGAACTTTGGCAAATTCAGAATTTAAGATATCAGGGCTTATATTTTCAGCGATTATGTCCTTTTGTCGACCAACACCAAGCTCTCGGATATTTTTCCATAAGGTTTTCGATGGTATAATTTTATTAAGTCGCCTTGTATACACCCGCTTCTTAGCTTCCCTTATTTTCATGGAAACAATGTTTCTTAAAGCGCGGAAATCTGCTAGAAACTCAGGGAGTCTAAAACGTTTCCACCGTTTGTAAGCTAGGTTTCGTTGTTTTATGGCTTCATGTATTGCAGGTGTAAACCATGTGTCGGTATTTATACGCAGATATTTTGTTTTTAACGGAACATGTGAGAAGAAATCAATTTGATCGCCATGAAATAAACATTTTGCCAACTCACCTGAAGAATGTCTTCCTCTAACTGATTTAAGTTAATTGCTCTTAAATCTCTATATCTATACACAGAGGGTATTGTTTGTGGCAAAGGGTGTTTAAAAGTCGCAAAGATCAGATCGTGTTTCGAGAACGCAGACGCTGACAACTGGGTGTATAAAAGAGTGTTTTCAGGGTTACTTGTAAGAAAAAGGTCCAACAGGGTTGACGAGGTACTAGTAAAATGCGTCGGATAAGCGGTATTTATAGACCTTAAGCCAAGGGTACTGATTTTATTTGTGAAAAACTGCGAAGTATTTTCAAGTAGGTCACAATTAAAGTCTCCACACAGGATGATGTCAGTGTATAGGGGTGACAAGTCTTCAAGGACAGAGTAAAGTTCTGATAAATTGACAGATTTATTAAAGCGGTATGCTACTCCGAACAAAAGCTTGCTTGAGTCATTGTTAATTATCTCAATAACGAGGAAGTTTCCGATTTAGTGACAAACACAACATTTATACCGTCGCGGATGTACATTGCCACTCCCCCACCTGCACGGCTTTTCCTATCAGCTCGATACAATTTGTAACCTTTAAGTTCATATACAACATTGAGAATGTCTGGTTTAAACCAGGTCTCAGATACACACACAATGTCAACATTTGACCCCATAAACACATCACGAAATTCGTCAATTTTAGGATAAAGGCTTTGTGCATTGATATGGCATACCTGGAGCCCTGTGCACTGCTTGCAAAGAATCTCAAGCATAACACGCAAATTATTATTGTTAATATTGTCAGATGTATAAACATTGGAACTACTAATCATTTACATAGATAAAAAAACAAATCTTCAACCCTAGGACATGAAAAAAGCATAACACATAACAAAGTAAAAGCTTACCTAAAGTAACGTCAAAGCAGACGAGTTATACATATGTATATTATGTATGTATAAACCACACGCCAGAGAACAATTGCAAATAAAGAAAATAAAAGCAGATGCAATGAAAATGGAAAATTCCATTAGTTTTTGCTTTAGAGATTTTGTGGAAATTTGAACCAATTCTGATGTAAATAAGAAATTCTAGGCTTGTCTGAACTTTTACTGGTACAATCATGTTAAAAAAAAACCAGAAAATACTCTTTTTAACGCTGGAATATTGTATTGTTATCGGTCAATCTGACATCTAAAAGTGGGTGGAAATTGATTAATAAAAACTTGATTAATTGAAACGAAGGAAACACCTCAAATTTGTTTTTTGTACATGAAAAGCTAGCATTTATTGCACATAAATGACAGAAATTAAGAGGAAAAGACTAATGATTTGGCATACCTAGCAAACGACAGTTTTAATAGTTCACGGTGTTATAATTCTCAACATTCTTTTACCACCCCCACGAAAAAGCTGCTACTAATCCCCTTATAGAAATATGTATGTAATTTGAATTGACCTACAGGAGCTAGCTATTGCAAACTGTCGAGCGTTGCATGTTTTCAAGCTTTTTTTTAGGACAATGTGACAGACACTTACAAAAAAATCGAGTCACATTTCTACTCGAGTATAATTCGTATATTTTTGTGAATGAAACGAGTGTCTCGAGTGAAATAAAATCACGCGAGTCGCATCACTAATTGGATCATATGCTACGCATACTGATTTCGCCAGTATTATATGTTGAACTTTATATTTAACCCATTTAGACCCAAATATAAAATACAGTGATTTTTATTTAAAAAACTTTATTTTCTAGTTCATTTACAAACTGTAAGGCAATTTTTTTTTTTTTGTAAACTCATGTGCCCACTGTATTCAAGTGAGTACACCGTACACGTAAAAAACACTGCACATAAATGACAGCAGAACTAAATAATTTTACATTTATAAATTTTAAACTTTCAAATGATTAATTAGTTTAACTAAAAATTACAAAAAAACCAAAAAAAAGTGGGTGTCCCCAATTGGGGAAAGCGGTCGTTAATGGGTTAAACTAAAACTATTTTGGGTTGTACATTTATTTATTTATTGATTTTGTAATAAAAAAACAAAACAATTTTTTTAACAGATCCTCATCAATGGAGTTTGGATGATAATTTCACCATCACACGCAATGCACCATTATCCTACCCGAGAGGATAATCTACTCGTCTGCGACTCATACATAGACGCATCGTATATGATAGCGTTTTTCTATCCGATTCTTTTAATTGTTATTTGCACGGTGTACGCAGTGCTAACGAGAAAGATACCAGAAGCATTTAACGAGTCCAAACATATCGGTGAGTAAAATAAAAATTAAATAAAATATTATAAATATAAATATAAAATATTATATTAATTCAATATTATTATAAAACATTTCTAAAATTATTTCTTCTTTGTTTTTTTTTTTCTTTTCTTTTAATTGCTTACAAACCAATAACACTCTATGCGTCGCGACGCTAATGACGTAAAAAATTCATTATCCAGGTTTTACAATGTACACAACATGTGTCATTTGGCTGGCGTTTGTCCCTTTATATTTTGGAACAGCAAATCATGTTCCCTTAAGGATTACATCGATGTCGGTCACGATAAGTTTGTCGGCGAGTGTAACTATTGCATGTTTGTTTTCACCTAAGGTATGTATACTCGTATAATACATGTGTATTTTTTAATTTTTTTTTTTTGTGTTTTGATTTAATATGTTTTGTTTATTTTTTTATGACCAACCAGGGACAAATTCCGAAACCCAAGAGAATTATACAAAAAAATTATCAAACAAAAACAAAAATAGTTTTAGTGGCATATCCTTTTATGACCGAATCTCACCTTGCACATCTGGAAAAAAAAAAAGTAAGCAAAGCTACTACAAAAAGCCTTTTCTCAGTCACTGGCTTAAGGCAATGAGTATGATAAACCTAGACATCATAATAAAAATACAAAATCTACAACTCGTATTTGGCACCCCAAGGTAAAGAGGCTTCAAATAATCAAAAGTTTTTGGGATGATTGAATTCAAATTGCCAGATACGTAGAAAGGAGCCATAGATCTTTGAATGTTCTTATTGGATGAGTTTACAATTGTTTACCATCATTCCTTGACAGATGAGAACCTCTTTAAGGTTGAAAAGGTACACAATTCAAAGACGAATAAGCACGAGCATTATTATTGATTTCTCTTGATCCCATTTGCTTATTATTTTCGTTTAACAAATGACATTCTTATAGACATTTAAAGAGAAAATCATATTGCTGTCTAATCAATTGGTCTGCAAGAATTCTCGATTTCACGTCGTTGAACTTTATAAAAAATGAGGTCATGAGAAATCTCCCGTCTATGCCATTTAAAAAAGAATAATATAAGAGCTCAAATTGAGTCTCATTTCTGCGAAAAATTCATTGAAAATCTGTTGCCATGAAAATCTGTATCTATGCAAACTGTATGCGTATTGCCAAACGAAGCCGAAGATACCTTTTGGGCGTGTTGGTTTTTATCAAATATAAATAAGTTCAACTTCTCAAGCACAGGATGCCAATTTTCAAAGGTACATCTACATTCATACCGTGTAGACGAGTAGACGACTGACGGTCAAAGCTCACTTAAAAAAAAGAGTGTGGGAAATGTCGGACTCTGCCGCGGAAAATTGCTCGAAAATATCAATCATGTAGCAATACATATTAGTTAAATGAAATAAAAATATATATTTTAATCGTTCAATTTGAATCGACACTGAAATTCGCTCTTAACCTTCTGACTGTCAATCTTTTTTACACCTTTAAACAGTAAGATGGGGAGGCATAAAAAAACGAAATATTTTCGAGAAAACTATTGAATATTTTATTGAAAACTCAACAAAAAGCGACGAAACTTTTCTTTTTCTTTTTTATTAAATATGCCTTTTTTGTTGGAAACTACATTCGCTACTTTCACCTTATCAACCTTATTAAATAAATACTACACATCTTTTATGTTTCTATCAATGAGATATACTTTTCAGTTTGAACTATTTTTTCATTCCAAATATATAATTCTAATATCGTAGTCGTATTTTCTCTCGTGTCTTCGTATCTGGATTTTCAGGTGGCAATAAACACAATTTTAACATTTTTTCCTCCAAATCCTTATCTTTTTCAATGACGACAACACATACACTGCATATCATTTGCAAATGTTCCTTGCAAGTGTACTTGTTGCATGAGGTAAAAATTATGTAGATCTCATTATCTTCTGATCGTGGGCAAACTACGCAGTGTGCGCATTACAGTTTTCTTTCCCTCGGCACCTGGACTTCCGAAAATTAGTATCCCATGTTCTTTTTTGCTTGGGCGATAGCTTCGTATGCGTATTTGCCTCGACCAATCCTTTCCACGATTTGCGACTGAACCAAGTCTTTGAAGAAATATACGACGTTAAGCCGTACGCAAATTCCAATTCGGAAACAGTAAAGCATACCGATCAATAATAGAATAAACATTGAACATGTTAAAAAATAAAGCTGACCGAGGGAAATATTTCAAATGTCTCGAATTGAAGCCCATTTATCTGTGCGCTTCCATTCCGATTGAATTTGGAAATTGTTGAATCACAAGATTAGAAACAACTACCTACTAAGATCGAGCTTGATTCATCGTGGCTTGAATTATGGCTTGCTCCTGTGAATATCAGGATACCAAATAACTCCTATAATTCTTTCGGCTGTATTCAACCAACGTCGAATCGATTTGCTCGGATTCCCGGCACAAAAAGCGTTCGCTTTACGGTTGGTTTCCCTAGTAATGATGGTGGCTATTACCGGAGAAACTATAGATTTGAAACCATCAATTGGCGAACAGATTTCGTGAAGAGTATGAACAGTATTTAATGCATTGCTTTTTGGATATAACTTGCGCATCTCGTGTTTGCGATGACGGTAATGGCATCGAAGATCATGTGAAGCCTCTCTTTGCAGCGTACGTTCAGACTGGTGTAGGTATCACTTCATCAAGTCCAACTTCATCATCTCCTTCGTCCGAGTCAAGCTCAGGAGTCTCAATACCTTATAAAAGTTCAAAATCTGAGCAATCGCACTCATACTACATGTAAACAAATGAAAATGTTCGCTTTTTATTTTTATTTCAATGTTTCAATATTCACATTTACGACTTGAAACGAATATACACTAAATATGGAAAAATAAATGATAAACTTATTTATTTACCTGACAATAATGAATTCTCGTCACACAATGTGAAACCATTACCGCCTCATTTCTCAATTTCGATAAAAATGGCTCGCTTCAGAAAAGCAACTGTTGTAAAGAAGAAAAAATGCGCCATCGAATGATAGAAGTCGTGAATGCATTCAATGTGGTTCACATATGTATTTTCACATGTATACGCGAAATGGAAAAAAAAATTCTAACTCCCCCATACAAAACATATGGAGAGTTGCGTGGTGTCTATTTATATGATCCCAATTAAAATACCTTCGCGGTAACACATCGAGTTGATTTTGGTTTCAAAATGTATGGGACAAAAAACGTGAGGATGTCAATAATCAACGTTTTATAGCCTTGGGGTCAAATAGACCCCAACATACGGTCAGAAGGTTAAGAACACTGTGCCTGTGCCTAACTGTTCTCAATTAGCTTGAAACCAATGAAGTCCTACGTAGGGAGCTCTTCTCGAAGTACGTCAGTAAAACTACGTACCAATAAGCTTAAAATCATTTCTGAGCCACATGCCGTCGCAAATATGACATTTATGGCCCAAGTCGTTGTCTAAGATTCGTTTTGTATGCGAAAACAAAAAGAGTGCGAAGCTTGCGAAGAAAAAAAAAGCGATGAGCAAGCACAATAATAACAAACACCCCTCTCCCAACAGGTTCGCGTTCCACGTTCGATATTAGATTAGAGCGCACACATGTATGTATGTGTTAGTATATACTCACATATATACTATTGCAACGATGCTGCACGATTGCTGGCAGTGGTCTCCACTGAAGGAAAATTGTGGGCAATGATTTGAATAATTATTTTGAACATTGCTCAGCTTCAGGACAACGCAGGAGAATGTTTTATATCTCAAATGAATCAGGGACAAATTTACTAATTTCCCCAATTAATTAGTTTTCCAATCCGATAAGCCATTATTGAGTAAGGGCTGTATAATCATAATTTTCGTCACGGATATGCAGTTTTTTTTTTACTATTATCTTAACGCTTAAAAGGAATACTGTGATTATGTATATGCTATAACCTGGCCAGAGGACATATCTATGAATAAAAAAAATAAAACACGTTAATCGGATAAGTGGTTCTCGATTCAATTGGCAACGAACAGAAATAGACTTTGCATTTTATAATATGCAAGAAAAATGATGTATGTAGGTACATACATACATACATACAGACTCAACTATACTACCAAGTTAAAGCCACAAATATCAAGGTATATCGTATCCAAATACAACGTAATATCGTCCTTAAATAAAAACAAATTTGTGTTGTTGTGACGAGAGTGCGCACAAACGATAAGAAGTAACAGATGAGTTAATTAATGCACAAAAAATCGCTACAATGCAAAACAGAAGAATATATTCCTAGCCAAAAATAGAAAAATTAAACAACTGAAGGATACCGAAGAGATTCGGAATTCTTAACAACATCCGGAGATTTTATAACAAAACCAAGCAGATGTCTTTCAGACCGGAACAAAGTCTAACACCAGCAACCAATAAAATACCAAATAATGGTGTATTCCGAAATACTTCAGGACGACACTCACAGACTGAAAAATTGACTGCGGATAGCGTAGAACATGATAAAGTGAGAGACTATAAGTATCTCATAGTCATTATTACATACATCTCGATTGTCGTTTGAAGAAACATGCCCAATAAAGAAGAAAAAACAAACTCAAAGCAGCAACAAAAAAAAGGCTAATAATTTATAACTGGAGAAGCATCCTGGTTGGTAATCAAGCACACAAATAGGGTATTTTTCTTTAAGTTCAAAAAGAAATCCAGATTGAGATACTTTAATAAAAAATAAATAAATAATATCTTCACGTTGCCAAGAAATGCACCTGAAAACTGAAAACATAAAACTGGCATATCGGCGTTAATCTTCACGATTTTCATTGCATATCCTCTACGTGTTGAAAATAAGTTATCGGCTTCATAAAACAGTCGTAAATCACCTTCTGCACCGAAGAGTGCCCTTTTTCAGCCAATGGCTGTTGAGAGGTTAGTGCGCGTTAAAATAATGTTCCTTAAATGGAAGCGGTGGCAGGTGTTAGCATGTTCGCAAAGTGTCGATTAAGATCGAAGGATCCCTTCGTTCAGAAAACTTATCAACACGACCACGTGCAGAAAAACTACTTTCAAGACCAAAACCTATTTGGATGCAATCTTCAACTTTTTATGTAAATTGAATGTCGATAAAGGAATGCTTTTACATTTTTTTTTTTTTTAATTTAATCTAAGGACATGTGTTTTTACATGCAAGATAGAACCGAACACATGCTGATTTACCGTATGGTACGGGATAGGAATGTGCTGTCTTGCCAACTAATATTCAACCAAAAAAAAAGGAAAACTCAGCACAGAAGAAGCGCGAAGCTTTAGAAGGACGAAAAAACACGAACCATTACCTATTTATTTCCTGGTCCTCATCCTTCAGTTCGCCTATAAACCCTTAAAACTCCTCAAACAGAAGCATTATTTAAGCACAAGACATAAAATCTAAACAAAGCTGACATATGACATTGTCAGGAAAATACTCGTGTCCACCCATGTATGAGTAGAAATGCAACAGGATACGAGTACCTACATAAATGATAACCATTAACACATACTCGTACTCGTACTCGACATTCCTTCGCGTTCACGTCGATTTTTTGTGTACTCGTGTACATTAGTCATGGTCACGCTTCGCAAGAACGTAAACGCCTAATTTTGGCCATAATTCTCCGACAATGTAAACACCGCTTTACTTTTACGAATATACTCGTACCAATTTTTATAAACAGAATGAGCAAATAAACATGTTAATAATACGTGAACAAAAGTATCTGTATCATGATCTCTTGGTTCGTTTTGTTAAACGAATGGGACGCCATAAACTGACGACGCTCGTTTGTCATGAAGACATTTTCCCCAAAATTGTAGCCAACCTGTTTTTTTTTTTTTTATTTTTTGAATTTCAAAATTTTACAGGAGAATACAAAAATAGTAATGCTACAATTTTAAAGACAATCAATCAATTAAGGACTTGTGAACCAAAAAAAAAAAAACAAAAAAATTGATACAGGGAGCTTCATGCGGATAACAATCGATTGCTCAATTTAGGACAAAACAAAATTATAGGCGTGGAATGGGGCCTAACTCCGTATTTGATGGAAAGAAATCAGGTCCAGTGATGTCATCATTTTTAAAGCTTTAACTTTAGAAATGTCATATACTTAAAATAAGTCTCTCGTAATTTTTTCTGAAGACGCTCGAGAGACTACTCGACTTCGAAATAAGGAACAAACTCGAAAGAAACATACCCCTCTATGATGCACAACACGCATACTCCAATGGTAGATCTGTAGAAACAGCGCTCCATAAGGTTACAGTAACAATTGAGAAAACTTCCAGTTAGCCCGGTCCTTAGCTAACCGCCTCCAGTTGCGCACGTTCACAGTCCATTTTCTAATCATCTGTGAATACCGTTGTATTGAAATCTTACACCACCCTCCCTTGATTTCATTCCTCTCTGCTTGGAATATTAGCAGCGAAGAGCTGCTTGTAGTAATGCTTGGGATATTGTAGTTGGATACATAACCAGACCATTTCGTATAGTGTATCCAGGATTTTACTGTGTCCATATGCCCTGGCAATCAAGCACACAAATTTCTTGAGTTGGACTACATTGCACAGCGCTGTGCTTTTGATATGAAGATCAAGTGGCAAAATGTGCAATAAGACATCTCAATGTATCTATAATATCTATGCATGCAGTTCTTTGGCGTCTTCTAAATTTGTTGACGTTGAATTTCCTGCTCAAGGTGGGCCACCTCACTATGAACCCGTTGGTGAGAATTGGATACACAACAGCCAGCGGTATACATCCATAGAGTAATTTTTGGCTGAACTCCACATTTTTACCAAAGGTTTTAGTGCAGGCGTAGAAGGCTATGCATACTTTCTTAAGCCGTAGTTCAGTATTCTCCTTCCAACTAAGTTCTGAGTCAAGGACTTAGCACTGGAGGATAGTGAGAGTGTTTCTCCGTTCAATTTGGGAAGATCAAAGGCTTGTACTGTGGTTTTGATGATAAAAAGCATCTTTCGGGTTTGCTTGGATTAACACCCAGGCTAGAGCTTGCCGCCCATCTGTTTACTTTATCCAAAGTGCTTTCCATGAATTCACTTATCTCAGAGAGAAACTTCAATGACACTTAAATTAAACTCGTACTCGTACCTTAAATTATTTAAAAATATCCTCAATGTGGGTATTGTTACAATGGTTGTAGTGAAAAACCTACCGTTGATGGTTTCTTCTTTTTTTAACTCAGTGATGAAGTCTTTAAAATTTACTTTACATCAAATGTGAGTTAACTCAGAGCATTGATTTTAAATATCTTTAGATTTTAGGAAAACTGGAGGAAAAAATAACACAACAATACATATCTATTCAAAGGACTGTCATTTATAATTTAATTGGGTCTTCATTTGCATAAATATTTCGGAACTTTATATTTTACAAAATGAGATGACATACTTCCATGAACCATGAAGCATGACTTCTTGAACATAACCTAAAAATGAAAATAAGCCTCTGTGGAATATGAAATTACATTCAGCAAGATTATGTTTTGCGGTGTGTTTCCACTCTCCGCATCCAATTGGAGAAGTTCTTTGGCGAAACAATAAAGTCTTCCTTAATTAATGTAATGCCAGTTTAGGTCATGAATTTGGTGACATACATACTCGTATTATTATCTTTGGAAGTGAGCTAGTGCGGGTCCTAAAGGACTTTCTTTATTAAAGCAAGATGATTATTTTAAGGCAAAATTTAAGACTTAAAATTTTTTAGATGGTAGATGATGATCCTTATAAATGTTCAAGTAAATATTTTTCAACCATATCTTTATAAATGTACAGACACGAAATGGATGCTAAGGACGAGACTAATAGTCTTTTAATGCTTGACTAGATACATTGGATTTTCGCAAAGATTCATATTTACTTTTCCAGTTCGATATTTTCGCGTCATTTTCATCAATATCATGGTTAGTTCTAACAGACGATTTGCAAATGTGATACATTTACAAGTAATTTGCGTTTCGAAAATGACTTCATGTCCCGTAATATTTAATTATTTAATCGATCGAAAACCCTTGAGTAGGAGTTAATGTATTCAAGGACCTTTATATCATGCATGACTTGACATTTTCTGGATAAAAAAGGCATATTGATTAGGTATACCATCGCCGAACCAAATTCAGTCATTGGATTTATTAAGTTAAATGGAAGGGATTCTACTGATGTACATATATGTATTAGATAGGTACCCATATTCATTGCCATCCTTATACATAAGTACATAATATCGATTCATAAATACATTAGTGTCATTTTAAATTCTGCATACCTTTAAAACTCATGCTGATCGACACAGAATACCTTTGCTAAATATAATTTTGGTTAATGCATTGAAATTTTCTGTCCCACAAATAACTTTATAAAAATATGTTTTTATCTGTAAATTATTTTTTTAAAAATAAATGTAATTTCCATAAAAAGGGAAAGAAGGAGTTCATTATCTTAGAAATTTTCCACCAGATTACGCACAGTTTTGGTGTTTAAAAAGCCTTTTTGGCTGAAATTTAAATTAAAATGTACACCGGAATGAGCAGCTGAATATTATGATTTTTTCACTTTTTTTATTAATCTAACATTTCTAACTTTTTTTTATCAAAGGTCGAGATAAACCCTCTTGATAGTAATACACACAGCTGGGACCCTACTCTGTATTTCGTTACGAAAGTCAATCCTATTCGAAATTGCTTTTCGTTTCGCTTTTAAATTGGTACTCTGTAACACTTTCGAAATGTAAAAAATACTACTAGATGCTTTTTCCACTTTAGAATTTTTTTTTGTGGAGTCTCGATGTATTTCTTATGAGATATGTCAAATAAATAAACCCAGAATAGAAGGAAAATATTGTTATGATTTTTAAATGAAGAATTTAATATAATAAGACAGAAAAATGTATTCTGTTGCACTTCGGATGGACGAAGAAATAAATTAAGAACGGATTGAGCGGAAAATTATACGGGACAAATCAAATATTATTAAAAAAGGTGATAAAAGGTAAAACTCGGTTGGTACCAATGATTCATATCACTAGAGACTAGAGTTGGGCTAAGCCGTGAATTTATGTTCACTGGTATAACTGTGAACGTGATTTTTTATTCACTGTGAATATAACCAGTGAACGTGAATTAACGACGATGTGACTATGAAACCACATAAACTACTATAAAACTACATATAATTTACATACAATTAATTACTGACTATGTAATGTGTAAATATGCATGTACATACGTTTGCATGTATACTAGCCGTACTAGCCGTTAAAAACATTTCGACTCAATAATTCAAAAATAAACTTAGCCCAGAAACTAATGATATTAACGGATGATTGATTTCCATATGCCTTTTCAAATTGCACATATATTACATTTTACGAAACTTTCGCCAATTCAAAGAAATTCCACAAAAAACAAGTTTTTCTTCGCTTTGTTATTGGCGGCATCTTCAAAGTATTTTTTATTTTTTTTGTAAATATGTAGTCCTAAACACCAAACAAACAAATGCATGTAAATTTCCTTAAAATCACATATTCGCATGCACAGAACTAAACTAGCACACACAAATTCTTAGAACCGCTACGAAGTTCAACCTTCATCCCTTTTTTCAGCGGCAATTCTCAATGCAACCCAGCGAACAATATACATAACACACTATACATATATGTTTGTGTGTGCAAGGCAGCATTATTCAGTATAGTATACACAATATCGTTCACCGCGTTCTGCTTTGTTCTACGTATCATTCACTGCCTCGCACTCCACGTTCATACTCGCGACCGCGACTTTTGTTGTGAAATCGTTATTTGCGAATTCCAAACTGTGACGTGAAACCATTCACTATTTATTTCCAAGTCGTTAACAGACGTTAACAGTTATTTTTCGTTCACGGTGAATAATTCACTGGTACTGATTGTATGCTCATCACTACTAGAGACCGGATTATATGCATTTGCATATTTGCATATGCATTTGCATATTTTGACCATTTTGCCCGGTTGTTGCATATTTTCGCTACAAATCTACTTGGCGGCACCACGATCACGCGGGAAATGGTAGAGCAGACGTACATATAATCCAGTCCCTAGTTTGACAGTGTAAATATATACTCATTTCATCGACAAAGAAAGTGCTTTTTAGGGCACCTGCTCTTATTAAAGCCTTGAAAGAAAAACTGCCAAATGTGCCTTTACCTACTGAAACAGAGATTACTCGATGGGGAACGTGAATTGAGCCTGTACTGTTTTACAGTGAACATTTTGAGGACATCAAAGGCGTAATTACAGACTTCGATAGTACGGAGGCTGTAGCAGTTTGTAAATCCAAGGAAGTGCTTAACAACCACAGCATTAAAAAAAACATTACTGTGATTAGCACTCCATTTTTCCGACCTGCGAGAATTAAAAAGCTCGAGACTCAGGGTATGGCGTTGATGGAATTTGTTAAGAACAAATAAAATACGCCGAATGAACTCCGCATTGTCAGATATATTCACCGCTTAACTTAAGGAGAAATATGAAACAATTTTGAGCAATAAACCAGGCTTTGAATCTTTGTGCCAAGTAAATAGTTTTATCAATGGGACGGGTGAACTTTTGCCAAAAACGACAAGTGCTAACCTAGCACCCTAATGCAAGTACTGCTCAGTTACCTTAGTGGATGTGGGACGGTCCTTTTCCACTCACAAAAACATTTTCATTCATCGAAGACACAATATTACCACCGAACATTCGAAGCAGTACCTGATTAATTTACGTTTATGAAATTAACAAATAAATTTAAGAACTGCTAATTACATTCGTTTTAAATACTATTAATTAGTATTTCTATTACTAATACTATGCTGAATTAGAAATAAAAATCTTAGAACTAATATTTTTTCAGTTTTTAATGTTGCATATTTTGACACTTTTCATGCATATTTCAAGGTTTCTATGTTGCATATAATCCGGTCTTTACATATCACCATTACTTATCATTTATTATTTTAGTTTTGTTCAGAACTTTCACATTTCGAAGGATGCTTTTTTGTATGTTTTGAATTGCATACGAGATGAACATCCTTCTACTTTGGGATCCACTGGAGTTCCTGTAAATTTAAAATAACCGATGATGCATCATCAAACAGCATTGAACAGTAACATGGAGAACATAATGATGCCTACTCCAACATTGTTGAGAGAATACGAGAGCAAATCACAAATAATTTAATAAATCAATAAACACAAAAAATAAAGACACAAATTTATTTAGATTTAATAATTCCTAAAAATTAATTGTCCTTTGGCTAAATCGTGATGTGTACACATGAATTGCTTGCTTATAATTGTTATCATCACAAAGATTTTCATAAAAACTTACATTTTCAGGTACTTTAAAATCCTTCCATTACCGAATTTGTTGTAGAAACAAATTTTCCATTTTTCAATGATTTTGACATTAGGAAACGAGTTACAGTACCAAATTTCCACTTTCGGAAATGTAAATCCGAAAGTAGTAGATTTCATTCCGCTATCGAAATAGAGAGTACAAAATATTCGTTTTCGGAAAATTTCACTTTCGAAACGAAATACAGAGTAGGGCCTGGTCTATGAATATTAATTTTTTAAATACAGTGCACGTCGCTTAATGTGATCACTTTGGGACCTGGTTAAATTGATAACAATAACCGATGTAGAAGTGAATGGGTAACTAAAAAATAAACTAATAAAAAGTGTTTTTTATAGGAAGGTATGTATTCATACGTATCTATGTATTTAACAAAAAATAAGATTTTAATACATGCATACAGAATACCGCCGCGCGCCGCCGAGCAAATTCCCATTTGCTGCGTTTGAAATAAACTGAACAAAGAACAGAAATGTCACCGCTTTTTCTTAAAACCTGCGCACATATGTATGTTACATACATACGTTGCATCGTTTCCCAGTGCACTGGTTCCTCGCTTTGCGTGACTTCTTTTTGCGCGGTTTCACTTTTGCGCAAAATAAATTTGTCTACCAAAATTCGATTCGGTGTTAATAAATGCTAAACATACATTTAATTTTTCAGGAACGCAACACCATAAATTACATGAAATTCATACTTCGCTTTGCGCGATTTCGCATTGCGCGAACATTTTCATTCCACTAATCCCCCGCGCGAAGCCGGCGACCAGTGTGTGTCGTATTGAGACACACAAATACTGTTGACATACAAACATTCCGGGTGTGGATCGCCAAAGGGAATGAATATGTGGCAAATTGAATAAAAAATGATAACAATAACCGATGTGCTGATTAATACAAAAACCAAATTTATCCTGTGCAATTGTATATAATTGTTTGGGACTGTGTCAAAGTGATAATATTATGCGAATGACAACATTAATGATACAGTATCTTATAAAATAGTGTAAGCTTCATTGAACATATTTATATTTATTAACTTCAGTGAAAAGTCAATAGTTTAACAGCTCAATATTCAATTATTGCATCACTATAAAGTACTTCATTGAAGAAAAACAAAGGAAAGTTACCTTAATGCCCCTATTCTGACTGTGATGTGGTCACAATTCACCAATGTCAGTGATGCGAAAATTGTGATGCTTCTCTTGTGAGGTTTCTTGTGAGCGATCAGGTGTTTGGTATTCTGGCCAGCACCTCACAAGAAAACACCCAAGAATAGTTACCACGGTGTGGTGAATTCATTGTCATGTCAAAAAATTATTTTTTTGACAATCATTATTTTCTTTTCCATTTCCACATCAAGTTGGAAATAGAAGATTGGGAAATAAATAATAAAATAACGAATAATGGCGGAAATAACGAATGAACAGCTATCATTTAATGAGAAAGCATCATTCCTTTCCCGCAAATTCCGTAAAATTCTTCCACGCTGTAATCTAAAAGAATTGCAATATTAACTACATTTGTATACTGTCCAACAAGAAATGAATATATTTTATTACCTTTCCTCTTTTTTGTTCATTTTACTCTCAAGCAGCAAAATCAAAACTTCTTCCATTTGTTTTTCAAATTTAACAATATGTGATTCCTTATTTTTCTCTTGTGATCAGCTTGTGAACTGCTCAATCGGACATCACAATTTTGACAGTTCTTGTGATGCTCACAAATTGTGACTCACCACGATCTTGTGAGGTTGTTGTGACTTATGAGGAATCACAGAGGTATGCCAGAATACGGGCATAAAATACAATATGAAAAAAAAAGAAGCAAAGGCACAAGTTTTACAAATCTCAACATCATCATCGAAGTGTTTCCAAATATCGCTTGAGTCTCATCCTGAACAGGGTCGTGCAACTTTTTTTTCGAACGAAAATGGGGAAAGAATTCCACAACCGCACTGCATACACAAAGAATTATCGGTTAGATACTAGGTACATACAGCAGCCTAACACGATTAATCAAAAAACTCAATCGGCAAATCATTCAGGCATAATTTTGGAAAATAAGACGTATCAATAGACCTTCTTAAGATAACCAATCATTTTGCCTTAGATGAATTTAGGCAGGGGCAATTGGATCGCGGTAAGGACAGAATTCTGTTAATTTCAAAAGCTGAATTTTCCACTAGACCTAAAGGAAAACCTTTTTCGTACCTAAACATCATTGCTGATGATGTCGATTTAAGAGCTTTTGATTCTCAAGCGGAGATTTTTTATGTACATTGTGAATAACAGTGGGCCCAATATTGTACCTTGTGGAATGCCTCTACTTAGTTGCAGCAAACCTGATATACAGTTATTAGATAGGTACAACTGCCTGATGTGTGTTGTTCAGGTAAGAGGTGAGACAAAACCATATTCAAGGAAGGTGGTGAAAAATTTAATGCACTTATAAGCTTGCTAGATACATATGTAAGATATTATGGTTTACTGTGTCAAATTGCATTAGAGAAATATAATAAAACAGTATACATGACATTGCATGAAGCATTCTATCAACTCCTTTTTACAAACGAGAACTGACAAATAATATTTACCAAAATGGCGTCCACACAATTTCGTAGTCGAACGAAATATATATTATTACACAACCTGTGTTTATGACAGTGGATGCATTCTTTTCAGGCGGTAACCTCTTCCCTTGACGTGAAACGCCAGTCATTTCTTTTAAGTTTTTGAAACAAAAATAAAAATTCCAGTATTCCATAGAATATTATGGATGAGGCAGCATTCAGTTTCAATTCAATTCAATTTTATTCATTATTCTCAATAACCAAACATTTTTTATAACTTAACTATAAGTGCCTAATGTAAGTTATGAGAAAAGTTTATGGCATTTTTATTTTTAGGAAGAAAAAAATAGAGTTAAAGCCATATTTCATAAAAAATATTCATAGTTCATAGCATTTCGTTACGTTACCCGACCAGTTTCGCTGTGGCGCTGGCAATTAGCATCTCTAGTTTCTTCACTGAAATGGGTCATTTACTTTCCAACTCATCGTTGAATTGGACGCATCAGCGTTAAAATTATGCATTGCGTGCGAATCAAAAAAAAACCTGGCAAAAATATTTCCGCTGAAAAAGACCGCCATCACTTTTTCAGCATTTTCGCAGAAAAAATTTCTTTCGACTGAACTTTCAGTTTAGGTTGTGCTTAAACATGGCCACCTTACATTGAAGTTGTTACGCAAATACCAGCAAACCTGATTTTTTCTAAGTGAGACGATTCCAATGTTCGCAATTTTCACTCGGCATCTTCGTAGATAATATGTGTATCATGGATTTTGTCGAACCTGTCGTTTTCAATAGGACATTTAGAACGGTCTTCGTCAAAAACAGATATTTGGTCACACTTTAATTGAATATCTGATCGCAATCCTCAAAGATTTAGGATCCTTATATGGCGCATGTAACTTCTCTCCGATTTTCTCACATAGCTTCTCATTGAATAAAATAAAAGGAATCGAGCCACTGACCTAAAAACAATCTTGCTCTATTTTAAGAGCTATTTAGACACAACGAGTCTATGAACCCTTATTCAATTTTGGCAGGTGTCATTTTGAGGTTTGTCGTGAAACACAAACACTTAGTCGTGAAACACTCAATAACAATTCTTCGTGGGTTTGACGTGTATTAAGACTTTTTGTTTTTTGAAGTACATTTTGTTAATTTAATTTTACTTTAGTTTTTATTAATAACTTTTTGTGTAACTTCCTAGTTAAATATTGTGCTCTTATTCCCTAGCTTTATATTATTCTCATACGACCGGAACGCAATGTCCGCCAGAGTATGATGCCGCCGCGATATGGAATGCATCGTGGTACGGGAACGGGCCCATCCTCAATGATGGCTGCTGCCGTCGTTACGGCCGCCACATGCGCTCAAGAGGAGAAAATACAAAAACATATTACACCAACGAGTACAGGTATGTACAGTATAGGTTGTTTTTGTTTTAGTGAAATGTTTGTGCTGATCTAAATAAAAAGTCCAATCAAAAAGATGGTGTAGAAAAAAATTCCTTCTTCTAAACGAATACATATTTAGTTTTATTTTATTTTTTTTTAATATCATAAAAGCGATTGAACAAAAATAGGCACATATGTAAATTGGCATTAAAATAATAAATTAAAATGATTTTTTTTCTTGTAATTTCATTTGTGAGTAAGAAATAAGAAATATCTGTCTAGTATCCTGTATCCAGAATGACCGCCTTTGTTTTTCTGAAAGCAAGTTTAAACAGGAATAAATCTCGTAAATTGAAATATTTGAATACGTGCGAAGTTGCTTTGTTTTTTCCTATATCCATTTCCACGAATAATAAATACATTTTTTTTCTTGCAAAAATAATGCTTATGTTGTCAGCGATATGCAGTCATGTTCGCTCCTTCCTCCTGCAATGTTGCAGCAAAACAAAATCACCTATTTGACATTAGCATCCTGACTGTCATTGCACTTTTTTTTATAATCCACACACACATTAATACAAGTGTTGCCGTTTTGTTTGCGCAAAAAACTATGCCCCCGAATAACAATGTATCTACGTGATAATCGTATAGCGACCCGTATACATTTCACAAAAGAAAAATATATTTCCCACACTCATATAAACTCTTTTTCTTTTACTAAAAAATATTTTTTCCAGAAGAAAACAACACTGCTAAGGTCAAGCTATGCGAAATGGCAACACAAACAATCACCCTCTCGCACATATTCACCAGTGCCAGCCTGAGCAGCACCTATCAAAGTATACCATTTGTCGATCAAATTGTGCCAAACATAAACGATTCAATGCTGAATCACAATCATATTGAACATCAAGTGGCGACCAATAATAAAATCAACAGCAACAGTCACTGCAATCAGTCCTCATCGCCTTCCATGCCGGCAGTGACTATACTGACAACGACATCGACAACGATGAACACGACACCGACATCACCCAAGCGCTTCATTGAGTCAAATGGCAGCAACAGGGACGAAAGTGAAAAGCATACGTTGCAACAACAATCAAATCAAATCCATACGATATCCGCAACGACAACAATCAGTGAAAATAACGTAATCGATACCAGCTTATAGCAAGGTGAGAAAAGTAATAAATTGGAACGAGATTACAGCAATGGTGATAACAGTGGTTCTGAGAATAAGAAGCGATATGCTATTCCGGTTTAGGTATCTCTCATAATGCACATACATACATTTTAGTATATGTTTGTATGTGTGTATATTTTAAAAAGTGAAAATGCTTTAAAAAATAAAACCAAACTATTTGATGTGATTGCGCACTTTTTTTACGAAACAAATACATAGTTGTACCTAACAAAGGATGGAAAGGGAAAATTTTGTGTAGTTTTTTTTTTAACATAAATACATATGGTATGTATCTATGTAGTATCTAGCTTTGCATATCTTGTTTTCCAGGGATGTTATGAGAATTAGTTTTATGGAAATTAACACTGTGAATAGTTAAATTATTAATGCCAATGGATAATTTATTTAGGTTTTTTTTTTAATCACCCACTACGACACTTTTTTTTCCAAATAGGCTGACTATTTGTGTTGTTGAATGTCAAATCTGGATATGGCCGTTGAAGTTTTCCCGCGGTTATTTGGATTAAACACTCCAAATTATGTGCTTATTAAAATGCTAAAAATGTCCCGTGGTGAAAAACATTGAGCAGTGTCCTTCATCATACAATCCCAGTAGTCTTCGTCCTGCAGTAAATCGAATTTTTCACCCGCTTCTTTGTAGGTTGCCCGTTCCTTTCCATTTACCTTTTTGAATTTGTAAGAAATGTTGGTACTACTCACTTAGTTAAGCATTCGACTATTGCCACATGACTGGCTTAAAGACGACCAAGACGTGCGACTGGTAAACACTGTGCGGGAAAAGTAGACGAATAATACGGTTACTCGGCATACAGACAATGCAGTCCTCAGGGCCGGGTCTTAAAATGTTAACGACAGGTCCTGGTATCTACTGTATGGAAGTAGAGCTAAAAGTATCCCTATGACTCGCGGATGCCTGCAAGCAGAAGTTCTAGCCGTACTTCCTTATAATGAAACGAATATCCAGCAAGAATATTGTTATTTAAATTGACAGTCAGACTGCACTTAAGGCGCTAGAATAGTTCACTACCAAATCGGCACTAATCAGGAGCTGCCGAATATAATCAGGAGCTACGAAAAATGCAATAAATGCGTTAATGTTAATAACTCCAAGTTTTTAAAAAATGATTCAATGCAGAGGGTAAAAAGTCAGGCTATTCCAAAACTTGCCTGAATGTACGAGTATTATCATAATTCATAACCCTTTCAGTGCAGTAAACTGATTTGGATAGCGAAGAAAGAAAAGAAAAATATATTTTTTGTGAGCTACGATATCAAGGAACTCAAAAAGGACCTGCACATATTTTTTTTTTTTTTATAATCTACACACGCTAAATGGGATATGAATAGGTACCCTTATAATGTTTACACACAGCGCGAGCACATGAATGTCAAGAACGAGAGACAGACAGATCGACGTAGTGATAAAAATCTCAGATGTTAGGTTTCAAGTAACTCTATGGGTGGTGTCCAGGATAACTGGAGAGTTGTGTATTATTGAAAGTTATGCCACTGATTATGATTCACAGACGTTTTTTCCATATGTTTCCTATTATAGTTTGTGCGATCAATAGCCATACCAGCCAGTGTTATGCCTTCGCAGTAGGTTTTGATATTAGCTTCTGAAACTGATCATCTTATTTTTATTCCGTGAGAAATAAATGTTTCGGCGAAATCTGGGGTCGAATCGCGTCCTCCGTGAACGGATCGGCAATCGTACGAACAACAATTACGTGATCCGTCATACGAACGAACGTATTGAGATTGTTTCATACGAATGCTAACGGGACGTAATTTTTTAATTTGACGTGGTATTTGTAATAGAATAAAGTTAAAATGGTAATAGTCCAAACGTCAAACAAATGTCATTCAGAAGTAAAATTCCGCAAAATAAAACTTTTTTAATTTTAAAGAGATAATTTTAGATAGATAGACATCAAACATTGTCTATTTAATACCTAAAATTCATTTATTTTTGGTTTACAAAACATAAGAATATAGTTAAAACTTTTTTTGATAAAATTTACATAAATATAAATATAAATAATACAAAAAAACAAAAATAGTTAATCACACTTCATATTCACGACTTATTTAATATTTGTATACATGTGGCTATCTTCACAATCATTGTCTTGTTCCCTGCGACTGTCTGTTGGATAGCCTTCCAATCGGCGTTGCCGATGTGGCACGATCGTGCCATTATGGCACTTTTTAATTAAAATGGCACGGTGGCACTTTAAGATTCCATATGGCACCATTTCACATTGATTTTGGAATAAGTAAAATAATGTGATGGAATCGCAAAAATATTCCTTAAAAGAACAAATTTTTTAACTCTTTACATTCACTCACAGCATTTATATACGCTGCGCTGAAAACATTAATTTTCGATTATCCTCATTGGTGCCAACACCTTATCCGCCAAATTATTTTCTAGTTTGAATCATTTGAATGTTATCTGAGAAATATGTCATAACGCGTTATATGTATGTATTAAAAAAACTGAAAAAGGGTGTTTTTCTATCTATTTTTGCTGGTGGCACGCAATGGCTCAGAATGGCACCTTATTTTGTCAGTGGTGGCACGGAAAAAAAATGTTCTGCGGCAACGCTGATTCCAATATCAATCGAAGGGACTCCTCCACAGAATCTTTGGAAAAGTACTTCTTGGCGTGTTTGAAGTCTTAGCTTTTGACTCGAGTAACTGGGGACTACCAAATGTCTTAATCTTTGGAAGTCCCTTAACTGATGCTTCCAATCCGGTTGCTTCAATCAACAAATTGTCTTCTTCCGTCAGATGTTTCCCTTCATATGGTCCACCTCCTGTTCTGTTTTTGGATGTTTATTAAATGATATTTTTTTTTTTTGCTTAAAACTTTTGGTCTGCAAAAACCTTAAACAAAATTTAAAATAATAAGTAGAGATTCAGTAAATTAAATGTGTTTTCCGACCTTCTCCGACGTTTTCGTTTCTTTAACCGGAGGTACTAGAGCATTTAATTTTGTGCTCAAGCAATCTCTCATGTTCTCTGCCAAAACGATCTTCTGAGTAGAGTTTATTTTGTTTCAATTTGTCCTAGAAATTTATTTTTTTTAATGCATATACCTACATATATTAATTAAAATCCAAATAGATTTATAATCAATTTATAATTATAAAACTTACATTTTTCTTTATTAATTTTCGCACGACAGAAATTACGAACACTAAAAACCAACCGAATGACTTTAGGTCAAAAAGAAAAATTATAACATCAATGCGAAAATGACAAAAAATAACCACGTAACCAATAAAAGCCACGTGATTTGTTTCTTATACGTAGCTAACATGGCTTAGTTCATCTACTAACAATATGTATTATTATCTACAGTTTTAAGAACGAGCCTCAGGTTGATGTGCGAATACTAAGCTGGTTTCATAATACATACATACATATTTAAATAACAAAAATTAAATGATAAAAAATTGCTCTACCTTTTGGTTTTAGAGGTGTCCTCTGGCATGCTTCAAGGAAGTCGCTTGGGGCCATTGCTTTTTACTTTGTAATTATATGACTTTTACGAATGAACTTAAATTGTTTCTGCACAATGCAATAACAACAGGGAATTATAACGAGCCTTTAAGAGAATGACTATGATCCTAGCATTCGCCCATGACGTAAAGTATCTATCAGTTATTAAGTTTTATTTTATAAATAATAAAATCTCCGGATTCGATTCGATACTCTCGATCGCCGATTCTGTACTCATCTGTGGACTTTAGTTGAGCCAAATACGAATACTAGAAGTATAGGTATGCTCGTGGCAAATTACCTCATTTTAGGTTAAGAAAACGGCCAACACAAAGACACCTTTCTAAAAGAACCTAAGTATTATATCGTATTGTAAATTAAATACAAAACAATATAAAGGATTGCATGTAATTACATTTCACAAACAGAACAGTATTCCAGGGTTAAATTCGTTATTAATTTATTAACCCAGTAAAATTTCTGGGATTGGTCATACCTACATAAATTTACACATCTACATACATATGTATGTATATAGGTATAAGAGCAACCTTAAGATTTTAGTGTTTCATAAGCTTTTTTTGTTTGGTGTAATAAAACTTTTTTTTTATGACACTAGTTATATTTCACCACGCCCAAAAGAATAACTATCATAACAAAGTAGCTTAATGTAGTAATAAAATCCACACCATTAAGCCAAGGATAACAACTGTGTGAAGTATACATATAGGAACAGCAGCAGCAGTGACAACAAACGTATCTCTGATAAATTATGCGCTGCGATTTATTACCCAGGACACCTTTTGTTGGTGTCGAGCCTTTCTGGCATATCTGCACTTGAGAATCTTTGTTAGCTTTATTTTTTTTTTTTTTTATTTCTCTTCTGAGAAAAGAAAAGTTCATACATCTTCGGGTATATATCCTGGTAAACAAATCGACAGGGTCGCAGAATCTTATCTATTGTAATTCGTTATTTGCTCCTCGTACACATACCTAGTTAGTATGTAGCTACTTGCACGTAAAGTTGTTCTCTTTTTCTCGAATTATCCTGACTTTCAAGGAACGAGTGTGTATTATTTGTTTGACCTTTCTGAGGTTGTCTGTGAAATATGCCAATTGTATGATGTCTACATATAGTAATATATATTTGAATGCGAACTCGCAGACGTCGCGTCGTAAGATCCAGTCAGTAAACCTTTTTTTTAGCTCGAAAATATTTCAATTGCCAAAATAATGTTAGGAAACTAAGACTCAATGAAAATCATCTGTGTATGTATAGAGATACATACCACTTTCTTTGTCAGTGCCCAGCTCTCTGTCACACTCGATTTAAGTTTCTTTCAAGATTAGGAGGAAGGATATCGGCAGCTTTATGAAAGGTGCTTTAAGAAGCGCTAGGTTAAACCTCCACGCAAACAAGGAACTAATCTTATGAACATCGCAAGGGATCTATACTGAGATAAGTTTGTCATTCGTCAGTATTAAGCAACAAATCTATCCTTATCTTTCTTAATTGCCTATAGATACGAGTACAAACATACCAAATACCTATGCATATGTAGGTAAGATATGTTTTTGAAAACAGCAAAGTTTCGGTAGAGTCTATTTATCATTTTTTACGCATAATACAGTGCAGCACAAAAATAATTATTCGAATGGATAATGGACAGAAATTATAGATTCTGTTAGTGGAACTTTGACATTTAAATAAAAATATGTGTTTAATGTCTTACTGCACAATTCAAAATCACTGACACGGACTCCATACGAGATAGACCAAGAAATCGGGTTTAAGTGAAAACGTTAAAAATCGGTTCTTCGGAATAACACAAGCCGCGTTTTATTATCACCCTTGATCTAGATTGAATCATTGGCGCGTCTGCATTACAATAACAATACGAGATCTTGCTTTTCATTTGGATCTATTTTAGTGATCCCAAATTTAGTTCGGCTATTTCTCAGTAGGATGCACTATCGCTTGTGAATTTTGATTATCTGTGTCTGCGCTAAAAACCTGTATAATAAAACGGCAACTTCGCGCGTATTGTCTGTGTCTGTACTAAAGGTTGTGTAATAAAATGGCAACTTCACGCTAAATGTCTGTGTCTGTGCTAAAGATTGTGTCATAAAACGATAACTTCCTGCTAAATGTCTGTGTCTGCGCTAAAAAGGTGTGCAATATAAGCCAGTTTGTTTTATTATGCCCGTGATCTGATCCAGATCAGAGCAGCATAATAAAACGCGGCTACAATTGCCGTATTTTCTTTTGCCGATGATCCATATAGATCATTGGTTTGTATGCATTACAACAACAATACGAAAACTTGCTTTTTATCAGGATCAATTTTCGCGATCCAAAAATTAGTTCGACTATTTTTCACTAGGATTTTTTTTTCCCCCCCGATGGTAGGTGAAAATCTTCCATAGACACTATGAGAATAGCAAGCGCGTGCTCATAGTAGTGTCAGATTCTTACTGACCAAAAACACCACCCTTTGATAAAATTTGTTAGGTACTGCAACTAAGTTATACTACTTATCAAGCAATTTTTCTATCATGAAATATAAACGTTTGGCAGGTTACTTTCCAATGAAAGATCCTGCATGTTCCGCAATTACAATGCGGTTAATCCTTATCTCGCCAAGTCGAAAGGTTTTGTCCTTTGTAGTCGGCGCAATAAATTCCTCTCATCCAAAATTAGTAGACCTGTATTATTAATATGTCCGATTAGTCGGTTTCTATGTTTTCGCGCGAAGCTTCTAGTTTCAGCTTCGATTGTCGGAATTCCGAGATCCCTGTGGATATCGTCGTTTCTAGCATACCACGACTCACTAGGATACACTTTCGTTTGTGACTGTTGGTATAATTATCGCCTATTGTCAAGGGTACATGTTCTCAGATTAGAATAAGAAATATTATTGGCAATCCAATTATTAATGAATATTTTCTGCTCATAATAATAGATATGTTAGCGATGTAATAGTGAAATTATAGCTACAAAATATTATTCGCATTTGGTATCTGTTAGTCAAAATTAACAACTTCCTCAACAAAGTAAAATGAGCGCATCATATGCACATAGGTATACATATACACTGCGGTTCACTGGATTAGAAGCAGGCAATTTCGGGAAATGAAAATTATCTATCTTCCGATACATGGCAGTTTCAGAAATTATGGTGGAAGAAAAAGTGGTTTGTGCTAAATGCAACGGTAAATTCCAAAATGTTAGGAAAACAGGCTAACTGTACTTCTAAGACATGTTAGCGGAATCAGTCAGATTCGCATGCATTTAAATCGGTTTATAAGATTAGAAGCAGTCAAATTACTATCGTTGTTTGTGAAGAGATTTAATTTTTTTTTGATAAAAAGTAAAGTTTGTCAATAAGAAAGGGTTAACTTTATTTTTTCTTCCAGAACGGTAAAAAAAATTGTTTGGCATTGTCAGAGGGGGCGAAAATAGACGATTACAATGCGCAAGGCTTATCCAAGCGTGCTATCGTTGTCAGAATCAATCGGACTAATCATGCTGTTGGTAATCATTTAAAGGATCCAAAAATGTACGGGAAAAAATACAAATGAAATGTTTCCACAGCCCATACAGATGCGGAAAAACGAAAAATTGTCCGATTAGTCTTCAATTCAGAGGTTTCGATAGCTAAGATCGGAGATGCAGCTGGTGTTATCTCAAGTAAATCTACTGTTCGACGTCTGATTCGAAGTGCCAAATACCACTCTTTCACCATCATTTTTTGTTCTGAAACTGTCATATATCGGAAGATAGATCATTTTCATTTCCCGAAATTGCCTGCTTCTAATCTAGTGAACCGCAGTGTACCTACATATACACATTTAAAAAAGAGTTTCTGAAATTTTTTGAAAATATTTGAAAATCTGCCATTGCGACGTAATTTCCGGTCACCCCTTGGAAAAAAGGTGCTTGCACGTTGACAGCAGAACATGACAGGATCAACTGAAGTCAAAAAAAAAAATTAGTTAAACTAGAACTTGGACGAAGGAAAAACAAAAAAGGTGAAAATTGGTATTTTGGCAGACATTTTTACAAAAAATTTAATAATTTCGGTAAAATTTGCTCCACAATTTTATTTTAAAAATAGTTGCATTAAAAAAAAATCCTTCGCCCAAGTTCTTGTCAATAATATCTCAAAGAGGTATGTAAAATTTCATCAAGATCAGTTCGGTAGTTTTTGAGAAATCTTGACAACCTGCTTTGAAAATACAGTTTCGAGAGAAACACGTTTTAAGTTTTGAGTGACAATAAAACTGAGCCCAACTGGCGTTGATCGGGCAACTTCCCAAGGCTCTATCTCCGAAACTATTACTCCGAACGACTTGAAAATTTAACACAAAATTCTAGAGATGTAGAATCATATACTATAAAATAAAGCAGTAACGCCGATTTTGTAAACACGGCTGTATCTCAGACTGGAGCCTAAACGGCTGGGCGGATTTGCTTGAAACTTCATATCTGGGGTCTGTAGGACTACACCACAAAGCCAATTTGGAATTTTCATTCTAGCCCCAAAAATTAAGGTACCTTACTTCATTTGGGACCGATTTTATAAAAAGCCGATTTTCTCGAAAACGGCTCCAACGATTTCGTTAAAATTTCACATTTAGGTTAGTTTAGACACATGCTTTGAAATGGCATACCAGGTTTTCGCCTAAAAAGTTGTACAACGGTACTTGACTTTTTAAACGATTTTCTAAAACTGGCTATTTTTCGGATATTGCTCAGTTGATCGGTATTACCGATTTTCATATAGTAACCATTTAAAAGCAAAAAAGCAATAAGAATACGATGTAATGTGAAAAGAACGTCAGCGAGTTTCCATGTACATACGTTATGTACATACAATCCCTCGCATGTTTTGCTCCTCTTGCAATACAGTTCGGTATGAAAGTGGATGCTTATGAATTGAAAAAGAAAACGAATACATCTTATTAATAAAATTGAGGAACAAATTTAAAATTATTCAAAAGTGCATCGAAATGTGAGCAGGCTGGAGGTTTTCAAAAATATTTATATAGCGTTTTGAGTGAATCAAATTTCTATCGTTTTCAAATTCCAAATCTGCCGCGGTAACAACGAAAACATAATTTGCACCAGAAAGAAATGTCGAAAAAAGAACAGGGTAATGTTGTGGGCCCAACGGATGATGGTGCTGTTGTTGTCTTTTTCCTTCTTTCAGTTCTCCAAATTCAATTTTGCATTATAGATTATTCTATGAATTCAAACTCAGTTTATACGGCGAGGCGCTTAAAAGCACGTGAAAGGAATATACGAGTACATATAAATAGCGAATTATTTATCCGCAGAGGTAGGCATTGAATCTTCTAACTACACTAAGCTTTTATTTGTGAATATAATTCGCATATAGTTATTCTCTTAACTTATATTTTTGCCCATTAGGCTCTGTAAAAATGTTCGTCGTTTTCGACGGCGATCAGCTAGTTTAATAAGATAATAAAAAAAATCGATTTTTTAAGTCGTGTAACCCATGTGACCCCTTACAAAAAATATTCATTGGCATGGCAACTTCGCGCTAAATGTCAAAAAGCTATGTAATAATATTGATCAAGTTTATTTTATTATTTTGATCTGATCCGGATCAGATCCCGGGCTTGGTAAAAACACGGATAATAACGGCCAATGATGAATGCTTCATACCCTTTTTCGATTAGCAAACTGGATGAACTAAAAGTGGATTATGTTTGGTTCCAATAAGACAGGGCCACAGAGCACCCAGCGACCAAATCAATTCAAATTAAATCGGCATTCAGGCCTTTATACCATAAATGCATTGGGTTTCGTAAGTAAGCATATTGTTCCAAATACCTACCAAATTAAATGCAATTGAAATATTCCAAATTGACCGCAGTTCAAATAACGCGACTGTTATTTTGATAGTAAGAGACTTGGAGTTATAAGCCATAGCTAAAGTTAAGTCCCCAAGACACTACCTACATATTTGTTATTTATAACCTAAGTTACATGCTAAAACTTCATTGATAACCGAAATCACCTTATTTGTATAGGTTAGTTTTACGTCAGTAAAATTAATTTTAAGTTAATTTTTTTTATTTATTTTAAGCGATTCCTTAGCTCATAAATAAATGTGTTTGGTCTTTTAGGTCTGCTGGCAGTGGCCAACAGATTTTGATGATATACATATGTATTAGTTAATCAGCTATGAAAAGAACGTTTCGCGGAACTGAGTAACTCATAACTAAATAGATATTAACTTGATACTTGGAATATGTCCTAAGATAGCTCTCTTCGCCGATAGAACATAATGCTTCCAGTAATTTACGAAGCTAAAAGGGTAGCTAGCTACAAAGCGGTCCTTCTAAGGGGTGTCCGGTAGTTCGGTTTTGGAACTTACCGATGCAACAGTTACCCAGCTATCTCACCCATCTGCAAGTTCGATAATGTGAGAGAGCTATTTTCTAAGTCGTCGCTAAGCTAAAAGCCTGTTTCTTAAGGATCGACTAAATCTCAAATATCATTTTTTAAACACTCAGTACAAATGCAGATTGAATAAATATAATAATCTACTTTATTTTTGACTTGCTTACTGGATGGTCAGTTTGTCAGACCAAATTAAATCTACTTTTGTTTAAATATCGGGCACGATTGACTTGCAAGGAGCTACTTTTTATTTCAATAGGCAAGATTATTAGTAAATTTATCCATATCAGTCCATATCATTAAAACTACGTGCAGTTTAAGACGGATGCCACGGATAACTTTTGGTAAGGGCAAAATAGTGATTCACATTTCGCTGCATTAAAATATTATTTAAGATATTTACTCGGTATTAGTATCTTTATTAAATAGAAATTTTGAAATAAAAAGGTATTACTTAATTTTTTAAAACGAAAAGAAGTTATATGCTTAAAACTAATTTTCAAAATCCTCCTCTCAAATTCTTTTATGAAATACAACAAAACACACAAAATTTTCCAAAACAAAAATCCTTTCGCATGAAAGTAAAAACAGGGATTCGACTTTAACCAACAGTAAATAAATATAAATAGTAAAAAATATTTATATGTATAAACAAACCTATATGTAGATAAACTAAATTATAAAATAAATTTCGCTTACCTAAGTGAAATAAAAACAAAATGTAATTTCAAAATGACAAATTGTGATATCTGTATAACTTATAAATGTTATTAGTATTAAAAAATAAAATTTTAACTATAACTTCTGCTAGCCACTTGAAGTAGGTTTATTTACCTTCAATTAGAGTAAATAAAAAATGTTAAAAATAAATAGCTAGCATAATTAAAGACACTACATATGAAATTCTATTCTAGTTGTTTCTTTTTATTGTTAATAGGTATTGTATAAAATATTAGGAAACAAAAAATTGAGTTCCAAAAGGGACTTAAATTTTAATTTATTTTTGTACAAAATTAAATATTTTTTTTCATTTAACTATTAAACATTTAATTTAACAATTTAATTATCCCTTTTGGAACTGAATTAAATCAAGTAAAATATAAATTGTTATCATAAAAGAAATTACAACAAATCGGTAGAATTTCATATTGAGTTCATGAGCCCTGAACCCGAACATGAAATCGCCGATGTACATTTTTATTAAATGAACATTGAACTGTGAAAAAAAAATCGTTAAATTTAACTAATAAAACTATTTAAACATATTCTGTAAATAAATACATTTAAATATTTAAGAATCTTCCCAAATATCTATAAACAAATAAAAAAAAATAAAACCAAAAAAACTGTGAATAAGTCGTTATTGTTAATGGAACGTGTATTTTCTGTTGTACGGTTGTGTTGAAATTAGAATAAATATATACATACATACATTACGAGTAGGATGCTGCCACATATAAGTTAATAAAAAGCACAACTCATAAATTGCACAAAACTAACTTTAACTAAACAAGAGAATAATATTATGAAAATAAAATAAAATATCTAATACTCGTTACATAAATGTTAAATAATATCAATATAAATAAATGTGTAAATGGCTAGATATGTGTATTAAAAATTCAAAAATGGATTCCATTGTATATAGAGGTATTTATCAAAATAATGTAAATTTGTCAACAAGTAAGTAAAAAATTATTATAATGATATTGTAAAAGCTAAGAGAACAAGTATTTGAAAAGTAAGCTAAATAAAGATTAAAACAAAAAGAAATTACCTTCACTAAAGGAGTTTTATTTACCCACGGAGTGTTCTATTTGAGTTTTCATTTAAAGGTCTGCTGCAACTCACTAGAACCTATAGCGTTTGGTGTCGAGACTCAATGTATTTAACTTTATGGCTAAGCTTTGCTGTTTAATTCTGACAAAGGAACAACAATTTTGATGGAAGCACAGGTTTGTAACTTTTTTATTAATTTTATATAGTGCTACCTGATTCGTGCTCGCATTGGCTCGCTCGCCTACAATTTTTAAGAGACATCAAATTATTTTCTTATAATACTTTTCTATAGTAAAGGGTGTCCCAAAATAAATGCAAGAAGTAATTTTTTAACCGTGGTGTAGTGGTAAGTGCATTGGACTACTACAATGCTGCCCAAGTTATACCGACCCGGGTAAAGTTTTTTCACGGTGCCACCTCTTTCGAATGTTTGACAAGCAATCAAAGAGCATCATTTGTCAAAGGGCTTCTCATCTCGCGGTTTGGAGTCGGAAAAAAACTGTAGGGCCCTTCCGTTCGTGCAAAAATATAACACGCACTCACAAATGGTTGCGAGATGCACCCCGAGCTGTAGGGCCACCTAAAACCTCTGATCGCAATGTGTAAAACCTTTGTGATTAAATCGTAATTTGCGGATTAGTGTAGGGCTTAGAAATATGAAGGAAATAGGCAAATAACTTGTTACACAGTCCAAACGAAAAAAAGAAGTTTTACTTATTTGACATTACGAAAGTGAGACTTACATTGGCGGTTATTTGTTTAAAATGAAAACTGACATGCGTTGGCGTGTATGCTTCTAAAAAGGTTGCAGATGGGTGTTGGCTTAGTCATGAAACTTACAATATGAAGTGAATGAATACTTAAATTAGTTAACAGCCTCCACGGCTTTGCTGACACATACGCATTCTTTGGTCAAAACTCTCTTTGACAGTTTAGCATAAATGTGGCTGAATTTCTTTGAAACAGCGGTCAATTTGCTCCATAAGGGCGTAGATGGTCGTGGGCTTGTGGCATAAAACTTCAGACTTAAAAAAATCCCAACGTAAAAAGTCCAACGGCGAAATCGCATGATCTGGGCGGCCAATTCTAATCATCAAAATGGGAAATTACACGACCAGAACTGGCTCATGCAACAATTCAATTTGTTTTCTCGGGCGAGGTAGTATGTGGTACCATCTTCTTGAATCCGCATGTCATCCACAGCCATATATATATCTTGCAATTTAGGCACAAAAAAACTGGACTATAATGTCGCTCGTGGACTTCCTGAACCCAAATTTGGACAATTTTGACAAAGCCATCAAGATGATGGCTGAAGTTGAAGATGATTTTGTTTGAAAAATTGTGATCTGTAGCTGTTAAACCTTTATTACTTTCAAAACATTGTTCAACAATGAACATGCGTTGTTTTTTCGTGTAGCATTCCATTTTTATCCCTAGAAAGATAATCATTTACAGATGTATCATGTATCTACGCAAATACAATTAGCATTTCAAAATTGGTGAGACTTACCTGCCTCAATGACACGGCACTGGCTGCGATTTCACAAATGCCCAACCCTTGACTTAAAATCTTTAGAAAAGAGCGGTATATTTCGCTATATTTCGCGCATGCGTATTTTTCCGCAGATTATCTTTCCAGGGTTAATAACTCTAAACTGTCAGTTGTCAAGATGTCTTTGCTTTGCGTTGCCAACTCTGTACCGCACAAATGCCGAACAATTCAAATCTTGAGTAAATTTTGGGACACCCTTTATAAAAGAAACTGAAATAAGTTCGGCTACATTAATTTAAAGACAGTTTTGAACTTAAGTACAAAACCTTCATCTGAACAAAATAAGAACAAAACTGAACAATTATCCTACTGGTTATAATTTTTTACACAGGACTGTATTAAGGCAAAAGATACATAAATATCCTCTTCAAACTGCAGAGATTATTCGCGGTTTAGAAGACCGACTAGAGATGTCCTAGAAATTGGATCAAGTATTGGCAGCTGTTGACTCGAGTTTGTGGGGCAAAATTTGGAAGACGATTAGGAAATGTCCTTAGAAACTTGCCATTTAATTGGGTATTTCGCAGGTTAGGATGCCGCCAACTTTTATTGGTAAGTCTTTTGAAGTAATTTTCCTTGAATTGTCTTGGAAGTTACGAGTATGTACATACATTATTATGTAGGGTAGGGCGAGGAGGTTCTGACACGTTAACGGATATTGTCAAAAATTAGGAACATCCGTTTACAAACAAAACTATATATTTATGTAAATTTTACTTTATTAACATTTAATCTATTACATAAGAACAACTTTAAGGGGCTAATTTATTAACCGTCTCAGAGTTTTTGATGAATTTCTAAATAAGGAAAAAGTGACAAAACCTCCTAGTTTTTATGAGGTTTCAACATGCTATGCTTTTACTGCTTCTTTCATGGCTTTCTTGTCAAATGTATTTTCAGGATACTTTCTTTTATAAATGTTAGGCATTTTGATTTAAACCTATAAAATTTCAATATAAAAAAAACTAAAACTAAGTAAAACAGACGAAACGTTGAAAAAACGAAACGAAACGACTTAAGCGAAACGTGTAGAAACCTCCTTCAATGCATGCATTATATTATTTATTTATTTATTTATTTATTTATTTCATTTCATCAAATGAGTATACATCAACTGTTCTCTTTAGATTACTGGTACAGTTAAAATATAAACTTAGAACTACTGACTAAACCACCGGAAATGGAGCTCTAAAACTAATTTATTCTTAAATGAACTCCTACTGAGATGAAAATCTAAAAGACTACAATAATTATTTAACTCTCGTAGGCATCTAGAAATTGGTTCATTGTAACCATAATTTGCTCTATGATAAGGTACATAAAATAAATAACGATTTCTAAGAGCTCTCGATGGAGCATATAATCCAATTAATGAAAGCAGAAAAGGGCAATCAATATGACCGGTAATCAAATCGCGAATAAACATAACAGAAAAATATTGCCTTCTTACGAAAAGAGGCAAAATTCCAAATAATTTGCACCTCGTTTCATAAGAAGGCATTTCGATATTCCAGCGTAATCTACGCAATGCAATCCTTGTTAAACATTTCTGGATCCTCTCAATTCTGTTGGCATGTATGTTATAAAATGGATTCCAGATGGTACTACAGTACTCAAGATTTGATCTGACAAAGGCAAAAAATAGACATTTAAGAGTATAAGGATCCTGGAAGTCTTTAGAATTGCGTAGTATAAATCCTAGCATTGAGTTACCTTTGGCCACTAAAAACTCAATATGCTTAACAAAACTAAGTTTATTGTCAAAAATAACTCCAAGATCTTTTTTGGAGGAAATAAAGGACAGTGAGACATTGCCGATCATGTATGTGAAAGGAATTGGCGAAAGGTTACGACAAAAAGTAAGGCTTTGACATTTAGAAACATCTAGATGAAGGTCATTATTGAGGCACCAAATCGAAAGCTTGTCAAGATCTTCTTGCAAAAGAGTACAATCCTGCTCAGAGTTTATAGGCCGGAAGACTTTTAAGTCATCGGCAAACATTAGGCATTGAGAATTTACGAACAAGTCAGGAATGTCATTTATAAATAGAAGGAAAAGCAAAGGGCCAAGATGACTGCCTTGAGGTACACCAGAAGTCACATAAATAGGTGCTGATATTATGCCGTTAATACGGACATACTGTATACGTTCCTTAAGATAGGAGCTAATCCATTTTAGGAAGTTAGAGTTAAATCCAAATTTAGCTAGCTTGCGAATTAAGATATCGTGATTAACGCGATCGAATGCTTTAGAGAAGTCGGTGTAGATGACATCATATTGTAGGCCTTTCTCGAAGCCATCCAGAACATGGTGACTAAAAATCGAGAGATTGGAAGAAGTAGATCTTCCTGCGACAAAACCATGTTGAAAGGGAGAAATAAAACTTTTCAAAAGAGGTGTTAGTTTATCACAGACTAGTTTTTCAAAAAGCTTGGGTATTGCCGAAATCTTACAAATAGGACGATAGTTAGTGACATCATGTCTAGATCCGGACTTAAAAACTGGTGTTAAAAAGGAGTTCTTCCAAGTTTTTAGAAAATGTCCGCTTTGAAGGGATAGGTTAAACACTAAACAGAGAGGTACAGAAATCGCGATAGAACACTTTTGTAGTACAATTGGCGGGATGCCATCGATACCAGGACTCTTGTCTAGTTTTAATAATGATAGGGCTAATTTAACCTCAGGGATTGAACACTCAAGGTTACCAACATTCAGATAATTACAAGACAAGATATCACAAGTAACTTGTGAAGTGGGAATACCACAAGTATAGACAGACTGAAAGTGACTAGCGAACATGTTACAAATTGTTAAAAGATTAGAAGAAGATACATTATTAAGCCGCATGCAGTTTGGAATACCATTGGAATGCCTTTTGCTATTGATAAAGCTCCAAAAACATTTGCTGTTCGATTTTAATTTAGACTCGACAGACTGAACATACTGTCTATAGAGGAACTTGTTTAAGACATCGAACTGTTTATTAAGTATCCGATATTGCCTCAGCAGTTCCGGATCGTTGTTACTTTTGCGGAACTGCTTATAGATCTTATTTTTTTTATTATTTAAGTTAATAATTGCGCTATTAAACCAAATTGGTTTGGAGCCTGTAGCAGATTTTACTTTAGGTGTAAATCTATCAATTGCCACTTTAATACTTTCAATAAATAAGTTATAAGAGTCAATTAAGTTACTATTAATAAAAACGGCGTGCCAATCAATACCGGTAATATAACTAGAAATATTGTTAAAATTGGCTTTATCGAAATTGTACTTAAAGTTAGTGACAGATGAAACCGGTTTGAAATATTTATAAAATTCAAATTGCAAAGATAATGCCACGTGAAAAACCGAATTCCGAAAAAGTGGAGTCATGGAGTTGCGAATACTAATGCTAAGCTCAGAATCAACAAAGACCAAATCAAGGATATTGTTGAATTCATTCATATTAACACTTTAAAAAAGTTTATTTTTTATACTTACGTAAAAGGGTCACAACTAATAAAAACACTATTAATCTGTTCGTTTAGTTTTTGTATTCTCACTTTCAAACACTTAAAACAAAAAAAGTTATAGCTTGAGATCTCACTGAAAAAAAATTACATGCAAAATTACAAAAAATTAAAACACGACTGAACTTTTTACACGCTGATCAGAAACTGAACTCAATAAGGGGAAAAGTAGAGGTACCTTTAGACTGTGGACATAAGAAAATGTCATATTTATAGGAAGTGAAAAATTTGAGTTTGATGAAACCTCCTACATGTCGAAACCACCTCGCCTTACCCTACATATGTACCCGGTGCGCTTCATTACACCCATTGTCATAAATGTAATGAAATTTTTTCGAGTGACTTTTTGTGAATAGTAATGACTCTGGTGGAGAATTAAGCGCCGACAACTCAATTTGGATTTAAGAAATTTTTTTTTTGAAATACCTACATATGTATATTTGTTACGAAGCGAGAAGTGCACGTAAATCAAAAGTTAGCTGTTAGCTGTCACCGTGCATTGCTGTAGTAATAATTTTGAGATTTTGGTTTTCATGGCCATCTATCGGAAAACTTGAAAACTTTTGATTTACAAATATTTCTCACTTCATAACAAATATATTCTGTAAGTTTTAGCTCAAACTGATAGTTAGTTTATGAGTTTTAAGGTATCAAACGAACTGTCCAATTTTATTTATACATACAGATGTGGTTCCAACAAGCAACTCAACATATTACAAACTATTTCCACCTCGCTTTTTGCAAATCTAATTTCAATGGAATGTTTCACACAAAAAGGAACATAACACTTGACCCATTTGCGAAAAAATAAAACCTACTCAAGGTTGGGCCACAAAAATTCAAAAAAAAAAAATATATTGCAAAATTCCTGAAAAGGATTTGGCAGAGCTACTGTACCGTAATTGATCTTTCAGTTGACTATTGACTTGGAAAAAGGTCAAGCGGTGTATTTTCAAGACAATCATTTTCAATGATTCGCACAACACTTTTCTTGGCGTCCTTCAACTATGCCAAGAGAGTGATTTTGCAAGAACACTTCAGTTGTGTGAAGTGAGAAGCAATTTCAGTTTAAATAAAACTAGCTTTGAGTGAAAATATAAATATAAATCAAAAATGTGCGGCAATTCATAGATTCACGTGCCTGACCTATCAAATACGTATTTGCGTATTGAATTATATTAAGGATGTAACAATAAAGTTACAAATTGAATGCAGGAGGAATGCCAGAGAGGAATACGATTAGTCTGTGCACGATTTCCAATCTTGATCTTACCGAGAGCACCTTTCAATCTGTTAAGCTTTCTTCTATTTTAAAAGTGAAGTGCTAAATCCAATGAAAGTCTAAAACATATAAAAGTTTTGAATGACGCATAGAACTTCCTTAAATCGTACAAGCTCACTACTCTAACATATTGTTTAAACATTTTCTTGAAAACCCACTTAGTTCCATGGTGTTTAAAAAAGTTCCTTCAGAGAACTAGATACCAACAGTTATTCAATTATAACTTTTAGTATGGGAGCGTATCGGAATCCCGCTTATAAAATCCCGTTTTTTTTAAGAATCCCGCCAAAAAAGTTCTAAAACACCGTCTTCTAAAATCCCGTTTTTTAAGATACCGCGTCTTAAAATACCGCTTTGCCCGTTTCCCAGAATCCCACTTTTGTATTTCAACAAATTTATCATTCAAAATTTAATATTGTTTGCTCCATTTTCTAGGAAAGAAATAAGAAAAGTTCATAAACGAAAAAATAAACGGAAAATTATGAAAAATATGTCCGAATCAGGTTTAATGCGTCGTACCGCTCACAATATGCAATTGAACTAATTACATACAATTAATTTTGTTGTTTCATTAATATTCCAATGTATGTACATATTTAATATATAACTTCTGAGTTTTATTTCATTTACTTTTTGAGTATTTAAATTAATATTATTAATTTATTTGCCGTAATAAGTAGTAGACCACCCGCAATAAGTAGCATTACCTTGTACGTATGCCGTCTCGTCCATCAGACTAAATTCAGGCTAATGCTCGATTTTGAATGGTTCTTGTGATCAAAATATCTTAATACCAGGAAAACTGTAAACCGCAGGTAAAAACATTTTATGGTGAATTTGTATACGTTTTTAGTGGAATGATAGAACATGAAGAATTGTTTAAAAAATGGTCTGCCTAGAAAGCTAGGCGATAGAAGTGCACTTCATAAAGTTCGATGAATAATTAAAATGAGGATGCTCGCCCTAGATCACAAGTACCTAGTATTTTATTTAAAATAGAAATTGACCATTTGTTTTTTAACTTCCCATTTAACCCACCAAAGTCAAAATTCAACATTCGAAGTTCACTTTTGTATCTTAGCCACTAATTACTATTTTACAACTATTGTTCCAAATTTTAATAATTGCCTTCGTCAAATATCCTCGGAGAAAAACACCTGTGACAGACAGACATAGACCGCGTTGATTCCACTATGTATTCCGTTTTGCCACTTGGGTACGGAGCACTAAAAAGGAACGAGCCAATCTCCTAAAAATATGCAATGGTTACTCCTAAAAATTTGCCCAAACATAAAATACTGTTTTTTTTATAATTGAGTAGTCTTTATTTGAATAAAATAATACTCATCTTATTGGTTGCCTTTTAATTTTAACCATTAGATAACTTGAACAATAATTCAAAATCAGTTTGGCCTGACAAGCTTAGGATAAACTGAAATCGGGTTTGGCCAGTAACATTAAAGTTTAGCGTAACACAATTTTTTTCAAGTTGCTGGGAGTAAGGGAGGTGTATCTATCCCCTAACCGAGTTCCCTAGATCGAATTAAATCCACTCACCTTTTTCTTTCCTTTTAACACAAGCGTTCGTCTATAATGAATGGCATTTCTAATTTAAAGTATTTGCTTTTAATGCAATTTGTTGTCTGCCCTGAAGATTCTTGTTGAAAAACAATAAATTTACTCCGGTTTTTTCCACAACACGTCCCACTGAATGCTGTCATTTCTAAGTGGCAGGCAGAAAAGTAAGTAAAAGCAGACACAGCAATTATTGAGTGTCAGTCAGGTATACGTACGAGTATAGTACATACGAGTAACTTAAAAATTCCACCGTGTCGTAACGTCTTACATTGGAACTTCAAAACAAAGTTCTCCAAACATTTTCCAAAATCTGATAAATTCTTACGGCGACGAAAAGTAAAAAAAGGAAAATACAAAAAAAAATAGATCCAAAGTATGAAACGTGACTGGGAAGCTAGATGAAAAAAATTGAAATTCTAGTCGAGGTTGTGTTTTTTTTTTTGTGCTCTTTCACCTTTAACTTACCTAACGCTGACTTAAAGAGTTGAAGTATGGTATATGAGTCTCTGAATAGATGAATGAATGTCAACTGTTTGCAAGTGCATCCACTAATTTCCACTAACTAAATAGATACATATGTATTTACCTTAACAATAAATTGTGTGCGGTTGCGACACTACCATCAGGCAGATATTGACTCAAATGGAATGAGTGTACAATTTTGTTGGAGTTAAATGACAAAGTAAGGATGAAAGTGAAATGCTGGATAACTAAAGGGTGTCCCATTAGGGACAAACAAAAAAAAATTTAAAGAATTTGAGAACTTTTAATCAATATTATGGTTTATTCCAATCCTGCATGGAATAAAAGGTCACCAGTATGTTAAGCACGGCTCTGGCGGCAGAGCTCTATCTGCTTGCTTGTCTACGTTTTAGATGGCGCTGAGGCAGAAAATCATCTTCAGCGATGAGGCACACTTTCATCTCAATGCATTCATCAACAAGCTGAATTTTCACATCTGGGCTGAAGTTATTGTTGAGCGCGGCGTAGTCATCGGGTCGTACTCAGGGCTGCCATTTTGAAAATTCTAATGGGAGTATTTTAAAGGTTTGCAGGGGAGTACTTTGTGTCTGAGAGGAGTACAAAACAGAAACAATACAAATTAAACATCAACATCAAATATTAGCCTGTTTAAACTTAAAAATGTTTTTTTTAATAATATGGCTGATGGAAATAGGTTTTTTTTTTTTTATAATTTGCGCGTGCAAAAGGGATTGTTAGCACCCTTATAATGTATAACACAGTTTGGCTGCCATTTCGGTTTGGATTACATTTGTCAGTTGGGATTTGACAGTGAAGAGCAGCTGAGTTTTACAGCTCAGTTTAGACGACCAGCAATTTTGGCAACAAATATTTGAAATCCTGGTCGATCAATATACCGTCTGCTGTCTCCAGGTTACCACTTGGAACTAGGTTGGTCATGAATTTAGACTAGGCGAAGTTGATGTTTAGACCCACGTTCTTTGAGGCTGGCCCGAGCTTATCTGGAATCAGCTTTGCATCATTGAAGTTGTCGGTTATGATGACAATGTCGTCCGCAAAGCGAAGGTGGCTTAGGGACTCTCCGTCAACTTTGATGCCCTTGTTGTCCCATTGCGTGTTCTGGCAGGTGTATTCTAAAACTGCTGTAAAGAGCTTTATCGAGATAGTACCTTACCAAAGTACTATTCACTGAAAGAAAGGTACTCAAATAACTAATGGTTTTAAAAATTGAAAATATTTTGTAGGGGAGTACAATCATGACGAGGGGAGCACGGGAGTACAGGGTTTGAGAGAGTTGTACGAATACTCCGTTAGTACTCACTTCGGTAGCCCTGGTCGTACTCCTTCGCAATTACCTATCGCACCATTATAACGGCTTTTTGTTGTCACAATTGGACGGTTTGACAATATCTGGTTAGTGCCACTTGCCGCGCAGCCAACGAGACAATTACCCTTTTCTGTCAAAAGTTCTTCCGAAATAGTGATCTTAATTGATCTTTTTTTATTTTATTAATAATTCACGCGAGTATAGAAATGGAAGCGGCTAAAATAGGTTTAATGGTAGAGGAGTGCAAAACAAAGCATATTCTGTAAACAAAAAGGGACACCCAACATCGACGAATTGGACAGAACGTCAAAATAGACAGCTACAACTTCGAGGTAGTAAAGGACTTTGTCTATCTCGGCTCTGCCATAACTTCAAAAAATTACATCTCGTCAAGCGAAGGATTACTCTTGCCAACCGCTGTTTCTTTGGGCTAAGAAGGCAATTGAGTAGTAAAGTCCTTTCTCGATCGACTAAGGAGACTCTATATAAGACCCTTATCATCCCAGTCTTGACATATGCAGCTAAAGCATGGACTTTATCGAAAGCGAATGAAGATATCATTGGTCGCTTCGAGAGAAAAATCCTACGTAAGATATTCGGTCCCATTTACGTTGACGGGTTTTGGGAGGAGATGATTCAACCACGAACTTTAGATACGAGCTGTACAGCGACATTGACCTGGTCAAAAAACTGCGCAATTTGCGTTTAAGATGGTTAGGACATGTAGAGCATATGGACATCAACGTTGTGACTCGGAGAATAAACGATTCTAACCCGGACGGTCAGCGCAGTATAGGACTACCTCGTCTAAGGTGGCGCGCACAAGTAGAACAAGACCTCAACCAACTTGAAGTGTGCAACTGGAGGCGGTTAGCTAAGGACCGAGCTAACTGGAAGAGGTTGTTGGTTGAGGCCTTGGTCCACGCCGGACTGTAGCGCCACCTTAGTAAGTAATAATTCACGCGCGCTAAAGGGGATATGAATACCCTTAAAATGATTTGCACAGCGCGGGCCATAGGGAAAAAGTAGGGAGGAGATACCGATGCTCATTGGTCTTAAATGTTTGTAAATTGTGAGGGAGGTCGTAAAGTCGTGTTTGTTAAATTGGTAAAGCAGTACGTCCGTGGTTGGGCTTAGGGGTAAACTGATGGGTATTCCTTCCGAGATATGTGTTGCAAGAAAATGGTTGAAGGGGAGGAATGCAACTGGCTATTTCGCTGGAGCACTGTTTGTGGGAAAAGCGTTAAAACAGGGAAAGACAAGAAACATTACGACGGTGTTTGAGGGAGTCAATTAACTCAGTGATGTTTCTATCCTCTATAAGTTTTATCGCGCATTTGTTTTCAATCGATCAGGTGCAGTGATGTTTTTGGAGCACCCGACCAGATATCCGCATTGACTCGAGCTTGGGGCGAATATACCCCTTATAAATTGTAGCTAGATCAGAAGGGGTGAAGATGTTCTTACATCGTTGAAGGAAATCTAGACATTTCGCAGCGTTTTTGGCGGCTTCGAATATGTGGTCATTCCAACGTAGGTTGGAACACTTTTCAGTTTCCAGCTAAGTATATAAAGCTATTGTCAGCAAAGGAATGTATTGGATTAGATGTGGCAGACAAGAGGTCATTTACGAAAAGAAGAAAGAGTGTCGGAGACAAAACTGAGCACTGGGGAATACCAGCATTTATAGGCAGAATTGCAGACTTGAAACCATCCAATACAACTTATATTGAACGGCCCGAAAGGTAGTTTCTAATCCATTGAAGATAATGTTTATCAAAGCCATATGCACCCATTTTTGACAAAAGAGCTGGATGCCAAACTCTGTAAAATGCTTTTGAAATATCGAGTGCAACAATCTTACACTCACCGGAGTGATAAAGAAATTGGTTCCACTTTTCGGTGAGATATACCATCAGATCACCATTGGTACTTTTACGGAAGCCATATTGCCGGTCATTGAGAAGCTTTCGTAAGTAGAGATATTTTATTAGCTGACGGCTTATCAGCGTTTCCATGAACTTTAAAAGAAGCAACGTAAGTGCTATGGATTGGTAGGTGACGGGACGGGCTTACGCAGTGGTTTTGCCAGCGCGGATGAACACCGCTTCAGAACTTTGGACCGGTGGATTTGTTAATGTTATGTTAGGTTAGGTTAGGTTAGGCAACTGTAAAAGTGCGAGGAGTATACAACGCTCTTAAATACAGGCGGAGGCAAAGTGCAATCTGGAAACGTTGAGCTAGCTGCACAATGTATAGCTGGAATGTCATTGCAAATGAGCGTCGGAATTGTTGACGAGGCAGAACTTTTAATGTCTTTTTTTTCCAATTGACCAGACATTCTTACTAACATTGGGACAGCAGTATTTTTTGCCTCAATTTCTAGTCTATAAGAATTTCACACGTCGAATATGAGCATTACAGTTATTTCTGGCTTCTTTGAACTTCTTTTGGTTATCCTCAGAGGGGTTGACTCTAAAAGACCGAAAACGTATCTCCTTTATCATGATGACCTTTTTATAGCTCGAGTCACACCACGCTTTTCCATTAGGTTTGATAATGAAGTTGAGTCGCATGCCTCATCCAAAATGTAAACAACCGGATGGAGGTCTGCCGTCGGATCTCTGGCTGATGATTTGTTCCATGCATAATGAAATCCTTAATGGGCCCCTTTATAAAGGGTCAACCACAATCAAATTTAAGTGAACAAAGTACACAAAATGCGAAAAATATATTCTTTCCCTATCCGATACAATAATATTCAAAGTTAAACACAATCTAGCTTTCACGTTTTAAAAATGTTCAATTACATTGCATAGTTCTAGGCGCAACTATTCAATTTCTATTCAAAATCTCCCTGTGCCATCTGCTTTTACGTGAGTGGGTTGTTTTATTTTGATAAATCGCTTTAAGGGCAAATCTACGCGTCAGAGCGCATCTGCATATGCGTCTAATTTTCCAAGTTTCAACTTTCTGCACTTCAATTTGAATGTGATTGACCGTTAAGGCGTGTTTACAGTGAACGATTACCTTGGGCAAGTTTTTATATAGCTGCTGTCTGTTAAATGAAATATTTTTTTTAGATCTTTTGTAATTTATTAGAAAACACACAATTTAAAAAAAAAAAATAGATAAATGTATGTACGTATATGTAATCACAAAATGTAATGACTTAAACTAGACTGTAGGCATAATAACTGCTAGCCTTAGTTGTTGTTCTCAATACTACAGCTTCCTTTGGCAGCAAAATAATTTGATCGGTGTATGTCTTATCTCCTTTTCGACGTAGCGACTTTTCAGTCACTACAACGTATTCCAGATCGGTAGGCAAGTCTCTAAAGACCGAATTCAAATTAACGGTTTCCACGTTATCCATAATGTTCAGCAATGTGATGTAAGTGTATTCGTTGTATAGAGACCTTTAAAAAAGCAATAGAATGATAAAACGGATGCCCACATATGTATTTGGAAACCTACCTCTTTACAGCTAAAACGGTGTTGCTTACTGCCTTTATTTCTGAATCACCTTGGTTCAGGGTCCGCTCAGATCGCAAAGCCTGCAGTTGCTTGTAAATATTCAGATGACTGTAAGAGATGCCGCGTTCTCTCTTAACATTCACAAGGGGATACAAGTCAGACACGGGTAACCATGTTGTATTACCAGTTGTGAAGCCAGCATTTTTATCATCATTCCATTGGAATGGAGTCCGGCATGGATCTCGAGACATGTGCTCATAAACAGATGGATTCGAGTTGCAAGCCTGTGGATCGACAGTATCCGCCCATGAGATCCAAACATCAGTCATGCCAATCTCCTCGCCTTGATATGTGACACTGCATCCGGGCAGGGTAAGGAGTAACATGTTCAACATATCCATGCGATCACTTCCCATACGTGAACCAACACGATTTTTATCATGGTTTCCCATCTTTTAAAAAAAATTGTTGAAAATAAAAGAAATGGGAGAGGTAGCTAATAACTTACGACCCAGTTTGGTGTGCGGCCACTTGGCATGCTGTTCATCCACGTGTTGATAGTTTCGGCATAGTGATAAGCATCTGAGTCGTTCGTCAGCCAACTGATCATCAGGAAGTTGAAAGGAATCTGTGCACCCTCTGTGGTAGCATTGCCATAGTACTGCATCACAATATCGACTGGTGACCAGGTTTCAACCATCAAGATCCTAGAAAACAAGTAAGGATAACAAGATTGTATACCATGAATTTGCAACCCACCTATCATCACCACCATTCTCCGCCTGAAACTCGTCCAGTACTCGCCTCCACTCATAGACCAAGCCAATTGTCTCCGGCTGATCAACAGTATAAATATGGTTCACATAACCGTAGTCATCGGGATCGGTAACCCAATCATTACGTGGCTCATCCAAGTAGTTACCTTCGGCATCAGGAGCAATTTCAAATACATGTGGCACAGCATCGATACGGAAGCCGGCGATTCCTCTCTTCAGCCAGAAGCGTAGAATGTCCTAAGAAAATCAAACAGTTCATTTTAAAAGCACACACACACAAAGAAAAAACCGCATTCCTACTTACATTCATGTATTCCCTAACTTTAGGATTCCGGTAATTGAAATCCGGTTGTTTGTCCACAAACTGATGCAAATAGTATTCCTGGCGTTGCTCGTTCCATTCCCATGCGCTACCGCGGAACACACTCACCCAGTTAGTGGGCGCTTGACGTACTCCATCGACAATCTTGCCCGGATGCCACACATAGAAATCTTCAAACTCCGGATCACGTGCGATCGACTTCTGGAACCATTCACATTCGTCACTAGAGTGATTCGGTACGAAATCCAAAATAATTTTCACTCCCACTTGGTTGGCCTTCTGGATGAGTGCATCGAAATCCTCCATGGTTCCGAAAAGTGGATCAATATCGGTGAAATTCGAAATATCGTAGCCAAAGTCAGCCATGGGCGAACTGAAAATTGGGGACAGCCATGTTGCTGTGATTCCGAGTTCTTTCAAGTAAGTCAAGCTGTCGGCAATGCCTTGATAGAAAGAAGAAAATAGAATTTTGCCATTTTATTACATATTCAAGGTACAGCCGTACAGTACGTTCAGAGCAGGCTCTAATCGAAAAGAAAAACACGCGTTCCATACTCTGAATTGTCTGAGCTAAGAAAGGAACACAAACATTTTTTTAACAATGTTTAGCCGAAAATATTGCTACTGTATGGCCGAAGACGTTCGCAGGATTTGGTGCATTTTGACCCACAACTTGCACCTACAGCCGTAAGAAAACAATTACTGAAGCCCAGAAATCACAAAAACACCGAAGAATTTACGAAGATTGGGTGCAAGAGCAGCAGGAGATTTATATTGATCAACTTGATTAATACGCAAAATTGCCGCATATGGGCCTAACGCGATTCACAAGTTATAGTGACATGTCCTGTGTGGTGCGCATTGTGGTCACGCGAGCCCAACTATTTTCAAGATGAGGGTCGGACTGTAACAGCCAATGATGAGCACTATAGGCGCATGATAATAAAGTATATGTATGTATGTATTTCTGGTATAAAATTATAGATAAAGATTATAGACATCAATGTAAGATATGTGGTTCCAACATTATGGCGTAACTTGCAACATGATGAAATCAAATCACGCTATCTCACACCGTTGGATTTATTTTTGTGGGGTTACGCTAAAATGAGTGTTATTTTTTATTCATTAATAACGAAGTATATAAATATGTAACCAATTTGTTCACCCTAATTGCGAGTGTGAAAAAATAAATGATAAACGATACTTATCAAAAAATTTGAGTAGATGGTATTGCGATTGTCAATTACAAATAAATGATTCACTATTATTGTGAATGGAGCCAAATTGCGCCAAATATCCAAACCAATTCTACATTTTAATAAACAAAATCCATGACGAATTGTCAATGAAAAAGTCTAAAAAGTGTTTTCCATTCACAGCAGTGAATAATATTCGCAATGATCAAAACGTTATTCAATTGAGTTACACAATACCTAAAATTTTATTGATTGCTAATTTTATAAATTGTGGGCACCGTAGCGCAAGTGGTTAGTGCGTCGGACTACTGAGCCAGCGGTCTTGGGTTCGAATCCCGCCGCAAACACCTAAAAGTTTTTCACAGTGCCCACCTCTTTCGAATGTCTGACAAGCATCAAAGAGTATCATTTGTCACGATTGAGCTTCTCAACTCGCCGTTCGGAGTCGGCAAAAAACTGTAGGTCCCTTCCATTCGTGCAAAAAATATAACACGCACACACAAATGGTTGCGAGGAGCAGGCCCAGGTTCACCTCGAGCTGTAGCGCCAACTAAGTAAGTACCTAATTTTATAAATTGTCAATTGAATAATTGGTATTCGCAATAGGGGTGGTTGTTTTTTTTTTTCGGAAGCTCGATATTCTTCGGTTAATTTATTGATCGGACATTGAGGTGTACACATTTTTTTGGTCCACATAAAAATATTATAACTTGCGCACATTTTTTAACAACCGTCTGAAAAATAGCCCTTGGCCTAACCCTTCACAATTGCATTTCCTATGGACGATAATGTGGACATCGGTAGAGACCACGGTGAAAATTTTAATTCTCTCCGAAGATACTGTGGATGTAGTAGCTGATGAAAGGGATCCACTTTGAAAATGGTCTTTAACAAACTAAATACACATTCATACTATACAATATATATGTATGTATGTACATGCATACAATAAATTTGTCGAACTCATTGGGTTTGAACTATCTCTATCCATCTGTGAATAATGGCTTTCCTTGACCTTAAAGAAAAGAAAATTGGGATTGGGATCGGATGCGTCGCTAACATTCTGCAACATTCATTCTGTACCGCTTGCATAAAGTCAAATGAAATTAGGGTGTCCATCGTATCTCTTTAAAAGAGAACATGTTTTTTGTTCTTTTTTCCTACAAATGTCACTTTTTATGTATTCTCTTCACATAAGAATACTTACGGGTTTTTAATATTTTTTCAATAAATTTAGTTACTTATGTTACTGAAAGTGAGATGTAAACGCAGTGTTACTTTTGATTGCGGAGCGCGTGGCGTTACCAGTCAGACACCAGTTCACTCTCAAAGCTGGAAATAGCTATAATAACTTGCAAGACTTCCTTCTGAGTGCCACTGTGTTTCATACTCTGAAACATAACTTTAGTTTCCGTTCGTTCTGTTCAACGAAAGTGTACAAAGTTGGCTTCGAGTAGGTACTTTGCAATTGCTAAGCAAATAAAAGAAGGGCTACACAAAAATATTTATTTATTTACAGCCACTGATTTATTGTCTAAAATTATAACTCAGAGTAAAGCAATAGTAACTAAGGCCTTTAGTTTGCTTTTAACTAAATGGTACCTACATATACATAAATAATGTTATTGTTTTTTTTAAATTAAATCATATACATAGATTAATAACATTGTTCGAAAAATACAGAAAAATAAAAGCAATTGCTCTTGCCATTGTACATTTTGTTTTTCTAATGTGCAATTTTTAATGTTTAGTTTTCTCTTTTTTGTTCCATATTTTTTTCTTGAAAGTTCTCTTTTTTACAGCTCTAGGACAAAAATGTTCTCTTATTTTAAACACCCGATATGGACAACACGATACGAGTACGGCTTAAAGCGAAATGTGACTTGCATAATTGGAGTGAGTATCTCACTAAGATTGCTTTCTTCGAACAGATGTTAAATACTTGAATATGAAGTAAAACATCAAAGGCTTTACCAAACAGAACGCCAGTGGTTCTGATCGCCGCGATCACTGTACTGCATAGAATTAAATCATTCGGAATGCGGAGCGGACCAGTGAAGATCGCGGCGTGCAGATATCTGGTTGTTATGTAAATTCTTACAAAGATAGTGGCGTGCAAACAGCAATGACGGATGAGGTGCAGAAATTAAAAGATTTGGTGCGCCTAAATGAGTTTCTGTATGATACACGACATCCCGAGTACAAAGATGTTTTAAACAAATGAAAAACTTGGAATGAAAAATGTGTAGGTACCATTCTGAACCAAACTGATATTTTGAATTAACTTAATTTCCACCTATTAAAATATAGATTAGTTTGTATTTATTAATTTATAAAAATTAGTACTTTAAGGCATTTAACAAAATATGTAATTCATAAACTGATCTCACACTTCATATGTATTCTGGAGAAAATCACTTTAATAAATGGATCGCTGAAAGCTGACCGCTTTGTGTTTGACATCACAGATCGCGGTGTGCAACAGCGCGATATGCCCGCGTCGCTGGAAAACGTTCTGTTTGGCGAAGCCTTAAATCGCTGCACGGGTTTTTTTTTGAATACTTTATGTACCTACTGTATAATGAAAATACAGTAATCTTAATTATCGGCTAACTTAAACAGGTGGTCAACATATTATAGAATTTGAAAAAAAAAAATTAGAAAATAAAACATCTTGGTGGCATTTTTGAATCTAAATTCGATTACCTTAATAGTTTCAAAAAAAAAAAAAAAGAACATACCTAGTACAATATTTAAAATAACTCAAATTGTATTTTGCTAGCTTTCCTTCCATTGAAACTACTTTAACCACTGAATTGACTCACGATCTGAAGAAATTAGGTAATCTCTTTCGAGCCACTTTTGGCAAACTTGAGCAGGTTTGAGCGATAGGAAAAAGTATAGAAATGTGCGACAAAAATCCGAGATAGGCACGTGAAGAAACGTTTATATGCATTTTTCTTGGTGGAGTTAAATATTGGCTAACTTTGACAGTTGGCCAGGTAACAGGAGCTTACTTGCCTACTTGGCTGGTTTCTTTACTTTAGGTGGCGCTACAGCTCGGGGTGAACCTTGGCCTGCTTCTCGCAACCATTTGTGTGTGCCTGTTATATTTTTATAAAGGACCCACAGTTTTTTGCCGACTCCGAACGGCGAATTGAGAAGCTCGTTGACAAATGATACTCTTTGATTGCTTGTCAGACATCCGAAAGATGTGGCAACCCTGAAAAACTTTTTTAGGTGTTGGACCCGGGCTGGGTTTGAACCCGAGCAGCATGCGTAGTAGTCCACTAACCACCACGGCCACGGCGACCACTTGTTTGGTTTCACTGTACCTTAATTCCGACGATTAGGTATCTACTATTTTCATTATTTACTTAAATCGTTACAGATGAATGAGTGTCTAAAATATTTGATTTTCTTTGTTTGGTATTGTACTGAATTTCGCCAAGAGATTCTTTGTTTCTTTTTCTATAGTGAAGTCTGGTTTTATATTATTTATAAATTTCCTGGTTTTATAAATGGCAAGTAATCTTTACTTTAACAGAATTGCCAAATGTTATCAAAGTATCTAAAAATAGAGCAAAGTTACACTTAATAATAAAAACCAATCTAAATTTAAATCACTTTCACTAAATTTTTCTTTTCCATTAAAAAAAAGCTTGCTACGACGCAATTTAATATTAAAAAAAGCAAAAATTACCCTTTAAATCACCGACACCATCACCGTCACTATCCTTGTATGATCTTGGATAGATCTGATAGAACGATGCAGTCTGCCACCATTTGTTGTAAGTAGCCCGTTCTTTGGTGGTATTGTCAATAGAATTAAATTCATAGCTAGTATGAAAATTTGGAAAAACACCAGCGCTTACTAACGCTATAAGCGAAATCACCACAAACGCACACTTCCACAGCATCATTATTGTTGCGAATGGAACCGCACGGATCGCAACTCAGAGCACAACTAAAGAAAAACACAAACACAATTCCTTCATAAGAAACTCGCAAACTATTTCTGAATAGCAGTGAATTAGTTTTTTTTTTTTTAACAAATTCAGAATAAAGTTCCTTTCACAACAAATAAGAAAAAAATCAATAAATTTATTATCACCAGCTGAGATAATACGCGAAATCAATATTTAAAATTTATTATTATCCCGCTGATAAGAGTGCGATTATGAAATCAACAAATAGGTGCAAGTATGTATCTATAAAATTGTTTGCGATTTTTTAACAGTTAATTTTTATTGATTACAGTAATTTTTGTCGATTTATTTTGGTTTTGTCGATTGAGAACGGAACAAAACGAATTAAACGTCGCGTCGCTCATATCAATTCAGTACTAATGCCAGATTTTGTTTTGTTATTAAGTTATTTTCCTAAGTTGCGGGGGTGAAAATAAGTGCACACATATATTTATATACATGTATTTTCACACATATACAGCATTTTCGTTAATAGCATGTTGTGTGCAGGCAGAAGCAAGAAGCAACGCATAGAACTTTGTCGTATCAAGCAGGTCAATGCATTTAGGTATTCTTAGTAGGTAGGTATGTACATATTGTAGATTGTACATGGTAATTTGTTGTTATGTCAAAATTTGTTTCATTCAGGTATACCGTATACTCATACATAAATTAGGGACTGAAGATAATTTTCGCAGAATTGTACAATGTTCGAATCTGAGTCTATTTTGATACAAAGGGCCGGGTCACTAGGTAACTTCTCCATCAACAATATAAACTGCACGTATATTAAGGGTCGCAATTGCATACAGTAGGTACTACATCGATAATGTGAACTAATTATCTAAAATTATTTTCTCTTGTAAATAATACAACTGTTTGCATTCGCTGGCAATCAGACATCATAATGGCCTGGAATTTATTATTTCAAAATGTAAGATATTTTCGGCTTATCAAATTGCCATTCCACTTATTCGTGCATATTTTTATTTTAAAAATAATCTTCAACGATTGGATGAACCGATTAAATTATAAGCTCGGCTTATATACTTTTCTGTGGAGTTTGTAGTACAGCTTTTCACTAGAGAAAGTTTTTTTTTGTCCGTTTTAAGCTCTCTTTTAGTTTTTGTTTGAGTTGATGTATTACATTTTATTTTGTTTTGTTATAACTCTTTTTTTTTTTTTTTTTGATTCAATAATGTAAAATTTATATTTTTTTTAATTTAATTTATAATTTAAACAATAACAATAACGGCAAGTATGAGTTGGGGTGTAATAACTTTAATTTATAATTTAAAAACAAATTGAAAAAAAAAATAACAAATTTAATATTGATTGTTACATTTTTATTTTGCATCATCACTACGCCATTGCCAAATCTAACCCTTTGTTGAGCTCTCCACATAATTTTAAAGTTCTCTACTGCTCGTTGGTTATGCGGTGCTTAGATATTCATCCGCTATTTGAAATTCACTACATGCTGCCATTCACGAGCTCAGATTCGAAAGAGTTCAAATTAAATATATTTTCTGAGCTTTTCAATAATGACAGAAGGTGGAAATTAATTGGTTTGCAGACCTTTAGCTTCAGACGTAATGCAACTTTTTTCATTTTTATTCGCGATTTAATTAATTATCATAATTATTTTGCCAGAATTCGTTTTCTTTTAAATACTTATATATGCTCCTAAAGGTCTCTGCTTGCTAGAAGCTTATTTTTAAAAGAAAGGCATATAATTAATTATGGTACATTACAAGGTGGATAGGCATTCAATGAACGTTGCAATGAAACTGATTCCAGCATATAACGACAACGAGCAGAATTAAGCAACTTGGTTTTTTTATTGACTTCCAATTAATTTAATTATCTTTTATTTGAAGTAGGTACCTACTCGTAGTCTATGGAATTGAAAATCAGTAGATGACCCTTAGTCGCGCAACAAAGCGACACTGAGAGTATACATACATAAGAGAAGATAGTGGTGTGCTCTGTGATGGAAGCAAAAAAATTAAAACAAGGACTTGTTCTTATTTTAGAGGGATTCACATTTTTGGCACATTTTTTCAACTAAGAGAATTTTCGATGACTTAAGGTTCTTCCCCCAGTAAATAATAGTTAGTACAGCATGGGAAAACATGTCTAGATAAATAACTCTAAAACAAGATTCCGAACTTTGAAGAAAATTTCACATTAAAGGCGTTAGAAATTTTCAGAGCTCACATTATAGAGATGGAAATGTATACATTTGTGAACATACAGTGAAACTTCCATAACACGAACTCCCAAAATGAAAAAAAAAAATTCGACTTAAGGAAATGAAAACAAAAATTATACATTTATTGTTTTGTTTTATTTTAAAGATTATTTAAGAAGAGAAAAATATATCGGATCTGCATCGACTTCACCGACACTAACGGTTTTTATGGCCTCTATTGCCCTATATTCAAGATAATGCGAAAAAACGTTAAATTTCAAATGATTGTCGTGTTGGTATCAACAGATGACACTACCAAAGTTAAAAAAAAAACTGAAAATGGACGTTACTTTTGTTTACCCATTAAAAAAAAGCAGCATATTAAAAGAAAAAAATTAATAGTAAATTTAAAGCAAATGTTTGGGTTAAATAGACTTTTTGCCATCTAAAGCAATCAATAAAATTACAGATATAGAGAAATTCGAGTTATAGAAGTTCGAGTTATAGAGGAAAAAATTCATGAAAATAGGGTTGAAAATGTAAAGCTCCAAAAAAAACCTTGAGTTATAGAGAAATTCGACTTGTGGAAATTCGAGTTATGGAAGTTCCACTGTATGGCAAGGATTACACTTGTAAGTTTTACTTACGACTTACGTAAGTCTTACAGAAATGACTTACAGGAGCGTTTACACTATAGAATATAGATGAACTTACGGTAAGAAATACTTACTTAAGTCAAAAGCAAGTAAAACTTACGTAAGCACTTACGAAACCATTTTCACTATCTTACGAGGAAATTACGTGTTGACAGTTTGCTTGCGCATTAAAATAACACTAGTTAGGAACATAAATGTCCTTTGACCCGCTGCCACTTTTTTTTATTTTTATTTTGTTTAACTCTTGAAGAAATTGGCCCTTTAAGTTGAACACTTTTCTATTTATTTCTTCTGCACTAGTATCGAAAATGTTGGCGATTTCATTTAATGCACTGTTCCTTTTATTTCTATCTTTATATTCACAGGATGTGTAATCCCACAAAACACTATGTATTTGTTTGAAAATGTTCGATAAGTTTTAATATCTCTGATTTTGTCCAAATTCTAGGAGCCATATTGCGCGAAAAAAAAAACAAAACTGACAACCGAAAATAATTTGAAATAATTAAATAATTTGAAATAATTTGAAACACGCTCAAATTCTATTTCTCGTATACAGAAAACTTACAGGTGCTGTCTGCGATCAGTAATAGTTCTATGAGTACACTTCAATAAATTGTGTCAAAATACTAAGCAATTTTCACAGACTACTTTAGTCGGTAATTATGGATTATGCGATAAATCAAGCACCCACTTGAAGGTTAAAATAATGCAGTTTCGAAAGCATCCATCGGACTTCGATAACTCATATCCCAAGGGAATTATTTTTCAGTGGGTGTGTAAAGTTGCTCCTTGGAGTTTTTGGTTCATATTCCTAAAGAACATTTTATGGTATCAATGACTCTTATCTCAGGATTAAATACAAAACTGACGTAAATATGTACCTATGTATGTAAATGCTAATTTAAATAGTGTTTGACGAATTCGAATTGTATAGGAAAAATGGAGCCCTATGAAGCGATGCGAGCCATCAGTTTTTAGTTTTTGACTTTGCAGTACCTATTTCTCTTCTGTTAACTTCCATGTTTGGAAAAGCATTCAAAATTAGTTCAAAATTTGAGTGGAAACGAAAAAATTTGCGATTGAAATCTTAACTGCCATAGGCAAGATATATTTTGTTATCCATTTATATGTGCATCCAGGACATTTACAAGTACTTTTTTTTCGAGTGATATTTGTAATGTCCTAATTATGAACATTTATGGTCCTTCTAACAGTTTAATATTTAATTGTATTTTTTGAGTATATTCTAAGTTTAAATCTGGAATGGAGAATCCTCGAAATATGTTTCTTAAATTCTACACCGATGTTAATGTGTAGTATTCCTCTTCGGGATATGAAAAGTCCCCCTATTGAATCTGAACATTTTATCGAAGCATTTATTCGTAATTCATTTAATGGAAAGAAAAATCATACAAGCCAACAAACCTGTATAATCTTTAGATAAGATTTCCATCAACCATCTTTATGGTAAATGGGATCGTATAACTACGATAAAAAAGTACTATGTTGTTGTCGTTTTTGTACTTAAAACCGGCGTTAGAAACAACAGAAATGTGCTTCTGAAATTCCGAAATGGATTAAATAATTCAGTGATTAAAAATTGAAAGTCAGTAATAATCAGCAAATCGACATTTACATAATAGCAGATATACTCGTACTCGTAGATAGCCAAAAAGAAAGTAGCAATGTCGTAAAAAAAAATAAAACTGGGGTCGAATCGCGTCCTCCGTGAACGGATCGGCAATCGTACGAACAACAATTACGTGATCCGTCATACGAACGACCGTATTGAGATTGTGTCATACGAATGCTCACGGAACGTAATTTTTTAATTTCACGTGGTAGTTGTAATAGAATAAAGTTAAAATGGTAATAGTCCAAACGTCAAACAAATGTCATTCAGAAGTAAAATTCCGCAAAATAAAACTTTTTTAATTTTAAAGAGATAATTTTAAAAAGATAGACATCAAACATTGTCTATTTAATACCTAAAGTTCATTTATTTTTGGTTAACAAAACATAAGTACGTATAGTTAAACCTTTTTTTGATAAAATTAACATAAATATATAAATAATAAAAAAAAACAAAAATAGTTTATATTTCTACATGTGGCTCTGTTCACAATCATTGCCTTGTTCCCTGCGACTGTCTGTTGGATAGCCTTCCAATATCAATCTAAGGAACCCACAGAATCTTTGAAAGCAGTACTTCTTGGCGTTGTTGAAGTCTTAGCTTTTGACTCGAGTGACTGGGGACTACCAAATGTCTTAATCTTTGGAAGTCCCTTAACTGATGCTTCCAATCCGGTTGCTTCAATCAAAAAATTGTCTTCTACGCGTGAGATGTTTCTCTTCATATGGTCCACCTCCTGTTCTGTTTTTGGATGTTTGTTAAATGATATTTTTTTTTTTTTGCTTAAAACTTTTGTTCTGCAAAAACCTTAAACAAAATTTTAAATAATAAGTAGAGATTCAGTAAATTAAATGTGTTTTCCAACCTTCTCCCACGCTTTCGTTTCTTTAACCGGAGGTCCTACAGCATTTAATTTTGTGCTCAAGCAATCTCTCATGTACTCTGCCAAAACGATCTCTGAGTGGAGTTTATTTTATTTCGATTTGTCCTAAAAATGTATTTTTTTTAATGCATATATATTAATTAAAATCCAAATAGATTTATAATCAATTTATAATTATAGAACTTACATTTTTCTTTAATAATTTTCGCACGACAGAAATTACGAACACTAAAAACCAATCGCATGACTTTACGATTGAACGTTTACGTTTAGGTATCCGTTAAGCCAAGTGGTGATCCCACATTTCGTTTACGGATATACGTTCACGTATGCGATAATCCCGAATACACATTTTACGAAAACGAGTTACTCGTTCACGGAAGACGCGATTCGACCCCTGTTTTTTTTTTCTGGTACGAATTTTACTTTTGATGGCAACACTGCTTAAGCACCATGAGAAGAATAATGGACAAGAAACAGTTGTGGTAAATAAAAGTCTAGTTCCAGCGTTTTAAAGTTTTCACTAAACAGTCACCCTACGCAATGTGGAGTATAAATAAATTTATTGGATCACCACAGATGCTGTACTCTATGTGTGACATTTATAAATAAATATAAACAAATAAATAATCACATAAAACAAAAACACGCGTATAAATAGAAGACAGAAAATATTTTCTTTTCTCTCTCTTCATCCTCTTTGCTGTTGGATCAAACTTCGCGCACCCACGACGTATTCACATGAATGCTTTTTATTATCAATACAATGCTTCGCTTACACAGAGCAATGACATATAGTAAACTACATATATAAAAAATATATGTATAAACAGATTGGCAGGCATCATTGCTTTTGTTTAAATCGACAGAAGCTGTAGCGGTCAGTTTTGTTCTATATTGTCTTCTCGGTTAGTTTGTACTTATGTGTATATAGCTATGTTTGTACATAGAAACTGCCTTCACTCGGACATGTGTACAGTACATAACATATGTATAGGCTTTAAACTTAAGTGTATAGCTAATTTTATATCGTAAACAATCGTCCACCATATCATGAAAAAGGGTTACGACACGAGACGACAGACTGGATTTAGAGGTGTCATCGTACAGTATTTAAACATTTTAGAATACTCATCAATGGGTTGGTTGGAGGTCGTTTGAAGAATGTTTTACTTCATAAAATAGAAAAATAATGAAGTTTTACTGTAACATATCTATATAATTAAATCGCTAGGGCTAGAGCTTATGATTCCTCTTGAGAGTTTATATCTGTACCGATTTCAATGATTCTAACACTGATCGAAAGCTTATCGACTGAACTTTATTCATCATCATCAGTATAAACAATTTTGAAAAAGTGCATATGACTAAAGTTATTACGAAAAACATAATTACCTATACCTACGTTCTCTTTTGTTCATTCGTAAATCGTAAACGGTTGAAGCACAGATAATATAGTTACTATATTATCTGTGGTTGAAGGGTTTCTATATGCGAGATTTATCGCACTAGTCCACTACTTTATATTAATACAGTGGTGTGAAAAATTACAGATTCAGTCGTAAATTTTCAGTTTTCTTGGACAAAATTAGAGATGATCTAAGCTGTCGGGGGAAAATAACTGCAGTGGTAGCGATTCTAGATTAAGATTAGATTTTTTTATTTCACACATGCCATCGGGTTATTTTGACTTAAAATCTTAGTAGGTACATCTCTATATGTAAAACAAAGTCGGGTTAGTTACACCATTTATAACTCAAGAACAGCTGGACCAATTTTTATGATCTTTGATTTGTTGTGTCTCCGCCCCGAATAACAGAATAACTTTTAAAACATCGGAATAATTCACGAGAAAAAAATGTATGGGGAAAATTTTCTCAAATATTTTGTATGGAACAGCTTTTTGATGATATCTCGAGAACGGAGCGACTGATTTGAACTGTCTTTTATTTTTTGTTGTGCTCGTCTCCTTCTAATAAAAACTTTTTACATGGGGGCCTCGCTCACACACTCTTACAAGTATGTAGATGGAAGATGGGCTCAGCCATTTTGTTAAAATCATTATTTTACATTTTGTTGTTGTTAAGGGAATGACAGGCTGTCCAAAAGGTTGTATTCAAAAGGAAAGAAAGAAACAACACGCTACACTTTAAGACAGTTGATGGCCATGTGCTGTTGCTTGCTACAGTTGATGCTACGTTCAATGCTACATTTTTGAGCATTAATTATCAAACGTTCAATATTCAAATTGTACCAAAATCATTCGTGAACGATTACTACATCTCAATCAAGTGAAGTTCAGCGCGAATTTGATGCTTGTTCAGTCATCAACTCATGTTGTGTGATTTTGCCGCTGATCGAAGTGGAAATTTCAGTGATTCCGGTGAGTTTAAAAACATTCAATATATCTAATGTTTCAGTGCATTCGCGAATCAGAAAGTATTGCTTCGAGGATGATAATTCGAATTCTTCGACATTGTAAATTTTTTATTTTTTTTTTTATAATCTACACACGTTTAGGGGATATGAATACCATTATAATGTTTACGCACAGCGTGAGCACATGAAGAACAAGAACGAGAGAAAGACAGATCGACGTAGTGATAGGAAACTCAGATGTTAGGTTTCAACTTACTCTATGGGTGGTGCGCAGGATAACTGGAGAGTTGTGTATTATTGAAAGTTATGCCATTGCTTATGATTCACAGAAGTTTTTTCCAGATGTTTGTGCGATCAATTTCTTCAACCATACCACCATCCTACTGCCAGTGTTATGCCTTCGCAGTGTTTGGTAAACATTATGCCGCCGATCAGAAGATCAACCATTAATATGTATGTACATAAAGGATATTGAATTCAATCGAAATCGAAAAGTATTTCAATCAATCTAGGCTTGGTTCTACCTAGGACTGCTGAAGCCAAATATTTATTTATTTTTTTTATTTCAATCAATCAATTATTGAAATTCGAGTGACATCATCATCCTCCTCTATATAAAAACTATCATCACTATCTGAAAGATTTTCAACTATTTCTTCTAAATCGATCCTGCCTAACAGATTGTTAAATATTCAAAGAAATACCATATTAAATAAATTATTATACAAAAAATTAAGGTATATGTAAATGTCGGGTTACTTCCACAGTAAGACCATCAGTCGGGCACTTGATCTTAAATGCTGCTTGGATATGTGTCATTAGAATAACTGTCTGCCAAGGTCTGACGATAAAATATTTTGAGCACGACGAAATGCTTTTTTTACAGGATATACCTAGTTAAATCCTAAAGTGAAAAAAATGACTGCAATCTAAATTGGCAAATATACGAAATCATGAAAGTATGTGTAACAGCCCTGAATAGACGTGTTTTTATCTCCGTCCAGCTACAGTGAGTAATTACAGTGTGTTTTCTAAAGAACTATCTCTAATAATTGTGCAAGGCTAAAAGTAATTACGGTGAAAATTATTCGTCGGTTTATTTTACTCGAATATTATCTACAACGTTATTAATTGTCTAATATTTCGTCGACAAAAGACATTTTTGCCATTTACCTCGCCGTTGTCTTACCACCATAATCACATAAAAAATCACTCCGCCAACTGCTCCGTTAACAAAACAGCCGCTAAAACAATCAAAAGATGACTACGGAACTCTTTCTCTTAAGATCCTAGAAGAACAGCTGACTAAGCATAGTGAAATCTCTCGACTCAGCCTAATCGAAGAATTAAGTAAGTTTCGCACTGAAATTTTTCTTAAAATCGAAGAAATTAAGGAAAACTGGGGACAACGTTTTGATGCTGTCAGTAAATCTATATCCGAACTAAGTGAGCGTGTTGATACCATCGAAGCAAACGTCAACGCAGCTTCGCTCGAAAATAATACAGAGATAGTCGCTCTTAGACGGCAAGTCAATACCTTGGAGAAACACGAAATCGCCGGAGACGCTGTACTCTTTGGAATACCTGAACGACCTGATGAGAATTTGAAACATATGTTTAATCGACTTTGTCACACGATTGATTGCAAGCCGCCCCTCTTGAATAACATTTTTCGCACAAAACGTCGACGCGGCAACAACAACAACAGCGTAAACAAGCCATCACCGTCATCGATCATTCTCAAATTCAATAACATGCAAGAGAGAAACAACGTCCTCAGGTCTGCGGCGATTTACCGCAAGCTCAACAACAGAGAGCTAAGCCTCCCACGATTTTGGCATTGAAATGGATCACAGCTGTTATTTGAATGAAAGTCTAACTAGAGAAACTAGACTTCTCTTGCAAAACGCCATCAGTCTTAAGCGGGAAAAACAGCTGTCTTCTGTCTACACGAAGTTTGGATCTGTGTATATCAAAAAGTCTGCAACTGAGAAAAGCTGTCTTATTGAAAGCTCTGATGACTTGCTCGCTGTATGCTCCGGTACCCATATATGAAGACATCGAAAACATCGAAAACATCGAATCGTAATTGATTGATTTATTTACTTTTTAAATTACGTATTTCTCATTTTTATCAATACTCTTATTTTTCCGCAAGGATCTATCCTAGGACCTATATTGTTTTGCATGTTTATAAACGATTTGCCTTCTGTTTGCAGACATGTTTCCATACATTTATATGCTGATGACGTACAACTCCACTTGACCAAGCCCATGAGTAGTATTGTTGAACTCGTCACCAATCTGAATGAAGATCTGTTTCAAATCTATTCTTGGTCAATGATGAATGGACTGCTGCTGAATCCTGCAAAGTCTCAAATAATACCAATTTCGAACAAGATATTCAACCTCAATCTTCTACCAGACGTATGGCTATCAGAGTGCAAATTGAAGCTTGTACAATCGGTTACCTCTCTTGGCTTTATCATAAATCGCAACTTGTCTGCATATAATCACACCAACGTTGTCATTGGTCGTATTTACGGTTGTCTTCGCAAGCTCTGGTTAACTGCTGACTTTACTCCCACTGAAACTAGACAGAAACTCATAAGAACCTTAGTTGTTCCTATTATTACATATGCTGAAGTTGTCTACAGTGGTCTTGACTCCTTGTCTCAGCGAAAGCTACAAGTAGCCTTTAACGATGCGGTGCGTTATATATACGGCCTTCGTAGATATGATCACATTTCGGAATACTCTAGGAGGTTACTGGGCTGCACTCTGAAACAATATATCGATGCCAGGAATTGCATATTTCTATACAATATCATCAAAAGTAAATCTCCTACATATCTTTTCAATAAGCTGCATTTCGCCCGTTCATTAAGGACCTTTAACTTAACTCTACCTTGCTTCAATTACCTAAATTCCTCTCGCCTGTTCTTCGTTCATGCCATTAGATTATGGAACTCACTGCCCTTGAATATCAGGGGTATCTCAAACGCTGTAAGCTTTAAAAATGCAATCTTTTCACACTTCTCTTCTGCAACATTACATACTTAATTTTTATTCTGTACTCTTTTTCTATACTTAAGCATCATTCTTATCTCTTATTAAGATCTTCTCTCTTTTTGTTTCCCATAATATTTTTTCTTTTTTTTTGCTCTCCTGGTATCTTATGCCCCTATTCCATAACACAACTCAATTTATTCGAGTTGGCTGTCATTCAACTCCACTTTCGCGCAACTCAACGAATTTTTCATATTACATAAAACAACCTTTTTCAGTTGTGATTGTAAAAAAAATTGCATACTTTTAGATGCGAATAACAACTACAAATTGACTATTTAACGTAAATCTGACCTCTGGTGGACGAAGTAGGAAATAATTTTGCCAACAGAAACTCAATATTCAATAAAAACAGAATGAAAAGAAGTTTTGATTTGGTTTTTTAAATGATAATAATGATGATGATAATATTGTTATTGTTGTGCGCATATGAAAATCTATCCGTGACATATTCCAATTCCAACTAGAAAAAATGCTAAGTAAAGAATATGCATTTGCAATGTGTAAATTACTTCTGTTATTTTTAAATATTTACAAGTGTTTTTGTACTGAACACAGAAGCATTTTGCTTCGTTCAAATCGAAACCAAAGATTTGTTAAAATTGCATGGACGCTCGATTGCAATTGCAATACCACTACCAGTTCCGAGTGCTGAAGATGTAAAACTATTTTCTCCAACTAATGTGGACTATATGCTTTTAAGCTGCACACATTGTTTAATGACGTTATTAATAATATTGCATTATTTCATTTGTCCGATATACGTCTTTTTGTCCATTTTCCATCTTTCGTATCTCAACATTTACTCTCAAACAACTGCTTACACCCAGTTGTTACTTTTTGACAGCTCTAGCAACCAAAACATAACTGCGTTGTCTACCATAATACCAGAAAAATTCCCACACAACTCTAGAGAGGATTCGCCATCTTGGTTTTATGTTGACAGGCAACTCTTTTTCTCAGAGTTGTGTTCAGTAATACCGAATTTCAAATTTCAACCAAATTTCAACTCAACTTAACAAAAGTTGTCTTACGGAATAGGGGCATTAGTTACTAAATTAGTTATAAGTCATATCATATCTCATTATGCATAGTATGAATCTGTATTCTAAGTTTATTAACGCTAAGTACTATAAAAGACTTGTCTTAATGTACATACCTTTTTATAACGAATAAATTGAATTGAAATTGAATTGAATTGAATATGAATCAAGGGGATAAGAGTAAAATCGAAAAGATAAAGCCGTCAGTCATTGGAAACAATCATTTAAAAAGTGTCGTATGACATATTTAAACACTGGCATAACTCATTCGGCCAATTAAAATGTTCACCCCCCATTAAAGTCATACTCCATAGTCCAAACTCTAATATAAATAATAATCAGTACAGATATACATACTACATACATCATTATTAACCGGCAATCAACATGCATGCTGTCAATGTCACACTTTGTAGTTTTATACAATTAATCATTTAATCTTAACAATAGCGTACGCTTAAAATTGATTTATCAATTATTGTCGGTTGGTATTTATTAAATAATTGTTTATGCGGTCCACATACATACAGACTCGTATTTTCCACAATAGATTGGAAGGTATTTATCAGATTATGTAATTATTTTTGTTATTTTCAACTACCATGGAGGTGATACTGATAGCAGTATTGATAAATAATTTATGGGATTATACCCATATTTTATTACACCGCGAATTTGCGGTTATCATCTAATGAGCCAACCGTATAACAAAAGTAACTATTTAACGATAACGACCGGTGCGATTGTATAATACGAGTATAGTTTTAAACCTACTCGTACAATTGTTTTGTTTTTGAGATCAGATTGCTATTGATCACGTTTTGATTTTAATTTTATCATCAAATAATAAATGTATTTATTTTCCTTATTGCTTACATGCGGCCAAACATGTTGTACCCCACCAATAATTAGGTTAAGCAAGATTGGAGCGATGAGTTTGCGTTTAACACGCGTCCTTGATGTGAACAAGAGATCATGAGGAATCGCAGATTGAAGATAAGGGAGATATGTAAGATCATCGCCATCTCGTATGAAAGGACCCAAAACACCGCTGTTTGTATATCCAGCTCCAGATGGTTCAAATTGATCTCTCAGAATCGTATTAAGTATCTGATTACTGATTGTTATCAATCTTATCCTTATAAAATCATCAAGAGTGAGTGTGCTAAAAGAGTTTTTAATTTTAACTCGACTTCCACTGTAAAAATCAGTGGACCTAGGCATAGTCACAGAACACTACTGTCTAAAGTACCTTACGCATCTCCAACGTGGATTAATGCAATACCCACCAAAGTATAAAGGTAAAAGCTGACGCGAGTGTATCAGATTCAGTGCTCTGAGAACAATATACGCCTTTGCAAACCGACACAAAGAAGCAATCGGAGAAATCCGAAAGGATGAAAGGGCAATATCAATGCAGAAATGGCAATCCGGCTGGGAAAGCCCAACAAAGGAAGATGGAAGCATCAACTTATCCCCAACATATAACTCTGGGTGAAAATAAGAGGTATAGAGGTTAGCAGCTACATCACACAGTTCTTTACAGGGTTACCTCTGAAAATTTCCGGAAAGGGTCCAAAAAGCGGTACCTGGTGGAAAAAAGGGGTCCCATATAAAATTAAAGAATAAGACAGGGATAGGATTAGTATTATTTAATTAGTTTTTTTCTATTTGTAGTCCAGTTGCTTAAAAATATATAATGCTTATGCATAAAAACTCTTAAAGAAAAGAAAAAAATCAGCTCAGTTAAAAAAAGCAATTCATTTAAAAATAAAGTAACAAAAACAAAAGAAACAAGAAAAGTATTTGAACAAAAAGTTATGATTTGGAAAACCTAATTGATAGGAATGAAAGCCCTAAACTTCTGAATCAAATTCGAGTTAGGGACCCACTCTTCTAACTCTTCATCTTCCAAAACATTTATGCGGAAAGCATCGATTGGCAGGTCTTATTTTAAATTAACAATAGTCTAAGTAGGACAAACGAAACGCACCAACTATTTGAATGTGTCTGTTTACAGGGGAGATTTACATTTCGGCATTGGCAAACACATAGTACATACATCGATAGAAATGGGGTTAATGGAAAAGTGTGATTGCTGTTGGTGACAATTTCTGCTAAAAGAAGTGAAGGAATTTCGGTTGAGTGTGTCAATTGTTTCCCAATTTACAGAAAGGGTCCTTTTTTTAAATAAAGGTCAAATTTCGATGATCTTTGAAAAGGCGGGTCCTGGGGTCCGTGCAATCAAAAAAGGTTGAGTTTGACCCCAAAGGGTCCCAAAGGTAACCCTAGTTCTTTACCGGCCATGGCGAATTCAGAAAATATCTGCAGTGTCTGAACCAGGAAAAAGCTGCAGATCATTTAACCCCTTCGGACCTGAATTAATTTGACGCATCATTAAAATATTTCTAACGCTTTCCAGTGTCATAGTACCTCTTATAGATTTTTTTAAAATTAAATGTCCACTCAAATCGATGATCAGCTTTGATTGCCAATTTCTATTACAAAACGGACATTATTTGTGCTTATGTGTAAATTAAAATCATAACAAATATCTTTCCTACCCCAAAAATTATATTCGGTAAAGCAAACACATGTTATGCGAAAGAAAATAAAATAAAACTGAAGTAAAATATGTCCATTGAGATGGACGCCAGGACCGAAAAGGTTCATTTTCCACTGTCCACGCTTCAAAAGAGTGGATAAGAACTTTTCAGAGTCAAACGAAAAAGTCGTCCAGACTCTTTGGGACCGTTTGGGGTCAAACTCAACCTTTTTTGATTGCACGGACCCCAGGACCCGCTCAGAGGAAAGATGGAGCAAAATGAACCAATTTGTGACTAAAAAAATAAGAAAGAAAACAGAACGACGAAAAGGAGCATAATATCCTATAAGAGGCCAACAAAACCAGCCCCACGGGGAAAAATCTAACGGCAGTTCCCCAGTGGGAGTGGTAGCAGAGTGCACGGTTATGTTTTAGTACGTAAGCGCATTCGAATGCAGGGAGGAAAATAATGAAAAATCTTCTAGACATTCTCAGAACAATTTTGCTAAACGGACAAACGTAAAATCATCGCTGGAATCCATAATAATTGTAGGTATGAATAATTGAATTTCACCAAACGTATCTCGCTTCATGTGCCTTTTATTTCTTCAACAACTTCAAAATAAAAAAAATTGGAAGGACAGAGAGTTATAAAGAATGAAGAGGTCTAATGGGATTTTTTAAGGACTTATCGAAACATTTTTTTGAAATGCGGCAACGGCTTTAGTGATGACGCTGAAAACTAAAAGTAATTCGTAATCTTTAGATTTCTTCTTTTTTTTGCAGGTTGCGATTTGTGTTAGGTAGCATTCCTTCGTATGCAAATACCAAAAAAACATCTGTGAATATGTAAGTAATCCAGTAGTGTGAATATATAAGTAATCCTAGACGCCATCTATTGAGTTAGTTGAAACCAAGCATCATCTGAGTTTCCTACCACTTCCAGCCGCTGATTTCAGACCAAATTTTGAAAAAACCGCTTTGAACAAAAAGAGGTATTGGACTTTTGCCCTTTTTGATCCTTAAATTTTTTTTATACAGGATGGTCCAGTTTTGGATACAGATATTTTGGGATCTGAGTCATTGGTTCATGCAGTCATGCTATGAAAAATAACGTGTTGGAATGTACAATACAGGGTTCAAATAGAAAAGGCAACATGCATAGATGTTATCTGGTGCATTTATCACACATATACTGCAACTTATACTGCGGAATATTTCAAGCACTACACTTCAAAGAGTGGTCGCCGTGGCCGTGGTGGTTAGTGCGTTGGACTACTACGCATGCTGCCCGGGTTCAATCCCAGCAAAAACGCCTAAAAGTTTTTTCACGGTGCCACCTCTTTCGAGTATCATTTGTCATGAGAAGCTTCTCAACTCGCCGTTTGAAGTCGGCAAAAAACTGTAGGTCCCTTCCATTTCGTGAAAAAAACAACACGCACACACAAATGGTTGCGAGAAGCTAGGCTTGGTTCTGTAGTGTATAGGACTGCTGACGCCATATATTTATTTATTTTTTTACACTTCAAAGAGTACACAGCCATAAACATTTAGGCATCATATTTGATTCAAATCAAAATTTTAGGATGTACATACATACATACTTAGATTACTATTAAATATAAATTATGATTGCTATCTCTGGGGTTAATACAGTAAAACTTGTGAATAGTGGAATCTGCGAATAAAAGAATCTTGCGAAACCTGAATAGTGGACATTTCTGGATGCCAATTTTGATTTCCCTTATACAAACTCACTCTTATGGTTTTGTGTTAAGAAATTAAGGTTTTTCCGATGTCCGAACACGTTGAAACTACTGTTTGTTATTTATAGTTCGTCTCATCTTTTAATACTTCTGCGTAGTCTGGTCATCATTTTACAAAAATACTTCGAACCATATCGAAAGAAACAGAAAAGGTTTACGAAATATTCGCTTGGGAAGCTAAATTTGGTTTTGTGTCTATGTACATCAATAAAACCCCTCCGAAGAAGAAGAAATTATTTTCTTATATCATTTCCGATGGATATTATAATTGGACATAGTAATTGTGCTACCTTGCCATCTCTGTTTATCCCGATCCCTAGGACCGAGAGCGTCTTACTTCTTTACCGTATCTTACCACCCAACTAATTATGGCTGTAATGAGCTTGTTATCAGTTTAACAAATATGCCAATGTAATCGATCTTTTTTGTCCTAAAGAATTATTTAAAATTGTTATGATGAACAAAATTGTATATGATTGAAGAATATTTATACATACAGATATGTATATACAGTGAACTCTCTCATAACCGGACACTGACGGTACCGAGAAATTTGTCCGGTTATGAGAGGTATTCGGTTATGGGAGAAAAAAATAAATTGACATTCTTTAAAAAAGAAACACAATATGGCGTATTTTATTTTATAAACGAATTCATTTTTATGTGATAAACACAAATTACCGAAAAATACTAATTTCTGGCACATACGTGACTCAACTTTTTGATCACATGATAAGTACAAAAATGATTTTTCGTTGTAACTTCTTTATTTATTAAGATAATTCATTAAAATTTTAAGGAGAAAATAATAGTAATGTTGTTATTCAGCAACTGAAGAAAAAACTTAAATATCTTTTCTCATTCCAATATACCACGAAAAAGCACAAAATATGATATGTGATCAATTAGTTGACTTTGACAAACGTTTGTAGTTTAATATTCAGTATGACCTCCTTTTGCTCTGAGAACAGCTTGAATTATTTTTTGCATAGATTCCACAAGTGTTCTGCACTTGCTAGATCCTTAACTGTTTCAAGCAGTTTGATTCCGATCCCACAAATTGCTTGAATTTGGAAAGTCTCCTACCATATTTGAAATTGCACTTTTGACCTCAACCCAAAGATTTTCGAGTGGATTAAGATTGGGAGAATGTGGTGGCCAATCAAGCGTTTGAAACTGCTTACCTTGAAGTCATGTTAAAGCCACTCGGGTAGTCTATTTCGGATCATTTTATTGCTGGAAGATAATCTCCGACACGGTCTTATTCCAACCATTCAGACATTTCCGCTGTCCTCGTTCAAGGATGTTGACGTACTGATTGGCATACCTTCTCCCTTTAACTTCCACACATTGACCAACACCTTCCATGACCATACACCCCCATATCGTCAAATATCCGCCACCAAACTTAACAATTGATTTTACGTGACGGTACTGGGTTGCTTCATCAGTCTTTTTGCAGGTCCATTGACAACCATCAGAGCCAAAACGATTAATTTTGTTTCACTCGACCACACTACCATTGCCCAGTCACTAATCGTACAAGTTGAGTATTTTTCTGCGAACTCTAGCCTGAGTTTCTTATGTCGTTTTGTCAACAGTGGTTTTTTCACTTTCACACGTCCGTGTAAGCCGTTCTTGCGTACAAATTTCCGAAAAGCATCTGTTGATACAACTATTCCGTCACTTTGTCGCTAATCTTTGTTCACTTGCGCTGCATTTTCGTGCATTCCGTACTTTATTTGTCTCAAAATACGGCTTTGTACAGGAGAATTTAGGATAGGTTTCTTACCGGTCTTTGTTTTTAACATCTTCAGACTTGAATTTTCTTCTTATTTTTGTGATAGAACCAATGAAAATCCAGCTTTTATAGAAATTTCACGGTATGGGCACTTACCATCAATAAGCATTTTGATTTCTTCTATTTTAGAGCGGCTTCGTTCTTTCATCTGATCTCGAAGCAAAACAAACGTAAATAACTTAGCAAATGCAAAAATAGTAAATTTTTTTAAAACTTCAACTTCTCCCAGTTTTACTATACTACAATCACACCCAATGCACAATTGACACTGTCTCAACTAATTGATCACATGCTTTCGAGAATAGATTTCCGAAATTCTCCGAAATCTAACGGTACATTTTTATTTTGTTTGCGTATTCTTATCTAGAACATCTGTAACTAAATTCGTTGCATTAACATTTAGATTCAAAAAGTTACAACTAAAAAACCTCTTTCCTTTTCATCATGTGATCAAAATGTCAAGTCACTGTACTTTAAAATACATTTACATTTTTGTTTCGTTTCTTTGCAAAGTGTAAAGAAGAGGAGAACAAAACAAAAACAAAATAAAGTATTTGTCAATTTGTCCATTTAAGAGAGAGCGACATTCTATTGCGTTGCGGTCACAAAAATTGGTGTCCATGTCCGGCTATGAGAGAGTCCGGTTATGGGAGAGTTTTTTATATAGAAAATCGTGTATTTATTTCCGTTCTTTGAAATCTGGCCGGTTATAAGAGGTGTCCGTAGTAGTCCATAGTACACTGTATTTATATTATACTGGTAACACTAGTTCTAAGAGGGTAAATTATACCAATAATTGTGCTTATAGACTACAATAATAATAAAAAAAATAAATAAAAAAAACAATTTTCTATCCAATAAATCCATTTTATTACTTTCGAAATTAAACTGTACACCAAATAGGCCCCATGGACATACTCGTATTATTTTTGAATGACATTCTTTAGGATAACTGCTTCAAACGGCATCATATAGATTTTATTCAAGTTCGCTTTATCGCTGTCAGGAAAATTTAATGTAATTTATTTAAGTACAAAATCATTTAACGTCAATATATATTTACCCAATTCGGTGAGGAGAAGCAATTGTTACCAAGAAGTACTCCATAATGCTGTCACTTTCATGTACCGAGTTGCTCAGTGGACCAATAACCTCCAGTTCATTGCCCATATTCACTAGAACGCGATATTCCTCTGTTGCGGTGCTCCTATCAGAGGGGGATTGGAATCGAGTTTATAGGATACACTTCTTTCCAGAACTTACCTAATTATCTGAAAAACTTGATCATTAACAGCGCCATAGCTCCAACCACCTTCGTCTTTGAATGCCTTGAATGCGTTTGTACGTTTTAGCTGTTGCAACCCCTTGAACACATTCAATGTGCTCCTATCCATTCCTCGCTCGACTTTCACATTGTATTTTTTATAATCCTCAGCTATTGGCAGCCATGTTGCTGTGGCTGTTGAGAATCCTGCCGATAGCTGATCATTCCACTGGAATGGCGTACGCTCCGGATCACGATCGTCACAGGAAATATCTGTACACTCAGTTGGTACATCGACCATTCCGATTTCTTCACCCTAAAAAAGTCTGATCTGTTGAACTAAAAGTTTACTTTACGAAGTTTTTAAAGAACTCACGTAATATGTAACTGTTGCACCGGGCAATCCAGCAAGGATAATATTTATTAAATCGTTTTTGTGACGACCGAAACGATCACCAATTCTAGGATTGTCATGATTGCCCAGCTGGATATTGGAAGAAGTTCATACAAATAAATTAAAAATGGTTGCAAGTATTTACCACCCAATTGGCTGTTTGATGTTTAGTCCACATGACATTCATCCAACTGTTGACAGCACTTTCTACTTCCCGCGCATTTGACAACCCACCCAAACCCATTAAATTGAAGTTGAATGGGAGATGTGCTCCGCGATGTGTCGCATTGCCAAAATACTGATCAATCACTTCGATAGAGGAGTAAGCTTCGGCTAGAAGAATTCTAAGATAAAAATGTTTAAACATACAAAATTTAAAAAAAGGACCAAACGTACCTAGTGTCACCGCCATGTTCTTTTTGATAAGCTTCCAAGAAATCTCTCCACTCATACAACAGTGTAACGGTTTCCGGTTGATCCTTTGTATATATGTGATCTAAGTAGTCGTAGCTATTTGGATCTGGATTCCATCCACTCAAAGGTTCATCGGGATACGACCCGTTAGTATTGATTTTCTCAAAAATATGCGGAACCGCATCTATTCGAAAGCCATCAACACCACGATCTAGCCAGTATTTTAAGACGTCCAACATGGTCTCACGCACCTTCTGATTCCTGAAATTCAAATCGGGCTGTTTGTCTTGAAACTGGTGCAGGAAGAATTGCTGTCGCTTTTCATTCCATGTCCAAGCTTTACCACCGAAAACGCTAACCTTCGAATATTAAAAGTAAAATAGAAATTTGTTTTTCATTTGATGAAGAAAGGAACATAGGGATTTACCCAATTGCTTGGTGGAAGCTTAGCTCCAGGATTATTAGCATCCTCCAAACCATTGTCCCAGACATAGAAGTCATCATAGCCATCCTCCCGGTCTATTGATTTCTGAAACCACTCACACTCGTCGCTCGAGTGATTGGGTACAAAGTCTAAGATGATCTTGATACCAATTAATTTTGCCTTCGCTATCAGAGCATCGAAATCGCTTAAAGTTCCAAAAATTGGATCGATTTCGAAAAAATTCGAGATATCGTAACCAAAATCTGACATCGGAGATTTGAAGATCGGCGATAGCCAGGTACCCGTGATACCGATCTCTTTTAAGTACTCCAGCTTCTCTGTGATTCCTAAAAATGAGAGAAAAAAATTCCACTCACAGATGGCGTTGAAAATACATTCTCACAATTTCACTCACCCTTTAAATCACCCACACCATCAGCATCGCTGTCCTTCCATGACCTTGGATAGATTTGATAAAGCGATGCATCTTCCCACCAATCGGCGGTTACAGCCGCCGATGTGTGTATGTTACTCGTGCATATTGTCACAATGAATACAATGATTATCGCCCTCATTTCCGCTCCTGCCTTTCTGGTTTGAGTGAAGCGGTCAACTAAAATGAAAAGTTTTCCAAAGAACCCCGGAGTAGGCTTATCAATTGAGTTTGAGCAAATCTCCTATTGGATTGGAGGCCGAGGCAACCGCACGACCTGGCAGTGTGGTGCGATAATTTCCAGATTTATGATTTGATATTTTATTTTTATTTTGGTTTTATTTTTTTTTTTAATAAAATGATTAAAGCGATTAGATAATCAAAAATAATCAGCTAAAGCCAAAAATTGTCTTTATTGTGTTGCAAATAAAACGTAGTTCGGAAATGAGCAGCGCGGTGACTTTGTGTTTGTGATTCTGATTGCGGTTTCAGTAGGCCTCGGCTCCAACATAAGAAAGCCCCAAAGAAATATGATTATTTACGTAGAATTCGCTGGTCCCAAACCCATAATTGTTGCTTGAGGCTTGTCTGAAATTATAATTTATCAGCGCCAAAAGTAAGGTCAAAAAGTAGGATACCAGCCAACATTTTGAGATTTAGAAGGATGATTACAACTAGTGATGACATCCAGCGAAAAAAATGAAAAAGACACCAGATCTAAGGTAAGTGCATAATGAGCTTCGAATTAATTTCGCTAGAGAGCATGTCGCCGCATGGAGCACAATGATTGAAAATGCAGATGAAAAAACGATTATCCTTGACGGTCATGATGGCTTCAACTTTTGTTTCCACGATCTAAGAAAAAAAGGACTTATTTTGTGAAGATATCACAGCCGTACATCAAGTATTATGGTATCGCCTATAATGGCACAATCGTATTCGAGTTTTTAACTACAACAATGATTGAAAATAGCTAAAAAAAAAAAGTTTACTGGAGCAGGCATTTCAAAAGCTAAAGAATATTTTTGAACCTGCATCGCTGTACCATGGATTTTTTAACAAGACAATGCCCCTTTTCACATTTCCATGAAAAGCTAGAACCTATGCAATGGCCACCCTTAAACATAATCGAAATCGAGAGCCTGGCCTTATTTCTTTAGCACAGCGATGAGCTAAGACTCTTTATAAACCTCAGCACTATTTTGGGTTTCATGTTCCATATCTCTTTTAAGCTCTATATATGGAGTATTCTGCATTGTGTTCTGACGTCTCCTCCGCTTCTCCTCAGAGTCGACAGGATTCATTGGCAGATAATTCCATTTTTTGAGGTAGTGGCCAGTGTCCCTTAAAAAAGAATAGGATCTTCTTTATTCAGCACAAGTAGCGTTTTAGCCTTACAATAGTTGTTAGTTACCCCTTTGCCGTCGCTAGTCGCCCCCTTTCCGTGGCTAGTCATCACACTTTTATCAAAAAACCAAACGTTTGGCTCAACAAAGTCATGGTTGCACGTGCTGTATGGCATGCTGCGCTGTCTTGTTGGACCCATATCTCCTCCAAATTATTTCCAATTACATGAGGACTAAAAAAATCACGAATCATTTGCCTGTAGCGTTCGCCATTCACGGTAATGTTGGCACCGGTTTCGGATTTAAAGACAAATGGGCCGATGACGCCTTCGGCATGTAAACCACACCAAACAGTGATTATTTCGGGATGTAATGGAGTCTCAAGAATAAACCTTTTCTTTCAAATTGCCCCTAGAAGAAAGTCTCATGGTTCTTTTATTGCAAGAGATTACTTGTTGGCAATAAACATCAAGTTCCGGCCATACCATTTATTTTCGAAGAAATAAGACCCGAAGATACTTCTTGCCCAAAAACCGAACCGAACACGTTATGGATAGAGGGACTTGGACAATTATTCTTGGCCAACAAGACTGCTGGACCTGAGGATTTACTCGCAGAGCTATTTAAAGCAGCTGGAGATGACATGGTAGAGAGCACACTCCAACTCATCACTAAGATTTGATCAGATGAAAGTGTGCCTACTGAATGGAATCTCAGCATCATTTGCCTGATCCAGAAGAAAGGAGATCCTCTCAACAGCTCCAATTATAGAGGCATCAGTCTACTGAACATCATTTACAAGATCTTATTTGCCATATTGTGTGAACGCCTGAAACCTTTCGTCAACAACCTGATTGACCCCTATCAGTACGGTTTTAGGTCAAGAAAGTTCACCATAGACCATATTTTCATACTTAGGTAAATCCAGAAAAAAAAATCCAAAAATTCCAACTCGATTTCGATTCAAATTACTCTTACCAATCGCTGTTACTTTGGGCTAAGGAGGCAATTGAGTAGTAAAGCCCTTTCCCGATCGACTAAGGAGAAAATATATGTATAAGACCCTTAGCCTCCCAGTCTTGCTATATGGAGCTGAACGCTTATCGAACGCGGGTGAAGAGAAAAATCCGTCGTAAGATATTCAGTTCCATTTGCGTTGACGGGTTTTGGAGGAGAAGATTCAACCACGAAGTGTACGCTGTACACCGACATCGACCTGGTCAAAAAACTGCACATTGGGCATTTAAGATGGTTAGAACATGTAGAGCGTATGGATGCAGAGTATTTGACTCCAACCCTGGAAGGGGTTGTTGGTTGAAGCCTTGGTCCACCCGGACTGTAGCGCCACCTAAGAAGAAGTAATGTGGCTTTCTAAAGACGAAAATGTGCTTCATCGCTCAGGATGATTTTTCCGTGTTTATGTATTTCCAACCGTAGTTTTTATTTAACATAAATGACAGCACATTATTTGACAGGTGGCAGAATAAGAAATTATTCAAAATGAAATTTCTTATTGGAAAACCCTTCTACTCGTATTATTATCGAATCTCTTTATATGCAAATTCTGCAGTAGCCAAAATGTAAATTATACAAGAAAATGAAAATGTTTACATATCTATCTACTTCTACACCTATCGAACCAAATCGTGTTTATTATTATAGTTCAAAACTGTCAATGCAAAAATGGAAACCGCCATATATTCAAGTAGTGAAAAAAATAAACTTACCGAATTTCCTGGATTTACCTGGATAAAAAAAATAATTTTCCATTTAATCTAAGTAAAAATATTAAATATAAAATCTATATAAAAATATTAAATATTTAATATACTGCCTTCATCAATGCCGACAAACAATTATTGCTTTCTAATCCAATTTATATGAGCGAACACATTCAATTTTCCAATTATGTTTCACCAATACAAGCAGACGAGTACACATTAATGAAAAATTTAATTGGATGCGCTTTTATTCATAATTGAATTGAATGTAGTAATCCGACCAATAGTGTATTCCCTACACCACCATGTTTCATTCGCTAATGGAGGTTAGAGAAATTCGGTTGAAAATAAACATGTTTATTGGACAAACAAATAAATTAAACAATTATCAATAGGAGGTCGAAAATTACCACACATGTAGGCAAGGTACTGCTGGACTGGATGCACTTAATTTTATGACTTAATTTTTATAACGGTATAAATCATCAATTCAGCTGGCAAACAACTGCAGGCAGCAGCTCACCATTGTAATTAACAAGTAAACACTCTATTTGCGATAGCTGATGTTTTTTTTTTTTTCTTTGTTGAGTAAATATTAGATATGTCCGTGAATAAATGTATACATACGGTTTGCATACCATATAAACACTTAAATAGGGTATTAATGAAGTTGGTAGTTACACACATAAATGTATTATATCATGAAATTAGAATAAAAACAAAAACACAAGGTTGTGCAAATGAGTGATTGTTCATTTTATGTAAGTGCTTTTGAAGAAAACAAATACAGAAGTCAGCCTACATACATATGTATATACGTGAGGGATAGGCACCGTTAGGGAAGAAACCACAAAGAGGACGTTTCTAAGAATGGAAGGAAGAATAAGGAAAAGGAAAATGCATTTGCCCTAAGGACTGTCCAAGTGAAAATCTGACTCACTGCCCACATCAACCACATCACAAAACAATAGGCGTGTTTTTTTTATCAAAACTATACAGGCTTAGAAAATGTTTTCCATGTTAATTACACTAACAACTATGCCTATATAGACTTACGAAAAAACTGGATAGTTATCCAGTCCTTAGGTCCTTAGCCTGGATAGAAAAATGTGCTACCAAACTATTATTCGTCGATAGTTATCGAAAATTTTATCGAAATGTCAAATATGACATGGAAGTGAGGGAGAAATATTAAGGCAGGTAGTTATCAACCGAACTCTGCTGTCATTTTAAATTTAAATTATTTCTGTTGATTTTTAAAATGGGTAGAAAAGAAAGAAATACGAGTCTATCCAATCTACACCCTCAAATTCAAGATGGCGGATGACGCAACAGGGTTGGAATCCCGAAAACCGAAATGTAGACTGCTAGTCAGCCCCCCCCCAACGATTTCCGAACTGGGCTATATAAGCTGAATTTGGTTTTGAAGGAAAACTATTATTTTTTATATAAAAACGTGTTCTCATGTGTGAAGGAAATTAATGGAAATCAATTCTAGCGACAAGTAACATCAAATCTTTTGATTCAAAGACCAAGCGATCCTGGTTGAACTTTCATTTTGTCATTTTGTGTAGAGTTGAAAACTCACCTTTTGGTGGCACTGATAGTTATTTAGCAAGATAGACGCTTCTATATTCATACATATGTATGAAATTAAATGTAACTATTGGACCAGTGCGAGAAATCTCACATGTAGAAACCCTACAACTTTATATGGTTTACGAATGAAAAAAAGTATTGGTAATCATGTTTGTTAACAAAGATGATGATGATCCTGCACGGTTCTACAACGTTAGGAGTTGCTTATCGAGACAGTTCGTACCATCCTACTTGGGGTTGGAACATATGAGCGTTCACGACGGAAGCAGGAATAAATTAATTTCGAATGAATTTTTTGGTAACATTGACCAACTAAAGGTAGTCATTTACGCATTTCAAAAACAAATGTACAGTTTACATAAATATCAGAATTTGGTTAAACTATTTCTTATAACGTGCTGTAATGGATATATTCTTGAGGTATTCGGTCCGTATGCTGCCACTAATTCGGATGCTTCAAAAATGAACAGGCTCTTCAAAAGCGAAAGTGGGGCGATGAAGCACTTTTTCAAAAGGGTCTTCCTCTTCATTCTCAATAGAGGCCTTAGAGATTCCATTTCAATTCTAGAATCGCATGGCTGTAGAGCGCATAAGCCCGAATCTCTGCTGGAAGGACATCAGCAATTAACAACACTACAAGCAAACAAATCGCGATGTATAACAATGTGAAGGTGGGTTGTAGAAGTTGTAAATGGATGTTTTAAAAGGGATTTTAAACTGTTCCATCAGGAGTTCTTCAACCTTGATTCTCCTCACTTGACTTCAGCAATTTTAAACAAGTTTTACCTACTGATCGAAGACACCGATGATGCTTATGAGCGGCTGCAAATCGCTTTAAGCAGATTAAATACTCCCAATCACCTCCTTTGCTTATATGCACTTTTTCAAAATTCTGAACAAAGTTCAGCTGATAAGCTTTCGATCAGTGTTAGAATCATTGAAATCGGTGCAGAAATAAACTCTCAGGAGGAATCACAAGCTCTTGCGCTATGGATTTTTCCACTACAATGCTCACGTAAGTGGACGACCAGCAAGGTACTTAAGTATTTCTAGTCTCTTCTACTTTAGATATCTGTTATCTAAGAAGAATGGTATCTATTTGTTTTCAAGTGCATATTTGTTTAGCTGTGACTATTCGTTACGTATGGGCGCTTACCTTGAATGGAAAAATTGCACAAAAGTACCGCTGGATAAGGTAATAAGACATACCCACTGGCACTAACTATGAACATTCTACATATGTACATAAGCTTTTACAAACTTCTTATAAATATTTATAAAGAAAATGCATTTTGTTAACTGATTGGCTAACTACCAGTTTATAAGAAACTACTTATTTGGTTTGAGAGCTTAAAATAAGTTGATCTGAGATAACGAAAGCAATCTCTCAAAACCATTATTAAACTATCTGAATTTGCATTTCATTAATAAACTTCTAAATAAATTATCAAATTATATTCGTGTTTTATTTCAAATCCCACATTAAAACTTCCTGGTCACAATAGCTATGTTGCTTAAAATAAAATTAACTTGAAATTTTGGAAATATTTAAGTATAGCAGTTTTTAAGCAGTCTACTTAAAAAAATTTTTAGTTTTTGATACTTAATTGAAATAGTTTATGGAGGGCTTTACTGTAAATACAATTCTAATCAAACGATTGTTTGTGTTGATGTGAAATGGTACCTACTACTGGGAATTTTATTTTATGGACAACCTGCTTTAGAAGTGTAAACAGAGCAATCTTTTCTATTCGAAGTACGTACTCGAAAACATTTAGCTGGCAAGGTGCGATAATATACATAGGTACATACATACATACATACATACAACCCGAACCCTATATAATACATATACATAAGAATATAATAAATTTATAAATACCGACAGTAATCAAATAAAGATAGATAACATTATAATGAACTGAAAATCACTTATTTTTCGATAGCGTTTTACATGACGCTGACAATTCGGCGTTTGTCGGTTTTCTAATTTTGTTAACATTAATAGGTATATCTAACCGCTTGATGTTTATATGCAAATTTGTGCGTTTGAAAACTGTTACCAGAGAAACATATGAGAAATCGGATACCTACTCAAGGGCTCAGTATAATGGCGCGTCGGCCTCTCGCTTTATGGGTCCAGGTTCGTTTCTCGGTAACGGCGGCTTCTTTTTTCCTTTGGTGTTGTTGTTGGTTTTGTTTCTTTTTCATTTTAACCCTGCTATGGCAAAGCCAAAAAACTGTTCGGGAAGAGTAGACGAATAATACAGTTACTCGGCATACAACCGCTGCAGTCCTTACGGACTGGTCTAATATTTACTGCATGGAAGATTGAACCAGAGCTTAAAGTGGCCTCAAGATTTCCGGATGCTTGCAGCGGAAGGCATAAGTTCTAGCCGTACTTCCTGATAATGAAACGAATATACGGCAGTTAGGAAGCGCCTAAGGCGCTAGATCCGTTCACTATCATCGGGGGAACCGCCGACTATAGGAAAAACTAACTGAAACATACGACACAAGATGAAATGAAACGATGATGTGGAGAGTATAGCCCTGCTCTCAACTTTTCTCAAAATATTTACCATCATTTTAATACATGATTTTAAAAAATAACTACAAAGATATTAATGTTCCTTATGCACTTCTGTGCAGCGGATGTCTTTGTCTTTTTTGTAACAAATTGTGAACGCGAGCCGATGACAAATGGATCTTCTTCGATAACCCGAAATGAACAAAATTATGGGTTGACTCTGGCTAACTGTCAATCATTTATCCGTTAAATTCTGAGGTAGATGGGCTCTCTTCTTTCGCATGTGATGTTTTATTTCGTTAAGAGACGCTCAATAATTAAATTCCGATTTGCGGTAACAAATTAAGCACGGCGCTTATGCATCGTAATTTTACATGGTATGTTAGTCTACGACAAATTTTTCAACGTACGGTTGACCCCCATTCTACAGAAACATAGATGCATCTTGGTCTGTTGATCGTTTTTCACAATGAGCATACTATTATGCAGCTTTTGGCCTTTTTTTTAATTTCATGCATAGCCTAGACTAAGCTTCAAGCCCCTACTTGATGGGTCCGATCACTTTTACTTGGGGCGCAAGACAACCGATGCTCATTTTGAAAAACTTAAATAAAACAAAAATGGTTCTGCCATTCTGACAATTATGAAGAAAAAAAATCTAAAGATAAGAATAGCCTTTGCTAAGAGTCTACTGACCAGCGCGGAACACCTTTCAGTCAAAAAGATTCAAATGTTTTCATGCGCTAGTTGTTATAATTTTTATTAATTTTCAAAATTGATATATTTCCATTTTCCCGCAGTTTATTGAATGACCTTTAGGACAGCGCCTACGGAACCCTCAATCTCCAACTCATTTAAGCTCACAATTTGCCTGAAAGAAAGTAAATTTGGATAATTTTTATTTTTAATCTCGAAACTAGGTCTTTCTTACCCATCAGTCAATTGCGACTGAACTGATGCTGTAACCACTTCGACATTACCACTGACATTGAAGTAATCCGCCAAGTTGATGACTTGATTTCGCTTTCCGAGGTTAAGGACGATCAGATATGTATCACTTCCAAGTTGCTCTCTAAAAAGAAATTATTTTGCATATCTTTAAACAAGTTCATGTAAATATTTACCTTTTATAGATCAACATATCATCGGCAATTGCCTTGATGTCAAAGGATCCATCCTGGAATGAAGGCTCTTTCCTTAGGTTTAATAGTTTCATGAAAACCTTTAAATGACTTCGAGGTGCGGCCAATTGATTTTCAACATTGTTTGTAACGTATTCCGAGTGCGTTGGTAGCCAGGTCTTTTGAGCGCTGCTAAAGCCTAATAAATAAAGATATAATTAAGGAATAAAATTAGCTTAAAGGACTTTGTAATAGCTGGCACCCTGCCAAGGTTTGTTTGATGAACTACTTCTGTAGAACCTTTCACGATGAAGATGTAACAGATCCTTTAAAATATTTCTTTGTAACTGTTTAGGTCTTCAAGAACGTCCAACAAGCGACCGCTCTTGAAAGAGGTCCTACAAATATGTGCTTAAAACATTTCATGTCAAGATTTGGGTAGCTTATTAATCGGAAGATCCTATCTGCTTAAAAAATTACTGGATTGGGACAGAAGCACTCAGATGGAAACCGCTGTCATCAGCAAAAGTCGTTTTAAAATATGCAAGTTGCAAATTGGAGCTTCAGGCGACATACCATATTTAAGCTCTGTCGAAATATCCCTACCTGCTGTATGAACTGCAATCTAGTCAAGTGTTTAACATTCTTTGGCTAATATATTTTTAAACTGAAAGCCTCCTACATAGAATACATTCGTCATTCCTGATAGTTAGACTGCTCCTGAATCACTTGACTCAGAAATTTCAGGCAATGGCCAAATGGCAGATTTCGATTGGAGCTCAGATGTTCAAAGCAAGTCTTTGCTGGTAATGAAAGGTTTAATCAGTTGACTTTGGAACTGTTAGAGGTTAACTCCTGTGTACAGTACTTTAGGTACTCTATCCTGGAAAGGGGTAACTTTTGGCTCCAAAAGTCTTAGTCCTTGTAACATAACAGCCTTTTATAGATCAGAAATTGGTGGGTAGAATTATGCCAAATAAAAATCGGTAAATCGACTTAATTACGACTTACGACTTTTATAACAATCTTGGTACCACCCTATATCTATATCGTCGAATGTAGCCATCATTATTGAAATGGTGAACCTTAAGCTAGGTAATGTAAAGAATTGCTAAATGCTGAATCACAGCTTGGCAATTGTGTGTAATTTCCGAAACAGTCATCAAGTCTGACACAAGGTGAAATGGATTTCGACTAACGGGATTAGCGAAAAGAAATATTTCTACGGGATCTCAATTGATAGCAAAAGCGATCCCCTGGATGGTGCTGATGATAGGTAATCAATTTTGAATACAGAGAAAATATTTTTCACCACTTTCTCTATGGCGTGAATAATGTTTTCTTCAGTTAGCCGCATAGATGGCGTTCGAAACAGAGTGAGGGGAATTGCTATGACTTCGAGTGTTTATATCCCTTTTCTTTTATATCAAATGTAAGCTTTAAGATTTAACGATCTACGATATACAGTCAAACTTCGATGAGTCGAATCACCAATATCCACAAAAAAAGTTCGACTTATCAAGACTTCGAGTTATCCAAATTGCGTAAAACTGAAACATTTGTTAAAATGAAGCACTGTATTATTAAAAACACATTATGTGTTTTTATTTATGTATTTTAATACAAGTAAATATTATATTAAAAAATCAGTAGTGTGTGTCTGACAATAGTTTTTTTGTTTGTTACTCGTATTACCAGAAAATACAAATACAACCAGTGCTTGCCTTTAAATCATATTCACCAAATCGTCTTGCGAATTCCAGTGTTTTTCCTTTAATATTCCTCCGGAAATTGGCATATTCTGGTTTCTAGCTACTGTAAACCAATCGATGACTTCTTATCAACATTTTCAAACATTGGTTTCTTTATTCTTTTGCTTCCTCCCAACGGACTACCAGACTCGATTGATGTGATATTCAAGTGCTTATTTCTTAATATTGTGGAAACCGTATTCAGTGGAACACCATATTTCACAGCAACGTCTTTTTTTGGAACCACTTTCTAAATATTTCTTGAATAAGCTTGAATTCTTCGTGAATTGTTTAAGACTTCAAGACGCATTTAGTTGCCATTATAAAAATATCGCTCAATTTAAAACTCGACAAACCAGCAGCATTACGAAATCAAGAATAAATGTTAAGGATATCCGCATAAAATAAAACAAAAAACCACACACAAACATATGTACATACAAACATAGGTATGTATGTAACTTCCAACACCAAAATATTCAACAACAAAAAAATTCCCCTAAAATGAATATTCGCTTATGGGGATTTCCCCGAAAAATTAGACTTATCCAATGCACGTACCATTTTTTTGTTCGAGTTATAAGGAGATTCGAGTTATGCAAGTTCGAGTTATCAAAGACAAATTATGTATATGAAATTTGTAATCAAAACGCTGCTGCCACATAATTTGGTTCGAGTTATAAGAAATTCGAGTTAACGAAGTTTGACTGTAATTATAGTTCACTTACCAGCATTCGGAGAGGAATCCCAATGAAAGGGTGTTCTGGCCGGATCTCGGGAGTAACTATTGTAATTATCAGGATTAGCATTGCAGCCCTGTGGATCAACGGTGTCCTTCCACGAGACCAGTGCATCTGTCATACCAATTTCTTCACCCTAATAATTAAATGTCAAAATACATTTTTGGCTACTTTGTTAGTGCAAGTACTATTTGTGGTGCCAATAAGACTTACATTATAAGTCACAGCAATACCAGGCAGCGTCTGCAGTAAAATATTCAATAAATCCGTTCTTGATGGGCCAAATCGGGAGGCTAACCTCTTGTTATCATGGTTACCCAATACCCAGTTGGCATAAACACCCTCTGGCATAGTGTTAATCCATCTCTTAATCTGGTACACGAAATCCTTAGCTGTACTATTCGCATTCATTGTGTTTAAAAGTTCAAAATTAAATGGAACTTGAGATCCATTACGAACTCCATCTCCGTACAGTTTCATTAAATTGTCAAAATGAGTGTACGCCTCTGTCAAGATGACCTTTGTCTCACCGCCATGTTGTTTCTTCCAATTGTCAACCAACTCACGCCACTGATAAACCAAATTGAATGTTTCCGGTCGACTGTTGGTGTAAATATGTTGAAGATGACAATAATCATCCGGATCCGGACACTTGGGATCGGTTGTAACAGGTTCATCTGGATATTTACCATTCTCGTCGATATATTCATAAATAAATGGAACCGCATCGATACGGAAGCCACTGACACCTTTGCCCAACCAATAGACCATTACCTCGTTCATCGCTTCTATGACATCCGGGTTCCGGTAATCCAAATCCGGTTGCTGGACACCGAATTGATGAAGGTAATATTGCTGCCGTTGTTCGTTCCATTCCCAGGCGCTGTATCGGAATGAACCAAGCCAGTTGTTCGGCGGTTGACGTTCACCTGTCTCGGGGTTGATTGTAGCATTCTGCCAAACGTAAAAGTCACGATATTTTGGATGCCCGGCAACGGACAGTTTGAACCACTCATGCTGGTCACTGGTGTGATTCGGTACGAAGTCAAGAATGATTCGCATTCCAATCTCTTTGGCCTTTTTAAGTAAATTTTCAAAATCTTCAACAGTACCATATTCTCCCTGAATTTTGTAGTAATCAGAAATGTCGTAGCCGAAGTCGGCCATTGGGGATTGGAAAATGGGTGAAAGCCAAGCGGCAGTCATACCGATGTCCTTGAGGTATTGTAGCTTTTCAGTTACACCTAAACGGTTGTATATTTAATCAAATCTCATTTATATAATTTCATCCTTTAAATTACCATTTAGATCACCGATTCCATCGCCGTCACTGTCCTTAAAGGAGCGTGGGTAGATTTGATAAAAATTTGCATTCTCCCACCAATCCTTGGCACTGGCAGTAGTGCCAATGACCACCAGAAGTGATAATAAAATTACAGCTTTCATAATAAGACACTACACAAATGCAACAGCTTATTGCTTCAGCACGTTCCTAACATCGCGTATTTATAGGAAAACAGTCAATGGAGTGCAAATTAAAAGTATCTAGCACCATCTGTTAGGCTAATTAGAGGATTACATAAAAAGATCGGTGACACTTGTGGTGACACTTGTTTCTGTAAAGCTTCTTGTGCTTGCATGTAATTAGCTGACTATGATAAATCACAAGGCAGATATGTACGTAGCTCCTCTATACCTCTAATTCAAAGCGAATAAAAATCCTAAACCAGCACTTGGCATTGATGTCAATAATTGTTATATAAAATGACTGAAAGGTGGATCAATCTACTTAAATATGTATCTGGGTATTTCCAGGGCGAAAAACAAAATTGAATCAGAAAAAGCTGTTTTTGTTTTTAGAATTTGTCCAAGTTTTGTTGACCCTATCTAAAGACAGAATAGTGATATGGACACTGGACAAATGTACAATTTTTGCAGCAGTAGCTTTTTTCTATTTGTTCAGATGCGTTAGAGTAGACATACCATATGGCCGAATTCTGGTGATGAATTGTTTATGACGTGACCAGAATATTCGACTCGTACAACTATTTATTTGTTGTTTGTCTTTTCGTTTCTTGTGAAATTATTCAATCTCGCAACATTTAAACTTTTCAGTATTGCAATATTTCCTCCCTTTTTTGCGATTTTCAGAGCTCTAAGATAGAAGTTTTGCACATACCAGTATGCTTGTATAGGTGAAACTTGCATCCTAAGTGGGATTCAATCAAATAAAAACGTTAATGTAAAAATTCACTCCGAGCGCTCATTGTTGTCGTTAAATAGCCCCGAAAACAACCGTTTTCAGTGCTGAACTAATTCCAAATTCCAATGAGTTTCGTCTTTTTAATATCCTCGCTAGATGTATGTGATCCAAAAACTTGAGGGCTCAAAGTTCGTATGATGACAAAGACTTTTTTTCTTTTTCTTATGGCGAGTGTGTTTTTATTCTCATTGCAACTTTCAGGTTATCACTCTTGACTGGGGTCCCGGGGTGTCCCCGGATTGGACAGAATATTTTTTTTTTTGGTCAAAAAAATGTATGTCATGTTTTTAAACAAAAAAAAAATTTACTTCCGATAATTGCTCACAAAAATGTAGAAATAAATTATAAGTGCCTTATCTTTTTAAATAAAAACAGCGTAACTAGCGTATCGACTACAATTATTGGCACCCTAAAGGAAACTTTGACTTTGATTGGCCACTGTTTAATGTTTTTTGAGTTATGATAAACATTTTTATATTTGAGCATTATTTTAACTATTTTTTGTCGGTTAATATTATTAAATATTAAACGTGTAAATAAAAATATACTATTAAATTCAAATAAAAATATCGTCACCTCAGTATTGGAAATCTATACGACAAAAACATAGTTTCCAGAAAACGACGGTTGAAGTTTGAAAGCGAATGAAACAAAAGTCTTATGTACAACAACCATAATAAAAATAAAAATAAAAATTTATTAAAATAGTGGCAACTGAGCTGAACTTATACTCCATTTTTTATTTTAATCGGGCCATTAGTTTTTTTTTTTTTTTTATCTTAATTTGAAAAAAAGGAAACTGCATATGGCATGATTTTTTTTCAAATTGTGCGAATTTGTATGGTATGTGGCACTTAAATACTGAATGCGATTGTGATTTATGAATGCATATGTGTCATATTTTCATACAATAGTATAAGAAAACCAATTTTTTAAAATAGATATAACTTTTCTCCTCTTTGTTTTTTTTTATTTAGCTTTACTTTTTATAAAAAAAATAAAGGTTAGTTCATTTCAAAAAAAAAATAACTTGTAAAAATAAACGCGTTTCGTAATAACGGAGATCTAAAAAAAAAACAACTTTTTATAGTTTTTTACAGGAACGGAACAGACCTAATAATTGTACTTATGTGTCACTTATACACTGAAATCATTTAAAATGCTTATACCTCCGATTCCTTTTGTTCCTATGCAGCATTTAAACTAGGGCTCTCGGTTTTAGCCGTGTATTTAAGTACACGTGTATTTGTGTCACGTGTACACGTGTAATAAAAAACTATTTACACGTGTAATTGCAAAAAAATCGCTTCATAATTTACCGGGTGTTTTTTCGTCTAAAACCTGCTCTTCTCTACTCTTACCCCCTTTCAAGTTATAGCCCGTCAACCCCTCCAATTTGGCGTTACAACCACTTTAACTGCTATAACTTCTGAACTACAACAGCTACAAGAATAGTTTTGTACATATTGGAGAGCCAATCAGAAGCGCATACAAAATGTTGAAGATTTCACGTAATTCTATGCAGACACAAAAAAGTTATTGCTCCTTAAACTTAAAATTATGAAAATTTGTTGTTCCAATTTTTTATTTTAAATGCTTTTTTCTCAAAACTTTTACTCAATAAAAAACTTTTTTTTTACTTAACTTTTATCGTTAACCAATTGCCTAAAAATCACGTAAAACAATTTTTTCACCTACGATTAACAGAAGTTCTAGTAAAAATCATTTTTTGTCAGACAAAGTGGCCGCTGAAAACACTCGCTCTGCTTCTACGCTCGTTAGTAGAATGGACAGTAAATTCTTGTGAACTAAATCCGGATGATGTCCTCGGATACCTTCATTTTCAAAGAGGTTCAACTCTTTTCTTAGGTACGCTGTTAAATCCGATCCTGTTTGTGCTTCTGGTAAAATGGCTTTCATTTTTTTTTTATTTCTGCTTGTAGTTGCTGCCTTAGTGAAAGTTGGATGGGTGGTTTCAATAGATTCACACTGTTTTCTTCTTTTTTATCACTACAAGAAATGTTTTGGTGTCGGTTAGTAGCAGTAAGTCTCTGAATCAGTGAGTTTATCTGAGGCAGAGAGTATCAAATAAAATCCGCTTTCAATACCGAAAATCCCGGGATTGGTGACGGGCAATTGTAATCGTCCGGGATCCCGGGATTTCCCTACTCTTCACACAGTCAATAAAACCAATTTGAGGCGGGAAGTTGGATCCAGTTGCCGTTCGTTACCTTCACACAGACCTAGGCTGGATTTCAAACGATCTAACTATGTACGTTCTCTCTTCAAAAAGACCACAAATAAGCATGGACACTTACTTATAGGCAGACATTCAACTGAGCTTGGCGTCCTTTTGAATGAATTCTGTACAAGTTGTAGAGTCGACGAAGAGGAAGGAAGTTTATGCACAGTTTTTTTTCCCGTAGTAGGAAACTACAACTAGGAAAATACTTCTTCAACTATCTCAGGCACAAAAAGACGTTGAAAGCTTATCTCACTTTTAACAAAGCTCCGAATGGTTCTATATTGAGTAGCGGGGATACCATATCGCTAAGATTTTATTATCAAAATGGAGCTTTATAGGTGTAACTACACTGGTACTCGCACTACTAGGTAGCCACTGCAAACTAACTCGACCTACTTTAAATTGAAACGAAGCTTGTTGTTGTACATATGTATATGTATCTTATTAGATTTCTGTCAATGGTAACAAAAACCTCGAAGATATAAGGCGGACGTGTGCTTTGAATAATGCTGCTAAGAAAACTGATTATGTCATAGGCATAGACTTTGTGGTGGGTGATACGGATAAACATAATCCAAGTTTTAGAAGCATTCAATAAGTCCGTTATCACATTTAAGTAGATAATAATAATTGGTCAAATTCACCTTGAAATATTTATTTCTTAAGACAGTCTATAGACTATGGCTGTATCATCAGCAAATGCAAAGAGGTTGTCGTTCGAGAGCAAGATGAACAATAATGGCCCGATTGGCGATCCATGTCGTACTCTAAACTATACCGCTGTAGCACCGCTGTACCACCGCGGTAAGTACCTTCAATTTGGTAGTTTAATGAAAAATCGCTTCATAGCAAAATGAAAATATTACGAAAGTACAAGATCTACAGATTTTAGTTTTTTGGGGATTAATAGGTACTACTGCAAAAAAAAAAAAAAAACCCCCGTCCGCTTAGCATTGAATGTTGTCTATTGTTTCATATGAACACTCACACATTGACGTTATTACCTAGTGCCCGGTTGGCCCTTAAAATTTGTTCACCATTAACAAAAACATCCAAAGCAGCGTTGCCAGGTTGCGGGATTTTTCCCCGTTTCCGGGGATTTTCAACCCAAAAGGGGAAACGGGGAAAAAGATTTCAAAACGGGGAAAATTAACTGCATTAAAAAATATTTCCATTCATTCACATTTTCAATAAATAAATACTATTTAGTAAAGCAATAGATTGAAAATATCATAGGAACACAGTGCGTCAATGCCAACAATTTTAGACACATAATCTCACATTTACATTTGGCTAAAGGTTACCCACAGCGCGTGCGGCACTGACTTTATATCTAAATATTTATTTGACAAATTATATCCTGTTTCATTTCAGAATGTGTATTTGTTCCCTTAAAGTATTTAAATACTAAAATGAAATGATTAATTTAATTTCCTCTAAGGGGATTACCGCTTAAGTTTTATTTTTTTTATTTTTTATTTTAAGTTTCATATTTTTGTTACTCCTATACCCATAGAAAGAATCTTTAGTGAATGAAGTATGTACAAGAATTTAAATGATTTTTTTTTACAGTAGTAAGTGCTATTACTCTGTTATGTTGTTAATAGAAAAAATAAGACCAGATAAAAAGTAGTGTTTTATTTGGAAATTAACGAAATCGAAAGCAAATGAAAAACGGGGAAAAAACTGGGGAAATGAACAGTTAAAACGGGGAAAAAATGTTTTTTCCATGTAAACAAAGGGAATTTGTTTAACCAAAACCTGGCAATGCTGATCCGAAGTCTTATTTTTCCTTTTCTAAGAATGCAATTAAGAATGAAATCCACTCACAGACAACCAGTGATATTTTCAATACGACTGACATTATGCTATGTAGAAGCTTGTCAAATAATCTACTTAAAGGCAAATTAAAATACCAATACCTATTATGTTTACAAAGAAAAAAAAAATCCCCTTAACAGACTTCCGATTCAGTTCGTAAAAGGAGATAATACATAACGACAAACTATTATTCCTCCTTTTTTAAACAGTTTCCAAGAAAAGCAAGATGAACTTACTCGTATTGAAAAATTCAAACCTTTTAGGACTTATCAGAAACTAGAAGTATCATACATTTCTGCAGCTTTTCCAAAGTGCCTTTTTGCTAGTGCACCGTTCATAGAGCTTGAGCTCTATTCGATTTATAAAGAAGTACTTATATCATATACATATGAAATATTGAAACTTTGTTGATTCCATTGATCTGGAGTCATGAAATATGAATTGAATAAAAGAATCAAAAAAAAAAATCATATCACGTAGAGCGCACAGTGACATCACGTATATGGAGATACCTTCCTTGTGCTTGTGCATTTTGCATTCGAATCATTTTCAGTAGTTCTTTTATTGAATTTGTATACTCAACAAAAAGTATTGAATATGACTCCTTGATGTGTATTTGGCTAGGATTATGCATGCATACAATAAGTATGTGCCCGACAGTGTGAATTGGTTTACAAGAGCTGCTTATATGTGATAAATTTTAATTGTTCGAAGCGGAATATCTGTTGTATTCTACGCGGCGCAAATTTAAGGATGTGGGCATGTGTATTTCGAGCAATCGGCTACCACGGGAGCGCGTCTCAGGAACTGCATTCTGGAGCTCCAATTTTCGACCCCTTTTTTGAGCATTGGAAGCTGTATCTCGCTCGATATTGACTTCTAAGACTGGAATCATAGTTCGCTTGCCGAACGACTTCAAATATATCAACAATAAATAGCCCAGCGGCGTCATATCACACGATCCACAGGTCCTTTTCTAGAGATAATGTCATCGAATGCTTTCTTCAGTATGTCGATGATTTCGCCAGCAGTATGGCATGTGGCTAGGTTAGGTTATGTAGCAGTGGTTGCCGGTAACAAGCACCAACACACTTAGGCCTATAGAGGCCCATTGTGATACCAAAGATCTTGGGGATATTTACCCCGCTACTCAAGAGAGCCATTTAAAGCTTTGTACAAAGCGAAGAAGGCTTCCTACATCTTTTTGTGCTAGATCACGTAGATAAAAAATCGTTTATCATGATTCCGTACCGGGTACCATTGACGGTGCATTTTGATTTTCTTCATTTTGGAAGAAGTACGGTCCGCATCATCGCCAGCCCATAAACCGCTAAAAACGGCTCTATGCAATTGCTCCTTACGTATTTATTCCTAACAAAAAAGATTAATAAAATCTAAAATTTTACATACAAAGTTAGTAGATATTACACATGAAAAAACTCCTAAATATTATGTTTATTTTCATCAAAGTTAGGACTTATTGCATGTTAAAGTGTTAGCAATTATTTCATCATGAAATAAATCCTAAAATCATGTGAATGAAATAAATCCTAATAAGGAGCTATAACACTTCAGTGTTGTTAGGAGTTATTTCATTCTTCTTAAAATTACATTACTCCCAAGTTATTTTGTTTTTAATTACATATACATATAAAAAAAAAACAATATAACGTAGGTATGCATAACTAAAATTGCAAGGCCAGAGTCGAAGTTTTAAATAGTGTATGCTCAAAACCCGTGAAGTTTGTGGATCATAACCATTCATCGCGAAAACGCCGTTCGGGCCGCTTCGATAAGCTCAATTAGGATGAGGGCGAATTTATTAGATGCCCTGTATGCAGATCCATAGTCGTTCACAACACCCAAGTTTATAATTAAAACTGAACTGGCACTTAATTAAATAAAGACAAATGTTTTGCACTTTAAGACTTTTTCATTTTTTCATTATTTCATAACTCTAAATAACTATAAATAACTAAATGTTACGATTTATTTCCTTTTTCAGTTAGAAGATATTTCATCTTGATTTAGGATTTATTTCATTTCAAAACTTTGGAATTATTGCATTTAATGTTAGAAATTTTTTCATTAGGAACTATATCATTAGGAGTTAATACGTTAGGAGCAATTGCATAGAGCCGCTCGAAACGGTCATCTATAAAGACAACAAACAAGTAGTTCGTCCCTTTAAATGTGATGAGCCTATCTGATCCGAGCAAAGGCCAGACATTCAGTAATGAAGTCTATCTTCCAGGCACATTTCGTAAAGGCCCAAGCTTTTAATCCCAATTTTGTTAAGGTACTCTTTTGATGGAATGCGGGTTTTTAAGTCGCATCTGTTTATAGAGTGCGTTCTGATCTCACGCCAGTGGTTGTTGCGTCATAGTTGCAGTAGTTCTAACAGCTTGTATTTAACATGAACTGCAGCCAGTATTACAGGCTTGGGACCAATGCAAGCGGTCTCGCGTCTCGGATCCAGCTCTAGCCCGACTATCATATGCATATTATTTTTTCTTGCGATTTTTTTTTTTTTTTGCTCAACAGTGAGCTAAGAGGCCTAGGAAGCGGTTTAGAATTTATTGAAAACTAGTCGAACCCATGCTCGCCTTGCTTCGCATTCTAAGGGCGTTCTTATGCATACAAATATGCAATTTCAGTGGGAGTGTAGAAACATCAAAGTATTTGTCTAAGTCCACAAAAGTGTTTAGTAAATTTTGTTGATTAACTGCGTTTTATCAAAAACGTTTCAATGTGTAACTTTCAGCCCGTAACTGCAAATTTCATAGTTCTCAAAAACCGCACCGCACCGTAGCCCGTCAACACTTCCGCCGCTACCAGATGTCATTGCAAAATTGTCTCTAGGTCGGGTGCCATTACATTATTTAGGTGGGCTCAAGTTTCTTAGAAGAATAGTAGGTACACCCACTTTTAGTTTTAATTTATGTGATGGCAGCAAAAGCGTGAGTTTAAAAATTCGACCAAATATCTGGTTGTTACTTCTTGGTCCACAACCCGGGTGATTGAAATACATTCTGCACTTTGACTATCAACACGTGAAAATATCTCGCTGTTAATTGCTGGAGCTTAATCATTCCGAGGCAACAAAATAGCTCGCTCACAAAGCAAAGAATTCTTACGGTTTTTTTTAGCTGTGATATATCACCTTAAACCTTGTGATAAATGTACTTTTTCATTTTCTTCCGGAAGCGTTCCTCCACCAATTTTAAATACAAATACTGATAACGTTTGCCTAAAGTCTCGGCAAAATAGCACTGTAAACCAAACATCCCAGATGTTTCCACATAGCAAATACATATGTGCATACATACATATATGAACCAAAATTAACTCTTAAAACAACAGAAGTTCACTTTGGGTAGAATATTTGTTTTTTATCGTGTTTTTTTTTTTGATTTATTAATAATATTTATAAACTGAAAATGCAATTCATTGCTCTAGAAAATTATCTTTCTTTTGACACCTCATTTGTTAAGATTGGTTGAGTGTGAGAGCCGCAAATGGTGATAATGATTGTAGCACATTGAAGTACAAAGCATATGATCAAGTTAGAGCGCGCACACACACACTATTGCAACGATACCCACTGCTGCACGACTGCTGGCGGTGGTCTCCGCTGAAGGAAAATTGTGGGCGATGTTTTGAATAATTCTTTTGAACATTGCTCAGCTTCAGGATAACGCAGGAGGATGTTTTATATCTCAAATGAATCAGCGACAGATTTACTAATTTCACCTATTTTTTTGATTTTCAGTCCGATAAGCCTTTCTTGAGTTAGGGCTGTATAATGATAATATTCCACTCCGATATACAGTTATTTTGACTATCATGTAAAAACCAGTAGCCTGAGCAAAAAATTACATAGCTTGTGATCATCTCGCGTACTTAAGAAGCATTTCAAAAAAAATTTTATCGAAATCTGTCCAGCGGTTTTCACGCTATTAGGTAACCAACAAAAAAACCTCTACAGTTTTATAATATTTATAGATTATAGATAATATTTGTAATTTGTAATTTATTTACTTTATGAACATGTTTACACGTAGATATACAATTATCTTTAAAAGTGAAACAGTGATTAAAGGTTATTCAAATTATTAAAAGAAGATATTAACAATAAACATATAAAAATACATATTGAGTTTAATAGGCAAAAATAATGAAAATTAAAGGCTTTAAATTTAAATAATATTTTTAAGATTCATTGCTTAGATATTATTAATGTATTGAAACAAATATTTAAAAACAAAAAAAAAACAGAGTAACAGAATAAAACAAACCCTAAAACTCTTCAACAGAAAAACAAAATAAATTTAATTCTAAGTTATTAAAAATTTTAATTTTAAAGTCATAATTTTAGTTTTTATGTGCATAAATGTTGTTTTAGTTTTCTTTGGAAGTCGCTAATGCCTATTGATCTTCTTATATTAACTGGCAGCGAGTTCCACAGTCTTATGGCGTATACAAAAAATTGTTTTCTTGTTACGTTAAAATTGAACGTGGGTGCAATAAATGCACCACTTCTGACAAAGTTCCATGATGAATTTTGAATTCATTTAATAATATATTATTTTTATGGCACTTTGACTACAAAGTTATTTGAAAGATTGGTTTTTAAGCGTCTCAAACCAATCGTTGAAGCAAGAAACCTAATCCCAAGTCACCAGTTTGGATTTCGAAGCAAGCACTCCACAATAGAACAAGTTCATAGAATAACAACAGAAATCGAAAGAGCTTTAGAGGAAAAAAAAGTGTGCTCTGCAATCTTCTTAGACGTAGCACAGGCTTTCGACATGGTATGGCATGAAGGTCTACTCAACAAACTAAAAGTGTACCTGCCAGAACAATACTTCCACCTAATGGAGTCCTATTTAACTTCGTGTTACTTTCGTATAAAACAGGAAAATAGTTATTCTAAGCTAGTACAGATCAAAGCCGGAGTTCCTCAAGGTAGTGTCCTTGGACCTCTGCTATACCTCCTCTACACCAACGATCTACCAACATCATCCTACACCAAGATTGCAACCTTTGCCGATGACACGGCAATCCTAGCAGTGGGAAACACTACGCTAGACTCGACGCAGAAACTACAATCTGCTACAGATCAAATAGTCAGGTGGACTCAAAGATGGAGAATAGAACTTAACTCCAGCAAATCTGTACACATTGACTTTACAAATAAGTCTGCCTCATACTCTCCAATAGTAAGCTCAGGCACGGTAATACCATATGCTAACTCGGCGAAGTACTTAGGTATGACCCTAGATGCCAAGCTTCGTTGGAAAGAGCATATCAAAATCAAAAGAATAGAATTAGACATTAAATGGCGAAAAATGGAATGGCTTTTAGGTAGGAAGTCAGATTTATCAATTAGTAACAAACTTCTTCTTTATAAACAGGTACTAAAACCAGTCTGGAACTACGGCGCTCAACTCTGGGGATGTGCCAGTCCAACCAATATTGCAGTTATTCAACGCTTCCAGAACAAAGTCCTTAGAAGTATTGTGAATGCTCCATGGTACATCAGAAACAGCGACCTCCATCGGGATCTAAGAATTCCTTCCGTTCTCGAAGAGATAAACCTCAGGGCCAAAGCACATGAAAAAAGACTCCAGAAGCATGTTAACGAAGAAGCAACAAGTCTTCTTAACGTACATGGCGTGAGACGGCTGCAACGCACAAGACCGTCGGACCTTGTCAGGCAACGAGATAGTAACAGAGCGACAACAACGAGCGAAATGAGGCGCTCGGAGTGAACTTATTTTTCTGCGCCAGTCTTTAAACCATTTCATAGTATCTTCTAATATCTTTTGCAGCTGAACGCTCGCTGTGTGAAGGCATTTACTTGAGTAGAGGATTATGGTGTTGTCGGCGAATGTAGCGATCATCTATGTTGTCTGAGTAGGTAGGATATAAGTGGTCCAAGCACGCTGCCTTGCGGTACTCGTACTCCAGCTAATATTGGGTATAATTTTGATGATGCGTGTTTGTACTTTACATAGAAGTGTCGATTCGTTAGGTAACCTTTGATTATCACAAAATTGAATAATATTATTCAGTACAGTCCAATGCAGTCCACAGACTGATGTTGAATGGTTTTCTACAGTTCGTGTTTCAGAAAACGAATTAAATCGAAATTACAAAAAAAAAAAATTAAGACAACGTAGATCAAAGCCTATTCCTGAAACACCCTGTAATATGTTCTTCAGTTCCGTCGATTATACCATTCATGTCGGTTTGAAGTGGCCTTTTCCTAAATCAAATCAAATAAATTCAACTGATAAAGCAATAAATATCTAAATGTGAAATATATGAAAATTAGATATTTGGTATTATGAACAACAAATCCTTTATTTACAATGCAATTGTAAATCTAAAGTGCTTACACAAAGAGCTGAAGAACAAAATACTTCATACCTCAGCTATATAAAGAGTTATCGCATTCAGTTTACAAATGTAATCCACGTTACTGCACTCAATCGATGCAGAACGTCTAAGCCAGTGCTGTGAAACATAATTAATAAAAAATGAAACTAACCATACTTCTAGCGGTAGTGTTTGCAACTTCGGTTGTTAGTGCGAAAGACTGGTGGGAGAACGGGAATTTCTACCAAATTTATCCAAGATCTTTCCGGGATAGTGACGGTGATGGAATTGGTGATTTAAATGGTGCGTAGTCAAAAATAATACTGCTGACTTTAACATTGTTGGTTAAAACGGAAATTTCGGGTGGTGCCGCGAATGAATCTTCAAAAATGTTCACCTTAAAGATTAGGCAATAAGTTCTTGCAAGAACAAATTTTCTAGAATCTGTGATCGAGCCAAAAGTGCTATGCTTAATTGCTTACATATATGTATGTGGATTGGTTTGCTCGGAAGTACACTCAGAGAAAAATACTATATTTTTAATAGGAATTCCTTTTAATTCAATGTGATTTTACTATTAAAATTGGTCAATGGTATGTTTCCTATTATTAGTATAGTTGAAAAACCATTGAAGTTATAGTACCTTTAGAATATTAATCTAATTATTTTATAATATTGAATCAATAGTACATACGATTGAAAAGTAATAGGATCTCCTATTATTTTAATATGTGAATATACTATTGAAACTATTATTTTTTAGCATTAATTTTAAAGGAGTAGTACTATTAACTCAGTGTGACAATGTCATTAAATCAATTGTGCGCATACTATAGTTTCAATTAGTTTTTAATATTGAAACAATATTTCATTTTTGCAACAAATTAGAGGATATCCCATTGGATTAATCAGGTGATACCATTTCAATTATATGAACGCGTACTATTAAAGCTCCTATTATGCATATTAAATAAATATTAAGAATACTAATAAGTAATACTATACTATGTGGCATATTATTAACTTCATAAAACGAAAACTATATATTTTTAAAATGATGGTATAAAAGGCAGATGATTGAATTATTTTGTAGAGGTCACACATATCAACAGATACTTACATTAGAAAATTAGTGAGATCAAAACTCTGCTGAAAATGAAATAAAGCCCTTTAAAAAATAAATAAGTGAAAACAAATTATCCGTTTTTATAACTTTGAAATTTTATTCTGAGCAATTTTTTTTTTTACATATTTTTAAGGTAATACCTAATTACAAAAATAAGTTAATATGTCTTAACTACTAATATTATTTACCAATTGTTTTCTTCTTGTCCACCGCTTCCAATTTCTCTTGTACTTTTGTCCATGGCTCATTGTTGTGACACAGCTAAATAATTGTGTCTTCTTCTTTTGTGGAAATGAGAGGTTCCTGCGCGAAAGTGGGTTATTTTATAATTAAAAAGGGAGACCATTCGAACAAAGAAATTATATAACATACCAATTAGAGATTTTTCTAATTTCCAGATTTTGACGGGTGCCATTATTGTTTTATCGTGTAGTTGACCAACAGGATTTAGTTCACGACCCATTTTCTTTAAATAATAATCCTAATGTAAAAATCAGATATAAATACGATATAAAAAAAAAAACAAATAAAAAACGAAACAAATGAACGAAAAACTTAAACTTAAATTAGGTACACAAACAAATGAGGAAAATGGTATACTTACAAAAGCTTTTAGCGAATCTATAGTTAACGGAGATTAGGACATACTCCGAAAATGTTAGTGACCGTGTCAATCCTTTTTCCTTCATTTACCTTAAAATACCTTATGAGCTGAAACTAAGAAATCCATAAATACCATAAAAGCAATAGTATGCATACTGTTAAATACTAATTTAATAGTATAGTATATGCATAATAATAGTATACATACTATAAAAAAAAATTCAATGGCATATCATATGAAAAAACAATATTATGCATTTTTGAAAATGTGCTCAATAGCATGAAAAAAAGCAATAATAATAATAAAAACAGAGTAATAATAAAAAAAAACTCACCTTTTGCACTTATTTATCTCATAAATTTATTATAACTGGAACTTTCACTTAAAATTGATGCACACACTTCTAGGTACCTACACTGACAGAATGCAATACGCAATGCATCCAAAGAAGAATGTCGACGATTTTCAGAAAAACGATTTCTAGGACCAAGTTTTCGAAAAGAAAGACTGTCACTATTTACTAGTCAAATTAATACATTATGATTAAATCTTTAAAATGGATCCTAATTATCACCGTACATAGCTTTAAAAAAATCCGCTTTTTACGGTTTTTTTAAAGCTTTGTAATTTCCACGCAAATAGTGCAGTTCAATGTTATGATCATATAACTTTAATAGTATATTTTTTTTTATAGCAGAAAGCAAACGTGTTCCAATATTGAATGAAACGTTTTTCATTATTATTTTAAAAGGACACATCTTATTAATAATCAATAATATTGTAGTATTCAATATATTATTACAATACCATTAAAACAATATTAAATCCGCTATTAAATGTATAATGTATCCTATTAATTCAATGTGGGTATTTTTTTTGAGCAATCAATAGTACAAAAAACCATAAAAAGTATTGAAATAATAGGAAAAACGTATTATTTCGCGTACCATTAAATCAATAGTCGTACTTTTGATCCATTATAGGATTTTTTTCTCTGAGTGTAGTACATATCAGTTTATTAATTTAACCCACTCGAACAGAGGACCAAATGATCGACGTAGGGCTAACCTTGCTTTAGAATGATTTTAACCCTTACCGACCCATTCAAAATTACACACTAAAAAGCCCATATAAACCATATATTTCGGTGCGTTTTACATAGAAATCAGTCGATCATGTTTGTAGATTTTGTAGTAATCAACGATCACAGGGTGACAGTCAATGTCAAGTCTTTGTTTTGAATTGTCAATCGTCGATTGCAGTGTTGCGGTAATAGATTTCTTAATTTCTTTTTTGTTTGTATTGTCTATAACTGACGAAGGAACAGATTTGTGAATTGTACTAGAATGTTTTGGCCGGAATATCACCACAGAGAACGTCTTCACATCATTTCCTCTGCTTTGTAATCTCAAGAGCAATGGATTGACATTGCTAAGGAAAATGAACCATATATCCCAATGACGATGAAGCCATCGAAAGACCGCGAAATCTATTCAACTTTGTTTGGTTTTAGAGGCGAAGCACCGATATATTCGTATATTTCAAAGAAGAAGAAAGCCGTTATTATGATTTTCAGCATGCATTACACTGGGGCAATCGATACGACAACTGCATCTATAAAACCACAAATCGTATTCGATTAGGTATAACTCGACTAACGGTGGGGTAAATCATAATGGAGTTATACGACTAAACGTAGAACTAATTGGTGGCCTTTGGCGTTATTCTACAATATAATTGATGTTGCTTGTTGAGAGCATGATCTAGAAAATGTCCGAAAAGATCTTCGCAAACTTTTCCTGCTTTTCCATATGCTTGCCATCGATTTAAGTTCGAAGCTTAAATCCACTGAAAATGCGATTATATTTATCAGAACAGCCATGGGAAGCGTACTCGGCTCGCATTTCGCGTCCACAACCAATCGAAGAATGAGATAGCACCGGTCGTGTTTAAAGAAGCAAAGTATTTGCAAGAAATGCTATAATGATCTCCGAATCAAGACAAAGTGTCGGAAACGTTGCCAAAATTGTTGTTATACTCTTTACGACCTGCATATTACACCTCCCCTGGTTATTTGCTTGGATTGTACTCAAATACAATTATAATATATATACTACCAAAAAAAATGTTTCTGTACAAAATGTACAGTACAATGTACGTTTGAAAAATGGTAAAAAAAACCACACATTTTATTCACTTTTTTTCAACAACTTTTAGTTTTTATTGCGTAAAAATGATTTCCTAGAGATTTTATGGAATCTCAAAAAAATCGGAACAGTGGAAAAAAAATATTTAGGTTTGAATGTCCAAAAAGTACCTGTGGGTCGGTGAGGGTTAAGGTTAAATCTTTCAATCTTTTTTTTTTTATTGCGTAAAAATGATTTCCTTTTAGTTTTTATTGCGTAAAAATGATTTCCTAGAGATGTCATGGAATCTCAAAAAAATCGGAACAGTGGAAAAAAAATATTTAGGTTTGAATGTCCAAAAAGTACCTGTGGGTCGGTGAGGGTTAAGGTTAAATCTTTCAATCCTTAACAAACTTAAAAGATCAATTCCGTAAATTATAAAAAATACCAAACATGTAATTAAATCAGATTCGTTATTAGGCCGTAGTCTTTTTGTTTCAAATCGGCAAAAAATGTATATTGGCATTTTAACGATTAGTCGAGATCTATAGGTAATTTTTTACTTCTCTACAATATCGCTGCATACATGTAACTTTCTCAAACGAAAATGAAATCGTTTACTAAAAAAAAAGTCAAAGTCGCTCATAGTGTCGAATAAAAGGCTTCCTATTAACTCCTTTTAATAAAACATCCTGGCTTATGAAAATACATACATACATATGTATGTCATCTGTCATATTCAATCGACTCATTTCGCCTTTGCTTTTGTTTTTAAGGTGTCACCGAAAAACTGCAGTACATTAAAGATGTCGGATTTACGGCCGCTTGGCTTTCGCCAATCTTCAAGTCACCAATGGCAGACTTCGGTTATGACATTTCCGATTTCTATCAAATCCAACCGGAATACGGGACAATGGAAGACTTTGAAAACATGATAAAGAAAGCCAAAGAAGTAGGCGTCAAGATAATCCTCGATTTCGTGCCAAATCATAGTAGTGACGAGAACGAATGGTTCAAAAAATCAGTAGATAAAGACCCTAAGTACAAAGACTTCTATATTTGGCATCCTGGCAAAGAAAATACAACCACTGGCAAACGTGACCCACCAAGCAATTGGCTAAGTGCGTTCCGTTACAGCGCCTGGAAATGGAATGAGGTCCGTCAGGAATACTATCTTCATCAATTCGCGGTTAAACAACCAGACTTGAACTACCGTAACCCACTTGTCGTTGAAGAAATGAAGAACGTTTTGCGCTTTTGGTTAGGAAAGGGTATAAGTGGCTTCCGTATAGATGCTTGTCCGTTTTTGTTCGAAGTCGACTTAGATAAGAACGGCAACTATGCAGATGAACCAGTGAATGCCGCTTGCGGTGACGAACAGGATTATTGCCATTTGAAACACATTTATACGAATGATCTCGCCGAGACAGTCGATATGATCTACCAATGGCGTGAGTTGACCGATGCCTTCAAAAAAGAACATGGTGGTGATACGAAAATTTTACTCACCGAAGCGTACACAAGTTTTGAGAATATGATGAAATATTACGGTGATGGAAAACGTAATGGTTCCCATGTTCCTTTTAATTTTGACTTTATGGGCAATGTGAACGCAACCACAAAAGCGTTGGATATAGCGAATAATGTTACAAAATGGTTGAAGGCCATGCCCTCGGGTGTTTACGCAAACTGGGTTTTGGGTAATCACGACAGTAAACGGGTTGCATCAAGACTCGGAGTTGAGCGTGCAGATTTGTTGAATATTTTGTTACAAACTTTGCCTGGCAATGCTGTTACTTATAATGGCGAGGAGTTAGCAATGACGGATGTGTTTATCAGCTGGGAGGAGACGGTCGATCCACAGGCATGTAACGCAAATCCATCGAACTTCAATAGTTATTCCCGCGATCCCGCCCGAACACCCTTCCAATGGGATGCATCGCCGAATGCTGGTAAGATAAAAAGAAAATAAATGCTTTACGAAGCCTTCTTTTATATGAGCATTTCAGGCTTCACATCGGGAACTGATACCTGGCTGCCAGTGTCTAGTGACTATAAAACTAAAAATGTGTTAATGCAGTCAAGAGCGCCTCATAGCCATGTGCAGATTTTCAAGAAACTCATCCGCCTGAGGAAGGAGCCATCGTTCCAGGATAAGAATAATCTACAAATCCAGGCGATCTTAGATGACATTGTTATCTACAGCAGGTAGGTGTACATAGAATTGTAATCTAGTACTAGTATTAAAATTTATTTGGTAAATTTGAAATCGAAAAATAAGAGAAAATAAGCATCAGTATCTTACACTGACCGCCGATCCGCGAATACAATGGAAAGTCGCTGAAGCAGCTGTAGTACAAACTACAAACTGTCCAAAAAGTTGCTCACTGAAGAAGCAATGGACGTCCACCATGGTGTAGCGCAACACGAGCTATTTTGCTATAAAAAAAATGTTTCACTTTTTTTTATATTTTTTTTCTAATTAGGATTATAGTCCCATTAAAAGTTATTGTTTTCAACAATAGCAATCATTTTTTCCGTGGACTGCTCTTCCATTTTCATTTGTTTCTTTGTTTTGAACTGTCAGAAGGGAGCGCAGCACATTCGAAAGTGGATGTTGGCTCAACTTGCGCTGCAGCTACTTTTCAAACTACAGCTGCAACTTCCCATTGTGTGCGCAATATACGGTTTACGTTAGCATTGCTATCTGTCTGGGTTTTCCCGGACATGTATATACTCTCTTTAGTCTATGCGGAGAGCGAGAGCGTACGGGATAGTTTTTCTAAATTGTCCGAGTTTTCCAATATTCATCAATTAAAATATTTGGCTCATATTCATCATTTATTACTTACTTACTTACTTAACGGGCTCCCGACCCGTTGTATCTTCTCCTCCATTCGCCCTCCTCGCATACGGGACCGAATATCCGACGAAGAATTTTTCTCTCGAAAGTGTTCAAAATCTGCTCTGCTTTCCTGCTTATCGTCCAACACTCGGCTCCATACAGCAGAACTGTCAGGATCAATGTTTTGTAGAGCATGCATTTTGTTTTTCGAGTTAGGAGTTTTGAACCCATTTGTTTTGCCAAACCGAAGTAGCAGCGGTTTCCTAGGGTAAGTCTTCGTCGAATCTCCACTAAGGTGTCATTCGTGGAGTTGATGTTTACTCCGAGGTAGGTAAACTCCTTAACCACTTCGAAGTTACTGTTGCCAACAGTGACGTTTTGTCCTAGGCGGTGGACAGATGCTTCTTTGTTTGTTGACAACATGTACTTGGTTTTGTCCTCATTCACTTCAAGGCCAACTCGTTTCGTCTGTTCTTCAATTGCCGTAAAAGCCTCTAAGACGGCGCGCTGGGAGCGACCGATGATGTCGATGTCATCCGCGTATCCCAGTAGCTGGACAGATTTGTAAAAGATAGTGCCTTCCGTGTTTACACCTGCCCTGCGCACTATCTGTTCCAGCACAAGATTGAAGAAGTCACATGACAGCGCATCTCCTTGCCGAAATCCGGTGCATGTTTGGAATAGTTCGGAGGAACTGTTTCCAAATTGCACGTTGCACCACGTGTTTTCCAGCGTCACGCGGCATAGCTGGATCAGTTTAGCCGGGATCCCGAATTCGGCCATCGCCTTGTAGAGCTCAAGACGATGAATGCTATCATATGCGGCTTTGAAGTCGATGAAGAGATGGTGAGTCTCGACTTGAAATTCGTTGGTCTTTTCCAGGATCTGTCTTAGTGTGAAAATTTGGTCGATCGTCGATCTGCCGGGCCGGAAGCCACACTGGTACGTGCCGATTAGTGTGCTGCAGAAAGGTTTCACACGTTCACACAGTACGTTGGATAGGATCTTATATGCGACATTGAGCAAGGATATGCCTCGGTAGTTCTTACAGGACATAGGATCGCCTTTCTTGAAGATAGGGCATATAGAGCTGATATTCCAGTCATCGGGCATGACTTCCTCCACCCATACTTGGTTGATGAATTGGTGCATGCACCCTACCAAAGCATCACCACCATATTTGAAAAGCTCCGCTGGTAGACCATCAGAGCCGGCGGCATTGTTGTTCTTCAGCTTTTTGATAGCTTTCATCATTTATTACCAATAGAAAAAATTTATTGTTATGTCCCAAAATTCACGCAAGATTTGATTTTTTTCCCATCTATGCGGTAAATTGTTGTCAACGAAATAGATAGCATGAAAGGGTTATTATTTTTAATGCTACACGAAAGAACAACGCGTTTTCATTGTTGAGCAATATTTTAAAAAAAATGAAGGTTTGGCAGCTACTTTTCAGATTTCAAAATCATCTTCAGCGATTAGGGTCATTTTATTTCGATGGCTTTGTTAATCGTCAAAATTGTAAAATTTGGGGTTCAAAAAAAGAACGAGTTTTGATCCTAAGTTTTGTACTCTTCTTTGGATCTAATTTTGTCCGGTATTTTCATGCTCGTTAACTAGTTCCTTCAAAATATTTCTGGCAACCCTAGTTTACGTGTATTTTAACTTTGACAGCGCTGCATACTACAGCTGCAGCTTCACCATTGTGTTCGTCCAGTTAATCTTTGCCCAAATGCCTCTATTATGACATTATGATCAAGTGAATGGCATTTCCTATACTTGTGCAGATTTTTAAAAGCTTTTGCAACTTGACGTTAGTCTCATCTTTTAAGAGCTAATTAAATCATTTTGCCATAAATTGCCTAGGTTTGCCTTCAAGCACGATGTTCTGCCAAAATTGATGAATTGAATGAAAGAGAAGTTATAAGTACAAAATAAATTGATAATAAGATGGCGCTGATCAATTTTGACTTAGTTTCTTTAGAGGGTCGGATTATGGCATTTTTAATCCTCTAATGCATGAATTAATGTGCGTGAGCGAAAAAGATGAAAAACGGTTGGAATAGCTTCTTTTGGTTATTCTTTAAATAATTTATTAAGAAAAGTAAAAAAAAAATATTTAGTTTAAAAAATAGCATTTAAAACCCATATTAAAATAAATAAACTAAAATTAAAATTAAAATAACCCAGTAATTAAAATAATCAAACGAGTGGTTTTTTAACAATGCAGATACATGTTTAACGCAGTAAGTCAAGTATTCGCATTGCAATATATTCTTAAATTGATTGTACTTACCGACTGAACGCAATTTTTTGCACATACCATCAAATTTTTTTCGCGATGGACTGAAGTGTAAACTAGAAGTCCGCCGACGGACGCCATCTGACAAATATTAAAAGTACCGCGTTGTTTTGTAAATAATACAGATGAAGTGATCATATTTTGTTTTTTTTTTTTTTATTTCGTATGCGATATAGTAAAGAAAATAAGTCATAATTGCGAAAAGCCACATATGGTTTCGTATTCAGTAAAGGGTAGCAAAATATAGTTTCTTTGAAATTTGTCAGCATCTTTTTTTTTCAAAATCAAAAATCCTAACCCTTTGACTCTTGAATTTTTTTGGGCAGTATTAAAATGTTTTTGAGAACATTCAGTTGTTGATTGAGCCTTAAATATAAACTGATATAAAATTCAAGGTTCTGTGCTTCCTGGTTTGGCCGCGAGGACATGTTGACTCCAGGCAACAATTGTCTTCCTGAGCTCAAACTAAAAGTTTTTTTTCTATTGTTATTATCTCATCTCATTGTCTGACAAATTTTGTAAAAAAAAATCCACTTGTTACTAAAAATTTGCTTTGTTTTGAGTATTTTTTTTTTTAATTTTTTGTTCAATAACTCTGCAAATTGTTTTTACACTTCTATTTTTTTTTGTAGTTACAACGAAAAACAGCTAGAATCTGATCACTCGCAATGCTAATATCATGAGATTCACTTACAATGTACTCACAAAAAATCAACCTGTCGTGTGAAAAAAACAGTTAAGAAAAAAAGGAAATTAAGTTTTGAGTATTTCAAGGGTTAATAATTATATTATGACTAGGGATCTGTCCTTCTTCTTTCACAAGCATTGCTATGCGCTGCTGATTAAAACAAAAATGGAAGAGGTTCTCGTGCACAGTTTAATGCTCGATAGGAACATCCCAGTAAATTTCGTTTAATTTTTTTATTTTTTTGTAATACACAGTAACACATTCATGTATTGTTCATTTTTAATATCTCTACAGATATACTTCAGGCAGTGACAAGTACGTTGTTATTTTAAATTTTGGAACAAATGATCAGATATTCGATATCAACGCGTATTTCAAAGTAGGAACGAAAGTGGAAATAATTACAACATCGATTCAATCAAACTACAATGATGGGTAAGTACATTACATTCATCCTATTCATCTTCAAGTTCATATTATTGAACATATTATATCCATTTCTATTTTTTAGTGAGGTGGTCGACGCAGCAACCTTCCAGGCTCAGGGACAAGTTGGAACCGTTGTTGTTGCAGTGACATAGAATATAATCGTTCAGAATAGAACAATGAATATATCTTTAAAATACGAACGTTTGGAATAAAATTAGTAAATAATTTCATATAAACAAAAGCACATAGATTTGTTAAGTTAAATAAATATACTTCCGTTTAATATATGTAGCTATGTACGAACGCTAATATCTGGAATCGCAAGTCATAACCGCCTTTTTTCTTATTAAAAAAAAAAACAATTTCAACATTGTGTAGGTAACGGGTCATCGAACAAGAGCTGTCATTTTAAATTTCGGGCCATTGTTGAACTGTCAACATTCAACTATCAATGCGATATCTTTTGACAAGTAAGAACTAGGAGGTAAATAAAATATATGAATCGATAAATCACTCGCACAACATGTTGAAATAGCGAAAATTCAAACGGTGAAAATAACGCGGAAAAATGTCGTAAAGTTCGTACTGTTTTTGGTCATCATCAGGGTTTGGATTTTGTTGACCAAAAAAAAAAGGCAAAATCATACCACTGAAAAAGCACTGAAAAAGGCAAAAAAGGCATTTAATAATAATTAAGGTTTTTATGCATTATTATTAACATTGTAATAGCACTGCACAACCCAAAACATTTTGAAGTTCTCTGGTAACAATCGCCTGCGATTATCTCCCAGGAAAGCCTTAAATAAAATAAATGATCTTTCAACATGGACAGAGCCTAGTGGAGCCAAGTTAAGAGATGTCACGTCGTTGACTTTAATATTTGAGTTGCTGCGCCATTTCGTTCATTTGCTGAAAAAATCAGTTATTGGCCCTTTAGCTTGTTGTAATTTCTCCTCGATCCCATTTAAAGTCTTTAACACCTCTTCGATAGGCCTGCCCAAATATGACACATTGCACTAAGGTCAAATGCTTAAATTAAAATATGTTAGATACAATTACTAGGAGTCAGATGTTATTTGTAAACTCTTAAATATGTGCTCTTTCGGGTCGACTAAAATTCTTTTTTCCAATTTCACCAAAAACTTTTACAATTGGCTTGAATCTTTTCACGGGGCATTTTCACTTCCAATGACAAGCAACAAAATATTTTGGGAACAGCACGCATAAGCACACGCAATATTCAACAGACTAGCACTTAGTATGACAGAATATAAATCTAGATGAAGAGGCGCACAGTTACGAAAAAGTACTTCCCAGATGTCTAACGGTTTTTTTCAGAGGAAAATATGGTAAATAAACCTGCGGCGAATGCCTGAGATTGCACGTACGGCACAAGAAGAAGCGCTTGTATGTTGAGTTGAAACATATGTATTAGGATTGTATTGTTGTGTAGCGATTTTTTATGCGCGCTAATGTAAACAATGCGTACAGTTATGTGCACGTTCCTACGAGAGAAAAACCTGGCGCCAAATTACCGCATCCGTGAACAAGTGAGTGAGTAGGACTCGTTATCGAATGATCGAGTAACCTCACTGGGATGACGGCACTCGATAGCTAATAAAAATCGCTTTTTATTAATTTAAGTAAAGAAATTTTATAAAATTTTAGTTTTTGACTATCAAGACTTTGAAAAAATAAAATTAAAAAAAATCGCGAGAACTTTAAAATTCTTGATACTCAAAAACTAAAATTTTATAAATTTCTTTAGAAACTTAAATTTTAAACCTCGATATCTCCTAAACTAAGCGATTAATCAATTTTATATTTTATGCTTATTTCACCGAGATCTACGAAATGGCATTTTATTTTTTCACCGAAATCTACGAAATGACATTTACAAGCCTTTGCGCCAGGGTAATCGTAATCACGCCAGGCAAAACTCACAATAGCTTATTTCCGGGCGAAAAAAAATATTTCGGGTGAAATATTTTCCGGGTGAAAGTCACAATAAGGTTGTATATATCTTCTGATTCCGATGATAATGATCTGGAACGCATTGTACGGCGCGGCGTCGCTTAAGGTATTGAAGCAATCCGCTTTCACTGCAAAATACTGTGTAAATATAAAAAAACAGTTCTTGAAACGTAAATAACACTTTAATTTTGCAAATTTATCAAAGGGGCCCCCGCTTTTTTCATCATGGACAATTTGTTTTTGACGATATATTTCTGATCAGCGAATGTATACCAAAAAAGAATTTACTAGTTTATATAAATAAATAATAATTCAAAATGATTTAACTTTCTCCAAGCCTTTTCGTCCCTAACTGGTGGCCCTTCTGCATTCAGCATTCCCGTCAGCTGCTGCCACAGTTTGACCGACGTTGCTTTGCCTTATCGGCATTTAGGCAAAATATTCTTGGCCAAATCTGGATGTCTGGCCATAAATTCAGACAGACAAATTTTTTGGATTGTGTTGATTTTATTGAGATTGGCCCTAATTAAATAATTACATATTACTTTATTTCAAAAACCACAAAAAATCAATTATAAATTACTCACATAATTTTTTTTTTTGATCGCACTCGACAGCCAGATTGCTTTCGAACAAAATGACACTCGTTAACGTATGCTGTCATCTTAAATTTCGATACCGAGTGCTCGATATCGAGAGCGGTAATGCAAAATCGTCACATTTCGATAACGAGTTACTCGTTAACGGATGCGGTAATTTGGCCCCTGCTCTCATACGTGCGGACACTGAAATTGCTTTCGTGTGAGCAAGGATAAATTGTATAGTTAAGATAAGAAAGTGTACATCTACTCTGACAAATGGCAAAAGGCAAAGGTAATGTGGATTAAAAAAGTCAAAAAAGGCAATATGAGTACAAAAAGGCAAAAAAGGGCAAAGTCAACAAAATCCGTTCCCTGGTCATCATCAAGCACTTTCTAGCATAGCTATAGTTACATTAATCAATAAATTTTAACGTCTCAGACAGGTTAGTGATGTGAAGATGCCAAGTCATATTCGTCCGATAAGGTCAGCTGAAAATCTCGCTGTCGCAGCTGAGAGTGTGACTGAAAACCCAGGTGTGTCCAATGTTGCGTTTTTCTATTGATGGGCGATGAGGTTATTTTTTGGCTGAATAGGTAAGTAAGTCAACAAGCACAATTGCCGCATTTGGAGTAAAGAAATATCAACCAGTTTTTTTGTACGTAGGATCTTTATCTACTGATTCCAGAAGTCATTATTGAGACATCCACAAAAAGACACGGTTTAGTGTGCTCTATGCGCTGGTGGCATCATTGGTCCCTATTTCCTAAAAATTATGCCAGTCATAATGTTACAGTTAATGGAGAGCGCTATAGGTCCATGATTACTGACTTTTTCGTTCTCCAATTTAGGCATGTGGAAGAGCTGTGGTTTTAAGAAGACGGTACGCGGCAGGTTGCACATTGCACAATCAATTTATTGAAGGAAACGTTATTTCCTGACTTGTGAACAGGACTCCAAAATCCAAAACACCTGCGGATTATTTTGAATGGGGCCATGGAAAATCGATAGTCTACGCTAAAATCCGTGTTATATGGTCCCAGCTGCTCGAAAAAGTATTAGTCGAAAATTCAACTTTCAGATTGCGTTTTATTCGCAGCGCCTATGTGCATATACAGTGATGGCATAAGATTATCATTCTAACGAAGCCAATACTATAGTCATTACACCATATTTTTATATATTTTATTTCATTTTAATTTTTTTTAAAGTCAACGATCATACTACGCTGAAAACATCGGTTCTCGCTAGATCACTGAAATCAAACAGCGTCGGGCGCGGTTAGTACTTAGATGGGGGACCGCTTGGGAACACCGCGTGTTGTTGACATTCTAGGAGTTTGAGTAGAGGAGTAGTTTCGATAATATTCGGCTCATGTGGCAACACAATGGACCTACTAAGTGTCTAAGTGATTCCAACCAAATATGGGGATTATTAAAGTTCTATATCCACCTAAGCCAATTCAAGATTTTTACGGATCTTGTTTTCTGAAAAGCTTTTCACTGAATTTTAATTCTGAAATCAACTAACGTATGACAAACAAATAATTGAAACCTAGTTTTGCACACTCCACATAGTAACCTGCTCGTTTTTGTCCATTAAAGTGGCCTCTTTATATACAAATACTGATAAGCATCGGTGTGTGGTAACGTTTGCTTTCAATATGAAACCGACACATTAAGGTTACAGGTACTATATATTAGTTTAAATAAAAATTGATACAAAATATATATGTATTGTTATATTTGTATCCATATCAACTTGTCTATTTGCAATGCAATTGTAAATTCTAAGTAGAAAAAGGGCAAATAAAAAACTCCACATACAGCATCTATATAAAGAGTAACTGCCTTCGGCATTGAAAAGTAATTCACGTTACTGTTCTCAGCCGGGACAGAACGTTTTACCAGTTAAAGAAAATTCTCGGACCATATAAATTTGGTTTTTAAATATAAAATAATGAAGTTAACTATCATAGTTCTAGCGGTAGTGATTGCAACTTCGGTTGTTAGTGCAAAAGATTGGTGGGAGAATGGAAATTTCTATCAAATTTATCCAAGATCTTTTCGGGATAGTGATGGTGATGGAATTGGTGATTTAAATGGTGCGTAGTTAAAGAAACAAAATAACTGAACCTGTAGTTTTTATATACCATTAAGAATATAAGTGATTTAATTATTATAATTTATTGCATGTATAAACAAAAGTTTTTTTTGAAAAATAATTCGCCGCTTGTAAAAGTGAAAACGGTTCCCAGTCCATTTTTTTTTTTTTGAATCAAAACCAAAGTAAAATTACATCTAACTATATGCAGTACGATGCTGGTATATTTGGACCAAACACTAGAATATCAATACTAATGGGACAACATCCCAGTGTTTTCCAAGCTGAAATTCATGCCATTCAAGTGCGCGCCAACGTCCACCTAGAATCGGGAATAAAATGTGTCCTCATCAATATACTCACGAATAGTCAAGCAGCTATAAAAGCACTAGGCTCAAACCTAATAGACTCCAAATCAGTCATGATTCTGTAACTGCTTCAATACTCACCAATACCTCTCCCATAGAAACAAAGTCAAACTTTGGTAGGTGCCCGAACATGAGGGTATTGATGGAAACGAAAAAGCTAACGAACTAGCTAGGAAAGGTTCGGCTGAATTATTTATCGGCCCTGAGCCGTTTTATAACATTTGAAATTCAGCTTTTAACTTAAGGGGGGGAAATATGTGTAGGGCGGTGTATTTTGGGTAATTTTCATGAATTTTTTTGAACATATAAGAAATATATATATTTTATTGTAATCTTGGGGTTATTTTATACATATAACATATTTAACAATATTATTTCTTGAAATTTTCGAACATTTTCCTTGTAAAATCACGGAGATATAAGCTGCCGCGCATTGTAAGACGCCACCCAGCTGGGAAAATTGCGTACTTTCTGGAGGTCACAATTTTTATCTGAAATCAATGTTTAAAAAAAAACGTTTTTTTTTATAAGTTTCACTTCTATTTGAACTTCAATCTTTACAAAAAAAATTCAAATTTTTATGTTTTTGAGAAATGTGAAAATTAATTACGATTTTTGACCTTTTTTTTGTAGTAAAAAAAAAAGATATTGTTCAGAATTGAAGTTCACATAGAGCGTATATATATATAAAGAAAATATGTGCCAAGTTTGACAACGATTGATCAAAAACTCTACGAGTTAGAGTTTACGCAAATTCGAAAAAAATGGTTTCGTGAAAAACGCGTTTGAAAATAAGAGCGGCAGTGAAGGTAATATTAAGACTTACTCACTTAAACGCTTATAATTATTAAACGGCTTTAAAATGTTGCTTTGAAATTTTCAGAGTATATTTTTGAATATTTGTACAATCGATTTATGAAAAAAATTTAATTTTTGAAATCGTCTACACCTATTTCCCGCCTTAAACATCAAAAGTTGGGAAAACAATATGTGTATCTCCTGTTGGGAAAATACCTGGGGTCTTCGTCAGACTAAAAGAGCCATTAAACCCATCTCCTTATTAGAAATGATATCAAGAGATTAGTATAGTAGAATTTCTAACAGGGCATTGCCATCTTCGATATCACCTAAACAAAATAGGCCTTATTCAGGAAACTGAATGTCGTCTTTGCATGGAGGACGACGAAACTGCGGAACCACAGTGAAATCCTTACACCCATGGAACTTCGTAAAATCTCCACCAGTGAGATCCTCAACTTCATCAAAAGAATTGAGCCTCTTCAGGTTCCCTAAACTGACTTTGTGGTACAATAGATCTCTTAGGTCGCGGTGCCCTCCGCAATTGGCGGGTCAGAACCCTTAAAAAAAATACAGTACGACCTCAATAGAAGCAACACTCGATAAAGGCATTACCTTAAATCTGGTGACGTGATATAAGGCCCAACGAAATAAGACTAAATCTCGAATTCGTTAGAAATAAAGCCGAATAATGTCAATAAAGTTTCAAAGTTTCATTATATCGAATTGTATAGGTACTATTATTTTATCTTCTCAAAAACTAAAGGTTCCATTTAAAATCTATTTATTTAATTTTTAATACTATAACTTTATCTAATGCTCAAAAACAAAATAACTAATTTTTAAACAAGAGAAGCACAAAGACCGTAGAAATGAAATAAGGCCAAATTGGCTTTACTTCGTTTTTAAAGACGAAATAAAGTCGAATTGTGAAATTTGACTAATTTGGCTTTATTACAATTTCAAATGCGAAATAACACCAAATCTTTGCAATTTGATCGTATTTCGTTGGGACTTGTTTCACGTCACCCTAAAATCTTACCATTGTTGACTCAGTTATTGCAACTCTTCAAAAAAATAAACGTAACTTTTGTCTATTAGCACCTTAAGTCGGGAGTGAAGGGTCAGATTTGAAGAGCCAAATTAAAGCCTTTTATTAAAGTCATGCCATATGCCTGTTGGCTAATACATGTACCCAAACAGTACGACAGAGACAATGAGCTATCTTTGAGTCCCAGAAGGGACCAAATCCTAAGCCCCCATCTCTGGGAATCTTGGCATTTTCCCCATAACTTTTTAGACCTTTTTTTCCATTTATGAAATATGAAAAAACGCAAAAAAAAATTTTTGGAAAAAACGCCAGAACATTGGCGGCGCGAGGGGCGCGAGATAAGCGGGGTGATTCGCGGGATGATTCGTCCCGGTAACTTTTCGTGCAATAAAGTTATTGTTGCATTAGAGATCACATCGCTCACATCCATATCATCCAACTTCCTGCGCACGATTACGAGCTGATGTGATTGGCAACACAGAATTCTTGGAATTTGTGCACTACATTCATAATTGTACGCTTAGTTAGTTGATTATTAACACCAAATAAATTACGTATTGCGCGATACGTGTAACCTTTTTGAAGGGACATTTTCATAATAGGCTTGGATAATTTTAAAACGTTGTATCACCGAGTATCATCTATCCATGACTATACAATTGGAAATGGCTGAAGCTGGCAGATGTCAATATGAATATTTTGTTTTACTTTTAGATTTTGTTCGCAACTCTTATGGCGAACTATCCATTGTTAGATTACATCTCGGAACGGTCTTTTGAAATATACATACATAGTTCGTATACTTCGTCCGTAAACTACACAAGACTACCTCCGCGCATAGGTCGGTTTCTAGGAATCAGGCGGCCAAAATTATTTTAAGTTTTATTTCAGTAATAAACAGCACTACAATGAATAATCGGGTATTTTAGACCCCGAATAATCTGTTTTTTAATAGTGTTTTAAAATGTGAAAATTTATGTTTCAGGTATTTTTTGTCTTCATCTGAGTCCCCGTAACACACTAACAATTAGTTTTCCAAGTATTCCAATTTTTCTTTTAGTGATGGAAAATTTTGCTCATTCATCTAACCAAATAGATATTTTCGAGTTACTACTTTCAATTCCGAGAAGCCTGATGAACCTACCACAAAAAAAATCATTTTGACACAAAAGAAAAAAAAGGGTAATTTATCACATTCTGACAAAAATGTATTTATTTGGCAAAGTTGTGCAAAGTAGTGGCTGATAATTTCTGGTTATCAAGCCACGGAGTTATATTGTATAACAAAATAAGAAATTTTACTCGGACGGACCCGGAAGTATAACACTTTTGCTATTGAAAACAAAAGATGGTATGAAATTACCCTTTAAAAATGGAAGTCTTTAAAACGCTATTACTCTACTAAATTTTAACATTTCTAATTGAAATTTATATCATATTATAAGAAACTTACCTGGTTTATCCATATTCATCACTTTAACTTATGCACTGCACTGTATAACATGAAATATTCACTTTCTTTCGCTATGAGCGTCAGCCGGCGCCACGAGGGCCGGTTTTAACAGTTTTGGCGCGTGGCGCAGGAAAAAACATAAGCGGCCCAAAAGCAACTTAAAAAATGTTTGGTCTTTTCCACATCATCCGAAGAGATAGTGTAATTGACGCGTTGACTTTAACATAAAATTCAACACTAAATCTTTCTTGATGGTCTAAAATTACCTCATCCCTATCCTCATAGGAAAACTACTTTTTTTCGGGACCGTTAAGTTAAAATTGTTGGAAAAGTGCAAGGAACTTTAATTTCATTTGCTATAAGGCGAGACTTATCTAAATATTCAAAAAAACTTGACATTAGTTCTTAGTTCGACTAAAAAATTTTTCATTGAGCATAACATTTCAACTGCAAGCTTAAGACAAATACTGCTTTGCGTATAATATTGTGTACCAAATAACAAGACAACAAATAAATTTAAATTCGCGAAGCCATCATTTTCTGAAATTTCAACAAAAGCCTCATAAACATCTCCCAAGTATTGTTTTAGTGGTTTTATTGCATCTATTATGCTTAAGAGATAAGAGTCAAACTACTAAGACGTTTTTTTTTAAATCGACCATTCACCTACAGAACTTGAATAGAAATCATAGAGACTCTCAACTGTATCGAAGAATGCAACTGCATCAGAAGAGCATTGAACATCATCAAAGCTCTAGGTTCCAAAACCTTAATTCTCGCTTGCATACCACAATGTTTCCCTCTCATATTAGCACCATTATCATACCCTTGTCCTCTACAATTCACTAATGGAATATCCAAATCAGCAAGTTCATTCAAAACTAGGTCTGTTAAGCCACCCCCGTTTGTTTTTTTCGTAACTAACAATCCCAAAAAATATTCTCTAATTTCAAACTTTTTCGTATTTTGGTCCACTATTCTAACTACTAAAGTTAATTGCTCCTTTCTACGTATATCAGGCGTACAATCTACTATTATCGAACCCAAAGTGAATCAACGCATTACTATTTACTAAACGCAGGGAAAATTGAATATAATTAGAATTACATACTAATTTTCAAATTTTTAAAAATGTGCTATCTACCACTTGAAGTGCTAATGTTCTGAATTGAATAATATCTTTTGTTTTTGTATCCTCACGTTGAATTTTTGTATGTAGTCTTTTTTTTGTCAATTAAATATTAAATGCACAACATAAGAAGGAAATGTTTTCTTATTGGTTGAAAACACGACAATGCTAAAGGGATCCAAAAAAAAAAAGCAAATGTGCTATCTTTCTGTCGCGATCTGTACATCAATAAATTTTACTACGTATGGGTATGACCTGAGTTTCACTCTCTTTCTCTTCAGTCAAATCGAACGTTTTGATATATCGAACAAGGTTGTGAAACCAAATTTGAAGTTCGCATCGTTTTAGGTAGGCGTAGGCGCATTGCCTTGGCGCAAAATTTGAGTCCTGTTCCATAACTTCCGACATGTTTGTTGATTTGTATGGATTTTGGTAGGCGCAAATGGAGCGGGATGATAAGACTGCTCCACAGCATGTTGGCAGTGAAAATTTCGTATTTGGCAATGGGCTGGAAAGGGTCGACTGGATATTTAATATGAAATAACAGAGTTTACTATGGTTGCAGCAGGTCTCTGGTTGTAGTTGGGTACAGATAAAAATTCTGCTAACTGGTCTGCTATACCAATTAGCAGCTATGGAGAGAAACAGGAAAAATGTTGTGGGAACGGGATGGGATAGAAAAAAAAACATTATGTGCATATTTATATGGAAATTTGGTGGTTTTAATATGTGTGCATTTTTTAAAGTACAGTGATTGAAATGTTAGTATTGTTATTTGAGAAGTACGGTGAGAAATATTTGTTTGTGAAGAATATAAATGCATATGTATTAGCAAACGAGTAGATCTGTTTTTTCGATAGTATTTTTTTTTAGTTTTTACGCCTCTTGCTTTCTAGCGCGTGGCGCAGGTGCAGGTTGTAAATTAACTTTGAAAAATTTAATTTTGGCCGCCTAATGCCTAAAAATCGACCTATGTGCTCCGTGGCGTATAGCCACAACTCAATTCGACCAAACCTGTAGGTTTCACCTATCAGTCGTAGAAACATTGAAGAAATACCTAGGTGTTTATCTTCAGCCATAATAAAAAAGAATTCTTTTTTTTTTGTTTGTCTTCTATTTTAAACAATAATGTGTTCATGTTTTGTTTAAGGTGTCACCGAAAAACTGCAGTACATTAAAGATGTCGGATTTACGGCCGCTTGGCTTTCGCCAATCTTCAAGTCACCAATGGCAGACTTCGGTTATGACATTTCCGATTTCTATCAAATCCATCCGGAGTATGGAACCATGGAAGACTTTGAAAACTTGATAAAGAAAGCCAAAGAAGTTGGCATCAAGATAATCCTCGATTTCGTGCCAAATCACACCAGCGATGAGAACGAATGGTTCAAAAAATCAGTAAATAGAGATCCTACGTACAAGGACTTCTATGTTTGGCATCGTGGTAAATTAAATACGAAGACTGGGCTACGTGAACCACCAAGCAATTGGCTAAGTTCATTTCGGTATAGTGCCTGGGAATGGAATGAGGTCCGTCAGGAATACTATCTTCATCAATTCGCGGTTAAACAACCAGATTTGAACTACCGCAACCCACTTGTCGTTGAAGAAATGAAGAACGTTATGCGCTTTTGGTTAGGAAAGGGTATAAGTGGCTTCCGTATTGATGCTTGTCCGTTTTTGTTTGAAGTTGACCTTGATGCAAATGGCAACTATGCAGATGAACCGGTGAATGCCGCTTGCGGGGACGAACAGGATTATTGCCATTTGAGACACATTTATACGAATGATCTCCCTGAAACACTTGACATGGTTTACCAATGGCGTGAGTTGACCGATGCCTTCAAAAAAGACCATGGTGGCGATACGAAGATTATACTCACCGAAGCATACACAAGTTTTGAAAATATGATCAAATATTACGGCGACGGAGAACGTAATGGTTCTTACGTACCGTTTAACTTTGACTTTATGGGCAATGTGAACGCAACCACAAAAGCGGTGGATATAGCGAATAATGTTACAAAATGGTTGAAGGCCATGCCCTCGGGTGTGTACGCAAACTGGGTTTTGGGTAATCACGACAATAAACGGGTGGCATCTAGATTCGGAGTTGAGCGTGCCGATTTGATAAATATTTTGTTACAAACATTGCCTGGCAATGCTGTTACTTATAATGGCGAGGAGTTAGCAATGACGGATGTATTTATCAGCTGGGAGGAAACGGTCGATCCACAGGCATGTAACGCAAATCCAACCAACTTTCATACTTATTCGCGTGATCCCGCCCGAACTCCGTTCCAATGGGATGCATCACCGAATGCTGGTAAGATAAAAGGAAAATAAAACTTATGTAATGTCTTCTCTAATATGAGCATTTTAGGTTTCACATCGGGATCTGATACCTGGTTGCCGGTATCTTCTGAATTTAAAACCAAAAATGCATTAATGCAATCGAGGGCGCCCCATAGCCATTTACAGATTTTCAAAAAACTCATCCGCCTGCGGAAGGAGCCTTCATTCCAGGATAAGAATAATTTGCAAATCCAAGCGATCCTTGATGATATTGTAATTTATAGCAGGTACGTTATCAACATTTTTAGGGCAGACTTTTCTGCAGACATGAAGCCGTTCTTTCACAAAAAAGCTGTAGGACTTGGTATATTTTTGAACATTTGACCTAAGTGACATTCGTACGCTTTGAAGTCCTTACTCATACAGTATCTATTAAATTCTTCAGTTCTGAATGCGTTGGCTACAGTTCGCCAATCAAAGCTGCCGGGAAGCCGAGTCTTTCGATACAAGTATGGGTGGGCTTACTAGATTTAGGTATCCTATCATTTGCTTGGTTTGCAACCGGAAATGGTTCTTACAAAAAATGTCCTTGTATTTCGGTGGCTTAGTTCCAGACTTGGCTAATTATTTAAATTTTCTATTGCGTGGCAGTACTAAGAACGTTATATACATATTTAGTTGGGAGATCTTTTCTGTATATTTTCTATTCGTATATTCATAGATACACCACAGGCAGTGACATGTACATAGTTATTTTGAATTTTGGAACTAAAGATCAGACGTTCAATATCAACAAGTATTTCGCAGTGGGAACGAAAGTTGAAATTATAACAACATCGATTCAATCCAGCTACAATGATGGGTAAGTTATTCATTATCTTTATATCTGTAAATGCAGCCTTTTATTTAATTCTATTTTCTTGTAACAACTTTAGTGAGGTGGTCGACGCACGGACATTCAGGGCTCAAGGACAAGTTGGAACCGTTGTTGTTGCAGTGAAATAGAATAGTGTCTTATGCACTTATGGATGTACATAAAATTGCAGGAAGATGTGTTATATATACGTATACATACTATGTAGTACATAAGATGGTTGTTAAATCAAGTTTATAATATTACAACAAATTGTCCAGAAAGTCACTGCATTTTTTTTAATCTTTGGCTTCCAATTATGTGTATTGGGCTTAAAAACAGGTGCATACGTACGTACATATGTACGAGTATTTGTTAACGTGAACCAAGTTTATTAAAGTATTCCGAATCTCTGGAAACAACAAACGCCGGTTTTGAGACGAAGCTAACATGGAGATCTATTTGATTATAACTTTAGAGTTGTCTGTCCAAAATCTTAAGTTAGGATATAACAGGTAGATGTAGTGTCCTGTGTCTTAAAGTCACTGCTCACTAATCCCATTTCTAAGATCCATTGGACCCAATTTTTCTTACCTAGAAAACTTGTGAACTGTTGACGTAAAAAAAAGCATCTTGGCCCGTTGTTGCAACAAAACGCATTTTGACTAATGTCGCATAATCTTTTGATGATTTAAAGAATCTATTTCGTTGTAGTCTTGTTGAATACCTACCCATAGACGCTCCACCATCTTATAACAATTCTAGAAGAGCTCCTGTAAAAAAAGCCTTATGCTACAAAGGGTTACACTTCATTATAGTAGAGCCAGTACATTGTTTGGATTTCGCAAGTCTCTGAAATATGTAGAGGCAAAATTCAAAAAACTTGAAGATACAAATATAATACATTTAAGAATTAACAAAAAACCTTTATTCATAATCCCCATTTACATAAACGGCAACAATTGGAAAAGTAATTATGATAAAATTATAGATACTCTGTTTAAACTGGGTTCATCTGACATTATGCTGGCAGGAGATTTTAATGGAAGAATTGGTCTCTCACAAAATAACCTGGTAAGCGGTTTAGTAACTCCACTATTAAATGCAACACGTTCCTCCATGGATACTGTTTGTGATGCAAATGGTAATAAGATTCTTGATCTTGCTGATGCGTTCGATTGTCGAATTTTAAACGGAAGTTGTGAGGGTGACTCTAGGGGAGAATATACGTTTATTCGTGGAACTGCTTGCTCCGTAATAGACTATTGTCTTCTTTCTGGTGTTTCGAACGATCTGATATCTGACTTCAGGGTCGCAATGATGACATTTTCAGATCACATGCCTCTTCAAATTGAGTGCAAAATACAGGTATCGGGTACATCATCTGTTGCGGAAAATACACAATTACTTACTCTTCTGCCAAAACTGATTTGGAAAGACAGCTTAACAATACTATTTCAAAGGAATTTAAATGAAGCTCTTACTAGACTGAAAGAATCAAATACACCTATAAACATTGAAACCTCACAGAAATAATCAAGCAAGCTTCACCAAATAAGTCAATAAGGAGGAACATTGTAAGTAAACAAAAGTGGTTCGATTTTGAATGTCTAAGAGCAAGAGAGAGGTCTTTCGCAGCTCTTGAACTTTTGCGAAAACATAACACAAATGTGTTCAAAACCATCTATGGTGAAGCGATTAAAGACTTCAAGCGCATCTGTTACAGGAAAAAATTGGCATTCGAAGAACAGACCATTGACGTGATCAACAGATCGAGATCTTCAGCAGAATTTTGGAAGGCTGTAAAATATGTCAACGGGAAAGCAAAGATCATTGGATCCAAATTGCAGGCACCACAGTTGAAGGAACATTTCAGCAGACTCCTAAACCCCTTTCAAATCGCGCCAGCCTTTCAATATGCAGCCCCGATGTTTGACGATGTCTTTTTAGACGCGCCCTTCTCTCTTTCAGAGGTGCTACAAGTCATCAAGGATTCGAAAGTTCGAAAAGCTCCGGGTGATGACCGCATCCCCTTCGAGTTCTATAAAAACTGTACGAATGAATTCTTTGCAGCACTTACCTCAGAATTTCAACAAAATTTTCGAAAAAGCGGATGTTCCTAGCAGCTTTAAAAGAGCAATAATTTTCCCACTGCACAAAAAAGGTGACTATGATAATCCAATGAATTACCGGGGCATATCATTCTTAAATACATCGGCTAAGCTGTTCGGAACCATTCTATTTAAAAGGCTCATTCAGTGGGTGTCTGATAAGAAAATTCTTAGAGAATTTCAAGCGGGTTTTAGAAAAAATTACTTAACAATAGATCAAATTTTTTCGCTTGTTAATATCGCTGAATTTTACAAAAGCCAACACAAGAAGTTGTATGCCTTTTTTTTTGTCGATTTCCGTGCAGCATTACTTACGTAATAGGAATATCTAATAAAGTTATAAACATCTTAAGAGCAATGTATGAAAGCAATTTAGCTTACGTCTGGGATGGCGAATTTATTTCTGAGGAGTTTGGAACATCAATGGGGGTGAAGCAAGGTTGCATACTGAGCGCGCTTTTATTTATTCTGTTCGTCAATGACATCACCGATTTTGTGAGGGGAGGAATTGAACTGAACCAAGTCAAGATCCCTGTGCTTATGTATGCAGATGACATCGTCTTCCTTTCGGATTCTGTCAACGGGATGCAGTTGATGATAAACAGACTAGCTGAGTACTGCAAGCTTTGGAACCTGAGTGTTAATCTTGAAAAATCGAAGATGATGATATTCAGAGGTGGAAGCGCAACGAAAAGTGGAGCCTTTCAAGGTGAACGTATTGAAATAGTGAGGGAATACAAATACCTAGGAGTTCTGATAACTGCTAATCTCAACATGAAAAAACACCTTAATGCAAAGCTGGCGGAAGCAAAACGTGCAATATCTTCGGTTTGGAGTCGTTGTATTTCTAATAAATGCATAACTCACAGCTCGAAACAGAAAATATTTTGTGCAACAGCAAAATCGATACTTCTATACGGAGCCCAAGTGTGGGGTTTTTTCCCCTTTGAGGAAGTTTCTTCGATACTTCTTGAAACGAATTTTTCGCCTACCTAACAACACTCCTAATTATATGTTGCATTTGGAGACTGGGGTACCTCCTCTTTTCCTGGATACTCTACGTCTGCACTTTGAGTATATGGTTAAAATATCTGAGATGGCACAAGGCAGGCTGCCTAAGCTAGTGCTCAATCTTATAATTTCAAGAAGAGGTCATCTTTATCAGAGCTGGGAACGTTTAGCATCTGAATGCGGTTTTCATCTTAATCTAACAACGGCGGTTCAAGGTTCTGACTTAAGATCTAAATTTAACGCGCTAGTGTCATCAATAGGACGATATAGATACGAAAGATACGCAAACGATGCTCGGAACTCCCAACACAGAATATACTACTCGCGACTGAGATATGATCTACAGGATAAAACGTATTTTTTAAACAGTAACTCAACCGACAAAATAAGCCTGATATTAAAAGTGAGAGGGGAGCTGATCGCACTTAATTTTATACCGCATCGCCCTGAGCTGCCAATCCTTTGTGATCTGTGTAACAAAATTACGAGAGAGGACGTTTTCCACTTTTTAGCGATATGTCCTATATTGAAAGAATACCGATTAAGATACTTTGGGGCGACTGTGCTGGATGAGGAGAGAACGCTGAACATTTTAAATGGAAGCTATGGATGGAACGCGTTGTATAACTACACTGCGAAGGCGTTTATGTAAAGAAAATGTATCATTGAGGAATGTTTTTAAAACAAAAATGTCAATCTAGCTAGCTTTCGTTATATGTATGTTAAATTCTTTATGCAAATGTTTAAAGTTCATATGTAATATACTATAAAAAATGCAATGCAAGTAAACTCATATTTTATGTAGGGAGCCTAAATGTCAATCTGGTAGACGGTCAATAATGACCAAACCTAAATGGACTTGAAAATGTATGCTAATGTATCAACCTACCTTTTTTATGAAACAAAAGTCTTAACTTACTAACTAGCTAACTAACTAGAGCCAGTACTACTTATGTAGATCGTTTAGGGTAAGAGTGCGCAGTGCCATTTTCTCCGCCTGTGAAAGAATTGGCAGAAATCGCTAAATGAGAAAATGTGTGCTTCACTAACCCCAATAAAGAACAACTTCTACGAAAGTTTTCATTGACAGTACAATGAAAAAAAAAAATAAGAAAAAAAAGCGGATTTTATTAAAAAAAAAGTTAATTTTTAAAATTTGTCAGGAAAGCATGAGGAAAGCATGAGCTGAGGTTCTTTCAAATTTTTTTTTATAAGCTTTTTAATTGTTCTCGCTATAACTTCAATAAACGCGTTATTTTAGGGATATCGAGGACTCGATGTAATGTGTTGGAACTCCCAAGCTTTTGCGAATTGGCGAAACTTCGACGTGTTAACCGGAGCGAATTGCGGGCCATTATCTGATCTAACCGTCTCTGAAATCCCAAACCTTGCGGAAATTTATTTTAGATTTGTTATAACGCACGCCGAAGTCTGATTCTCCAATTTTACGACTTCTAAGTAACGCGAATAATAGTCGACGACCAAAAGAAATGTCTTATTTCTGCAAAAGAACAAATCCACCACAATAGATTGCCAGGGGCGGTCTGGAACTGGTGAACTTATTAATGGTTCATGTCTTGGGGCAGTAAGTTGAACGCAGGTAGGGCACTTTCGAATAGAATCTTCCACATCTCTGGAGCATCCTGGCCACCAAATTGACTGTCTCAAACGAAGTTTGCATTTCACTAATCCAAAATGCCCTATATGAATCTTCTCAATTGTGTCTTTCCGCATTGAAGAGGGTATTACTATACGACTCCCATACAAAGAAGGTTGTTGTTAATTTATAGGCTGTGGCGATCATTGTAATAACTTCTCTCTTCCACCGAGTCCCTCGACTTTTGAGGCCATCCTGATTGGTAAAGAGGACTTACTTCCGACAAAACTCGATCTTCTACTTGAGCCTATGCACAATTTTCGGACAATATATAAAGTGCGGTTATAAAGTCTTCAACACTTCGATGGCCCCATGTAAAAAGATACTAAGTGCATTTTTGCTATTTTTCAGGAGAAGCGTTTAAAGTTTCTTGACTATAACTTCTTTGTTTACTAACGGATCTTTAAGCTGAATGCTTTGTTACTCTCATAATTTTTATACAATTTTTTAGAGGTGAAGCTAGGTCTGCAATATTGCGGCTTGTTATGTTAAATTGCAGTTAGTATTATTTTGACTGTCTAATTCAAACTTTTGAATATACTATTTGATGTTAGTTCTGTTTAACACGGAACAAAACATATCAACAACTATTTTAAGTGCACTTAGTATTAATGTGGATGGAAATCTATACACTGAAGAGTATACTAAGATACACTTAAGTGTAATCTTCTTCTTCTTGCGTACAGACAAAAGTATACTAAAAGGCACATTAGTGCATCCAACTTCCAAAAGCTCCTCTGCAGCCTGCGAACTGAGAAATTCGGGTTTTCATGAATACTGACCTCAATTACGGCGATATTTTCTGTAGAGTGCACTAGTCACATTCTTGTTGTTGGCTTATGTCATGTAGCGTTAAATTAGTACGAAATCTATCCATAGGTGATTATTCGAACCAAAAAATTGACTAAGTCCTCGATAAGGCCGTCCGCACAAGGCTCGTATCGTCTTCGTAGCGTATGCGACGCGATGTACGAGAGACATACGATTTGTTGTGGCACACTTGTATTTAAAGGGAGAACCGCACACGACATGTCCGCTACGCGTAATCGCCGCAGCAAGCATGCTGCATGATGACTATCGTCAAGCAGTGTCAGTCGCTTATCGTCGTGTACGTGTACGACTCTACGCTTGCTGGTTGTCTGCATTTTTTACGTGTTTTATTAAATAAAATGTCCGACGGAGTTTTAAAATTCGTTCAATTAATAGAATACCGCGAATATTTATACTCTTAAAATAACATTTAAGAGTATTCAAATAGCGATTATTACTGAAAGAGCTTGAGCCGGAAATTTTCCATCTTATATATAAAAAAGAGCTGTTCGTTTGATACCTCAAAATACATAAACTAACCATCCGATTGAGGTGAAACTTACACGTTATACTATCCTATCCTATCCTATCCGTCCTCCTACTAATATATAAATGTGAAAGTTTGGATGTTTGGATGTTTGGATGTTTGGATGTTTGTTGCTCTATAACACCTTAACGGTTTAACAGACTTGAATGAAACTTTCGTGAATAGATAGTCTACTTCCTGGATTAGAGATTAGGCTACTTTTTAAACAGAACATACAATTCCTTGATTCCATAATTTGAGTTATTCCAATTTCCGCTTTTATTATTTGGTCATTATTTTTGGGTACACCATTGTCATTGATCGTCACTCTGTTGGGAGAGGGTTGTTTTTGTAGATGTTATGCTCTTCTCTTCGCCACAAATCCATCGCTATCGCTTCCCAGCAGGAAAAGGTAATCTATTGGAATCGAACAGGGAATCAATCGCTAGTATAGAATATTGATTCCAGAATTCATTATTCTTAACACAGACTATGTCCTAGGAAAATAATCGATTACCTGAAAGTGTTTTAAGAATACATTATAGAGTTCATTCTTTGTAATGTATTATATAATTCATCCATTTATAATGAGTTACATAATGCATTTCTCCGACATAAATTAAAGAAATGTATTCAGCTTTAAATGAAAAGTACACTGTTTTGTTTTAAAATATTTTATTACAAAGAATTCTAGGATAAAATTAAAAAGGAATTTAAATACAAAAAAAAATATTATTAATAAAATAAAGCACAAAGTTTTTTTTTGTTAATTCTCTTCGCCAATCCGTTTAGAATACATTTCTAACTTTTTTCACTCCTCGCTGTCACGCGTTGCAACACAAAATAAGTTTTTCATGCGTTTTTAAATATAAAACGCGAAATTTGTAGGCGACATGAAGGCGCCGACAGACAACACTGTAACCGAAAAATCGTTAAATTCAAAAACACTACATTACATTTTCTGCAGATGTGGGAAACTACGTGGTAAACAATTTGCTTTGTTATTATATGACATTACCACGTCGATTCTTTTGGATAAATTTTATTTCTCATCTATAATAACTAATTATGTATTCGATTCTCCAAGGAATACATACCGTACTTTCCTGCTGGGTTATTCTTTATTTTCTTTCTACCCATACGCGCATTGAATGATGGGTAAACCATTGCTATTGATCGTCATTCTGTTGGTAGAGGGTTGTTTTTGTAAATGTTATGCTCTTCTCTTCGCCACAAATCCATCGCTATCGCTTATTTTTTATTTTCTTTCTACCCATACGCGCATTGAATGATGGGTAAACCATTGCTATTGATCGTCATTCTGTTGGGAGAGGGTTGTTTCTGTAGATGTTATGCTCTTCTCTTCGCCACAAATCCATCGCTGTCGCTTATTCTTTAATTTTCTTTCTACCCATCAGGGCTGCCGTTTTGAAAATTCTAATGGGAGTATTTTAGACGTTTGCAAGGGAGTATTTTGTGTCTGAGAGGAGTACAAAACAGAGACAATAGAAATCAAACATTAACAGCTAGTATTAGCCTGTTAAAACTCTTTTTTAAGGATGCTTGAGCAATGATATAAGTTACTAGTGACCTCTATCGTGGTGGTTAGCTAGTATTAAATACTTAATTTTGTTAATATTTTTAACAATGTACTATTCACTGAAGAAAATTTACTCAAATAACTAAATTTTTTAAAAGGGAGTACAATCATGACGAGGGGAGTACGGGAGTACAGTGTTTGAGAGAGTAGTACGAATACTCCCTTAGTACTCACTTTGGCAGCCCTGCTACCCATACGCGCATTGAATGGGGGGTAAACCATTGCCATTGATCGTCATTCTGTTGAGAGAGGGTTGTCGTGTTAATAATTAATGCTCCTTTTTGGGATTGTGACTGAAAGTAGAGGAGGGATGATTTTGCTAATATTTGCTACCGACTTTAGTTAGTTGTGTTTCTGCTTCATCAGCGTGCGGATCTAGATCTACAGAAAGGGGGAAATGCACGATTTTTTTTACTTTCTTTTTTTTGTCACTTTACAGCGGTATTTGGTTACCTTAATTCAATTCACAAATACATATATTGTAGTAGGGATAGGCAGGCGATGTTGAGTCTTAAAATTAGTAAATAGTTGGTGATTTCAGACAAACCTCACCAGTTACTCCACGATCAATGCTTACATCTTCGGCGTTTACACAATGTTACTTTAAATATGAACATTAAGTATAACTATTAGAGACAAGAAACCAGAAAGTACCATTATTTGATTCTCATAAAATACATATTATGTACATATGTGTGTAGACGTGTTTGTACACAGGTATATTACATTTCCATAAATTTTTTATGCAATCGTTTCATCTATAGGGAACAACCACTTAGTTCAGATAATAATGTATTGGCTTCAGAATTCTTTAGAATCTTAATTTAAATAATATCACTTCCTACTACTTCCTTTCTATCATACTACAATCAAATGACGCGACTGATTTTTAGCACGGGCAACGCCGGGCAGGCAACAGCTAGTATTATACTATTATGATGTTTGAAGTGTTCGTACATCAAAAAATCTCAAGTTTTTCGGTAGATGGCGCTGGAACTCAAACATTTTTAAACTCACCGTACGATTAAGCTGAAACTTGCACAATATATTTGTAATGAAGTAAGAAATGTTCGTACTTCAAGTGTTTTCAAGTTTTCCGATAGATGGCAATGGAACTGCAAAACTTCAAAACCATCCGATTGAGCTGAAACTTACACAATATATTTTTTATGAAGTAAGAAATGTTTGTAAGTCAAAAGTTGTCAAGTTTTCCAATAGATGGCGCTGAAAACCCAAAATTATAACTACAGCAATGCACGGTGACAGCTATCAGCTACCTTTTGATTCACGTACACTTCTTGAGTTTTTAGCACTTAATCGAACAGGTTACTTCTATGATTTGAACTAATGATTGTTGGGCCAGTTCCTATATTTAACCGAAAAGTTCCTATATCCGTATAATTTTTTTTTTTTTTTTTTAAATCCAAATAGCGTAATGACTACAACTATTGGCACCCCATCATTCAACAGGGATTTTCTTATTATCCTTTAGTCCGTACAAGTCCATTTAAGATTTTTTTCAAAATCTGCATATGTTCCTCACATTTCTGTGTCATTTTTTTTATGATAGCGATTAATCTTAAGTAGCAATTTATAAGAAAAATATAATTCCCGAAATTGCGAGTGTTTTGGTTAAAGACATATAATTTGGTAAGCTTTTTTTGACCATTTAGAGGGACTTTGAATTAGGGGAAGTTGACGGTATATGAAAAACACCAAGTGGTTCCAAGAGCTAATTCTAACTGCATTAATACCGGGTACGGTGGACAGCCACCTAGCGTAACCTAAGAGCTAATAGCTACACCCGTGCGGTATGGTATCTTTATCAAAACATTTTTTTCTTGTTTTTGGAATTCTCTTCAGAAATCCTATATGTATACATAATTATAGTGGATGTTGAAAAATATTGTAGACAGACTGAGAAAACCATTTCGTTGCACGAATTTCATTAAATATAATAAGCAGGTGTAGAGGCAAAGGGTAAGCATGATTTCTAAATAAAAATCATTTAAATTGGATCAGAGCCCATTCTTACCCTCCTTTCTAACTCATTTCAGTTATGTACCAACTTATGCACGTTTTCCTATTGTATCTTTATCTGTGTACTACATTATCATCTTAAATATCTACTCGCATCTGGTGAAGGAATCCTTTTTATCCTCCGCTTCTTGCTTTTGCATTGTCTGTTTGAACGTCATTTTTTTGCATAAAAATTACATACTAGAATAGAATACTTACCATATCCTTATTTATATTTATTTTTTATGTAAGTTACGCTATTGAAATGTTTATAACACAAATGCAAAAGCACAGACTATCAATCTCATAAGCAAATTCCTTACAAAGAATTTTGTACTTGTATACAGTTACAGAAATGTTACTTTTCTCGTGATCCATGTGGTGTATTCATACCTCTAGAGGTATATTTTGATGGTTTGCAAAACTACTTTGGAATACCTTACAGTTTGTTGATGGAACTTCAGGTTCCTTAACGATTTAAGGTACTTGCTTGAGTGCTCTAATTCCAGCTTTTACGAGCATTTTTCTCACTGAGCTTGCTGAAATTATTTATCCTTTAGCTCGAAATAGATCATTTGGACATTCACTGAAGTCTTAAACTGATACTCACGGCTTTGGAGCACCAAAAAATGATCTTCCGTTGAGGTCGTCTTTTTTGGCCTCTCTGAGTAGTTACTGTCTCAGGATATTTTTTAAATTCCATGCTACTGTTTGTTGCACAACATTAAAACTGGTAGCTTTTAAAGTTAAGAGGCTCTTAAGTTTAAATTTTTGTTTGGTATTACCGACCACTAATAGGTTTTTGTCTATGCTAACCTCGACTATGACTATGAGAGAATCAATTTTCGGAGTTCCGAATGCGCTCTTCTTCGATCAATGACGCTCTTTTTCGAAGATGTCAATGACAAATGGCAATGTAAATATGGGGATAATGCAACACAGCTTGACAGCTGTAGATGGTGAAATTGATGTTGGTGGATACAATTTTTTTTCGTCAAATTCAATTCAATTAAATAGTTAAATAAGAAATATGTTTACTTGGCTCATTATAAATTCCTTTTCCTTGTCAGATAAATTCGGATTTCTTTCTTTTCTACCCATTTAAAAATCAACAGAAATAGTTTTAATTTGAAATGACAGCAGATTTAGAATTATTTCGAAATTATCTAAGATATTAGCAGAGACAATAATAATAATTGCCTCTAATATTATTGCTCGTAACTAACCCTTTCGCCGCTGAGTTTTCATTTAAGAACCAGCTATAACAATATCAACTTTTATGCACATTATGAAAGTTTAACTAGAAAGAAAACGTTTGGTGTAGGTTAGAAGTCCGTCGTCCTTTTTGTTATCCTGGGACATAAAGTCCCAATAGGGTTTTATGGCGGGTCGCAATGACCCAATAATGAGTTTTCACGTCAAAAAATAACACACAAAAAAATGTTTGAAAAAAGTACAAAAAAAAATCAGACTTTATTTATCTTCTCACTTACAAACTTATTTTATAAATAAGCAAATATTTACCAAAAAGCACAGACAATTTTTCGATAAGTAAATTGTGTTTCCCATATTTGATGAGCAAGGCGCAATTGACGAGATTTCACAACATGCCTGTGCAAAACCCTTGCTAAACGGAACATTTTTCTCGGAAAATAACGGGATACGTTACCTAAACCATAGTAAGTCCCTAAAACTCTTATTGGGACTTTGTAAAGTAGCATTTTCTTTAAAAACAAGGTTTACATATAGGCGGCCGTGGCCGTGGTGGTTAATGCGTTGGACTACTACGCATGCTACTCGGGTTCAATCCCAGCCCGGGTCGAACACCTAAGAAAGTTTCTCACGGTTGCCACCTCTTTCGAATGCCTGACAAGCAATCAAAGACTATCATTTGTCATGAGAAGTTTCTCAACTCGCCGTTCGGAGTCGGCAAAAAACTGTAGTTCCCTTCCATTCGTGAATAAAAAATTAAGTTTAAAAAACTAAAACCCGACTACGGGAAAAACCAACTAAAAAGTACGAAACAAGATGAAACGAACGAAACAAGATGAAACGAAACAATGATTTTCAGAGTACAGCTGTGGTCACATGCCGCTTTGTCCAATAAATGCGTAGTTATATAAATACGTTATTGTAACGGCATGCGACCACGGCTATACTCTGAAAATCATTTTTCGTTTCATCTTGTTTCGTACTTTTTAGTTGGTTCTTCCCATAGTCGGGTTTTAGTTTTTTAAACTTAATTTTTTATTTACAAATTTTTAGTTTCAAAAAAAATATGTAGTGTATGTATTTATAAGTAAGCCATGCCGTGTTCTACTTGTCAAACCTTTTCATTTGATTTTTTTATTTATTTTTATTTATTTATTTAAACATCAATATAGCATTTTAAGACTATTCGTCTTTTTGAGTAACACTACAGTATAAAAATATTTAATATTAAGCTTTAATTTACTAGTGTCTAATCGCTAAGCCCTAAATCCCTACTGATATTAAATTTGTTATATGTTTATATGTATTATGTACATGAAGTCAATTACAATTTCAGAAGAAAAAAAGAATAAAAAATAAAAAAAAAAAAAGTTAAGTTAATTACTGTCTATTAAAATATTGAATTAGGTCCCTCTCGAAGCCGCCCCTGCCGTTCACTTTCCTTATATTGGAGGGAAGTGAGTTCCACAGTCTGATGGAATAGACAAAAAATTGCTTTTTAGTTATGTTGTATCTAAATCTAGGTAAAATCAGAGCCATACTTCTGCCCGAATTAGCAAACTGCAACCTTTGGAAAAGGTACTGAGGACTTTGGTTTAACTTAAGGTCGAATAAAAACATTAGAATCTTAAATTTTAAATAATTCTTCAAAGACATGTTGAAGACATTGTGCGTATATTCGGAGACATGATCAAATCGTCGTAGATTGTAAACAAACCGCACAGTATTGTTGAATGCAACCTCAAATTTACGCTGGCTTAAACTATCTAGGTCACAAAAAACAGGATGCGCATAGAAGAGAATCGGTAACAAAAGTGATTTTATCAACATCATTTTAGTCTGAACTGGAAGGCACTTCCCTAGCAGATAGAGAGAACGCAGTCCGCCATAAACTTTTCCTACCGAGTATGCAACGTGATCATTCCAACTAAGCGTTTGGTTAAAAATTACTCCAAGATTTTTTACGGATCGGCAGTATATTATTTCTGCGCCATTTATCTCAATTTTAGGAAAATATGATGTGTCAATAGCCTTACGAGAAATAACTATAGCTTGACTTTTTTTGGAATTCAACCTTAGTTTGTTTTTTTCTGACCACTGAGCAACAAGCCATAGATCTTCATTAATTCGTGCTGTTGCATCTTCAACTAATCCCAAGGGATAGCTTAGGTGAATTTGCACGTCATCTGCGTACATTTGAATTTTACAATGTTTTAGTACTTGGGGCAGATCATTGTTGAACAGAGTAAAAAACAAAGGTCCCAGAATAGATCCCTGTGGGACACCTGCATTAGTTGCTATAAACTTCGAGTTAAATCCGCCTGCAGAAACAGCTTGAGTTCTACCACAAAGGTAACTATAGACTAACTTTAAAGCCGTAGCTTCAAAGTGAAAGTTATTTCTGAGCTTAAGTAATAGCAAATTGTGCGGAACAGTGTCGAAAGCCTTTGAAAAATCTAGTAGCACCAGAGATGATACCTGATCTTTATCCATTTCTATACGCAAGTCATCAACTAGATTTAATATTGCTGTCGTACAACTATGGCGTGCTCTGATTGAACATTCGTAAGCAAGTTGTCGTCATTAAGGTGATTCCAAATCTGCCAGCTAACTAGTTTTTCGAAGACTTTCGAAAGAAATGGCAAAATAGAAATAGGCCGATACTCTTTTGTGCGACTAGTTGATGTTTTCAGCAATGGGACAATTTTCGATCTTTTCCAGTCTAGGGGATATATGGAGGAAGTGAGAATGCTATTGTATATATATGTGATATAAGGCAATATTTGTTGAATAATAATTCTCAGAAACCTAGGATGCATGAGGTCTAGACCAATCGCATCCGATTTAATTCCATGAACAGCTTTCAAAACATCCAGCTCAATTACTCTATTGAATCGAAAACTATTATTATATTCTATTTGCATCCGACTAGAAAATAATTCTTCACTAATATCGGGGACTGTTTCAGACGTAATAGAAGCACTGGCGAACAGTTCGTTTAATTCATCTAAATCAGATTCAACAGGAGCAGAGCATTTTTGTTTGCTGATACCTATGCTCTTTATATTGCTCCAAGTTTTTTTAGTTGACATATTAGGCTTAAACTTGGTAGCAAAACCCATATTAAGGAGGTAGTAAAGATAACAGAAATCCGCCATCTTGGGGGCGTTCGCCATATTGAATTTAGAATTACGTCATATCGTATTGTATTCTACTCGCCAAGCCCTTTCATTTGATACCACTATCAATGCGGTTGTAAAGACTAGTCGGGTAAAAAAAAAAAAAAGAAGAGGTAGTCCGCCATTTTGCTCTGTGCGCCCGCCATATTAAATTTTTTCCGTGACGTCACATAGCTAGGACACGCTCCGGATAAAGACGAATCCAACGACACCTGATTTGTTGAGATCGGTTTCATAGTTTAGTTTGTACGAGGTGACATCCTTACATACATACAAACAAACAAACAAACCCAGCCTGTTAAAATCATAACCCTTCCTCTGCGCAGTCGGGTAAAAAAGTAATACGCACACAGAAATGGTTGCGAGAAGCTAGGCTTGGTTCTATATAGGACTGCTGACGCCGTATATTTATTTATTTTTTTTACATATAATTTTGAAATTTGCTGGGACATAATGTCCCAGTAGAGGTGAAAGAGTAAAGAGTGGTTGGGACCACTCATAATTCTTATGAGCGTTCATAAATACGCACTAATTGCGGTTGGTGAATTTAGGTTTATGAGGCTCCTAACTTATGAGCGGTCGATAACTACCGGCCTAAGAAAGGGTTTTAGCAAGATTTTTCAAACATTACTGTATGTATGTACTTACTGGTACAGACACATTACTGATTGAGGGCGAAATTAAATTGTATTGGAAGGACTATTCGATAAGATTATATTTAACTGAACCTTACCACTGGTGGGGGATAGCAGCCAGACCGAACTTATAAATGGTTAAAATCGATCTCGTTTATTTTCGATACCTTAATGACTATTTATACATTAAACTTTGCTCACTACGCCACTTATTCTACGATCAATAATAATGTCATCCATTGTTGTTCGAGTTATGCTGATTCAGCTTTGTGGATCATGGATTGGTTGTGCTGTTCCGACTTTTGTCAATGTGGGTCATATACTTGATACAGGCCGTGATTGAAAAAATGGCTTTGTGAGCACAAATTGCTTTCTCACCTGAAATTATTGTTGCCGAAACGAAATTCTGGGCATTGTTTGCCTTTTCATTTATTATTGTGTGTACTCAACAGATATACAGTGGCGAGCAAAATAATAGCAGTGCTACTTTGAAGGCACCATTTTCCTTAATATTTTTTTTGTATTTATATTTTTTGCGACTTTTACTGTAATACTATACTTATCAACAATATGTCGTTCACGTGACGTCATATTGCAATGGTTAGCCCTCACTTTTGCGTTGAAATATCAATCGGTAGTGCATCTCATACTTTTTTAAGGGAGCAAAATAATAGCAGTGCTTATTAGATTTCGGTATACAAATTTTGTTTTGACTTGATTTTTGGATCTAAATTATAGAAAAGTAAGTTAAAACCTTCTGCTTTTAAGTTTTTATCAAACTGTAGTAAAACCGATTAAATTGATTCGATAAAAGTGGGTCGTGGAATACACTGCACACCATAGAAGCGCGAGCTAATTCAATTGCTTATAAAAGTTCTAAAAATGTACAAAAAAATTAAGGAACTCGTAGGTGTAACGCTAAAATGATAAGCAATGCTGTAAAATATGAAATTAAGGTTAAAACTTGCGGCCGAAATAAAATACTGCATCCGTCAATGGTGAAACGTGTTGTAAGGTACTCTAGGACACATCTTTCTGCAGCAGTTACCCAGATGGTGGATTTGCTGTACTTGACATGTGGTATTCACACTTTTAGAAGACGGCTGAGGCAACACAATCTGAGGCTCGAAGTCCACAACAAGCCCCAGATCTCAAGAAAATGCATGTATCAAAAAGGCTGAGGTTTGCGAAAAAGCATTTATCGGGCCTCCTGAGAAGTGGAGGAATATAATGTGTACTGATGAGACCAAAACCTTTCTGTATGGCTGAAAAGTATCTCGGCTGTATGTCAGGCATCCACCCAATACAAAATATGATCCAAGATTCACAATAAAAACTAAAAAAAACTCGGTGGATCTAGTACCATGATTTGGGGGTGCTTTTCATAGTATGGTATTGATCCAATATATTGGTATAAAAGTATAATGGAACAGCACTCATACGTTGATATATTGCAGAATATCATGCTACCATATGCCGAGCACGAAATACTACAAAAACCGGTTTTACAGCAGGACAACGACCCGAAAATCACCAGCTGAACAGCTAAACAATGGTTTCAGGATAATATGATTGAGTTCGTGGAGTGACCTGCTCAATATCCCGATCTCCATTCTATTATAAAACTATAGGCCTTATATAAAAGAGATAATGTACTGAACAAAAAACCAAAAAATAACGAGTGGTGGGGGGTAGTTTAGCAGTCTTGGAGATCAATATCACCCGAAAGGTGCCAGCATCTTGTAGACTCTGTAAAACGGTTTTGCGCAGCTGTAGTAATTAATAAAGGCCATGCCACGAAGGAGTAGTATATCCTTAAAAACACCTCATATTAATTTATTTAAATTCAGTATTTTTTTTTTTACTTTTTTGATCAAATAAACGGGTGAAGAAAGCGCACTGCTATTTTTTTGCCCGCCCTTCTTTAAGGTGCGTGTCCACTTGAGTGTAAAACTATTGCGAGTAGCTCTCAGGCCACTCTCGAGAGCAGTTTCGTAAGTGGACACGGTCACGAGAGTAACTCGCAGAGAGTTGGTTTGCTACTCTCAACTTTCCGACTTCTTGAGAGTTGTTTTTAAGTGGACATACATTTTGCTACTCTCGGAGAGCAACTCGCACTATTCAAACAGAGTTCGTATTCTGAGAGCAGCTAGCTGCGAGTAAATGAATGTATGCCTATGAATAAATTGTGAAAAAAATTATATGATTTTGATAGTTTGATTTTAAATTTGAATTTTTGGAAATACTAAATATGGCATCAATTGGAATGTCGAAAAAGTAAAAAAATTAATTGAAATGTACGAATCCGAATAAATTCTGTGGAATTCTTCCTGGGTTTGGAGACAGGAACAAAATAAATTTAGCACTAAGGAAAAGTAGCACCAAATTGATTTCGACTATCCACCCATGGTTTAACCCAGCAAGTTTTTTTTTTTACACTTATTTCGCCCTTTCATAGCAATATCAATAACAACCACTGCTGCATCATTATGACTGCTCTCAACCGATAACTATAAAGTGAAGTGGACACGGGTATGAGAGTACTATCCGAAAATTTACTTTCAGATATCTCGCAAGCAACTCTCGATAGTAAATCTAAAAAATTTCACTCTCAAATGGAAAGCTACTTGAGAGTAACTCTCGAGAGTTTACTAGCGAAAGTGCTCTCAAGTGGACACGAACCTTTAAAGTTCTTTTCGACAAAATGCATTTATGTTAGTTTATTTCAATTAAATCAAAAACTAATAAATGTAGATATTATAAGAAAATAACTCATTTTATGCTACTGGTAAAATTTTTTAAAATTGCTTAATTTGTTGTATTTTTGATTAATGCCACTTCTTCAGTGGCACTGCTATTTTTTTGCTCGCAGCTGTACATATGTATGAACATATTTGCTGTTTAAAATATAATTTGAAAAAAAAGTATTCTGCATAAATTTCCAATAGATGACGCTTTAAAATAATTGGCAAGTACATATGTACATACAAACAAATAAACTTGTAGTTCATAAAATTCTTTTGCTGCCGTTAGAGTATTTGTCTTTACAGTAAATATTCGAAGACAAGAAATTTCAAAGATCCAAAGAATATTTTCCAGGCGGGTTTCCAACATGTGGACTGCGCTAAAATTTAGATTTACCTTCAAAAGGCAAACGTGAGGAAAGGAAAAAATTGCATATTTGGGGAACAAACACTCCACCCAGAGGGATTTTAGCCTTATCTAGTGGCGCTCAGCCACTTTCGTACCCTCTTAGGGTAGGGCTACCTTGAGAGCTCTTGGTCGCGTTTAAAATGGAATACATTAAATTAAAGGCGAATAAAACAGTCTTCTTCGACTCTTTCAACTTTCGACTTTTCAAGTTTTCCGATAGATGGCCATGAAAACCAAAATCTCAAAATTATTACTACATCAATGCACGGTAACAGCTTACAACTAACTTTTGATTTACGTGCACTTCTCGCTTCATAACAAATATACTGTTTCAGCTCAATCGGGGTAAGTTTTTGAGTTTTTAGGATATTATTATATTTGGAGAGTTTCCTTAAATTCAAATAGAGTTGTCGGCATTTAATTCTCCACCAGAGTCATTACTCATTACCAGGGAACGGATGTTGTTGAATTTGCCTTTTTTTGCCTTTTTTACTCATATTGCCCTTTTTTGCCTTTTTGGTACTATTTGTCAAAGTAACTGTGCACTTTCTTCTTAACTATACGATTTATCCTTGCTCACACGAAAGAAATTTCAGTGTCCACACGTATGAGAGCAGGTTTTTCTCTTGAATGAACATGCACATAACTGCACGCGTTGTTTACACTAGCGCGCATAAAAAAAATCCCTTCGCACCAATACAACCCTAAATACATTTATATCAACTCAATATATGTACATGCGCTGCTTCGTGTGCCGTAAGTGCAATCTCAGGCATTCGCCGAGGTTTCATCTGACAAAAACCGTTAGACATCTGAGAATTTTTTTTTTTCGTAAATGTTCGCCTTTTCATCTAGATTCTAGATTCATATTCTGTGATATTATACTGGTCTTAGTACTTAGTACTGGTCTGTTGAATATTGCGTATACCTAAATGCGTGCTGCTGCCAAAATATTTTGTTGTTTGTCATTGAACGTGAAAATGCCCCAAGACAGAGTTTGTGGTGAAATTGGAAAAAGATTTTTAGTCGACCCGAAAGACCGCATATTCAAAATTACAGGTGACTCCTAGTAGTTGTATGTATTTTAATTTAAGCACTTGATCCTAGTGCATTGCGTATCATTTAGAAGAAGAGGTGTTAAAGACTCGAGGAGAAATTACAACAAGCTAAAAGGCCAGTAGCTGAAGATGGGATGAAAAAATTGTACGCGTTTTTTCAGCAAATTAACGAAATGGCGCTGCAAACTCTAAATTGGACTCAAATATTAAAGTCAAGGACGTGACATCTCTTATCTTGGCTCCACTAGGCTCCGCCCATGTTGTAAGGTCCTTTATTTCATTCAAGGTTTTTTTGAGAGATAATCGCAGGCGATTGTTTCATACCAGAGAACTTCAAAATGTTTTGGGTTACAATGTTAATAATAATGCATAAGAACCTTTATTATTAAATGCCTTTTTTGCCTTTTTCTGCGGTTTTTGGCTTTTTTTGGTCAACAAAATCCGAACCCTGCTCATTAAAATTCACAAAAAGTCACTCGAAAAAATTTCATTACATTTATGACATAAACACTGTTTTCAATGGGTGTAGCGAAGCGCACCGGGTAACCACTAGTGTATCATAAGAAAGGGCTGGAAGTAAGGATTTCAAAATTTGTTTGGATGTTTTTTTAAGGAACTTTAGGAGTTACTGTCGAAAATATGTAAACATTATACCATTTCCAACCTTGTCGTATGTACCGTATACTGCTTAGATACTTTTCAATATCTTGAAAACACAGGTTTTTAATTTTTTTTTTTTATTGATTCATAAATTAGAGTAAAAAGTTCTGTATGGAATAGCGTATCAGATAAATGGCTTTCACAGCTTTGCTGTGCTTTTGTCGAAATTTTCCATATGACTGTTTAACATAAATATGTCTGAATTTGGTTTGTATAGTGTGCAATTTACTCCTTCAAAGAAAAAAGTCTTACGGCGTTAAGTCGTTCTGGCCAGTTCTGATCCCCAAAACGGGAAACTACATGACCCAGAAATGGCTCCTGCAGTAATTGAATTACTTCTCGTTATATATGGCATGTGACAATGTCTTACTGAGACCACATGTCGTCCCATCCACACCTTGGAACTGGATCATCATGTCGCGATAGCGAGCACCATTAAGCCTTACTGGCCGAACACAATGGTGAAGCTGCAGTTGAAGTATGCAGCGCTGTCAATGTTAAAATACACGTATACTCTATAGCGGGAACACAATGCGAAGTTACAACTGTAGTATGAATATATGTATATGTTGTGCCGCAGTTTTGGTACCGGCGCGTGTCTCGGTTTGTTCACCTTGCAAGTCGTTGCACTATGGTACAAACAATATTGCTGTGTACTAATTATGTTATTGCTCACTGCAATAACATTGTTTAGCTTACGCAGCAATATTGTTCAGTTTCGCAACAGCAGGTCAACCAACGGAGAAATGCCGATTTAGCTTCTTGACTCACCTCAACTTCCGACTGGAACTGGAGTTCAACGGCGAGTCTTATGTTAACAACGAAAGCGTGCAGTCGCGTTTCATTTTCGGGAGTTTCGGATTCGAGGTAATTACATATATGCTGAAGAGCAAAGTTGAGCCAATTTCAACTTTCGAACGTGCTGCTGCTACTTAACATTGTGTTCGGGCAGGTAAACCCCACCCATGCGTCGAGAAACACTATAACTACCCTGGGGTCCTGAGGACCCTAACATATGTAATATGTTCTTATTTCAAAAATAAAAAATAAATTTAATTAAAATTAAAAAATTTAAAAAATTAAAAAAATTTAAATTTTTCTTGAGATCACACCACATCCAGGCACTCCTGGCGCAGAGCCCGGCTATGCTCGCCGCGAAGGGGGTTTCGACACCTGCCAGACCAGATTTTCGTATTCCGGTCATTAACCATGGACAGAATACACATCTTTTTTTTGTACTAATATGTGGGTAGCAATATTTCGCTCAACTCATTTTTTGTTCGCTTCATTTAATTATTATCTTCAAATACTTTAAATACAATTTATTCTTAATTTATCCACTTACCAATCAAACGTATTCAAAAAAAATTAAAAACTTGAAAATATAACAGTATTCTTTTTCCTATCCTGGGGTCCAGGGGACCCAGTCATTGTTACATAAGCGAATGCACCGAACATACACATATGAATAACTGATTAAAGACCGCAATTGAAAGTTTCATAGTTCTAGAAATATTCACGAAAGTTCAGTTTGTGCAATGCGCTGGACCCTAGGATAGAGTTTCACAGTTTCTGCCTGATCAGCCGTATTTTCAAGAAAGAATGGTGCTGATAAAGCCTCCAGCCCAAAATTCTGCATCATGCAGTGCGGAGGCATTTGATTATCAACAATCACTCATGGATTTTCTGAACTCCAAATTAGAGAATTTTGACGATTAACAAAGCCATCAATATAGAAATAAGCTAAAGATGATTTTGTTTGAAAAAACTGTCAAACGTTCATTATTTCCTTAATGTTGCTCAAGAATGAAAAAGCGTTGTTCTTTCATTTAGCACTCCAATTTTAACTGGCACGCTGTCTTTTTTTCGTTAGCAACAATTTAGCGCACAAATTAATTTACGAACCGATGCTAAATTATCAAATTGTGAATTTGAGTCATTATGGTCACCAGCGACACCTATCGGGTCCGGATTTTGTAATTTTCTCTTTTGGCACTAAATCAACATAATGTAGTACATATATTGTATAAGTCATTTTGTTCCATAAAATACAGAAGTTGTTAATAAATCGACTCCAGCGCCACCTAGCGGGCAGCTTTATATCCTATTCCCTTTCCTGGTATGGGCACAACAACTCACCAACTCACCCTCGCATATGGTACAAACAAACACACATTCATTATTATTTAATTGACTAGTTGAACCCATGCTCGCCTTGCTTCGCATTCTAAGGGTTTTCTTATGCATACAAATATGCAATTTCAGTGGGAGCTTAGAGACATCAAAGTATTTGTCTAGGTCCACAAAATTGTTTAGTAAATTTTGTTGATTAACAGCGTTTTATTAAAAACTTTTCAATGTGTAACTTTCAGCCCCTAACTGCAGATTTCATAGTTCTCAAAAACCGCACCGCACCGTAGCCCGTCAACACTTCCGCCTCTACCAGATGTCATTGCAGAATTGTAACTCTAGGTCCGGTGCCATTACATTATTTAGGCGGGCTCAAGTTTCTTAGAAGAATAGTAGGTACACCCACTTTTAGTTTTAATTTATGTGATGGCAGCAAAAGCGAGAGTTTAAAAATTCGACCAAATATCTGGTTGTTACTTCTTGGTCCACAACCCGGGTGATTGAAATACATTCTGCACTTTGACCATCAGCACGTGAAAATATCTCGCTGTTAAGAGAGTTTAAAAATTCGACCAAATATCTGGTTGTTACTTCTTGGTCCACAACCCGGGTGATTGAAATACATTCTGCACTTTGACCATCAGCACGTGAAAATATCTCGCTGTTAAGAGAGTTTAAAAATTCGACCAAATATCTGGTTGTTACTTCTTGGTCCACAACCCGGGTGATTGAAATACATTCTGCACTTTGACCATCAGCACGTGAAAATATCTCGCTGTTAATTGCTGGAGCTTAATCATTCCGAGGCAACAAAATAGCTCGCTCACAAAGCCAATAATTCTTACGGTTTTTTAGTTGTGATATATCACCTTAAACCTTGTGATAAATTTACTTTTCCATTTTCTTCCGGAAGCGTTCCTCCACCAATTTAAAATAACAAATCAGAGAAATGTTGTGCGTTCGGATGTGCCTCGTGGCAATACTGATAACGTTTGCCTAAAGTCTCGGCAAAATAGCACTGTAAACCAAACATCCCAGATGACTTCCACATAGCAAATACATATGTGCATACATATATGAACCAAAACTAACTCTTAAAACAACAGAAGTTCACTTTGGGTAGAATATTTGTTTTTTATCGTGTTTTTTTTGATTTATTAATAATATTTATAAACTGAAAATGCAATTCATTGCTTTAGAAAATTCTCTTTCTTTTGACACCTCATTTATTAAGATTGGTTGAGTGTGAGAGCCGCAAATGGTGATAATGATTGTAGCACATTGAAGTACAAAGCATATGATCAAGTTAGAGCGCGCACACACACACTATTGCAACGATACCCACTGCTGCACGACTGCTGGCGGTGGTCTCCGCTGAAGGAAAATTGTGGGCGATGTTTTGAATAATTGTTTTGAACATTGCTCAGCTTCAGGATAACGCAGGAGGATGTTTTATATCTCAAATGAATCAGCGACAGATTTACTAATTTCACCTATTTTTTTGTTTTTCAATCCGATAAGCCATTATTAAGTTAGGGCTGTAAAATCATAATATTCCTCACCGATATACAGTTACTTTGACTATTATGTAAAAATCAGTAGCCTGAACAAAAATTACATAGCTTGTGATCATCCCGGGTACTTAAGAAGCATTTCAAAAAAATGTTCATCGAAATCTGTCCAGCGGTTTTCACGCTATTAGGTAACCAACAAAAAACCTCTACAGTCTTATAATATTTATAGATTATAGATTATAGATTTGGAAGTTCAGTGAAATCTCTCATTAACTTTTTCTGCATCCAAATTTATAGTTCCCGCACAGTATTTACTTTTTCGTTTATATCTATAATATCATAAAAATAATAAGAATACGGAATAGTTCGAAGGCGAGTATGGCTCGCAATTGACAGTATTATTTTGAAGTTCCCTTATATCCATTCAATACTTTACTTCGTAAGTTAGCGTCTTTCACTTGTCCGAGCGGAAATGTTGAGAATGGAAATAGTTATTTTTATGGAAATGCAATATATCAGTAAATAGTCAGGCTGACATCTATCTCAAAATCGAACATTTTAAAAAGATTAGCTATATGTACATATTTATTTGAGTTATTGTTAAAACTTAACAACAATCGTCCTTTAACAGAGTCCAATCATGCACTCCTCTCTTTTAATCGAATTTGAATTCCATTGTCGGACTTCAACGTTAACACCGAAGATAAAATTGGATCATATTCGTCCAGTGGCTCCTTTGGTACGTAGCCATCCTTCGAATGGAGTCCATCCTTAGGTGGAAGAATTTCAAATACTCGAACAATTTTGGCGACCACCGATTTCATCTCCATTTGCGCGAATTTTTGTCCTTAAAATTACAAAATATTTTACATCAAGGTATGTATGCATATGTGTTTATTTATGTATTCTTACCGATACAATTCCTGGGACCCGCACTGAAAGGGACATACTCAAATGCATTCGCTTTCACGCGTGTCTCTGGATTGAATCGTTCCGGGTCGAATTTATATGGATCCGGGAAATACTTCTCGTTATAACCCATTCCAATGATAAACAAGTTCACTGTTGTATCCTTTGGCAGGATTATTCCATCTGCAATATGAAAAAAATAACATCTGCTGGCAAAAAATTCTCTTAACGCCTTACTCATATCGTATGGTCCCTGAGTAAATCGTCCAATCATGGGTACACTGGGATATAAACGTTGCGCCTCTTTGATAACCATATCCAGGTATTTCATCTCTTGTACATCGCCATAGGTAGGTTGACGTGTCAGATCTCCATTGAAAATTGCCATCTGCTCCTCGAAAACTTTTTTCTATATAAATATGTAGTACGAGTGAAATGAAATTAATTTTAAATAAAATATGATATAGAAAAGCCAAATTTATTGTTTACCTGCACATCTGGGTGTCGCGATAGTACATAAATTGCGAATGATATCCCCGATGAAGTGGTGTCATGACCCTGAGAATGTTTCATTAAATACGAAATGCATTTGTTGCCTAGAAGCTCACCTCAAACATAAACGTCGACACCTCTTCGTAAACATCCTGCAGCGATAGCGGCTGCCCTTCAATTGTTGCTGTTAGCAGTGTATCGAGGAATGCCTGTTTGGGACGAATGTATTCATCTCCATCGGCATTGGTGTTGTTGTCCTTTTTGTCGTTTTTCATGGCATCACGACGTTGCGTTATAACCTTATGGTGAAGAAAAACATAATTTGATGAAGACTGGCAATTAAAAATTGCAACTATTTTGATTTGAAAACTCCTAACTAAAAACATAAAAGTTGTGCTCTATCGAACACCGAGCCTATCGAACATTGGATCAGGCATATCAAGCGAATAGGCTGCAATGCTTCACCGCCTATGGTCTTCGAGTTCGAGCCTCTTATTTTATAGACCTCACAATCGTGTATATCAAAAAAGGTGTTTGGGTATATATAAAATATTTAGAAGCCAAGATAAGTCATACCTTTTCTTTAAAACGAAGCCCTGTACTAACTCCCACTACCCTTGGGATGTTCTGTGCAGCAGCTCGTCTGTTTTTAACATATATTTCTGGATATATCACAGTTGGTGAGACTGGTCCATCTGAGACCAGCTAGTTTTAGGAAGTGTAAAATTATATGAACATTCTCCGCTTGAAAAATTACAAGAAGTAAACTATCGTTCATAAGCTGAAACAGATGAAATTCCTTCACTAAAATCACTGGTGATTCTAAATTCATCACTCTGATTGATGGAAGTTCTACAGACCGGGGGATTGCAAGTCGTCTAGTAGTGAGCACACTCATCTCTAAGATTTGGCCAGATGAATGGGGTCTCAGCATCGTTTCCTCGACCTACAAGAAAGGAGACCAACTCATCTGCTCTAACTACAGAGGCGTCTCCTTAACATCCTAAAACCATTCGTCAACAACCTGATTGGCCCCAATCAGTGCGGTTTTAGGCCATTAAAGTTCACCATAGACCCAATTTTCACACACAGATCCTAGAAAAACGCAATCAGTTCAAATCGATATTCACAACATGTTAATAGATTTCAATGCCGTCCATGACAGCATTTGAAGGGACAAACTGTACATGGCTATGCTATGACTTTACTGCCAATCTTATCTTGCAGGATGACATCACTCCCAAACTTATAATGCAGGATGACGTTGGATAAAATATAGCCCGACGGTATTGACATTATTAATAAAACACAGCGAGCTGTCACTGGTGCGTTTGCGAGTATAGAAGGGAAGCGGCTTGGTTTGGCTAAATAGGGTGAAACAAACGAGAAGAGACCCTCAACATCGACGGATTGGACAGAACTCCACAATAGACAGACCACGACTGTGCGATGGCATCAGAAAATAATACCTCATCAAAACTCAAACGAAGAATTACTCTAAGCCAATCGCTGTTTCTTTTGGCCAAGAAGGCAAATGAGTAGTAAGGCCCTCTCCTGATCTACTAAGGAGACTCTATATAAGACCCTTATTATCTCAGTCTTGTTATACATATATGGACTTTATCGAAGGTGGTTCAGAATATCCTTGGTTACTACGAAAGAACAATCCTTCCGTAATATGCTCGGTCCCGCTTGCTTTGACGGGTTTTGAAGGAGAAGATTCAACCACGAACTATATGAGCTATACAGGGACATTGACCCTGTCAAAAAACTGCGCATTGGTCATGCGATATGGATAGGACCTGTAGACCGAATGGACATCAACGCTCGCACAGCTCAACCAGCTTAGAGTGCGCAACTGGAGAGAGCTAGCTAAGGACCGGTCTAACTGAAGTGTTGCGTCACTTGAGTAAGTACGAGTTTAAGTAAGTGCAAGTCAACGACCACGCCACGCTGAAAACATTCTCGTTCTCGTTCTCGTTAGATCAGCGAAATCAAGCAAGTTGTTGACATAGGAGTAGGAGTAGGGGAGTACCGATAAATGAATCAACTACATGCGGTAACACAATGGACCTTAAGTGTCTAATGCCCAGTTTCACAGTGAGAGTTTAAACTCTCGTTTTGGTTTAAACTTCCGTTGAATTTTTTTTCGGTTTTATAGTGCTCGTGTAAACTCAAAGTAGAGTTTAACTCGTCGTTTAAGTTAAACGCCAGTACTCTGCCGTTTAAACTTTCCTTTGTCATATATATTTTGACAAGCTACTATTTCATACAGTATAAGCTGAGTGTTCGTTTAAAGAAAATAATATATTTCAAGAATAATTTCATGTTTTATAATGTTTTCGGGCTCGGAGAGTAATTTTGAAGATATAAGTGATGAGGAAAATTTTGTTTTTGTGGTGAGAGTGAGAAGAGAAAAAAGGATTCGATGGAGGACAAACCATTTTAACTACTGGGATGATATTGAATTTTTCAAAAGATTTCGTATGTCGAAGCATTCAACTTTTATTGTTTTGGAGCAAATTCGATCCAAAATTTAAAACACAACGATATAATGTTTTAGTATGTATGTTTTAACAATAGAATAGCAAAAAGTAATTTATATTACTTTTTAGAAATAGTTCAATATCCGCAGAAGTCAAGCTTTTATTGACTTTACGCTTTTATGCCAGTGGATCCCTACTCATTACTGCGGGGGACTTTTGTGGTGTTTCAAAATCATCTGCAAGCAGAATTTGTAGGATTGTCTCCCATCACCTTGCCTTTTTAAAAGACAAATACATACAATTTCCGACAACGGAGGAAGGCAAACTACAGACTGTTAACGGATTTCATCAATTTGCAAGATTTCCCAGAGTCATTGCTGCCTTAGATTGCACTCATGTACGAATACAGTCTCCAGGTAGTGTTTGCTGCAAATAGCCATAACACTTCAGTTTTATATACCCACATGTTTAAAAGCATATACATATCCTTTCTTAGGAGGAGCAAATGGCGAAATATTTCGATATCGCAAAGGATATTTTTCTTTGAACGTGCAAACGATGTGCGATTCGACTTTAAAAATAATGGACATTGTTGCAGGGTGGCCTGGATCGAGTCATGATTCCACAGTTTTTAATAATTCCAGAATCTGTGCTAGATTTGAAAGCGGGGAGTTCGGAAACCATTTAATAGTAGCAGATGGTGGCTATCAATGCAAGCAATATTTGATGACTCCTTTACGCAACTGCAACAATCCACAAGAATCTTTATACAATGAATCTTTGATTCGAACACGAAATTGTATTGAAAGATCATATGGTGTATGGAAAAGAAGGTTCCCAATATTATCAGCAGGAATGAAAGTAAAATTAAAAACCATTCAAAGTATTAAAGTCGCAACAGCAGTCCTTCATAACGTTTGTTGTTTAAACAACGATGTTGATCTATCATTTGCAGATGATTTTTTAAATGATCAAATAAATACTGCAAATAATGAACAAATTCCAAACTCGAATACCGAAAATACATATGTTCGGAGTATGCTGATTAAGGACTATTTTAGAAGTATTTTAATTGAACAACACAATTGATTATAATGGTAATGTTTTTTGTTTTTAAATTTTTATTAATGATTTATATCTAACATTAAAGATGAGAACTAAATAAATTAATGCATACTATTATAAAAACGAACGATAATTTCCAATAGAGTATCTTTTAAGGAGTTTAGAAAAAATTTAAGAATTCTTGAGCTTCCAGCTCCAAAAGGAAGGAGGAAGGGGATTGCATATTGCAATTTAACTATGCTGGTAATATTTTCGGGCCATTACAGTTAAAGTTTTAAACAGAAAGGGTAATGACATCTAGGCCCGATATGTTTTATCTTTAAATGCTCATAAAGATAAAGGGGATGGAGTACCACCACCCTTTCAGTACAATTATTTACTTGTCTTACACTAAGGAATCAATTACCGCCCGATTAACCTTAAAACGTGTAACAACCTGTATGTCAACACAAAACCTGTGCTTTATGTAAACAGTTTACAGGCTTCACTTATTTTTATTAAAGCTTTTGTTGTAAAATGGGGTTGCTTGATGTTGAATTCAAGAGCAGTGCATTATCATTTATTCTATGAAAGACGCTCGTAGATAAGAACTGCTCTTCTCCATGAACTTGATCTCTGTGCCGAACTGAATGTAATGTAAAAACGAATTGCATCTGTTCACCGGATAATATCTCAAACAATGGTGTGCATCGCATATTTACGTTGAGATTAATGTTTCAACAAGTTGTGTAATCAAAAACAAGTACGCAACTACGGCGTGCTTTTACTATAAAATGGTGGATATTCGAGTATCCAGCATCAGTATAAACTGTAGTAGCCTTTGAATTACCGTAATATCTTAAAATTTAAAAAGAAAAAATGAATTTCAAAATAATTTTCACTTTGCTAGTTCTAGTCATTGGCGCATTTTCACATGGTAAGTAAACTCAATCTCTAGTATTGCAGAGTAACTGATAAAACAATCAAACATTGTAGATTGCGAATCCAAATTTGAAACGGGTCCTTGTAGAGCCCTTTTTAGAGTCTATGGCTATGACTCAGCGATTAACAATTGCACTGAGTATATATATGGCGGATGCCAAGGCAATGGCAATCGGTTCGACACCTATTGGGAATGTGCATATTTCTGTATTTATTAAAATTCTTATTGTTTTCAATTTAATTTTATTTATTTATTCATTTTATTTAATACTGTGTTTTGTTTCTAAATAAAGATCATACAGATAGAGATCATAAAAAGTTTATATGTTTTTCTTCCTAATTTGCGGCTATCTATGCCGAACTGAATGCAAGTAAAAACGAATTGCATCTGTTCAACTGATAATATCACAAACAATGGTGTGCATCGTATATTTACGTTGAGATTAATGTTTCAACATGTTGTGTTATCAAATACATACAAGTGCTTTTGCTATAAAATGGTGGATTTTCGTGTATCCAGCATCAGTATCAACTGTAGTAGCTTCTGAAATCACGTAATCACGTAATATCTTAAAATTTAAAAAAGAAAAGAAAAAATGAATTTCAGAATAATTTTTACTTTGCTAGTTCTAGTCGTGAGCGCATTTTCATTTGGTGAGTAAACTCAATCTCTAGTATTGCAAAGTGACTAATAAAATAATGAAACATTATAGATTGCGAATCCAAATTGGAAACGGGTCCTTGTAGAGCCCTTTTTACAGTCTATGGCTATGACTCAGCGATAAACAATTGCATTGTGTATGACTATGGCGGATGCCAAGGCAGTGGCAATCGGTTCAGTACCTATGAGGAATGTGCATATTTCTGTGTTAACAGGATAAGCGACTGGGTCTGGCCAGACCAAATTTGACTTTATCTTACATGAACTTTTTTTCCATCCAATATAAAAACTTCTTGACTGCTATGAACATAATTTTCTAAATAGAATACAGCCATTGTTGGGTCAAATCGGATAAGTTTGTGGTAGAAACTTTTCTTCAAATAAAACAACTGCTAAATAGACCGCTTGGTCTGGCTGGACCACAACAATTTTTCTAAGAACATATTCGGACATATGTTGTACATAAAATGATAATATTTTACGCAGAGGCATGCCAGACATCACTTTTGTGATGTTTGCCAAATTTAATGAAATAATTATTTTATATATTTTACCAATTTCCTACCTTATCTACTTCTTCAGATAAGGTAGGAAATTGGAATAAGAATAACAAAAATTGCGTTCATTAAAGATTTTTTTTTTAATTTTTTTTTTCTCTAATTTTCGTAAGTAACCAACAGCAGTGTAATTTCTAAAGCTGTAAACCCGCTGTTACTCGCGCGTCTGTTTATGGACGCTGTTACTCGCGGGGTGTAACCAACACCCCAAGCTAAAACGTCAATTTTCTTTAGTTAAAAGACTCATATAGGCCTGTGGTCAAGCTTTAAAACAATTTCTTTAATAAAAAGTTAATTTTTTATTTATAAATTTTATACGACAAAAACGGATTAACTCTTTCAGGCTCACTGGTTCAAAATTTGAACCACATAATTTGTAGCCGTTGCGTCGAAGTGGGACGAATTCTAAATCATGTAAAAAAAATGTTTCTAACTGCATCCAAGGTTTGAAATTTGTACCAAATAGAACCAATTATTCATTTGTTTGAACATGAGCTTGAGCAAGAAATTTTTCGTTTCAACGTGTTCGATACGGTAAAGTGAGTGACTGTGCTTTTGTGCAGTTGATGTACGAATTCTGATGCTTCAACTTCGTGCTGCAATATATTGGTTTTTTTGAAGTTATTATCAAAGTATACAATTTTTTATGTGCTTATTTTATTAACAATACACTTTAATGGTATTATTGAAAAATTTCGAAGAAAACTAAGTGGTACATTTTTTGACCCACTGTGACAGACGGATCACTTTTATTTTATTCATTTATATTTTTCTATGTATTAAATAATAGTTATGGCGGAATATAATGATCCAGATTTTCATTTGGTGGGCATGAATTTGGCGGAATTTTTAGTTTTTCATCCAGTTCAATAAATAAAAGTACTTTTCTATAAAATCAATTTTTTCCCTTTTTTCTGACAGATGGGCTAATTTTTTTTGCAAATTTCTGAGCCGGAAAGAGTTAAAACATTAGAATATCTCATTTTATTTCAGAACAGGTTATTTCAGAGCAGAAGGTGAAAAAAATTAATTTGGTTTGATTGCAAACGTTCGTTTACCGCAACGACACAAGCAAAACTAACGAGCTCGCGTCAGATGATGTAATGGCTATTAGAACGGTGCGGCTCAAAAATAACAAGAAAAAATAATATAGCAATAATAAGAAGTAGTGGGGTGCAAATAGCACGAGTGACGGCGGGTTAACAATAAATACAAGTATGTAATTCCGAAGCATAATGTGGGTGGCCGTGGCGTAGTGGTAGTCGTCGTAGCTTGTCATGCAAAAGGTTCACGGTTCGAATCCAGATGCTTCGAAGCATTTATTTCTCACGAAATAAAAAAAAAATAAGTTGATCAGTTTCAGAAGTTAATATCGAAACCTACTGCGAAGGCATAACACTGGCAGTAGGATGTTGAATATGGCTGAAGAAATTGATCGCACAAACTATAATAATAAGAAACATCTGGAAAAAACTCCTGTGAATCATAAGCAAGCACAAAAATAATACACAACTCTTCAGTTTTCCTGGACACCACCCATTGAGTTAGTTGAAATTGAAACCTATCATCTGAGTTTCCTACCACTACATCGATCTGTCTGTCTCTCGTTCTCGTCCTTCATGTGCTCGCGCTGTGTGTAAACATTAAAAGGGTATTCATATCCCCTTTAGCGTGTGTAGATTATAAAAAAAAAAAAAAAAAAAAATAATAGTACAGCTGGCAAGCCAATAGAAGTTTATATAGGCCATAGGCGAGCCGATCTTTATCGGTGCTCTTGGATCAATTTTGAAAGATCGATAAATTTCCATATTGTATTGATCTCCGATCAGAAATATCTTGTAGATCCTTCTTTCTTAACCCTAATTGTACCAGGTTATATTTCTTACACAAACTACCGCGTTGTGACTCTGAGTCACATGTGTAATGTTTATGAATGCTCATGTAAAAAAATTGTTGGCACATACAAATAAATAAAAAATAGGAACTTTATTAAAGATTTAATTACTTATTTATACATTAACGACAAACTAACATTTTCTGATAGTGAGCATTGCAGACATTTAGACCACATTCCGAATAACTCTGTTTATTCGCACGCCATTATTTTTAATGGACATACATATGTATGTGGCATCGACTAAGAATATTATATGCGGTCGATCTCGATGGTGACGGCGGCGCGGCGTAGTGGTATCACTATTTGCTGATGTTTTTTCAATGGTCAGAAATGAATTCACAATGCGAGCGTTGCTCTGCTAAGATATCGTTGACTTCTTCGTTGAATGCTAGATGCAACCATATCCTAAACCAACCATTTTAGAAAGAGTTTGCGGCAAATATTTTCCATTGACCTAATGCATTCAGGGTAAAAACAAAGCCACACAACGGTTGACGCTACCCCGCAAAGTTAGGTTAGGTTGAGAGGGGTTGTTAGGTTGAGCAATCACAAACCACTAGGCATCAGAGTGGATACATCGCGACCCCTCTGTTGTGTGGCTTAGTACTTACCCCATCCCAGGATGGATAGTTAATTAGGCCCACCTCTTCCAGTCCAGACTACTAAAGAAGTAGATCCCTACGACAACGTGCTGTGCTCTGACATTCGCATAGCATTTGCGCGATATCCTCTGGTATACCTACATATATCCATTGCAGTATGTTTCTGCAAATGTCAGTGCTTATGAGTTCGGGCATCTTGGCGTGTTTACCCTACGACTTCATACCGCGTTGTAGTGGTAAGTGCGTTTGACTACTATGCAATGCTGCCCGGGTTCAATCCCAGTAAGCACCTAAAAATTTTTTTTTTACGGTGTCACCTCTTTGGAATGTCTGATAAGCATTCAATCAAAGAGTATTATTCGTAATGAGGAGCTTCTCAACTCGCCTTTTGGAGTCGGCAAAAAACTGTAGATCCCTTCCATTCTTGCAAAAATATGAAACACACATGCAAATGATTGCGAGAAGTAGGCCCTGGTTCAACCCGAACTTTATCGCAACCTAAAGAAAGAAGATTCTTCACGTAATCATTTCTGTATCTTCATTTATTTTTAGAACAATCTGAAAGCTGCCTCTGAAACATCCACCAAATTATAATTTTTCACTATTGGCCATCTATTTGTTTTTCGTTTTATCGAGTATGCATGTGGATAAACGTATTTATGGGCATATAACCCCCACTCCCTACGTAGTTACTATGATACACGTCGTTTACGAAACCAAATACACGTACAAAGCCACATTCTGAAAACGCATGCTAGGTTTGGAAATTCTGGCTACATTAAAATTTACTGTGTCTCTTTGAGTCACATCGTGGTAGTTAACGTTTGTATTTTTAGAATGGTAAAAAACAATTCAAACCAAGAACTAAAAATTCATTTAAATTAGCGCGTTTTATTAAGAACTGTTTAAAAGTAGAATACACAAGCCCAAAAGTAAATAACCGACGTTATTAACAGAAATACAGCCGAAATAATTTCGAATGTGACTCAAAGTCACAACGTGGTAGGAAAAGGTGGCACTTCAGTTTGCGGTTAACCAGGGCCTGCTTCTAGCAAACATATTTGTGTATGCCTGTTATATGCATGCGTAGTAGTGCAAAGTACTTACCACTTCCCCATAGTGTCATTTTGTGGATCTATTAAGAAATATTCTTCCAGAATCCTTTTTATAAGGAGGAGAGTACCTGGCAGCTGCACAAGAGGTGAAAGGGGGATTTGTTTCACCTCATCCATGCAGCTGCGACAGCTGACGAGGATTCCAAATCTGTTGGAGTATTTTCCTAATAACATTTCAGTACCCCAACTTGGTTGCCGATATGATTTTTATCAAGCTGCCAGTTTTACGACAATTTAGCACAGGGCAAGTCTATCCAGCATGACTATACGTATCAAGGTTATGCCATCTTAAATAAGCCTGCACAGTGCACAGATTTTGCGCCTTATAATTTTTATTGGTTCATGAGGTTCAATTTCTGTGGTTGAATTTCCAAATTTTGTACCTGTCTAGTTCGCCCGTTTCACAGATACCTGGGGTATCTCTATGAACACGAACCTAGCAGAGGATTAGCGTGCATCTGCTCGATATCACGTTCAGAGATGCACGGCAGTGCATTATGAACTTTGATCTTATAAATTGGTGATTCTAGTGATTCAATAGCTGCTTAGGTATCAGTGTAAATGACCAGTATCATGATTGTACATCAGCTTCATCGATAAACGAATAGCCATCACCTCTACCTGGATAATACCACAGTGATTTGGAAGACTTTTGGATAGATTCCTAGGCTAAGCTAGCATGAGAAGACAAGCAGTACGAAAATGTTGTTGACGGAAAAACGCTCCCATTCCTGTCGGCTGCGAATATTAAACTTTAATCTTTAATCATATAGTAGCGAGTTCCTGTATCTATTATGTAAGATTGACGTATAAGACATTGTAAATGTTATTTCATTTCCCTACCGTAAATATGCAACGGAAACATGTTCAACATGCTTTCTAGAGCGGTAGTTAAGTTTTCCAAAAGCTCTACAGGATAACAACCAATGTGACGGTGTGATTCGGTATCTCAAAATATTGTCTGGCAACGTTTTCACTGATCCCTGGGGCACTGGCCAATAATATAATATCATAAACTAAGACTATCTGACTATGATTCCAGTAGACTCTACGGAGAGGATGAGAAAGGACAGAACTTTTACTCTGTGAATGCCCTGCTGCTTTGCCCATAAGCAGAGTTCTCCATACATATGCAAAGAGCACTAGTGAGCTCGGAAGAGATTTGGAACATATAATTCAGAAGAGCAGTGAGGTTTGTAAAGAAAGGTATTAAAGAAATAAAGACTAGCACAATAGACCTCTCTCGGTCGCAGTGCACAATACAAGGGCCCATTACATTACATTACATCGCCTTACATGTTTCCACCCCTCACATCTCTGTAAAGATAGAAACTAGTTTCAGTACTCCTTAGTTTTCCTTCCTCTCAGATGTAAAACTCGACAATTTCATAAGATATCTAGAGATCCTTAAAAATTCCAGGATCATGCTTTATTTAAAAAGCCGATTCTCCAGAAAATTCAAAGTAATCATATGAGATCACCAAGTTTGTGGATTTCGGATCACAATATGTTTACTGACGGTTTGATTATGGTTACTGAGGTCACTGGTGCTACCTAAAAGTGTAGGTACCTGGTTTTCGAACAGAACACTCAAAAACCACCTCAAAAATGAAGACAATTGCTGGTTAGACGGTCCTGCAGTGGCAAAAGGCACAAAGAGCGATCCTGCGCGCGGTTGAACCATCGAAGACTGCTTTAATCACAGATTGGATAGAATCTTGTTACGGGAAATATGAAGATAGCATTATGGAAAAATATATTCAAAGGCCCGCCGCAAACACCTAAAAAGTTTTTCACAGTGCCCACCTCTTCCGAATGCCTGACAAGCATTCAAGAGTATCATTTGTCATGTAAAGATTCCCAACTCGCCGTTTGGAGACGGCAGAAAACTGTAGGTCGCTGCCATCCGTGCAAAAATATAACGCATACACACAAATGGTTGCGGGAAGCTAGGCTTGGTTCTACCTAGGACTGCTGAAGCCAAATATTATTATTATCTTCAAAGGCATCCGCGGAAAGCTAAATGAAAAAAGGAAAAAAATGGCAACTCAAGTCCTTTTACCATAATTTATCCCAAAAATTACCTTAAAACCATTAAAAAGTTTTTCTATGACATAATTTCGCAATACTTGTACCTATTATTATATTTAATATTGATTAAAAACAACACTTACATCCATGGTAAAATTCGTTAAAGTGTCCAATGCATTCTTATACGTCTTGTATTCTGGTGCGAATCGAAAGATGAAAGGATTCCTCTTCAGTGGACTGAACGCACGCATTTGAACTGAATAGCACATGCTAAAGATATAGGCGAAGGATAACAATAACAATATATCAAAAACCAGAATAGATACGAGTACTTACTATTGAAATGCTTTCACAATAGCTGCATCATTGTTGTCCATTGCATTGATACTCACACCCATGGCAGTGTCTAGAGAAATGTTGATTTCATTCTTTTTGTTCGCATCTGTATGTTGAAAAACTTACCGCAAATAATATCCAACGTACAATAGCATATACTATTTTGAAAATCAAAAATCGCCCCACCTTTGGATACATCTTTCAGTTTCTCAACGAATTTCGTCGAATTGCGGTTCATCACATCAAAGAAATCGACAAGGATTTTAAAATGAAACGATGGTGTAATCATTTTACGATGACTATGCCATTGTGGACCAAAACTGGTCAAGAGTCCTTGGCCCAACCATGGGTGTAACAGGTCATAGATATTGGATTTCCTCAAAATCTTTGTACTCGATAGAATGTTCTGTAAGCGAGATGAAAAGATTTTGTAGCTGTGCTGTATATTTACTATGCAATCGTACTTACTTCAACATCCTTTGGATCAGAGATGACAACATTCGCCTCGTGGCCTATCCACACTCGAAACCTATTCTTATCGTACTGACGCCACCATTTGAATAGATTGTTGAGGATTTCTAGAACGAAAAATAAATCGATAATAATTTAATAATCATTTAATGAATATTCTCCGAACTTTATCTATGTTATTCTAGATTGAAGACTCCTGCAGGAAAATCTATTAAATATACAATCCAAAAAGCAAAGGAGACTTGTTAAAATGGTGGGGATCATTTGACTTAAGCTCTTGAGTCAATACTACCAAAGAATATACAAACCCAAGAAGTCGCATCTCATATAAAATTTTGTATGAAAATTTTTGTATGGCGGGTCGTAGTATCACGACCCGCTCTCTTAGATTACTCTTTTAGGGAGCCTTTTTCGCTCATCCTACTATTTCCCTTAAGTGCTTCTCTCAAGACACACAAAATGAATTGACTGACTGTGGAAATGTGTAAAGTAGAACGAGAACCGGTTTCTTCAATTTTGTGCCTACACAAAGGGCCAGTATACACTTCATGATTTTTCAATAAACTTTAATTTCGTTTCAAATTGTTTTACCGTGATTTGCGATTTCAGGTGGTCAGTCCAACGATTTGATGTAAATGAAATAGTGTTTGCTATGCGTTGTATCCCGTTGTATCGAATGTAAAAAGTTGAGAAAATGATCAGCAGGACTATGTTGGACCAGCACGCTCTGTAGGTTTTTTTTTGCATGGTGGGGTTAAAAAAAAGAATTTTATTGTCTTCGCTTGTTGCTTACTTTGATATTTTCCCAGTGGGAAAAGATGTAACTGCTTCCATGGTAAGTGCATATTTCTTTAAAGAAAATATTGAAAATGTAAGATCTTACCAAGAGTAACGCCTAGTAAGCGAATGTGTAACGCATCAAAAATCATATTTTAAATATTATTGAAATCTTACATCGACGCCATTACTTATTCGCTTACCAGGCGTTACATTTGTAAGATGTTTTTGCTCAAAAGCATTCCTGGAATGAAAATACAGTTATTCAACTCATGACCAACTCCGTCAGGAATTTTTTCGATGTTACATTATTTGAAGTTTGTTATTGATCGATGCCAGTACTTTTCAGTATAATTAATAATACATAATAACAATAACGCACCGTAGCGCAAGTGGTTAGTGCGTCGGACTACTGAGCCAGCGGTCTTGGGTTCGAATCCCGCCGCAAACACCTAAAAGTTTTTCACAGTGCCCACCTCTTTCGAATGTCTGACAAGCATCAAAGAGTATCATTTGTCACGATTAAGCTTCTCAACTCACCGTTCGGAGTCGGCAAAAAACTGTAGGTCCCTTCCATTCATGCAAAAATATAACACGCACACACAAATGGTTGCGAGAAGGAGGCCCAGGTTCACCTCGAGCTGTAACGCCAACTAAGTAAGTAAGTAATAACAATAATTTAAGAAGATTAGTAAATGCTTAAACTAATGCTTTCAGTAACCACATTTGACTGCTGAATTAGCTGATTCCCTGTAAGGCTAATACTAAGTGCTTACCACCCTAGGACGTAGTAATCAATGTTTTCAGCAATTATCATTCACCGCAGAAATAAGTGATTACCGGTAAGCCAGTTGGTAAGTGCTTACCACCCCAGGACATCCCTATGTAAATGTACTCGATTGTGTAATAAGGAAAGTAAGCGCTGGTAGCTTCCAATCAGCACTTACAGCATCGATTCGGTAAGCAGTAATTTCCTACTGGGTTGTGGCTCGATAAATATGTGTGCGAGTATAGAATCTTGGTATTTTTGGATGTATGCTAATATGATTCGTACACATAATAGGAATCGACATTCGGCATTCATTGACCCAATATAGAATATGCGTTGATTACGTCACTGAAAACAGGTGCCTTTAGTTGTGGTTAAGGTTATTATGTGAAATTGCAATTATGAAATGGCATGCATCCATACAAAACCATTCACGTGTTACATTCTTGCAAATATCTCTGTTTTTATATTCCTGATTTCTACGTGTGATGAAAAAATTTAATCGAATACATATGTTTTTTGGTTATCTCAAAGAACTCTTCCGCTGGGGCATTCAAATTACAAAAATCAGTATTCCGGTTATAATTTTTCTGGATTATGAAAAACTGAAAAAATGAAATGAATTGGTTTGCTTTGCTTTCAATACGTGTGACTATGCGCTGTATATGCATTGTGTGGTGTCAAGAGAAAAACTTTTTTGTCTTGCCTCTTCTCTATCTCAATTGGATTGTTATTTTTCTTTGCTTCTCCTACGTTGCGAAAGAGCTTTTTCATTTTTGATAATTTTTTGGTGGCAGATGAGACTTCTTGGGTTTGTATATCCTTTGATATTACTTAGTAAGGATGTAGGCCTAAATCCTAACCCAAAATTCCCCAAAATGTACACATGAGAAAGACCGAATTGTTGCGATGATTCTGAAATCGACAAATTTGGTTCATCGGCAATACAGCTGCGGTATCCTCAATTCGGGCATTTCGTGATCTTGTTAATAATCTTCGAAGAGTTATCTCCCGAATGGTTCACTCAAACGAGAATATAATTTAATTTTGAAACGCTGCAATTTAACGAGCATTTTAAGGTTCAACAAAAATTACACTTATATAAATGTTTAATTTGATAATAAGTTAGCAAGAAAAAAATACTGCTTCTCAAACTTAGAGAAAGACAAACATCGAGTCGAGTCTCGAGTCTGTTGACTCATCTTTGTGAATGTTTCGGGTTACCGCTACATACCTACCAATTTGGTCGTTTCTATAGAACAGTAAGGGTTTATTTAAAAATGAAAAATGATAAAAAATGAAATTCTTTTCATCAAATACTTTAGTAACTGAAGAAGAGCAAAGTGAAAACAAAATAAGATGGCCAATCACTAGCGCATTTACCCTAATTAACTACACTTCATCCAACGAGTACCTAACAAATTCAGCTCAAACTATTAAGGTCAAGGTCAACAGTACAAACTCCAACACGGTTTTCCTAACATTGTAAGCATGTAATACCATTCACACTATAATCGTTTATGGTTATGAAGTATCATAAAAATACCTTAACTCGTTTAAAACTATAATAATGAATTGCAGATCCAGAGCCCGTCCAGCTGATGAGTGATCGTTTGTGTTTACAAAATATCTGAACTCACTGAAACCTGTTTTGATTAAACAAAAAAAAATCAAGGTCGCCTGCTTGCTTTGTTTATGCTGTAGAACTTTTTTTTGTCGTTTATTTTTATTTATTTATGAATTTTCGAGTAGTTTGTTAAGTGTACAGTCAGCCCCCGTATAATGCGGTACTTTCACAACGTGGATTCGCTATAACGCGATTTATGAATTGCGGCAAACCCTTCTATAACGCGGTTTCATTATAACTTGATTCTCAGTCTTCTCTAACGCGAAAAATGTGTGTCGCATTCCGGCATTTCGGGGAATTCCCTTTTAACACATTCACGTGTTTGATAGATACACACGTATTAACATAACATAAAACATAAACCAAGGATTGGATTGGCTGCTAATTCGGGGAAATACTTCGCAGGTATTGATCCCGTCAATGGATTCAACAATTTTAAAAGGCATTTTCAACGTTCTCTAGCTCTATATTCGTCCGAAAGGAATTGCAGAGAAGTGCTCAGCAAACTAGTATAACGAATTTTTTTTTTTTAAATTACAAACTATGTCCAATATGTATGAAACATTAATTTAAATTTGCAAGAAAGATAACTTTCTTCTTATTTTAATTGTTAATATAATTAGTTTTATCTTTTGTGTAGTGTTTCGTCTTAAAAGTATAGTTCAGCTAGTTTTCTAACAAATTTAGATCCATTTTTTTTTCTGTGGAGAACGTAACCCCAGTTTTAGTATGTGGCCCAAGTATCGTACTACGCGATTTTGTATAACGCGCTGTTTCTCGTGAACCTAAATACCGCATTATACGATGGTTGACTGTACTTGCCTCTTGTGTACTTGTGTCAAATCGCTCAAATGTAAGCTTTTAATTTTATTTTTTCACTCAGTGTCTAGTGAATGAATGAGTGTTTCTTTCGAGAATTGATGTTCAACGAGAAGAACTAAAAGAAAGCAACAGTGCTGAAGACCTAGAGAACTCAAGCGATTTTTTGTTTTGACCAAAGATGCACAATTCTTGGTCACTCTAGACATCTGGTTTCATAAATTATAGCATGGCACTAATTTGGTCAAGAATGAATTCTGTGAGCACTTGTGATTCCGTGTAAAATAAGCAGAGGATAACTGGTGCTCGTGCAGGTTATAATGATAGGGAGTCACCACTTCAAAGAATATTAAGAGCTTAAAACTATCGTTGATCCCCTAGTACTCATAGGTTTATTTGATTTTCTATATTCATTTATTGTTATCATTCTAGCCGTCCGCATTGGTAGATTTTTATTTTATTATTGATGTCTACGTATGGTTAATCGAATTACAATATACATCTGTGTATAATCTAAATCTTATCTTATTTTATTGCCAAGTGGTATACCTACTTGATATAAAAAGCTAAATATAAGTCTTAAAAAAAAACTAACGCTTCATTAACTGCGACTTGAACTATGTGACCTTTAATATCTGTAATGCATTGTATTAAATTATCCTGTCCATTAGAGGCTAGTATGATACGTGATGACACGCAAACCTGTATACCTACTAGTACGAGTACGTATTTAACGGATAGCTAATTACACTTTTGTGTACTTTGAGATGTGTAATTTGTTTTGATCTTTCACTTTCAATTCGCTTGCTAACTGTGCACACAAATGTACCTATCTACGATTCTTACTTATATGTAACTAAAATAGATTCATTTTAATCAGACAGCAAACAGAGAGATGACAGACAGGTTTTGCTGATATGAAAACTATTTAATGTGCTTATGTCAAATGACTGATTTCAAAAATGTTTGCCAAGTATGTTCCAAAAAAAAAAACGTCGAGTCATTCGTTGATACGCTTCGTTGAGGTAGCTATAGCAATCAAAGTGCTCAACAAACAGTAGCACTTTGCACGCATAGCATAGAAACTGTATTCAAAGCCAAGAGCTTCAATTACAGCGTAGATGAATAAGGAAATTCAGAATTAACTAAACAAAATTGAGAACCATTTCAAGCGTCCTTTCTTTAAGTCTGTGTTCAAAATACCTGAGCATATAATGTATCAAGAATAACCTAAAACGTTGAATGTGAAAAAAATCCATATTTCTCTACACAAGTTCATGTATCTATACTCTGTCCCAACCAAATTTTCAGTACAGGGAAGATAGGACGTTTGCCTCTCAGTCTAGTTGCATGTCGTTTGGGTTACCGTCTGACTGGGTTACCGTAGCACAGTGGTCCAAAATGGCAATCTAGCCGGACATAATTAAAATTTTTTGTTGCTTCCAAATTAAAAAAAAAAAGTTACTAATATGTAAAGAAATAGTCAATACAAAATGCGACAAGGTATTTCGGGCCACACTGCAAAAATAACGGTACTAGACGAGCCTAAAGTGCGCGCTTCGAGTGACACGGTCACAAGAAATTATGTAAACAAAATTAAACTGTCAGAAGTAAGTACATGTGCTAAGATTTCTAAAGTGCTTTGAGTGAAATTTAATTATGGAATTTGTTATTAAAGGTAAGTGCTATCAAAAAACGTAATTGAATGAAAAAAATTAATTGCTAAACAATTATTGTGAAATATATTAAATAACACCCTAAGATTTGATAAACACGAAAAAAACACTAAATTTAATTAAGCCTACAGTGTTATCGTCCGGTATCGTCCAGTCAATTTGTATATTTTTAGTACGCCTGACTAATAAACTAATCATAAACCAAAAATTTCTTGCTTTTTCATGCTTTTTACAAAGTTATGATATTTTGTTTCAGAGGGTAGCCGAGTTTCCAGAAGAGAATTGTTTGAGGAATGGATGAAATGTACTCACAATGACAGGCATATTGCATTGTTTAATTATATCGTAAGGGAATTTGACCAGTCCTTAAAGTTGATGTTCTTGCCCGCACATCAAATATTTCCTCTGCAGGCAGACCTCGAAAGGAATTTAGTGCTCTAAATGTAAGAACTAAAAGGCGCAGAGTGCAAAATTTGATTTCTCTGAATTAGTTTATGCAGCAGAAAAAAGTTTACGTGCGATTGGAAAGAAGGACGCAGCAACGATTTTAAAACAAACAGTATCAGATTCTCCGGGGAAAGCTACGAAAATGAAACGGCTATTGCAATCACGATCAATAGAATTGAAGCCTTATTCACCCGAAGAAGCATTCATGGGCCAAATATAGTGCAAAATAGAGGAAGCACTGGCAGCAAGAAACAATGACTGCAAATATTTTCGTGAGCACCACAAAAGAAAAATAAGCAGAAAAAGCACAATGCAAGATCTGTTTCACATGCTTCTTGTTTCATCAGATCCTGTAGTGAGCTTCTACTGACAAACACCGAACAAGAAAATACCTATGTACTCTAACAGCGGATGTGGTTAATTTACTCAAAATTGCTCAAAATCTTCGGGACAGTGCTGAGTTAGACTCTGAAGAAGAAGAAGAAGAAGAATGCAGCTCGGACTAAATATTAATTTTTGTTTTGCATAACATTTTCTTTATTAATTCATGAGCTAGTGAATCTTTTCTTATTTATAAGAATTATTGAATAAATAAATTAAAAAAATTTAATAACCAACGATTTTCAGACAAAATCTTTTTTTCTGGAACTTATTTAGTGCAAAATTCCAAATATAATCAAAGAAAAAAAATACATTTAATATAACGTACAAACGCCAACGAACAATTTGGCATCATAAAATAATTTTGTCCGGCTAGAATGGCATTTTGGACCACTGTGCGCAGTATGCATGCAAAATCGCCGCAAGCGCCGGCCTTATTTCCCATTCTGAAAGCGAAATAAAGCTCAATTTTGAAACTTGGCCTTATTTCACGGTACCGTGCAGGGCATGATGGCTACGAAGACAATGAGAAGGCTAATATAATGGCAAAAAACAGTAGACGTCCCTAGCATTAGGACGAGGTCCTCAATATGATTTTACAAAAGACGACACAAACAAATCCATTGCAGAATGGACAAAACAAAATCAAACAAAATATATATTGGGACAATAAAGAGGGCTTGAACACTCAAAAAATTACGTGCGCCATAAAAGCAACAGAACAATTAAAGCCCTACATCTCAGTGAAAAAAAATAATCCGATAATCCTATGTGAAGCAGTAGGACATTCAAATTCAATCTGCAACAACCACCTACCCAAATTTAGAATCAGTTATACAAAAGTTTGTGGATATCACCATCGTGAATAAGAAACCATGGAGCATCTAACCGCAGAATGTTAGAACTATAGACAAACACATCAAAAAAAAAATCCTAAAAAAATGTATGACTCCTGGACATAAAGTAGGCACAAAAGATCTTCTCTGGTCGCAAGTGGAAACTCCTTCCGCGACGCAAGCTCAATGAATACGAATATTTGTTTTTCGGGTTGAAGCTCCATTGAATATCGTTGCTTCCCGCCATTATCTCGACTAGAACTGAATATAATATTGTATTGTGCATCATCACGATTCTGGCAGCAACTACCTATCCGCTATGCCCTTCAAGCTCTGCTGAGCCGAAATGAGCTATCACGGACCACAGTGTTATTTACTTACTTACAGTAGACAAGAAGTGTCAGAAACCGTACCGACTGACATACTGACGATGCGATTCATCATACATTTTATCTGTTTTCAATAACGCGTAGGCAATTCAAATCATTTTGATTAGTTGATGTGTGAAAATTAACGCTTATTATCTTTATATACAGTTGCAGACAAATCTAGTTAAGCCTGTTAACAGCTCATTTGATAGACTTATCTAAATGATTATAATCTTTGAGTCGGTTATAAAATGACACACTACACAAATTGCTTTTTATTTAGTTGAGATTCGAATCTTTAAATAAAGCGCACATAGAAAAAATTAACTCATATGTCACTTCATTAGATTACACACAAACACCGTTAACATTTCGATAACATGATTACGACGACTACGTTTAGATGTAATTTTATTAAAATCATCGTTTTTTTTTTTTTTTTTTTGTTTGAATTATTATTACCATTAGGATTCTTTCCGACTGAGTGAGCATTGCCAAGAAATGGTAAAGTTGCTGGTCCAGGAACTTGATTAACAGCACGCTGAAATTTCCCAAATGTTGCCTGATAATACGCTATCGAAATACCAATTATAACCACGGCAATGATCAATGTCAGCATTTTATTTCTAGTTTTTTTTTATTTTTTTTTTTTTGATTTTTTTGTTTAATCACAGAAACTAGACGCCCGTAGCATGCGATCCGGTGTTAAATTGTTGACTGCCGCAAGCGAAAACGCAATCAAAATACGGTGTGTTTTTTTTTAAATGCATATATATAAAGGCTGCAAAAAGCTTAACTCTTAGACCGCGAGGCCCCTATAACTATCCATGCTGAGCTTATTCTAGTATACGTTTTGTTGTTATTATATTTGACATGGAAAGCTTTTCCGTACCATATGTACGCGTGTTTAACTTCGTAAAGCTGTTTTATAGCGACTAGACAGTGACTAAACACTTAACTATGGTAGACGTAAAAAAAAGACAAAAATAATGTGGACGAATGGGTCGTACGAAATTGCTTATCTTGCGGGTGTGTTCCTTTTTTTTACATTTGAATTTTATTAACATTTGAATTAAAATTATTGAAAACTAATATAATTGTGAGGGGTGGTATGTTGTCAAGGGATATGAAAAACATGAATATTGCCCGATCAAACATTAAAATACAAATAGAATGCAGAATGCTATGTATTATTTTATCAGTTTACAATCCGAGCTCAAAATTTCGATTAGACACCAAGAACAATTTTTGAAAAAATTTGAGAGTGTACTTTGACTAATTTTAAGACATTTTTCTTCCTAAAAATTGTTTTCTAAAGCTTATAGTTTTTAAGAAAACGATAGATTAAGATTTTTAAAAACTTAAAAACTATAAACTTTAGAAAAAAAATTTTAAGAAGAAAAATGTCTTAAAATTAGAAAGAACACTCTCAAATTTTTTCAAAAATTTTTCAGGTATTTTTGAAAAATTGGATTTATTGAAATTTTCGAAAATCAAAAAATGTCTCCAAAAATTCGGAAAAAATTTGAGAGTGTTCTCTGACTAATTTAAAGACACGTTTCTTCTTAAAAAATTTTTTCTAAAGTTTATAGTTTTTAAGAAAACGATAGATTAAGATTTTTATAAATTTTTTTCATTCTCGCCGCCATTTTGAAAAAACGCGTTGATGAATTTTTCTGAAAAAAATTCCTCTTAATGTTCGAGTGCCATGATCACCTCTGATCATAGTAAAAAGTTGATACCTTTGCGGTATCATTGTGAAAAAAATGCGAAAAAATCTTTTTTCGAAAATTTTCACGTTTTTCACGTTTCAATCGACCATATTTTTTTTTCTCTGTGTCTAATCGAAATTTTGAGCTCAGATTCTGAAAGAACATCAAATTTCGCGTAGGAATAGAGGTATTGCATTATTTTTTTGTCCGATAACATAATAAATAAACACGTTGAAAAGTTACTAAAAATTCTGATCACCTCGGCGTTAATGGGTTAACACATTTTCGTGGTTATTATTGTGCTAAGCTGTCTTTTTTGTGTATCGTCAATAGTCCTGATTTGGTTATTGATGTTTCAATTAAATTGGTAATAAGTAGTTATCACATATTGCATATTTTTAGTAAAATATGCGATACTTAATACATATATACAGTCGAACTTCGATAAGTCGAACTTCGATAACTCGAATATTTGATAACTCGAATGAAATTGGTTGGCAATAGCGCCAAGACTGAAATCTACATGTAATTTGTATTTGATAACTCGAACTTCGATAAGTCGAATTCTAAAGGGGGATTCCCAAATTCTGGGTGTTTTTACATGTTCATTACATGCATAATGCATCGCTTTTTGGGGGCACTGTGTTTGTATGTCTAATGACCTAGTAAACATATGTACGTGTAGAAAATCGTAATTTCGTTATGTGTGAGTAAGAATTCGTTATGTGTGAGTTAGAAGTTAGAACACACACTACAAGGTTGCTATATTGGTCGATACGAACTCAAAGCTTAGTTTTTATTTTTGAAAAAATAGTCGTGATATTGTCGAGGTATTCAGATGTGAATCCGAATCTGCACAGCTCGACAACAACGATGGAGGATTTGGAGGACGAGTTGTTGGAAATTTGTTAAGCATTTTGCGTTTATATTTAAAGACAAATTAAAAAACAACTGATTCTGTTTATAATGGTTTAAATTCCATTGATTTTTTTTTTCAAAATCAAAATAAAACATCCACACTTCAGTCATGTATAATATAACAGACTATTTTAAACAGTAATTATGTTTCTGTACGCTTTTTGTGTTATATTTATGTTTGCAAATAAATACATAGGTGTTTGTATCAGTTTTGTATTTTACTTGATAGCTCGAAGTCTTGATAACTCGAATTTATTTGGTGGCAAGTGATGGCTCGAGTTATCGAAGTTCGACTGTATATCAAAAAAAAATATTTTTTGGAGATATTCAAAATTTCAAATGGTAACTCCGCGTTTTTTTTTTAGTTTCGCGTCAAAAGCAAATCATCAAAATGATAAATAAAGTGGCTTATAAATTTCAGCGGACGATATAATTAACAAGTGTACTCCATTTCTCACAGCAAATTTGTCAGTCACTGTCAAATGATCTTTCAGTAATGCCACGCTTCAAGAGTTAAAATTACTTTTGATCCAGTTTGTTTTATTAATCTTGATCTGATCATGTAAAATAACGTAACAAAAAATAAATAAATATACGGCGTCAGCAGTCCCATACAGAACCAAGCCTAGCTTCTCGCAACCATTTGTGGGTGCGTGTTATTTTTTCCACGAAATGAAAGGGACCTACAGTTTTTTGCCGACTCCGAACGGCGAGTTGAGAAGCTTCTCACGACAATTGGTACTCTTTGATTGCTTGTCAGACATTCGAAAGAGGTGGTACCGTGAAAAAAACTTTAAGGTGTTTTGCTGGAATTGAACCCGGGCAAGCTTGCGTAGTAGTCCAACGCACTAACCACCACGGCCACGGTGACCACCAAATAACGTAACATCTCTCTCTAAATTGCCTACTCATTTTTTGTATAGTTGTATACTGCTGCTGCCGGTTTTATTTCGTCGTTTTCGCTCGCTAATAGTCAGTCACCCCGTAACTCGTAAAATCTTTCGGAGTTGGGTTGATTTACTGGCCGAACACCATGGTGAAACTACAGTGGAAGTAGAAAGTTGAAATTGGCTGAGCTTTGGGCTTCACCATGCAATTCAAACTACAGCAGCAGCTTCGCATTGGGTTCGCGCTATAGGGCTTACGTGTATTTTAACTTTGACAGCGCTGCATACTTCCACTACAGCTTCGCCATTGTGTTCGGCCAGTTATCATTCGCCTTTTTCGCAACCATTGAAAAACTTAGTTCAACGCATCCACCAGAATTTTTCTATCCTTCTGGCAGGAAACATTAGAGATCCCACGGTTGACGGTCGCATAGTCTAACCGTACAAAGTTCCTTCATATTTTTATGAAACCAATACTCGCCCCGAATTTTGGGTTATCCAACAAGAGATGTAATTTTTCAATAGGAAAAGTACGACGTTGTGCGTGATCTTCTGGCTTCAATTCTTGTGTCAACTGGACCTTCAGTATGTAGGCCAAAATCTTTATTCAAAATGCAAAGTGGCTGCGGATAAGGTTCGATTCCTGTGATCGTCTCGAAATGGACCGACCTGGGTTTTCAGTCACACTTTCAGCTATGGCGGCGATATTTTCAGCTGACCGTGTCGCATGAAAACGAGCTGGGGTCTTTACATAACCAAGCTGTCCGAGCCGTTGAAATTGATTGATTAAATTCATTATATAATACATAGCTGCGCAATGCGCGACCAAAAGCAGTACGAATATTCACCGTTTTTAGTGAATTTTCACTATTTCAACACGTTGTGCAAGTGTGTATCGATCCGTATTCAACCTACTACTTTTTAAAATAATACTTTTTGTTGGATGACCCGTTACTGCAAAATCGAAATCAGGTTAAAGACAAATTTCGATCACTCAATTTTACTTATGTATCGATTTCGATTGGCTCTAGATCAGTTTTTGTGAATCTCGGATTCAACTCAAGATTTACACCTACTTGCACTAACACTGATTCGAAATTAAAACGCAGCATATCAAAATGTTATCAATCAACTTAAGTATTATCAGAAAAAATTATAAAATATAAGAAAGTGTATTTAAAATTGTATTTATTATTTTTCTTTTTTTTATTTATTTCCTTTTACGAACAAGATGTCAAATGACACACTAATGCAACTGCAGAAAAACAGATCAATCTCGTTAGTTTTCCATTCAGCCTGAAAGATCTGAAATCTGAGAGCAGAATCTGAAAAGCCCAATCGAAAACGACATTACTTTACGTGTGAAAAACGTGCCGTGTCTTTTTTTTTTTTTTGGTATTGAACATTGTACTATTGTGTAGATGCGTACTCTGTTCGTAATCTATTGCTTCTGAAATTGTATTATACTAAGATTACGATTTATTTATTGGAAACTGATTAAAGTGTTTTTTTTTAGTTCCTTGCTAATACTTCTACTTCGTAGTAAGAAATCATATGTTCTCGATAAGGCTAAGGGACTATGATTATGAAGCAGCAAATTCATAAAAAAGTGATTTGCGGATTTTGGAAAGGCCTTTCAATAAGCTTTTAACAATAATTGATCAAAAAAAAATATCAAAGTGTCAATACATACTTCAATCGGTAATAAAAGCAGTACTCGTAAATGAGTTTATCTATTTGCTTACTCTGCTCAGTTGGTGGTACGAAGGATTTGCTCACAGCTTCGATTCGTTCCGATCCTTTTTTTCTACCGTAATCCCCATATATGTTACATACATACAGTTACTCTCAAAATTGAGCGTACATCCATAATCCAAACACATTTTTTCCTTTTTTCAATATCAAGAAATATTTTCCTAAATGATTTATTTAGATAATTCATATTACACATATTTTTGTAGTAATAATAGAAAGCAAACAAACAAAAGTACATTATTTAATTATTTACTAGTGGACCAGTGGGTACGGGAAATCTCGCATGTAGAAACCCTACAACCGTTTACGTTTTACGAATGAAAAAAAAGAGAAGTAGGTATAGGTAATAAAATAACTAATAAGTGTGTTTCGCCTAGGCCAAACTAGTTTATCCTAAGCGTGTTAGGCCAAACTATTTTTTAATTATTATTCAAGTAATCTATTGGGTAAAATTAAAAGGCAATCAATTAGATGAGCAAAATTTGTTCAAATAAAGTCTACTTAATTATAAAAATATTATTGAGGGAAATTTTCGATTTTTTTTTTCCTCCACTAACTTGTTTGTGACAGAGGGGGGGAGTATGTTCCTACGTTTGCTTGACCTTGTGTTTTAACTTATTCTTGTTTGCACAGTTTCTATTTATAGGCGGGCCGGACAGAATCCCAAAGACATAAACCCGAAAGCCCAATCCCGATACCACCTCAACTAAGTACGAAGTTCAAGGCAATCATCATACGCATGTGTTCGTTCTAATCTAAACTTGATTAAAAAATTCAGAAATGATTTGAAACATTTCAAAATAGTGCAATGTCATGCTGGCAATAATTAACATAAGACCAATTGAGATGTTTCACCTTTGAACAATGAGACAGGTTAAATGATTCGCGATCTTTAGCGATTTGTTGGCTGTCGTACAATATTTTCCAAGTAATCAGTGCTGCATCTACAAAAATATCTTTACCCAAAAGTACATAAATAACTTCCGGTTTCATCAAAATTCATATTCACGTGGAAACCTCAACAATGACTCGACAAAAATGCAAAAAAAAAAAATAATCAACAAATCGCTAGGTGGTTATCTCACTCAGTTATTTAACTGAATTCTAATTACAAGTTATTAAAATGACAAGTTTTAGTAATTTATTCAAAATAATGGACTTTGAGATGGTAAGTAGACAGGTGTGCTTAGTTGGCGCTACAGCTCGAGGTGAACCGGAGCCTGCTTCTCGCAACCATTTGTGTGTGCGTGTTATATTTTTGCACGAATGGAAGGGACCTACAGTTTTCTGCCGACTCCGAACGGCGAGTTGAGAAGCTCAATCGTGACAAATGATACTCTTTGATGCTTGTCCGACATTCGAAAGAGGTGGCACCATGAAAAAACTCTTATAGCAGTTAGACCCGGCCAGGAGTTGAACCCGGGCAGCCTTGCCTGGTAGTCCAACGCACTAACCACCACGGCCACGGCGACCAGTAGACAGGTGTAGCCCATTGAAAAGTAAACAATACATATTTTGAAAAGAATCGGAAATTGTGTTGACTGTAAAGCAAAACAGAAGAGCTACAACTTGAGTGGAACAAAGCGTATGTCACCTTAACTTTCCGTCCTCCAACAATGTTTTACTTACACGTCCCTCCATCTGGGTGGAACATACCCTAATCATAAATATTTAAAAAAAAATATGTTTTTTCATTAATATAAATGTTTATTCATTTTTCATAAAAGACTAGCAGCCGTATTAATAAACGCTAGTTATCTCTAACTAATGGTTTACGCAATGGATAAGTTCAAATCCTTATAAAACTTTTCGTGAGTTAACTGACGTTTGTTAGCAGTACTGTTTTTGTACGCGTGAAATTGTTTGAAAAATATTGTTGATGGCTTAATTAATTTCCTGCTAATTTTCAGTAAAAGTAGAACACATCTGTTGGTAGAACACATCTGCACTTATGTAAAGCAAGCATATTTTAACGAGAGAATTTAAAATACAGAAGATTTTTAACGTTTGTTTTGAATATTGGTTTTTTCTTGCCTCCAAACTGCCATTTTCAAATCATATTTATACTTGAAACGTCAGATAGTTATTGCATGAAGAAAATATTTTTATTAATAAGAAAATCTTACAAGTGGATAAGTTTGCTAACTACGTGTTAGTTAACTAATTGGTAATCACTGTGTTAGCAATTTTTTATTAATAAGGGTGTCGGTGTTCAGTAATTCAATTTTTCAAAAGTTAAATACCAAAAAAAAAAAAAAATACATAAATTTTTAGAAATAATATTCTAGAATACATGTGTAAAATTGTACGCATTTTTTGTTGCAAACATACAGCGCTTGCAAGCTAATTAGCACACCCCTATGAAAATTTAGACATGTGTTTTTTTCTGCAATTTCTTTTACTTATAAGCGAACAAATGCTTAAGAGTTTAATACGTACATTAATGACAAAACTTAATCGAGAAAAAAATATATCGTTTTGCAGTACGATTCCGTGCTATATAAGATTTACCGTAAGTGTTTGTGTTTTACTGTAGCATTTTAATTAGCACACCCAAGCATTCAAGTAAGTTTTTACTGAAAAAAATCCAATTCTGTGATCAGAGCTATTTTTTTTCGAATCTCCCTTAGTTGTTCATTTTTTTTTTAAGATTTGAGAATAAATATGGGAAAAAAATTTTTCAATGAAGGCAGAATGAAATCAGATTCCGAATTTGCACCAAAAAGAGCAGAACATATCTGAAATCGCAAGATGAATCGGCTTTTCACAAAAAAAAAAAAGGACAGAATGCACTTAAACATTACCATTAACGTGGGATTTTTGCAAATCAGAAACAATCCAGGTCAAAAAAGACCTAAAAACATGAGAATAGTCCGATGGTCAGACATACCCTTAGGCACTCCTTCGCCTCTTCAATGGAAATAAGAGCTCAAATACACCAAAATTGCTATGTGAATATATCAGCTAGGACTGTTAGAGCTCAGCTTTTGCAAAATAATCTTCGAGGATGCCAGAGTCTCAAAAAACCAAAGGTTTCATAGTATAATCGAAGACAACCGCTGGATTTCGGAAAATGCCATATCTTCAATAGTCAGTTTCTCTGGAATTCTGTCATCTGAAGTGATGAATCCAAATTTAATCTGTATGGAACCGATGGCAGAACCTACGTACGACATCCTCACAACAAGGATTTGGACCCAAAGTACACTACGAAGTCAGTTGAGTATGGAGGTGGCAGCGTGATGTTATGGTGCTGCTTTACCGCGAATACTGTGGGGCCAATAGTCCAAGTTAAACGAAAAATGGATGGGCTTATGTACCAGAGCATATTGGCCAACAATTTGGTACATTTCTATGATAATTTTCCACTTGCAACACATCGGCAAATTGTGTTTCAGCAAGACAATGCCCCATGCCATACGTCCCGCACAGTTAAGGAGTGGTTTGATGCAATCGTTATGACCGTTCTGACTTGGCCCCACAAAGCCCGGATATCAATCCAATAGAAAATGTATGGGTCATGTTCAAACGACATGTAATGGCATTAAAACCAACCACGGCAAACGCGTTATGGACCACTTTTCGGGAAGAATGGTACAAAATTCCTCCTGAAGTCTGTGCTGAACTAATGACGTCATTAAGCAGGAGATATGCTGGCGTTATTGTTCAGAAATGATTCCCAATCATATATTAAGTAAATCTGAATAGCCAAAATCACATTTAAATTACTTTTAAGTTGTTCTAACTATTTTTCAGACTCTCTAAGTATCATTTTAGAGAGCAGCTGCCTCACATAATAACACGTCCATAAAGCATTGATCTTGATCATTGTCTTTTTTTTCTCGAAATTATAGTTACATTTTCTATTTTTGTTTTTTATTTTTCGTAAAATATAATAATGTGTTCAAATAAAACTAAATATTTGTATTTGGAATGCGTTAATGAACTTTTTTAATGCATTTTGTCGCCAGAAAGAAAAATGTCAATGGGTGTGCTAATTAGCTTGCCACCCCTGTATAATAAATTTTGCCCGTAAAAAAAATTACTGTTTCCTAAAGAAAACTTGTTTATTATGAATAAACTAGTCTCACATTAGCTATATCAATTTATTTGTATTTTTTTATTCAAAAGCTGGATAAACTACTAAAAATGAAGTAACTTTATTTAAAAACCTCTATGTACAAACTGTAATAAATAAATACTTACGCGAACTGCACACTGGGGTGTATGGTACCCCATAGAAACTTTGAAAGCAAAATAAATACTGAAAATTAATGCAAACTGCGCGAAACCAACGCATACTACTGCAGAAAATGTTAAACAGAATTAACATGTAGGTATATGACGTGGCTAAAACAAAATTTAAATAGAAACGGCCTAGTTTTTAATTTTCGGTGGGTTATCTATCTTACACCCTAGTAGGAGGACGGAAGGTTAAAACTGTTATTTAAATTAAGAGTGAAAGACGGTATGAAAGTCTGATATCTGATTGTAACAAAATCTGATGATATATTATTATTATTATTATTATTTATTCCAATATAAATAAATTTACATTTTAATACATTTTAAACAGCACTAGCTACCAGGGCTTTCGGCTGGTGATGATATATAAATTTCAACTTGTTGAGTTTTTAGGGTAAACTATACTCTGTTCCACAAAAATTGTCAGTACAGGGGAGATAGGACGTTTGCCTCTCATTCTGGTTGCCATAGTATGCATGAAAAATCACCGCAAATCGGAGAGCAATACCCATAGGGCTACCATCTGCTGATTTGAAAAAAACACAATTTGTTGAACGGAAAAAAGATAATTGTGTAGAAAGTGGACATCAGCTCGATTTTTATGAAATGTCGGTATGTTGTAAAGGGCATGTTTTCGAGTATTTTGGTGTATCAATGTTATATATCCGACACGATTAGCTTACGAGAGAGAAAAAAAGTCACTATTCATTTCCACACTCAAAACTCATCTCGCGCAAATTATAAATCATTATAAATCACAAAAATCGAAAAAGCGTTCAACTTCATTTTAACGGTTTCACCAGAAAAACAAGAAAGTTGAAAAAACAAAAGCCATGTGGCAATACCCTCACATACTCAAATTAACTTTATTGGTTCTCAACGCACAAAATCCCAAAGCGCTTTGACAAAAACCACAGAAAAAGCATTAACGATTAGCATTAACTTAATAATGGCCTGACATGCTGTGGTGGGATGTATGCGAATTTTTGTTAAATTACATAAACAAAACCTGTGTAAGTCAGTGCTTTGGATTTTATTTCAGTGGCGATTTCTCTAATTGAGTGCCGTGAAGACATGTACAGGCACAAGTGTTTGAAAAAAAGCTCCCCCATAAGGCCAGTATTGACAATTTTTGTGGAACAGAACAGAGTATATTTGACTCCCTTGTAGAGGTAGTATATACATCCTCCCTTAGGACTCATCAACGTAAAATCTTTCAACACTTTCTAGTTGAAGTTAACTCCAGATGGAGTTCATGTAATATCCAGGAAGACATGGCCCACTTACAACAAAAATAGATCACACGACCTGATAAACAGATCGAGAGCTGAGACCGCCAGAATTGTAGCAATCGGCATTCACGCTTCAAAGTTAGGTATCCCTTTTAATCCCCATCATCACTGCCGCAGTTGCAAAAATTCAACTGCAAAATTTCCTGTCTGAATGCCCGGCACTAGCTAGAACCAGACATTTCAGAAATGTTTGTCATAAAACTCTGTAACCATATTAAGTTCCTCAACTCCATAGGATAGATTTGAACACTTCGTCCTCTGCACACACTATGGTAATCAGGTTACTTTGAGCTGTGGCATCAAAAATCTGCACTTCCGCTAATTGTGTATGGTGACGGTGAGGCCTGTCACACAGCCACCATCGCTACAAAAAGTATGGTTAAAAATAAAGGGTTTTTCATGAGATAACACTTTCTCCAAACTTGGTTTCCAATAAATTGATTGTGACATTCGCTGTGTGGCTTGTGGCGCCGTCCTGTTGGAACCACATGTCCTCCAAGTCCATATCATCCAATTGGGGTCAAAAATATTCGGTTATCATTGAACGGTAGCGATTCTCATTCACAGTAACGTGCCGGTCTTGATCATCACGGAAGAAGTACGGCCCAATGACGCCGCCGGCCCATAAACCACACCAAACCGTAATTTTTTCGGGATGCAATGATGACTCATGGAGTACGTGTGGATTGCTGCCTGACCAATACCGCATATTTTGTTTATTGACGAAGCCATTCAGCCAAAAATGAGCCTCATCGCTGAAGATGATTTTTCGATGAAAAGCCGAATCATTTTCAAGTTGTTGCCCAGCCCAATTCACGAACATACGACGCTTCTGGTGGTCAAGCGGCTTCAGTTCTTGCGTCAATTTAATCTTGTAAGGATGTAGGCCAAGATCTTTTCGCAAAATTCGCCACAACGACGGCACAGAGATGCCCAACGCTTGAGAACAACGTGTGAGAGACACATTTGGGCTTTCTTCAACTGAAGCCTCAGCGGCAGCAATATTCTCGGCACTACGGGCACTTCTTTGTCTCACTGGCACGGGAACATTTTGTACTGTGCCTGTGGATTACATTTTTTTCCACTAGACGCTCAATTGTTGATCTGCTAGGACGATTATGACGACCATAAATTGGACGTAGCGCTCTTAACGTCGAGGCCACTGACTCCGAATTTCGGTAGTAAATTTCAATAATTTTGACTCGTTGTTGGCTCTTATATCTTTCCATCATGAAATGGCAAACCTTACTGAAGAGAAATGTCAAAAGAGCGGCAAGAAATATGGCGTCGTTTGCTGTCCCTGTCGCTCTACTTTTGTAGCGTCCCTGTTGAAAAACCCTGTATATTCGAATTTCATTATTGGTGGTGATTAATGCGAAACACAACAACTGTAGTTGCATCTCATAGAAAATTAGAATACTCTATGAAGAAGGTATGGAGTATGTGCCAGTACTGGCTGGCTGATACTGCAAAAATTCCCGATCTTATCGATTTCTCCAAAGAAGACATATCTACCAATCTTATGAAAGCTGATGAAAGCTTTAATTGTTCCTTTGGCCATTCTCCAGTCATTCTGACAAGTAATGATACTCCTAATAAAAACAAGAACGAGCAAGAGAAACTCGCAAAAATACTAATAAGGAAAACTTCAAGAAGGAAATTGAAGAACTGAGCGTACCCTTTAGGACACCCTATCAACTTGAAGTCGAAGTTGATCGCCTCGTTGAAATCACCCAGTATGCCGCGTGGAGTAATACTCCCTATCAAAGAACAAAGTGACCTAAATTATCCATTGGAAATATTAGAAACCATTGAAAAATGTACCATGTGTGACGTTATTGAAAGCTCTTGAAACCCTAAATAAGGTGTAATATGAAGATTTTAATAGTTCAAATCACAACAGGTTGCTATGCTACCTGGTGTACCGCAAGGAAGCGTCCTAGTTCCACGTCTGTATTTTCTGTATCCTGGTTGACCGTCTAAGCTTTGATCGTCTAAGCTTTGATTGCCGCTGATACTGCCAACAGATAAAACGATCGCAGAAACAACAACAAAACTATACAGCTCTCTGAATAATGCAATTGAGTGTATTAGCCTCAACGAATCCAAATCTGTTTATAGACTTTTTATAAAAAACAAACAGTTAGCCTATCTTTACAGACATAGCGAAGCTTACTAGTTACTTGGAAACTATTCCAATCCTAACGTTGAGCATAATCAAGCAAGTGCTGTTACCGTGGACCTATGGTATATAGCTTTGGGGTTGTACCAAGAAAACGATGGCCAATATTTTACAAAAACTGTCCATACGCAGTTGTGCATAAGAAATGAAGAAGTACAATGGTTTACAAACGACCAAATCTTTCGACCTAACACGATAAATAATAACCACTACTATCACGCCTGAACCACTGAAGCTATCGACCTTATATTCAAACCATATGTTTCGTGTGGTGCTCCGGATGGTTTTTGTTTATGTTAGAACCCCCTAGGTGGATTTGGAGTCGCTTTTTCCAATTTTCGACCCGAAAGGTGGCACTGGGGTGCAGATATTTACGAAAATGTAGATTTCCCCGTATATAAATTTCATATAAACAATATTAAATTTAAAAGCAATAATGTAGTTTGGTGTAGTCACAAAAACTTCCCACAGGTGGCGTCGGCAATTATCTGTCATGTGAGTATCGCGACTGTACATATATAAAATATCTAACTTGAGTTGGAAAGTTGAATCTTTGTCCCGAGAGTAGTTTCTCTGTCTTTTTTTATCTTATATTTGTCTCAAAACCTTCTTCATGTTGGCAAGCGTGTATTGGAATAACAACTGCTAAACGTCCTTATTGCGTAATAAAACAAATTATTAATTTAGTTGCAGTAAGGATCAGATTTATATCGAAGGGAAATATTTAAAGTGAGTAAACGTGAAAGCATCAAACGCCAGAGTGTGGGACTACTTATAACCTTAGCTAAAATCCCATCTGCTTCCAACCTCGGTTCCCACAGTGTCTTTGCATGATTTCCACATGGTGGAAATTCTGGGCGGATCGCAGTAGAATTTAGCCTTCTTTAGAAAAATAATTAAGTGGCGAATGAGTTTAGGTAAAGCCTAAAAGCTTAGTACATGATAAGAGGACTATGTATCGGATAGTTGTCGATTTTCTGGATTGCCTAAAAGTATGCAGTACAAAACTTATTGAATCTATTTTTGCTGTGCATATTGGTTCTTTGGTCAACTCGGCTTAAACATACCGGAGTGTCTCGAATCTGCAGCTTGGCGTTTCTTGAGTTTACATCTGCGCCGAGGTAGATAAGCTACATCACTCAAGGTAGGTCGGTAGAAGTAGAGGTGCAGAGCTATCGATAGTTCTCGATAGTTGGCTTTTTGACTATCTATAGTTATCGATATACATATATCGATAGTAGGGTAGGGTAATAGGGTAACAATAAAAAAAAGTTAAATGCACCATGTTGAATGAACTTTTCTCACCGAGAGAGATTAGATTCCACATTTAATGATACCCGGTCCAGCTTTTTTAGGTCCAGACATCATAAAATGCATACCTACTTACGTATAACCAGACAGAATTGAGAGACCAACTCCTATTTCTACGTTGCTGACTCATAAAACGGGGAATCCCCTTTTTAAGTTAAAGTCATTTTGTGAAACTTTAAATATACTGCGCTAATTAGGTATCAACAATCGATAGTGGAAAAAAAGTATCGATTGTTTTCGATAGTGCAAACTATCGATTATAATCGATAGTGCAATCGATAGCTCTCCACCTCTAGATAGATGTGGTGCTTTCGATGGAAAGAACATCCAAATAGCGCAAAGGGGCGCCGTTTTCATTTCACAACCTCAGGTACACGTATATTCGGCTGTAGTTAGTTTGTGGTATTTATATTCACCTTGTGTAACGTATCTATATGGCTTAACAGCCCAGCATCCAGATTTCTTCAGTCGGACTGCACTGCACATCGCTGTGTTTTTTTATATAGAGGTTAACTGGCAGACGGTGCAACGACACAGTAACAGCATCAGAGGTCAACTCAATGCATGCCGTTCTTTGACTCTTTCTCTTCTTGTTGACATTGTATTTCTTGCTTCGGTCGGACCACCACACTATGGACCCAAAGGTCAAACTGTCAATGGGTATGTATATTGTTCAATGTGTTTAAAGGTCGATTATATACGTATACCAACTATTGTTTTATAATTAGCTGCGGTAACTTGGGGTTCTTGTGTTGGCACGCGATTAATGTAAACTATTACTAATTTTGTTTAAATATCTTCTCATGCAGGTGGTAAGATGCGTCAGCGAGCTGAACTGATCAAAGTGGTCTTTTCTAGTACTTTAGGCTCCAAAGAAACCATTATGGAGAACTTACCAGTATCTTTTCTGTGAATTCGGAGTTGGCGAATGAAAATGTCAAAAGACATCAAAGAAAGTTTGCTTTAAAAAAAAAAGAATTAACATTTTTTTTTAATTTCTTACTTTTAATTGTAATGAAAAAATTCAAATACTTTGGTGCAAAATTCATCGAAATCGGTCCAGTAGGTACTTCAAGAGATATTGAATTATTTTAAACCACTGTGCGTCGCCTTGTCGAGATCCGTTCTGCATTAAATCCTTTGATTAATCCTTCACTTTAAAAATACAAATTTTTCGTTCTAATAGTTCTGTTTGACTACGTCATCGAAGGAACTAAACTCTTAAAACTCAATGAAAAGAAAGACCTTGGAGTTCTTTTTGATTCCAAACTCAGTTTCACGTCCCACATTGACTTTGTGGTTGCAAAAGCTAATTCTATGTTAGGATTTATTAGTCGTAACTCTAAAGAGTTTACGGATCCTTTTACCTTCCGATCTCTTTTCTTTGCGTATGTTAGATCCTCGTTAGAATATTGCAGTGTAATCTGGAATCCTTATTATCAAGTACATTCCGTGAGGATTGAAAACATTCAAAAAAAATGTTCACGAATTGCTGTCCGCCGCCTAAACTGGAACATCCAAATCCCGTCTTATAAAACAAGATGTCAACTTCTTGGCCCACAATCTCTTTCTGGTCGCCGTAAATATTTTTCAATTGTATTTTTAAGAGATATTATATCTTATCGTATTAATTGCCCCATACTTTTGTCCCTGGTTAATGTATATGCTCCGTCTAGGCAGCTCCGATCACGCAATATTTTTAATGAGCCTCCTCATCGAGTAAACTACGCTCTTAATGAGCCAGTAACGCGTAGCATTAGGGAAGCTAATACTATTTGTAATCACGTTGATTTTTTTTCTCACATAAGCCGAGACTCTTTTAAATAATATGTTTTGCACATCTTAACCCAGATTCTCCTACTGTCCCATATGTGGGACATCTATGATTTTAATTTTTTTGTTATACTAGCAGACCAGATTCAAAAAATGTTTGAAATCTATTTAATTCCTTTGGATATGTTGCCTAGTAACCAACAGAAAAAACCAGCGATAATTCCCTCATTTTATTTTTATTCACTTTTTTTGAGTGAAGGGAAGTAAACTGATGGGACAGTGTCTTCAAAAAGGTAAGTTTAACACCATTTTTACAAAAATAGTGCATACATAATATTTGAACAATTCAATGTTAGAATTTCAAGTTAATGATTTCCTTCGTAAGATTTATGAAAATCTTTTTGTATTTGGTAAAATAAAGATTTTTTTTATTGGTGTCCCATATATGGGACAGTAGGAGATTAGAGTTCATATCTGCTTTTTTTTGTAGGTGCGTAAATTTTGACGAGATCCTAGCCTTTTTTGGAAGAAGACGAATTTATACTAATTCAGCACAGGCTACAATAGCCTTGGTAACGCCAAATAATGCGTGTAGAGATTTGATGGATGAAGATTCATGGGAAAAAAATGAAGTGGCTATATTCAACTTACCACGCAGTCAACTACTTGCGGGCGCTGAAGTTGCATATGATGACGGATTTGATAATGACGACGACATTCCATTATCTGTAGCTGTTACAAAAATAAAATTAAATGCAATTGAAAATCTAACCTGGACCAAAAGAGATTTGAATGTTACTTCAGGTGACACTATATATAGCAGTGCTCAGTAATCAGACGCTAGTAGAGATATTAGATCAATTTTTCGATAACAAATTCTACGAAATGGCAATATCTCTCACCAGTAGTTACGCCATGCAAAAGAACATAAGCTTAAATGTTTCATTACACGAAATGTTGCTTGGACCTTAGAGGATATGATGTGCTGATCAAAACATATCGTTGTATGTACCGAACATCAACATAAGGGGGAAAAAGTGGCACAGTCCGCTCGTGTCGTATCTTCTCGATGTAACCTTCAACAATTGTTGGCAGTTACAAAAACAAAGTGGCGATAATATGTATGCGTGTACTTGCCTTTCGACGAAGAATTGCTCTATTGTTATTAGAGTCTAATTGTCATTATAAGAAAAGAAGTCCTTCACGTCCATCTGCATTGGAAAATTTGGACTTAAGATTCGACCACATAGATCGTAGACCATTACGTGGTAGAGCAAGGGAACCGAACTCGCTGTAGAGTATGCCATCTGAAATCACCAACTCGATGCGAAAAATGCGACGTTGGACTTTATGAACGATGATTTAAAATATTTCATATTAAAGAAAATTTAATATTGAAATGTTTTATTTTCTTTGAACTCCTACTGTCCCTTATAGGGGACACCCCATAATTCGGGACCCAAAGGTCCAATATTTTTTTTTGTATTTTTTAAATGTTATTTAGACCAATATTTGGTACATAAATAAAATTCATCAATTTCTGATAAAAAAAAAAGTTTCACAAGAATCTGGGTTAAATGTATAACCTGGTGATATATGTATGTATGTTTCTTTATCCGAAGTTATATATATTTTCCTTTTCAATTGTCAACAATGAAATACTGTTCTGTAGTCTGTAAGATTATATTTAGTTGTAAAGGGTGATTTTTTAAGAGGTTGAGAACTTTTTTTAAAAAAAAACACAAAAAATTCGAAAAAATGAATGAAATATTTATTTGAATCGATAGTTTGAACCTTGCAATTTAATGTTTAAAGATAATTTCATGCAAATGTTGACCGCGGCTGCGTCTCAGGTAGCCCATCCGCTGAGTCCAATTTTGGCATACTCTTTCACACATATCGGCCGGTATCTCACGAATGAATGCATGGATGTTGGCTTCCAGTGCGTCAATCGAAGCGGGCTTGTCCCTATAGACATTAGCCTTGACATACCCCCACAAAAAATAATCTAATGGTGTCAAATCGCACGATCTAGGCGGCCAATTGACCGGCCCGAAACGTGAAATTAACTGTTCACCAAACTCGCCTCGCAATTGCGCCATTGTTTCGCGTGCTGTGTGGCATGTGGCACCGTCTTGTTGAAACCACATATCATGCAAGTCAAGAACTTCCATTTCGGGCAAAAAAAAGTGCTGTAACAAAGGCCTAACTGCTGGGAACGGCGCCGAATCGACATTTCACGGTCTTCTGTCACACTAGCTGATACGGCCGCAATATTTTCTTCACTACGCACAGTACGTAAACGTGTTGGTGGTTTAATGTCCAACAAAGTAAATTTGGTGCGAAATTTGGTCACAATCTTCCGAATAGACTGCTCAGAAGGTCGAGAATGCCGATCATAAAATGGAAGCAGCGCGCGATGAACATTTCGAACCGAGCACGAATTTTGATAGTAAAATTCAATAATTTGCAAGCGTTGTTCATTTGTAAGACGATCCATGGTTAAATTGCAAACCAAACTGAAGCTGTTTGACAGTGACACAAGGTACTAAACACACGTCAGCTGTCAAAACCAGTGTTGCCAAAACCAAACCAGCTAAAAAATCATCCTTTATAAGTCTGTTTGATGAAATAAATAAATAAATAAATAGTATTTCGCATAAAAAGAACGTTTACGTAGAAAAACCCTCAACAGAACCATTTGTTTGTGTACCTAATACCTACATATATATTTTACAGAAACTAATATCCTTACATGTGTGCATTCATACGGATTAAAGATATAACTCCTACACTTCCGTACGTATGTGCCAATCAATCCCGTCAGTCCAACGAATCGTAAGTCCTTTTGTCGGTTAGAGAAAAGATAACGCCCCAAATTTTTTAAACGTTTATTTTTATAATCATTTATATTCTCTTTTCTTTAAACGTATCTGAATACCATTCTCTGACTGTAATGTCACTCTGATATTCAAAATTGGATCATATTGACTTCCAGGAACACAGTCCACTTTTGTATGATCATTGATTCCCGCTGGTAAACCATCCGCGGGTGGCAGTATTTCAAAATTACGTACAATTTTCGACAGCATTGCCTTCAGTTGCATCATGGAGAACTTTTCAGCTACATAAAACAATATTTTTGTAATTCGCATAAGATCAAATTATAAACGGTCTAAGAACACGCATACCGATGCATCCCCTGGGGCCAGCACTGAATGGAACACTCTTGAATGCATTTATTCCATCGTCCTTTGCAGTGTCTTGGAAACGCTCCGGTTTAAATTCACATGGACTGGGGAAATATTTCTCATTGTATCCCATAGCCAGGAGACACATTATTACGGTTGTGTTGCTGGCAATTTTTGTTCCATCTGTCAGGGATATATGTAAAATTATTTATGTATGCAAATATTTAGGTAAGATATACGAACTAATATCAATCGGCTTGCGGTTAGTCCTAGCTATACAAGGTACACTGGGATACAAGCGTAATGTCTCACGAATGACTGATTCCAAATATTTCATATCATCTAAATTTGAGCAGGTGGGTGCTGCAGATACTTCTGTTCCGAAGATGGTTATTTGTTCGGCGGCAACCTTCCATTGTATCTCTGGATGACGTGAGAGAGTATAGATTGTGAATGATACGGCTGATGCTATTGTTTCATGGCCCTAGGTGTAAAGAAATAAAATAACATTAAATGTAATTGAGTTGGAAAATGTTAGACGAGTTGTTGTTGTGAATGTGATATCTTTTCAATCAGTCTGAGGAGATTGGCACATTTTCACACATTTTGGGTTAGGGTATTAGAAAGACGTATAGATTGTGAAGATTTGAGAGCAAGGTGGCATAGATACTTAAATTGAATTATCCTCCATTCACCGTCCTGTTTTTCGTTTCTTTTGCGTAATAAAGACACTGATTCATTCAAATCTCTGTAGATTATATGCGAAGGTTGTCGAATGTGTCTGAAAGCAGAATAACGGTATAATGAACTTAAAATCCTATTCAGACCATATAACCAGTACATCCAATCATGGAACTTTCATTGAGTGACTGAATACCAGATACCACTTAAAACGTTATTGCAAGTAAGGTATAAACAAGAATACCGACACTCACCAATGAATATCTGGCTTGGTACCATGCTGCAGGTAAAACACTCATCCTTAAGATCATGGCAAAGGTTCAAAGACTGGGCTTGAAACTACAAAATCTTCTTTTGTTAGACCTATTTGTGCAAGAACTGGTAATAAGATAGATAGATAAATATTTTATTCATAGTATAAAGAATTATTACATATTTGCTTAAGTTATTGCACAGCACAGAGATATGACAATATGGTTGTCTTACTACTGAAAAAATATGTTTGGTAAAAAATCTTTTATGTTCTTAAAGTTATGATTGAACAGTAATGGAAGGAAAAACTATGACTAAAAACCTTCAATGAAATATGATGTCTTGTATATGTTATATCACAGAAAGTGGATATCTAATGATAATTATATTATTATATAATTTTATAAAAATAGAATGGATAGATATATATAAATACATAAATAAGCCAGAAGCTAGTTACTAATATTGAATAATTAATAAATAACAAACAACAGATAACAAATAGCAAATAACAAATAATGAATAATAAATAATAATAAATAGTAACTAAACTAAATAAATAAATAAATAAATAAATAAATAAAAAATAAATAAAAAATAAATAAATAAATAAATATATAAATTAATAAATAAATAAATTAATAAATTAATAAATAAATAAATAAATTAATAAACAAATACGTAAATAGATAAATTAATAAATAAATAAATAATACAGATAAATAAATAAATAATACAGATAAATAAATAAATAAATAAGAAATAAATTAATAAATTAATAATAAATTAACAGAAATAAAATGATAAATAAGCTGGAAAACATTTATTTTTAGGATACGAGTTCGTTGATCAGCGGATTTTCAATATCTATACATTTTCTAAAGAATTTTTCATTTAATAATTCAATTTTCCTTGCAACTGGAAGAACTCCGGCTCTTTCATGCAAAACCATGGTTGAAAAGTGCCAAGGTAGTTGAAGCATCATCTTTAAGATCTTATTTTGTGAAATTTGGAGCTTTTTGATGTGGGTGGGTGCACACTTTCCCCAAACTGGGGCTCCATATAGGATTAACGCTTGAAAAACTACTTTGAAAATTGTTATTTTATTTTTCTTGCTAAGCAATGATCGGCGATTTATAAGCGGATATAGGATTTTAATTGCGACATTTACTTTATGTAGGGTCATTTTGATGTGTTCTCCAAATGTCAATTTCTGGTCCAAGTGTATGCCTAGATACTTGACAGAATCAACCCAAGGGATATCACAGTTATTCATTTTTAAATTACAACTGGGTAAGTGACAACTTTTTCTTTTCCTGGTGAAAAAGATAGCTTGACTCTTCTCAGCATTGACTTTTATTTTCCAGTGTTTGTAATACTCAAATATTATATTAAGTGCGGCCTGGAGATTATATTCTATGGTGGAGCAACACTGATTGGATGAGTATACAGCAATGTCATCTGCATACATAGCAACTTCGCAATTTCTGAGATTTGGAAAGTCAGATGTAAATAAATTATATAATGTTGGTGCTAATACCGACCCCTGCGGGACTCCCGCTGGGACCATTTTACGGGAAGAGCATGTTGTACTTAGCGATACCACAAAACTTCGACTATTTAAAAAACTTTGGATAATCTTAATAATATAGTGAGGACATTCAACATTAATAAGTTTATAAACCAGCCCCTTATGCCAGACTGTGTCAAAGGCTTTTTCCACATCAAGCATAACCATACCCGTTGAGCACTTTCCAGCGAGATTTTTCTTGACGTGGCTAGCTATTCTTAGTACCTGGTGTGACGTACTATGATATTGCCTGAAGCCAAACTGTTGTAAAGGAATTACATTATGCTCCTCCAGAAACTTTAAGAGTTTTTGTCGAATTACTTTTTCGAGTATTTTGCTCACACTGTTTAATAAACTTATTGGCCTGTAGCTGCTGGGTTGATTTCGCGGCTTCCCGGGTTTCAGTATTGGTATTACCTTGGCCGTTTTCCATTTAAGAGGAAAATACTGCAATTTCAAGCAGGCATTTATTATGAATGTTATTAAAGTGAACCCACTACAAGGCAATTGCTTTAAAACTTGATTATTTATCTTGTCTAACCCTGGAGCTTTTCGATTTTTCAGATGAAAAATAATATCCTCAATGTCTTCTGTTGACACTAGTTCACTTCTAGGGAAAACAGTTATTACTCTACTGAAATCATTAATTGTAGTGTCAACTAAGTGCTGGAAACTAGATACTGATTGTGAGGCAGAGTGATTTAGCAGAAATGTGTCAGCTAATAGTTCAACTTTAGATTCGTTGGTAACAAAAGTATTTCCAGCTGATTCAAGGTGGGGAATTTGTGAATTTTTCTTTTTTACTATTTTAGATATGTTCCAAAATGGCTTCGAGTTTGGTTCTAGTGAGCTTAGTTTGTTATTCCACTCAATATTCCTAAAATTTGAAATTTCTCTTGTAATACTACGGTTGAGAAAATTCATATTTCTTAAGTCGTTATGTAACCTGTATCTTTGCCACTGTCTTCTGATCATATTTCTTACTTTGATGAGATTAAGAATTGAACGAGGTAGAATAACAACTCTTTTGTTTATTGTTATTTTGGGGACTGACACATTTACACTTTCAAGAACACTTTTTTCGAACAAATCAACTCTACAATCAATATTTTCAGGAACTAGGACGTCTTCTAAATTACTAGGACAATTACGAATGCTTGAAGTAAAATGAGATCTATAAAGATCCCAATTAGCATTCTTAAAGTCTAAATATTGCACATTGATTAAGCTAGGGCTTAGTAAAATATCACAGTAAATAGGAAGATGGTCAGAACTCAGAGCATTAATCGTAGTGGGCTGAGTAAAGCAGTTTGGAACATTAGTAAGACACAGATCTAGAGTAGAGGGGGAAGATCTGCTGGAAGCGGGAATATATGTCGGACTATTTGGATACATGAGCGTAATTGGATACCTCATTACGAGATCTGACAACGCATTTCCCCACGAATTTGCTCTCAAGCAACCCCATTCTCGGTGTCTGCAATTAAAATCACCACCTATTAAAAATCGGTCATTGCATATTAGTTTTCTAATATCATTTCTAAAGCAGCTAATCTTTTGTGCATTAGATAAGCCCCCAGGAAAATAGATAGAAAACAACTTCAATTTGGTCGAATTTGCAAGTAATAATTCCACCCCAATTGCTTCAACTACGCTTGTATTAACAATTGGAAGCAGAACATGTTTTATGTGTTTTTTAATTAAAATGGCAACACCGCCGCCTCTCATTCCTACACGATCTAATATATGACAAACGTAGTTATTATTGGAAAACTGAACACTCACATCTAGCCACGTTTCACACACAAGACATATATCTACATCCAGATTGCAAAGGAAATTGAAAAATTCTGTACTTTTGTTGCGTATTCCTCTCGCATTCCAACTTACTAATTTCATTGAGTTATGATTATTACTTAACATTATTTGAATATAAATACTTAGTTGCTAGCTGTGCAATTACATTGAATTGGTCAAATTTGGATTTACATTGTTGCAGCTTAGAGATCATCTCCATCGTAAGAGAGGCCAGTTCCTCCTGAGTAAAAAGATCATTCTCTCTAGGAGCGTAAACAGTCGAGGTTGTAGTTACTCTTGTACTTGGTGCATTTTGCGGCTGCGGTGGTGAAAATAATTGACGCGGCTGCTGCTGATTTCTCCATTGTGTGGGTGCTTTCGGAAGAGACGGAAAATCATCTACACTCGCAAAATTGAATGATTTCGCGGTTGTTGGTAGCATTCGTGGTATTGTTGGCGCGCGTTTGATTTTTCTAGTCGCGCTCTCTTTTAGTTCCACGTACTTAGATCGGCTGACACAGGTTTGATCAGTTGATCGGTGGTTGCCCTTGCAGTTTGCACACTTGGATATGCCCATAACATCACACTCAGAGGTTTTATGTGTACCAGAGCAGTTGGCACAGTGAGTTTTTACGTGGCAGTGTCTCTCGCCGTGGCCAAACATTTGGCAGTTGTGACACTGAGTAATTTTATTTTTAAAGCGACGTTGGAACTCCCATCTAACTTGGGTTCGAAATATTGTTTTGATATTTTTCCGCAAATCGAATAGACGAACCGAGCCGTTCTCCAGATACACAATATAAAAAATGTCTGTGAATGTGTCACGTTGCTTAGATATCATTTTGATGTCTTTACACTTCAAACCCAGTGATGACAGTTCGGATTTAAGAGAATCGGTATTTATGGCGTCTAAGTCAAACAATATAACTTTGAATGCCCTTTCGTTTCCAAGGTCATGAGTAAAAAACTGACAATTTTTTTCCTTAAGGGAACTGATCACTTTTGTATATGAGTCCATTGATTCGCAATGAACTTTGATCCCAATAGATATTTTTTTGATGAAATAATCTGTGATATTTAAAGATTTAAGAAATGCATGCACAAAATCACTGTTTTTTTGTAATATTTTGATTGGTGGGATAGAAAGTTTTTTGCTTGATTTTTGCACATTGTTTTCTTCACAGTCGTCCAAATCTAATGTTTGGAGTGGACTAAAATAATTTGCACTGCACGATGTCATTTTAGGAGAATTTGGTCTCCTGGATTTAATGACTGAGGATGTTAGATCCTCGTAGCTGTTTGAGCGTCTTTTCCCAATATTGGATTTTTAAACTCGGTAGGTATAGGATTAAACACGGGTTTAATCAACACAGACACGTTTTTAGCCAATGATGACACAAAGGTGACTGAGAACTGGTAATAAAAAGCGCGCTTAGGGTAAGTCAGTACGAAAGCTGTACATCCAGCCTAACTGGACTTACTTATTTACTTATGTAGGTGGCGCTACAGACCGGGGTGGACCAATGCCTCAACCAAGATCCTCTCCTAGTTAGCCAGGTCCTGAGCTAACTGCCTTCAGTTGCGCACTTCAACTTAGTTTAGGTCCTTCTCCACTTCTGCGTGCCACCTTAGGCGAGATCGTCCTCTGCTGCGCTGACCATTCTAGCAATACACGCGCAGAATATTCACAAATATGTAGATGGATAATGTAATAGTACGGAGTACATATCACTGTACATAGGTTTCTCGTGGCGCTTTTCCGTTTCTTTTCAAGGCAGAGAAGAATGGGAAACCAAACAGACCCATACTAGAATATCCATCTTCATCTACACTAATGTTTTCAAAACGAAAGGTGTAGTTGGAGCAAGAATCTTGTCCAAAACGCTCAATCTATCCATATCTATCTGACTTTCAGACTATAGCAGTTTCGTTAAGGTAGTGGTTCTAGGAATGAAAATAGCCCCACGTAAAACTGCAATGAAGGCGATACGGCGAGCCAATCTCACCTTTTCACTTTACATCCAGGCTGCAATAACATCAATTTCTACCACTATTATAAGATCGAACGAAGCTTATGCGATTCTGTCTCGAAGAACTCCAAGCAGCATAACGTAAAACTCTGCTGGGTTGGGCCACAAAAGAGTGTCTCACCTAACCTAAGACACCGGCTACGTGTGACAAACAATGAAAATTAATTCTGTTTTCTCGTGACAAATTAATTCTCGGGCGTAATTAACATCCAAGAAAAAAAAACGACACAAACTTCCTGTATTAGGATCTATCTATACTATAACAAAAAAAAATATATCCAAGGCATTTATACATAAGTCGAACCAAAATTGGCATTAAGGTCCTAACAGAATACTGTTAGCTAGAGAAATACCGTAAGAAGTTATGGCTAAGAGAAAGCGTACGTAGTCTGCAGATACTGAAATTATTATTAGAATACTCCGGATCATTTAAAAGGTAGCTTAGGGATGCTATTTCATCAAAGAAATAACTGTCTTCAAAACTATTTCATATGCCCTGGCTACACGGTCAATTCAATACCGATTCTTTTCAGTGAGACAGGTAGATTTTATGTGAGCTAAAACGAGAAGGGTTGATTTCACCAAAAGCACACCGAAAATCCGATTTGATAATAATTCTCGGTAGAAGATGCATGTTCTTGTCTCAAAGCGTTTCATTTCTCATACATTTTTTCATTTTTTTCCGACCGTCGGAGGGTTCACATCACGGAAAACTCAAAAAAATAATTCTCTGTGCAGGACGGAGCACGGAGATTGTTTGTTCTGTTTTCAAAGTGTTTCCCTCAACACATTTTGTGTGTAGCCACGGGGAAATTTTCAATACCTAGTATGCCATTGACCGTGTAGCCAGGGCCATAGACATCCCTGAAAATATTCAATGTTCTAAAAGTAACCGGGCACGTGGAGATACTTTATTCCCAAAACGACTCAGATATCTCCAGTATGGTGAAACAATGAATCTACCGTTGTTTCCTACTTACTTACTTACTTAAGTGGCGCTACAGTCCGGGGTGTACCAAGGCCTCAACCAACAACCTCTTCCAGTTAGCCCGGTCCTTAGCTAACCACCTCCAAGCTCCAAATGCGGAGTTCAAGTTGGTTGAACTCCATCTTAAACGCCCAATATGCAGTTTTTTGACCAGGTTGATGTCGCTGTACAGGTCGTACAGTTCGTGGTTGAATCTTTTCCTCCAGAATCCGTCAACGCAAACAGGACCGAATATCTTACGAAGGATTTTTCTCTCGAAGCGACCAAGGATATCTTCATCCGCTTTCGATAAAGTCCATGCTTCAGCTCCATATAGCAAGACTGGGATGATAAGGGTCTTATAAAGAGTCTTCTTAGTCGATCAAGAAAGGACTTTACTACTCAATTGCGTTCTTAGCACAATATAACAGCGGTTGGCAAATGTAATCCTTCGTTTGATTTCCGACGAGATGTCATTTTTTGATATTATGGCAGCACCGAGGTAGACAAAGTCCTTTACTACCTCGAAGTTGTAGCTATCTTTTGTGACGTTCTGTCCAATTCGTCGATGTTGGGTGACCCTTTTTGTTGATAGCATATCTTTTGTTTTGCCTCGTTTACCGCTAGAGCCATTTTAGGCGCTTCCATTTCTATACTCGCGAACGCACCGGTGACAGGTCGTTGTGTTCTGCCCATGATGTCAATATCGTCCGCATATTCAAGTAGTTGAACGGACTTCTGAAAGATCGTTCCTTGTGTGTTGGCTTGAGAGTTTCGAACAATTCTTTCAAGTATGATGTTGTTTTCTAGTATTCTCATTTCTTTATTAACTCATACGTACATGTCCATCAACTTTGTATAGGGTATTTATTGAAATGAATGCAAATAGAATTTCAGTTAGAAAGTAATCCAGCAAATAATGTACGTTAGCCATGATCCAAGACTTGTTGCCAAGACTTTTCTGTAGCTCAGCAGTGTTAAAGTAGCATAGCTCGAAACTATATTGAATTTTTTCCATTAGTCCAATTTCTGCAAGAATCGACAGCAAAAAGTGAGCTTAGGCTAAGCCGCTAAGTGCGCTTAGGCTAGGCTATTTTTTTTTTAATTAAATAATGGAGTGGAAATCATGGGTGATTTAATTCGAGCTACCTACGTTAGAAACTCTGTTACTGAAGCTGCTGTCAATAGGCACATATGTACATTATGTTTGTATTTTCAAAGTTTCATATGTTAGTTTACAATAACACATTTACGAAATAGATCATTTAGCCATCGCTCAATGAGTTAAATCCGAAATAATATGTTACTTCTGAACGAACAGTGTACCAAAATTTACGGGAAGATTTTGGTCCATTTCGTCCTACTCAGCGACGATACGAAGAAAATGTAAGAGACCGGAAGCACTCCAGATAAGGTAAGGTCGGTGCATCATCGTGGCGCCGAAAATACTACTGCTGTAAGTTAAAGTGCGTCAATTTGTCGGCATTTGCAGCTCTTTAGCTTGTTGTATGGTTCCCTTTGGCCCTTTTGATCCAGGACTTGCACATACACATTCGTATAAAATCTTGTTAACTGAAACTCTAGACTATCTTCTTCTCTGATGAGGGACATGCTTACCTCTCTGGGAATGACTTTTGTGTATAATAACTGACCAATGCTGATAACTTTGAAATTAAATGCGAATATCGATCTTTTAGATATTTGTTGTTCAGATTGTACTAATAAATGTAACAATTGCCTTTCATTAAATACAGAGAAGTAAGAATCCTGTACGTATCGAGAGATTCCATTCAATAAAGAATCATAAAAAAATATCGAATGGGAAATACATTCCACATACGACACAGTGTCTTATGAAAATCAATACTTACTGTGTATATGAATGTTGAAATTTCTTGGAATATTTCACTGAACTTCAAAGGTCGTTGATCGATTTTCGCTGTCAAAAGATTGTCCAGGAATGGCTTTCTGTGGTTCTTAGCTTCTGCGGGGGAGTTTTTAAGGACATCCCGTCTATGGTCGACAATCTAATAAGAAACAAATGTAGTTTCTGTAAATAATATAAGAATAGATATGTATGTATTTATACCTCTTTTATATTTTGCTTTAATAACTTCAAACCACTCCGTTGCTTCCAATAGTAAGGGGTTAGATGGAAGAGCGATTTAAAGCGCTTGACAATGCTAAATGTCCTTTCGTGAATAACTTCACACAGACTATAATTGTGTCAAATTATTGTTAAAAACTGTACCAAGTCTTAATTGTAGGTTAAATTCTTACTTCCATATAGCCTTGTGTATATCAGTTTGTTGCCCGTCTAAAGTATAGCTGGGCACTCCAGTAGCGTTTTCTAAAATTATATAGATAAACATTTTCACCTCCCTTTTGTAATAGAAAAAATATAGTAACCATGAACAATATCCAAAGTGCATTTATACACCAAATCCTGAATATCGAATATATTCCCATCGTTGGCAAACTCTTGACATTTCTTGATAAATCTAGAACTGGTCTCATTGACAACTTGCATGTAACAAAGTATCGCGGACATATCGAAGGCGGGCAAAATGATTTTACGATGTTTCAGCCATCGAGCACTGCAGGCCGTAAGGAGACCATCTCCCAACCACGGACGAATATATTTGTAAAGGTGATATTTGTTAATAAGCGTATTGCTGGAGAGAATTTCCTGTTAACAAAAACTGTTATTTTTATATGTACATATGTATTTTCAGTTATTCTTAAAAGTTACCTTGATTTCACCAGGATCACTAAGAATTACGTGGTATTGAAAGAAAACCAGCGAACGAAATCCTTGAAATTCATACTTGCGGCAATATTGCAGTATCTTCTTAGGATATTCTGTTGGGAGATAAATGTTGTTGTATTAGAAGAGAACTTGACATTTTCATTTTCACATAATATTTATGAAAATAATTGTCACAATTTTGATTTACATTATGGAATCAACTATCTGAGATCCATCATTGAGCGAAACACTCTGAGCTTACAACTAAGTCGATTTAGCCCATGAAGAATGGGTTGCGATGAATAAACATATGTATTTTGTTTCCTTTTAAGTAAATTCTGCTGAATAACATTTACGTAGAGAGGGAGATAACGAAAACGATTGCAAAAAACTAACAATTTTACTGTGGGCCTAAAAATAGGCTATACATTTTTGCGTAGTTTTAAATTGTGTCTCATATTTATGTACAGTTTGTCAAGAAAGTGTTTACACAAGGTAAAAATACAAGAACTTCTATATTTTCATTAGAAATTTAATCAATTTTTGATTTTTAAATATTAATAATTTGTGTTTCAACAATTAAATAACACACAAAAAATACTTAATTTCAATCAAAAACAACAATCAAAACAGCAAAAGCTAAACAGGGGTACAAAACAAATTTCACTGTCAAGAAAGTGTTTACACATTTATTTTGAACTGTATGCATCGTTTTATACCGGTACCGTTTTAGGGGTAATTTCGTATTTTCGGTTTTGTGACAAATATAGGAATTTGAAAGCAAAACGATTTAGTGATAGTTCTGGTGTTAAAGGTGCTTAAAGTGTTTCAATATATACGTTTCAATATGCCTGGCAAAATAATATCACTTTACGTGGAGCAATCGTTAAGAGAATATTGTTCCAAAAGGTAGGCCAAAAAAGCTCTGGGACAGAAATGAACGCTGTTTGTTAAAAAAAAGTGCAAGAAAACCCACAAATCTCAATTAGAGCTTGGTCAAGCGATATGCAGCATGAATGTGGTGTACTGGTTTCACACGAAACTTTAAGGCAAGTGCTGTTAAAACATAGGTAGGTACTCATCACGAGTTGAGCGGAAAAAAACACGGCTTTCATCTCAAAATATACAAAAACGTTTATCGTTCGCCACAGAGTACAATATTCACTCAGAAGAATATTGGGATGATGTAAGATTTTACGACGAAACGAAAATAATGCTTTATTCCAACGAAGGACCCAACCGAGTATGGCCTAAGCCTTTAAAAGCACTCTTCAATCGGAATATCATTCTAACGGTGAAATTCGGAGAATTATCTGTGTGGTACGGGCGTCAGCGCTGCCGAAGGTGATACTATAGTATCCTTTTGATACTATTTCGGAGCCGGTGATACTGTGATACCCAAAGCTTAAAAATGATACTCTAAGTCGAAATCAAAAACAGAAATGAAATGTGCTTTTTTGCGCAATCTTATTTCAATAAATAAATTACACATCCACATTCCTAATCCCGAACTGCACAAGTACATTTTGCTGGCTGTATTGCCTTGATGTATTGGCTTCTTACACTCTACCTCCGCAGCGCTTTGCTTCTTTACCAAAATGGGAAGAAGCTGTGAATCAACTTAATCAACACGACAAGCACATGGCTTAGCTTGCATCGCTGGGAGAAAGAAAGGGACAATTATTTGAAGTACATATCGGAAAAGAGAAGAAAAACAATGTTAAGGAAGGATAAAGCTTACGGTATCTTTGTCGTGCTCTATTTGAACTTTCGTTACACAGCTCATAAACGTACATAATATCTGCGTATTGGTTTGTAAAAGATGTTATATCAAACACCATTGTTGCGTAACCTTGGCTTCAAAAATTATACTGATGAATTAGATTTTTTTTTTCTAATCTTTTACACAATTTTTCTTAGGTAAATTTTACAACTTGGCCTACAAACTCAAACATTTTTTTGTTTCCTTTTTTACCCGCTGCAGATTTTCCCAAGCATCAACAAATTTGTGGTTTATCATAAATTTTTTGTTTAAAATTGTTATATAATAAAATAGTATGTTTATTACGCATTTTTTTGTAAAAAAGCAAACTGAAAGTCAAAAATTTGCTTGGGCAAGATAAATGAAACTGACTTAAAAATAAAATATCTACAAAGCCAAAAAAAGGTTTCAATTTTATTTAAACGCAGTTTAATAGGGTATTATTTTGTCTAAGATTGAAGCCCTAAATAAAGTTTCTGTAGTAAGAATTAGCGAATTTCATCTTCTTCTTCTTCTTTTTCTTATTAGCATGTGGTAGGTAGTTATTTTCTTAAATTTTCGATAAATGATGTCCACATTGGAGATAGACTTTGTAAACACGCTGTATGTATACATATATTTTTAAAAAGACGAAAGTGTGTGAATTATTTTATGATACCCTTGGGTTGAAAATGATACCCAAAAATTTCAAATTCTGATACTCTTGAAAATTGGAAAACGACAGCACTGACGGGCGTGCATATCTAGCAAAGGCGTCGGAGACTTAGTCTTTATTGATGAAACCATGGACGCCAATAAATACCTGAGCATTTTGCAAAATCATTTGCTGAGTGGGGCCAGTAATTTTGGTTTTAATGGTGGTGATGTAAGTAGAAAACCAAAATTAAATTTTATCAAGACAACGACCCAAAGTATAAGGAGCTCACGGTCAGGACGTGGCTACTTTACAACTCCAGCAAAGTGCTAGATACACCAGCCCAGACCCCAGACTTAAACCCGATTGAAAATTTATGGGTAAATTTAAGTAAAAAAGTGGAAAAAAGAAACCCCAAGAACTGAACCTAACTTGTTCAGTACGTTAAAGAAGAATGGACCGATATTCCTTCTAATTATGACCTTAAAAAACTAATGGGGTCGATGAAAAGAAGGTTAAAGGCAGTAATTGATGCTAAAAATTGTCACACCAAATACTAAGCAAACATTTTGCAGTCTCTGAATTTTAAGAATCCTTAAGTTTATATGGTAATATTAATGTATATAGATGTGTAAACACTTTCTTGACAGTAATTTTTGTGTCCCTTTTAGTTTTTGTTATTTTTATTGCTGTTTTAAAGTATAATTAAGTATTATTTCTTTGCTATTTGATTCAATAATAATGAATTATTATAAATTAAAAAATAAAAGTTTAATAAAATTAATAGAAGTGCCTCTATTTGCAAATAAAAAATCGAAGTTGTTGATTTTTTACCTTGTGTAAACACTTTCTTGACATAAAGTTATTTAATTTCTAATATTTCGGGTATTAAAACTTCGAACTCGGTAAGCGAAACTAAAAGAATTCAAAGTTGTTGCAACAATTAAATTGCAAAACATTGAGTTTGAAAAACAGACAAAACAAATATCTTTTTCAAAATTAAAAGTTATGTTAGACCACTTTACTGATTTAACAACGGTAAGAAATAACGTGTTGTGGTAGTCGAGAAATGTATTTAATAAGTTCATACCGTATTTATAAATATCGTATGTTTAATACAGTAATTTATTAATAAATAAACTTTATATTTTCTTTCATAAAATATTTAACAATTCGCTAGTACCACTGCAACCGGTGGTAAAATAGTTTAATTTACGTTTCGAACTTTTACCAGTGAATGTTACCATTTCTCATTGTCATACGTTTATTATTTTTTTTATCTTAAACATGCTAACACAGTAAAATGCACTTAGTGACAGATAAACAGTTCTGAGTTCAGTTTGCAATAAATGTTGACTTTAAAGAAGTAATATTCTTTTAACCCTCACACGGGCGACAATTTTTGCCCCTTAATCAGTACCTTATTAACCCAGGTTAATATTTTTATTCCCTTCCTCTTTCTATGGGCTCTATGGTCTATAAAAACAAAATTCTTACTTCCTGCCTTCCTTTTAATTGTTCTTTGTTGTTTTTTGAATAAATTTTGCAAATTATATTTTTTGCGCACCTGGAAAATAACAAGGGAAATCCCCCATTAGTACGATTTACATTGGAAAACTAAATTTTATGTGAATTGAGCGAATTTCCTTATCAAATTTGTTTGACAATCATATTCAATCAGTACACTTGTGAATTTCATTTGTGTGAAAATGGATCAAAATAAAATTTAAATTTCTTTCAAGTGTGGGCATTATCCATGTAAAGTATTAACACATCACATACAATTAGATAGGTAGATTTAGGGTGTGCAATTCGATACATGATATGCTTGGTCAAAACACAACTAAGATGAAAACAAACCGCTGGCTCTATTTTACAACATCATGGACATGCACACATATTCATATGTAGCTGACTTAATCTTCTGGTCCAATAATACGATTGTCTAAGACAGTCGAGCCAACGCAGAGAGTTTCTTGAAGAGTTGAGGAAGCATTTTTGTACGCCTACAATAACTAGAAGAGCTCGAATTCCTCGAAATGTGGGCAAAGTAACACTAAAAATCGCATTTTAGGTATTCCAATTGATCATTGGATCATCACCTTCTAGCCATTTTTGCCTGATGATACTACTCAGGAAGAATCTTCAGGTGGCCAAAAAATTAGAGGTTCTTGCTTCATATTATGTTATCAGCAAAAAAAAAAAAAAAATTGAAAAGAGCAACACGAAAGAGTTGCATACAGTGAAGGAAGCCTAAGTGCGTAGTTTGACAATGACGAAGTTCGAAACTACTAATCTATAAATGTAATATGTACAATGTACTGTACATAGTACCTTACCTATGCATGTTCATAGAGGTACTGAAATGTAATAAACAACAAATTGGTTTCTTTCGTTCACAAATTTGAAGATGTAGCTTACAGATACCACCCAACCGAAACTGTATGTGCAACATACTCATATGTAAAAACATCGGTATATATGTACATATGTGCATATATATCTATATATTTATATATATACATACAAACTCGTATGCATGTATGTATGTATGTATGTAGCTATGTTTTCCTAAAAAAAAGTAGAACTATAGGACAAATTCAGAATTTTTTCATACAAAAGTTAAAATATTAACCTGGGTTAATAAGGTACGTTTGCTACAATTTGACGAAAAATCAGTCGAAAAACTGTCAAAAGCTATTTTTTCTATATTTTTCGAAAAATATCAAATATTTAGTCACTGAGTCTGAATGAAAAGACCTTTAGTTCAAAAGTATCCAAGATATGATATAATGAAAGTGCCCATATTAACCCCGGTTAATAAAGAACGTGTGACGGTTAAATTAGAGTAATTATAAAATGTAGGGCACCATAGCGCAAGTGGTTAGTGCGTCGGACTACTGAGCCAGCGGTCTTGGGTTCGAATCCCGCCGCAAACACCTAAAAGTTTTTCACAGTGCCCACCTCTTTCGAATGTCTGACAAGCATCGAAGAGTATCATTTGTCACGATTAAGCTTCTCAACTCACCGTTCGGAGTCGGCAAAAAACTGTAGGTCCCTTCCATTCGTGCAAAAATATAACACGCACACACAAATGGTTGCGAGAAGCAGGCCCAGGTTCACCTCGAGCTGTAGCGCCAACTAAGTAAGTATAAAATTTTATAAATACGACTTCAGCAATTTGTTTTTTTATTATTTTACTGTAAAAACTAAACTTGAAATCGTTGAAGTTTGCACCTGAATCGTCGTGCGCCATTTAGCTCTCAAATGTTACGTGGGAGTGAATTCCGAAAACGGATAACAACAATGAAAAGCTGCCTCTCAGATGTTAAATAATAGGCGTGTTTTTTTTTGTAACCTATATAGACTTCGAAAAAGCTTTCAGTGCAAAAATAAGACTCGATAATAATCCAGGCTAAGGTTTTGTTATATTTTACATGGGTAAACATGCTGCTGACACATGTTTAGCCTATACAGGTTACAAAAAAAAACACGCCTAATGTCAATCGCGGAAGCTTAAAGCAAGCAGATCTATTAGACGCCGGAAGCTGGAGTTGTTCGAACAGATACATTATGTATGTGTGTATGTTGGTTACCTACATTTAAGAATGCTGAAAAGGAGCGTGATCGTGTGAAATTGGATATATGTATGTATGTACATAATATGTATATGTAATAGGCAAATTGCGAATCTTGAAATTCATTCAAATTTCATTAAAATTACCAGCACAATCCTCAATTCATTGATGAATATTAATGCCATCAGCATAAAATGTGCCTCGATGAGGTTAATATAGCGTAAGTAATATCATTTATTCACAGTATTACTGAGAATAGCAGAGGCCCTAAGATCGATTCTTGAGGAAGAAAGTCAGATAGAACACCCTCTAGGGATACAGCCTGTTAGATGGTCACTTTTCTGTTACTGATATTACTGTACTGAATTCACAATTCGACACCCGCTGTTTCGATCATTATTACGATAAGAAAGAAAAACATTTTAAAAAAAAACTTAAATCTTACTATGCGCAAAACAAATACGTTTTTCATTTAATTGTTTGAAGTCCTTACCATCTGGTTTTAATCCAAATTGAAAAACATTTCCCACAAACGGATACGGCGTTGGGCCGGGTATCATCTCCATAATTCCAGCCACATGATCCACATAGTTTAACACCCTCAAGCCTTTGTAAAAGAGCACGGATAAAACGATGATAAGTAGTAAGAACAGATACATCTTTTGTTCATTCAACCCACTTTCATGAATACGTTAATGTTAAAAAACTGCCGAATAATAACTAACCAACTGCCCATATAATTTGGACATTTAACCCTAAGATCAAAAAAAAAAAAAAAATTGCAAGTTATTATCGGTATCGGCTTTTGTTTAGAATTTCATAATAATCGTACGATAAAAAAATATATAAGGTACACCGACAAGCAGAAGGTGACACGGTGAAGATTAGTCACTCTACTGCAGAGAACAAATATCTAGTACACCTACACTGTACTCCTTATCAATATTGCTGTGAACATTGCACTGGGTAGGCCAAAACATGCGAGTATATTGATATACATAGGTTCTATTGACTGGTTTATAATACTTCATACTTACTCTACGTAAATGTTTCAATCAATTATAATAGATACGCAAAGTCAAAGGTCAAACGCTTATAAAGATACTCAAATGACGACAGTTTATGATTTACCTACAGTAGCACCGCAATGTAGTGAGCTACTTGCAACGTTTTTTTTTTTTTTTATTTCTGATACTTATCGAGACTGACACTTAGAAGGAAGCCATAAACCGTCACCCTGCTGCAGTCGCAAGCTAAATAACTTTCTTCTACGCAGCTTCAAGGTAAGGTGTTTACTATCAGTGATGCTCTTGCAGTTATCAGTGGAGTGACATCATATTTAAAACATATAACTTTCCCCTTGAGCACTTTGTAATGTGCACTTACATCGCTTTGTAAGTGCCGATGGAAGAGCTGCATGAGGACGTCTTCCAATTTCTTGTTAACCTAATGAAAATTGTGGAAACTCTAGCGTCTAGTCAACAATGCAACCACGTGGTTTGTTTTCGATACCAAAATCTTCCGAACTTTTCAAACCATACTTAATATTTGATAAAAAAAAAAAAAACTATTCTCGAAGTTGAAACCGAAAAGAAGCTTTAGTCTGAAAATGGCTACTCGTGCCGGCAAAGTTAGAATCTGCGTCGAAGCTCATTTGTTACGTCGCATGGCGTCGCTGTAATTAGACCAATCATATCATATGGTTGTCCGGTGTGCCTCAATGTAGTGTTTATTCTAGAGATGCCGCGAAAAGTGATTTAGCCGAATACAGAATACCGAATTTTTGGCCATGCTCTCGGCCGAAGCGCCGAATATTCAGCCGAATCCATTCGCCAAGAACTTATAACTTAGCAAACCACCAACTACTACAAGATGTAAGCACACAAAAGCGAGCTGTGTCTTTGTACATAACAGATAACGAATCTTTAAACAATTTAACACCTTCTCAATGGGACCTAATGAATCAATGCATGAAACTCCTCAAACCGTTCGAAGAGATTACTAAAATAACAAATGCAGGTATTTCCTGCATCTCTGATATGAAGTGATTCCACATGTTGTTACCTTGTTGAAATACCCGAGGAAGGAAGAGACAGCAGATGGAGCAACTTATTTAGAATGATATTTAGAATGAGATCACTACAAGTTGAGCCTTAAAAAAACGGTTCAACTTTGATGAGAACGAAAAATATCTGGTTGCCACTTTTCTTGACCCTTTTTTTAAAACTAGTTTCCTAGAATTAGTTCAAATGGAAGAGCAATACGAAAAATTCTTCCAGAATCCCTGAAAATTAGTTGTGCTGAGTCTAGTTCTAGTTCTACCAGTACCGAGGACGATTCTTCTCCAATTCGTAATAAAAGAAACACCACAAAAAAAATTATAGGACCAATGAAATAGACGGCAGTTTCTGGAAGTGTTTTGAGGAAGTTTCTACAGGCAATATTCAAAATGATGAACATGAGGCAAGAAATGTAATTTTAAATGAAATTGAGTTTTATTTAAAAACTGTTCACCAAGATCAGACGGCAGACCCTTACAAGTGGTGGGCAGCAAACGCAAAACAATATCCAGTCTGACTACATTCGCTAAGATTTTTCTGTCGTTTCCTGGCACTAGTGCACCATATAGTGAGAGGCTATTTTCAGAAGCTGACATTACTTATGAGGAGAAGCGCAATGTTTTGCTACAAACAAGTTCTGAAAAAGTTGCCTTCATTCATCACAATTTATCACTAATAGGATTTTAAGTATTAAAATAATAATTTATTAATAAAATGGATACATTTTGTAGTTACATAGATATGCGTTTTTTTGTTCATGATTTGCCGAATATGCCGAATACCGAATAGTAGCCGAATATTCGTGACATCTCTAGTCTTTTCATTGGAAGTACAGTGGATTCCGCTTATTTGGGACACTTCGGTCCAGATCGATTTTGTCCCAATCAAGCAGCTGTCCTAATAATGCGATGTGACAATCAAGTAAAAAATCAATCTATTCTGTTCTATTCTTGCCCATTTGTCCCAGTTAAGCGGCTATCCCGATTATCCGCCGTCCCAATAAAGCGGCAACTGAATAGGATTGAAAATTTCCTACTACAGCCAGCTGCAGACCACAATACGACTCAAAAGTTAAATACCAAAATACTAGTTCACCTAAATATGTTTTGTTTTTATATCTGTACATATGAACAAATCATTATATCATCATCATCATTATATTTAAATCGCTAGCGCAAGAGCTTGTGATTCCTCCCGAGAGTTTATTCCTGTACCGGTTTCAATGATTCTTACACTGATCGAAAGCTTATCAACTGAACTTTGCTCATCAATATAAAAAAATTGAAAAAGTCCATATGAGTAAAGTTATTAAGAAAAAAACATTATTACCTATACATACGAGTATGTATAGGGTTTCTACATGCGAGATTCCTCGCACCTGAACACTAGTATCTATTATAGTTTTAATTGAAACCTTACATCCACCACTAGGCACTAAAACAGCAAGATGATATGCAGGCATAACTACACACGAATTAACTTCCATGCCCAAGTAACCATGCAACCAGAAAAGCTATCATTAATTAGTGAAGTGAACTTTTTTGCGAATCACCCGTATCATGGTATTATATTCGCAACTGTCATTTAATTTGTTTTTTTGTTGTTGCAGCAGTTGTTTCACAGGCGAATGACACATTCGCTAACCATTGTTGAACACTGTCAACATTCAACTACCATTGATGGTTTTTGATAAATAAAAACTAGGAGCTTATTAAATCTGGATCCATACACACTCATGTTAAAACAGTGAAAAGTCAAACGGTGAAAATGTCGCGAAAACGTTTCGTAAAGTTCGTACTGTTTTGATCATTCTCCATCAGCTATTCATCCGCCAAGGAAAGCTGCAAAAATCACCGCCGTAGCTGAGAATGTGACTGAAAACCCAGGTGTGTGTCCATTTCAAGATGATCACAGGAATTGGCCTATTCGCAACCGCATTTTGGATAAAGATCTGGGCCTATATGCTTATAAGGTCCAGTTGACCAGCAGACCAATCACAACGCCGTACTTTCGCTACTTATTTAAAATGAAACCGCTTGTTGAATGACCCTATACATGTTTGCAGTTTTTTTAAGATATGTTGGAACGAATCTTTTAAAACTTTTATGCTCATATAGGATACACAGTGTCATCACTTAGGTATATTTATATTGTATAATGCTTTTATTGTTCACAAATTTTAACAAAATCATTTGCTTTATCCTCAAAAACATTTGGTTTGTTTGCAGGCAATAATATATGCAGGTATGTTCAATGTTGTATATATAATATACATTTATATTATAAATATTTATTTTGATGTGACTTTTCTATAGAAAATAATTAATTAATTAAAATTTAAAATAAAGAGTTTTACAAGGATTAGACAAATTTTAACAAATAAGAAAAGAAAAAGACAAGATTAAGATATGAAATGGGTTTTTGATATTCTTTTGCGTTTGTTTATTTCTTTCGATTTTTTTAGATTCTCCAACCTCGAGGTGGTCTTTGTGGAATCGGTGTATTGGAACGTTAGTTTTTACAATACTCCAATATTACTGTCATTCGAAAGATGTCTTCTACATACATATATAGTACACAGGTTTCACCGTGTTCACTGTTTGTTTATTACAACTACACTAACTCTAAATGAGTTTTGTAGTCTCTGAATTTAAGATTCTGACCCCTGATTCCATCTAATCTTGGGGCTTTGTGAATATTGGACTCTTTTATGCTTGCCTGAATTGAGTTTGATAATACGCTGGTCCCTCGCTTTGCGTGGGGGTTAGGGGAATTAAAAGTCTCGCGCAAAACGAGGTATGGACCTCGTGTAATTTAGGGGGTTGCGTTCTTGAAAAGTAAAATATCAGCATTTATGTGTGAGATATCATCGAAATTTTTTATTCCTTTGAAAGTCCTATCGATGCCATTATGTATGGAATATAACATTGTTCAAATGTCCGCCGCAGCTTCTCCGGGTGGCGCGCATTCGAAATGTCCAATTTTCCATGACTTTGGCGCAAAAATCAGGCTGAATTGGAGCGATGGCATGGGTTATGTTGGCTTTGATGGCCGCTGTGGTTTGTGGCTTATTCGAATAGACCTGCGACTTCAGAAAACCCCACAAAAAAAAGTCTAACGGGGTCGAATCGCACGATCTTAGTGGCCAGTTCACATCACCTCCACGTGAGATGATCATGCCCTCTAATCGCACGTGCAAAATTTCCAATGTGGCGTGAGCTGTGTGGCACGTAGCGCCGTCTTGTTGAAACCACATGTCGTTGGTGTCTATATGATCCAATTCAGACCAAAAGAAGTTCGTTATCATCGACCTATAGCGCTCGCCGTTGACGGTGATGGCCTGGCCAACGTCGTTTTCTAAGAAATATGGACCAATGACGTCGCCAGCCCAAAAGCCACACTAGGCAGTGACTTTTCGGGATGCATTGGAAGCTATTAGATCTCATGTGGATTGGTATCGTCCCGAATTCGACAATTTTGTTTGTTGACGTACCCGAAATGGGCCTCATCGCTGAAGATGATTTTTCGATGAAAATTAGTGTAAGTTTCCAACTGCTTCTGACCCTATTCAGCGAACACACGTCGTTGTCTATGGGGGTTTATCTTCAGCTCCTGGGTCAGTTGAATTTTGTACGGGTGCAGGCCCAAGTCACGATGCAAAATTCGCCAAGTTCTGGTCTGCGAAAGGCCGAGCTCTTGTGAGCGACGCGAAATCGACTGCCTCGGATTCTACTTCACACCCTCACGGACAGGGCGATGTTTTCGGCAAATCTTGCATTTCGTCGACATACGGGTATTGGTTAATCGTTTACTGAACCAGTGGACTCAAATTTATTCACCACACTGCGAATAGTCCTCTCGGAAGGATAATTATGGCGACCGTAAAATGGGCGAAGTGCGCGGAACGCTGGCCGAACAGAACACCCATTTTGAAAACACAATTTTATTATTTGCATGTGTTGTTGAACGTGGGCACCGTAGTGCAAGTGGTTAGTGCGTCGGACTACTGAGCCAGCGGTCTTGTGTTCGAATCCCGCCGCAAACACCTAAAAGCTTTTCACAGTGCCCACCTCTTTCGAATATCTTACAAGCATCAAAGAGTATCATTTGTCACGATTAAGCTTCTTAACTCGCCGTTCGGAGTCGGCAAAAAACTGTAGGTCCCTTCCATTCATGCAAAAATATAACACGCACACACAAATGGTTGCGAGAAGCAGGCCCAGGTTCACCTCGAGCTGTAGCGCCAACTAAGTAAGTAAGTTGAACGCTGTATCCGTCCATGGTGATTTGGCAAAACTGACTGAATAGATGACAGCCAATTTGACAGATGTTGCTTCAACAATACGGCCGCTATCAACTGTCAAAGTTCGGAACTCCCTATTGGAAGACCCTTTCGTAATAAGAAGTATTTCATAAATATTTTATTTAAAAAAAAAATGATTAAAAAAAAAAGAACAACAAACTAAACAGTTATTCAAACAAAACAAGTTACAAAATTTATTTAAGATAAATAAATTATCTACAAAATTTCTTATGTCACATTTGGTAGACGTTTGAAAAATCTGTCACCACAGATTGCTTTCCATTTCTTAGACTTTTCAATGAGCAATTCCCAGTAAGGTACTAAGGCAGTCCTTACTGCCGTGCACACACATGCAGATACATATGTATGTATGAAGCAAAGAAAAACGTGAAAAATCTGTCAAGACAAAAAAATACGGAAATATTAAGGGTAACAGAACATAACGTGTCATAATTCGCACAAAGCGAGGCCGCGCAAATGCATTTCGCGCAAAGAGAATCCGCGCAAAGCGAGGAATCAGTGTAATTGGATTTCTGTAATGAAAGGTTTTAATTAGCCTGTTGATTTGCCATTTTCGCAAGAGTGCTTCGAGTTCGAAAACTGAAAAAGAGGTGCCTTCGTAAGTACCTATAACAGATTCGAACTCGATGTTCCAAAAACACCGGTAATACATAAAGAAAATGGACCTCTTCGCGTACTTTTTGTACGTAATGTGCGATAGGTATGCAATTTTTAACGGCCATTTCCATAGGAGGCTTCGATAATTTTAACACGTTGTGCCACTAGTTAATGACTGAAGATGATAAAACTAAAACTATTTCTTATGAACGGGGACGGATTTCTAAAGTTGATTAGGTTTGAAGCCAAAACAAAACAAAACTTATGCTGATGGTACATCCAATATGGTGGTACACGCGCACAACAAACACAAGACGTCACACCCTGAAACATACATACAATAAGTCGACTAATTTCAGGAGCTGATGTCAAAACACATTGCGAAGCTATAATATTAGCAGAAGACTGGACGCAGAAACAGTAAATCATAAAAAAATCATCTGACACAAAGTTCTGTGAAAGAAAAAAATTTAAATTAGAAATAGTCTTCATTATTCTGGATGCCAACCATAGAGTTGATTATAACCTTATATCATCGGAGCTTCCTAGCCCTACGCGCACCGATCTGTCTGTCTCTCTATTAATCTTGTCACAAGGGTATTCATATCATAACCCCTTGAGCATGAGTGAATTATAAAAAATAAAAAAAAAAAAATATACACCACACAATTCACATAGTTCTTGGCTACAATAATTCATTGGATGCTGCTACTCAGGGGCATACCAATCGGAAATGGCGCCTGGGGCACGCATCAAAGTTGCGCCCCTTCGTAAATTTTTTCAATATAAAAAACAGATACTCCGTCTGAATAAAGCAATCATAAATCTTATTTACAAAACATATTTATTTTCTATTTTATAGCGAAAGTAAGTGCGTAAAACCGTTACACTACAATTGCACCTTTCTGACCTTCTGCGACGCAAACTATCCGTTTCTTCTCGCTCTACACTGAGCAAAGCTAGGTCGCATACCCTTTCTTGACCCATTTTAGCTCTCAAGTACTTTTACTTTAGATGGCGCTACAGCTCGGGGTGAACGGGCCTGCTTCTCGCAACCATTTGTGTCTGTAGAGGGGTCAAAAATGACCAAGAGTTTTATTGATTCAAGGAAATAATCAACATTGCTGGGTTCGGTTCCATCGCATGTAGTGAGTGACTCCCTGTGACCTCGTAATGTTAGATTTTGAGAAGCAAGAAATACGATACAGTGAAGAATTTGTTTTGATACTGGACGTCCAATGGAAAATGACATCACACATAAGTATTGCGTTAGTTCCAATTTTGTCTACTGAACAGATAAGTTGTTGGATGTATTGTGGTTTTTTTTATTTTCAAATTTGATAAGTGGCGGTTTTGCGCGCCCCTATTTGAAAATGCGCCCAGGGCACGTGCCCTACCTGCCCACCCAAGATACGCCTCTGCTGCTACTTCCATATGCATTAGCATTACCCACATCTCTGTCCCATCTGCCTCTTGAGTCTCTTGCTCCATCATTTGTCATTTACTACACTGTCGAAGGAACGCTTTGCTAGGCTCTCGGATCCCCTCCTTTTACTTGTTTCGCTCTTCTTACAGTACGTCTATGTTGATATGTACAGTGTACATAGTAACGATACGGTTTTCAAATGACTAAGTGCATACATACAATGCTCTCTATCAACCCTTTTTCAAAGGTCACATGTGGCAATACGATGGCTTTGAGAATATTATGTTGATAGCGAAACAACAAACAAATGATCAGAAGTTGTGACTTGCAAATTGCATATTTTATTAAAAAAAAAAAAAAAAACAAAATAAAGTAAATGTACGAACTGTATAGTTTCTATACATATAGAATTGAAGGCTACCTACCATATCAATCTACAAAGTAGAACACCTCCTGGTTGCTTTTTGAATTACATGTTATTTTGAGACTGACAGCTCTTTGGCACTTAATTGTCAGAAGCACATGATTGGATATCCGCAGTATAAAATGAATCGATTAACTTCTGTACAACGTTGGATAATATTGAAAACGTATTTTCAAAGAAAGTGGTGTGTTGCTGAAACGGTGCAGATTTCGGTCCAAGTATGCAATAACCGAGCCTGCTGTATGTAAGGTTGTGAAGAAAATTCTTCAGATTTGCATACTGATGCTAGTTAACATAATTTATCCTGTCCCAGAACATTGCTGCCATTTTGTCTTTTTATTATATAGTTTTTTACTTACACTTTACCTGTTTCTTTTTTACCCTCTGGGCTGGGTATCGAGGTTGTATCTTTATTATTAGATCAATCATTTTTTCAGGAAGTTTTTCCAAGTGTTTCTGTCCGGTTGATGGGCGAGTACCGATTTTCTCCAGTTTTTCTCAATATTTTTTTCGGATCGTCTTGGATCTTCCTCTTTTTTTTCCCCTTCTGCCTTCGTTTTCCAAACTTTTTTTTTATCTTCCAGGATTTTCCTCGTCGATCCCAAATTTTGGGTTTTTCCTCTCTTCTATCAGTCTCTTGAGGCTTCAGCTAAAAAATGATATTCTAGTACTTCGCGTGATTTCTTAACGATCTAAGAAATTTCTTTGAAGGGCAGCGTTTTATTGAAGACTGAATTCTTTCATTTTAGATCATCTTCTGAGTTACCTTTGCTTTTAATGATTCCAAGCTAACCTGCAACTGTAACTTTTGTCTTTTTGACATTAAGTATTATAATTACGTTTTCAAATAAAAACACACGATCACTTTATAAAAATTATTTATTAAGCTATCTTCGCTTTATTTTACTTTTTGCTCGTAGCCAGTCGTCAACATACTGCGCCGACTTTACATTCTTTTTCTTATATATACTTAGGTAGGACAAACATTCCTACTCCTACCCTTTTACATCGTACATACTAGGATATACATAAGATCCTTACGGTTGTACACAACGATCGTTCGTTGGTGTCCTCGTACTGTTTACACAGCTGCGGTCTATTGCGTATGAGTATGCACTTTGCATCGCAATCGTTGGGCTGCGTATTTTATGGCGAGACGTACCCTTTTTGTGTACCGCTAGGTAGTCTGCGGATTTATTGCTTACAGTTCGGCCACGCTATATTGTTCAAGTGTCCTCACTGAACCCTTGTACGGTTCTGCTGACCGTCCATCGTAGTTAGGATTATCGGGGGGGTGTACTTTACACCTTAACAACCACCTCTTCCGTGAGATGTTCAGTGATCGTTATAAACTTAAAAATAGAACAGCGTGTCCTTTTATATTTTAATATTGTAGTGTACATTACACAAATAACTGCTTATTGCAGTTGGAACACGATGTCCTTAAATGTACTTTACATTTACTAAACGTGAGTGTACGTTACACAAATGACTGCTCGTTGCCGTTGGAACACGATGTCCCTAAATGTACTTTACATTTACTAAACGTGAGTGTACGTTACACAAATAGCTGCTCGTTGCAGTTGGAACACGATGTCCCTAAATGTACTTTACATTTACTAAACGTGAGTGTACGTTACACAAATAGCTGCTCGTTGCAGTTGGAACACGATGTCCCTAAATGTACTTTACATTTACTAAACGTGAGTGTACGTTACACAAATAGCTGCTCGTTGCAGTTGGAACACGATGTCCCTAAATGTACTTTACATTTACTAAACGTGAGTGTACGTTACACAAATAGCTGCTCGTTGCAGTTGGAACACGATGTCCCTAAATGTACTTTACATTTACTAAACGTGAGTGTACGTTACACAAATAGCTGCTCGTTGCAGTTGGAACACGATGTCCCTAAATGTACTTTACATTTACTAAACGTGAGTGTACGTTACACAAATAGCTGCTCGTTGCAGTTGGAACACGATGTCCCTAAATGTACTTTACATTTACTAAACGTGAGTGTACGTTACACAAATAGCTGCTCATTGCAGTTGAGAATCGACTTACTCAATTCTCTAATCATTGCTCTCTGCTTGCATTTCACTGTCGCTACTATCCTGCACCGCATAATGCTTCATTCTGTCGGATGCGGACACTCCAATATATGGTTTCTGAGATCTCTCAGCTCCAGGCATGTCTCGAATGACGTAACGATCATTCTTGAGAACTTTTACTATCTCATACGGTCCGCTATACCTTGGCATCAGTTTTCGACTTGTTCCGTCATTAAACCCTTTAGGCTTTTTAACCAATACAAACTGACCAGTGTCAAATTTTTTTGCTTTCGCTCGTTTAATATCATAATAATGTTTTTGTTTAAACTGATTTCTTTTGATCTCTTCACCAACAGCTTCCCTAGTATCTGTTATATTAGAGTCGTAACTATCTTGGCATACCTCCTTCGCAAGGAATGAATCGACAGAGTTCCGAGGAATATATCCTAATAACAGCTCGTAGGGAGATTTTTTCGTTGTTGCGTTAACACTACTGTTAAGGCCCAGCTGAATTTGTGTCAACGATTGATCCCACTTGGATTCACATTCAGTGGATGCCGTTAGTGATGACAATATCGTTCGGTTATATCTTTCTGCTTGTCCGTTGGCTCTTGGTGTCGCGGTTGCATTCAGAATACGTCTTATTCCTTTGCCTGCACAAAACTGAGTGAATTTCTTGCTCGTGAAGCAACTGCCACGGTCACAAATTATTCTGTTCGGTACTCCAAATAACTCAAAAATTCCACAAAACGCTTTAATAACAGGTTCCACTTTGGTATTTGGGACAGCTTTAAGAAATACAAATTTAGTGAATCCGTCAATTACAACTAGCAGGTGCGTATTCCTTTTCGTACTCTTTACAAAAGGACCTAAATGATCGACGTGTAAGGTATCAAGTGGTACCGTCCCTTTTTCAATCAAATGAAGTTCTCCGCTCTGTTTGCCTGACGGAACTTTGTTGTACATGCATCCAAGACAGCATGCTACATATCGTTTAATGTACTTTCTCATAGATGGGAACCAATATTTTTTTTGAATCATTTCCAGAGTTTTAACGTCTGAGAGATGGCCAGCTTGGTCATGATGACACATGACAACTTCTCTTCTCACAGTTTTTGGAACTACCCATCTTCTTCCACTTTTAATTTTCCTATACAATCGACTGTTATGTGAAGTGTATTCTTCATGGATATTCACCTCTTCTTTATTTGTTGGAGCCTTTGCCAGAACCTCTAAAAGATATCTACACCTATCATCTCTAAGTTGAGAGGCTAGAATCCAATCTTCTGCCGTTATGTTGACTATCATTTGTTCAAGTTCGTCGCTATCGTCGGCCTCATACACTGCATTTCTGCTGAGTGCATCTACATGTGCCATTTTACATCCAGCTCGATATTCAACCGTAAAATAAAATTCCTGTGTAGATAACCACCAGCGACCAATGCGTGGTACCAAATCTTTTTTTTTAAATGCAGTTCTCAGTGCATTACAATCGGTTATTACTTTAAAATTTAACCCCAGAAGGTAAACTCGATATCGTTTTAATGAACACACCACTGCTAGGGTTTCAAGTTCATACGAATGGTATCGCTGCTCTTCGGCAGTAGTTGCTCGACTGAAATAAGCAACTGGCTTCAATTCGCCATCAATCTGCCTCTGCAGCAGCATGCCACCTATTCCTAATTTAGATGCATCTGTATGTAACTCGGTTTCAGCGAGATGATCGTATAAAGCCAAAACTGGACGATCTGATAGCTTTTGCTTCAGTTCATCAAAAGCCGTTTGCTGGTGTTCACTCCATAAAAATGGTACATCCTTTTTGGTAAGCATAGTTAATGGTTTTGCAGTTACCGCAAAGTTTCGTATAAAACGACGAAAATAACTAGCAAGACCTAAAAATTGTCGTACTTGGTGCACACTCATTGGCACTGGAAACTCTGCTACCGATTTGATTTTGCTTTTACCAGGCTGAATGGTATCAATACTGATATCGTACCCTAAGTAGTAAAGCTGTTGTTTCATAAAATTACACTTATTCAGCCGTAAGGTAAGCCCAGCGTTTCTCAATAACTTTAAAACTTCTTGCAATCGGTGCAAACCTTCTTCGTAAGTTTTGCTTAAAATGAGAATATCATCCATATAGGCCATTGCGCTGGTGAACCGTAAAGGTCCCAACATCTTGTTAATCGTTCGTTGAAACACAGCTGGAGCATTCACCAGCCCAAATGGCATTCGGACAAACTCGTAATGCCCATCTGGTGTTATAAAGGCAGTTTTCTGAATTGAATCCTCTGCGAGCGGAATTTGATAATATCCACTTGCAAGGTCGAGACTCGTAAAATATTTCGAACCTTTCAACCGATCAATTTGGTCATCGATTCTAGGCATCGGGTATTTATCTTTGACTGTTACGGCATTTAGAGATCGGAAATCGATACACATTCTAAACTCCCCATTTTTCTTCTTTACAAGTAATACCGGACTTGAAAATGGTGAGGTCGATTCTCTAATTAAATCATTTTCTAGCAGTTCATCCACAATGCCACGAAGCTTTGCACGTTCGTGGAATGACATGCGATACGGCTTGTAGGAAATAATTTTTTCTTTATCCAAAAATATGGACATTTCTTCGGTCTTTGTTTTCCCTAATTCCATCAGATTTTGAGCAAAGCAATCTCTGTATTCATTGATCAGGCTTAGTAGTTTATCTTTATCGTCTACTGAGATGGCCATATCAATACTATCTTGAATATCTGAAATAGTAAATGGAACTAAATTAGAGGTACTCACAGTCTTTACCAAAACATTGTCTCTATCTGAATCTGCTTCAATTCGTTCCCCTCTTAAAAGCAATTGGTTGGCTTTAAATTCCAGCGGCGTTTGGGACCAATTATGCACTAAAGCTGCTCCGTTGGTTGCATTAATTATGCATCTGGGTATCCAATACTCTTTATTTGGTATAGCTCGTTGCTGTAGTTCAATATATACGTCGTCAAAACAACGATCTTTGTTGTACACCTCTACAAAACCAGCATGATTAGGTGGAATAACCGTGGTTTCACTTGCCCAGAGGCTCACTTTTCTAGGAGGTAACACTTCAACCTCAGACAAAGGAATAGCATCTTTTGCAAATAACCGCACTTCATTATTACGCACTACCATTGTTATATTTTTGCCGTTAACAAATGGTTGGCCAATCAACACGGCTACATTTTGGATGGAATCTGGCACTATTAAAAACTCAACATTCGCACTTGCCAGGTCAACTTTAAGACTAGCTCTAGTTTTGCCAATAACGCGAGAAGAACCACCGCCAAAGCCCGTCACAGTTAGCGTACATGGTTGCATTACCAGACCTAAGCTTTTCGCATCCGATTCGCGAATGGTAACCGCACAGCATCCCGTATCAATGTATCCTTTTACTAACACATTATTGACATAGCAGTCAGCGAAATAGCACTGATGCGGCTTTGTATTTGGTAATACATCCAACGCACCTTCTATCACATTTCCGCGAAGACACTTTTCACTTGTATGTCCCAAGCGATTACATTTTTTACACTCCATTCTGGGCTTAGGACATTTCGAAGAAATATGACCGCGTTGGTGACAATTAAAACAAGAAATCACTTTTGTGTCGCTTCCCGAACTGACTCGATTACCTGGGTCGTGTTTACACTCCTTTCTTGGCTTAGGACATTTCGAAGAAATATGACCGCGTTGGTGACAATTAAAACAAGAAATCACTTTTGAGTCCCTTCCCGAACTGACTCGAGTACCTGCGTCGGGTATACGTACTTTCACTGAGTCAACAACCACTGAGGACAAATACTCGCTGTATAGTTCCTCAGGTGTATTAAACCTTCCCGCTTTCGCATTGTTTTTCAGCACAACACTTCCGAGACCATCGATTAAACACGACACTGCATCTTTTCCCGATATTTTGCAAGCGTGTAGCAAATTCATTTTTGCAAAGTAGTACTCAGTCATGTTTTCAGTTAGTAGTTTAGTACGGTCAACTAACTTTCTTAATGTCGTCGCAAAATCATGAGTGTCTGGAAATGATCTTGAAATAAGTGATTTCCACTCAGTCCAGTTCAAATCGTACGACGACAAATTGTTGTACCAGTCTTTACCGAGACCACTGAGTCTACTCTGCATCTGGTACACAGTTGTTTTATCGTCCCAATTATTAATTGCGGCTAATTGGTCGATTTTGTGTAGCCACTTTTCCGCACTCATATTGGGATCACCGGGACTGAATTCCGGAATGCAGTCGCTCTTTAAAACATATTTCACTACGGGTTCGCGATTAACCGAGTTAGAAGAACGCGCATCCGAATTCACTAAACGTTCCACCAACAATTCGAGACGTAATAAACGTTCATCGTTACAGTCACTGTCTGCGTTTTTCGACACTCTTGTTTTGGAACGCGATTCACTAGGCGATTTACTGTGTCGCTTATGTTTTCCCATTTCGACAGGTAATCTCACCGCTGCACTATAATTACGTTTTCAAATAAAAACACACGATCACTTTATAAAAATTATTTATTAAGCTATCTTCGCTTTATTTTACTTTTTGCTCGTAGCCAGTCGTCAACATACTGCGCCGACTTTACATTCTTTTTCTTATATATACTTAGGTAGGACAAACATTCCTACTCCTACCCTTTTACATCGTACATACTAGGATATACATAAGATCCTTACGGTTGTACACAACGATCGTTCGTTGGTGTCCTCGTACTGTTTACACAGCTGCGGTCTATTGCGTATGAGTATGCACTTTGCATCGCAATCGTTGGGCTGCGTATTTTATGGCGAGACGTACCCTTTTTGTGTACCGCTAGGTAGTCTGCGGATTTATTGCTTACAGTATAGAAGATTTTGGGCTTCTAATGCATCTTTCCATATCTTTAAATTATTTTCCAGTTTGCTTACTGAATTTGTAAGCAATATACCTACTATGTTATCAGCAAACACACACACACACACAATTAGGTGACTAATTGTAGATGTTTATAACTTACTCTTAAGTTTTCCATTCTGTCTTGGCACTGTCTGATTGCGCCATCAACGGCGTAAATGAACAGTAGTGGACTTAGTATGCTTTCAGTTCTTACTGTATAATAAGATCTACTATTGTTAAACAGCAAAATCTTGACCTGCGGTAAAAATGCCTTTATTTTGTTTTTTTTTTCGCTTTTTTTGTGCGGGATGCCAGTATCATTCTTCCGCGAGGGAGCCAGAATTGAAGCGGGTTTTCATAGGCATTCTTTCCGCGCAAATACGACCCAAGAAAAGGAATCGTACACATTGATTGTCGGCCATGGGAAAGTGATTCGCTATTTTGTTTTGCAGAGCGTTGCAGGTTCCTCCAGAATCATGACATAATATTTTGTTTGTGTTTTGTTTTATTTTTTCGTGCTTTTAATAAAGAATGGAGTCCTAAAAAGTGGAATTATGTAGTTATTTATCATTTAATTTTTTTTTTTTTTGTTCAATGTATTTAAATTATTGTCGCCTGTCACTATTGTCAGTTGGTTTTTTTATAGCAGCTGATTGAACTCTCCGTAAATTTTTTCCGTTGATATTTCGCAATCTTTTCGCACTCAATTTGGAGACCACAGGAAAATTTCGTTTCGCATCAGCAGCGTACTAGCACAGATAATATAGTTACTATATTATCTGTGGTACTAGGCTTTACGCTGTGAAATTATACTAATGGTGATTGTATTCGATAAATGTCTTCACTCATTTCTCGCACACAATTATTATCCGGTAGCCGGTACATTAATTCCTTGCGAAAATGTTGACGTATTTTATATTTTCGGTCTCGTGGTTGTTTCGTTTTTTTTTTTGTGCTGTTACTATAACATTATGTTATCCTACGAAATTGATTTTTTTTTAGTTTTTTATCGTTCAATTCAATTTTTAACTCAATATCTTTATATACCTAGTATGTATGTATGCATGTAAAAATGAGCCGTTCGTTTGATACCTCAAAATTCATTAACTAACCATCCGATTGAACTGAAACTTAAACTATATAGGTACTTTTTATAATGTTTGAAGTGTTCATAAATGTTGATAAATGATAAATGTTCGTTCATCAAGTTTTCAAGTTTTCCTATAGATGGCGCTGGAACTCCAAAAATTCAAAACCATCCGATTGAGCTGAAACTTACAGAATATATTTGTTATGAGGTCAGATTGCTCTCGAAGGCAACTATGTTGATGAATAAATGTAACTTTGCCTTAAGGAAACGCTTGTTTTCATTAAAAATCCCGGGACTGAATTATTTAAATAAATAATTTGATTTTAATATGTCGATAAGATCCACAGCGCTTGAATTGCGGATGAGCAATGTCATATTTATTATTGATAGATTCGAAAGCTTCCACGATGCAATGATACGATGACGGATTCTACGAAAGGGGTGATGAAAACGATCTTTTCCGAACAACCTAATCATTTTTTTTTTTTTTTTTTATAATCTACACACGCTAAAGGGGATATGAATACCCTTTTAATGTTTACACACAGCGCGAGCACATGAAGGACGAGAACGAGAGACAGACAGATCGACGTAATGGTAGGAAACTCAGATGATAGGTTTCAATTTCAACTAACTCTATGGGTGGTGTCTTGTATTGTGTATTATTTTTGTACTTGCTTATGATTCACAGGAGTTTTTTCCAGATGTTTTTTTAATATAGTTTGTGCGATCAATTTCTTCAGCCATATCCAACATCCTACTGCCAGTGTTATGCCTTCACAGTAGGTTTCGATATTAACTTCTGAAACTGATCAACTTATTTTTATTTCGTGAGAAATAAATGCTTCGAAGACATCTGGATTCGAACTGTGAACCTTTCGCATGACAAGCGACGACGACTACCACTACGCCACGGCCACCCACAACCTCATAACCTTAAACTCACTACTTTCGTGTTAAAAGTCGTGGATAGTCCATTGAACTCTTACGCATGCTGTCCGTTTTCAATCGCAGACATTCTTCCGAATCTCTGAGAAGGATTTGTCATTTTTATCATTTGTCGTATTGCATCAACGACACGCCTAAGTAAATAAGGAGCAGACGACTTGAGGAGAAAACATCTAAATCACTACCAGCAGGTAGGTACATGTTAAGTTATGGGGTGGCGGCTTAGCCTCACATAGACCAGTGTTGGTCCATAGGTAGGTACCAGGTAGGTACATACTCGTAGTTAATAATTATCTGGTAAAACGTTGAACCAAGGTAGCTTGAGGCTCAAATGTAATAGGATATTACTGGTAATTAGGGTCAGTCTGGACCCACAAAAGTATAGAGTAGAGAACAGTTACCACTCCTTATTTTCTCAGCCCACTTAACCACCCTGACCCAACCAAACACGCAGTTGTACATAGTCATGGATGTTTCTAAAAAAAATACTAAAATGTATTTTGTCGTATACTCGTTGCTATATGGTATGTATTCTTCTTCGATATGACTTTGTGATTCGCTTTTTTTTAGGTTGTTAAGTTTGTTTTCTCGACCCAAGGATAAGCGTGTTCTAGTTAAATGACATTTTTCTGTGATTTCACTCATCATCAATCAATTTGCTATTTAGGTAACTTTTTTCTTTTCATTTTCTGTTATCATCTTAGCTGTAGCATCATCAGTGTGAGTAGCCTTCAAAATCTCTTAGGGCGCGGCCTTTCCGAAAACAAATACGAATAATGTTTCCACAAGATTGACACCTTCTTGGGTTTTATTTAACTTTAAAGCTAATTTACTGACTTTCTTTTCGATTTCGACTTCGTTTTATCATTTGTCAATTTCTTAGAAGGTTCGTCTTTTTTCTTTCTCCCTGTTTGGGTGGAAGGACCCAGATAGTCAGTGCAGCGCGATACTCCTTCTTGTTTGAATTACTTGTATGTACGTAATTTCTATTATCATCTAACCTTAGTCCCATCCATTATGCTCTTGTCTATTTATGTAACTACGGATCGACGGATCCTTGTGGTACAAACATTGTCTTGGAAATTGACATATTTTGGTTCCTATTGTGTGACTTTATTTGCAAGGGGGGTGGAACTCTTTCCCCCCTTCAAGACGTGTGACATGTCGAGTCGTCACTTGTCTTGCCTATGGTAAACTGGATTGAAAAAGGGAACATATTGAACAAGAACGGATGCCATGGAATAACATTAGAAGCAACGAATTCCCAAATCGGATTAGTAGTCTATTAGTGGTGACAGCAATAATGCGATTGCGTTGCATTGGATGAAACACGTTAGATACAAGGCATACCCATTCACATGTACTATATGTACATATGTATGTATATTTTGTATCATGCCCAGTAGGTATAGTAAAGTAAGCAAGCTTATTTCTGTATTTCTCGTTGAGTCCTTCTGTATCGTTGAAAACAAATTAAATAGAACAGCGATGGGATTGCCTATGGGATTGGGTAGGTTCGCAGGTTGCGGTATGGTGCCAGGTACCAGCGTATGGCTGGGAATGTATTCGGTTGGACTTAGGTAATTGCTTGAATAATTTTTGGTGTATATGAGCTTGTTGATACTATGGTGTTCTCGAAATCAGTAGCAGAACAAAGTACATAGGGGCCTTGTAGTTGCGCATCGCTTTTGACTCATTATAGTGAAATTACCGAAGGGTAGGTAATTAAAGTCTGTATATTTAGGTTGATAATTACAGGAATTTGTTACGTTCGCATAGGATTAAATTTAATTTCCCATACCTACCTGCACTATAATAATGACTCGAGGCATAATCATTGTGAAAGAAAAAAGTGGCGCAAAAGTCATCATCTGACTAACTTCCAATTGCCATCGTCTATTCCTCAAACCATTCAACAGACAGGCAACATACGAGATACAGTGGCGAGCAAAACTGGCAAGAAGCCCATTTCTAAGGCTGATACGTGATACCTAAATGACCAGTGTTCCTTTAGTTACCCAATTATTAACATCCTCTTCGTACAATCGGTGTACCAAACATGTGATCCTGGTGGCGTTACAAAATTTCCACCTTGAATATTTTTATCAAATAACAAAATCACAAAGGAATACAAAAAATAAAACACTTTTGTCCATTTGTTTTCTTTAAATGTATTTTATTATTTAGTGATTGAGTTTATTAAACAAATTAAAAATGTATTTCCAAAAACATTTCGAAGGAGAGGGAACTCAAAAAAAGGGCTAACAAAAAAATCACATCAATCCTTCTATTTATAGAATTCAGGTCCACCCAAAAATACTTCGAAATCCAATTGATGGTGTGGGGCAGAGTGTTCTATGATATCCGGTGAAAAAGGGGGTTTTGATTTTCTTTTTGATAATTATTTTCCCAGCGACGAAAATTTAAAAGATCCTAGAAGAGATGATTTTTAGGCAAAACTTTGTTTTTGTTTCAATAATATTTATGTATGTATGTATGTTACTTTTTTGTCGTTTGTTTTGTATTAAGAAAAGAAATTAATTTATTTTGCTTTTTGAAAAATATTTTAATATTTTATTTTAGGGTAATTTTTTTTTTTATATTTTATTATTTTAAAGCTGCAAAATTGTTAACACAATTTAAGTAGTTGAGTTTTTCTTTCTTAAGCACAAAGTTAGAACTCCAGAAGAGATAACAGACGTGGCACTCTGTTTTTTTTTTTTGTTTTTAAGTAAATGACTTAAACCATGATGACTTACCGGATGGGCGTGGAGTCTTGGATTTGCAGGATTTTTTACGTGCCTCCTGGCTTGTAGATGATTCACGTGATTCTGTCTGCATTGCCTCATCAGTGTCATTTAGTTGAGCTTTGAATTTAGTCTTAAGGTTAATTATCTAACGGAAAACAAAAAACATAAATTCATTAATCATGTCGAATACAAATGTATCTGCATAAATCATTTAACAATAATAATTCAACTCTTGTCCACAGAAAATGGAATAATTGTGCCCCAAAACCAACGGCCATAAATGTGCGAGGCGAGAATCCTTTTTTGCTGAAACATCTAGTAATGCCTACAGATTGAAAATGAAAAATTGCGTTATGAATCAAATCGGAAATTCCATGGAGCGTGTTATACTGTGATGTGTGTAAGTGGATGTGGATCAAAGGTGCGTGCGAAAACAAATTGACGACGAAAAATTCATTCGATTCGAGGAACGTGTACATAAATACTCACGTCGTAATAAAACATTTTCCAAAAGTAAATGCGGCGGTAAGCGAAATCATCGATTTCAATTTGTGCTCGAATAATCGAGGCGAAAGCGGTAATAATTCATTAAATTCACAGCTCCCGAAAGGATTTCGTGTAACAATACATTCCAAAATAAAGATCATGTTGGAATAATTAAAACAGCAGATGTTTTATGGGTTCAAGTAGGACATGTCGATATGTATACACATATTTAAGTGTTTAATAATAAAATATTTGATTTGGATAGAAGCATTCGATTACCAAAAACTATGAGTAAATTCACAAATGTCAAATATTTGTGCAGTGATTCGGTATCACTGCTGCTAATGATTGGCGTAGTATAAATAAAAACTTTAATTGATAAAATGATCGCAAAAATGATACTGTCTTATACAAAATGCGTGAAGCAAGGCGTAAGCGCTTTAAGAAAAATCATGCATTACTAAAACTATTAGAAAATAAAAACATTCAGTTTCCTGCGACATTTTACATCAGTCGATCACTGGCATCAACAACTTATCACGAATTTCCTCGATGCTTGGTTGCTTAATTGTTGCGCATCAGTTTACGCAACTTTGCAATAATGAACAGTTGACATTGAAAGTGATGCCAATGGTTTGCGTTCATGAACATTTGGCAGGGATGATTAAGCAACGTCAATGCAGTGATGCGTTTCTGAATTTACCCTATATTTTTGAAATTCTATCTTCCTATGTTGGCAGCACTGTAAATCGAGCAGCTGTCAATAAGCGCACGTTTGCAAAGTGTCAGATCTTAGTTTCCGACAGCACATTTACAAAATGGGTCGTTTAACCACCGCTCAACGGATTAAGATCGTCCAATTATTATACAGAAATTTAAAAAAATTTACGAACTATGTTTCGAAATGTGCGAGAAGATTTTAATCAATTTATTCGTCCTTCATAGCGAGCAATTTGCAACGTAGTGAAAAAAAACTGAAATCATTGGAGATAGGGTAAGTTAGAGTGCAGCCAAAGACCCGGAAGTGTCAATTCGTCGGGTTTTACAGCTCAAGAAGCTTGGGCTTGTTGGCGCATTTTGACCACGGACTTGCACCTACACCCGTTTAAAATTCTGTTTACATAGAAGCCAGGAGACAATGGGCGGCTTTCCATTATGAACATAGCGGTAAATTTTATTTTTTTCTTCTGGTCTGTTTATGGTCTAACACCAACTAAATAACACAAATATATTTTTTTTTTGCGAAGAAATAAACTTTTTTTTTCCCCCTTCTAACATCGAAATAGCAAAAAATGCTAATTTTATAAGAAAATTGCATGAAATTGCAGGCTATTTGTTTTCAGCGGAGGTTTTAATAAAAATCTACTTTTAAAATTTCAATTATATATTTTTCCAAAAATCGCCATAAACATGTAAAAGAGTTTTTTTTAATTAATCAAAAGGATCACTTTTATTTTTTTTCCTGATATTCCTACCCAGTCAGCAAATATATTAAAGTAATTATCATTTCTAAAATTCCTTTTTTTACTACACGCCACTGGAACTCGATACGTAAGGATCCCATCCAGACCTACAAAAGGATTGTCAGGGTCGCTGTGGTTCACTTTTTTGTGAACGAAACCCAAACAATCATTTACGCCTTCCAATAAATCGGTGTGTATGACTGTGTCCGGTTTCACGCGTTTTCTGATTACTGGGACAAAGACTTCAGCACTACATACATTATCTGGACAAATATCCAGCCTCAAGTTTTTGGACCCATCCTCAATTAGTCCTAAGACCCAGAGCTCGTCTATTCGCCTTCCTTTATTGAACTGTCCTTCTTCCAAATTTGCTTTCATCAATCTAGACAGATTTGCCTGGTCCACCGATTAATTCATAAGTCTCAAACGTTTCTAAAAACTATATAACTATTGTCTCTCGAATATAGTCCGCTGAGACAAACATATTGGATAGAAACAAAATCTTCCACCTTTACTGTTACCTGAGAATATTTCCTCGCCAAACAGTACATTAGGCAAAAAATATCTGACTTACTCTAAACAGTTACCAACAGCGTAGCTTGTTCTGATTGCTCAATTGGACTTTGTGCATCTGAGCTCCCCAATTGGACACACACATAGATCTTCCTGGGAGTCCTACCGGACACAATTTTGCTGTTGGTATTAACCTGGCTCGTCTTCACCTACTTAAACCTACTTGTTTTTATATATAAGCGATAAACAACGTTGTAAGAAAGGAAATATACAATATTACCAAGTTCTCTAAATAAGCGTGCTATATTCCACTGATTTCTAATTTCTTCAGAATACTACCGATCCTTTGTGTGAAGTGGAGGGAGTCCCACCCGAAGTACTAGCCTACAACTTTAAATCACTTCTATTATTCTAAGAGCCGACAGCAAATTTTGGGAGTGTAGGTATAACCAAAACCGCTTTAGAAAAAAGCCTTTCATTTTTTGGATTCTAAAAGTTATCGATAAGTATGTATGTATGTAGGTTCTTTCAGAACACTTGTATCGTCCACGATGTCCAAAAGTGACCAGTCTATGGAAGGCTTGTTCAATGTGCTCGATAACAACAGAAACTCTAAATGCCATTTAAAAAGTACAAGTGGTATCGTTACTCAAAAGCTCCCCTTCAACACAGATTGCTACTTAATGCTAAAAGGCACGTAGGGCCATCGTTGATTTTTTTTTTTGGAATCCACATTGCTGTACAGCAGCTGTAGAGCACCCTGAGACGGTTATCCAAGCCTATAGTCTTCGTTCACTATACAGTCTATTTATAAGGAAAGCACTACAAAACGAAGCCAACAATATTCCAGGGGCCAAATTCCGCAAGCGTGAGTAAGGTAGTGTACACAGCAAAACTCACGCTTGCGGAATTTGGCCCCACGACGAGGAAAACCTAAAGCTATGATCTTGGCTGTGCAGATTTTTGGCCAAATTTGGTCAAATTTTGGGGAAAAAAGAACGAGAAAAAGACTCGAATTTAAGCTAGGTACACACATGCGATTGCAGTCGCACGACTATTCAGTCGCAAAAAATAGAACACATAGCTTTCAATGTAAGTGCGCGCACGTAAAACCTATCAATCGCAACGTATCATGTGCGCCCACTTACATTGAAAGCTATATGTTCTATTTTTTGCGACTGAAAAGTCGTGCGACTGCAATCGCATGTGTGTACCAAGCCTGTCTCATGGGAATAAGAATCGCGATTGGACTAAGGTAGTTTTTATGGACGAGCCCTCCTTTTGGTTTTCGCATTTGTTGTAGCGCGTAGTCGAGAAATGGGAAAGGTGGGCTAGGAAGGCTAACTTATACGAGTATTTTCATCCCCAGGAAAAATTTAAATTACAGGGTCAGTCAGTCGAATGTGAAATGTAAACAAGGTTGGTATTTTTTATTTGTTCGTGTATTCGTGTAATGATTTTTGTCTGGCTTTGGGTATCCTTCCAATTCGGATAGACTTGGACGCACGGGATAGCGATGGAGATTGTCATGATTCTGATGAAGGTACTGTCGTAACGGCAACGATGGTTAACAGAAAATGTGGTTATGTTTTTTTTTTTTTTGGCACGATTTGGAATTCTTGGAATGAGTCCGTTCGTGGAATTCGAAAAGGCTTGAACGCAGCCACAAAGAAAAGTTAAGGACCTTCTTGAACTTAAGACGTAGGGAATAGGGTATGACGAAAAGAAGAATAAATCACATCTCTCCAGAATGTTATACATTTGTAGCTTGGAAGACAGTACGCAGTAGATATGAAAAACCCTAATTCTAATTTTACCAATAATTGATGTTCAGCAGTTTTACGAACCACCACTCGGTGTATATGAACACCTTTCTTGTTTACAAAAGGAATAAGAAAAAAAAGTACTTACTTCCTGGTCAATGCGCTCCTTATTTTTCAAACGCTTGGCTTTCTCTGAATTGGCTCGAGTAATTTGCTCCTCAATGCACTTGGAGATCGTATCGCAAGCCTCTGACCATTCCTGCAAGGTCTGTGCAATCTTGCTGGTGTATCCTGGTGGGATATCCCTTCCCTGTGCGTAATCAATTTCCAAAAATCGATTGTTTTGGAAAAGTTTGCCATGAATAATATCTGCAAAGAGGAAATAAAAAAAAAAGGTTTTAAATAAATCCTTGAAAAGAACATTTAACGTACAACTCTTGGTATTTAGATAAATATTTCATATTTATGAATTGCCCAACTTTTCTTCGTAATAATTCGTATTCGTGGAGAGCAAGAACTTTTCTGGTTTCTTTTTTATCAGATTCATTTAAATTTTACACTCTACAAGGAACAGATTTCCCTAGCGAGGAACACAAAGGAAAGAGCTATGGCGTGGAAGTACATCCTTAAGTCTAAATGTTAACATACCAATGTGAAAGTGAGCGGATGTTGAGTTTGTAGACGACTAAAATTGTTCAACTTTGTGTAGGTATTTGAGGACTAAGTAATCACATTTACGAATTATCCAAAAAGTTATGCTCAAGTACAGCCAAGTTCTTTACACCAGACACTTGTTTGTGTATGTATGTAAGTAGTGGGTTGGCAAATTTACTGCGAACAGACGACACGACAATCCTACGCAGAGTAAACTGAATAATTATTATGGTTTGTTGCGGGAAGTTCGTGTGCTTATTTTGCGAAGCCATGTTTTTTAGCAGAAACGTTTTGAATATATAATAGTAAATTTCGGCCGCGATATGGTATTCGACTATAAATTCCGGGAGCGGTTAACATCACCTGTGCATCTGACTGAAGATGTGAATCTTTTCCAGATGCATACTTATGTAACTCGAAAGATTTATAAATTTAGATTTAAGATTATAAGTACTAGGCTTATCGCGTCCGCAATCAGTGTGAACTTTTAAGAGAACATTGTAGTAGTTAAAAATGCGCATTGGCATTAAACGTAATATATGTATGTACATACATGTACATACAGCGTGTCCGGTTGCAGAGTTATGTGATCCAACTGTGTCGTCTTACGCAGGAAAACACCGAATGCAGTCTACAGTTCAGAAACAGCTCTTATAAACTATTCCGAAATGTGACTGATTTCGGCAAAGGTGGTTAAATGGTAGGCACTGACTTCAATAAATCTGTCGAGCAGGCTACGCAGACAATATCGACATCATCTGTCGCTCCCAGGGTGTCAAACGAGCTGGCCTTGAATTGAATGAGGTCCACTGCACAACGCCACTATTGACAACAATTACTTTGAAGACAGTTCAGGAGATTACCTCCTTCCATTTGTTGGATTCAATGAAAGTCATACCCATTCGGTATGACGAAACAATTCAGTTCTATACTGGCAAGACGAGTTGCATGCTCTACAAATCTATGTATTTTAACAATGCCAGTTTCGCCGCTGCTGAACTATAAGCAGGAAAGTAGAGTAGATATTCAGGGCTATCCTGAATAAAATTGTATTTGTATTTTGGCGACCACAGGCATGCATTTGCATTTTCTTTTGAGTTCTTATTTAAAAACACTACAATAAACTTCGATTTATGTGAATTAATGTCCAAGTCTATCCTATTACTCCAAGAATCCGATATTTCTCGTTAAAGCTTAGGGTAATTTTTCCTCTTTCTGACGCTTGACGTGAGGAAAGGGGAAAGGTTTTCTTTGATGCGGGAAGATTTTCCGAAAGTAAGTCCCGCAAATATTTAAAAACTGCTTTATTTACCCTGTAGTATTTCTGAAATCTGACAAAAAAAGAATATAATACCAACTACAGTAGCGAGCATAGAGAGCGCAACACCCATTTTTTACAGAATAATCCTTAATTACTTTTAGGTAGAAGTTTTTTTAATGCCATTCATCCTTTTCGGGTATATAAGTGTGCTACAAGTAGTTCAGAGTCATTTTTGTTTTTAAAGTCATCAACGTTGGTGTAAAAATTAATAATTTTGAAAAAATGCCAAATTACGAGCAATTGACGGAGGACCAAAAAAAATCAAATAATTGCACGTTTTGAAGTGGCAGAGTTGACTAATACCAAAATAATTAAAGAGGTTGGTTGCAGCAAGTCGACTGTTAGAAGATTATTAAAAAAAAAATACTTAGGAGCACAGGTGAATAGCAAAAAGGTACAGAAGGCATTCGTTAGACATCTACCGCGGATGATCGAGTTTTACACCGGATGCCATTGAGGAACCGTTGTCAAACAGCTGTACAAATAAGAGCCGAGTTTGTGGAGTCAAATGCAATTGCATTAGTGTGCATACAGTGCATCGAAGACTAAGAGAATTTGGCTTAATGGGTCGTCCACCCGAAAAAAAAACCCATTTTTAGACTTAAAATTAAGAAATCTCGACATAAATTGATTGTAGACAAGTCATATGCTCCGATGAGAGCAAATTCAACATTAATGGATCCGATGGAATTCAGTACGAGCGCCGAAGAGCTTGAGAGCCCTTAAGGAAAAATTGCCTTGAGAGAACAGTGAAACATTCAGCGTTCCAAATGATATGGGAATGTTTTTCCTATTATGGAGTTGGAGAATTATGCTTCGTTAAAGGAACTGTAAGCTCCGTGCCATCGTTCCAAACTGGTAAGCTATTTTCTTCTTTTATTTCTATTCTTATCCCTTACTAATTCTACGCAACGAAAAAAAATTAATAAAATCTACTTTCTTCACAGATTAAAGAATTTATGATTGATAAGGGAATCTCCACACTCGACTAGCCAGGTTATTCACCGGACCTCAGCAGCCCCATCGAAAATCTTTGGCACATTATGGCATTGAAAATAAATAGCAAAATGCCTATCGCAATGAAAATGCCCAATGAAGTAATTGAAGAATTTTGGGATAAGGAAATATCCATGAGACATCTTTAAATTTAGTGGACTCAATGCCTAAGTGAATTAAGGAGGCCATAAAAAATAAAGGAGGTGCTACAAAGTATTAATATTCCACTAAATTTTATAAATGTTAATGCTCTTGCCTCAGAATTCCAAAATGTACAAGTTGGATGACCATAAACAATAAATAAACATTTAAAAGGTTTGCCACCTACTGCAAGAAAATATGTGGTTTTTTTTAACACTTTCTTGGAAATGCTAATTTGCACAATTTGGTTAACAATTCATGGAAGACACTTTTTATTTTATTGATTTTTTTCATTGACAAAGAAGGAAGAAATGAATAGAAATGTGGGTTTTTTTCGTGTTGTACTTTCTATGTTCGGTACTGTATGTATGTTATTTTGCAACGCCATTTTGCTTCTATTTATAATGCTTGTGCTCATTTTATTCCTCTTGGGTCCGCTCCTCAGCTAGTAACCTAAAAGCTATGCATTTTTAAAACACAAACACAATTGTTTGAATTGAATTGAATTTATTGGGTCTTATAAATTGTTTTACAAAGGTTTTTACAAAGCCATTACTTAATTTAAATTAAAGTGCGGCTATAATGTATTGCTTGCTCTCGTCACAATTTTCTATTTTTCTGAAGAAAACAACGATTGAAAACTATCAAAACATTCGAACAAAACTTCGAAAACAATTTGCGAATTCCGGGGGAAATAAATTTCGGTGGAAATTCATGATAGGAGGAATTTTTTCCTGGGCACAAAAATTTTAACATCATACCCAGGATCAAATGGAATGATCAGGCATCAAAAAAACATCAAAAACAGTACTTTATTTATTCTTCAATTAATTTTATCATAGGCTTACGTTTTGGAACCAGAATCGCATGAAACATTGAATCAAGTTTCTTTAATTACGATTTATACCAATACCGATTTATACCCGTTCAGAATTTACTGCTGGGAATAAGGACCATCCCATAGTCGTGGTCTTTTGAGCAGAATACATACATATGTATATGTACATACATAATATGTATATACGTACATATATTCAAAGGAAAGCATTCATCTTGAGTTACATGCAATAATGCTATGTCTCTGGCTGCACTTTCAAAAGCCTACAGTAGCTAAATGGCATAAGCAACATGTGAGTTGCCTCAAGCCAACTTAGCCACGCCGGCTGTGCCGTTAGCTACACCCAATGATGCTACTTGTACATATGCACTGTACATGAGCTGATTGCACTTTTAAAAGCATCAGAAGTGATGAACATGTGGTTAGCCGTCAGATTAATTGTTTCAGTCTTACGATGTACATAAGATGTTTTTGTTCTCTCAGTTCTTTCTGTTGTTGTATATGTAAAATCTGTGTATATGTATGTTAGTTGTAAGTGTTATATTAAATATTATATTAAGTATAGAAATTAGTAGTTAAGGACTAGTGTGTAAGCCGAATTGTTTCAGTTGGTGGATTACTTTTGAACAATAAATTTGAAAACTTAACACAATTGTTTTTTTTATTTAAAGAGCTTCTTTTTTTCATTTTTTTTTATCGTCTTATCCACCGCATTAGTGACAACTCATTACTCTTGTGAGTGTAACCCAAGTTTAAACCATTGCAACCAATTTTAAATGAATAAAACCATGAGATTCTCTGCACCACTAAACACACGTTTTAATGGAAAACTAATCAAAGATGTCATTCTTTAGAGAGACAATGAATGATCCATTCACTCTTAGTGCGATTTTGTCTGTGATTTCAAAAGTTGCCATTTGTTTTTTTTTTTTTTTTAATTTAGATGGATGACAAAAGAGAAAAACCAAATAATCCAAATCACTGCTAATAAATGTGTTTTTTTATTGAGAAACTTCTATAATTGGTGGTGATTGATATCGCAGAGGGTTTCTGATAATGATGGTGGATAAGGTAAGCTGAATTATTACAAAACAAAAAACAAAAATAAATTTACTATACAAGGAAAAAGAACTGAAAATAAAAACACGAAACAAAACCAAACACGTTAGAAATCAAATAAATCAGTAACTTTTGTACGGTTCCTCTAGGGCCCAGGACATTATTGAACAGTTGTTGTTGTTCGCACGTTTTATCATTCTGTTTTTGTCGTTACACTTTTAATTGTAAATTGGTCCTTTTAGGATTTTATAGTTGTTTAATTTTTGTTTAACTGTCTGCGAGGGGAATAAACATTTGCGTATAATTTTTGGGTTACCTGCTTAGTAACGAATTGAAAAGAATATAAAGATAACAAATTTTTTCAAGCTTCAATGAACTTAAAAGTAAAAAAAATAATTTTTTTCCGAATCACCAATGTGTGACTATAAATTAAAGCTTGGGGCGCTTGGATACGCGAAATTTCATCTTAATCGGATATCTGGAAGTGGGTGTAAAATCGAATCCCAGATTCCGCCCTCACAGAAATTCAAGTTAAAAAAGCGTCTGCCATATTGGATGTACAACGTCATCGAATAACCCATATCATATTGTCTCCGGAACTTTATACGTGTGCAAAATTTCAGGATGATCGGATATCTGGAAGTGGGTGTAAAATCGATTCCTGGATTCCGCCCTCACAAAAGTGAAGTTAATATAAAGCTTGTAAAAATGAAACAATCCAATGTTGGCAATGTGCACTACGTTTGGGCATTAAGTCAAGTCTATCAAGACTAATTCCTTTTAATGAGAAGCCATACATTTATTATGTAAAGTTTTGCTCGAGGCTTTAGCATGTCTAAAAATCTGCCAGCCCTCAATGCTCTTGGATCAGCCTATCAAAAGTCAGACAAGGGATTTGTCTCTCGTAAGATAATATTACTTGCGGACAGAAATGCAACTGGCATTAAGCGCTAAAATTGTCTTAGGTATACAGGGAAATTACTTCACTTCAAGTGGGAAATAAATGCGCTTTAATAATGTGAAGTTATTTACTACTGATAGTGGAAAATCTTAACAAAACCCCACACGATCGGGCTATTGTGACAGTTGATGCCACTTAGAGTAAGAGTGGGTAATTTGGACTACGCACTTAATATGGACCACCAGCTTTTCTCGTAACACACAAATGCATTCGAAGTCGAAGGTATACATTCATGCGCAAGCTCCTTAAACATACATATCTCAGCTCAATTTCAGCTGCATGCCGGCGAGAGCGCGTTTGTGAGTTTTGTGCAGTTTCTTGAAATTCGTGTTGCTGATTACACTGGTCTACAACTAAATCGTTGATTCAATAAAAACATGATCAGTATAAAGAGTTTAGCATGCTGAATCGAAATCTGGCAACAAAATTGCTCTAGGACGTCAGAATTTTTAGATATACCAATCTCAAAGTGCTAAAAACACGGTTTTTGGCGATATTTGAAGTATTTTTTTGAAAACAGCAAATTTTTATAGTCATTTCTAACTAAAGCATCCTTTAGTACTACTAATTGGTATATCTCAAAATTCTGAGCTACTAGAGCAATTCTGTTGCCAGATTTAGATTCAGCGTCTACAAGAAAGTACATATGTGTCTCATTCTTAAGGCAAAAAAAAAATTCAATTTTGCAGACTAGTGTTATGAGTCAATAGCTTGAAATCTTTTGTTGAAATTGCATTTAAATCAATTCGCCAGTTTTCTGTCTTCAACCTCTTCATCGAAAAAAAGGATTTGCGGATTGTTCTAGCAGAACACATCTTCATTTTCCAGTCACCCTCAGGTATAGTGTGGGTGTGAAAGTTTTATTTTAAATAATTAAAGGAATTACGAATAGAACTGTAACTGTGGACTAATGACAAAGACCTTCGCATAAGCATAAGTGTAGCGAAAGAAAGCAGCTAAAATGTAATACAGACCGGTAATTGAATTCGTCTTGACACTTTGGCACACTACCAATCAGTTACAAAACCTAAATTGCTATCATCTATACAGATAGATACTCCAATTACTCTGACAAGCTCTTATAGAAGATTACAACTTTTGATTTTTCGGATGGTTATATTCTCGCCTGTAGCTTCTTAGAAAATTCCACTTCATCCGAGAAGTCGGTATAACTAATCACGAAGAACTTAAAATAATCCATAAAAAACGGGAATCCACTTTTTGCTCGCTTTCCTAAAGTGTACAAGTTTAACCACTTTTGTGGTCTCAAATTAAGAGCTGGCGCTTAGAGCGAAACTAATTTCGAAAAGCAAGTGGAAAATGCTTGTTAAAAATTTGCCACTAATGAAATATACAAGAGTCGCAAAATGAGGGATGAGCGGGGTAATGTTAATGATCATTAACTCGAGGAGCTCATTAAATAAAAATACAAACTAAAAATAAAGTTTAACTTTTACGAATTGCAAAATGTAAAAATGTTGGTATACTTGTCTATGTTTCAAGATTTAGGAAATTCAAGAGAACAAACTGGAAACAATAACAAGTAACCTAATATTATGTGTTTAATAAACTTGATAAACCGGAGCACTATCAGGTAGGATAGGTATCAGGGTGGCCCAATTGTAACGTTTTTTATTCCGCAAAAAGAAAGTTGACTCAAACGAGTGCAAGACCAAAAGAAGAAGTCAAAATATCTTTTACATACATTTTTCAGTTTCTCAATGCCAACAAAAGAACGGAAAAACATTAAACTTAACAGTTTTTGCTATCTATTTTTGTTTACTACATTTGCAAAGCAAATAAAAGTCTTAAGTCAGCAGAAAGCAAACCGTAGTAATTCACGATTTGAAAAAAAAAATAAATAAATGGACATTCCAGTCTTAAGTGTTAAATCCATATTAAGACTAGGAAGTCCATAGTGTCCTAGACTCAGTCAGCAAATATGGATATCAAAGTTTAGTGACACTTTCTTGCCAAATACCAGAATCTGCATTTAGTTTAATCAATAGATGGATTAGCAGACTTTCCAAATCCATCCGATCTTTCGCAGATAAACAAAAGGCAGTCCATGAAACAACAGCAAGTACATTCCTGAGGAAAAAGTTTAGTGAGCTTCATCTCTGGTGGTCTCACCTTAGTACATAAATGAAATAAGATTTACTCAGGAAACACAATTTAGTCTCTAGCTTTTGGTCGACTTTTCGCTGAAATTGGTTAAATTGAAAGAAAACAAAGGGTTTTCCAATAAAAGGTTTCCTTTTGATTTATCAAAAACACAACACGTATTTTCGATGAAATTTTGATTTAATTTTGATTTTAGTCGGTAGATTAATATTAATAACGAAAACAATAAAATAAATAAATATTTGGCTTCAGCAGTCTTAGGAAGAACCAAGCCTCGCTTTCCCGCAACCATATGTGTGTGCGCGTTATATTTTTGCACGAATGGATATGACCTACAGTTTTCTGCCGTCTCCGAACGGCGAGTTGGGAAGCTTTACATGACAAATGATACTCTTGAATGCTTGTCAGACATTCGGAAGAGATGGGCATTGTGAAAAACTTTTTAGGTGTTTGCGGCGGGATTCGAACCCAAGACCGCTGGCTCAGTAGTCCGACGAACTAACCACTTGCGCTACGGTGCCCACGAAAACAATATCAGCAACAATATCTGTTGTACATTCAAGCTCTTTTAATATAATTTTAGATCACCTTTACGCACAGAAAGCATTGGTTTAAACCTTCTGTTTCACATGGCCCAAAAGAAATAAGTCGCATGGGAAATAAATAAATAATTTTGATCACAATTTTCGAGAAATGACTCGGCCAGGAAACTGTTATCCCTAATGAGCGATGGTTTCGTCACTTGAGTAGAACGTAGCGCTGTCTTGTTAGAAATAAATATTGCCCACATCCATACCTTCACGTCCCAGCCATTAAAATTCATTGATCAAGGTTGGGTTGGATTGCGCGGTATAACAGTCGCATTCGCTTCATTTTCTAAGAAATAAGACCCAATAATGTCACATGCCAAAAACCGCACCAAATAGTAACTTACGTGTTTTTTTATCAAAAAATGACAAGTGGGAGAATAGCGGACTATTCAAAATCTCTTAAAACCCTATATGAATCCATATCAATATGGTATAACAAATATGCCACCAAATGGCTCTGTTGAACGAGACCGATATTCTATCTGTATAGAATAGAATTCATTGTGGGTGGCCGTGGCGTAGTGGTAGTCGTCGTCGCTTGTCGCGCTGAAGGTTCACGGTCCAAATCCTGATGTCGCGGAAACATTTATTTCTCACGAAATAAAAATAAGTTGATCAGTTTCAGAAGTTAATGTCAAAAACTACTGCGAAGGCATAACACTGGCAGTAGATTGGTGGGATGGCTGAAGAAATTGATCGCAATAATAATAGGAAACATGTGGAAAAAACTACTGTTCTTTCAATAATACACAAAAACTCTCCAGTTATCCTGGACACCACCCATAGAGTTATTTGAAACCTAAAACACCTGAGTTTCCTTGTTCTTCATGTGCTCGCGCTGTGTGAAATAACATAATAACGGTATTCATATCCCCTTTAGCGTGTGTAGATTATAAACAAAAAAAAAAAAAAAAAAAGAGAGGAATGCTGATTGCTGATGCACAAAAGTATGTGAACGAGGAGCCAGAAATTGTGGTGAGACCAGCTGCAAATTTGGCCTTACAAAGTAGGCTCCAAAAACTGTTTATGGTTAACTGGCCGAACACGATGGTGAAGCTGCAGTTAAAGTATGCAGTGCTGTCAAAGTTAATATACACGAAAGCCCTATAGCGCGATCACATTGCGAAGTCACAGCTGTAGTATGAATATATATGCTGAAGTGCAACGTTGAGCCAACTTCAACTTTCGAATGCTGCTGCTACTTTCCATTGTGTTTTTCTTGGATTTGATGGTCGCAGTATCATTTTACAAAAAACAAAAATGCCAACAAATGAAGGATTAATACAGGATAAGGGGCTGTATGCATAAAACTCCAACAATCAAAAAACGTAAAAACAGTAATCGAATACAGTAGACTCTCGTTAGCGTGAACACCGGTTAATGTGAACTCTGGATAACGTGAAAATATTTTTTTTTAACATTGACATCTCTAAACGTGAACAAATCCGGAACACTCTAAAACGTGAACTACAATTTCCTCTCAAAATAACTGGAAAATTCAAGCAAGGTGCAACTTGAAATACGTTTTTCTTAGCAAAACATCTCGTCTTGTACAGTTTTAGTTAGATACAAGTCAGTTTGTTCGTGGAGAATGCAAAGGCACTTTTCGGTGCTATTTATCCTGAGGTTTGATTAGTATATTTTTAAGATTTTTGTCTTAAATAAAATCGTTTGCCTAGGTGGGCTGTACAATTGAAGACCTCCATGAATGGAATGAGGATATAAACGACTTTAATGTCGTGTTCAAAGTAACCATCATCATAAGTGATGGAGAGACCGATGAAGAAGATGTGCTTGAATTACCAAAAGAAAAAAATTAAGCCATTTAAATCTTCAACAAGACTTTGGAATAGGCTGAAGATGAGCTTGTTAGCCAAAATGACTTTAATATCTTAAAACGCCTTAAGGTAAGGGAGGTAGGAAAGCTTTTGGACAAAAAGAAGACAAGTAAGCAGATGACCGACTTTTTCTACTAAATTCCATAACGTTATGTCCAAAACATTGTATCTACGTTCTTTTGCCATAACTTTTTCTTAAAAATGAATCAAAAATACAGTTATGTAACAAATAAAATAAAAATACATAAATAAAAAAGTGTTTAAATGAATATCTTCTGTGGGATTGTCCTATTCTTTTGTTAAAATTCAACCTTCGCAAACGTGAACTCTCTTGCTAACGTGAACTGGCTTGGTTTTTAATTGTTCCACGTTATCGAGAGTCTACTATTCCTTCCACAGTTCAGCATCGCCCAGAAGCCGCCAAAAACTCAACCAAAATGTAATGTTTAATTTGGGATAATTCACAGACGCCAAGGGTCCATCAGTCTCGCTCGGACATACTCGTTATAATTGATTAAAAAAAATATATCATTTCAATTACATTACCACGAGTCTCTTAACAAATTAAAAACAACATTACAATTGAATTCGTATGTCAATGATACTACAAGTATAAATAATACATCAAAGGATCAAAGGGACGAAAAAATTCATTCATTCATTCAATCTGATAAATTTCAATTTTTGCATATACATATTTATATGGATGTATGTAGTTGTTTGCTTTATTGATTTTATATTTATATCATCTGTTCTTTTTAATATTAAACATCAAAAGAATGCGCATATCATCGTTTTTAAATTGAATATTCATGTTATTTTGGTTATAAAGTTCTTAGGAAAAAAAGCTGCAGAGAAGATTATGTTTCTCTTATAAAAAGGAACTATTTCAAACCTTCATACTCAAGTACTCAGCTGATTCAAGAACAAGGACATAACTGAGCACTCTGAATATGTCTTTTGAAGTATTTTTGCCAAAGCAGCTTTCTACTGGGATAATTAATATCGCCTACTTTTGTGCTTTTTTACAAAAGACTTCAATTAATGCAGATGACTTGGTATGACTTCAGCGCATTTAATGAAATTGCATTGAAATTAATCAAATCTTACAGATAAATCAAAAGAATGAAATATCAAGATGAATGCCTTTTGTACAACTCTGTCTATAGATGGCTTAAGTGGGGGACAGACTGCTGGTATTGATACCATGGTATGAATACCATGGTATAGTGAATACCACATCCCCCGACAGATTGCATTTCGTAGTACACCCTGATTTTCGTATTAGGTAGTATACAGTCAGCGACAAAATTGAGTGGACGGTTGGAAAATATAACAAAAATAACTACAGTTCCAATTAAAATATATTTTATCGAAAACATTTATTGGTATTTGATGAAATACATTATATTTAAGTTAACGATGAGAGAAAAAAAATATGAAAGTGAAACTTAAGAGAAAAAATATAAATTATTTAAAAAGCCCAGGGGACAAAATTAGGTGGACGATTTTATTTTTATACTTCCTCTGTTTTTAATACTTCGTTTGTGCACCCTTTGCCTTAATGATGGCAGTTAGTCGTCTCGGGATATTCTTTACCAGTTTTTGAAGGGTTTCTAAGGGAATGGATTCCCAAGATTCTTGCAGGCCCGCAAAAAAATGATTATTTTGCTTCTTCTGGCCTTAGGAACACCCTTGTCCAAAATACCCCACCGATTTTCAATTGGATTAATGTCAGGACTCTGTGGTGGCCATTCCAATAGTTCTACGCTGTTATTTTCAGAGAACGCCATTGTTTTTTTCGCTTTATGCTTAGGATCGTTGTCCTGTTGGAAGACATATTCCTCGCCGAAGCCCATTTTTTCATACGATTCTTCCAAGTTTGTATTTAAAATGTCGATGTACACACATCTGCAGTCATTATTGATTGTATTTGAACAAGATTCCCAAGCCCATTCCATGAAAAGCAGCCCCAAACCATTATGTAACCTCCTCCTTGTTTCACTGTAGCGGAAATGAATTTTGACTTAAGCGCTTCGTTCGATTTTCGCCATACCTTTGGCCTATTTTTCGTTCCAAACAATTCGAATTTGCTCTCGTCACTCCAAATAACTTTTTTCCAAAAGGAAATTGGATTGTTTACATATTTTTTTTCAAACTCCATTTTCTTCCTTTTATTACCGTCAGATATGAAAGGTTTCCTTCGAGGTACTCTGCTGTATAAATCAGACTCTCTTAATCTCCGTCCTATAGTTTTCTCAGATGCTCTCAGCTGAAGTTCTTCTTTGATTTCCCGTAGAGTACTCGTTGGTTCTTTTCGTACTTTTCTAACTATCAACGCATCTTTTCTTTATGTTGTGCAATTTTTTCGACCTCATTCAACTAAATCTTGCGTTGTGCTAAAATTTATCCATTTTTTCCATACTTTTTCAGCGCCACTCTTGGAGATATTACATTTTTTACCGATTTTGCCAAAACTCGTACCATTTTCTCTCTCTTCAACAATAAGTTTTCTTATCTGTTCTGAAATCTCTGTTCTGCCCGAAATTTCTTTGAAATATTAAATTTTTTCACCGAATTTATGAATCCGTGCACTCATAGTAATAACTTACAACTGATAGAGAGAATTGTGCAGATTTAAAAAAAAAAAATGTTCTAAAAACTACCAGTTCTTTGAATTGTTGTATGCCGTCCACTCAATTATGTCCCTTCTTAAATTTACATGATAGACAAAAAAGGAAGAAATGAGAGAGGGGAAACGATCAATAAAAGGGATAAATGGGGAAAAAATACTACAATTAGCCAATAAACTTTTCGTATTAAAAACAGTCCGGTAATTAGGTTCGATTCTGGGAATTCTGAAAAGAAATGTAAAATTTGCCACCGTCCACTCAAATTTGTCGCCGACTGTACTTTGACGGTTGCGTTTTCATGACAATAATCACAACAAAATAAAAAATATCGGTGCAAGTATCGTTATCGGATAGAATAATTATTTCTGAATCCATTGTATGTATCTGAGAATTGAATGCTACAATTTTCTATGCAAATTCTTTTTTCTTGAATTGTAAAAGAATCTACCAACAATCGCCAACAGAGAGAACGCGGCGCTGCAGTCAGTAAGAAGTATACCACCAAAAAATTGCGAATTTCAATACCAAGTGTTTCCGGATTATTATAATCTCTTTCAAATGTAGGCGACATTTGCTTTTTACTCGTTCAGAATGGTTTTGAAACTTAAAAGAACCCAAGGACTAAATGAATGCGAGAAGACATACGAAGGGTTCACCCACTCTCCAGATTCAATCCGTAAATACTTTTGTAAGTCAAAATAGATTAGTTATAAAGAATGGTATGCTTATCCTTTATGATCAAAAATCAAGTTGCTATTAAACCTGAGGGACTTACTAGCAAATTGTTCTTTCCCCCTTAATGAAGGTAAAGGAATGCTATTAAATAAAAAAACATACGAGTCTTCGCTTGGTAGCTTGCTTCTTTGACGGTAAGCGCCATAGCGAAATAACGATGGCGATGCGACGAAATACCAAAATCCACATAAGCACACGGCATCGGTATATTTTTTTTTTTGTGGATGTACTGGACATTCAGAGTGAATTCAGAATCAGTTTCTATAGGCTAAATAGCGATGCTGCGAACCGATAGATAAACTCAACTCTTTATGCGAAATTCGCCGGATTGAGATCCGCGACCAGTCCAGTTTTTCTTTATTTCTATGCACAGACATCAAATTCACTTGATTAAGTGCGCGAAACAATTCTAAGAGCAAGCCGACGACAGCGACAATAAATTTAACGCGATACGCCGGAAAAAAGAGACATTTTGGAAATAAATTTGATATGTTTGAGCGAGGAGATTTTTTGGTAATAAGTCGTATGTGTTTCCATTGTCACAGTACCAACTTAGGCTTTCCAATAGTGCCAAATATCTGAGTCCTATTCTTGACAAAAACTTAAATTGGAACTTAAATATCCAGAAATTAGTCGAAAAAGGCCACAATAGCCCTCTATTCTGGGCTAAATAGATCTTAATCCTATGCCTTACAAACTCCTTGACTCTACATATCTGCCGATTCTAATATATGTACATACAGCGTTATTGTATTATCCCCCCTGTTCTGCATTTCGAGTGAAAGTGGATTAAAACCGAAATTTAAATTCACTCGGAATGGAATTTAGTGTTCTGCATTCCGAGGACGCAATGCTGCCCGGGTTCAACTCCTGGCCGGGTCTAACCCCTTAAAGAGTTTTTTCACGGTACCGACTCTTTCGAATGCCTGACAAGCATCAAAGAGTATCATTTGTCACGATTGAGCTTCTCAACTCGCCGTTCGGAGTCGGCAAAAAAACTGTAGGTCCCTTCCATTCGTGCAAAAATATAACACGCACACACAAATGGTTGCGAGAAGCAGGCCCAGGTTCACCTCGAGCTGTAGCGCCAACTAAGTAAGTATTCCGAGTGATTTCGAATTTTTGGAATCCACTTCGAATTCATTTGTTTGAAATGTCAAACACAGCTGTCAAATCATTTCAAAATCATTGGAGATTTTCAGTTCCTGGTTTTTGTTTTGTGCATGTGAATTAAACATTTAAGAAAAAATATATTTTATTAAAAAAATGGATTTAATTTTGTATTAAATGATTGGTGAAAACCGCGATGAAAACCGAATGGATAGAGTTGGCAGGAAGATTTTGCCAGATAAATCCAACATTCTGGATCTTCCCGAAGCGTTGTAAGCAGAAGTTAGACAGTTGAAGAAAAATTATTTATTTGATTTTTGTAACAACAACTATTTTTGCTTAGTTTGAAATATTTCTTACTTACTTACTTAGGTGGCGCTACAGTTCGGGGTGAACCAAGGCCACAACCAACAACCTCTTCCAGCTAGCCCGGTCCGTAGCTAGCCGCTTCCAGTTGCGCACGTCAAGTTGGCTGAGGTCTTGTTCTACTTGTGTGCGCCACCTTAGGCGAGGTCGTCCCCTGCTGCGCTGACCCCCCGGGTAAGAGTCGAATATTCTCCGAGCCGGAGCGTTGATGTCCATACGCTCTACATGTCCTGGCCATCTTAAACGCCCAATGTGCAGTTTTTTGAGCAGGTTGACGTCGCTGTACAGCTCGTACAGTTCGTGGTTGAATCTTCGCCTCCAGAACCCGTCAACGCAAACGGGACCGAATATCTTACGAAGGATTTTTCTCTCGAAGCGACCAAGGATATCTTCATCCGCTTTCGATAAAGTCCATGCTTCAGCTCCATATAGCAAGACTGGGATGATAAGGGTCTTATATAGAGTCACCTTAGTCGATCGAGAAAGGACTTTACTACTCAATTGCCTTCTTAGCCCAAAGAAACAGCGGTTGACAAGAGTAATCCTTCGTTTGATTTCCGACGAGATGTCATTTTTTGAAGTTATGGCAGAGCCGAGGTAGACAAAATATTTCTTGGTGAAGAGTTATTTTAGGGAACTGCAAAGCTGATGAATTCGCTAGAATTAGTACCACAATAGCAATATTAACCGCCAAAGGGTGGATAGGCATGCTCCTCGGTACTGGCAAGGTACTTATAACTTAAACTTGACGCAGTCAACAAAATAAACGTTAGATTAGAAGGTTGCACAACGGGCCTTCTTACTAAGCAGATCTGGTACACACTAGATCTAAAAAAAAACTAACTCTCTATTGTCGCTAAAAAAGACTGCAAATTGACACACTGCCTATTAGGCAGGTAAGCAACTAGATTTGGAATCGCATCCAACGAGCTGCAGAGACAAAGACGAGGAGTAAAGCACTTCAGTAAAACCCAGATAAGTGCATTAGCGTATTTAAAAGGGGACTTTTTCATTCAAATTCAGGCTTATTGTGAATTTCACCCGAACAGCATTCCGCCCGAAAAAAATTACATTTCACTTTTCCCTTAAGGGAAGAATATTAACAATTCTAGTAGAAATTGATATTTTGTAAATCTCAACAAAACGAAGTGAAATTTTATTAGGGCTAACTCACAATCGCTTTTAAAATTTCAGCGAACAAAAATGTTTCCCGGGTGAAACTCACAGTAAGGCTGATTATGACGAAAGAAAGGCGAAACAATGAGTACCTAAACAGGGAATGTAGTTAAGCGATATGTACCTAAAAGAGGATTTTAAAACGAATATTACTTCAAAAACTTAAGGTTTAAAAAAACCGAGGATGCTATGTGGGTTTTGCACTTAAGAGGGTGGTTCTTAACCGGGTTCCACTGTATTCATTTTCTTTATACCTGCCCAGCGCTTTCCCGCCACCTAAGAGCCTTTCACTCTGATAATCTTGGCAAACTCTTTTCCTTCACCCGAAGCTCTAAAATCTAAGATTCGACGGGTAGCTGCAAAAAAATATCCCTAAATATCCTTGCTATCACAATGAACCTATTTAGGTCTAAGTGAACCTGGTTTAATGACGGTAGCCACTCCTACCTAACCTAAACTAACCACTTTGTTCACTAAGCTGAACATACGGTGCAAATCGAAAGCGACAATTGACACGTTTGTCAACAAATAATAAAAACATCTATCTAATCACAAGTTCGTTATCACGAAAACTAATTGCAATTCTAAAATCAAACTTTTCTACACTCCATAGAACCTTACACTTCAAAGAATTTACCCTGGCGTTTCATTGTTGAGACATACTCGCAAGTAGCTACAAATTAAATTTATTAAGGGCAATACACATACAGCATCTTCTTTTGCCAATGACGGCGGCAGTCTATTATTTAGTTTTCCAAAATTTAAATTAAGAGTTTTCCGGAACACCACATATTCATATTTGGAAAATATCTCCATAATGTTTTCCGGAACAAAGGAATGGTGAAAACATTGTTCTCGTAAGCACTACAAGTCGACAATTACAAAGTTGGAAGCACATTACACTCCCGTCTAATGATCAAACTTTATTTTCATTGTGTGGGAAGCTCTCAATTTTTGAGAGTATTATTTTTTTTTATTTGAGTCATAAATCGCAGGCTGACTTGTAGAGCTGCCTAAGTACATTAATCAGCTGTAGTTCAAGTTTCAACGGGAATTAGAAGTTTGAAGGCAGCCGATACTTACCCGACACATGATAATGAAATTTCAGCCACAATTTTGAAATTTCGCCTGACATTTTTCATATTTCGAAACTCTGTATTTTAATTTCAATGTCAAACAACTGTATTGAAGTCGGTAGTCAATTAGAGCCAGTTTAGGAGTAGTTTTGATTTATTTTTTAAATTGTTCGGCTTAGGGAATAAAAAGTGCGAGTTCTTCTTTCCAGGAACCGCTGCGTGTCCTTAGCAGTGATGCAAAATTAAATTTTCAGATTGTACTTTTCCCAAGCTGAAATTGTAACTTTTACGACTGAATTGTAACTTTTCTTTTGATAATCTGTGATATTATCATTTATCAGTATATTCGTGTCTAAAAGACTTTTTCAATGCGTTAAGCAATAACGCCCAAATCGATTTGGAAATTACGCCCAAAAAAATATCGAACAATTTGTTGTTGTAATTTTTTTTAGTCATTTTGGGTGTAATTTTCTAGTCAGTGTTCATTTTATAATGGGCAGTAAAGCCCAAAGTAACAAGTGGAAATATTTGAAAAGGAAATAATGCCCGAAAAAGGAAATATCACCCAAAACAATAAAGACAAAATGAAATAACGCCCAAATAAAATTAAGAATTGCCCAAATGGCAATATTAGCCGCGTTTTATTATCACCCATGATCCAGATTAGATCATTTCTTTCAATGCATTACAATAACAATACGACGCGAACGGTGCGCGGCTGCGCGGTGCTGCGTATCAAGAACCTTTAGTTCTTCGCGGCAGCACTTTATAAGTTTTGATTTACGGAGCAGCTATTGCTTTTATGGCCGCCTGGCTGTCGATGTAAATTGTGATATCATCCCGTGATATTATCATCATTGATACCATCATTGATAAAACTTAAAGGGGATTGACTCTCTTGAATACCGTTGTAATGTTCTGTTCTAGCGAAATATTCAGTTGCATGGAATACTTTACCCAGCACGATTTTTCACTCTTACTACGATTTACAAACATTCAAGACTAATGAGCATCGATATATCTTTTTTGATCATCCCTAATTTTTCCCTTTAGCCCGCGCCGTGCAAAAGTTTTTAAGTTTGCATTTCACCACACAAGGTATTATTAGGCCCTGAATGTCTATAGCAAGCGCTATATAATGATGAATCACGCCTCTAGCCAACAAGGTTGGTTCCAAATAAGACAACCAACCATTTTAGAAAAGTGATTAAATATTATTTTTGCGACACCCTGTATTTGCAATGTACACTGCGGAAACTTTTCGAAAAAAAAAGTTTAGCGTTCGCCTACACTAAAAAGTCATCATTCCGTTCGAATCTCTAAGGGCCGCTTAAAATAAGCAGCTTTCTAGACTCACACACCAAATTGTGTGTAATTGAAAATAAAATGGCTTAAAGACAGTGAAAGTCACTTACAACGCCCTTATAACAACCAGTTTACCTTGGCTTGATTGTTTTTTTTTTTATTTTCTTAATTAGTTAACCATCGGTCATACCGTCGCTGGATATAACGAAGAGTCGGATACAACGACCAGTTTCCAATTGAATATGTATGGATATCATCTTAACGGAATGAGGGCTTTAACAACCAACGGTTGGCCAGTCCTTTGGCCGTCGTAATAAGTGACTTGCACTGTATTTTGCAACCACCTTCCAAGGAAACTTCTGGCATATTTCACCTCTGACCTCTCTCTTTGGAACACACTTATAAAAGATAAATAACGAAACTGTATTCACAACACAAACGTTATTTACTCGGCGTATTCCCTTGGGCTATTTGGCTAAGAAAAGTGAAACACGATTAGGGAATTTCTTAGATTACACTGTGCTATCGGTAGTTGGTACTGATACCTTAGAGCTTTTGTGAAATTAGAAAATCATAATGGATATCCATGCGAGGATACACGATGCTATTAAGTATTCGAAGAAACTAATTACAAACTAATTCGAAACGTAGTTTATCAATATTTGCACAAAGTGTGTTGTGTAGTGCTGACCAAAGATAGTTGGATTATTGTGGTAAGTCTTTGATCATGGTAAGTGTACACAAGAGCATTTTATTTGCAGTTTCAAGTTTTATTTTGACTTCAAATGACCTAAGAATGTTTTTATTGTATTTTTAACAAATTAAAGATTTTTCAAATATTGAAACCAAATGCCCACAACGTTTTCAATCTGCTGTGCTGATATACATACACATGTATGAGGAATGGAGTTCAAATAAAAACCCTATCACTACGGCTATTATGAACCTGACAACGTGCATATTAAGGTTTGGACATATTATTTTCATCCTTTGTATCTGTCAGCATACTATGTTTTTGCTTTGATATTGAAATTTCCTACGTGATGAAAACGGGTCCAATTGCAAAGCAAAGGGTTGTTTTAGCTTTTAGGTAAGTTGCCATGTGATAATCGTCAGTATCTGTCAAATGCTATTTATGGACTATAGAAATTATGTACACAAAGTATTCATAGAGCACACGACGTCTTTTAAGTTGAAGTTTAAAGTGCAACTATGCTACTATTTTGGTTTACAAATTGACCTTTAAAGGCCAAAACTTTAAAGTTCGAATAGACTGGATCGGTGACTAACCTCAACTTACTCGTGGCACTCTATTGAAAATATTGCAATTGTTCGGAAAGGTATTCAAACGCAGTGGAATAGATGATTTACATTTAGAGACTCGTAAGTTACAAATGGCAACATAACATATTTAGAATCCTCAAATCAATGAGCACCATCTTAAGTTTGCCAAGTTAATGCCTGAAAAGGGGAGTATTTTTCAAACAAAATTGCATTCTTACCTTGTACAGCAAATATGTATAATCAAATAAAATACAAATGCAAATACCTTGGTGAATTCTTTATCATACCTACATAAATGCCACATTTTGTGATAACTCCAAGGAGATTTTCGAGTCGAAAGAAGAAGAAGTGACGTGGCGAGGACACCGGAGTTTAAACGGCAATTTGAGGACAAATCAGCTAGCCATTCTGCAACGCACCGATCAACTCTGTGAAGAAGTCTATCTGAAAATGGCTAGAAGCATAAGCTCAGGTTGGAAAGAGACAAACCAAAAGATGTTTACCAAACATTCCACATAAAAGAGAAAAAAAAGCTTCTGCAGCTCTAGAAGTCAAATACACTTTATCAGAGCTCCTGACGGGACTATGTATGGTCGAACTATCAGTATAGCATAGCATCAGCATCTGTTGACAGTGCAACGAAGACAAAGAAATAACGTAGCGTATCCTAATCCACTGTAACAGTCAAATTAGAATACGTCTACGTTTTCAATATAAACGATTAATTGACAGTTGACCGAAAGACCGAAACGATTTATTATCCGACTTCATGGCTGAACTCTAAACCCGAGGATATTACAAAATGCTCAACGGATGGATGAATGGTGGACGACACCGTGGTGGGTGCTGGTATTTTTGGACCCAACAAAACGTTTCATCGTATGTATTTCAGGCGAAAATCCATGTAATCCCAGAATGTGCCAAATTCAAACTTGATTCTGGCATGAAAAGTATCCCCATCTAAATACTCACAAGCAATCAAGCAGCTTGTGAAAAAAAAAAATTAAAACCTTCTAAAAGAAATCGAAAAAATCGCTGCTGCATAAAAGGAATCAGACGACTGGTGATGATTTTTACGGAAACATTTAGCTTTAGAAAACGGAGTGTCAGCTTTGCATGGAAAACGATGCAACTGCGGAACACATTCATAAATAATAAAAGACAATATTGCATAAAAGAAATTCTAATGCCTGGGCAAATTCTTAAAATCCCTTTTTTGGTTTCTTCTAACTAAATCTTCTTTTTTTCTTTAGGTGGCACTACAGTTCCTGGTGAACCAGTGCATGCTTCTCGCAAACACCAAAAAGTTTGTTCACACCTCTTCCGAATTTCTGACGAGCATTCAAGAGTATCATTCATTTGTCATGAGGAGCTACTCAAATCACTGCTCGGAGACGGCTAAAACAGCAAGTCCCTTCCACTCGTTTAATATATAGCACGTGTGAGAAGCTAGGTTCAGGCCTTCTGCTGCAGAAGTTATGCACTTTTACTTTATAATTTTTAACAAATTAAAAAACCGATCAAAACAAATAGTCTACCCAAAATGAACTCCCAAAAGAATAAATAGTTCCCGTATGATTTCCATCTATCAAGTAATGGATATTAATTAATTTTGGCTGAAATATTTGCTTTTTGAGAAACATATGGGAAATATTTGTTGTTGTAAGAGTTCATTTTGGTTGATATATGTATTTGCTATTGATGCAAGTGGTAGTAGACAAATACATTATATAAACCAAAATTAAGTTTCCAAAAATAAACACTTCCTATATGGTTTCCATGGGATTTCCATGAGTTGACAGATGGAAATCATATGGGATGTTTGTATGTTGGATGGGAAGTTTGGATTTTAGGGGTTGGATTTTCTCTTGGGATAGTTCTTGCACTAGTTTCATTTAAAATAAAACATGTGTAATAATTTAAATTTACTTTAATATTATGTATATGTAGGTACAGTTTGTCAAGGAAGTGTTTTGACAAAGGAAAAAAATGGTAATTTGGACAGTTTCTTTATAAAAAAAAGAGCTTCTTTGATGTTTTAACTTAATTTTTTTAATTCGGTTTATTTTATTTATGTATCTTCTAACAAACAGTATCGAACAAATAGTACATTTTGAAAACAATAACAAGAAACAACAAGAAAAACAAAAACTACACAAAAATTAGTCCAAGAAAGTCTGTAGGAATGGATGATTGAGGAGTTCGTGTCCGATTTGAAATTGAAACACAAGCGGTTACATTTTAAGGAAAACAATTTTATGAATCTTATTTTCAACAACTTTCTGCCAACGTTTCACAAGCTTGCGGATTCCATTTTCACAGAAATGCGTCAAAAAATGTCGTTAGGTAGTTTTCTACAGCTTCCACGAAACCAAATTTCTTAACATTCACCTGCTTGTTTCCAGCGCCTTTTTTCGTTGCACGGTATTGTACCTACAGGATTCACTTTTCGTCATCTCTTATGACTCGATCCAAAAAAAGGTCATTTTCAGATCCAGATTATTTTTTTTCTTCACAGAATGCGGCATCCGAGTCTTGAGCTCTGAAGTTTCTTTAAATGGCTGACGAATAGTCAATACCCAGTCTCTTAGCTATCTCCCCAAGTCAAATCTTTGGGTTATTTTTTTACTAAGGCACGCACAATGTCTCCATCGCTGTTGAAAGTACGCCCACAATGGGATTGATCATCCAAATCTACTAAACCGGTTTTTAACTATACTTAAAGCAAAAACACGATCCTAATAAACGCTCGGAATGTTTTTTGTTGCAGTTCCATCACTCACTCCTTTTCGAAACCCGTATATAATAACATGATGATGGACTAATCATTCTCTATTTTACATTTTGTTTTCACACAAAAATTAACTTAACTCAATAGGGTCTAGGGATAAAATTGCTTATGGTTCCACCACCTATCCTCTGGTATAGAACAAGTCCATAAAACAACCACAGGGCGCGTCATACAGCAAACTTTTCACCACGTATGAAGATCGGCACGAGCTTGTGCAATCATCCGATATTAAAAATACTACACTACGGCATGGCCATCTGTACTAACCATGAAGCTACCAAAAACTACGCAAGCACTATGTCGATGTTCCACCGTAATAACATCAGCCCATTTCCCTATAACTTACGGTTATAATCATGAAACAGATATAATAGTTCTCAGTACTAAAAATAATTAGTTCTTATGGCATGTTCATATAGCATTCATATAACGTTCACTATCATAAATCGTATTATTAAAAGAAGATAATAGAGAATCATACTTCAAATAGATTGCAATGAAAATGGAATCGAATTAAAACAAAAAACAATTCAATACCCAAACGCAGTAACATTTCCTCCGAAACAATCAGCAGATTTCATTACTTTATCCAGCACGTCTGTAGCATTAAAGTAGGAGCAGTTAAATTTGAATTCACATTTTCTTATCTACAGACACACATTTATATGTAAATTCATATAAGTTATAGGAAAGGAAAATTAAAGTAGTTTATATTAAGAGCAAGTCATCAGCTTCAAGTGCTTTTTACCAGAAACAGGTAGAGCTTGGAGGTTAAAAAGCTAATTCCGTCGTCGCAGCGGTGAAATTATAGTGCGATGATGGAAACATGCAGTGAAAGAGTAAACCATACTCAAAGTTGAACATAACATTTATCGATTTTATCATCCAATTTGAAAATATAGCTCCTAAATTGACTGATGTACCTGCAGAAGTATGAATATTATTTGAGTCAAGGAAGTATCGAAATGGAGTATCTGGAAACATCAGCATGGTTTGGGTAAGATTCAATGCACAATACCCTGCCACAAAAATGTTAATCTATTTCAATCGATCCAGTCCAATTAAAAGCAGTAACAGTAAGTAATGTCACGATGATAAGACATACTCCTGGACTGCATCAAACGTTGGTAAGTATAACTGCATGACATAAGCGGTCGGGAAAAAAACGTGGAAATTTGAGATTACAATACAGAAAAGTGAGACAAGTAGCGCAGACGTCCTTTTATCAATTTGAAACTACAATTCCCAGTATAACAGAAAAATCTTGTTATATGCGGGGACTTCACAGTACGAACTTCTGCTACCAATGTGCAAGATCTGAGTATCGCCTTCAATGCGATTCTTTATGAATTGCAACCTACAACTGTCAGCGGACAATATTCTAGTCACACTTACACTGTGCGCATGTTCAAATCAGATTGGAAAATCATGTAACCATGTGTTGAATACATTTTGAAGCGGAGTAGGTATAGTTAAACGTATAAATGCACCTTGATTGTGTATTTCTTTTGTTTCTAGACCCACTCTGGCTTGGTTTGTTTTTCGTAAATTTGTGATTTCTACATTTCTTCTGAGATTGCAAATCTTTCTGTTTCTTTGGTACACAAACATTGTTTGTAATTTTCAGTTGGAAAACCTTGATTTGTGTGAAACAAAGTAGCTTGATAACGGATAATTTAAAATCACATACCAGCATAAATCGCCTCTATAATAACATCCTCCAAATGTCGTACGTTCTCCACCTCCAACTCTTCTAAAAGAACACTGTAAGGAATGCATTTATTCTTGTTGGCCAACGATACAATAGTCAAATGTTGCAGTTTTTTGCGCATTGCTGTTGTAAGATCCAAATATTTAGAAGGTTCCTGTGAATACTGCTTGTATGTTCCATAAGCAAATAGATGGAGGGTGTTGAAATAGTTAGCGTTTGGCCCATTTTTTAACTGCAAATTGGAGAAAATTAGATTCATACTTCATTAATTATTTAACAATGTTACCTCAATGACATTTGGCATAGCTAAAAGTTCTGCAAAAACATAAATCCCCGGTGATTCCAATACTTGCACAATGAGCTCTAAGCATGCGGCACCTCGAGCAGATTTCGCAAGAATTGTGAACTGCTCCAACTGGTTACGAGTTTCTGAGTGTGTTTCCTCGGTGGCATTTTCTTGGACCATTAAAATATCAGTAGTCATAGTTTAGGTTTTCACTTTAAATCACTTCTGTATTTATAAGTAAAAAGAAACACCGTCTAGTCTGGTAGGGAGAACAATGAAAATTTCCCAACACTTTCAAATTTCGTCCTTTTTTCAGTTCAGTTTAACGAGCAATTACTTGCATGAGTTCTTAGAAATTCAATTTGAATATTTTTATAATAATAAACAATAAAAAATTACTTATTCACTTCTATATTTTTTAATTGTTCCGGTTTTTATTTTGCAAACTTCTGAAACTAACCAAAAACTACAGCTGTCAGTGGGCTGAATATGCTTGACACCTGACAGCTCATAACAAACGATGATGATATGTTCTATAAGAAATGTCATACTTGCTGTGACGTCAGAGAAGAGGAATAATTCTGTGGTTTTTAAATAAAAGTGTTATTTTGCAAAGAAATAATAATATAATAGGACGATGCATTAGAGAAATATTAAAATTTTGTTACCTACAATATATATAATATACATATTATGTTTGTGTTCATACAATCATGCCCGATTAAAAGGAAAAAAGAAAGATTGGTTTTCTATATTCAAGCAACTGCGTGTTTTGGGTAGGTACCTGTGTGATTAATATTAATACATACATAGTATGTAAATACACCTAAATGAAAATATATGAGCTATCAGCGCTTAAAGTGCAGCCTCTGATACCTATATTAACGTGCAGACCTCGATGGCATGGACTTTCTCTTGAAATAGGTACGCTGGGGAATGTTCCCAGGGACACCGAAACTTTGGTTGGGCCCAAATTCAAAGCCCGAGTTCTGTACGAGTAGTTTAGCAAGCAAATTATGGATGAATAGTGACCGCATGGTGATAGGACACCCACTTGGGAGCAACCTTATATTTATTTTCTGGTTTGCACGATATATACATAAATAGATAGATAGATAGATAGATATAATTTTATTTCCTATAAATTCTTATAAATTCACAAATCTTAATATATAAATTAATTATTACTTTAGTATAGAATATAAGAAATATTTGTGACATTCTGTATTTATGTATACAAGTAATTAAAATAGTGTTGAATGCCACTTCAATGGGCTTATACACATTACAAATATTAGTTTTGGGTGGGGTGACCCTATTAGAAAAAAATTGTATTATCCAAATATAAAGTTTAGCAAAAAATGTATTAGAACAACAAATTGGATTCAGAAAATTGAGTTGTCACAAAAATAAAAAAAAATTGAATTCACAACAAAATAAATAATTCACTTATAAAGATTTAATAACTACAAGAAATAATTAATAATAATAATTGAAATTAAAATTATACCAGAATATTAGAAAGAGTAGATTCTAAATTATCATAATTCAAATTGAAAAGCCAATGCTTTACAAGTTTTAAAGGCATTCCAGGCATTGCTATTGTCCTGATAGACTGGGGAAGGTTATTAAATAAACGACATGATAAAACTGAATAAAAATTACGAAATGCTGTGGTGCGAAAGTTTGGAACAGATACCATATACGAAAAGTTTCCACGCAAGTTGTAATTAGAAAGTAAACGATAGTTGCGATTTCCAGACTTCATAAAGAAAGTCTTCAACACTTTAAAGCAGTACAAATGTCGGACTGGCAGAATTTTCAGGTCGCAGAACAATGGAAAACTAGGATGTCTACTAGGTTTACGGCATAAATTACGTAAAATATATTTCTGAAGAATTAACAATGGTTTAATTTTATTTAAATAAACACCTCCCCAACAAACAATTCCATATTGCAGTTTCGAATGGAAAATTCCATAATATATTGTTTTTAAGAGTATTGTTGAGCAGATGTTTCGCAAATAGAAGAAATGTCTAAGTGTGCAACGAAAATACTTCCTCAGAGTTTCTGTGTGATTCGAAAAGCTCATTTTAGAATCAAATGTAAGTCCCAAGTATTTAAATTCATTCACTTTCTCAATTAAAAAACACTTATCACTGCAATTTGAACTTTCACAAAAAATGGGAGAATGCGTACAATTGCAATTTGAAAGTTTGAAATGTATGTACCTCGACTCTCTAGCATGACCCTTATTCAGCTGTTGGATTCTTTGATCCCCCTCTGATAGATGATAGCTCTTGAAATCAAGTCACAGCCACAGCCAGTGTTGTCGAAGGCACCTTCAATGTCCAGAAATACACAGAGGCAATATCCTTAGGCTAAGAGCAATGGTAGAGGGCAACCTCTGTTGATTAACATTTTGTGAAGAATATGAATAAGGTCAGGCTTATTGATTGGCTTATTTCCGAACTTCAATGTGAAGACCACATTTTGCCTCCCGCCAAGAGGGATGGTACAGATAGTAAGTCTGTACGTTAAAGGCTGGAATCAGACTAGTTATAGAAGATTTTTTTTAAGATTTAAATATAATTGCCTTACATACAGTAAAACCTTCTAATTGGGACTCTCTGTAATTGGGGCACCTTCGGAACTAACCGCACTTCATGCATAGCATACAGCATTAAATTAATTAAATCTGGTGCAACGAATTGCTTTAGAATTGTTTGAAAAACAACCTCCTAATTGGCCCAAAAAGGAAAGAGAGTGAGAAATTATAAATATCAGAACTGATTGTGTGTATTGTATATGTAACATACATTCTCGTATACATATGTATGAATATTACGTTCATGTTATGATGCATAAAAATAGGGGAATTCCCGGAATATCTGAAATGCGTTGGTAAGAAAAATTGGTTGCTTGCTTCATTGAGAATTATTTTTAGTCAATATAACCACTTACAATGCCATATCATACTATCAAAAATGTAGGTACATATTTTACGGAAATTTTACCTATGTATATGTGTAAACTATGTTGTAAACATACATTTTTAATAAGGCATTGTTTTTAATAATTTTATCTTCATATTTGTGGCCGAATTTCTCACAAAGCGCAAGAGCTGATGGACGATAGCAAAAAGGTACAAAACAGGAATATCCATTGGAAAGCTATCCAGCCATAACAGAAAATAAATCAAAAATTAGTAATTTTTACAGGATATCCAGTTATAATATTGTAGTTACTAGTTGCTTAATACTTTGTAACACCGCCTTTAACCTTTATAACAATTTGGACTCTTAAGGCATTGAGTCATGATCAAGTTTTTGGATTTCCTCGGTGGTTAGCGGCCACAACAACAGCAGCAGCAGCAAGGGTACCGGTATTTTCATCAACGATGCGCTTACTAAATACACTCAGGCTCTCTTCATGCAGACAAAAGATGTAAGAAAGCGAAAAAATTATAAATTTGTTTGGTTCAAAGACAATCAAATACTTGTCAGGAAAGAGGAGGGTGGAAAAGTCATCTCTATCAGATCGTTTAATGATCTTGCACTCATTTAGTGCTTTGTTTTAATTTAATTTTTGTTTTAAAATGAATATTAATTATGAAATTAACGATGACTTTTCTATTCTCGATCCTAGTAGCACAAATTGTGATAATGTTTTTAGTAATAGTGCATACTGTAATAATAAATTCTTTGTTGTCCACCAGAATGTCAGGAGCTTGAGAAAAAATTTTTCTTCGCTCGCCTCCCATCTTGATTCCTTTTTATGCATTCCAGATATAATTTTTGTGTCTGAAATTTGGATTTACGGCTTCGAAAAAAACGATTACCATTTGCCTGGTTTTAATTTCTTTGCGAACCCTAATGAAAGTAACGCCGCCGGTGGTGTCGGGTGCTTTGTTAAAGAGGAGTACCTAGTTAGTGATGCTAAGAGTGTCGATTTTAATAGTGCTGACATTCTAAAGGTTTCTATTGTAATTAACCATATAGAATTTGTTTTCTTATGTGTATATAGACTGCATATGTTTAATGTGTTGACGCTCATTGAAGAGTTTTCATGTCTCTTAGGAAACCTAAAATCAAAAAATTTAATTATTTTGGGGGATTTTAACCTCAACTTGCTAGACAGTAGTGATACTGTTTCAAACTACTTGGCCCTTTTGGCATCGCATGGATTAGCTAGTTTAATAAATGAACCAACGAGGATGGTCTCTGGAAGGTGTTTGGATCACATTTATGTTCGATTTAGCCGCTTCTCATTAAGTTTCTGTGAGAAGTGTGTATTCGACTTAAAAATTACTGATCATTCAATGACAGGGTTATTGGTCTGAAAAAAAAAAGTGTGCCATAGCGAAAAAATACCCAAAAATAGGACTAAAATTGATTTTATTAATCTCAAACAAAACCTATTTTATGAATTTAAAAAATGTTTGTTCGAATAAACTGCTACAAATAATTTACTATGGTATTTTCCATTCAAAACTTCAGTATGGTATTGCTTGTTGGGGAGGTGCATATAAAAATAAAATTCAGCCGTTGTTGGTTCTGCAGAAAAATGTATTAAGGAAAATATGCCGCAAACACCGTCGTAGTCCCAGTTATCCATTGTATCGTAATATGAAAATTCTTCCAGTCCGTCATCTATATTGTTTTAAAGTATTAAAAACTTTCTATATGAGATCAGGAAACCTTAATTGCAGGTTAATTTCTGATTATAATCTACGAAGAAACTTTTCGAATGTTGTCTCTGTACCCTTCTGTCGAACTACTGCTTTGCGTAATTTTTATTCGGTTTCATCTTGCCGCCTTTTTAATAAGCTTCCACAATCAATTAGAGCTTTAGATTCTTTTAGCAGGTTTAAAAAATGTCTAAGGAATTGGCTTCTGGAGCTTGATTATGCTAACTTAGAATCCTTTTTTTCTGACATTCTGGTGTAATTACTCATAAGTTTTTTCTTTTTTCTTTTTGCTTTGTATTATCTCCATTTAAATATTAAAATATCGTATCATTGTATCTTTCATTTTTCTTAATTCGTACGATAACATTATTTGATTTAAGGGTCACCCCACCCATAATTATAATTATTTTTGTAATATCCTTCGATGTGGCATTTGACACTATTTACTACTTTGTTGTACATAAATAAAAAATGTCACTTATATTATTTCTTGAATTTGTTATAACTTATGTAAACATTAAAAATTGAATGTACATATTCGAATTTCTATGAAATAAAATTTTATCTTTCTTATATATCTTATCTATCTTATATTATCCTTAGTCCATATTTCTTTGAAGGCTTTAAGGGTGCCTTGTTGTATACATATTTTACAACCCATGTTTTCTATTATGTCCTGGCCCTTTTACAGATTCAATTCCGATATCTGCCTTACACTGTGCTATCTTTCGAAAGAAGACAGTACTTAGAAGTGATTTTGAGTTTAAATTTTAGGTCACAATTTGCTAGGTATTATAAAAGGAACGAGTACGAAGATGTAATTTGGGATGTATCAGAATAAGTCCTTTATTATAGAAACAACAGCAATTATTTATTCTAAATTTTTTGGCATTCACGGAAAGTAGTTTTCCAAAAGTAAAATACGTCCAAGGCCCAGATTTGTCATGTATCCCCAAACCCCCTATGGTGAGTATTTAACAGTCAGAAGTAAGCATTCATCGATCCTTAACTTTTCTTCGCATTATCTGCTCTCCATTAGGTCCAGTTAAGTCAAAACTTGGATTTATTTCAATTAACGACTCTTCTTCAATCGCCGGCGGTCCATGTGCTCTTTAGCCTATACCATTCTTGCTTCATCATTTTCGAAGAAGGGAGACGTGGCTATTTTGGCTGACGGGCTTGAATACCCACTTTATTTTGTCGGCGCCTCGTTCAATTCCTTTTATATGTACATCACTGGCTGGTGAAAACGTGGCATATTCTCGGAAATCCGATCTTATCGTGTTGTAGTTTTTTTTTCGGTCTTCTGTTCCCAGGATGTCTTTCAGTTATGAAAACGTCCTTTTTGTGTGCTTTACTTTACTTTAATAATGAACCTCTTTTATTGTTCACAAAAAACGTTGAGACTTTCAGAACAATAAAGTGTAAAGGAGCATACAGAGGATCAACTTGGTTGCCAATCATGTTGGTGTCGATGTTGGTCGTAGGTATTTACATATGAAGGTTTGCAACTTAAATTCGGCGTGTGTCAGAAAGTTGGAGTTAAATAAAAAGTATTTGATATTTTGCAACCGAGTTGGACGTGTGTGTTGGTGCTGATAAACCCAGTTTGCAACATTAATTCAGAGTATATGTTCATTGAGTGTGCATCGAGTGTTTAAGTAGCTGGATAGTCAGTCTACTTTAAGTGATTTGTGGACAATGGCTTGTCTTCCGAATAGTGAAATTCGGAGAGAGTTATTCCAAATGTATAAGAACCTGCCTGACCTAGGAAAAAAAAATCGGACATTTTGAAAGACGTTTGACAATATTTACCTCTTTTTCTAAAAATTCATCGACGATTATACGTACATATATTTTTATCCTACCCCTTTGTTCCAAAAGCTTCTGGCAAAGCCAACTTGTGGCATTTGACATTCGAATGCCCCCAGCAAGCGATATACATAGTTAAACGGACGAATATTAGTTCCTTCTGTTTACTCAGTTTTTCAGTGAACTAAATATTCCATCTCAGGGCATTGAGTTAGATCAATTTAGGCTTAGATTTAGCTAGTTAAGGTTAGGTTTATTGGATTTATTTTGTTTTAATTAGCTTAAAAAAGGCACTGATCTGCGCATTTCTAGCTAAAAACCTCAAAAGTACCATCCAACAGCCACCAATAACACCAGCTGATCTGATACTGTGTGACTTTCTACTGTTCGGCAGACTCAAAAAAAAAAACATTACTCCAGGCCTTATTTTAACATTGCAATGTCATAGGGAGCAAGTGCTTGCCATCTAGCTTCATGTTGCAGGCCTTCTTTCAAGGGTTACCAGGAAGTTGTTAGAGCAGGCTTTTCTATAGCCATTCCAGGAAAGCACTTATTTCATCGGTTACCAGTACGTAGCACAAGCAGGCCTTCCTCTACCCCTTCCAGGAAATACTTAGTTACAAAATAAAACCAAATAAATAAACGGTGCCGTTACATAAAACCATGCGACATAAGGCCATGTTTCAAAATTATGATGCTTTCACAAAGCGACTTAAGACCATATTCCAGGGTATGGCAGACTTATGTATGTATGCAGAACGATTTTTTGGGAAGTAAATGCTGAGTAACAAAAATATTTTGTTGAACAAAATGGATGTGTTTAAATAGTGAAGTATGTTTTAGAAGTAAAAGAGACATGAAAACGAAAATAAACTGAGAAAAGGGTCCTATATTTGCAAAATGCCTCAAATTCGCTGTTTTTATTAAAAGTGGTGTCCCGGGTCCCATCGCCGAAAAAGCGTCCCAAACGGCAACGCAGGGATGGGGCCTTTTTTTATCGAAGATGAGACATACATATGTAAGTCAAAAATTTTCGGAGGGATAGGATTTAAAACAAAAAATCGCGCCATTTTTTTAGTTTTATTTTCTCAAATTCTCAAATTCTTTTCAATAATTTTGAACTTTTAGAGATAGTTCAAGCCGATTGAAATTTAGTCAGGGTGAGTGAAAAAATCCAATTTAAAGTGACATAAAGCCATAATGGCCTTAAGTCACTTTCGAAAAGCGACACAAGGCCATAGATCGAAATATGGCTTTATGTCGCTTTGTAACCGCGTCATAAGGCCATATCTTGAAATATTTGGAAATATGGTCGTATGTCACATGGCATTATGTCACGGCACCTAAATAAAACTCAAGTGCTTCGGTATGTTATATTATAATGTTTGTATTAATTAGTATTAACATGTAGTAAAAAAAAGCGTATTTCAGCTTTAGAAAAAATAAATAAAAAACTTAGACAACGTGTTCAGACTTGTTTGCTAGGGATTTCAATTCGAAAAAGACCTGAAAAAAGGATATATAGGAAGAGAAGAGGTATGCTAGTTATTCAAAAATATGGTTGAAATTCATTATTTTAAAACAGATGTACCATTACCAACTCGCTACCTACGCAATGCCTAAACACAGGCCTGAAAACGGTCATTCCCATAGAAGTGCAGTGGTAATATAATTGATGTTCAACTTTTAAAATTGGTGGAAATTTTAAAACAAGAGCCATTACCAACTCGATTCTTAGGTATGATTTTGGGAAGTCCTTTATATTTTTTAAGATTTTCATCGATGAAGTACCTAAGTGGTGATTTTACAAGGTCTGATGAAATCACCAACGATTCCCTACTGGGGTAACAAGGTTCATTCACACTTAAAAAGAAAATTCACCGCGCAATAGAAATAATGTCCAACTATGAGGAAGAAAAATAAATCCTAAAATCACATTTTTTTAGATTATAATATTATATAGGAGTTGGCAATTGAGGTTATGAACGCTGTGTAATAACCATTCATTCATATCATATATCGTATCCGTATGCATATCCATATGTACATATGTAGGTATGTTATGCATGTATATTTGTTTGCAACGGAATATCCTTAACACTTACCCCATACACCTTACAACCGGAATGTAAATAACATAAATGGCCTCTTGAGCGCTTCAACTACATGCTGTAGCTGTTAGCACATATTCAGACTACAGAGATATACGAGTATGTTCGTAAAAAATACAAAAAAAATGTGTGAAAGTTATCGCGGCAAGGACATTCACCCACACCATCGGCAGTTCACAGTGCCGATAAAGACGATGGTACCTTTGTTAAAATATCAGTGCTTGTGAATGAAAACGGAGTGAGTGCGGTTAGTTTATAGTGTGTGTGTGTGTGTGTGTGTAAAGGCGAATCATATATGTATGTATGATGCCACCTAAAGCAGGACGACGACGAACGACGCGACGACAACAAGGACGCCACTGACGGAAATCCTGCAACTGGTGGATAAAATAGGACTAAGATTTATACACACATATGTACATACATTTATGTACATAGATATTGCGGCCAAGGGTTTAAGGTGCGACAATACACGTAAAAAGCGCGAGACTCCTTGCGGTAGCCGGCAAAGTTTCATACTCCTACAATATATACAACCTATACATATATGGTTCTTTCCACCTGCTTGGGCATAGAAGTGAATCTTCGAAAGGATAAAATCACATTTAAGGACGTATAAAATAAAAATAAACATCCCACAAAAAAAAGGACAGGAAAAACCAACGATGTCGTGTTTGAAGGATATTTGTTGTTATTTTTTTGTGCTTCTTCCTTTGAATTTTAAAAATTTTCCAATATGAAGCTTAAATCGACGTCGACAGGAAACTCACAGGAAAGAGTGAATTTCCATGACGGGAGGTACGAGTATGTGTCAAGGATAATAATTGACTGCTCGAAAAGTCATCAATAAGCTTCAATTGAATTGGAATTAATTTCGTAAAGTTAAATTGGTACGTGTACGTAAACATACATTACATACATATATTGCCAGAGGAGAATAAAATTCGTAAAGATTTACATGAGTTAAACGCGGTGAATGAAATTGGCATTTGATGGGAAACCGAGATTAGTGGAATGATTCCAGTGGGGATAAATGAAGCAATCACTTAAAAAATTCTTAATAAATTCACATGAGATAGAGTCTTATATAATCTGATTCTCAGGTGAGGGACCTTACAATCGTTCCTTTAGTTTTGCCTCAGCCTCATTAAGACAAAAAAAGAGGAGTTATGTATTCTTATGTGAATGCAGACTTCGAACTAATTGATATTCCCACAAGAACTGATGGACGTGAATATTTTATTGGTGGTAGCCTTTCCTGGCCTTTAACCATGCCGATAAGTGCAGCTTATTTACCCGTCACTTGTATTTCTTCATTCTCAAAATCTACCAAATCTCCTGAACGCTATAATTTGCTGACCAGATTGATGTAGTTGTTGTTGTTATTACTGTGGTGAGGGTAATTAACATCCTTCTGTCCCCTCAGAAACCTCTTGTCAAATTTCTTTGTCCCTCTACTGAAACAAGCAATATAGGAATAAAGAATGAACCGTGTTTATCCCCCTAACTCTCTGGAGGATGGCATCGAAGTTGATGTAATATCTACCGACTTTAGTAAGGCCTTTGACAAAATCTCCCATGGCATTATCCTTTTCAAACTCAAAGCACTCAGCTTTCACCCAAGGTTTATTATGTGGATAAAATCTTACTTGGATGAGCGTACATATCTGGTGCTCTTTAGGTCCTCTGTATCAAACTGCTTCACAGCCACCTCTGGAGTCCCACAAGGTAGCCACCTTGGTCCTTTATTATTTTTGTTAACAATTAATGATGTGGAGTGCATTATTTTGAATTCTTATGTGTCTATCTACGCCGATGATATGGAAATCTATAGGTTCATCAAATCACCCGCTGACTCTCACCAACTCCAAGACGACCTCAACAGGTTTTCAACTTGGTGCAAACACAACTTTTTGGAGCTTAATAGCAGCAAGTGCCAAACTATAACCTACTCCCGTAAACGTCTCCCACCCCCTTCTAGGACTTACTATATATGTAACGAACTCGTCCCCTCTGTCACTTGTTTGCGTGATCTGGGTGTTATCTGCGACAGAGAACTCAATTTTCGCTCCCATATAGATAACATAATTAACAGAGCCAACTCTACGCTTGGCTTTGTTAAACGCTGGTCCAAAGAATTTTCTAATCCTTATGTCACGAGATCGCTTTATTTTACCTTCGTAAGACCGATTCTTGAATATGCAAGTCAAGTTTGGTCACCTTACTACGATATTCACTCTCTGCGAATTGAAGCGGTACAACGCAGATTCATACGGTTCGCATTACGCGGTCTTCCGTGGCCCGACAGGTATAATCTACCACCTTACACAGTTCGTCTGAAAGTAATTAATGTTCAGTCTCTCGAAAAACGCCGTCAAATTGCCGATATACTCTTTATTCAGCAGTTATTAGCTGGAAATATCGACTGCCCCGCACTGCTCGACAAGATCAGCCTTAGCACTAACCCACGTAACCTTAGATCTATTCCCCTCTTCCGACTGAATTATCACCTTACCAATTATGGTTATAATGAACCGATTTCTCGAATGCTTCGCGTCACAAATTCCTTCCAAAACGCATTTGATTTCCATTTAAGCAGATCCTCTCTCAGAAATACCCTACACTACCACTCCATCTCCAATACGCCCCATTCCTAGAATATTAAGTTTAGCCTTAAATTCTTAATTTAGGTTTAAGTTTTAGATTGTTTAAGTTGTTTAGTATTAAGAATGCTTGTAATAAGCAAATAAATAAATAAATAAATAAATAAATAAATAAATAAACATCTGAACTCAGCATGGTCATCGATGATACCCAGCTAGCCACAGCTATCTAGCCCGGTTCTACGTTCTAGACTGAGGAGAAATCTAGGACTTTATCTGGCCATTTCACGAAATACTTGGTGGTTTTGAAAGTTAAACTGGATCATCTCTGCATGTGCATAGACTCCATATGAAAACTAATCCATGGCCAGTCTGCCACCAATAAGAGGTTCCAAACATTAACATTTCAACCGTTAGCGTTATTTTCCTAATACTTGAAGCTCTATTAGAAAAATCGATTCAATTCAGCGATACGTATGTTACAAATTTATACGTACAAGTAGGTACGTACATTGCCCCTTTTTACCCGATTACGCAGAGGAAGGGTTATGATTCTAACAGGCTGAGTTTGTTTGTTTGTTTGTTTGTATGTATATGTAAGGATGTCACCTCGTACAGCTGAAACTATGGGACCGATTTCAACAAATGTGGTGTCATTGGATTTGTTTCGATCCGGAGAGTGTCCTAGGCTATGTGACGTCAAAGAAAACTTCAATATGGCGGGCACACCAAGAAAAATGGCGGACTACCTCTGATTTTTTTTCTTTTTTACCCGACTAGTCTTTACAACCGCATTGATAGTGGTATCAAATGAAAGGGCTTGGCGAGTAGAATATAATACGATATGACGTAATTCTAAATTCAATATGGTGGATGCCGCCAAGATGGCGGATTTCTTTTAACTTTGCTACCTCCTTAATATGGGAATCAAGTGAAAGGGCTTGGCGAGTAGAATACAATGCGATATGACGTAATTCTAAATTCAATATGGCGGACGCCCCAAGATGGCGGATGTCTATTATCTTAATTACCTCCTTAATATGGGTCCTTGTTGTCTGCTCTACTGTTTTTACATGTGTCATTACCTGCAAGTGATATATGACCCTCTTGGAATAATTACCGAATTCATGGGAAGGGATTACCCGAACGAAATTATGGAATTCGAGTCCTAGCATGTGCCAGGAAATTCAGAGAAATATCCGAACTCAAATATAGAAATTAGTAGCATGTGCTATGAACAAATGGAAAAACCATATGGTATTTTGGAATGAAGGTAGGTATGCATACTTATGAATGCAACAGTAGCCTCTTGTCCTGTAAAGTGAAGTTATGTTCAAAATTATCCACAGTGTGGCATATAGCTTGCGCAGAGTAACGGTGACGGCGCCCCAATTCTCTCGTCAACATCCATTGAGCACTCCAAACTGACCTCGAACTTTGATTTGACGGCCGGAAAACGCCAATCGTTACACGATGAAACTGCAAGCTATAGGTACAGAATATTTTGACACGTAGAAGTAAAAAAAATCGAGAAACAATTACCTTTTACAACCAAATAATAGTTCAACGCATTTATCTGACAACTCAAAAAAGTCTTTGGAAGCCCTTTTATTTGTCGCCTGTATTTATATGCCGAGACTTCAATTATCTATTACTATGTGATAAGTGTCACTCTGGTCCCAGAACAGTTTGTTTTTTATTAAAACTCATTGATACTTGACCTCAAAACATTTCACAAAAAACCAAATACAAAACCCACTACTGCTTTATTTAACTACGCACTTTGATGGATACTCGGAAATGCAGCGTCCATTAGTTTTCAAAAATACTGAAAAATTCCTTTCAATGCCTTGACTCGTACATGCAAAGTAACTTAAGCGCTCTTCAGAGCAAAAGTCCTTTGCTATTTTTCCTTTAAATCAAAGCTCGTGTGTGATCTCTATAGGCAATCCGAACTGATTGACTGCACTCTACAACACTATTGAGTTATATTTCATGGACTGCATGTGATATTCAGAATGCCTATGTTATTCCTCTGTTTGAAATATAAAATATAAATATTTAGAAAGTGCGGTAACTGCAAAAATAAATGACTTCCCAGGATGTATTATATCATGTAAATTAATGGCAAGCAACAGTTTCGTAAAATCTGTATGATGGTGCACCATTTTGTTTCTCACCATTTTTCTTTAACCATATATTGCCCGAAACCGTATATATTATTCTACAAAGCTTTTAATAGTTTTAATGCCCAATACCGCCTTTTGGCGTTATATATTGCTTTTTTTTTTTACAAGCTTTATAATATGTTATTAACTTCACTTTCTATGAGGGTGGAATCTGGGAATCGATTTTACACCCACTTCCAGATATCCGATCATCCTGAAATTTTGCACAGGTATATAGTTCCGGAGACAATACAATATAGGTTATTTGATGACGTCTGTAAATCCAACATGACGGACGCTTTTTTAACTTCAATTTCTGTGAGGGCGGAATCTGGTAATCGATTTTACACCCACTTCCAGATATCCGATTATGCTGCAATTTCGCGTATCCGGTGACAACTCAATATATGTAGTATATTTCATGGTCTTGTAAATCTAATATGGCGGACGCCCAAAGATGGAGGATTACCATTATCTTCACGACCTCCTAAATATGGGTATCAAATGAAAGGATTTGACAAGTAGAATACGATGAGCTAAGTGATGTGATTCTAAATTCAATATGGTGGATGCCATAAGATGGCGGATTACTTTTTTCTTCACAACCCGCATGACATAGATATCACATAGAAGGGCTTGACGAATAGAATCTCAAACAATATAGTATATTTTATAACGTTATAAATCTAACTTTTTTCCGAGTCACCAATGTGTGACTATAAATTAAAGCCGAGCCCAAAAGAGAATAACGATAACTCGGCCGAGCTTTCTCGGCCAATGTAAAAGGTGACTAATGGCTGGTTTGATAGAGTTGAACTTTGAACAGTACACCCCAACGAAGAGGAGTAACGTAACATCGCAAGCTGAGAGCCAAATGAGAGTAATACAAATTGAGAGCCAAGAAACTCATTATTCAATGAAAGTTTACATAGTATTTCCAAAACTAGCGTGTTACCAAACAAACCTAGTATTCACTGGAGTACGGAAAAGGTATTGCAAAGACCGAATATTTTCGTTAGTGGACAAGAAGCGCAGCGTCAGCAACAGGCCATCTGACGCGGGAATGCTTAATCGCATGTTCGTGTCCGCTTTTTAAATTCGCGGTTTCACAAACTAAGTAGATGATCAAATTGATCGGTCGACATGCGAACGAATCCGTGATATGATTCCAGTTCTAGCAACAATTTCGCGCGATAGCCTTCAGTCTCGCGAAGTCGTACCCAATCTTTGGCCTATACACGACGAATCCTTTGAACTTACATACTCGCCAAATTAGCAATAGTAGTCCATTTTCTTTTTGACATTTTTAATATATTTCCGCACTTTAAATTATCACAAATCACCAACACAATAGGTACAGAAAATACAAAACGTCATAAGATTGATAATGATCGTAAATCTGCATATGATTGAAAATATATGATCTGCAAATTGTGTTGCATATCGTGTGCACACCTCGCATATAGGCCACAACATTTGCCAAATTCAAGTCCAAGTTTTCGAAAAACCTATTTGTTTAGTATGTATGTATTTTGTATTTTTTATGCATTATTTGTAAATATATGCGCACTAAAATCCAGCGGAAACTACAGAAACTTACACCAAGCAGTTGTAATTTATCACTTTTTCAGTGTCGAGTATTTCGCGACAAAAAAGTTACCACCACTACGGTGTTGCAGAACACCCCAGCGACTCCCGTCAACGATAATCTAAGAAATTAAATTGCGTTAAATGCTCCTGAGACAATAATTCGCAGTTAAGAAAAATAAAAGTCAAGTGAGATTCGTAAGGAAGCGTTTGCCTCATCAAGAGATAAACTGGTTTCTTCTTCGAAGTGGAGGTGCATCGCACCCTGTAGTGATTAAAGGGTTAAGTACGGACGCAGACCGAGTGGGACACAAAGTGCTTTAGAACTTTAGCCCTACCTGGTTGATACTGTGACCTACACTATAGAAAAATATAAGCCAAATTAATACTATTAATCTTCAAGTTGTACTTGGGAGAAAAATTTCTTAGATCGCCAGTGTTGAGAATATTCATCTGAAGGTGTCTGAAATTTGACCCAGATAGCGCATACCTAACGTGACCAGATTTTCGTAACTTGAAAGCGGGACGCTACACCGGGGATGATGCAAAGAAGGGGAGGGTGGGGAGGTTAAAATATGTGCATGGTTTTATTGGAGTAATGAAGAAAAAAGTAAAATAACAAGCTATATTTTCAAATTTCAGTTTACACTTTAAATAGAGTACTTCTCGTTGGAATAGATTTGTTTTAGCAATTGCAGTAACCCTTTCAAAAGTGTTAAAAATTGTTGTATTTCTGTCCATCTGTTTTCGGTAGTTTTTGATTCTTTGTTCCATTTTTACTGCTTTTGTTTCTTCTTCTCGACTCGCTACTCGACTCTGGGACAGTTTTTGAAGTTTCTCTTCAAGTTTCAAATTGTCTCTCTCAAAACAAAATTCGGGTTGCAACTTGCAAATTGCAAAGTAGCTGTGCCTGTAATAACTGTAGTAGCATAAGAGTTGTGAGAGTGAGAGAGTGGCTTAGCAATGAACGCAGAGAAAATGCAAAGCGCTTACTGGGCCCATGTGAAAACAACGCAACTGTGAACGAATCAGGTACCTACATACGTTGGGCTAGTAATGTTATTGGATAATTATTGTAATTTAATAAATTTGGTTTGGCCCAAAGCGGGACATTTTGCTGTCCCTGCTGAAGTCTAGGGGACATCGGGACACACACTCTAAAAGCGGGACTGTCTGGTCACGTTACGCATACCTCACTTAAATCTAGGCAATAGTGAAAAAGTTTGAAGTCGCTGGTCTACGCCGATAAACCAGAGACGATGGACGACTTGAAAATCAACATTCTACTATTCTACTTACTACTCGAAGAAGTGGTCAAAATTGGACTTCCAGACTTTCAGCCAACTGCGGCGCCCATATGCTGAAAATCATATTAAGGCAGTACCTAATGGCGTAAAATGATCTTGTCGATAAAGCCAGTACGATATCCATGAACGTTTTATTTTATTTTATTTTAAAGTTTTATAGGTACCTATGTACCTTTAAAAAAACACCCCTAGTTTGATTCATTAAAAACTTCTTAAAATACGTTGTTGATGGTCAGCACGCCGAAACAAATGGCAATTTTAATAAATTATATGGAAGAGCAAATGCAGGCTCTAAAATGATGATTCAGCTTTCATTCTTGGCAAAAGGTTCGCAGTCAGTTGGACTGGTGTTGGAGTTTTAGATCATGCGCATAAATATAACATAACATAGTTAGCAAATTTCAGGTAGATGCTATTTACACTAGGCGTGATTTGTTGTGAAATCTTACATAGTACATACATACAGTGTTGGCCGCGGCCATGGTGGTTAGTGCGTTGGACTACTACGCATGCTGCTCGGGCTCAATCCCAGCCCGGGTCCAACACCTAAGAAAGTTTTTCGCGGTTGTCACCTCTTTCGAATGTCTGACAAGCAATCAAAGAGTTGGACTACTACGCATGCTGCTCGGCTTCAATCCCAGCCCGGGTCCAACACCTAAAATAGTTTTTCGCGGTCGTCGCCTCTTTCGAATATCTGACAAGCAATCAAAGAGTATCATTTGTCATGAAAGGCTTCTCAACTCGCCGTTCGGCAAAAAACTGTAGGTCCCTTCCATTCGTGCGGTAAAAATAACACGCACACACAAATGGTTGCGAGAAGCTAGGCTTGATTCCGTACAGGACTGCTGATGCCGTATATTTATTTATTTTATTTTTTACATAGTACATACATATGTCTAAACTCTAAAGGCTAAGAAAAGTTCGCATAAAAAAACGATTATCGTGGCTAAAAGTTACATAAATGTCACTTCATTTGTGGTATGTATTTTTCTTTGTCTTATTAAAAACAGTTAGATTTTGTTTAGAGAATTTTATTAATTTAGCTTTTATTTTTGAGGATTCACCTTTTTCCTTTGAAGACATCATTCTCTGCCAAAATTTGTTCATAACTGAAATGATGTTTCTATAAAATTGACCGGAAGCAATTTAGAAGGACAGGTTTTATCGCGGCTTAACTCCTAATATCCGATAACTATTCAGACTCAACTCGTTAAGTTGTTATTGTATTTTACATTTCAAGCCTACATTCTATGTACATAGGTAACAAAAACAAAAACATACCTACTGATGTTTTTAAATTTTATCTTTAAAGTCCTCAGTTAGCACGGATTGACGACGTTCGTTATCGCTTTAAAGATATGGAAGAAAAGAATTCGTCGCTAAATAGAATTAACTCTTTTTTGTCTTAAGTCGACTTTAGCGGTTCTCGCTTGTGTCCACAAAATCGGCCCTTTTTTCATTTCTACATCAACGCTTGTACACTATACTAAGTCGCATGTATTGTTTGTCATTTTATTGTTTTGAGCAGAATTCTTCTCCAAATTTTCAAATTGCTTCATTTTACTTATTTAGGTGGCGCTACAGCTCGAGGTGAACCTGGGCCTGCTTCTCGCAACCATTTGTGTGTGCGTGTTATATTTTTGCACGAATGGAAGGGACCTACAGTTTTTTGCCGACTCCGAACGGCGAGTTGAGAAGCTCAATCGTGACAAATGATACTCTTTGATGCTTGTCAGACATTCGAAAGAGGTGGGCACTGTGAAAAACTTTTAGGTGTTTGCGGCGGGATTCGAACCCAAGACCGCTGGCTCAGTAGTCCGACGCACTAACCACTTGCGTTACGGTGCCCAAATTGCTTCATCAGAAAACAAAATATACACTCGTACTCGTATGTAGACAGTGAGGCAAATGCGTTTGAATTAATTTCATGCAATTCAAGCTATGATCTAAAGCCCACTGCAAGTTCAATTGCAACCTGTTGCCTCTTCTGGCTTTTTGCATCGGTTATGCACATTTTAAATGAAATTTATAAGTTCTAATAAGAACCTATGCATGCACCCCGTTTCCATAACATTGCATGTACTAAAACAATTGTATAACAGTTTGGCACTGTTCTCTCAGTATACTTATAGTGCGCAGGAGCTTACCCCACCCTTGGACTGGTCGAAAATCCAGTTCTTATCATTGTTATCACCACATGTTCTTACAGTTCCAGCTAGCGTCAGGGCGCTCTGTGTAATACGATGCTGCTGGTATCCGTTTTTCCTGCATTCTGAATATCCAAATGCCATAATTACCAAAACCATTCTCGCTTCGTTTGCTCCTTAGATACAGAGATTTTCAGAGCTTAGGTATACATTAAAAGATTTATTGCTGTATTTTGATCAGGCAATGACACTTTTGGGCGAGCAACTTGCAAATCATTTATTCACCATCTGTAGAGGTAAACGGGAGGTCATTGATCAAAGTTTACTTTATTATAAGTACCTACTATCAAATGACAGCCATTCGATATGGAAGAAATGAGATGTGTGATGGGCCATCAAAGACCCGAATTAACTTTTTGCTCCCTAAAGTTATTTTACCGGCGCGGCGGTATATTCATAATTGCGTGTCGTAAGTGGCAGATGGTGAAAAATCGTTATACGACCACCCACATTGTGTGCGGTGTGGCACTCGATTTGAATTGAATTTGTTGTCAATTATAGCTCTGATTGAGCCGTAATCAGTTTTCCTCGGTATAAGCGAACAAGAAAAAGACGGATGGAAAAGGTACAATCTGCTCATGACGAAACGAAAAATACCCTATAGCTATTTTGATACCCTCTAAGAAATCCCTTACTGGATTGATTATCTGTTTTTAAAAGGACATAGGAGTGAGAGGCACTCTTGGAAAAGTGTAGTGCTAGAGAGTTATTTTATAGCAAGGACGATGAAGGCGAAAATCATAAATAATAACAGCGATGAAAAAAGAAGTATCTTTGATGTACCGCAGAGCTCAGAACTAGGACCAATAGTGTTTATATGTAATCTTCACGGATGAAGTTCTTCGCATTTTTGAACGAGCCAGCACCGTGTTTGCTTCTGCGGACAATGCGACGCGACGTATCGATTCTTGTTAAAGACAAATGCCTTGCAACTGCAACAACTACAATACAGGAGGAGTTCCATAAGTCATGATAATGGCTTATTAGTCAAAACTAAGTTAATGAACATTCGTACACTATGTCAACCTAAGACTTTAATCAACATTATGTATGTATGTAACATTTATGTACGAGTACTCCCGAAGCAATGACTGTTCAACAACAAGAAGAAGTGACTTATTGCGTTGATTAAGACAAAAAAGTATGTACAGTGAATTCCGCTTATTTGGGACACTTCGGTCAGCACCCATTTTGTCCCAATTAAGCAGCTGTCCCAATAATGCGATGTGACGATCAAGTAAAACACCAAACTGTTCTGTTTCCTACCATTTGTCCCAGTTAAGCGGCTGTCCCGATTATCCGCCGTCCCAATAAAGCGGAATCCACTGTATATGTTCTTTAAGAAATAACGTCGGTTTCAATAATACTCTAATCTATTTGTGATGGTTTCGAAATAAAAATTGTATCATTTATATAGATATTTTTAAAGTGCATTTTTCGCTCTTTGCTAATACTTTATTATTTATTTTTTAAGTTCAAATATAACGTTGTTAATGTTTATAGGTTTAAATATGGAAAAGAAGCAGTTGCGCACAATTTTTTTATATGAGTTCAAACTGGGCCACAAAGCAGCGGAGGCCAGTCGTAACATCAACAGCGCTTTCGGCTACGACTAACAAACGTTTGCTGCGACGCTGGTTCCAGGCATTTCAGAATGGAGATGAGTCGCCGTGGGCGTAGGTCAGTCATCGAAAATGATCACTTAGGCTATAGTGAGGGCAAACCCACGTACAACAGTTGGAGAACTTGTAGGAGAACTAAGCGCGACGATTGAAACGATTTCTATCCACCTGCGAGAAATTAGAAAACCCAAGCAGCTCGATAAGTAGGTTTTGGACGAATTAAACGAAACCCCAAAAAATCGTCGTTTTGAAGTTGTACCTTTGCTCATTTTGCGCGACAACAATGATCCTTTTCTTACTCCTATTGCGAAATGCGATGTAAAGTGGATCCTGTGCGACAACCGGTGTCGCTCAGCTTAACCCATTAGAGCCTGGGGCCCTTTTTTCGCGATAATTTTAAAATTTTCTATGAATCCATGTCCAAATGCATCTATTAAGACAAATCCGCTAAAAAAGCTTTATTTTTTTGATAGTTTATAAGTTTTGAGCCGTTGCCATATGGCAACGATAGGCCATAACGTGTACAAAAATTCCATATTATAAAGTATCTTGTGATTTGATTTTATTTGCATAATTGCGATTTTCCGATTATCCGAACTCATTCGTCATGGCTTAAATATATTGGTATATTTTTACCCACACTCCTTGAAATTTGAGAATCTATAAATTTTAGTGCAGAAAGTACGGGAACAGACCTATTGTACATATATGCTCTCAGTTGAGGGGAATTTTTTTGAACTGTCATTTGGCTTTCTCCTTTACGAATATTTTGGGATGTATGTCAAGTATCATCTCACGCAGAAGCTTTTTAAGCTCTAAATATTACCTTTAAGTGGTTTGAAAGACAGGACGAATCAGATCCCATACAGTTGTTACAACTGAAGCGCATCAGGGACTTAGCCGCAATGAAAAGATGTGATTCATTACGTCAAACATCAATAACAAGTTATTTACGGCAAATTGCGCAGGTGCTAATAGCTGCCGTGCTGTCAAGTTATCCACCAATCCGCCTCCATATTCATCCGCTGAATCTTCATCGGCTAACTCGGCAGCTCTGGAGGTTCAATGAATATATCAGCATCATTTTTGGTATCATCATTTTCAAGTTCATCGATGATTTCAGCCAAAGTTAGACTAAAACAAGCATAAACAATTTTTAGAAAAAATGTACACACTATGGCCTATCGTTCCCATATGGCAACGGGCGAAGAAAAGGGTAAATATTGTTGACCGTTATGTAAATTTGTAAATTTACCATTTAGAACTTATATCGTTAGTTAATATATGATGTTGTAGTTCGAAAAAGTGCAATAGAATCCAATTTGACTGAGTATAACAAATTTAAAATATTACTTACATTTTTCGGTTCGCCATTTTTCGGAATTTAAATCTTATGCCAATTTTAACTTCCAAAATCAACTTAACTGGACAAAATCACAGCTAACAGAAACAAACGTGCACAAAGCAATATCTATGTGTATTTGTTTTGATAAAAAAAATCGGCGAAGACTAGATCAACAGTTTTCAAAATTTGAAATTTTCCGTGACATGATTGCCGTTGCCATATGGCAACGATAGGCTCTAATGGGTTAATGGTTGGATCGCAACGAAGCACCATAACACTTCCATCAAAGCTTCCTGAGTCCTGGCGAAACCATCACGACTGAGAAATACTGTCAAAAAATCGGCGAAATGCATGAAAAACTTCAACCAATTCTTCTTCACGACAACGCCCGACCACACGTTGCACAACTGATCTTATAGAAGTTGAACGGGCTAGGCTACGAAACCTTGACCCATCCACCATACTCGCCGGACTAAAATTGCTTTACATGTATTTATATACTCGTATTGAAAATGTCAATAAGTGGAAACATCTTTTAATGCAATTCATTTTCCTCGTTTTAAAAGTAGTTTTCCCCGTTTCACTGTTTGGGTTGAAATACCCGGAAATGGGAGAAAAGCCCGTAATCTGGCAACGCTGGCCGGGAACACAAGCTCCAATCTCAGTTTTGAAAAAAAAATCCATGTAATTCCTTTTATTTACATTGAATGTTTTAGTACAGCAATATCGTCTTCAGAAGTGGCAACAGTAGTGTCATCGAATCAGTCCACAATTACCTGAACTATCAACATCGACAGAATTGGCAGCATCCACTACTGATATGTAGCTGAAAGAATAATTTTATTATGTCTATAACTCTGTGTACCTATCTCTGACCCAAACTGATCAATGAAAGATTTAATTACCATAATCACTTCTCTGATTTTTCTCATTCGTGAGCTTATTTTACAATACATTTTCTTTGAAAATTCCGGAAGTAAATCTCTTGTAAGACCCTAATTAAGTACATACTTAATTAATCTGTTTCCAAAAATAATCAAATCAAACCATCGCATCGTTCTCTATTCCTCCTAAGTAAGGGGTAGCGGTGAAGCCTCACAAAGAGAGAGTCCATAAACCAACCTACCTGAAAACCTCCTAATATCCTTTACTATAGGACCAACTATTATTCAATTTTAATTTATTGATTTGTGTTATTTTATTGTTATTAAAGTTGTCCATATATTGTACATATTATGTACACACGTACTTAGCATTTATTTATTAGCAAATTCACTTTTCACAGGCCTTTCTAATTCGAAGCAGTAAATAAAATCTATATTCTCAGCTTGATGTTGAATTTCGTTTATCGGTTTGGAACTAATCCAATTCAAGTCACGTAGTTTGCCAATTAACAAATCATTCATTAGACCGACAACTACCACCAGCAGCACCAGGATTCTATACGAATGTGTTTTGTTTCTCTGGGAACGGTATTTTCACATTCCCAGTCAATTGTGCTGCCCCAGATTGATTCATATTAATTAGCAGAAGTTATCGCATCATCATGCTACTTTCTATCAATCGCATCGTAGTAAGGATAAATTGATCCAATGATTGAAACATTTCAATAGAATCATCATTATTATTTACACTTCATTTACATTAACATTCAGATAAACCTGTAGACTAAATAATGAATTAATTTTAAATAGAACATTTTTGTATCTCTTCACTACTCATAATATGTAGAGAGGAATCAAACGGTTAGTAGATGCATTCCAAGAACTTATCCATTACAAGTGGGGGTCAACTGTTACCCAAAGTAACTTATCTAGTTAATTAGCTACCACTGCCGCAGTATCTCCATATCAATATCTAATTAGAATTAACTTTCACAGATAATATTGTGGATAGAAGTTTTCGTCGAACATCTGAATGCTATTACCCGCGTATTAAAACTTAATTAATCCGTGTTCTTACATACATACATATAAGTATTTAGATACATAGATACTTGTGAATATATAGTACCTACAAAAGTAATTATTGAGAGAGTTTTAGATATTTCTTGGTTTGGTGTAATGGCACCGAAGTCTAAAAGCTTATTTTTAGAATTCTTGGTTGGTCTTTCTTGTCTTCTTAGAACTGAGATAAAAAGATATGAGTATATTCTGCAAAAATGAAACTTTACATATTGGCTTTTGTGTCCAACCATTTTTCGTAGAAACTTGTTCATACGTATGTATGTACGAGGTACCTACTCGATTTAACTTTCATTTTGATTTTTTTTTTTATACTTAAATCAAAGTCATTTTTTATAAAGCTAAAATCAAAACAAAATAAATGTGGCATAAACCGTCGTTGACCTTAAAATATCGAATTATTTTTATTACACTTGATACCATTTTTTTTATTTAAAGTTGAAGAAATACAATACAAAAACTTTGTAATTGCACATAAAGAACTTTAAATAAGTTTTTCTTAAAATCACGTTTTTAAAATAGGGTAGATAAATTATCTTAGAATTGCTGAACCTATTTTAAAACCATTTAAGGCAATGATTGAAAACTGATTGAGCTTTCTGCGGACGGAATGCTAAAAATGGAGTCTCAATCGCAGAGGACAGACGTTTTCTGGATGAAAAGAAGGAACAAGTACCTACTCAGATCTTGCAAGAGGAACTCCCAGGTTGTTAGTACCGTTTGCTACATCCTACCTTTATGAGCTTACGTTTTCTTCAATGCTGAACATAAATAGGTACTAAGGCCAGAAACAGAGTTGAACCGGAAGACGACTTAATTGCTTGGGTTTCCAAAATATATCTACGGTTTAAAAATTAGTCAATAAAAAACAAGCCCACCACTCTCATTAATATAAATAAAACAACAAAAAGTAAAAATAAAACTCAATCTAATGTTTTTATTTCTGATTTTGAAGCTCGCGACACCTTAACATTTGCTTTGCGACCTCCAACGGGGTACAAGACTATTTCATGTAAAGTATTTACTTTTCAATTATGACATTAAAAAGAAAGAATGGAAAGGAAAGAATGTTTTGCCCATAGGTAATTGGTTAAAAAACATTACCTGCGAATATGAATTTTCATAACCAATTGAAAAAAAAAAAAAAAAAAACCCAAAAATTAAGTGTTCTCCAAGTTAAGGCTTCGTCAAACAGAGAGCGTTTTTAAGGCCGCGGTGACATCACGACGCGACGGTTAGATTATTTTAACGTGGCGTACTTAACGCCGCGGTTAAGAATGTCAAACAGAGAGCGGTCAAAAATAATTAAGATTTTAACTCTTTTCCAATTATTGTTTCCTAGATCCCAGCCCTTAAATTATGTTTTTGTAATTTTCATCACCCATTTCGTACAAACATGTATATTTTCTGACAAATTCGATTAATTGTTCCATTTTAATGACACAAAACTTTAAAACACTTTTAATACGCCGCGCGTCAACACCGAATGATAAAAATAATTTGTAATTTCAAACACCACCGCGTTGAACATAACGCAACGGGCAAAAATCGCTCTGTGTGACAGGGTCTGTGTTGTAGTATAATACAACGCGGCGGTGAAATGCGGCGGTAAAATGCAACGTTAAAACGCGCTCTGTTTGACGAAACCTTTCAATAGGTAGGTGTGTAAAAAAAAGGTCAACTGTAACTAATCTTATATTGTTCACAAATTTTGTGATTTCAGAGATTGGTAAAGGTAACCAGGTTGATGCTGTTTATACGGATTTTAGCAAAGCTTTCGATCGAGTTGACCATAAAATTTTGCTTTACAAACTTACGAGACTGGGTTTTCCTATCTTCTTTTTAAATTGGCTCTCTTCTTTCCAACATGTTAGGTTTCGTAACAATATTTCTGACAAAATTTCTGTCACTTCTGGAGTTCCCCAAGGCAGTCATATCGGACCCCTGCTTTTCATCTTGTTTGTAAATGATATTGTAAAATTTCTCCCGGAATGCTCCTTGTTAATGTTTGCAGATGACTTCAAGATTTATACGTCGGGCAGTGAGCCGCATTGTTTTCACCTCTTAAACTCTCATCTTCAAAAGTTCAATCTGTGGTGCTCTAAAAACTATCTCTCTTTAAATGTTAGTAAATGTTCCGTCATTAGCTTTGCTCGTTGTAGATCTCCTCTCATGAATACATATTCTTTTGATGGTGTAGTCATTCCTCGTGTTAATGTAATCAAAGATTTGGGTGTGTTATTAGATACTAAGCTATCTTTCAACAATCACGTTGATTGCATCACAAACAAGGCGAACAGAACATGGGGAATGCTTAGGCGCTATGCTTGTGAGTTTTCTAACGTGTATGTCTTTAAATCGTTATATGTTGCATTTGTGCGCTCCATATTAGAATACGCCTCAATTGTCTGGTATCCATATTATAGAGTTCATATATCTAGAATTGAATCAATTCAAAAAAGATTCCTTAGGTTCGCTCTTAGGGGACTTCCTTGGCAGAACTCATATCACTTACCTCCTTATTTATCCAGGTTAAAATTAATTAATTTAGAATCACTGGAGGTGAGGAGAACGGTGGCACGAGTTGTTTTTATTCATAGGGTTTTAATAGGTGAGATTGAGTCTACAGAAATTCTTGACCTTCTCAACTTAAACGTTCCCTCAGTCAATCTTCGAAGCTCTAGATTCTTTAGAGTAGCACACTCTCATACAAAACTACGGTCGTTCTTCCTCAATTAATGGATTGATGATTTCGTATAATGTAAATGTCCATTTAATTGACTTTAACCTATCGATTTCATCAATAAAAAGAATATTACTTGATGGTCTTCAGTCATAATTGTTTGCCCTGTTTTTAACTTTATTTTTCATATACATGTATATTTATAAATTTTTGTTTTCTGCTTCTGTCTACGAAAGTGTAATCTTTGGTGACAAATAAATAAATAAATAAAAATGACGTGTAAGTAAAAATACATAGGATAAAATACGAAAGGTCACCAGGTTCATACATGATTGTGACAAAACTTATTTCTAATGTTAAAAGAATTAAATTTATTTGCAACTGAAGATGTAAATATTTAAATAATTTAAGGAATACAAGAATGTAATTATTTTCATTTAATATACATACAGTGTATCAATCTCATATTCGTACACCAGCTATTAAGAAAAACATTGAATTCCTGATCAAAAATGACTTGAGATATTAAGTTAAATATAGTATAGCATTTTTACTGGATATTGAACAATTGCATTCCATTTAGTTTTGACATTAGTCAACATTCCCTTTGGTTTTGAAATAGATAAAAATAAAAAAATAGAAAAAAAGGAGCTCAATTTCGTATTCGTACACCGCTCGTTTATTCACAAAAAAATAAAAATTACTAATCTGTTCCTTGTCAAAGTTGTTTTTTGCATTGAATTATTATTTTTCAAAGTGAGTTCATGAAAAAAAGTTACTTTCTAAGGTTATTCGAGATTTCTTAGAAAACTGGGTAGAACGTAAGGTGAGATATCAAATTAACTGCGGGAATAGATAATCAGATATAACGGAGAAGGAAAATCTTATAGTGTGATATCAAGTTTGCTAGGTCGGCCAAGATCAACCATCCAAACAACCATTAATCGGTTGAAACATGAAAACCACATCGAAAATGAACCAAAAAATACATCTAGAAATGTATTAAGTGCACATGACATGAGAATAATTATACGGTAAATTCAAAAAAAACCTACATATAGTGCATCAAAACGGGCCGAAAACTTTGTCGAACTTTTAATAAAGGTTTCTGGACAGAAATGCCCAGATATTGCATCCGAAAACATGGGTACAATTGAAGAGTTATGCGTAAGAAACCTGGCAATAGTTTAATGAACAGAAGCAAGAGATTAGAATTCACTAAACAACACCAATTTAAAGATTTCGACTTTTGAAACACAGTAGTATTTACAGACGAGTCTAAATTTAATGATCATGGGTCGGATGGCGGACAAATGGTTTGTCGGAAAACAATTACCGGATATCTTCCACATAACAAGGCGGACAGTCAAACATGATGGTGGTTCGGTAATGGTGTGGGAGTGTTTTTCCGCAGCTAGAGTGGGATGACCGCATATAATTTAAGGAATACATGGACTACAAGCAATATATTGAGATATCGAAGCCAAATCTGGAGAAAGTGCTGTTCAAAAGGGGCTCTGGAACAATTTTACCCTTTACCAGCATAATGACCCCAAACATAAAGCTTATCTATTTTGAATGTGGCTTCTTTATCACTCTCGAAAAGTGTTGGAAACACTTCCACAGTCATCGGATATTAGCTAACAAAGATTTTGATTCAAAGTATTAGTTTTTAGATAAAATGTAAACAAATTGACTTAGTATCAAAGTGTACGAATACGAAATTGACCATATTTTTCTTAATATTATGTTTTTTATGAAAAAATTTCAATACTTTATTTGAAATATTTGAATTAATTGAAGTTAATTTTTTTATTTGAATGTGTTCTTACTGAAATTAATAAAAATTTGCAGTATCTGTTCAATTTGTTTGGATTTTTCCTTAAATAAATATTACCACATCAGGTGTACGAATATGAGATTGATACACTGTATGTATATACAATGATTATAACGAATTTTAGCATTATTGTAATAAGCAGGGAACAGATTTAGTTGACTTTGCATTTTTTTTGTCTTTTTTCCCCTTTTTTAATCCACGCTGCCTTTTTTTTTTTGCCTTTTTGGTGCTATTTGTCAAAGTAGCTTTGCACTTTCTTTTTAACTATACGATTTATCCTTGCCAAAACGAAAGAAAATTTCAGTGTCCACACGTTCATACGTGCAGGTTTTTCTCTCGCATGAACATGCACATAACTGCACGCATTGTTTGCTAGTACACACCAATGCAACCCTAAATATATACATTAATTGTATCAACTCAATGTACATGCGCTTATTTTTTTCACAGCTTTTCCAATGTTTTGTCTTCATTTTAAGCCCAAAATCTCAAAGCTTTATTAATGTTGAGATAGTGAAAAAATTATTTGAAATTACCCTTCCCATGTGATCCACTGTGTACTATGGTACAGGGATTTAAAATCAATTTATTTAGTAAAAACATACGTTTTTTTCATAACATATATATACATATTTATTAATTCGTTTTATTATTTAGGGATAGAGAAAAGAATAAAAACGATAATAAAAACTCTTCAAGTATTAATACAAAAATAAATAAAAAAAAGCTTAACAGTTCTTGTAAAAATATCACAAAACGTTACTTTTTGCACGAAAATAAAAGAAAAATTAAACTGGTAATTCAGTTGCTCATAATTATTGCTAGCGAACATACAGAATTGAAAAATTAACATGGATTGAAAATTTTGAATTCTGGAGCCTCGAAATGCTACCATGTTCATGATTCACTGTGTACCACTTTCAACTGATTCACTGTGTACAATGCTGTCATTTCGCAAAAACATGTTAATAATTTATAAAATATTTCAGCAAAGTAAACAAATCGACAAAAATTATTAAGTCTATATAAAACAAAAGTACGAATATTAAACTCAAATGAAGTTACAATACGCACTTATTTAATAAGATCAAAAATAAAACGGGAAAAAAAAATTACTTACCTATGCAGAAAGCACAAACACACGAGGATAACCACCTTCGACAATGCGATCGCGCAGACCGTTAGTCTGTTGCGAGGGGAAGTAGAAATGTGTTCTTTTCTCATTTCCAGATTCATTTTAAAATAAAAAGAGACATTATGAGAGTTATTAATTCACTGTGTACTCTGATTCACTGTTGACACCTTTACCCTACACATCTGCTCGGACAGTCAGGCAACACTTAAATCACTTGCGAACCCACTCACTAATTCCAAATTAGTGAAGGAATGCAAAGAAAAACTCAACACCCTTGCAAGATCCTGCACGGTTAATCTGCTCTGGGTACCAGGCCGCAACAATATACCGGGTAACGAAAGGGCGGACGAACTTGCAAGAGCAGGGGCGGAAGACGTAGAAAACCTCACAGTAAATACTATTGGTACGGCGGTACAAGCAGTGAAAACTGCCTATAGCCTGTCTTTTGCAAAACGCCACGCACACAGTGGAGACAGATACAAACATGCAAGGCTGCCAAAGAAATGATGGAATTTCCAAATCCACTGCGGACCAGGAAAGTACTGAATTTGGGCAGAGTTCAAATAAAAATGTTGATTGGCTTATATACGGGACACATCAACTTAAATAAACATGCCAACCGACTGGGACTAGTGCAGCACAGCACCTGCCCGGGTTGCGAAGAAGAAGAAGAAAATTTAAAACACTTCCTCTGCGATTGTCCTGGTCTATGTTCAATAAGGCAAAAATACCTGGGAAGACACATCCCTCAGATCTCTCGATTTCTCGAAAACACTGGAGTTTACACGACATACAGAGCGTTTCTCTTGAATTCACACATTCCTTCCAACATTTCCATTCCACTACACTGCCCCCTTTCACTAACACACATCCCAACCCTTATTTCTCCGCACAGTTACAGAGGGGAGCACAACGGGCCCAACTTGTGGCCTACGTGAAGATGAGTTATCCTCACCCTCACAAATCAACCAACCAACCAAGAGTTTACAAATAACAGGTGACTCCTAGTAGTTGTATGTATTTTAATTTGAGCATTTGATCTAAGTGCAATGCGTAAGATTTAGGAAGGCGTTAAAGACTTTGAACGGGATCGAGGAGAAATTACAACAATCTAAAGGGCCAGTAGCTGAAGATGTAATGAAAAAAATGTACGCTTTATTATTAAATGCCTTTTTTGTCTTTTTTTGGTCAACAAAATCCGAACCCTGGTAATAAGTATAAAGTATTTATGTATATATGTACATATGGATGTATTGTATATGTATGTACATACATGTATATATAGGTACCTTACCTACATACATACATATACAAACATGTGTAAAGTGTAAACTAGCTGACCCGGAGCAGGGGCGTTCTTAAACAGTCGCGTTACTTATATGGCAAAACGCTGCTTTGGTAATCTGGTTCTTGGTAGGACGGGGTTGCATCACACCCCGTAGTGGTTTAGGGTTAAATTGAATTTAATGGGGTAGTGTGTACACTGACATTCTTCTCAGTTTTCTTTCGTTCGTGATTAATCCCTACATCCAAACATCCCTACTGATTTGATTAATGCAACGCTTTTCGGAAGTTGAAAACCTTTGTTTTTATTTGTTCTTTTTTTTCTTATTCAATATGTCTGTGGTAAGAAGTTCATAAGGTTGTACACATATTCCGAAAGATGTCACTCGCAATTTGCGGTGTTTGTCTGCACTACGCATAACTGAACGAAAATTCATACAAAAAAGCTTTCTATAGAATGTGGAATGTGGAATATGGAAAAATTTAAAGTTTTGATTTTATCTTAGTGAATTCTATACGACTTTTAAGTATGTCTTTCAAGCGATTATTATTATTCATTAAGTTAAACTCTTTGTAAATAACAGAATTAATACAAAGAATAAATGTTGTAGTTGCTCTTTATAATATTTTAACCTTTAACTGGGTAGGTGGGGTGCTGATAACACCCCAAGCCCTTATTTTTCAAAAAATATTATACTTTGCGACTGACAATACCCGTTATCGGTACAGTACCTTCCTGTTGTTTTCTATTATACAGATTTAGATGGTTTAAAAAAGTTTGGTTGCACAAGTAAGCCAAGCTGCAAGGGTGCTGTCAGCACCCCACCTACCTAGTTGTGTAATTTTTTTTACTGGGTGAATTTGTATAGGTAATTTGAAAATTTCATTTGAAAAAGATCAGGAACGCATTCAACTGTTATTAATGATTCAAGTGAAGAGCCGGACTTAATTGATACGGATGGTGCCGAATTTGTTAAAACAAAAAATTGTTTCAAAAATTAATACGGAGAGTACTATCTTGGGAAGGACGACTAAAAACTCTATGAAGGGGTCTTTAAGTTAATTCTTTTAACACTGTTCTACCCCATAACGATATCATAATGACAATTTGACCATAGAACCACTTACCCGAGGAAAGATAAGCGTAATAAAGTGAAATCATGATGGGCTATTGTCAGAACCCCACCTACCTACTTACGTTACTATTACTCACCTACCTACCTAAAGGTTAACTAACTATCGATAGAGTTGATAGATGATTTTTTTTTAAGAATTTTGAATTTAAATTTAAAAAATTATTTGTCCTAGTACTAAATGACTCTAATGGACCCTGCATTTTAAGGTTACCTATACAAACAAATTGGGCCGATTTGTATGTCAATTTGCACTGCTGTGACTGCCTAAGTCAGAAAAGAACAGATGTGGGTAAAATTGAATCGGCGACAAAAAAGATTTTTGATCTTAATTGATACAGTGCGTTTAGGAAAATGTAGACTTTAGATCTTTCATGCCAGCCATTGACGTACGTTAACGCTGATCTATCATGAAAAAGATAAGGTAAGAAGCTATGGGTATTGGTAATTGATCGGCTGATTGCAATTGCCTTATTTTTCTGCTACCGTGAGACTGTGGATTTGAGTTCTTCATTTACTCGCTCAACGGAATTCTAAACTAGACGCAATGGAAAGCTTAAGTTCAACCTTTAATTTGAACATTGCAGTGTTCTTACAGTGAAGGAATGCCAATATTGAGTGAAGGCGAATAATAATGGGGTCATTTCTGACCCTTGTGGGATACCAGATTTAGTTTTCAGATAGCTGGAGAGTCTTTCGTTTGCATTAAATCTCTCGTTAATGCAGTTCGCTTGAATTTAAATTGAAGGCTCTCAAAAATTGGGCAATATTCAGCTATGCTTTCAACTAAAATCATATTAGGGTGGTGATAGTATGTATGTACATATATTGAGCTCATTGCACCACATGAACCACATATTTTTGCTCCTTTAATGGATACAATGTTTGTTGAATCAATAGATACTGGTTATAGGATTATTCAGGCAAACGTTTGGTGGGATACAGATTCAAATGCGCGACTGTCACGCCGAAAGCGGGTCATCTGGTAACCGTATTTGACTTACTGGATAACAATTGCTATCGAAAAGTTGTCCTGAAGGACAGCAATCTACTTCGAATTGAGATTTATGTAAAATAGCTCCGATTGGGAGTTACGTAAATTACAATACTTTTTAATACAATTTTAATTAAATAGAAATCCAAGCGGGTCATTCAAGCCACTTTTCTGAGGTTAGGATTGCTTTATTTCAGTTTTGTACTACAAGGCTTCTTTGGAGTGTTATCCTAATTTCAACATAGGTATATACATATATGTTCTTCTTTACATAACAAACCATTAAATGAGATAAATAAAGAATCTATTCAGAACCGATAGGCTAACATTTTAATCCCCGTCAAGCAGGGCCGTCCTAAGATATTCGGCGCCCGTGGGCTACTAAAAATAATGCGCCCCTCTTCTATAAACGAGTATGTACTTATTTTTCTAGCTTGTAGGCCTTTTTCCAGGAAATCTTCTCTCTCTTCCTTTAATTTACGATTGGCGAAGCCCAGGTAACCTTTTTCGTTTGTATTCCATGGTTAGCCCTGCTTCACGATACAATAAAATATTATTTTTAAAATTAACGAAGTAGAGATTGCTGTAGAATTTAAAAATATAATGAACAGTTAAAACATCACGTCGAAACTGAAAATATCAGAATAGAAGAATCCGTTCGCGTTATTTTTGCACCAAGTATTCGTATTCTGTCAATTTTTGAAAAGTAGGGGTGAAATTCTCAAAGATATGAATTTTACGAAAAATTATGTGATTTGACAGATTTGACAGTTTTCATAAATCTGCCCAAAGAAATTACTTGTGCTAAAATTCGCAGCATTGTGAGATTTCGTATTGTCTCATGAACACTCCTTTACGAAAAACTACGAAATTTTTCGGTAAGAGTACAGGTTTTCGTACCTTTTCGTAGGTTTTTGTAGTCAAATGAACGAATATGAATGGACCTAATAAGTTAAATTACAGACGATATGTTTCTTGAGACGTTTCACCGATATTGAAACATGTATTAAATTAGGCACAAGTATGGCAAGACTGAGATGCGTTTTGCAACAGTGATGTCAGTAGAAAAGTGTTTTTATAGACACTGACGTTTCACGAAGATGGCACTGTTGAGCCTGCAGTAGTGTTTCTGATACTTGATAGAAAACTTGTGCCAACCGAAGCGAAATCGAACGTATTCCATTGATACACTATACTAGGATAAATGACCGGATAAATTCTAAGAAACCCACACATATCTATTACCAGCTTCAAAACAAAGATATGAATGCATATATTACAGGTTATTTAGTGATTTTTGTTATGGAACGATTTTGAACAAAAATTACTAATAGAGTTATAACTAAAAAACTAATAGATAATAACAAAAAAAAATATAACATCAATAAAAAATATAACATCAATAAAAATTGCCGCCCCAAAAAGGCTTGCGCACCGGGGCTGTAGCCCATTTAGCCCTGAGGTTAGGGTGGCCCTGCCGTCAAGTATCAATTGCAAATTGCTGAAAAAGTTGCTTTTGCAAATAACGGTTTGAAGCACTCATAAAAGATCAAGACGGTTTTGAGACGATCATTTTAACCAGCTTAAATTTGAACCACTTAGAAACCTGAACAAAATGGATCTGCCCAACAGTTCAGCCTCTAGTTTCGTATTATATCTTATCTTATATATATATATATAAATAACAATGGCACGCTTCTACATGTCAATTTTCTGTCCCGATAAACACTAAACCTAATACACACAATGAAGTAAAACTTCATATTCCCGTTCTTTAACAAACTGTGCGCACTATAGGCTAAATTAATTAATAAGTACAATTATCTAAATTAATTAAAAAATAAAAACACTAACGAAAGCCACTTGCTGGCGAAATGTCACTTATTCAAAATATAAATACAATCCAATTTTTTTTTTGTGGATTGTATGTGTTGGTAGTTTGCAAATCTTGGGGTGCGATTCTTCGATTCTTTGAACTTAATGACAATGTATATATTGTAAGTGGTCGCCGTTGCCGTGGTAGTTAGTGCGTTAGACTACTAGGCATGCTTGCCCGGGTTCAATCCCAGCAAAACAACTTAAAGTTTTTTCATGGTCGCCGCCTGTTTCGAATGTCTGACAAGCAATCAAAGAGTATCATTTGTCGTGAGGAGCTTCTCAACTCGCCGTTCGGAGTCGTCAAAAAACTGTAGGTCCCTTCTATCGTGCTAAAAGTAACACGCACACACAAATGGTTGCGAGAAGCTAGGACAGCTGACGCCGTATATTTATTTATTTTTATGAATTGTAAGTAACACTATATTTTTTAGACACGGGCGAAGCCGGGCAGAATAGCTGGTTTTTACCTAAATTGAATTTACTTAAATTTCCGGAATCCGAATTTAGCAGCTTATTATAAAAAACTTTAGTTTTGTCTAATAAGACATTAGTGAGAAACCATTAAACAATAAATTTACCCATTTTAATTATTTTGTTTTGCCTCTAATTGTAAGGATTCTCAAGACAATTTTTATAGAGTAACCTCTGATTAAATCTTTTTTTTAAAGTCGTTTTATTTATTTAACATTAAAACTAATCATGGGTTCTTCTATGATGTGTCAATTATTTTGTGAATAATTTCCCATTTCTGTTTGAACAATGGAAATTGTGTTGTCTTAAAGTTTTTTTTTGTTTCTTGTTTTTGCGCAAATTGCAAAGACCTTTAATTTAAGATTGTACTTCAAGGTGAAGTTTATATTACCTTAAAGATCCGGCAGCGTAACATTGTGATTGAATGTATAATCTTCATTATGCTGGTGTTTATTACAAATTGTTTTTTTAAGTTTCTGTATACTCTAATATCTACATGGGAAGCACATCAAGTCTTTTTGCTGAAAAGCTAAATTTTAACAAAGAACATTGCTTACTAACTTAATTAGTATTTGACCCCAACATAATTCAAAGCAGCAATCTCTTTCAACGATCCTGTATATTTTGATGCAGTTCGCTAAATGAAAGTGCCTACCATCTACGATCGTTTACATATCTCGTATAAAACTATAATTGAGTCCATTTTATCCATTACGCTGTGCAGAGACAAGGACAGCTGCTGACCTAAGATCTAAGTGTTTCTTTTTGTTCTTCTAGATCCTGAAACATGGTGTCCAAGGCAATACTGCCGTCAGATATATACTTTCTTGACTGAACAGTATGTACATTGTACATACAGGCGCAGGGAAATAAGTCCCCGGGAACTAAGTCCACTGAGGGACTTAGTTCCCACTTATTGGGAACTAAATCCACTTTAGTGAAGTGGAATTCGTTCCCATGCAACGTGGGCACGAACTTAGTACACACAAAAAATGTGAAGAGGGAACTAACTTGCAACAACAATATGTAACAACAATGAAAAATGTATGGGGGGCATGTATTAACTGCTGGTTTTCAATGTTCTGAGAATAATCAAAGAAAAATCTTAAATAGAAATATATTTTTATATCATTAATAAAGTTGCAAAACACGTGACTTCTTATTTTACTTCTACTTGGTAATAGTGTTAATTAATTTCACATTTAAAGGGAATTAAAACCACACAGTTTTTTTTGGAACTTAATTCCCACATTGCATGGGAACGAAGTCCACTTCATTAAAGTGGATTTAGTTCCCATCAAGTGAGAACTGATTCCCTCAGTGGACTTAGTTCCCGGGGACGTATTTCCCTGCACCGTACATACATATGTGCCAACCACGTTTTTGAAGGTCAACAAATCCGGTTCAGAGGTTTCATTACTTTTTATACAATATGCATATGTTTGCGGGATCTTTGTAGAAAAATGAAATAATCGACACTGTTTTTATGATTGTAAATTTGTATTAATTCTAGTTTTAGCACTTCAAGGTTGATAATTGTTTAGATTAAGATTTTGTAATTCAGATATTGACTTAACGTGCGTCGTCTACGTTCATGGCCAGCTCCTCTCCTATGCCAAACTCTCGTCACAAGTCACCCCAAAGAGGGAGAAGGATTTGTGTAGTCAACCGTTAAAACTGAAATATGTATGCAGAACAACAATTTTTTTTTTTGTAAAAAAAGTGAAAAGCATCGAAAGCCAGAGTGTGGGACTTTAACCGTTACTAAAACCACCTCTGCTTCGAAATCATTTCCCAACGATGCTACCAAAGGCATATCGTCTGCCGGGGGATTAAACAAAACTAGTGTGCCCATGGGAGAACTCTCGCAAGAAAAAATGCAACCCCCAAAATCCAAACTTCCCATATGATTTCCATCTGTCAACTGATGGAAATCCCGTGGAACTCATATAGAACATTTGTTTTGATCAATTTTTTTAATTTGCTAAAATTTATAAACTGAAAGTGCAATTCTTCAGTGCTCCAGGAAATTCGCTTTCTTTTGCCACATCATTTGTTGAGATTAGTTAAGTATAAGAGCCGCAAACGGTACATATACATACTACAGAAATAATATACAGTAGAAATCGGTTAGAACAATACCTGATATAGCGATGAACCGAATATAACGATATATTTTCAAAGACCAGTCATAACTCCGTTTAACTCAATGTAATTTGCAATCGGTTACAACGATGCCCGGATGCCGGATATAACGATTAAACCTATTATAACGATGGAAATGTATCAGATTTAAGTCGAAAAACTGTACAGCAATGGCAAAAAATCGTGTTCTTACAAACACTGCTGGTTATTTTGATCCTGTTTTTAAATATGTAACTACATTATGTGTGTATGTAGACAATTCATCACATGCGCTGTTTTAATTCCATATATCGTTCAGTAAGTGTTGATTTTTTTTTTTACAAATGTTACTTGGAGATAGTTCTTTATGATGACAATACATTATATATACATATACATAAATGAAAATCATTTTCCTTTGCCCAAAAATATGATATTATTTCAAGAACTGAAAGTGGTGTAAGAATTTATTTTACCGGATATAACAATGAACACGTTATAACGATTTCTACTGTATATGATTAGTAAATATTTCAAATTGACAAAATTGTACTTATCAAATAGGAGTGGAAACTTTGTCTTGAACTAAGGAATCGATTGTTAACCGATCTTTCCGTAAGACACCTTGTAAATATAAGTCCTACATTAACATTTCGGTATATAGTGTGTTTCTGTTTATACATACATCCATATGGAATTTTTTGATTTTAACTGTTCTCTGCTAAGTGTATATAGTATATCATCATTTTTAGTATTATTGCATATTTGTATACCTTTTCTCTGTTGTCTGATCCCATTTCCGTACCTGTTTTAAATACCTACTGTATAAACAAATTTAACTCCTTTTCATATATGAAAATGACTTTCCATTGATTGGCGGTTTGTTGCAAATATTTATCACGGTATGAATGACACACTATTTTGGGATTGTTGCGCTTATCTGCACGCTTGCGTAATTGGGGTTAATGTCCTCTTAGTGCAACTTAAAATATTCTTTCTAAAGTAAAATATGGCATTAAGTAGTAAAACAATGAGGTTATGTTATATTTTAAGGTTTGCTTTATGGTAAAAGCAGTTCCATTCGGCGTCTGTTCGCTATTACGGTTATGTAATGATCAGGTAACCAACGGTAACCAACGACCGAATCTCTCAAGCTTTTAAGTCGGTAAGCTATGTCTTGGTTAGGGTCTGCAGATCTTTGTAGAATCTTCTATCTGTTCACTTCCACTTTAGTGATTTTAACACCGCCAGTGACACAGAAGATGTTCCAGTAACTCATACATGGATTTTCTGTGATGTCCAATATTTTGGTTACACGTACATATATTACCAATGGTCCGTAGTGATCAGACTAATCAAGATAGATAGATAAATATGTTTCATTTCGTGTAATAGCATTTATGAATTAATTTAACTTTGAGGTACTAAAGAATTAAAGGCCTACTTCGGCTTTGCTATAACAAATGCCATCTCATCAGAAATCAAACGAAGGATAACTCTTGCTAATCGCTGTTTCTTTGGGCTCAGAAGGCAATTGAGTAGTAAGGGCTCTCCCGATTAACTTACGAACTATTTAAGACACTTATCATCCCAGTCTTGCTATATTATTTGACTCCAACCCAGGGGGTCAGCGCAACAGAGGACGACCGCACCTAAGGTGGCGCGCACAAGTGGAAAAGGACCTCAACCAACTTGAAGTGCCCAACTGGAGGCAGTTAGCTAAGGACTGGGCTAACTAGAAAGGACTGTTGGTCGAGGCCTTGGTCCACCCCAGACTGTAGCGCCATCTAAATAAGTAAGTATTTATGTACATAAGTATTGTTTCCACTTTTAACAATGTACAGATTATTATATTTCTTCTTAAACATCGTGTATTAATAAGCTTTCGGTTTTTAATTGCTTCACAATTTGAAGAAAAATACGAGGAAAAGTCTCCACTCTCCAGTATGATAATGATAATAATGAGTGCAGATGTGCAGAGTGTGCGCCGAGTGGAAAATATTTTAAAGTATGTACAATGTTTTCTTCCTAAAAATAAATAAATAAATAAGTAATTGGGTAGATTGTGATAAACAATGAATAAATTGATTTCTCATAACAAAAATCAATTAGTTTCCATCGAATATATAAATACAGTAAAACTTGTGAATAGTGGAATCTGCGAATAAAAGAATCTTGCGAAACCTGGATAGTGGACATTTTTGGATGCCAATTTTGTTTTTTTTCATACAAATTCACTCTAATGTAGTGGAAACCTGTGAAATCTGAATAATGGAAAATTTTTCAATAAATCTTGTTTTCTTCCCATCCAAATTCACTCTTCAATAGCGGAATCGAGAAATGAATGAGCCAAAAGTCATTAAAATTTTGTCAGCTTCGTTTTCTTTTTCGAGAATTTTGACATTTCAATTGTTTCTTTTCGTGTGTGCCTCATTCTGCTAGCGGTTAGATTCAACAAGTACAATTCTGAACTCCGATATCGAAATTTATCGAAAAATATTAAAAAAAATTAGGTTGCCGATAGTGGAAAAACTTGCGAATAGTAGAAATGTTGCGAATAGTAGAAAATAAATGTGCACCAAAGCATTCCACTATTCACAGGTTTTACTGTACTTAAAAAAATCTTAAAAATATGAGTATGTGTATGTGTATACAAATGTTAAAAAATAAATAAATAAATAAATACATTAATAAAAAAAATAGTACATAAATAAAAAATCAATAAATAAATCTATAAGGTAAATAAATATTTAAATTGATTAATAAAAATAAATAAATAACTAATGAATTGAATTGAGATTTTTATTGGTTTCTTAAGACTTAACAATTTTTATAATTTTTTAATAGCTTTTATGCAGAAGGTTGCATTTAATAAATTGTTTAATAAGAGCGAGTTTTTTTTTGCATGTAAGTTATTTAATAATTTTAAAGATATTTTTTACTTGAACTGAGTTTACTTGAGTTTGAGGAGTATTATTTCAAAATTTTCTTTCCAAAATTCAGGGATTTTTAAATTCAAGTTAATAGGCTTAAGAATTAATCTTTCAATATTTTCTTTTTATATTTAAAATTTCAAATGTCTCTTAAATGTTGAGGCAATTCATTCAAATCTGTGAGAGTGCTATATTTCATCTGCCTTTTACCATATTTGTTGCTGAACGGAGGTACTTATAACAATCTCTGGGCGCGTCTTCTCATCTTCATCTTGAAAATATGCTGGACTTGTGTCGCTAAAAATCTTCGTTCAACAGGAGATTCTCTGTATTTTATAATTCTCAGCGCCGCATTTTGTAGTTTGTGAAGTTTCTTCATGTGGGATTATGACGAACTAACCCAAGCAAGTATACCATACCTCAGTTTGGACTCAATCAAGGAATTGTAAACTTGTTTCATTACTTGCGGTGTGGCATGTTGTCGTAAATGCGCCAGTGCAAACAGCGCCTACTTAAGGTCAGAGCGAATTTTTTCGATGTGCGTGTTCCAGATAAAATGACTGTCGATAATGACACTTAGATATTTATAGGTTTCTACAATCTCTATTTCTCTATTACCTGTGTAGGAATGTGGAAGAACATGCATCATTTTTCAAAAGTATCTGCATAACAGAGAACATTAAATTAATAAATAATAAAAACCAATAAAAGATAACATTATGTATTACGAAAAAAAGTTTTAGCCTTGAACTACATGTACATACATGTCGGCTAATGATGCAAACCTCGTAAATCCATTTTTGCAAATTGTGCAGGACAGTGATTTCTAATCTTCAACTAACGATCAATCGTATGCATTTTATGATTTAAGATGTTTTCTTTTTCGTCTTTTTTGCCATTTAATACAACAATAAAATGCATTAATGTACAAAAATCTTATTTAAGTTATTAACGAGGGGATTTACGGAAAAACTACAGCGTTCTATGAATTTGAACTTCAGTTTTTGAATCCTATAAGAAATGAGTTCAACATTTATTTTTAAGTGAACATCTAAGGGTGGATGATGCTATAACACATTTTTAGTAATATGTTTTGAGATACTTGTTATGAGATACACAGTTATCCCATCTTGTAATTTAAACAGCTCAGTTGTGTAAGTGGCTCTAATTTATCTTGTAATTCTGCAGACTCCTTGATATGATCAAATACTGAGAGCATTTAGTTACAAACAAACTTCAGAAATACTATCTTTTGTCTAGCTAGTAGCTAGCTGCTCATTTGCTGTATAAAACATAATATCTATTACCAACAACTTAGGGATACAGGAAAGAATATTGTACCATCTAGTGAAGTGGAAGTGCCATGCCGTAGGTGGGAAACTCGTGAAGAATGTTAATGGACATATTTATCAATGTGCCAATGTTGATTATATTTTGCACTGCACTCATATGAAACAAATAAAGAGCTCCTCTTGTGTGCATATTATATCCGGTTAATGTGCTGGTACCGATTAAGTGTACGAGTACTTTTTTGTAGTTTTTGTTAAACGGCTGACGATAACCCCATTCAGGTTTCAACACTTCAGCTATTATGACAGTTGGTGCAAACACGTTCACGAGTGACATGACAGTATGTTGATCATTGTTTAGCATTTCTTTTTAATTGTATCGCAGTGCTGAAGAACTATCCGATTGTCAGTTGGTGCAATGAATGGCCTCCACGCAACTTGTGTGACATAATATTATAGACGGGCAGCAGAATAAGTAAACACAATTAAAATTTAATTGCTTTTTTTTACCGTAAGTATCTATAAACCTACTCAATGTAACATACATGATTAGGGCCACGAACGCGAGCCATGTAACTTAATTACTACATAAAGTCGTATTCTTCGTCTAATATGATACTTTGATTGCGCTAAGCCTAACTGGTTTACCTGAATTGAATTATGTGTCGGTCATCGGCTTACGATATGCATCCAATCCATGTACAGATATATCTATTTACTGTACATGCATACCTACGAGTATATGCAATCTAAAGCCGCATATATTGATTTTAATTACAAGAATTATTTTGGCCGCCAACCAAGGTAATCAACTGCTAGAACCATAAAATATCTGAGTTGACTTTTGTTAATAATGCAGATAGATTTCAAACTCGGCTCAAGTAGGTAGTCTGGCTCTGGCAGATGTAAAAGTATCTTCTGCGCTCAAGGTGAAAACTACTTCTAAGGTAAAGGTGATTTATTTTGAGACATTTGACATTTATTCGTCAGTTGTTATAGAATAGTTTTCTGATACAGACAGTGGGTTACCCTTGCCTCTAAGGGGTATGCGATACACTACAAACTAGTTTTTGTATACAACATTTTTGACACCTGTCAATAGTAGATGGTAACTCCTTCTATGGTAGTAGAACTTTGATACTAAAATTCAAAGTGTTTACATATGTATGTTTGTATCTACATTTACGTCTCGATAAGGGTGAGCTTTTCGTAGGTTTTTGAATGATTCTTCAGACACGCAGCATGTAACTCTAGGGAGTTGGCTATTCGTTGCGAAATGTTCTTTGTTTTTATCTGCCGCATTCAGGCGGCTTTTGAATAACTTGAACACTTACAGAGAAACAAAAATACAAAGATCTTAATGGCTTTTGATTTGGCGGATTTTATAGATTGACCTTAAGAATGGTAAAATGTTTGCGTTTTTTTGTAACCCTAGGATGACAACTACTTTATGGGCGGTAAGTTATACTACTTGGTCCAGCCAGACCAAATATTTTTTTGGTATGAGATGTGGCCTACATAAACTTTTATTGGCTTGCCAGCTGTAGGTACTATTCTGCTTCGGAATTACATATTTGTATTCATTGGTAACAGCTTTAGAAATTACACAGTTATTCACGAAAATTAGAGAAAAACAATTTTTTTTAAATTTTTATTGAACGCCATTTTGTTATGTTTGACTCAGTACAAAATGATGCTTATTCCCGCCAGATAGGGTAGGAAATTGATAGAAAATAATTATTTCATTAATTTTGGCAATCAGCACAAAGGTAATGTCTGATATGCCGCTGCCTAAAATATGTTCATTTTATGTTAGTTATGCCCGAATATGTTCCTAGAAAAATTGTTGTGGTCCAGCCGGACCAAGTGGTATATTTAGCAGTTGTTGCAAATTTGGTTTGGCCGGACCCAGTTGCCCATCCTATGGTTAAGTGCTGAACCAGAATATAGGCAAACTTCGTAAGAACTCGTAATTTTAATCAGGAACGATAGCGACTAATTGCCTGCCCATTAGACTTAATCGCAATGTCAACTTGCATCGACCAAGGGAGAGTGACACTTTTCGGTTCCAGTTCGATTAAATATACATACATGCTGCAGGTATCAATTTTGTTATACAGCGGTACAAACGATTTTTTAGGTCATTGTATGACCATAAGGTTTCGAGAACCTAATAGAAGATTTATTGTCTGTGGTTAGATGTTTCCGTTGCATCGCGTCGGCTGCCTTTAAAAAAATGTTTTTTAGGAGAATAATGAATCACTCACGAACAGATTCAGAATCTCAGTTGTTTCTATATGTTATTATAAGTTATTTCATTGTCATCACATGGACCATTATAATAGTCGATTATTTTAATTTTATTATCTGCCATAATAAAGTTCGGAATTTCCATAATTATTCGCTTTTCGTCTCAGTTAGATGTTTCGAATTTCGATAACGCAACCAAAAGAATAATAAAACCCCTCAAAGTGACTGTTCAATTTCTAAGAACAAAAAAACGCAATCGAAAATATTTTTATGTCAAGGTAATACTGCGTTGGGGATTTTTTATTTTAAATTACAATTAAGAGAAATTGAAAACAACTCGTTCAATTTGAATTGATTGATTGAACAGTAATGAAAGGCGTGTAAATTTAAAAACGATAAATACACGTAGTGTCAGTCAATGGCATTTAATACAGTCAGGAGAGCTAAAAAAACGATTTTTCAAGAATTTTTCATGAGAAAACTTATAAAGTTATTAATGTAAATACATATTTTGCATATTCATGTAACTTTTAACTTTATTTCAACATTTTTTATTTGTAAAAATAATAATTTTGAAGGCTGCTATGATCTCCCGGAGCTCCTCTCAAAAAAGGCGTCTTGCGGTGACCACGATATCTCTGAACTGGATCATAGAAAATGAAAAAACCCAACGGATATCGTTAAAGAAATGTATAATCAAGGTATTAATTGAATGAATATTTCGGCATTAAATTGTTAATAAAAAAAATATTTTTATCGTTGAGAAAAAACCTTCAATTAATTACTAAAAAATATACTTAAGAAGCTTGTGTTAAAATTTGAGACGGAGCAGTTCAGCAGTTTCTGAGAAATCGTGGTCACCGACTATAACAACACGGGTTTTGAGAAAAATGCGTTTGAAGTTTGAAAAGCACTTACATAGAGTAAAGAAAGCGCTCTGATGTCTTTACAAATATTCGTGTTACTTCTAGAATAATCGTCTTATTGACTTTTCTGTGCGTGTATACTTAAATATATATACATTACGAAAATGAAATAAAAAAAAAACGTTTTTTTGCAAATTCTAACTGTATTATAACCCCTTAATTAATTTATTTGTTTTCATCCTGATGACTCATTTTTTCAAATTTATAAATGCATTACAAGATTGGAAAACAAAAGCAAGCAACGAAAGCATTACTAAAACGTGATTTTTTTTTACAAAATCTGAATTTTCACCAAATTAAACATACAGACTTTGCTTTGTTTAGTTAGACAAAATGAATTTGTTTAAACCAGCAGGTGAAGTTTTAAGTTTGCGACTTCTTTGAGTGAGTTGAAATAGCATTTCCAGGAGTTGTGCCTTCTTTAAGCTACGGCAAGCACACAGTGTTTCATAAGTCTCTGGTGCATTGCAGTTTCTACATACAATTCCAATCATTCAAATATACCACTAAGGGTATGGAAACTATTCACTTTTCAAAGGTTTAAGGTATACTTGGGTATTTCCTCTACGGATGAGTATATTACCGGCGTTGTTTCTTACCACAAACAACTCATCCTACCGGGTATAGAAGAACAGTGGATGACGATTCGGGGTCATATTGCGAGAGGAATGACTTCGAAAAATAACCTGATATCTGGGGCATACTACCCCAATCAAAGATACCACGAGAGCGTGCGCCTTAACGGCTTTGTCCCCCCATAGGTATTTCTTTATTTCGACGAAGAAGGGCTGATCCAGGACAGATTAGCGGTGCCGCTTATCTTCCACATTGCCCGGACAGCTGCGGATAGGCGACTCAACTACGAGCGAGACGTCGTCCACAGCAATGCATAGCGTCTCCGGTTTAGTAGAGCGGTGTCAGATCGCGACTGGAGGGACGTAGATCGGCAGCACCAGAAATGCTGGTGGCTGGCTTGCACCTAGGGAGGCTGCCTTCGATCCGGGGTATCCTTTAATAGGGCATAGCTGGCCTGCATAGCTTTGGTCGGCTTACGTATGTTAGGTTAAGATAGGTAGCTGTAGGTCTTAGGTATTAAGATTGTAGGACTGGGATTGTGTGAATGCTTAAATAAAACAACAACAACAAAAAGCACAGCATTGACTGGATTGAAAAAATACGCATTGCTACTTAATTAGATTAAGTTAGGTTAAAGCCGATATTATCTTAAGTTAGATTTAGATAGATTTTAGGTGTTATAAGTATTTAAACAAAAAGTTTAGTTACTAAGTTTTTGAATTCCACAATTTTTCTTAGTTTTAAAATGGTTATTCAATATTGAATTAAAATAAAGTTTTGAAGTTACGTCGAAAGACATAGGTTAAGTGTTAAGTTTAGCTTAGAGTGCCCGTGTAGCGACAGTAAGTTAGTTAAGTTACGTTAAGTTGATTAAGCTAGTTTTAAGCGTTTTTTTCTAGCATGTTTTAAAGTTATAATGATAAAAATAAAAAAAACCGTTAACAACAGTTCAGTTTTCAAATGAAATTTGCATGCTCTGAAAAAATATTTTTTATTATTATTTTTTATATAATTCACAAATAGGCTTTTGGAAATTATACCGCAGTATCTCCGCACCACAGCAGAGCAGTTACTTATATTTAGGTACATGTAAGTGTTAAATACTAAAACCATAAAATAAACTCTCCAAATGTAAGTTAACAAAACAAAACCACGAGAATAATTGAATTTAATTGACAGTTCCGCACAGATGCAACCGGTAGTTCTAAAACCGCAACTCGTAGCAATTGCATGCTTTTATATCTCTACAATTTTCAATACTACCATTTCCCATGTGTGGGTAGAATAAAATTGCAGTAAGAATTTATAGTATTTACATATCAAAGCTACCACGTGGCCTTGTAAATTACAATAATACAATCGATACACTCTACAACTCTAGACGTTGTGGCCCATAAGAATATCTTGACTTTTTTTTTTATTTAAGACAAAATGTATTACTTTACCACAATATTATTTAAATCGCAAGAACCAGATTTATAAGCAAAAAAAAAAAAAAAACCCGCTGTGACCAACACCTACGAGTACCTCTGTATAGTGGTCACTAAATAATCACGTTTTCTATAACAACATTTAAAAGATTCAGATTCAGGTTCAGGTACGCTTAACCAGCCCGACACTCGACACATTATGCTTGACAAAATCTCAGTCAGTTATTCATTGGACTTTGAATGCTAAAGGCGGGCTTAAGTTTAAGTTAAGATTTAAGTTAAATTATTTGTTTAAAGTGCAGCGTGAGTGCATCATGAAATTAAGTGAATAAATATTTTCTGAAGTTTAAATATAAAAAATAGCTAAAGAAAAAGTTAAAGTACAAGAATGAAATTGAAAGCTATTTATGGTGGAGAAAGCAAGTGAAATAGAGAATGCGTTGAAGTTGATAAAAAATAATTTATTGTTTCGCATCGTAAAGATTAGATACACGCCGATGCGATCGAACGAACGCTGTGGGAGTAGTTATCTAGCGGTTTTTGGATACGTAACTTTGTAAAGGTAGGTGTGTAGCAAAAATAAGGGCTTACAATGGTTTGTGGTCACAAACCACATTCTTAATAGTTCAAGGTCAGAACGTGGTATAACTCCACCTTGTTTCAGTTAATGACTTATTTTATTAATGTTTTATTTATTATTAATACCAAAATAGAACAGAATGGATTTGTTCTTAGTGTATTAACGGGTTTCGATAATCGAGTTTATTTCATTGAAATTATGATACACAATCAGAGGCCAGTTGTGGTACATTGCAAATATTTAACAGGTCTTATCGGATTATGTATCCCATTTTTTAATTCGCTGAATCGGCTATATTTGTTGAACTGAAAATTAGTGATAAACTGGTCTATTTTTGCAATGAAATTGACCGTGTTAATGCATGTGTACGTTTCAATAAAAGCCAATTGTCTTTGTGGTATATTGGTCAAGGTTTTGGGGTTTTTTGTGTGCAATTAGCATTTGATTTGTTTGCCTGCGGTGGTATCTATGTAGTCAGTTGTCAAATTCATCTGTTTATTTTATATATGTGTGTATATATATAAGCCAACACTATTTATATTAATTAGAATTGTTTTATTTAATAGAATGTCGATGGCAGAGACTGCCTATTATTCCATTACCCTATTTAATTTTGTTTTGTTTTATTTGCCAACAGAATTGTTATTGGGGACGCAGACTGCCTTTTAACCTCTTTTGTGCTAAACGCTGCCAAAGTAGGGGAGAGTGGGATTACTTCTAACACTTTTTACGAAAATTGATGGTGTTCCTAAGATTTTGCAAATTAGTCAGCCAAAAACTGTTTCAAATCGTAAAGCAATATTTCACCTACAAAGTCCACCAAAAACGTTCGACAAAGTCTGCTCGGAAGATATCAAAATATTGGGTTTTAAAAAAATGAGCGGTAACAAAATTGTGAAAACTTGTATCATTAGTTTTTTTTTAGTAAAGAATATTAATTTATTTCAAAAACTTATTAAAACAATATACAAGCTCTTGAAAACATATAAAATCAAAATACACAAAATAAAAAAATACAAAAATAAAATAAAATAAAATAAAAACATAACATAGGTTTGCCCGGTATGCGCTACCTGACTCTCGCTCATTTGTTTTCAGCCTACTGTAATTTGGCAATACCTTCCTGGATATGACACAGTTTGTAAGACTGGTCCATCTGAGACCAGCTAGTTAAAAGAAGTGTGAGAGTACGTTGCTCTTAACAGCACCTATAGGAATATGAACATTTTCGTCGAGTGATCTATTAACGGCTGATCGTCGCGTCGCCTCGCTACCAGTTTTAATGAGGTGATGAATTTTAACATGTTACATCTTGCCCCGCCATGAAATTTAACACAAAGATCCCCAGCGGGAAAAATAGTAAGCGCTTCCCAAGCATACGGGGAATAAGCGCTTACTCTTCATAACTCTAGGAAGCTGCGTGGAAGCACCTCGTACAAAATATACGTCGAATAAAGGACTGCTTTCAATAAGATCATTTAGAAGTTTATAAGAAGCATTTTTATGCAGTGAGTATGCTTACTGTTTATACTGTGAGGAAGCTCCTGGGAAGCACTAAGTATAAATTGCGAAGAATGAAGGACAAATGCAAAATCACAAATACAGTAGCTGTAACCTTATTTTTTGAAAAATTGCGCTCAGTTGTGAAATTATATTTCAGTCTTAAGTGTTGTTCAGTGGTTTTATTTTAACAAAGTTTAATTTTCGACAAATTTGTGTACGGTAAGATAATTCTAATGAATTACAATCCACTAATTTTTACTTTTTAGGACAAAAATGAAAAGTTTTGGCTTCCAAAATTTTGAAAGTGAACGTTTTTTAAGTTCCAAGAGCATTTTGATTTTCGTTATTTTTTAGACTTAAGAATTTTTTTATGATGTGATTATAAATAATTACATAAATAATTATATTACATGAATAAAGGTACATAAAAGAGTTTTAATTTTATAAAACGCGTCAGTGCTTTCATATACCTTCCCCTGAATCAATCAATAAGCGCTTCATAGTTATCTTTGAGTAAGCGCTTACATCTGGCTTCCCCTGCAGCGCTTTAGAAGCGCTTCATAGTAATCTTTGCGAAAGCGCTTACATCTGGCCTCCACTGCAGCACTTTAGAAGCGCTTCATAGTAATCTTTGCGTAAGCGCTTACAAAAGCGGACATCATAATGCAAAAGGGATACGGAGCGACATATAGTCAGGAAGCGCTTCCAGCATCTTCGTATGCGCTCATTCAGTCCTTCTAAAGCCCTTCATTTCCGTTGGGTCACTATAAAAAAAACGGAAATCCACACAAACCTCACATACATATATACATACACAAACATCGCCAAAACATAAATACATATCTACAAAAAAAAAACTGGCACTATATCTCTTGTTTGTGAATAGGTTTACCAAAAATATGAAAAAAAATAAAAAATAAAAGTTACAAATCTGTCAATTTCGGCGACCTCAACCACAACTTTTTCCACTGACGACCAATTCAAAACGGAATTAGACACGTCGTTTGCTCTGGAAAAGACGAATATTTTGCTCTTTCATGTGACTTTTAATTATCAGGGGAATCCTTTATTTTCTAGTTGTTAAAACTTACCTCTGTTACTTCTTACCCCACTCTCCCCTACCCATAATTGTTTCTACTATTCCAAAACATGGACGCCTGTGTTTGAATATGTTGTATGTGCTGTATACCCAGGCAAGTTAAAACTGCAGTCCTATATGCAGAATGTGATTTCAATTAAGAGTTTGTATCCACTATCCAGTACCTACTACATGTGTATTCGAATTTTATGTATTGCCACAGATTATAGTAAGGCTTTCGAACAAAATGCTCAAGAAATTATCGTCTTTAAATTTAAAGGCCTTGGCTTTCAATCGAAGTTTAATAGGTGGATTTCATCTTACTTGCAAGAGCGCCAATATAAAGACATACATCGTCTATTATATCTTACCCCAATGTCTCAAAGCAGCCACCTTGGTCCTTAGATTTTCATCTTGATGTCTAATTATGTCGATTCTATTATCAAAGATTCTTATCTCTCATTCTACGTGAGTTACATAAAAAGTTTCAGATATTTTGTGTCTCGTCTGCTGCGAGATGAATTGAACAGGTTTTCAGTAGATTTTCTAGATATTTCCTATCAATAAATGTAGAGCCATTACATACTCTCGAAAATGTCTTTTATCAACCGCTCGAACTAATTTCATTTGTATTGTGTGTGAGATTGTTCGAGCAATCATGTCCACATGAAAAACCGAAGGTCCATTGTGAATCTCTTCATAGTTTGGGAGTAAATCCTCTTCTTTAACCACCTCGTCAACCAGTTTGTGCTCTTGGTGAATCCTAGAAGATCAGATATTTGGAATTTTCCAGCTATGCTTTATCTGCCAAGAATTTATGGCCTTATGTACGTAGGCGTCGTTCTTGGAGGGCGGGGCAGAGTAGATGTTGGATCGATTCACTTTCATCTTTATCACCACAGCTTCTACATTTATACATATCTCGTTATCGATTTCGTTGGACTCAGGAAGCCATATTGGATGCTAAAGCAGCAGGAAGTTGATGCTGGTTTAGCTTTTTTTTAAACTGGATCCTGCCCCAAGGCTGATACTACGATCTGAAAGATCTATTTTATCATAGGATTCTAATTAGTTCAAGAGGCAAATCACCTTTTAAATAAAGGCGAGTAAGTCCTTGGTTGACGCATATTTTAATTCATAAGGTCTAAGGAGTTCTTTGTGTAGGGTACGCCGTCTGACCCGTGCTCGGCTGTTTCGACCAGAGTCGATAATCGGTCTCGCTAGACAGGCCTAGCTTGTTCAGGTGGTATCGTTATTGACAATGACCGGAAAGGAAATTTGTTAGATACCTAATATCCTTCTTATTGTCGTTTAGAAGTTTCCTGTGATGGGTATGCCTAAGACTTAATTAACAGTTTGGCTTACCTAAGCCCTGGGATATTTCTCCAATGAGGGAGTCGGAGATTGTGCTCCCATTTGTTAATTAAGGCTGAGATAGTTGCGGACATAGTTGCGGACATGAGAATTCGGCAGTAGAGCCTGAAACGTTTGGCTAATCACTAATCACTAATTTTGTATTTTTGGCTGACAAAAAATGGCTTGTGTTACAACTTCTGTTAACGCTCACACGTTCTTTATTAACCGGGGTTAATATGGGCACTTTCATTATATCATATCTTGGATACTTTTGAACTAAATGTCTTTTCATTCAGACTCAGTGACTAAATATTTGATATTTTTCGAAAAATATAGAAAAAAATAAATTTTGACAGTTTTTCGACTGATTTTTCGTCAAATTGTAGCAAACGTACCTTATTAACCCAGGTTAATATTTTAACTTTTGTATGAAAAAATTCTGAATTTGTCCTATAGTTCTACTTTTTTTTAGGAAAACATAGCTACATACATACATACATACATGCATACGAGTTTGTATGTATATATATAAACATTAAGATATATATGCACATATGTATATACCGATGTTTTTACATATGAGTATGTTGCACATACAGTTTCAGTTGGGTGGTATCTGCAAGCTACATCTTCAAATTTGTGAACGAAAGAAACCAATTTGTTGTTTATTACATTTCAGTACCTCTATGAACATGCATAGGTAAGGTACTATGTACAGTACATTGTACATATTACATTTATAGATTAGTAGTTTCGAACTTCGTCATTGTCAAACTACGCACTTAGGCTTCCTTCACTGTATGCAACTCTTTCGTGTTGCTCTTTTCAATTTTAATTTTTTTTTTGCTGATAACATAATATGAAGCAAGAACCTCTAATTTTTTGGCCACCTGAAGATTCTTCCTGAGTAGTATCATCAGGCAAAAATGGCTAGAAGGTGATGATCCAATGATCAATTGGAATACCTAAAATGCGATTTTTAGTGTTACTTTGCCCACATTTCGAGGAATTCGAGCTCTTCTAGTTATTGTAGGCGTACAAAAATGCTTCCTCAACTCTTCAAGAAACTCTCTGCGTTGGCTCGACTGTCTTAGACAATCGTATTATTGGACCAGAAGATTAAGTCAGCTACATATGAATATGTGTGCATGTCCATGATGTTGTAAAATAGAGCCAGCGGTTTGTTTTCATCTTAGTTGTGTTTTGACCAAGCATATCATGTATCGAATTGCACACCCTAAATCTACCTATCTAATTGTATGTGATGTGTTAATACTTTACATGGATTATGCCCACACTTGAAAGAAATTTAAATTTTATTTTGATCCATTTTCACACAAATGAAATTCACAAGTGTACTGATTGAATATGATTGTCAAACAAATTTGATAAGGAAATTCGCTCAATTCACATAAAATTTAATTTTCCAATGTAAATCGTACTAATGGGGGATTTCCCTTGTTATTTTCCAGGTGCGCAAAAAATATAATTTGCAAAATTTATTCAAAAAACAACAAAGAATAATTAAAAGGAAGGCAGGAAGTAAGAATTTTGTTTTTGTAGACCATAGAGCCCATAGAAAGAGGAAGGGAATACAAATATTAACCTGGGTTAATAAGGTACTGATTAAGTGGCAAAAATTGTCGCCCGTGTGAGGGTTAAAGCTCATCCGCAATCTTATTTGCTTTAATGCCTCTGTGACCAGACACCCACCAAAGTTTGACCTTATTGTGAGTAGCCATGAATTGGAGAGCATTGAAGCAGAACTTTACCAGTCTTGACTCTTGAGTCCAAAGAATAGGAGATCAAAGCTTTGAGTGCGGCTTGGCTGTCTGAAAAGACATTTATGTTAGCTCCCTCTGAGCCTCTCTGTAGGTTAATCAAGGTGCAGATCTAGATGACTGGTTTAGCTATAGATGCATAATAGTCAAGTTTTTCTGGCACGATCTCTTAGTAATTGATATGGAAGACAGGTGGTTCCAACAAGATGGCACAACTTGCCACACATTGGGTGCAACGTTGGATGCTTTGCGTGAAAATTTCACGTTCTGGTAACGGATACTGGCCGCCAATACCATGCGATATAACGCCATTGGATTACTTTTAGTGGGGTTACGCATTAAGCAGTGCCTACGCTAATAAACTTGAAACGTTGAACCAGCTGACAACTAACGTTCGCCAAGTATAGCCAAGTATTTCCTTAAATTTGCGTTTTGATTCGGTGCTGAAAAGTTGAAAGCACAAGGTTTCAAAGCGCTTTTTGTTGCAATTATCCAACGATAGGTACCCCACTGGATGGGGTAAGTGCACTTTTTTTAACACCCTGGGCACCTTATGCGGAGGTATTTAAAAATCACAAGCCTCTCAATTTCTGTTTTTGGATCACAGATTCAGGTCTGTATACAAAATTTTATCTCAAAAGCTGTAGAAATGAGAGGACTGTGGCATACAGACAGGCGGGGAGTGGAAACTCGAAGTCACTCTGATGATAGATCGATTTTTCATCGCTTGAGTCAGGGAAATAAATTTGAATAAAGTTGAACCTAATCGAATAGATAACGACACCAGTGTTCACTAAAGGATAGCATTTTAATTTATTGTTCATACACATACACCAGAGGTTAAACGTAATTACTGGAGCTTATTGTGCGAAAATTGGGGAGTGACATACCCTACCCTACCCTGGTTAAATTTCAGTTGCTAAATTGATCCAGTACCTACGTAGAAATTTCAAACTTAATATACTCGTTCGTTTATCAGATCAGAATGGCAATATAATAAATCTTGAATAATATATCAGTTGCATAAAAGCCCCTACTGCAAACCAGTTATCGGCTCAACAGGTGTTCATTGAGCTTTTTTTTCAACAAATAATAATCAAAGCAAATTTAATTACGTCTCGTATAAATATTACTCGTTCACAGAACATCCGTCGCGATGGTGGACAGCTAAAAAGTCATAAGCGTGTATTCGTAGTGACATGGCTTCCATAGTAACAAATTCGAGACTTTTATAGTTGGGGTGAGTGCTGTCATCTTCCGATGCGATTGGTTATCTTTAAGAACTACCACTTCATCCAAGCTACTCAACTGGCGGACTGTGGTTGTTTGTTCGATTTGAACTTACAGGAAGTGTGTAATCTGTCACCCAAAGAGGTTACTTAATTTATCCAAGAGTTAACGCAGAGAAAGGGGCCATAAATAACAAATTATATGTATGTAGGTACGTATCTTTTCCTAATGAGCTAGAACTCCTCATCGTACAGTACATACCGTGCTGTATAATATTTCATGACAAGTCATTATGTTTTCAGACTGTAAATTTTCTATAAGAAAGTTAGTAGATGTCACGAAATATTGTGAATATAACAATGTTACCCTATAGATAAATATTCAAAGCTGAAGCCTTTTCCAATTTAACCTGATCAGCAAATAAATAATTAGTTTTATTATGTCATGATTTTGAACGTGTCTTCAATTTTCCTGTTTAGATGATTCAACAAATTGTCCTAAATACACATTTCCCATGTTTACATCTCGTCGTCAAGGATAAAGTCAATTATCCAATAAACGAATAGCCTCAGGGAGCACTTTGACTTTAGAGGGGCTTCGTATAATAGAGAGATAAGACAGATTTGATTGGGGATTAATTACCATTTTCAAATATGAAAATGAAGCTAGCTATGCTCATAGTGCACTAGAATTTGAATAAAATTGAGTCTTACTTAATGTAGAGGCTTCTAGTTCAGCGCGTTCAGTTTACCTACCTGAAGGTACTAATGAAATATTGGTGAAATTAATTGGCAGTAGAAAACTCCCGTGACTTCTTGATAGTGAAAGGTATAGAGTCGTTTGGGGTAAGACTGCGCAGCGCCATTTCCTCCATCTATGAAAGAATTAGCAGAAATCGATAAATGAGAAGATGTGGGCTTCATTAACCGCCAATGAAGAACAACTTCTACGAAGATAGTACAAAGAAAACCAATTATCAAAAAAAAAAAAGCCGGGTTTTGTTAAAAAAAAGTCAATTTTTAAAAGTCGTGGCATCTAGATACCCCATAAGTAGTATGTAGGCATAAACAGTGTATAGGTATGTGTGTTTGATTTAGGATACAATTTTAGTGGATAATATTATTCGTTCTTAGATTTTTAATACAATGAAAAAAAAGTATCGTCTAGGGAGAGAGTGCACAGTCGTTCTGTAGGTAAGAGTACGCAGTGCTTAACCCAATATTTAATTTTTTATATGCTGATTAGAATACAATTAGGATAATAACAATTTTTGGGCTATTACTTTCTGTCGTAAGATGCAACGAGCACATGATAGTCGTAGGTGGTAGGTTGTAACTCTATATATCTGCTTTTTGTTTGTCCTGAAAAATGCCTCGTATCTACTAAAGACAAACGGAAAGGAAATTGATAACCCAAAAGCAAATCTGCGAGGCTAGGGAACTGATTTAAAACGGAAGCAGCCCATGGAAGGCTGCCGAAGAATTAAGTTTCAAACTATTTAAACTACGAAAACTGTGACTTAAATTGGTTGCGCACTCTTACCCTGACTTCGGGGTAAGAGTGCGCAACTTGACTTACTTTGGTTTTTTGTACAAAACATATGAAACATTAATTTTTTTAATTTTTTGCCGACTCCGAACGGCGAGTTGAGTAGCTTCTCATGACAAATGATACTCTTTGATTGCTTGTCAGACATTCGAAAGAGGTGGCAAGCGTGAAAAACATTCTTAGGTGTTAGACTCGGGTTTGGATTGAACCCGAGCAGCCATGCGTAGTAGTCCAACGCACTAACCACCATGGCCACGGTCGCCACCTTAAATATAGAGCTACCAAATAATAGGTTTTTTTGTCTGTTATCTGCTGTAAATTTTCCAGAATTCAAGCCCGAAGCCCAAAATGCGCACTCTTGCCCCGAACGACTATACTCTTCGTCATACTCGTATGTCAATAACAATTGCTAAAAGATGGCATTCAAAAAATTAATGAAATATCACTTTCTTTTATTAGTATTTGAATTTAATTTATTACATACATAAATATAAGCAAATTAGCCTGTTAAATATAAATACAATAGAATTATGGACAAAGGTGTTTGCACCACATATTTGGCTGTGGCACAATATATGAACAAAAACTGGAATAAATAATTCCTAAAAGTCATAAATTATTTAATAATAAATGTTTTTTTGGCTTTTCTTTATTATTAAATGAAAACGAAAAAAAAAAAAACAATTGGCTTTGCTTTAAGATTAACACATTCCAATTTTTTTTTAAATAAATTAAAAAAATCTTTATTCGAATTGAGAATAATTAAATATTCGTTATACATTCTTGTAGTGACAGTAGATTTAGGACAGGTGACAGTTAGTAATTTAAATTAAGGGAATAAGATATGAAAAAAAAAATCAGACCAATTGAACCCGAGAAAGATTAATTTTACGATAATTTGTTAGCGGATGGATGCGGAATCTTCAGAAGTTTTTACCTGGGGCCTACAGTTTTTCATGTACATTTATAGAGTTAATTTAGTTACAACTTACAAGAACCATTTAAAAATGAGCATCAGCTTGTATGCAGTACTACCAATCCAAATCCTACCTGTCGTCCAAACACTACGGCATTTTTGTAGTAATTTGTCTTCCTCATCGCTGCTTTTCATGATGTTCTCGGCACGTTCCTCTTTTTTTAAACTTTTCAATTCAATACAGCACGAAAAGAGTTTTTTTTTATCAAGTGCTATGTGTCTGATCAGTGGATCTGCTGATTTACAAGATGAACAAAGCATCTAGCAACCGTGTGAACTGAACATTTTTCATCTGACAATATATTTGTTCGATGTCAGCCCTAGGGCGCACTGATGCGTTCGATGTCTGTCAGTGTTACACTGAAAACGCACTAAAAATACTGCTCTGCGTTTGATGTCGACATCGCCAATGGTTCTGTACTAGATTCGCCCTGGGTATTTCGTCAGTACAAGAAAAAAGGGCTTTCAAAACATGAAATCAGATGATTTATCTTCTTTTTTTTTCATTGTAATGGTTTTGCTCATTGTGCTAGTGTTTCTTGTGTTCGGATGGATTGCTTAGTAAAACAACGAACTAAACAAGTGCGAAAATATATACTAAAATAAATAAATTTTTATTTATGTTCAGCTTTCAATGCTGGGGCAAGCTATTTGCGTTTGATGAAATGGGGGTTGCACTGGGATTTCGGACAACCATAAAAATACACACTGACACTAGTCAGTGCACTGCAGGGCTGAAGACAGCGAACGAAGCTAATGTGGTAAGAAAAAACATTGTCAAAAACACTGTCAGGCCAGCCTTTAATTAAAAAAAAAGAATACACACTTAATTGCATTTAATATGATACCCCTAAGTCTGTCATTAGACTATCATCGATCTTTAATCTTAGATTTTATCATATTTCTTTGGTAATATTTTGGCATGATAAGTTTGTTTCACTTCGTACAAGATTTGATAATAGTTCTTCGTATTCTCCATTATATGCAATGCAGCATTACTGAGTGCATCGGCTTCTCATTGGCATTTTATTATTTTATATTCGGAAGTCCTGAAAACGCCAAACCTCCTCGAAATAACCCCTCCGATCACAATCTGAACGTATAATAGTTTATTCCGATTTTTTGTAATCAATATTATGTAATCAATATTATTTATTTTTTTCATAGAGATTTTAATTACTTTCGTAGTCATTAATTAATAATTTCGTAATTTCACTGTCCATAAAGATAAAGGCAGCATTTTATTTGTTATGTCACACAACTACGATGAAATCAAATATATTATACATATGTGCATGTGCATCCCTCTTGTGTATTATCATCTATGATCATATATATGTATTATATTATAGTTATAGCTGACCGATTAGCTATATTATAATATTTCTTTTGACAAAGAAATCTATGATAGTGTTTTGGCGGCCTTATTGAATGGAACGCTCTATGAGTAACGCTAAAAATATCGCAGAAACGTTTCGTAATGTTCATACTACGATTAGTCATCATCAAGTACCTTCACGAACAGTCATAGTGGAGTTAATCCATAAATTTGAATATCTCGAACATGTTAGTGATGTGGAGACTCCAACTCCTCTGCGTTCGACAATGTCAGCTAGAGAAATTGCCGCCGCGCCGTAGCTGAGAGTGCGACTGAAAACCCAGGTGTGTCCATTTAGAGACGATCACAGGAATTAGGCCTACCCGCAACCACTTTGCAACTCATATAGATCTTGGCCTACATATGGTCCAGTTACCACAAGAATAGAAGCCAGTAGACCACACACAGCGCCGTACTTTCGCTTAGTATTTCCAATGACACCTCTTGTTGGATGACTCTATGTCTATATTATTTATTGGATGATTCCTGGGTCCAGGATGACATTATTTTTTTTCCAATCACATGAAAATTTAAAACTTAATTTAAGGACCCTTTCTGACACGATGTCCCTTATAAGGGACACCATTTAGTACATTTTGGTACATTTTCGAAAAAAAATTTATTGCATTTTCGTGTTCAGTTGCTTCAAGGTAGTCAATATAAAAATGTTCAGATCTCTAGCTGAATCGGCTGATTTTCGTGTCTGAAAGGGAATAAGCAAACATTTTAAATACCTAGTCAACGCCACCCACACAGCACTCACAAGTATTTCAAAAAGGACAAATAAATGTACAATGGACTCACATGGCACTACAAAAGATTTCCTTTTAGTTGAGTGCGCGTAGGAAGTTCAAAACTTCACCATTCGCAAGACATATGCACTTTTGTTGCATGTTTTGGCATTCAGCCTGCATGACAACTGAGTGAACATAATGTTCTCGTATGTGGAGGTAATATAAATGTTGAACTTCTGGCGTGACAGTGCCATCTGTTGCTGAATGCAAACTGCGGGCAAGCAAATAGCTATACTGAACTTTCTAAAGAATTTAATGGAATACTTTGCATTATTTTCTGGATGAACTACTTGTAACAATCGAGATGCGATTTGCATCTTTTTTCAATATTGTTGGGTGTCTTTTAAACATCATTAAATAGAATTTATCGAAATTAGGGAATAGGTATTATTAAAGTTATATGACGTGCAGTACTGGGTCGGGCAGATATGAATGTCTTTAAATCTTAACATGCAAATTACAAGTGTTTATTAGGTCACTCTTACGTCTACACATCTGTAGAACATCCTGCAATAGGAAAAAAGAACTTAAGGGGAAAGAACTGCAAAGCGTTGGCTAAAACTGAACACGGTTTCGTGCAGGTGTTGCGTGCGCCCTATGATCCACTGACAGCAAAGTAAGTGAATATGTGCCAGCTTCTTGAAAGCATGATTGTGGCGCAATTGATCATTGCACCAAACATTTTTGTAAAAGCTGACTGATTTTTGACCGTATTGTATTTAAAACGGACGATAGGCCGATTTCCTGAATGAAAGCGAACTTCGATACTTCTGTAGGTTTGGTTTCTTTGTGCTACCCAGTAATAACTCACTTTTTATTTCGCCCGCACTCCAGAAACAAATTTACTGGGTAAAAATTGTACCAAATGTGTCAACTTGAAAATAGCAAAACAGATGTTTAAAAAGTGAGTGTTTTGTTGTGATTCGAAAAGGGAGTTAGTACTGAATTAAGTAGCAAAACAAATCGCTGTTTCTATCACTTGATCCACTTTATATGCATTAGTTTATGGCAGTCAGTTGATACATATATGGCGATAGATAAACAAAATTTCAAATTCAAATTTCTCCAAATTTCAATAAAGTAAAAAAATAACAATAAATATTCGAAGGTAGCAATCCATAAAGGACCAACTGTAGCTTTTCGCAACTATTGTGATATATTTTTTGCCGGCTTTGAGAAGCAAGCTGAGACTCGAGAAGTTCCTTGTCACAAATGATACTCTTGAATGCTTGTAGGACATTCGGAAGAGGTGGTTGATTCATGAGGCACGATGACGCCTCCAATATAAACAAAGAAGGTATCTATTGCGAAGACCTTATAGCCATTAAAGTTTATTCAGCCGACTTGGGTGACTTTAAAATCATCGAAAGCCAGTCGATTCGAGAATTGCAGGATGTAATGTATATTTATTTCCGTCTACGTTCCCAACGACGCAGATTAACCCGTTAAACTATTGGTATAGCCCAGACCTGCCTGAATAAGGGCTGTTTTTAATTGGTGGTTGGCCAGTAATGTGATATAGCCGTAGCTTGTCCTATTAGATTGGTACACAAGTGGAACTTCTCGGAATCTTTCACAGCGACTTCTGCAGAAGTTGACGGAAGAATGAGGACTATTGGCAGTTAATTTTTTGATGAGCTAGAGGACTTAAGGAAAATTGGAAAATTGGAAATAGGAAAACCTCCTGAGATCTACATCTTTGTTTTGTATGGTTCAAAATCAGCTGTCTATTTACAGGTTTCCGGTTTAAATTCTAATAGGCACAATAGACGCACACGTTTGGTCTAAGTGAGCTGTGACTATACATCACGGGGCACCCATCAACCTAACCTTACCTTGTCCTATAATATAATACACTTATTAGGAAATTACTGAACGTATGAAGATGTTAAAATAAGGACGAAGGAAAAATAGAACTTTTTTTCTGTTAGAGATGATTTAAGGATCGTTAAGGCTACACTCCCCATAGCTATGACTATTTAGAGATAGAGAGAGTAGATAATATGTATCTATATTTATTTAGCTCCACACATAAATATATATACCTACCAAATGCTGCTTAACGGAGGAGAGTGTGTCGAAGGCTGGAAAAACCTAGCATCGCAATGTGGCTTCTCCATTGCACCTGACGAGCAGCTGATTCCCTTAAAGCATAAGTTCTACGCATTACTGGAAAAAACGGGCCATAGGATCTATGAACAGGTTGTAAGAGAAGCTCAGTCATCGCAGTATAGAACATATTATATTAAACTGAACCATCATCTGCAGGATGAAACTTATTTCCTGGAGAGTCACTCAACCGATATAGGCAATATCTTCAAAATAAGAGGTGAACTGTTGAGCCTTAACTATATACCGCGCCGCCCCGAACTCCCCCTTTTGTGCAGCCTTTGTAACCTTGAAGAGCGGGAGGACGTATTCCATTGCATTGCCATATGCTCCATCCTTAAAGAATTCCGCTGCACCTTCTTTGGAGCGCAGGTACTCACGGTCGAAGAAACGAAGACTATTTTAAACGGCAACTGAGTCTGGGATAGACTGTACAATTATGCAACAAACGCACTTCGCTACAGAAAATGCATTATAGATGAAAACTTTTAGGAATAAATATTAAAATTAAAATTTGTTAAATAATTTATGTACACATGATTAATGAATCAGAAATTTTTTTATAATGTCAATCTGGTAGACGGCCCCAAGCCAAACCATATAGACTAAATATTTAAAATTGTTAGAAGCTATGTATACATTTTTTTTTATGAAATAAATAGTCAATTAAACTAACTAAACTAACTTACTAGGTATATACCTACATAATGTTTGTACTTATGTCAGTACCTGTCATTTGCCAGAATCAAAAAGGTAGGGCAGGTGACCGTACTCCAACCCAATTACAATGCTCTGCCTGAGCTATAACATGTAGACTTTTACTATAAACTATATAGCTAAGGCATACCACTAATTTGAATGTTTTGCAACTAAGTATGTACTTCAAGCTAGCGCCTACTTTCAATGCTTTCAATGCCCCGATTGTGTCCTTAATTGGATAGTGTCCACTTAAGGAATCACTGTAAAAAACAAATCTTCATTATTGCAGCTGTTCAAAAGTAATATGTGATGGCATTTCGAAATCCAATTTGATAAGCTTCCTCTTATCAGTCATTCTTCTTTTTATGTTTCAATCTACAGTGACTCAACTTTTTGATCACATGATGAAAAGGAAAGAGGTTTTTTAGTTGTAACTTTTTGAATATAAATGTTAATGCAACGAATTTTTGACGAAGTATATGGAATCATCTTAATTATTCACACACATTATTATGGAAACAAGATTAATTGAACTATAACTATCATTAAATTTTTAATTTACTCAATTTTTTTAAAACACCAACCATTAAAAAGCTACCCAGTGATATTGTATTTTCACGGATGTCCGTCGCCGTCCCAATTACATAGTTTCAAAGAAATCTAATTAAAACGAATGCATTTTTAAACACATTTTACAGCCGTTGTAAAAGTTATCATAACCTCCTTCAGAACAGAACACTCAAAAATTGAGTGTAAACAAATGTTCACTCTCATTTTTCGGATAAAGCTTCAAAATTAAAGAGATTTGCAATCTCTTAGCTAAAATTCTCTTAAAAAGCTTTCAGTTTTTATTTAAAATTCAATTAAAATTCTGGTTAATTTAGACTTTAATTACGACAATGAAAATGAAATAAACACGTAAATGTTCTCATAAATTATAACTGAGTGAAACATAATACGACTATAGCGGTTTTGTTTTCTTTTTTTACAGTCATTCGTAAATAGTTGACTGACATGAGGTTTAATTGAAATAAACGAAATGTTCATAGTTTTCATAGATGCAGCAGTTTAAGTGGCTCACAGACGCATAATGCCCATAAAACGGGTCCAGACAATTTTTATGATTCAGAAATTTATTACCTACGCTTTGTTTGCCAAAAAAAAAAAAAATTGATAATTAAATTTCATCTAACTCATCGGTATTTTATTTCGATGAAGAGAAATATTTTTTTATACCATTTATATTTGTTTTTATGCAATTAACGGCGTTTTATAGGTACACATGTAGACATTGGAAAAATAACGAATATATGTTTCTGTGCTTGTATCATATAAATGGAGTATTAGCACACAATTCCACTGTTATGTTAATTAAATAGAAAATATATTTTGGCGGCTAGTAAATAAACAAATAAATCCTTTGTATAGTTTTTTTTAAAAAAATTTTTAGGGCGCATATTTGGTGGTATGATTTCGGAAACTCAAAACTAAAATAAAAATATTTTGTTGGTCAAATTCCTAATTTTCCTGTCATTTTCCATTGCTCGTTTTTCTTTTTAATGTTTGAGAGTATATCCTATGAAATGTCCAGCTCTAGGGCGCCCAAAGCCCATACATTATGCACACACAAGTATGGCTTACCAGCGTACACTAATGACATCAAATACTCGTAGTCGAAGAGGAAACAAGTCTGTCTACGACAAATTGCCCCCCAAACTGGAAAATGAATGACTGAATGAATAATTGGAATTGCATCACGACCTGAAAGAGATCTATTGTGCTTTGTGTCCCCTGTTGGACCGAGGTGTTTGCCAAAAACAAAAAACAAAAAATGGAAAACCGAGATGAAAGGGCCTGTGAAAGAGTCCTTCAATACGTTGACTGGGTTAACTGCCTCACGCGCTGAATGTGCGTTGGCGTTGGCGCCGTCCTGCTGGAACCACAAATGTCCTTCAACCCCATTTCGCACAATTGAAATATCAAAATATCACGTAAAATCATTTTGTAGCACGCTGGCCAGTGACAGTTGCCGTGTTACTGGTGATGTCTTTTGAAAAAGTAGGGTCCAATCACCTTTCTAAAGTATAACAAAAAAAAAACCGCACGAAAGATTAATTTTTATGGTAGGTAATGTCATTTCGTGTCGGTTTTCGGTTTCATGGAAGCGAAATTAGCAAAACAAAGTAATTCCCCATTTAATTTTCACGGTTTCGGTAAAATGAAACCAAGGCAGCGGGAGTACCAAATTTAGGTTCGCTTCGAAATAACGAATTGTATGGCACGTGTGGACGTATTTGGTCTTTCGTTGACCACATAAGTTCTACATTTTTGAGCATTATATTCCAGGTCTTCCTTACTAGCTTGACCCATCTCACTGAACTTGGAATTATATGCGGAGTCCACCTACAGTCCCTACACAAATACAAGAGGCAGCAGCTGGGGTTAATTGTTGATATGCCAAAACAAGGTTAACACGAATGATGGGAATACATGTTATTATTAAGAGATTATAGGTGATTTTAAATGCATTTTCATACAAAGAATCCATAAATACAGTCAACCCTCGTATAACGCGGTAGTTAGGTTACAGAGAAACAGGACGTTTTACAAAATCGCGTAATACGATACTTGGGCCACATACTTATATATAATATATAATATATGGAGCTAGAGAACGTTGCAAATGCCTTTTAAAATGGTTGGAGCGTTCCATAGAGGGATCTATACCTGCCAAGTAATTCACCAAATTAGCAGCCAAACCCAATCCTTGGTTTATGTTTTAACCTTAGCTTATGTTTTATATTAAAACGTATCTACCAGACACGAAAAAGCGGCAGAAATAAACAAAACCAGACGGGTATTTCAGTGAGTCAACATTGTAAGAAATATATGTATGTCATACTGAACAACCTACGAAACACGTGAATGTGTTAAAAGATAATTCCCCGAAATACAGGAATGCGACACATATTCTTCGCGTTAGAAAAGACTGAGAATCGCGGTTTAGCAAAATCGCATTCTAGAAGTACCGCGTTATAGGAGGGCTTGCCGCAATTCATAAATCGCGTTATAACGAATTCGCGTTGTGTAAGTACCGTGTTATACGAGGGCTGACTGTACCGATAAATCGCAGAAGCAGACTGGGCTGATTCTGTGCTTCAGGTTGGTATACACTTACCCAAACAGTTGGGTTCATGCCCAGAATTTGTCATACTCCTAACCTATGAACGTCCGACGCTCGAAGCGGTATTAAGTTTTGCGAATTTCGAGTTCGTGCGTTGGGCAGAAATTATCGCAAACGCGACATTGTGATTTGAACTTAAGTCTTCATCTGTGAGACCCAGCTTCCTGAGATGCCCCGTAAGCAATACAGTCTGGATGGAGAGTTTGGTTTGTTCAAGGCTATGATTCTCTTCACGTTATATTTACCCGAAAGCTTCATCGCCTGCATTAGACATTATGTTTTTGTCCTGTTAGTCTTCTCCAGTGCCTAGAGCTCCTCCTTTACTGTGTGTTCCCCTATGTCCCTAAAGAGTTCATATACCGGGAAGGGTGTAGCAGCCCCGTTCTTGGCAAGTTTGTCCACAGGTGTGTGCGTTTTCCACGTAAGCGTACCATCAAGTTATTTGACTTTTAGCTCAGGACTGATGTCTGAGAGGCTAATATTTTTCAAATGTGAAAGCTTCTCTTTCTTGTGAAAGGCACTATCAAAGGTCACAATAGACAATATTAGAATCTAACCACCATCGGAGATTCAACGAAAGGTTACTCTTGCCAATCGCTGTTTCTTTGAGCTTTAAAGGCAATTGAGTAGTAAACTCCTCTCCTAATTTACTAAGAAGACTATTATCAATCCGGTCATGCTATTCCGGGATAATATTCCACTCAAACCCGGACACGACCTTGCCTAATGTGGCGTACACAAGTGAAAAAGGACCTCAACCTACTTGGAGTACGCAACTGAAGGCAGTCAACTAATGACCGGGCTAACTAAAAGGGATTATCGGTTGAGGCCTTGGTTAATCCCAGACTGTAGCGTCCACTGTTGATATTCCAAAAACGAGAATTGCTAGTGTGCGTTGCGTATGCCTAATATCCTTTTTTCACGGTGCCACCTCTTCCGAATGTCTGACAAACATTCAAAGAGTATCATTTGTCATTAGAAGCTTCTCAACTTGCCGTTCGGAGTCGGCAAAAAACTGTAGGTCTCTTCTATCGTGGTAAAAGTAACACGCACACACAAATGGTTGCGAGAAGTAGGCCCTGGTTCACCTCGAACTATAGCGCCACCTAAGGAAAGAAGAAAGAATATCATTTTTCCAGTCGATGTAATTTTTTTCCATATATATATATAGGATTGCATCTTAACACATGTGAATCTCGCTCTTTACCAATATCAAGTAGAGCAATCTAAAGTGGCAATTATTCTAGTACAGAGAGTGGTGGAAAGAGCTCTACTGATTCTACTACCATTTAACATTTTGGTACTACACGACTTCTGTGAACAGTGAAGCCATGTCTTGAATGACTTCAACTGTACGTCGATGACATTGTACCCACTCTTTGAAACAGTCCTCATAATGTTTCTTTACGACACAGGGGGCAAATCCCATTAAAAACCTTAAATTGACATTTATTGTCAATCGCTAGAACCAATTAAATTAATTTTTCTTTTTTTTTATGTGAAAACTTCTCAGTACCATCGGTCTATCTATAGCGTCACGGTCATCCATTGCCTTGGGCTACAAAAACATTTTCTAAGTATCTATGAGTATCTATACTGCGTCAAAATTAATAGTCGTTTCTGTTTATTACCTACCCCCAGGGCCCCAAAAAGTAGAAGAAAATCTGACCCACCAACGCAGGGTAAAGGTCGCTTTCATTGTTTTCTGATTACGCGTAATTAACCAACAAAACGTAAACAATTAATCAACTCTAAATGTAGACATAACCTGAAAACTCGCCTCGTCATCAATGTCAGGATGAATTAAAACGAAAGGATCTTTCTAACTCATCTGCAATCCAACAAAGCAGAAAGATAATGGAATTAAACATTATACAGCCTCTTCGGGTTTTATATTATAAAAAGAAATTGCTTCTATTTTAAATACAGCCATTGTCTTATAATAACACAATTCATTCACAGATACGGGTATGATACGGGTGTCTTTGATATCCCGCCAAGAAAAACCTCATCTCATAGAGTTCAAATGTCGACTGATTGATTGCTATGAACATGAAGTATCTAGGAGAATGCCTCCGCCTTTATTCAGTTCTTACATCATGAAACACTCTTTTCGTCTATAACAGATAACCTAATAAAAATTGTCTACATAAAATTCTTTTCCGTTTTTATGACCTTTGCTATTGCATGGTCTCCTACATATGCATGTATATGGAATGTATGTAGAAAAATACAAGCTTTCGCGTTTCACTCTGAGAGGCTGTGTTTTCGATGTTTAAAATAAATCATAATAAAGTGCAAATATACGTACGGGGCTATAAGGAAAAACAAAATTAAGCATCTAAACAGAACGAATATAAAGTGACTTTAATGTTCCTCTGTTGATGTATCATACATATGTATAGGTTAGGTACATAATCGTATTTAAATATTTTTTATATGAAAATAATAACAAAATAATAAAAGGCTCTTGTTCTTGTTTTTTAATCTAAACCTCTTCGCCAGAGCAACAATGTGAGCAATGTTTTGATGAAATTTAAATTAAAAGAAAAGGGAAAGATTTCGGGAAACTGCTTTTTATGTGGTGGTTGGTGAACGCCACTTTGGTTTAACTGCTTCAATTTTATTACAGCGCTTTGGTAAGCTTAAATACTGTCACCCTACCATATTTCGACACAGGATAGATTTACATATGAGTGCATGGTCGTATTATATTTTTTTTTATTGAATATTAAGAATATAAAATTGGCTGTTTATTTTAACTAACTTAAATTAATTTAATTTTTAATATTTATATATCTTTACTTAATTTATACATTATACACCTTAACTAAATACATATGTTTGTTCGGCGACGTTGGCCGTTGCCAATTTGTAGCTTCTTTTTGAACCTACTTTTTTAAAAATTATAAATTTTAAAATGTCTTTTATTCATAAACCTTTGGAGACTTGTTGACCCCTTTTAGGGTCTCCTACCAAAAACGGAACACGGAACTACCTATTATAAAATAACTTATATTTTTCTGTCTTCGGTCTCCCACAGGCATCTATTTTAGAAACCGGTTGACATAGAAAATGTAAATTTGGCATAGTTTGACATTTTATTGGCCAAATAATTTTTCAATACACTCATAAATATTTCGGAAAGCATGATACATTGTGGCACAATGTAAAATCGAGTTCAATTTCGATAATACTCGTACATATTTTTTTTAATTTTTTTATTTCTTGCAAGAAACTGTAGGAGCTATTGCTATTTTTAGTTTTGCAAGTTATAATTCACCTTGCGAGATTCGACTGACATAGGGTGTATCGCTCAGATACTTTTTATTATTTCCTAAACTGCCCACGAACTGCATTCGAATTGTAGATTTTAATTAATATAAGAATTGAATGGAATATAATTATAACCTTCATTGAATAATATTATTCTACTCACTGGTCTTTATTTTTTACACAATACTGATATTATTCTCTTGGGGCTCTTCAGCTCTTACTTTCAAATAGTCGAACAGTGCCGTCTAATAAAAAGACCTATGTAGGAGGTAGCATGGAGTAAAATACGTAGGGATTGGTACATAATGCTCTTAGGCATATCATTCAACGCCCTGAATGGCAGTTCCTTTCAGGATTTGTTTAGGAAGTGCTTAGTTTTGAATGTTAACCTACATAAATACACTATACACACATGTATGTAGTTATACAGTAGTGAAGCAGTTAATTCTTATTTGATAATGTGCACTACCGTGATAGAGTGCTACATGCAGATGCAACAAGTTCTTATGTAAATTGAGTTTATTGTTGAATTGCCTTTTGAAACCAAATACTTATGTGGAACCAAAATTCCGCGAAATTTCCTTAGCGTCAAACTCCTTGGGCTATAGCTTTAAAATATATATATTTTTGAAAAGTACTATCATGGAATGCTTAAGTAAAGATTCGATAGGGCAAAGAAGGCTTCAACAGGCTCATCATTTAGTGCTGGTTGGTCTTGGTGGGCTACAATACAACACCGACACGAGCATTTTAAACAAACAGATAATAATAAACAAAAAATATACATTATAAGCTTTTATGTACGAGGGACAACGCTACGCAATAGATTTTTTAGTGTAGCAGCATTGTGACCCTAATGTGGTCAGAAAGTTGTGTACAAACCATTCGAACATGGTCGCCTCGTGAAATAATAACTGATAACAATAGGTCGCTGGTTTATATCCGGCTCGAAGGACCAAATGTTCGACTATGAACTTAATGAAAGATGTGGAAATTGGAAAAAACTGCAAATTACTTAATGTAGATACTATTTGAAATAATGAATAATATCTTATGTACATAATTTAATACTGAATGAAACTCCGTACTAGTTATACGCAACTTTAGACTTAAAAGCATACTTTAATTTGTGTTCAATAATAGACACTTTTTAGAATGCTGCTGGATAATTTCTAATTCGCAACGTTCCTATGAGAAATTTTATTCGAACACAGTGATAGTTTTATTAAAAAAAAAATTATTAGTCTAACTCCATATTAAATACGAGGTTCGAGTGATTTTAACTTTAATACGAGGCGCTCACGATAAAGTGGGCTTTATGACGACTATAATTATGAAAACACTTAGTTCCGTACTAAAATAATTTTGAAGTGTAGGTACTTTAAATGACTATAAATTTGCGCCCTTTGTTATTTTATGTATTTATTAATTCATGTTTTGTTTTAAAAAATAATTGTAACTTAGTCACTAAATGACATTTTATTTAACCCTCTAAGACTACTTTTGAAGATAATGGAAGAAAATAAATCGGATTATTTTTTCTTAGGTGAATTGGGGCTCCTGAATTCAAAAATGAACACAGAAAGGGTGTAGAAGTTCTCGTTTACCTGTTAGGTGTGAAAATGTCTCGAGGCACTTTATCACTATTTCACTGCTGCAACGCACAATTTTCATATATTCACAAAAAATGCAACAAACAAACAATTTTGTTTGCGCGAATAAACGCATGGCTTTGCTTCACTAAAAGCTTCGGAAAGCTTTCAAAGCTTTTGTATATATGTTGGTGTGTTTGTTAGTAACAGTCAAAAAATATTCAATTGATATAAAAGTTATTACTTTTTTAGTTAACACAAATAATATGATAAGTGTCTTGAGACACTCTTACGTGTTAGAGGGTTAATATTCCTAATTTAATTTTAATGATTCGAAAAATTTACTTGAAGTTTTAGATTTTACTAAGAATCATGTTGATGTTAATTTTTATAATTGGATGTAAGCCTCCCCTTATGCTCTCCATGTCGTTTTATCGTTGGCTTTTCTTTCCCATGTAGAGATAGATTTTGAGATATTGTCTCTCCAGCGTTTTAGTTGTCTTCCTGTTCTTCTTGCTCCGTCTCTAGGAATCCATTTTGTTGCTTTTAGGGTCCTTCGATTATCTCTCATTCTCGCTACATGACCCGTCCAAAAAATGTGGCATATTGCGAATGGATTCATTTCGAACACTTGTCGCCTGGATATATTTAAAACAATTCTTGCCATTGCCCCATATTTAAATGCTAGTTTCTGTACAGATTTGGCTGAAACGGTCCAAGTTTGTGACGGGCAGTAGCGTTGCGTCGAAGAGATATTTCCTTAAGTTTGGGCTAAGTTTTGAATCAAAAATATTTATTTTTAGTGTATCATAATAATAATTAAGGATCTTGTAAGAATATGTACTAACTTGCTCATATTAACCAATTGCAAAGATTTATCCTGAAATCTATTTGCACATTTATAAGTGGGTCATCTAGTTATGAATAATAATTTTTTAAAGTGCGTTGAGATTTGTTTTTTTAAAAAGCAACCTTTAAGACCGCTTTTGTTTCCGGGCATAAAAATATACCTACCTTCGCATTTAACCCAAATGAGTTAAAAATACTTTTTTTTTCCTTTTTTTATATTTGCAGGATAAGGAGAGCGCATTATTTTCGGGTCATTTATCCGAAAATTCGTTTACATCGCACCCAGTAAAGTAGTGGCCAAGTCGTAATTTACCAGCATCTCAACCCAACCGATTAACCAGTCTGCGGCCAAATTACATCAGTGTGTGCTTCGGTGATGAAAATGACGACCACTGATATGTCCGTTGAATCGGCAACTACACCGAATGGCGATAATACTCCATCCAACCACACGTCGTCGTCATCGCCGGTGGAGAAGTTTAGAAGGAGTGAAAATGTCCGCATCACCAAAAATGTTGTCATTATCGGTCTTGCGTTTATGATACACTTCACTGCGTTCCATGGAACGTCGAATTTGCAAAGTTCGGTGAATTCAGATGCCGCACTCGGTACCACGACCTTGGCCGTCATTTACGGTTCGCTTATATTATCGAATATATTTCTACCAGTTACAGTTATAAGGTGAGTGTGGAGTAGATTTTTATTTGTATTTGTTGAGCACAAACCCTCTTACCTATCAACTGGCAGTATTTTGAATCTTTTAATTGGTGTATGTGACGATTGACAGCAACATGCATCACGTAACGTTATGCGATGATGTCATCGACGTGCTAAACAAATGAATACATAACGTGGTCAAACGTCAGAAATAACCAGCAAGTAATTAGATTATCGTGTTCATGGGACGGGAAAATCGATGTGATATTTTCGTGACTGCATTTAACGTGTTTTAAGATAGGATTTAGAATCCAGCAGCTGCTGAAGGGTGTTTATGTATGTAGAGAGGCAGACTGATGGAGCAAAATTAAATGCAGCGCAGCGAAAGCGGCAGGACAGCAAAGCAATGAGTCATAAGGTTTTCCAAACCTTATATTGTATCTGACTTTTGTACAAATATGTGTGTATAGTGTATGTTTTTAGAATTAGTCTATCACGTGGCGCCATCTAGGCGACCATTTAAAGTCTCTGTGATGCCAAATGCCTATGTAATAATGTGATCGTCTCACGACTTGTGTGGAACCTCTCTGTTCCTAACAATTTACTCGCCCAGGTTCAGTCAGCATGTGGCGCTAATACTAGAGTTGAGCTAGTTGAGAGAAACTAATGATATTAACGGATGCTTGATTTCCATATGCCTTTTCAAATTGCACAAATTACATTTTGCAAAACTTTCGTCTAATGCTGTCAAAAAATTCCACATAAAACTGATTTTTCTTCGCTATGTTATTGTCTTTTTTTTTTTTTGTAAATACGTAGTCGTAAACACCAAAAAAACAAATGCATGTAAGTTCTCTCAAAATCACATATTCGCATGCACAGAACTAAACTAGCACACACAAATTCTAAGAACCGCTACGAAGTTCAACCTTCATCCCTTTTTCACCAGCAATTCTCAATGCAACCCAGCGAACAATGTACATAACACACTATACATATGTAAGGAAAGCCGAAAAATTAAATAAATAAAATATTGAAATAATTTCTTGTCAGGAGAAACATCCCTTTATTTTTTTTTATTTTTTTTTTATTTAAGAAACAATATTAAATATAAAAACAAAGTCCTTTTCATACTTCAAGCGGACATATAAAATAAAATTACTAAAATATAAAATTCCCATTGGGCAAACAGCGAAGTTGGTGACGACATTCGATTGTGGGGGCTCGTCTGTAAATAAAAAAACAAAACACCATGAATCTCTGATACTCTGTCATAGTAAGAGATCCATACAAAAACATTTAAATAAAATCCTTCTAAAAGCTCAGCTGAACCTTTTCCCGCTCACACATATGTGCCTCACACACAATCAAAAACAACTGTGTTTTCTCTTCATCTGGATCCTGTCCATTGAACCAACAATGTACCCTGGACCTAACCAGTCCGAGCACGAATAAACAAAAGCAACCTTAGCATTTGTGAGAGAGAACACCATACAATCACAAAATGTTGCACGAAATATAGGAGAACACCATCACAATATTCCGCCCAGGACAAAGGAGAAAACCGTCGCATTGCCTGGTTTTGCTAAACAATGTGTGAGAGAAAACCATCACCACACCATTGCTAAGAATTAATGTGGAAGAGTACCCCTCAACACACATTATTGATAAGAAACCGATGTGGAAGAGTAACCCTCAACCCACACCACTGATGAAATAGGATGTGAGACGAACACCAGAACACACATCCCATCGACAAAGTCCAGACGAAACACACACAGAAAAGAAAGCAATTCGCTTCGTAAACAAACTCTTACGTTACTACGCCGATTCAGCTGATCCTCGGTTATAACTGCTATGCACTCTGGCATATTCTACTGCAGGTATACAAAACAACTCCCAAAAACAAACATTGGGATTCTGCGAGAAGGACTCACTTCACCGACAGATTTACTTGCTACGCATGCCAAAACAAAACTATGTGTGTACACATGTGATATGCTACGGTCACTGCCGCAGTCCCAATAATAAATGTATGTAGCAGATACATTATAAATACAAAATTACGAACCAATGAGTTCGGTGAGCATAAACTTACTCAGAAATATACAAACACATTTATGTATTTTAATATAAACTTGATACTTCTAAACAGTAATAACCCCAACGGATAATAACAAGCACTATAGTCAACTAGTATCGTTGAGAACTAACTCACTCACAAGCAAGCATTATGTACGTGTGTTTCCATACCAACTACGCACAACAAAACAACAATAGATATGCACACGCACAGGCAGAATCAACTGGATTCAGTGAGAATTAACTCTCTCACTGTTTCCACCAACTACTATACTATGTATTTAAAAAAATAACTAATTTAACAAATATTATTATATGCACTACAGGAAAAGTATCCACTTGATTCAGTGAGCCTAAACTCACCTTATTCTTTTCACTTTATCTTTTGTCAACTTCACACTATGTATATGTATACTTCACACTGCACGCACTAGCACTGTCTGATCACAACTGACATGCTAAAAACCAAATCAACCCCTTCTCCGTATATCTTACATACGATCGCTACGGAGTCGCGTTGGTATTGAAGCGTCTCGAGCAACTCACAGTGGTAGTGGACAGCAAGTGTATACAAATCATGCAAAACAACCCTGAAACTACAAATACTTCTACGTTTCGAACTAATTTTGAATTACCTCCTTTCATTCGGCCAACCTGAGATCATCTCGTCCCGAGATTGGAACTGCGTTGCCACTTGTACCAGGTAAGCCTTCGCCTTGCGCAGTCTCATCTTCCCCATCACCGCCAATACCTCCATCTGAATTCCATGGTTTGATTTTATCCACCGCAATCACCCGTTCATATCTTCTGTTAGATCGGTGAGAGCCAGTCATGTCTGTAACCAGGTAACGATCATTTGGTAGCTGTTTTTTCACGACGAATGGACCACTGAATGGGGGAAGCAACTTCCTGCTTACATTTGTAGCTATTTCCTTCTTTTCCACCAGAACCAAGTCTCCAGCCTTATATACTGTCGGAGTCTTTCTTTTCTTATCGTAATACTCTTTTTGTTTTGACTGAGCGTCTACGATCTTCTCATACGCTAACTGACGCTCTTGAACCACATCATCCACCACCCGAGATAACTGCGTAACCTCATCTGCCAATAACGACTCATCTACTCCTGCCCGTGGTCTGTAACCAAAAAGCAGAACACTGGGCGTCCTTCCAGTTGTTTTATTGGTGACATTATTTATGGCAAATTGAACATGCCTAACATTGTCGTCCCATTTCTTTTCTTCAAGAGTGGTTGTAAGAAGTGCGCTTAAAATTGTCCTATTGAGCCTCTCGACTTGACCATTTGCTCTGGGCGTTGCAACTGCATTGAGTACATGACGTATACTATTTTGACTACAGAATTCCTTAAATTGTTTGGCTGTAAAAGCGCTTCCTTGATCCGAAATTAGTGTTTTCGGCACACCATGAACTGTGAAGACATCTTTCAGAAATTCCATAGCTTCTTTAGTTTTCGTCGTTTTTACTGCTCTAAGAAATGCAAACTTTGTAAAACCATCAATGGCGGCAATAAGATATTGGTTGCCTTTTCTACTCCGTGGAAAAGGTCCTAAATGATCAATATGGATCATAGCCATTGGGTCTGATCCTTTTGGTATGGGATGTAGAAAGCCTTCCTTTCTGCCGGAGATCCTTTTATTGTAGAGACATCTGATACAGCTTGAAATATATTTTTCAACGTACTTTCTCATACACGGGAACCAGTAATGTTCGCTTAACCGGTTTAATGTTTTCTCTACAGAAAAATGTCCAAGATCGTCGTGAGAAGCCTTGACAACCTGATGTCTCATACCTTGAGGAACCAGCCATTGATAGCCCTTTGGTGTTTTCCGGTAAACTCTGCCATCACGAAGCGCGTAGTCCTTATGGATCTCTTTTTCACGTGCAGATTTTGGAGATTGTTTCAGGACTTCATAGATTTCTTTTACTTTGGCATCCGTCAATTGTCCTGATAACACCCAATCCGCTTCCGTTATCCGCAGAACACTCTCTTTCGTCGGGTTTCTACTTAAGGCGTCCACGTGCTTCATGCGATCGCCAGGTCGATATGCCACATTAAAAGTAAATTCTTGAAGCTGGAGCCACCATCGTGCTATTCTTGGCAATAACTCCTTTTTGGTTTTTGTCGCTTTTAGTGCATTGCAGTCTGTTACCACCGTAAATTCAAGTCCAATTAGATACGTCCGAAATTTCTTTAAACTGTCCACCACTGCCAAAGTTTCCAGTTCGTAGGAATGAAATTTTTTTTCGAAATCCGAAGTTTGACGGCTAAAATAGGCAACTGGGTGAAGCCGACCATCCTCTTGATACTGCAACAAAATACCCGCAATTCCAAGAGCGCTGGCATCAGTATGCACCTCGGTTTTGCTCTTCGGGTTGTAAAGAGCTAAAATTGGCCCCTCAACCAGTGCTGTTTTCAGTTTTGTAAATGCATTCAACTCTTCGGAAGTCCATCTCCAAACGGTGTCTTTTCGTGTCAACTTTGTCAGTGGTCGTGCAATCAAGGCGTAGTCCTTCACAAAATGGCGAAAATATCCGGTCAATCCCAGGAATTGTCTGATGTTTCGTACAGTTTTAGGTTCTTTAAACTCTTGGACCGCTTTGGTTTTCCCAGAACCAGGTTTCACTTTCCCCTGCAATATTTCAAATCCAAGAAACGTTACAGTTGACATAAGGAATTTGCATTTTTTTAAATTTAGTGTGAGTCCCTCTCGACGAAGAATGACGAGTACCTGGCGTAATCCCTTTAATGCCTCGCTTATCGTTTTTGCATGCAATAATACGTCGTCGAGATAAATGGAAGCAATATCACCAACTGGTTTCAGAATTCTATTCATTAGTCGTTGGAAAATCCTCGGCGCATTCGTCAAGCCAAAAGGCATTCGATTAAATTCATATTGTCCCGAATGAGTCACGAATGATGTAAGTCGTTTAGCAGTTTCCGACACTGGGATTTGATAATAGCCTGATTTTAAGTCCAGTGTAGTGAAATATATTCCTCCGTGAAGTCGGTCAATTTGGTCATCAATTCGGGGTAGGGGATGATTGTCCGGTACTGTAATCGAATTCAGTTTTCTAAAATCAATACACATCCGCTGTTCTCCGTTTGGCTTTTTCACTAATACGATTGGCGAAGAATAGTTGGAATCCGAGTGTTGGATGATATTATGTTCCAGTAAATCATCAATTATCTCTTGGACGAGATCTTGCTCCGCTTTTGCCATTCGATATGGTCGATAACTGAATGGCTGATTATCTATTAAATGAATTTCGACCTCGGTTGACACTGCGCAACCCAGCTCTTTCGTATCACATGCGATGCAGTCCCGGAACTCCTCCAACAGCTGCATAACTTCTTTCTTTTCATTTTCGCCGATTGGCCCGATTTGTACCGTCTCCTGCCAATTAAAATCACGCTGTTGGGTGCTATCATCTTGAACACTGCAAATCTTCTCTTTCATTCGGGAATGCTCTTTGACTGGCCATGCGCGTACTACAACTTGATTTTTCTTGATGTGATAGTCTTGATCCGAAAGATTGACAATAGGAACTGAGGTGGTACGATTGCTTCTTAAAGACAATAACGTCCGAGGTACACACGTCTCCTTTCCTTCATAACATCTCACACTTCCATCCACAAATATGTCTCCTGTAACTTCATACGGCGCCGCCGTTTCAATGAAGGCCACGGTTCTTGGTGAAACAACATTATCTTTTATGGCGCATAGCTTAATTTTTTGAATGAATTTATCTGGCACATCTGGTAGTTCGTTCCAATTGTTTGAAATTTCGTCTTGAGTTCGAATAAACCGCAGAATTGTACTTGTTTTGATTGCTAAAATTCCGGGTTGTTCTGTAAATGACTGTCCGATTAAAACTGGCTCGCTCTGTTCATCGTCTTCAACAACCACCGCTTGTACTTCCGCGGATACCTCGTCTACTTTAAGTTTAAATTTCGTTGAGCCAATACTGCATGTCTTTCCATTTCCGTATCCGTTCAATTGTCGTCGATCTTGGTAATTAATTTTAAGATTTAATGCCTGTGCCTCGGTTTTCGTAATTATAGTACAAGTACTTCCAAAATCTATAAATGCTCTTGATGGTTTATCATTGATTTCTATTTTTCTGAAATATTTTAGATTTGTCGTTTCCCCAGGCACAAGATCGAGTCATGCTATATTTTCCTTTTTAGAGTCAGTTTTTTTTCGGTTGCATTGGGTTTCGTCATGGCCACGATTGCCACAGTTTTTGCACCTTAGGGCGTCCTTACTTACACATTTGTTTGCATAATGCCCTAATTTTCCGCAAATGAAACAAGTTGGTGGTTCGGGTTTCAATTTCTGATGGCGCTGATTATAAGGTGGTGCGACCCTGTTCTTGTTGTAGATCTTAGATTTAGGTCGATGGTGGTTTACAAATGTTGTGCTCGTGGTTGAATCGCAAACGCATAAATACTCATGCAATGATTCCGGAGTTTTGTGTTGTGCCGCCTCCGCTCCAATTCGAATCATACTGTTTTCGATTCCCCCAATTACGCATGACACTGCATTAGTCCCCTTTATGTCACAAGCATTTAGTAACGCCATTTTTTCGCAAAAATACGTACTAAAATTCTCATCCGATTTTTTCTTCCGCCGCATCATCTCTTCCAAAAGTTGATAAAATCTTTTTTTTGAAGGAAAAGCGACTTGGATTTTTGTCTTCCATTCAATCCAGCTATATTTTAATGATTTCAATCCTCTGTACCAGGTTTCAGCATTTCCTCGTAGTTTTGCCATCGCATAATATACAGTTTGGTCGTCGGTCCATTGATATACGTTTTGAAGTTCGTCAATCTTCTTACACCATTCCCTGGCAGTTTGGTTACGATCATCTGGGTCGAAACGTGGAATATTATCACCTCGAAAATTAAAATTATTCTGTCGATTATTTAAGACATTAGTAATTGCGTCCGTAAACCGATCCAAAGTGATATTCGTGGCACAAGTATTACAGGAATCTCTTTTCTTAGACTGGGGCGGATTTAAATTTTCGTCATCGCTACTGGTATAAGACTGGGCATGGCGGCGATGGCGCCCATGATGACGCTTACTGGATCTATGACGTTTAGGCATTCTGCTTTCCTAAAAGCATCCATTTATATTCAAGGGAAAAAAAAATTATTTAAAACCAAAAAGAAAATACTCCATGCATGTTCATACTCAAACAAATCCAATATATAAATCCAATCAAATATTGTATATAAATAAATAAAATATCTGTAAAATAAGAAAACATATTGACATATGTTATCTCAGTATATTATCATGAATGTAATATTTTATTTTATAAATATGTATACATACTACTTGATGTATACCAAATCCAAATACTAATATGAGCACCAGTTCAATCGAATATCCACCAATCAAGTCGCACACGATATATCCCACTTCTGATATTTGTAAGGAAAGCCGAAAAATTAAATAAATAAAATATTGAAATAATTTCTTGTCAGGAGAAACATCCCTTTATTTTTTTTTATTTTTTTTTTATTTAAGAAACAATATTAAATATAAAAACAAAGTCCTTTTCATACTTCAAGCGGACATATAAAATAAAATTACTAAAATATAAAATTCCCATTGGGCAAACAGCGAAGTTGGTGACGACATTCGATTGTGGGGGCTCGTCTGTAAATAAAAAAACAAAACACCATGAATCTCTGATACTCTGTCATAGTAAGAGATCCATACAAAAACATTTAAATAAAATCCTTCTAAAAGCTCAGCTGAACCTTTTCCCGCTCACACATATGTGCCTCACACACAATCAAAAACAACTGTGTTTTCTCTTCATCTGGATCCTGTCCATTGAACCAACAATGTACCCTGGACCTAACCAGTCCGAGCACGAATAAACAAAAGCAACCTTAGCATTTGTGAGAGAGAACACCATACAATCACAAAATGTTGCACGAAATATAGGAGAACACCATCACAATATTCCGCCCAGGACAAAGGAGAAAACCGTCGCATTGCCTGGTTTTGCTAAACAATGTGTGAGAGAAAACCATCACCACACCATTGCTAAGAATTAATGTGGAAGAGTACCCCTCAACACACATTATTGATAAGAAACCGATGTGGAAGAGTAACCCTCAACCCACACCACTGATGAAATAGGATGTGAGACGAACACCAGAACACACATCCCATCGACAAAGTCCAGACGAAACACACACAGAAAAGAAAGCAATTCGCTTCGTAAACAAACTCTTACGTTACTACGCCGATTCAGCTGATCCTCGGTTATAACTGCTATGCACTCTGGCATATTCTACTGCAGGTATACAAAACAACTCCCAAAAACAAACATTGGGATTCTGCGAGAAGGACTCACTTCACCGACAGATTTACTTGCTACGCATGCCAAAACAAAACTATGTGTGTACACATGTGATATGCTACGGTCACTGCCGCAGTCCCAATAATAAATGTATGTAGCAGATACATTATAAATACAAAATTACGAACCAATGAGTTCGGTGAGCATAAACTTACTCAGAAATATACAAACACATTTATGTATTTTAATATAAACTTGATACTTCTAAACAGTAATAACCCCAACGGATAATAACAAGCACTATAGTCAACTAGTATCGTTGAGAACTAACTCACTCACAAGCAAGCATTATGTACGTGTGTTTCCATACCAACTACGCACAACAAAACAACAATAGATATGCACACGCACAGGCAGAATCAACTGGATTCAGTGAGAATTAACTCTCTCACTGTTTCCACCAACTACTATACTATGTATTTAAAAAAATAACTAATTTAACAAATATTATTATATGCACTACAGGAAAAGTATCCACTTGATTCAGTGAGCCTAAACTCACCTTATTCTTTTCACTTTATCTTTTGTCAACTTCACACTATGTATATGTATACTTCACACTGCACGCACTAGCACTGTCTGATCACAACTGACATGCTAAAAACCAAATCAACCCCTTCTCCGTATATCTTACATACGATCGCTACGGAGTCGCGTTGGTATTGAAGCGTCTCGAGCAACTCACAGTGGTAGTGGACAGCAAGTGTATACAAATCATGCAAAACAACCCTGAAACTACAAATACTTCTACGTTTCGAACTAATTTTGAATTACCTCCTTTCACATACACGTTTGTGCGTGCAAGGCAGCATTATTCAGTATAGTATACCAAATATCGCTCACTGCGTTCTGCTTTGTTCTACGAATCATTCACTGCCTCGCACCTCACGTTCACACTCACGACCGCGACTTTTGTTGTGAAATCGTTATTTGCGAATTCCAAACTGTGACGTGAAACTATTCACGTTTTAGCAATTCACTGTTTATTTCCAAGTCGTTAACAGACTGCGACTGTTATTTTTCGCTCACGGTGAATAATTCACTGGTAGTGATTTTTTGCTCATCACTAGTTAATACTATTTAAAACGCCATCTATTGCTCTAACTGGATAAACAAAATGTGGGTTCTTCACATCGCTTACCCAGTCGAAATGAAAATTCACAGTTGCCGAAACCGAGACGAGACCTTCTCTCTGTGACCGAAAATTTTAGGTACAGATTTTTCGAACTTGCAATATTAGGATAAAATATTGCCGAGATAAGTTCGTTTCCTATAACATTTGCTGCTCGGTCAAAATGATTCTTTACAAGATCGAGAATGAAGTTATCGACTCCAGATGCACCGATAGCAGCGAGTAGTCTCTGGTTAGAGACGTATTGCCGAAAGTCGGAATGACAGCTTCTGTAAATCTGGATACAGGTCCAAGGAAATTTTTTCTCTAACATACTCACGAAATTGTGTTCCACGATATTTGACTCGCCGAAGTCAAAATTGACCGAACGAAGCTGAAAACATATACATTGCACGTCGCGTAGCGTCAGATCTAAGATAATTAGAATAATAAAGGTTTCTAAGAGCCATTCTAAGAGCCGCTTTTGCTTTCTTTAGTTGTATATTTCTGCGGTCATTATAGTATACGAGCTTGTCTAGATGGACGACTAGATACTTCACAATAGTGATGTCCGATTAAATCGGTTACTTGCAAATTTTTCCAGTTCCAGGTCGCAGAACAATATCGTTTCAATTTTGAAATGATTAGTTTTAGGCTCCATTCTTCACAAAAGGCTCGCAGTCTGTCGAACTGGACTTGGAGTTGCCTCTGCATCCCTTCGATCTTTGGACCATGAGTACGAACCGACGACTGCCTCCAGCATTTCGGAAATATAAATATGAAATAGTGTTAGTGCTCCGCGGTTATTCATTAGTGATAAGAAAACTTAAGCTTTAATCTTATCTAACATATTACAACGAATTCCTTCTCATACACCATCGATGTACCTTTATGAGGCAATGTAGTTGCTTGTAAATTAATCCGTGCATGCAGGTTCGTACCAATCGGAAATGGCGCCTAGGGCACGCATCAAAGATGCGCCCCTTCGTAAATGTTCTTAATATTAAAAACAGATATATACTCCGTCTAAATAAAGCAATCATAAATCTGATTTACAAAACATATTTATTTTACGCGAAAGTAAGTGCCTAAAACCGTTACACTACAATTGCACCTTTCTGGTCGCAAACATATCGATGATGTTTTCGAAATTAGTTCCATCCGTTTCTTCTCGCTCTACACTGAGCAAAGCTAGGTCGCTTACCCTTTCTTGACTCATTGTAGCCCTCAAGTACGTTTACTTTAGATAGCGCTACAGCTCGGAGTGAACCTGGGCCTGCTTCTCGCAACCATGTGTGTGTGTAGAGGGGTCGAAAATGGCCAATAGTTTTATTGATTCAAGCAAATAACCAACATTGCTGTGTTCGGTTCTATCGCATGTAGTAGATTTTAAGGAGCAAGAAATACGATACAGTGAAGAATTTGTTTTGGTACTGGACGCTCCCGGACGTTCAATGGAACATGCCACAAGATTTGCGTTAGTTCCAATTTTGTCTATTGAACAGATAAGTTGGTGGATGTACTGTTTTTTTTTTTAATTTTTAAATTTAATAAGTGGCGGTTTTGCGCGCCCCTCTTTGAAACGCGCCCGGGCCACGTGCCCTACCTGCCCCATCGCATCTGCGTGCATGTCGATCCAAACCGTGTCAAAGGCTTTATTAATATCCATCAGATAGGTGCATTTCAGTGCATGGTTTTGTGACACCATTCGCTAGCGAGTGGTTCCACGATATACGAAGATAAGTGCTTCAGTGTTATAACACGACAGTATTAAGACGCTTCCTTGTTACAAGAAGAAACCACTAATGATAGTGATTTGGCTTTCAATCTCGAATCAAGGTACAAATATCTAGGAGTTAACAGATGGGTTGCATGTGGAAAAGCTTGTGGATCCACCACCTACATGTTTCTGTTGAGAATCAACATATCGCGTGAGGGAATAAGAAAGAGTTAAAGACTTAGGGAGTAAAAGATTAGATGTTATTTGATTTGCCAAATAGAAAATGTAAACAAAAATTACCCAAGCATGTCTTCCGGTATATCTCAGTAGAGCTCAGACTTTCACAATAAAAATGCACCAGCTATTCCCCATTCCTACATATAAGCAAAGATTTGAGCAAATCCTTATCTTCCAGATGGTTTGGCTGTAAATGGACAATAGCGTTATCCTTTATTGCATATATGCCGTATATTGCTGCACAGTTCTATCCACGTTTCTATACATTCATCCCGGCCGCATTGGGGGTGGGCCTGGGTGGCGGACCACTCTGGTGCGCCAAATGTACTTATCTTTCCATTGTAGCGGAGGCAATGACCCGTGTCACTGGCAATGACAGTGAACAAGATGTAAATATTGTACGCTTCTTTGGATTGTTCTTTGTCTTCTATCAGATGGCGCAAGTCTGGGGCAATCTTATCTCATCATCGGGTAAGTAAGATTTATGCAGATACAATATTCCATGGATTTGTCTGAAAAATTGAATTTATAAAATAAAAATACTCTCTCTTTCAGTGTTATCTTTCGCGACAGCAGGAGATTCGGATGACATTGGTGGTATTATTTCGAATATTACTACCAACACTAAAAGTAGAGTAGCTGACCTCTGTGGAGCAAGATTTTGCCCCGGCGTCGATGCCAATATCAATCCAAACTTAATACCACCGGAACCTGCAAAGATACAAATGCTATCGGGGATTTTCCTATGCTGTATGGTGATTGCATGTTTACTAGTTGTGCTAGGGGTGGATTCATTGAAAAGGTATGTTATGTAATCCTTCATCATCGTAACCACGTAAGTAAGGGTTATAGTTCGAGTGTGATGAGTCCTGAGTACGGGCATGTTTATTTGATTTTTGTTTGAAGAGTCATACAACTATGAACGACAAGAATATTGAAGGCTTATTTTGAATTTATGACTTGGTTGGTTTAAATAGAGTCTTAAGTTAGAAATCATAATGACAGCATTTTCTTGTGGAGTTATGGACTTGGAACCGAGTGCATGTTGGTTAAAAACAACCCAAATCTACCAAACGGATGGGCTTTTTTTTATCTAAAAGTTTCGTTTTGGATTTTTAAACCTGTTCCGATTAAATCCTGTAAATCAGACTCATTTTCCTCAATTTTCAATATTATGTTCTGATAGGGTTACTATAAGTCCCCCTTTTTCAAACCAAAATGCTGTTTGTCCCACCTATACAAACCTCTGTCCCCCTTATTAAGTAAAATTCAAAAAGAGAAAAGCATTCAATTTAAAACTGTTAAAATATTTTCATTAAATATTTTTAAAACGATTCTCTGTAAATACATCCATTTGAAGTTCAACGACCTACATATCACTTCACGCGCAAAAGTTTTCCTTCATCTGACAGTTTATGATTTGTGCTGCTATCTGTCCGTTATCAGTTTTTGTTTACAAATTATTTTCGTTTGCGTTTAATAGTACCTAAAATGTCGGAAAAATACGAATACAAAAAGTGTGCATATAATCAGTGCAGGGGAAAAGTGTTTCGAGTGGTTAACAAAAAGCAAAGAAGGTCCTGAATATGCGACATATTTAATTTGCTTTAACTGTTTTTACTTCACTTTTTTCTACGCTGTTGTTATATTTTTCAAAAACATATTTTATCTCGCGATGTCCCACTTTTCGTCATTTTCAATCTGGTAACCCTATGTTCTGATGTATGTAATGATGGACTTCTTGTTACAGTCTGCCCTCTTAACCCAATTAAAAGGTCCATAGTGCTCAGCTAGATAAAAATTTGCATCTCAGAAGCTTCTTGAAGAATAATCCTCATTCTTCTAATTGTGAGTGAAGTACAGTCGCATAGCAGGTGATGAAGGGATTTAAAGTATTCCAATACGGTTTGATGCGAGAGATAACCTGTGGTCCAGAGATAAGCCGTTGTCCACCCGAGAATTCGGTTTTCAAGATTGTGGCTTCAACCATGTATTGTGATGCATGATAAAGTTTGTTACTACAGAAAACAGAAGATATCCAACGGCCTTCAATATCAAGATTGGTGTCTCATATCTTCAAAACAAGACAAGACAATATACAATAGGAAAGGCATTTATTTAAGACTCGTAGATATATACCTACTCATGATAGGATGAAAAATGGCGTATCTAATAAACTTTTTCGGCCTTAACTGCAAAGAAGAAGCAATTTAATGTTTGATCCTTAATTACATATGTCTAAAGTAGCCACTATGACGGGAACTGCTGCAGTGGAGAAACCATATAGATGCTGCAAAATTTAATCTCATTTTGGTCTTGAGGTCGGTGAAGATGGCTATTTGGTACTTTGATTTGATAGAGTCGTTTTTCCATTCCAATGTGGTCAGGAAATATTATTATTATTATTATTATTATTTATTACCATGAAAAATTAATTCTTATGCTAATACAAAAATGAGCACTAGCTGCAGAGGCTTTCGGCTCCGGGTCAGGAAATAGACTTGCGTGTATTTATTAAAATAAAGGTCAGGACGAGATTGCTCGGAAACGTATCGAAACTATTACCAAAAAGCATCAACGACCATTACCCTGATTCTTAGAGCCTTTGCAGGAATTTTGATATTCGGCCTTATTTCGCTTAGAAATGCGAAATAAAGCCGAACATTGTTTTCGAAATAAAACCGAATTTCAAAGAATGCAAGAGAATTAGCGTTTACCGTAATCAATGTTTGTTGATTGTTACTCAACGTGCAGTTACCTAATTAGTTCGTGAACTTTGAGTGACAACATCGATTAAGTAATGGCAAATTTAAGTGATTCGGTCCTTTCATATGAAATTTGCGAGGCTTTTAGGAAAGGAGGTCAGGCCGTGAGAAGAAAATCATTTAAGCTGCCAGGATTCATTAATTCTATAAATAAAAAAAGGAAGCAAAACGCCTTCCCCGCAAGTTTTTAGTTTTTCCACTTTTAAAACCAAATGACATGCACTCTGCATTTGAACTTTTAAGGATTTTCTGACATACTTCAGAAAGCAGTGGATGGAAAGTTTAAGAAATTAATATTTCAAAATTCGGCCTTATTTCGCTCGGCGTTATTTCACGGCACCGCCTGTTGTTCTGAGTTTAATGATATTTATGACTTCGGTTTTATATAATGCGGGCTACCATAGTGGTGTCCAATAAGTGAAAATGGGACATACTACGGCAGTGTATGAGCGCATCCAAAGTTCCATATTTGGCTTCAATCCCCACCTATTACCAAAAGTTTTACCACAGTAGTAGAAGGCAATGTATGCTTCCCTCACTATGTGTTCGCATCAATTTTTGCAACAACTTCTATGAATTACTTCAGTTGTCGGCGTTTTTATATCATTCTGTTAACCCTCATTCTGTAATGAAAAAAAACTACATATTCAGTGTTTTGGGTGAATTGTTCTTAACACAATTTTATTGCATGATTTGCACTTTTCACAATTTATTTCCGTAAATGAATGTTTTCTACAGATAACTAATTACATTTGTTACATAGTATTATAGAAATCGCGCGAGTTTTTAGTCTCAAAATGCGTTTGGGCAAAATTTGCCCAAAATACAGGATGAGGGTTAATAGGGCGGATTATGTAAAACCTCTTCAACTATGGCTGTGCAGACGTGTAAAATCGATGCTATTGTATCTACCCGGCCCGGCGGTCCATCAAAATTACTTCTACTGCAATAGAGTCAATGGACACAAAAACAATCGCATTACGAGTAGGTACATCTGCATACAAGTCACCGCCTAGGACAAAACAGCACTATTGACAGCCATAACCAGCTTACAAATACTTACACAAATAACGTACACGAGTAAATACATAAGCCGACCGTTTAACCATGAAATGCTGGATGATTTTCCTGGAAAAGCCAAGATCACGTGCCCGGTTCTGGTGTAGACAAAAGCAACTCAACGCAATTCGGTTTAGCGAAACCCTGCTTCTCGAGCGGGCGGAAAGTGGGTCCGTAATTCTATTTGCGAACCCCAAAGTGCATTTCGCTTACACAAACTGCAGCGAATTCACCTGCATAATTACGAAACAACGTGGTTGTGCTTTCTATTGTCTACGCCAATAGGTGGAAAACAATTTAACAAATCACCTGGATTAGTGCTGAAACGCTACAGAGTGTGTGGTGAAAGGAATATTTACACATGTATTTACATATACATATGTACATATGTTTAAAAGAGCATTATTGGACAATTCAATAATAAAAACATCCTGTCTGTCTGCAAAAGTAGGAACTTGCATTTTCAGCTTTGTAAGCTTGTAGGATTGGGCTGTTATTATGTGATGTTTGTGTTCTATCAAACATTTATGTAGTTGTTTTAAAATCTGGAAAATTTACTAAAAAAACAAGAAATGTAGAACGTTGCCAAACACCTCGAACAGTTCGTGGAATTTACGGTCGGCATGAGCGAGCATCCTGCCGAGAGCCAAATTCAACGAATTATCGTGAAATTCGCAGAAATCGGTCGAAAAGCTAATTGAGCTGTATATACTTGTGCATTGCGGCAAGCTTCAGATGCAACCATTGGATGCAGTTGGGAACGGATTAGGGTTTTTTTTTATTTCTACATCAACTCTAGTATACGCAACTCAAACGAAAGACTCAATTTAAGTTACTGAGAGGAAAAAAATCGCTGATATTTATTTTTAATTTTCGTTTAAAAGCGTGGAGATCAAATTTGTTAAATGTCAAGTTATTAATATTGGTGGTAAAATTCTCAAGACACATCAGTAACTAGAGATGTCACGGATATCCGATAAGTATCCGGTATTTGGCCTATCCGGCCCTTTTTTTGATATCCGGCTCAACGCCGGTTGCCGGATAGTCGATACAAGGTAAAAAAGTTAAGAAAAAGAAGAAAAAAAACTCAAAAATATAGTTAACAAGTTTTATTTTTCAGATTAAACAAGTATGTAGTTTAATAATAATTGTAAATTAAGCCATTTAGTACTAAACGTTTACTAAAGGCAAATTATGGTAGATGAAATCCATTTTTTTACATTGTAAAGTAATAAACGATTACGTTTCTTTTAGTAAGCGATGCTTGCTTCCGAAAATAGTCTCACAGAGTTAAAAGATAAACCTTGGCAAATTTAGACAAAATTGGGAATTGTGATGCAGTAACTGATCGCCGAGCCCAAGGATCAATATTCAGAACGAACCGAACTGTTTAAAAAATGAAGTCCATCTCGTTGGGTGTGCCACTTTTTGTGACTTCTGTGCCATATCATTTTGACTATTGTCTTTCGCCACCTCGAAAACAGTCCCAATGTATTTTTTTTTTTTTTTTTACACTATCAGATCTGTGTCATGGTGTGCTTAATACAAGCAACAGCCATAAGCAGAAATTTGCCAGGGCAAAACATGCATCAACAGGCTCATCATTTAGTGCTGGTGTTAGTGGTTAGGCTACGCTACATTTCAACACTACCACTAGCAATAAATAAACAAATATAAGAACAAATATACATAATTAGAGTTTATGTTCGAGGAACTACATTACGCAAGACATTTTTAAGTGTAATTTTGTTAAGATTAAAGTCAAGAATGTTTACATTTAAGTTATAGGTTTTACTCATGCGGCTAATAGGCTCATGCATCCCGTAATTTGTTCTGTGATGAGGAACATGCAGTAACTCTATACTACGCAGGTGATGCGATCCCCCACGAAAGTTTAATCCTAAACAGGATAATAAGTCAGGTGCATCAATCAGACCTGAGATCAGTTGATGTATAAAAATTATATCATTATTGACCCTTCTTTGAGCCAAAGGCTGCATTTGCAACAGTTTTATCCGATGCAAATATGGGGGGAGGTTAAAAGGATCGTCCCAGGGAAGACCTTTCAATGCGAATCGAATGAAGCGTCGCTGGACAGCTTCAATACGAGTATTGAGATTTTTCTGATAAGGTGTCCATACTTGCGAAGCATATTCGAGGTGAGGACGGACAAGACTGTTAAATAGTGAGAGGGTGACATAAGGATTTTTAAATTCTTTACACCATCTTTTAACGAAACCTAACATTGAATTTGATTTATTCACAATGTGGTTTATATGCTCTTTAAAATCAAGTTCAGGGCTAAAGTAAAGTAAGTATTATGAGTATCACCTTCAGTTTTTTGACTGCGGTGTTTGGTTCGGTTGATTTGGCTATGACGGTGCGCCATAACCGAGTGAACAGAAGTGGATGTTAAAGCAGTACTTTTCATTTTTGATTATGTACATACACAAATAAATTTTTCATACAGATGGATTTGTTTGGGTTGTGCGGAGAACACCTGCGCACTTTAGAATAAACGTCACTGACCTTCAATTTTTCTGCTAAGTGGAGAATCTCCTACTCCGATCACGTTCACTAAATTTCTGTGACCTTTTACCATTGTTCACTGCTCATTTAATTTCAATCATCTACCTCACATTCTGTTAACGGCATGACCGAGTTCTTTTTTACAAGTTTATTTTGATCTTTTTTACGGGATAAAACATGAATGCATGTATGCGTCTCAGTACGCATTTCGTTCGGCCAGATATCCGGCCGCCGAATATCCAGTATCCGGTATCCGCTCTAAAACTAGTTGACTCACAATTGAACGAACCCAAAATAATCTTGGTAATATCTTCAGCTAATCATTCACCCTGCCTTAGTTTACCTGTTTCCGATTGCTCTCTTACATGAGGAACTGTCAAGTACGACACTTAAACTTTTCCAGCTTTCTATATCACTGGGTGTCTTTCCAATACTCTGGAAGAGTGCTTATATAGTCCCCTTATGCAAAAAGGCTCTAAGAACAAAATATCAAACTTCTGACCTATTGCTAAGTATACCCAAATTCTTCCAAAGTATTCAGCCTTATTTTGAGATTCAAATGAATAGTCAATTCGTTGATCGTTACTTTCATTTGCAAAATTTGCTTTCAAGGTATCTCCAAGATTGTTTCTAGGCTTCTTTTGGATTGGCTTTAGAGAAACTGGTAGTTTCATAACTGCACTTTTCTGCAGAAGATTCTTTTGTTTAGGTCGTCTTGAAATTACTTTGTTTTTTTATCTCCTTATCCTTATACAGTATATCTCGTTCTTTATATGCGATCCTCAGTTTTTTTCGTCATCCACTTATGCCCATTGTTTCTCTGTTGTGTGTTGCACTATGGTAATGACTCTGAAATATTGGGAAGTGCAATCTTGAAGCCTAATGTCACGAAATCCCTCTACGTCACTTTTGTTAGGCATATTCCCTACCACTTTATCTATACTTCCAGAATTGAAGCCTATCACCGCATGTTCATCCGTTTTTCTCTACGGAGCTAATAATGGAAACGCAGATAATAACCTGCCTCCATTTCATCAATGCACAATTAGGTACTCAAATAACGTCGAGAAGTAGCTGACATATATCAGCTACTTACAGGTATGAATGACTGCAGCGCATTGCTACAACCATTCCCCTTAATGCGAACCCAAGCTACCTCAGTTATGTAAGTACATACCACTCTTCCGCCTTAATCATCATCGCACCAATTATGCTCGTCACGAGCCTCTGCGAGAAAGTTAATTTTTCTTGTGATTTGGTTGTCACTACGAACACACATTGAACACGGACTTCTTACTGTGCAAAAAGGTCCTTCAAAGCGTTTGTATGTACTCTTTGTGTTATTGAAGACTTTATCTACTTATCCCAGTTCATTGTCTTAAATTTGAGAGCTGCCAACGAATGAGAGCTTTAATTTTGACAGCAAAACAATTCTGGGCAACCTTGAAGCCTCCTTTACATAGATTTCATTTCACTTAAGTCCAAAAATGTGTGTCATTTATTTTATGTACATTCCGCCTCTGACACAGTTCTAAGTTGTGGATGTCTGTATAACAGTCGTTAATGTCCACCTAAATAAAGGACTCAACGAGTACGTGTAAGAGTATTCATACACAGCTATATAGCATTTTATTCATTACATACGAACACAATTTCTGTTTACTTTATAGATATGGAATGGACCGCCAGGAAGCCGGAAAAGGATTATCTGGATGTAAATTGCTCTCGGTGACAATCAAGTTACTATCAGAACGCTATCAGTTATTACTATTGCCAGTTACGATGTTTATTGGTCTAGAAGAAGCCTTTGTGGCTGTCGATTTTACAGCGGTACGTACACTCACACAGAGAATTGTGCGGCCATTTATGGGAGCGCACACATTAACATTTATATAGCCTTACTAAATAATTCAATTTAATTGCATTTGCTGCCATAGTCGTTTGTGGCTTGCGGTTGGGGTATCTCTCGGATTGGTTTCGCAATGATATGTTTCGGGGTGGCGAACGCTATAGCCGCTGGGGTTGCTGGTGCATTGGCTAAGCTGGTGGGACGAATATCCATAATGGTTACTGTATTTCTTCTGCATGCATGCCTGTTGATTTGGATGCACGAATGGGTGGCAGTGGCGAATGACTACGTAACGTATTGTGCGATGGCTGCTGTATGGGGCGTATGTGATGGCATTTGGTTGGTGAATGTCAATGGTAAGTTCTTATTTTTAATCTATGATGATTCAATTAAAGGTAAAATCACTGAATTCTCATCTTTGAAACTCATTTCCAGAACGTTACAGAAATTTCCTTTTTCTGTTAAAATACCCCAATATAATAGGTTTATAAAACTGTTATACAAACGAATGGGACATTTTAGTTCATGCATAAACTAAATGGGAAATTCTAGTTCATGCACCAACCACCCATAATTCTTATCAAATTTCACAACGTAAATGGGAAATTCTAGTTCATGCACCAACCACTCAGAATTATTTTTATCAAGTTTCACAACCTGTTGTCATTTCATATCCACTCACCAACGTTCGGAAAATGTTTAACCACTATTCTCACTTTTGGATTTTATTTCAGCATTTAGTGGGATTCTTTTCCCTGGAAAGGAAATAGCTGCGTATAGTAATTTCCGTTTGTGGGAATCGACAGGTTCTGTGATTGGATATATTATTAGCCCGCTGCTGTGCACTTCAATGAAACTTCGCGGACTTCTTATATTGATGACGATTGGTCTCATAGGGTAAGTTCATTTCAACTGACGGTACAATTGTTTTTTTTTAGATCTGTTTTATGAGTGGATTATTGAAACTTACATACGCAATTAGGTGTGTTTTTTGGCACAACAAGAGCATGCATTTGTGAGGCGTAGGTACAGATGCGAACATCTAGCTCAAATTGTCGTCCATTCATAATTCACAACATTCAATAACCATTTTGTTTTTATTTTCCATAAAGTATACAAAAATAAAGGTAGACCTTCCCGGTGAACACCCTGTACAATACAGTGTACATCCGGTGCAGTTCCAAAACGGTTGCAACGTCAAAAGCATATGTTTGCCTTATACAAAAGCAAATGCAGAGTGAAGTGAGCAACATTTATTTGAGAGTTGCGCAAATGCTCTTGCTTTTGCGCAAACTACTGCGTTTTAGAACTGTTTGCTTTGCAGTTATGCGTTTGCGAACCTCCTGCTTTGCATATGTTGCGCAACATATGCGTTTACGAATTCACTCTACGTTTTCAAATTGTAACAATTTATTCGATTGGACAGATATTCCAAATGTTTCATCAACTTATCAACAAATGAGAGCAAATTTTTTAGCTATTGTCGATTTCGATTGGGCAAAAAAAGCATTTTTTTTTATCTCGAGCAATTTTTATCGCTCTAGTACAATTTTCATTTTCCAACCGACCAAAAAAGCACTATTTTTTTTTTGCTCTAGATCAATTGTTGTGAATCTCGGATTCAGCTCGAGATTTACACCTACTTGCACTAACACCAGCAGATTTTATATGAAATGTCAACGCAGTACATCAAAATAAATATAAATCAACAAAAATATTTATCAGAAACGGTGTAGAATATTTAGAAAATATAAAGGAAGTGTTTTAAAATTGTATTTGTTATTTTTCTTTTTCTTATTTATTTTCTTTTACGAACAAGATGTGAAATGTCACACTAATACAATTGCAGAAAATCAGATCACTCTCGTTTGTTTTCCAACCAGCACGAAAAATCTGAAATCTGAGAGCAAAATCTGAAAAGCCTAATCGAAATTATTTTTTTTTTTTTTTTTTTTTTTTTTTGTATGGAAAACATCGAAAGCCAGTGTGTGGGACTTTAACCCTAACTAAAACCACCTCTGCTTCCAACCCCATTTCCCGACGATGGTACCAAGGCATATCGTCTGCCGGGGGGGTTTTTAGCCGTGGATTCCATAGCGTGGGAAAGCATCCCAATTATAAAGAAAACACCTCCTATTATTACAACTGAGAGTAACTCCCATCCAGTAATTTTTCTCTAATATATTGCAATATTAACGTTTTGGAGGGGTGAAGCACATTAGCTAACCCCGAAACTAACTTTGTAACCTGAATTTTACTTATGTATTATAAAGGGTGATTTTTTAAGAGGTTGAGAACTTTTTTTAAAAAAAAAACACAAAAAATTCGAAAAAATGAATGAAATATTTATTTGAATCGATAGTTTGAACCTTGCAATTTAATGTTTAAAGATAATTTCATGCAAATGTTGACCGCGGCTGCGTCTCAGGTAGCCCATCCGCTGAGTCCAATTTTGGCATACTCTTTCACACATATCGGCCGGTATCTCACGAATGAATGCATGGATGTTGGCTTCCAGTGCGTCAATCGAAGCGGGCTTGTCCCTATAGACATTAGCCTTGACATACCCCCACAAAAAATAATCTAATGGTGTCAAATCGCACGACCTAGGCGGCCAATTGACCGGCCCGAAACGTGAAATTAACTGTTCACCAAACTCGCCTCGCAATTGCGCCATTGTTTCGCGTGCTGTGTGGCATGTGGCACCGTCTTGTTGAAACCACATATCATGCAAGTCAAGAACTTCCATTTCGGGCAAAAAAAAGTTTGTTATCATCGCTCGGTAGCGTTCACCATTGACAGTAACGCTGCGATTCGCATCATCTTTGAAGAAATATGGCCCAATAATGCCGCCGGCCCATAAACCGCACCAAACAGTGGCTTTTTCGGGATGCATTGGTAGCTGTTGCAATGCTTCTGGCTGATCTTCACTCCAAATGCGGCAATTTTGCTTATTTACGTACCCATTCAACCAAAAATGAGCCTCATCGCTGAACACAATTTTTCGATAAAAAAGCGGATCGAACATTTCGAACCGAGCACGAATTTTGATAATAAAATTCAATAATTTGCAAGCGTTGTTCATTTGTTAGACGATCCATGGTTAAATTGCAAACCAAACTGAAGCTGTTTGACAGTGACACAAGGTACTAAACACACGTCAGCTGTCAAAACCAGTGTTGCCAAAACCAAACCAGCTAAAAAAACACCCTTTATTTATAAAGAAGATAAAGGATTGGTCCCAAAACGCTTCCTTGTGGAACTCCTGCAGATATTTTCTTTAAGTCTGAGTATTTATCTTCATATCTTACTCGGAAATAACTATCTGTGATGTAAGATTTTAGAATCACATAGAACTCTTCGGGGAGATCTCTTTTAAGTTTAAATTCTAGTCCTCGATACCAGACTTTATCAAGCAGAAATTATGTGATGTTTATTACGCTATGTATGTTGTTAAAAATGGAGTAGATTCCAAAACGTTGCTGAAGAACAACGTTCATGGTTATGTTAGGTTAGGTAGCAGTGGCTGCCGGCTGGCCTGTAGAGGCCCATTGTGCTCCCAAGGATCTTGGGCGTGTGTATCCCCGCTACTCATGAGATCCATTTGGAGCTTGGTATAAAGCGAAATACATAGGCTTGCAACGTCTTTTTGTGCCAGGGCTTTAAAATGATTGCAGCGGTATTCTCCTAGGTATAGTTTTCTACTGGGTATGAACAGAGAAGGTATGTTGGGTTCTCTTTCTCTTCCTCGTCTCTACAACTTCTACAGAAGTCGTTGGAAAGGACGCAAAGCTTAGTTGCATTCTTGCCTATAAGGTAGTGTCCTGTGATGCCACCAATGATCGTGCTTATACATATGTAGTCCTTCTAGGGACAGTATGTATTTACAGTTTGCAAAATACGAAAAGTTGCCTGCTTCCAATGGCTGTTAAACAGAAACTAAATAACATACATCCCAATAGGAAATTACTGCCTACCAACTCGATTCTGTAAGTGCTGATTTGTAGCTTCCAGAACTTTCCTTATTACAGAATCGATTACATTTACATGAGGATGTCCTAAGGTGGCAACTTGCACCCTACACTGGCAATCACTTACCAACTGCCTTACCGGGAATCACTTATTTCCGCGGTGAATGAAAATTGCTGAAAACATTAATTACTACATCGTGTAAGCACTTACAATTTGCCTTATAGGGACTCAGTTAACTTAGCAGTAAAAGATAGTTATTGAAAACATTAGCTACTACATCCTGGCGTGTAAGCACTTACTTACATTCTTAAATTATTGTTACTATTATTAATTAATAATACTCAGTAACAGCAATTGTTACGCTCAGTAACAGCAATTGTTACGCTCAGTAACAAACTTCAAATAATGCCACATCGAAAAAATTCCTGACGGAGTTGGTCATGATTGGATTTGTCTGAGTCGAATAGCTATAATAGATAAAAATCTCTTACAAATGGACCGCCTGGTAAGCGAATAAGTAATGGCATCGATGTAATATTTCAATAATATATAAAATAATATTATGCGTTACACCTTCGCTTACTAGACGTCACTTTTGGTAAGGTCTTACATTTTCAATATTTTCTTTAAAGAAATATGCACTTACCATGGAAGCAGTTACAACTTTTCCCACTGGGATATATGTATGGTTTGAAGAATGTTACCACATGAAACAAACGTTCATTTGAGGCTGGCATCGCGATGCATCGCCACCAATCGAGTTTGTACGAAATTATCGAATGCCCTACGTAAACTGGGATCTAAAATTACTAAGAATCTGAGACGCCGAGCATAGTTTGAGCATAAGCTCGAAACCCATAATCATGTCTTTTTTATATTCATCTATGCTGTTAAAAGATTATTGTTATTTTTTTTTTCTGCAAAATGGTCGATTCAAATCAATTTTTTTTTTTTTTTTTTTGTAGATATGGCGCCATCGAGTATATGGAAAGGAAAGAAAAAGGTTTAGTGGATAGAACAAACGTTGAACTTGTTGAGCAAAGAGAAAATAAGCGTGAATCTAGTTATATGTAAAATAAAAAAAAAAATAGAATTGCAGTATTGTTATGTTATCTGTTTCTTTTTGTACTTTAGCGTCTAAGTTAAAAAATAAAAAAAATGAATTTATTATTTCCGAATTGTTGAATTTAAACTATTTGAAATACTGGAGCACTCAGACTCAACGACTGGTCCGTTTTACTACCAGATAGAGATTTTTTTTTACTTTCCTAGAAAACGAGGCAAGCAGGCACTTGAACAGCAGTCACCACGTCAATGCGGAAAGACTGAAATCTAATCCGGGCAAAGCTATGACAATCGCATAGGAAATGATCCGCAGTAACGAAGCCTTCTCTATATGAGTCACTTAAACCTAGAACACTGTGGTCTTTAGCATTGATGAGTGGGGCGTTAGAACGGCAGTATGTTCTCTGAGGTCTTTTCTACTAAGGGATGAAAAAAAGCCTCGGATTTCTTAAAGATAGCGGAAATCATTTGTTTGTTCTGGGGAGGAGAGTCTCCCCATTTTCGATTGTATCCAAAAGACGATAGAAGCACCGACCGTAGACGCTGGTACACCCAACGCGTATTCAAGACGTCTTCTGAGCCTTTTTTTTAGCAAGCTGATCGAAGATCTCTTTTACTGTTATTCCGTTTTATACTGTGATCCGAAAAAATAAAAATGAGTTCAGGCCTCCGGCCGAATTCAATTTGTGTTTTGGCACTGCTCGTTATTTGAGAATTGGTTAAAGGATTATGCGCGATGCCTAAAGCGCCATTGCGTATACAGGCGCGAATACTTCGCCATTTCCACCTGCAGTCGATTAGGGTTTGTATCGCTCGGAAACTTAGACTGCATATGGGGTAGAATCCACAGCAGAACTTTAACCTTAAAAAGATAACGTACGCCTTAGAGGCGTCCGTGACAGAGAAATATTGCTGTCTTCTTTTAACTGACGCGCGTACAAGCATGTGTTTCTGAGACAACTCTGTCATCGGTCAACACTTGCGAGAGACGACCGTGTCTGTTCGGTAAGTACCACAGTTTTGTTGCTATGGCGACATAAATATGGTGAACATAAACATGATGTTTGCAACAATTGTCTATAACTATTGATGTTTTTAGTATGTTTGACTATGTAGATTAGGAAAATATATGTACATGTGATTCACCGAGTATTTCTGGCTCAAAATTGAAGATATTGATCTGGAAGACATACGATTCCAACTAGACGACCATGCATAGGGTGAAACGTTGGATGCTTGCCTTGTGTGTAAAGTTCCCAGCTTGCAAAAGTTCCACAAAACTGAGCTGGCGGTCATTATGGGCACAGTAAGCAATAAAGTATGTACATTCTTACATATTTATATTTACAACGACAGTAAGGCTTCGCTTAAGGCGCTAGAATCGTTCACTACCAAATCGGTACTAGTCAGGAGCTATGATCAGGATATTATGCACACAGAAACAGGTAATACTTTGGATGCCTAACATAGTCATACTGAGACAAAAGGCAATGATTTGGCAAGGAAAGTGGAACTTCCTCCAGCCGAGGAGGTGGAAGTTGCTGCACCGTTATGAAGCATTGAATCAACGGGAAAAGAGAGTTTTACGAGAACGGCAGACCATAGATGGTCTAAAATTCTAGAACATAGGGCTTCTAAGGCACTTTGGCCGGCACTGGAGCGTAAAAGGACTAATGAAATCCTTACTTAGTAGGGCACAAATTAGAGTAGCTAAAGGAATATAATCCAGACAAATACGTCAATTGGCTGGGACTCCTATGGACGGATATCTAAAGATACTGCAGATATCACGGCATAGCACGCTGTTACAGACACATTTTAGGCAGCTACTTCTAACCCATTTAGGATGAGACCGATCTATCGGGAATTTTCGGAAAAATGTTCAGGAGTACATACTTATAGCCCTAGTAATCGATTCTGATACTAATTTAATTGGGACCGCTGGTCATTTAGCCGCCCGAACCTGTTACCATTATGGTCACCGTCGTCGTTGAACGTTTTTATTCTGCATTCTGTAAGACGAAAGGAAACGACGAATATGCAACAAAACTACGGTATCTCTCGTTTGAAAATTCGTTCATGACAGAAAATGGAAGGCCGCATAACAGTAAGTATCCATGTTAGAAAATGTGTTTTATAGAATTTATTATTGTTATTTGCTTTTAATAAAACAATAAAACACTTGTTTACACTTTCAGTTGAAAATAAGAAACCAAAACCAATTCCAGAATCCAGACACTCGTAGAGCTGATAGAGGGGAACGAGCAGTTGGCTAGGGGCTTTTCGAAGGGGTATTTCCATTATTAATTATTTCTTTAAAAAATTTGCTGACTGTTGCGTCAGCTAATCCCAAATTGAAGTCCTTGCCAGCGCCATGTTGGTAACTTCCCTCCGCTAGAATTCTTAGGGTGACTGCAAGCTTCAACCCTATTGGAATCGATGACGAACGTTGCCGAATCGTTATTTTGTTAGTTATTTCATCACACATTCGTACGTACGTATAAATGCTTCGTTTGATAATCTTAAGTACTACTTGAATCTGTTAAAGTGCACAAAAGTTTCATTTAGTAGCTACAATTGAATTAAATATATGAACCCTTTTAGAATCAGTTAAATCAAATAGATTTGAGTTTTGTCTTATCTGCTTCCTTTTTATAATGAAATGTGCAGTTTCAAAATTTCGCATTCCTCCTTCTTCATCCTCGTCACTATCACTACTTGTGTCATAAAACATTTCTACACTTATCATTTTAATTGCTTATTAAATTACTTATCTTTATATATAAAAATGAGCTGTTCGTTTGATACCTCAGAACTCATAAACTAACCATCCGATTGAGCTGAAACTTACACAATATACTTTTTCTGATGTTTGAAGTGTTCGTGCATCAAAAAATTTCAAGTTTTCCGCTAGATGGCACTGGAACTAAATTTTTTTTAAATTCACCGTACGATTGAGCTGAAACTTACACAATATATTAGTAATGAATTGAAAAATGTTCGTGCATCAAAAGTTCTCAAATTTTCCGATAGATGGCGCTGGAACACCAAAATTTCAAAACCATCCGATTGAGCTGAAACTTACAGAATATATTTGTTATGAAGTGAGAAATATTTGTAAATCAAAAGTTTTCAAGTTTCCCGATAGATGGCCATGAAAACGAAAATCTCAAAATTATTACTACAGCAATGCACGGTGACAGCTAACAGCTAACTTTTGGTTTACGTACACTTCTCGCTTCATAACAAATATATTGTCTCAATGGGATGGTAAGGTTTTGAGTTATTAGGTTATTTTTGTTTGGACAGTTTTCTTAAATCCAAATAGAGTTGTCGGCATTTAATTCTCCACCAGAGTCATTACTATTCACAAAAAGTCACTCGAAAAAATTTCATTACATTTATGACATAAGCACTGTTTTCAATGGGTGTACCGAAGCGCACCACCGGGTAACCACTAGTTTTTAAATAAAACCGCATTCGTTTTTTCTGAGCGTTGAGAAATTACTTTTTATTTTAGAGTTTATTTCAATTTCATTTGATTTTGACAGATATCTACAGTGTTGAGAATAATTCTACGGTGTTTGGTCAAAAAGACATAAGTCCTAAATCTTAGTTTTGAGATAAATGCATTTTAAAATTCAATAATTTCTTCTAAATCCAGTTTTACGTATAGAACTAATATTGTAATGCCATAATAATATAAATTAAAAGATGTACAACATTCAATTAATTAAATTTAAAAAATCGTCCCAAATCATGTTTTAAGTGAGATATGTTGTTTTGACCAAACGATACTTTGATCTTTTTCATCGGGTTGAGATAAGATCCGGATTGAAAATAATTTTATTAACAAGTTTTTTAAAAAAATACCTTTATTTAAGTTTAAAAATAAAAAACAAAAGAAAAACGTGAATAGTAGTTGAAGCAAAAGAATACTATTCATGTTTTTCATGAGTTAACTGTTGTTTTGACCATGTGATTATTTGAACAATTTAAAATGTTCGCTCGGTCAAAACAACACATGTGGAGTTATGTCATTCTGATCTCGCAATTATTTGGAAAATTGAAAGTTTTCACGCAGTCAACACAATACATGAGGAGTTATGTTATTTTGATCAAACACAATTTTTAAAATAATTGAATTGTGTTTTTAGGACCACGCAATAACTTTGGATTCGGGCTACGGAAACTTATGCTATTAAGACCAAACGAATATAGATTTTTTTCTGAATAGTTCTACATACTTAACTCAATTTCGCAAAAAAATTGACTTATGTCTTTTTGACCAAACACCGTAGAATTTTTCATACAAATCGATATCAAATAGATCAACAGTATTGTTTAACCAAAAAAGAACGTAATTTGTATTGCATATATAATATTTGATTAAAGCAACCTTTTAGAGAACAACTGTATGGAAAAAAAACAAAAGAAAGTAGAAAGTTTAAGAAGATATTTAAAATTATTTGATTCTTCTTCAAAAATGAGTGGGAACAATTTTTCATACAAAGTATAAAATTTATATTAAAATGTTAATTTTAATCTATTAGTTCTTAGTATGAAGGCGTTTACTTTCAAATACAGCATTTAACCTACGTGGCACTGACTACACGTTTTTCCGTTCTGCTTGGGTCCATCTTATTCCACTCTTCGTCGATAGCGTCTTCCAGTTGTAAGTTCGTCTGAACCTTATGGTTCCATCGTATTTTTCTATAAAAATGTTTCTACAGATGCCCAATTGGATTGAGATCTGGACTTTGAGCTGGAGTCTGAAGAACTTGGGGTCAAATACATACATATAAAACAATCAAAGCCGAATATTCACAGCTGTATGCTTCGGATCGTTATCTTGGTACAAATAAAAATCCTGTGTGCAATTGTTTTTCGAAGAAAAGCAACCAAATTTAGCTTGAAGATATTTCAATATAGCTTGTGTGCATGTTTCCTTCCACAAATACAAGATTTCCACTCCGTAATATCACATCGCCCCCCGAACCATAACGTTCCCACCATCGTGTTTAACTATCGCCGATACATGTTTTGGTTGCATCGTTCGGTTCTTTTTTTCTACACACATTTTCTTGCTTTCTATCGCTTTTAAAGATCTTAAACTTACTTTCGTCTTAGAAAATTATTTTTTTTCCAAAAATCAATCATCTCGTTTTTATAAGTTTGAGAAATCAAGTCTTCGTCTAAAATGTTATTTTCTCAAAAGTGGCTTCCGCCATGCAACACAACACTTGAACCCTAGAAATTTTAGTTTCTTGTGTATTGCCGAGTCTGAAACGTTGTTGCATTTAAATCTTTTGATTTCCACTTTCCAAAAACAGCTGTAATTTTAGGTTCGATTTCATTTCTCTCTTCAGAAACTTTTAATCTAATGGCTAATCTTCTTTTTTCGTCTAGCACTTCTAAAAAATGTTATTAACATCAACAGATTTTGTTTTGGTACAGCTCGGGAGGGAAAGGGGTATATCCGTGAGTTTTTACTATTTTATCCAAACTTCTGACAAAGCACATCCTTTAACTAATTGATTAATTTATTCGAGCAGAACTATGCAGAATTCACAAGCACGATGTAGGAATTTGTAAATTTGTGCAAATACAATAAAATATTCATACATGGAACTAACGGTACACTCTTTCGTTGCCGAAAGCTTTAACGTATGAAAAATTATTCTCATTCCTTTCGGAGCAAGCAAATATTTAAGTGGTAATATTTTTTTTAACTGACTTTTTTGTTAACTTTTTCTGCGTAAATATTCTGCATGATGTATTTTTTTTATTAAACTCCGTATTTAGAATTCAAATTTACATGTATTTGTATGTATAAAATGAGAATGTTTTACTCAAAGTAGGCTTGTATGAAAAATTATTCTCGACACTGTATTACTTTTTCATCGTTTAAAAATCTGCTACAGATTCGTCGCGTCGCACCGTGGTCATATTCACTAATCTAGCGGGACAAAATGTAAAAATCAAAGTCAAGCGAACAGCCTCCAAATGATATGGCTAACTCCGCAATACAATAGGTAACTGTAGTTCATATTTTGTTTGTTGATCTCTTCCACTGGTCAGAAAATATTAAGCGTAGAAGTTAGTAGTTGATGAAAGCGACTTAGCGATAGCAGAAAAGTGGTATATTTTGTCCAATTTTAGCTACTAAAAGTGTAACGGTACATCTATTGCAATAATTTTTTTTCTTGAAGAGAATTGCTTATGGGTAATAAAAAAACGATTCCATAAATTAATAAGTTTATTAAATAATTTTGTTGTAGTCTTTTAAATACAACGCGAAAAACTAGGCTTGAAATTTTAGTTTTGCATTTTCAACTAGAATAAAACTAAATAGTTCCGCTGAGTTCCGGCTCTAAATTTATAAAAAGTAGTTCTGTGGAGTATTGGCTTTTAGGTAAAACAAAAACTTGTTGCGCGTTTTTGCGACCCCCATACAAATATTTTCACTTTTCAGAATGGTCTCCCCAAATAACGATTCAACAATTTTTTGAAATTTGGGCGCAAACTGTTAAAACAAAAAGGATTGATGTGGTAAGAGCGTTTGTTATTGGCAAATTTGAACTTTCGGAGCTGTCTCAAGATGGTGGAAAAAAAACGAATACTTCCATCAAAAATTTGGTGCCCAAAATTGGTGAAAAGTGGTTGAAAAGCGGTAGACATTCTAACCGATTTTTAGGTACAAACTCCTCCTGGTAAGAGGAACCTTGCCTTGTATAACGGACGGAGGACATTCAAAAAAAGGTCGGAAGAACAAGAAAGCGTTTTTAGGAATGTTGAGATAAGTCAAAAACACATAAAGTTCAAAATTTATTAAATTCAATCAGCCCTCAGGAAAAAATAAAAGCTAGTGAAGTTGTGTAGCCACTTGTGCTTCGTAAAATGGGTAAACTAGATTCAGCAAACATCATTAAGGATATTTCGGAAGCTTAATCCAATGGAGGTGTTGAAGTGAAAACATTTTATAAAAATCGAAGTTCTGATCATGAGTTAATAGAGAACTTATAGAACGGTTTCAAATTGTTTTAGAAATACTAGGCAGTGGATATAGTATAAAGGAAAATGCACTTGAAAAGTATGTAACTGCATCAAGAAACTTTTATCTAGGGGAATATTTATGGTACACTAGGCCAGTAAGCGTTCACTAGGAATAAGGCTAGGAATAGGCTAGGAATAAGGACACAAGAAAGTTTAGAGAGATGTTCACACGGAAAAATTCTAGATTAAATACAAATACAGATCTCTTGAATCCGCTGTTGATTTCTTCAGATCCATATTTCACAAGCTTACCAAACGTTCCAAAATGAGTACGTGATATGATACCAAAGGAAGTCCTTTCCTTGTTATCAATTGATAATTTCGAAGAGGAAGTTTTATCTGATGGATATAAAAGTGAATAAACAAAATATCTTTATTTCTACCTAAGACTCAAAATAGTAAATAACATTTGAAACCGAAAAAACGTATTTTATCAAAAATAAAAAAAAATATGAAAAATCTGCTTCTTGTTTTGGTTATTGATAATTTGTTGGTTGTTTTTCTGAAAAATAATATTATTTCTATCAAGATATCTATTAGTACTCATAAAACATAAAATAGTTCATTTAAAACATGATTTTCCTTTTCAAAATAATTTTGTTCCGCTAGATTGGTGAATCCGACCACTGTGCATCGGTCGTAGAAGTTATGGAATGCCATTTGAAAAACGGCACGACAGAGAAAACGAGAGTCGTCGAAAAAACGACACGACATCGGTAATCGGGGTGATTTTATCTTTTTTGACACTTCATAAAAAATACAAAACTTTGGGACCTGGTGCTATGGCTTAGTGACGTGCAAGGTGACGTGAAATAAGGCCCAACGAAATAAGACCAAATTGCAAAAAATTTGGCGTTATTTCGTTTTTGCAACACTCCTGCTTGGTCGCTGTTGGAATGGGAGTAGATGAGATGTCGGATATATGGTAAGTTCCTTTATATCCAATTATAAGATAGAGTAATAGTATTCGATATAAGAAAACTTTGCATATATCCAACCTCGCATCTACTCCAATTCCAACAGCGACCAAGCAGTGGGGTTGCAGCGGGGCAGCATGCCCCCCCAAACATATTTTACTGTTTAGGTACGCACAAAACTTTGCAACCGATGCTGATGGCAAATTAATCGAACAAAATAATTTGGCCTTATTTCCAACTTGAATTCGGCCTTATTTCGCTTTTGAAATGGAAATAAAGCCAATTTGGCATTATTTCCAATTCAAAAGCGAAATAAGGCCAAGTTTGAGATTTGGTTTTATTTCGTTAGGCATTATTTCACGTCACCGACGCGACGTGCAAATGTATCACATCGTAGCTCAAAAGAAAGATCGAAGCATAACCAGTTGCTTCAAGACTAGCGCATGGTGACATTCTTTTACAACTGTTAGAATAGTATTGGTAAGTGGAACACTACCAGCGTGACCATATGGTAACAGTCGTGCTAAATGGGAGGAGTTAGGCAAAATCAACAATAGACTCGTTCTCAAATTGGGTAATGGGTAATGAAATCCTTTCAGGAAATTGTGGTGCCTTAGGTTTGCGGGGATACGATGGGCCCACTCTGGTGCATAGTGTTTTGTGATGGCTCAACCTAACCTAACCTTAGATAATGAGTGTAAAATAAATTGAAATCAACAACAATCTAATTTATATTACAATTTTTTTGTTTATTATTAATTTTTTCGTTTTTTATTGGCCTTTTCTTGCATTTTTATTAATTTTTTTTATTTATATTAATAATAATTATTCATTTGTATACTTACAAATACCTACATTTAACATTGTATATTATGTTTATTTTTGTTGTCCACTAATTTTATTCATTTATACTTTATTCATAAATTATTACTTTACACTTTTTTTTTTAGTTATTTTACATAAATATTTTTTTTTTAATATATATTTATTAATATTACATCAATCCTAAAAATACACTTAAAACACATGAAATTTCGACATTCATTTTCTTTTATTTCCTGCTTGGCTCGGCAGAAAATAGAGAAACATACGCACATGCTAATCAGAATCACATACTGATGGGAAGGGAGGAGGGAAAATTCGCTGACAATAGTTGTTGTTGTTTTTTTTTTTTTTTTTTGTTAAATTCACAATTGCATTGCTTGATTTAAGAGATATTTACACACATATATGTACACATGTTTATAGTTTTAATTCAGTTTCTTTTATTTTACATACTTTTTAATGTTTTGTTGAAATGGCACAGGTTGTTGTTTGTTTTTGTTTTTTTTTTTTGAACATGTAATTCAACATTTTAAAATAAACATACATTTAAGAAAAATATTATAAAAACAAAGAAGTTCAACTTCCCTTAATTAATTATACTTATTTAATTGTATTAATATGGCGTTTTCATATACATAAATATAATCATTTTTAAATGTTTGAAATGAAGTGGAAATTATTTAAAATACAAAACAAAAAAAAAAAAAACATCAGTAGTTAAAAAATAACAACTTTAGATTAAGGATCTCCTGAATTCGATCGTATACATAATTTACTTCATTCAATTATCACAATTATTGAAAAAATAAATGGAAAAAACTACTCACTATACAATTTAACATACACATTCCGTTTCGATTAATTCAATTTATAAATATATCAACTAAATGTTTATATAAGTTTATTTTTTATCTACAAAGCGCATCTTACATCTTACAGATGATACAGATATTTTGGTGATGCATTCATAATTTACTCATACTCAGTAATAAATTCACACCATTCCTTTAGACATCATTCGAACTGTATTTTTTAGGGCTTGACGTTTATTACAAAACCAAATTCTTATAACTTCGCGTTCGTATCCTAATTGATGGGCCAGGCCAGTGATTTCCGTCCCTAGAAATAAAAAAAAAGAGTTCAACATTAAATGGGAACCAACAAGAAAATTGTATTTTCATTATAAAAAGGTATCCTTTTCGCTATAAACAAAATGACAATATGTAATATAAAACGTTGTGGCTGTTTGAATGTTTAAAGCATGAAGCTTAAGTCTTTCTGCAAACTTTCCATTCGACGTAGGAATAACGTTTTTTACGCTTGTAAAAGGACCTCCTTCCACTGGATATAAATCATCACAGCTATGACCTACGCTTTTGAAGACAAATGATTGCAGCACTTTGTACAGCGACGGGGACACAGCAAATTACTACACAAGCGGGCCTGGATATGATTCTCCATTACCTCCCTCTAGACTTGACCATCAGAGGTTCAGCTGCAAACGGAGCCTTCAGATTAAGAGAATCCGCTTTGAGATTTGATTTGAGGAGGTGGAACTCTGAAATCCTAACCAACCTCCCACCATGATTTTAACTTGAACCTACAATTTTTCAGTGAGGAAGATTGGCGTTCAAACAAAACAAGGTTATCAATGATCATAACGGCTAAAAAAATGAATTCAGGCATTTGAAGTTTTCTACTCTGAGACGAGAATCGTTCAGATTACCGGACACATGCAGTGTCTTTCAAGCAGAGTTACTTGGACTTGAAAAGGCTGCTAAATCCATAAAGGAAAGTAACCTCCCTTCCTCGCAGATAGTCATTCTGGTGCCAACCGGCTCTGAAGTCTGTAGGATCAAACACCATAAAATCAAAGGCAGCGAAAAAAGTCTACTAAGCCCCAAAAAGTTGGGCTGTGCTGGGTAACCAAAAAAAGCAATGTAGAAGAAAACCAGAAAGCAGCTGAACTAGCTAGCATGGGATCGGTCACGAGCAACAGTGAAGCGGACGCCTCTATACTGCCACTGATTAAAACCTTATTTAACATAATCGACCACCGCTCTGTGTGGCGTAAAAGAAGTGACTGCATGATATCTCGCTCTTTATGACCAGAAACTGGGTCTTAAATAGACAAACCCGGTAATACACCAAAACCAATCTTCTATACGTTTATAAACGTGTGTACATAGTGATTTTAGTAATCAGCAAACGGCAAATTAGGTCTTATGATATCTACAAAAGCTAGCTTAGGCTTCGAATTTTTGAAAAACAATGCAGGTCTAGAAAACTCAAAGATATCGTACCTATCTTCTAAGATCCACCTAGAGCACACACGTTTACGAGTTGGTAGAAAAGCGGATTAATTTCCAAACCATGAAGGGATCCTTTGGGGTCCTCCGAGTTGATTGTTGACTTTTTCTCAAATACCTTTCCCAACTTAACCTTACCTTATGAATAATAGGTGAAATTTGAAATTTACAGAAATAAAAATTCAAGATAAATACCTAAAATTTCATCGCAGATCATTTTATGTTTAAGACCAATATGCGACTTCCGACTTTTAAGTATAATTTAAGTATTTGGTTCTGGACTCCAATTTTTTGAAATTGTCAAAAGCGTGGAATTATGTATGTATGTATGTATGTTGTATGTATGTATGTACATACAAATGCATATAGTATGAGCGTGGATTCAATATAAAAAGCAAGCATTTCAGCGTCCGAACTTAAGGACAGAAGACTATGGAGTTCTCCAATTAGTAAAAACTAAAAACTGCGTAATCTATTTACCGACAAATCATTCTGACCGATGAGGAACATTTACATATATCATCAAGGCTTTTCTGATAAGCAGAATTGCTACATTTGGGGCTCAGAAAATTCGAAAATGACAGACTCAATAAATGTCCAAAAAAGACAATGTACTCGTAAGACCCGACTGTACAACTTTCTGTGGAATTTTTACCAAAGTTTTTAAGTGTAAAATTTTTAGTATAAGTTGTTTCCACTCTTTGTCAGAACTCAGATATTGTCTGTTTTCGATTTAAAAAATGAGATATTTTTTTATGGATAGATAAACCAATAAAGCCATAAAGTGACAATATGAGTTGTTGACAGAAAATTCTGACTCTGAATAAAAAAATCTCTCTCTGGCGGAGCCAAATTTATAAATCATCACCATTCAATCGTAACTGAAAATTATTGTTAAATTGAATACACTTTTAAGCTTCCTGAAACTTTTTTGAACTAATTTTTTGACACTTAAAAAAAAACAACATAAAATTCTTACCCGATGGATGTGTATTCCTTTCGAAATGTGCATTCAGCAACTCTAAAGCTTGAGGCGTAAACGACGTTCTTCGTTTCCTTTTTTTCGACGGTTCTACGCCAATGTAATCCGTTAAATGATTTTGACCAGTTTTGTACCGATTCCAGTGACTAAATAAAGAAAATCAATTAATATACAGAATATTTGCAAGTAGAACAAAAATGTATCTCGTACCTCTCTTCAGCTTCTTTCATCCAACGTTCGAGGACGGGCTTAATCTTTTGGGCACTCTTGGGAGTTATATCGAGTTTTTCAAACCTAAAGATATTAGTTTTACATTTATTAGTTAAAATAATTTAAAAACTAATTTAAAATAAAATAAAATATTAAGATAAAAAAAACGTAAAAAAAAAAAACACTAAAGCCTTGTATGCGCATTATCAGTGCCAGGACATTGTCATAATTCAAATATTGAACTTATTTTTGTGGTTTTTTTTTTTTTAAATTTTAAAATAGCAAACAATAAAATAAAGTAAATAATCTAAATTTTTGGAAGATCTTACACAAATTTTGGCAATGCCCTGGCCAGTGATTTTTTTATTTTCTTTTTTTATAAATATTAAGTAGCAGCATACACACATACATTAGATTAGAGATTATAAAAGTTATTATAAATTTACAAATATACATAATTAAAACGAAATTTAAGTAACTATACAAAGAAACAAATTCTGCGTATTAAAACCCAATTAAGTAAATTTACAAGTTGATATCAGTTTCGGTTGAGAAAAAAAAAATAAAAACTCCCCAGCAGTGTCTCAATCGTTTAATCGAATCCACTTGGAATCTTGTGTAAATGTTAGTTTTTCTTTCTTTCTTTCAAATAACAGTTCCAAGTTACCAGGGATCCTCTTTTCAACAGAAGCAGACCACCATCATCGCGCTACCTTCACGTGGTGTTAATTATGTGCAACAAATGTGTTTGGATTTCATTTCCTTCTTTCGTACATATTCCCATCTTAAGAGTTGAATTTGTTATGCACAACCTAATTTGCATGCATCTACGAAATGGACAGTGAGCCGGAGAGTTCGAAGACTGTTGAAGCCAAGGGATATAGAGATTCTCAACTGGTTTTCACTTAATTAGGGTGTTAGTAGGTACAAATTCTGTTTTTTTTTTTGTTTTATTTATAGCACCGATTTTATTTGTAAGCAAAAATAATAAAAAAATAGAACTAAACCAAATAAATAAAAAATAAAAATAAATGGATAATTTTAAATTAAAAAAAAAGAAGACACTTTTTTTGGTATCTAAACGTACATATTTTGTTGTTGCGATGATAGCTGAGCGGCATACATCTGTGCAGCGAGGGCACTGTTGTTTGTGATTTGTAGAACAAGTCCATATACCCATCCGTGGTAAGATTATGTTTGAAATGAGTTTGTTTACATTTAAGATTGGATTTGGTAAATAATTCCCAAAAAAGAAATAAAACATATAAGAAAATTAAATTAATTTTAGGTATATAGCTTCTTTTGTTAAAAAAATGTCCTGGCACGAAAATTTAGGAAATGTTAATTATTTCAAATAAAATAATAAAAAAATATGGTCCAGTTTGTTGCCTAACTCTTTCGTTTGTTTTACTTAAATTTATTACTCCTTTTCACGATATACATAATATTTTCTTATATAGATGCTTAAATAAGGTAGATAATAACATGCAGCCGCTTAAATTTATACTAACCGCCTTGTTCTGTATTCCTTTTTTAGTGAATTTAGCCACCAAAAGTGGAATTAGGTTATGAAAGTGTGGATTGTATGTTCGCAAGTGAATAATTGTATTTTGGTGTTTTACATTCCACTTGAAATGGCAACTGTAAATTCGTGCTCTGCATTCCGAAAATTCTTTGTTTTGTGAATTGAATTCGCTTGAGTTTCCTGACATTCACATGCCATTGTAAAGTGAATTAAATTAATTAATTAATTTGAATATCAGAATCATTTTGAAAAATGTGAGTAAAAAAACAAGCCTTTTCCATTACCATGTTCATTGATTTTTTTAATAGGAACAATACCAAAAATTAGAGGCAAGGGAGTGTTCTCTTGAAATTCACGGAAGAAAATCAAGACTTTGTTTGCAAAGGGTTTTGTAAAGGGCACAAAGCGTATAAACTAAGGATTTGTGGAGCAAGTTATTACAACGCTTGAAGAGTGAAGGTCTTCCAATCACTACTGGATGGAAAACGATAAGAAATTGTAGCTAACAATTTTTATTAACAAGATAAAACATAAAAAACATCTCCCCTTAGGTTAAGGTGAATCCCATATTTTTCAAAAAAAGAACATATTTTCTTCTTCCATCTGCGTACTTTGCGTTTAGTCCACTTTGAACACATTTTTTTTTGCAAAATATTTAAACATCTCGCCGAGAACTTTGCTGACTGTGGATCTACCAAGGCCAAGATTAAAATCCTTTCGAACTGATCTTTGGTCACATCCTTCAGTCTCGCGGTTTTCTCCAAGTATATAAATCAAAATAGAATCCATTTTTAATAAAATATTTTTTTTAATTCGCGTTCACAAAACAAAAATAAGGAACTGAAATCTCAAGTAATTTTGAAATTTTTTACAGCTGATCGTGACATCTCAAGTGGATTCCAAAAATTCGAGTTCACTCGGAATGCAGAACACTGAATTCCATTTCGAGTGATTTCCAAATTCGATTTCAATCCACTTTCACTCGAAATGCAGAACAGGGCGGTAAATAAAGGTTTTTTATCTGGCAACGATAAAATCCATGCTCTAGCCCTTTCGAATGATATCCCACATGACCGCTTTTTTTCAGAATTTTTTTTTCCGAGTTTACATTTCGCCACACTGTATAGTTGTTTCACCGCAATTATGTATAATTATGCCAAATTTCTATTTCTAGGTAGAACGATTTCTGAAATAGCAGGCATCCGTGACAGACATTTTAAATTTACAGTGAACTTATAATGGTATGGAAATACCATATGGGTACGGTACCCTAAAAACCTAAAGGAATATGGCTTTTATTGGTCCATTCTTAAACAGTTTGCGTCTTATTTGACCTAAATTGGCGATTTGCAATTGAGACCAATGAATTCATCGCCTGGTGTGCCAGAAAGTAGTCATTTAGTCTCTTCTTTGTTTCTTCTTTTTATCAAAAACTTTCGTGCTATTCTTATATCTACTTGTTTTGCTTTTCAGCAACATTAAATAATCTTTGTCGTTGCCGTGATCTGAATGATCACAACTTAGTTTTGATAAATGTTTTCGTTTAAAATTCCGCCGTTGAGGCCTTTTTTTTTTTTTGATTACTATATACACTCCCATGCACTTGAATAGGGACAAGATTTTTTGTTTAACTTTTGCGGTTTTCCAATAAAAGAGTAAGACACATGTACAGGAATATATTTTTAGAATATTAGGGATTCAATTTTCTTATCAGAGGAAAAAAAAATTATGGTTAAAAGTCTTTCTGTTATTTTTATACAAATGGTTTTGTAAACGTAGTTAAAAAAATGTGAATTTTGGTTGCAGCACTTGAATAGGGACAAGCGCAATTTCTTTCGTGAGGCTTGAATCATTGACGTTAAAAGTGTTATTTTGGTATGCCCGTTAAGTTTAAACGTTTTTAAAGCAAATGGGTGGGGGTAAATTTTTTACAGAAGAAGAGAAAGGCAAAATAAAGAGGGCTACCTCACCTGTAGAAATATTGCCGAAAAAATAGGAAAACATTTAAAAAAATTAAGTCGGTGGTATGCAACTTTCTTAAAAATAAGTCGAACTATGAAAATAACATAAAATGGCGGACCAAAAAAGCAACTACATCTACTGAAGGCAGATGAATTGTCAGAGAAGCCTCGAACTCTGACTGTTCTGTCTCACAAATCTGTCAAATTTGGGAATTACTGCAAGTGTTGACATGGTAAAACGATAAATACGAAGAGCTGAATATCTGAAATGATTAAAATTTAAACAAAACCCCCTCTTACTACGGCTCGTAAGGAGACTCGTTAGCTTTTTGCTCGAAATCGCATTATACATGGAATAGCGAGTAAAAATATATTCCTGTACATGTGTCTTACTCTTTTTTTGGAAAACCGCAAAAGTTAAACCAAAAATGTTGTCCCTATTGAAGAGCATGGGAGTGTATATACTTATGTTTGTTATGCATAATGTTGCCAACTCTGTTCCTACAAAAAGCAGTACACTTTGAAGAGCAAAAAAAAAAAGGTGTTCATTTTCAAAGTTTTGATTTTACATATTAAAATTAATTTAATCGACGAATAAAAAAAGTTATTATTCGTTAGTGTTAGTGTTATTATTAGTTGTTGATGTTGGTTGTTTGAAGGTGTATTTTTCTTGGCTGCCGATTTTGCAAAGAAGCTCTAGTTGAGTCTTCAGAAAATCAAAAAATCGATGCAGTTATTATAATCCATGTTGTATTTTACACATAGAATTGATTTTAATGTCGATACATGAAGATTTGCAGACTCTACATACTTTCCATATTTTTTCGGCGCTAACAAAAATACGTTCGACTGGGGATGATGTACCGGGTAAACATAGCACATATTCGATTATTTCAGAAAGTTCCATATATGGCACTCTGTGTCTGTGGGCGTTCATATGTTTAAAAACCATCATTCTTCTGTTGTCGCACTGTGATTTTGTGTCTTTCCATTCCCATTCCGTTCGCTTATGTCGCCTGAGTACATTTTGCATCGTTTGCGACTGCGCCCAAAGTTTAAAGGATTAATTTGAATAGAAAAGTTCCCTACGAAAAGCAGTACAAATTCTTTGGAAGGACAGGAAGCAGAAAAGCAGTACCGTGCTTCCAAAAGCAGTACGGTTGTGAACATTTATGCATATATGGGAATCCTCTATCTCTAATTGACTTTCACGTACTCAGTACATCGCTAAGTGTAAGGCCACCTATTCATGAATTTACCCACACTTCAAAGTATGAAGCTTCAGGTCATCGATTTATGTTATGTATGGCTGTCAATATTTGAATTTAAAAATTTGTAATGTTAAATTAATATTTCATAAAACTTCAGATATATCTAGATTCAAGCTTGATCTGTTGATTTCAAATAGTCGCTTGAATAAATAAATAAATTCAAATAGATACAAATTTAAAACTAAAGTGAATCTTTTAAATACATATATATAACATAATCTAATCGTACATTCCCTACAAACTTAAATTCATAAATGCGATTCAAATTTTGTAATTTTACGGGTTTAAGTTCAGAATTTGCAAAATCGATCACTTTATTTGGCGTTTTTCTTTATAAGTTCAGAGCTGAGTTTTGAACAGAGTCTGAACGAATCGAGCACACTCTGAACTAAGTGTACTGAGAACTGAGCGCGTCTGAGTACTGAGCGCTCTGATTTAATTTTGAAACACACTTAAGCACTTAGATCTCATATGATTTTTCGTCCATTTCATCCAACCTTAGAAAGATAATCATATTTCGATGTATAAAATGACACTCATGTATAAAATTTATTCACAGAATTTATTCAATGAAAAGTGAGTTTTCTGCTCTCGATACCTCACGAATGCCCATCCCATGATTCATAATAATAAGAAAAAGAGCGGTTTATTTCGCTCGCGAGTGAAGATTATCTTTCCAGGGTTAAATTAAGTTTATGCATAATCAAACTCATTGTTAATATTAATTAATGCAATAATTAAATTGTATTTAATAACTTCTACCCCATAACAAAAACCCTCGTCCGCCATTTCAACTGTTTTCGATTTTTTCCTATCTGTCAAATGTTGTTTTAACTGCGCGCAGCATTTTACTCAGGATGCCCAGTCAATTTATTCTGAGCGCAGCGAGCGCGCTCAGCCCACGCTCTGAAAGAATAAAGAAACACACGTTCCACACTCTGAACACTCTGAGTTAAAAAAGAAACACGAATATTTTTTTTTTGACAACTCAGGCTCTGCTCTAAACTAAAAAAGAAAAACGCCTATTGTCTATTTCTTTGGCATTGTCCATACATATTTTCCTTATTTTAATTTCAGCTGTAAAATTTTTTCGATGGAAACATACTATGTACCTACATATTACATAAAATTCAATCAAAATTCATGCATTGGTCCAAATCGTGTAACCATACTTTTTTTTAAATGTCACAATACATAACATGTAAAATAATTAAATATTATCAAAATTAATAAAAAGTAATAAAAAATGATAACCGAAATATATAATACCAATTTAATATTATTACATAGGACAATTTAAATAAATGTGTCCGAGTATAGGACCTTAAGGAACCTACATACATACATATATTTAAATTTCTTTAAAAATTAACTTTTCCCAAATTTACAAAAGACTTGAAAAAATAATAATATTTTTTACCTCTAAATTAAAATGAGAGATTAATAGAAAAATAATTGTACTCTGATCACACTCTACCTCACCTGCATATGGCACTTTGACTATACGCGGGTCCTTCAGTCACCGACAGTGCCTGACCAACTTGCGTTTGCGTCAGTCCCAGCGACAATCTCCGTAATTTAAATGCTTTGGCAAATTCCTTAATCTCATCCAAATCAATGCCATCCACAACATTGCTAGTGGCTTGATTGATGGTCTGTTCATCTGAAAGGTATACAGAAACAAAGAAAATACAGAAAAGTCATGACTAAAGTTTTCTACAGGTAAATAGCTAGGTATGCTGCTCGCTGTGCGAAATATCTAATTTGCAAGGTGTACAACACCCACGTCAAAAGCACCACTAATTACAACTAATTACTAGTCGACCATTATCTTCATCACTGTTCCACTGCAGCCGCAGCAGTTAGGTACATTTAATGGATAAAAAATTGGTTTATCCTGTAGACGTGACGCGCGCGTTACATATTCACGGTAACAGTTTTAGCAACCGACAGAGCCTCGCACAGCTGAAACTACATAAACATTATACGTGTACTAGGAAACACCATTCAAATAATTAGCTTAGTGCAACGTAATTGATGGCATAATGCATATTTAATTGCATAATCGAATATCGGTTGTTAGCTGTTGTGTTACCGTAATTAGTGCATGTCAAACTTTAGAAGGCAAAGTCATCTGACTTTTATTTGCGCCAAAGATTCCTTGTCGACGACGACGCCAACGATGATGTGACAAACAACACAACGGAGACAGTTAAAAACGAAAAGCTTAACGCTGAACAGAACACTAATCAAGGTACAAACATACATATACACTCGTATTTATGTGTAGATACATTCTGTGTCATGTATCGTGAATTATTAACTTGCGCCTCGACGCGACATCGACTCTGACACGTCGAAGTTTCCTTAACATATTATTCAGGAGAGTGGTGCTGGTGAATCCCTGAATTTCATCGGTAGTAGTATGGGTATCGCAGGTGGATAATTTGCTTTTGAGATGCATTTTAACATCATTCAGAGTCAGATTTCATTATACTAACTCGTACTCGTAGGTAGATTCGGATATTCCCTAAAAGCCTATCACTGTGCATTAATTTTCCGAGGCGTTGAGTTAAGCGTTGTGAGTATAAATTTAGCGCTGGATACATATGCGATCACGTAACTTTACATTTTGAAATTCGTAGCGAAAGGGATTCCGATTAAGGATTGCTTTGATATCCTTTCAAGTGAATTTGCTAATAAGCGAGTTAAACTCGTAACCAGGCGGAGGAAACATGGATGGAAGAAGTTCTTCCAATCAAGTTATGTATGTAGAACTGCATGAAAGGCTGCCACGATAATTCGAAGTCAAGGCTTGGTAAAAATGAAGATTACAAATTATGACAATGGTGTTTTGCAGCTTACTCTTGATTAAGTTTCCGGAGCAAATAAAGGAGCTGTCATCGAATTAGACTTTTGTCAAAGAAAAAACTAGGTACAACAGGTGTCCTAACGAAAAACGAGTTAAAATTAGAGTTTTTTAAATGCTAAGTGTGGCCTTAAAGCAGCGAACTCCAACGAATATCTAATAAAATACTGAATTATTAGAAGGACGACACACTGCTAATTTTTGCTGGATTTCAAATGCGGTGTCGTACTGAAAACTTCGTGATCAGGTGAACTTTATCTATACAAATAGGAGTCCCACCACTAACGGGCGTTATAGATTCGCTCAACAATACCGCTTTTTCCCTCCTCTGGTATCTGGATTGTATAAGCCATCTCAGCCATTTCTGTTGAATAATCGGGACCGGATTATACTTGGGAGACAATAGGAGCTTTTGGAACTTTTTTGAAAAAAATTTGACTACGGATATCTTTGCCGTTCTGTACTGTTCTTCTTCGTTTTTCGTCGACCACTTCTCGCATCTTATACCTTTGACCACCGTTCATCCTCCCTTTCCCTTCCGCGACTCTTTTCAAATTACAGTAAAACTGGTGTATAGTGGAATCTGCTAATAAAACAATCTTGCGAAACTTGAGGAGTGGATATTTTTCAAAGGATTTTGTTTTTTCTCCATGCAAATTCACTCTTCAATAGTAGAGTTGAGAAATGAATGCGTCATTTACATTTTGTCGGCTTTGTTACCATTTTCGAGAATTTTGACCTGGCGATTGTTTCTTTCCACGTACTTCTAATTTTGCGTGTGGCTACATTCAACAAGTACACATTCTGAGCTCTGATAACAAAATTGATCGAAAAAATATGAAAGAAATAAGGTTGCCGATTGTGGAAAAATTGCGAATAGTATAAATGTTGCGAGTAGTAGAAAAGAAGTGCACCGAAGCATTCCATTATTCACAAGTTTTACAGCCATATTATTCACTCAGTTTAACCCGGGTTAAGACTCACACCCGGGTTAAAGTAAATTCAAACCGAAAATTAAACCCAACTCCATAATATTCACTCGTTTTAACCGCACTTTAACGAACAAATTTAAAATTAAATCTCAAATCCGAATAAATTTAAAATGCCTCTGGTAACGAGTTTAAATACCGGATTAGAACTCAATTTCATAACATTGACTCTTTTCCGTTGTCAATTCACACATTCACGCATTTAAGTTCACACATTCAGATAATGAAGTCCACGCATTCACAAATTGAGAGTATGCATTTTCATTGGTGGAAGCATAGAGAGAGAATTCTCAGTTTTTAATTAATTGCAACTGACATTTGTCATTTTATGAATTTTTAACCCATCGGGCTTAATAAACGTTTTTGAGTGAATATTATGAACATACGTTTAAATTTTGGGGTTTAAAAAATGCGGTTTAAAGAGCGGGTTTAAAATTAATTTTAAATTTGATTTACACCCGTGTGTGTGTGAGTGAATAATATGGCCGTTAGAGTAATTGTAATTATAATTTAATTTAGTTTTAAGTATTTGGAATTACATATATGAAATCAATTCTTAATTTTAAGCCAAGGAAATTTGATCAAATTGAAAATTGAATTCAAAGTTCACACACATACATGTGTAAATTTTAAATGTTCATTCAGTCAATTCAAATGGTACTGACGATCGAACAGTGTAAGGTTAGGTTAGGTTAGGTTGGGTGGCTATCCCCATATTGTGTTGCCACATGAGCCGATTCTTATCGATACTCTGGAAACCATTTTGAAAGTTGTATGAATTTCCATATTTTATTGATATCCGTTGAGGAAATACAAAATATCTTGAAGGTTTATGAAGAAGTATTCTCTCAGAATCTTTTTTCTTAAGGAGGAGAGAGCTGGGCAACTGCATAGCAGGTATTAGGGGGATTCCAACAATTTTACCATCCAGTGATATTTTGACGTAGCAAAATCTACTACGAATTTTTTTATAATAATGAAAAATGAGAAATGCACCTTTTTACTACATAATCCAAGGAATTCTACTGGAAGATTTTCAAATAAAATATCTTCCAAAGGGTTTGAAATTTTGAACAACGCTTTCAAAATCTGCTAGATATTCAAAATTGTCTAAAAACGAAATTGATCTATTTTACTGTTTTAATTCGATACTGCTCCTGTCGAAATATTCCCGAACACACCCCAATTAAGTCCAATTATGACTTTTAGCGTATACGAGATTTTCGAAAAAAATGATAACACCTATGCAATGGAAAGAACAAAAAAATCACTTCGATGACTGTTACTTCCGCTGTGTTAATTTTCGTGGCATTAACGATAAAAAAAATTATTTATTCAGACTTAGAATCGGCTAGAAGACCTTAACCACACCCAGAGGAAGTACCTGTTCCAACATTTTGTTCTACCCGTCAACCATCATTTGAAGAAATCTTTAATGATTTGAGTCGTGACAGTGATTTCGACGGAATAGCGTCGACAGAGCCAAAACCTTTTACCCAAGAAGAATTCAATGATTTGATAAGGGATCTTGAACTACCTTAAGGATCTGTAGAAGTATTGGCTTCTAGATTAAAAGAAAAAAAATGTTTGGCGTCAGGTATAAAAGTGACGTTCTATCCAACAGAAGAGCAAGATTTGCTACCTTTTTTTCCATTCAGAAAATGATATTGTTTTGTGTACAGAATGCAAGGCCTTATTCTTTACTACTTTAAAAACTAAGGATGTAATATGTCCATCAAAATGCACTACCTCCACAGTCATCTTGAACAATTTCCAGGAAATCTTGGATCCTATAGCGAAGAACAAGGCGAGCAGTTTCACCAGAACCTAAAAACTATGGAAGAGACAAGGCCGATGGGATCGGCATATTATGGCTGACTGACTGCTGGGGGATGCAACGTGATTGTCCCACTACACCTTATTCAGGAAACTCAGGAAAAATTAAGTTTTTATGCATATAATAATGTAATAAATGCTGTTTTTTAGGTAAATTTGTATTTTTCTGTACAAGTCAAAATCTAAAAAACTACACGTAGGAAACCGAAACGTTTGCTATTAATTTAATCTGTATATTGTATAAGGTTCTGAGTTAAAAATGAATTACAGCTGCTTGGCACCAAAACCAGTGTTGACCAGTGTAATAGATTGAAATTCACTGGACCTAGACGTCGGCGATCAGTTTTCAGTTCCAATGATGGGATAATTCTGAAATGATTCGTTCGTATGTTTATGGAAATTACAAAAAAAGGAAAATGGAGGAAATTATTTAAATACTCAAACATTTCCATAGCATGAGACCCGAAAAAGGGACCGTGAAACGTAATACATTTCCAAAGAAAACTCTTTTTATTGAAAAATATTATTTACACGGAAAGACAGGAAAAAAAACAACTTTTTAACTTCATATGTAAATTAATTAAAATCCATAACAACATTTGTTATAAAAAGAAGAAATTGACACCGGAATTGATCCAATCAAGTAGAGGGCAAAAAATAACGGTCATAGTCTACATACAGGACAACCAGTGCTCCTTCGAGTGAAGTACCTATGCATTGCAGAAGTATGGCTGGACAAATAACTTACTTGGCGAATCTATTAGCAAATCTGTTCCTGATCCATCTGTGCCATTCGGGGAGATTTGTTGCTGCTGGTGCTGCTGCATCCCTGACGACGATGAGGAAGGACTCATTTTTAACGAATTCCCACCAGAATGCAAATGCTGATGATGTCCACCAACATGTAAAGGATGATGTGAATTCTGTTGCTGCTGCTGTTGCTGTTGGTGATGCGATGACGACGAATGGTGATGAGGCGATGGTGAAGACGATTGGGCTGTACTTGGACCATGGGATTTCGTTATCGTTAATTCACCGTTGGTGGATGTAAGTCTGTTGTCGTGGAAGCATGAAATTAGAAGGAAAAATGGGGTGGCACACACACATGCACACAATTTTAATAAGACTAATTCAGAAGATTGACTCTTGATTTTGCCGAAACAGACGTGCAGCTCACCTATTGATGCTGCTAAGTACACTGGATGCGGCGGCGGAAGCTTGCTGCTGTTGCTGCTGTTCCCGAGTCTGATGTTGAATATTTGACGGCGATGGGGTGGATATTGATGTGAGATGCTGACTACCAGTTGGCGAGTGACTTCTGAACAATTGTGAACTTAACGGTGAGGAGGAGTAATGATTGCTCGAGGACGCACAATGGCCACCACTGCCGCCACCGCCACCACTACTTAGTGCCATTAGTACAGGGGAAACGGGGGATGATTTCTCTGCCTGCTGATGACTTAGATTAATTCCTGCGGGGCATTCACGTTTAGGACTCGGCTTCAGATGAAGTGGCATGCTAGCCTGTGAGTTAACTATCGACGACGGTTGTGGTGATACTGACGGTGACCTTCGGCATGGGGACGCTAAACTATAATGGCGCAGTGGTGGCGATGGCGAATGGCAGTCCTGAAGTGACTTAATCGCGTTCGCCTCTAGTTTTGGCGAAAGGTGATGATTGTCAGTCGATTGATGCTGTTGCTGATGGTGGTGATGCAGATGTGACAACTGATGGCCTGAACGATGCTGAGCGACTGATTGTTGATCACGCTGTTGCTGCTGCTCTTGCTTTAGCTGTTGTATGTGAAAAGATTTAGCAGCTGCTGCTGCAGCAGCCGCCGCAGCCGCATGATGATGATGGTGGTGATGGTGGTGGACATCTGCAGTGGTCGCCGCCAAGTGATTGGCTGCAGCTGCAGCGAATAGTTCTGGATGAAGAGCGGCTAGCAGTTGCTGAACACCATTGGAGAAGAGATTTGGTTTAAGTAAACTTTGTGGCGGCGGTGGCGGAGGTAAAGGCGTCGCAAATGGTCCATTGCCAAAGTTCTGAGCGAATTGCTCATTCGTATTGATTTGTTGACTCACAGGGATGGTTAGAATAGTTTGAACTGCAATTCCTAAAATAAAAGAAATTAATAATATTTTAAGCTATCACCTCTGTCGGCGACGCGCTATTACCTTGTGCTGTTGGTATTAACAGTTGCGCCCCCTGAACACCTTGGACTAATTGTCCTGATGCCAAAATTAATTGTGGCATTTGTGCACTAGCGCTCGGTGGACTGCAGCCGCCACCAATTAAATTACTGGCCACAGGTGAACCCCCACCAATGTCGCCTCCATTGGACGGTGACGAAGCTATTGGTACGGATGTAGATATTGATAATGACGAAATGGGCAACGCTGATGACGATGACGATGTAGATGTTGATCCAACTGGACCATGGGGTTTATTATTATTGATATTGTTAGTCAGGCCAGTTGATGATGATAAACTCGCTGCTGCTGATGTTGTTGAGCCGATACTCAAATTCAAAGGTGAATTTAAAGCTACTGCAGATGAGATACCGGCTAATCCCTGAAGGCTGGCAAGTGCCGCAGCGACTGGAGGAGCGACAACCGTTGAATTCGTTTGCTGATGATGGTTGTGCTGTTGCTGCTGCTGCTGTTGTTGCTGGTGATGGTGGTGTTGCAGGGTTGCTAAATTTTGTAACTTTTGCAAATTTATCATGTCTTGCACTGCGACACAGGACGAGTATAGAGAAAAGAGAGAAAACAAATTTGAATTGAAATTTAAGTCAGTTCCATTAATAGAGCTTCATTGTTCCAGCAAACATATTTATTTATACATAAGTGTATAACCAGCATGGACAGGTGATTGTTAGATATTAATTTATAAGCAGAGAGGTGCCATGTCATTGCTATAGAGATACTCGTACATGCCTGGAATTATGGACATCGCAATGAAGGACTCTGAACTCTGTATATGCAAAAATTAATTACTCCTCCCACCATGCTGGATACATTTATGCCTTTTTTAGGTTTCTTGTGAATGCAAATTGGACATCGATATGTACTCACTAGTTCCATTAAGATGTACGTGAGCGGCGGCTGCGGCTGCTGCTAACGCTGATGCATCTGTTTGGTCATGCGATGGCGAAAGTCCTTGTGGTGTACCACCACCTGTTGTACCAGCTGCCACGTTATTTGATAGATTTTTATAAAAATCTATATCTTTCAACGAGTTGTTGGCGGGTGATGAGGTCTTTTGATTGGTCATTTCCTTATCGTAGTCCTAGAAAAAAAGGAGTTCGATTTATACATTTGTTTATCGAAAACTAAAAGAATTTTTTTTTTATAAAAATCACAAAACTGTGTAATTTGATTTAGCTGACAGCCAGTTTTTTTTGTTGTTGTTAATATGACTACCCTACTTGGGGCTGGGAGTTTTATAACTGCATTGGCAACTCAGAAATTGACCGAAAATGGGTAAAGAGTATAACTACAAGTTAGAGATAAAGTGGACGGGTTTAATAGAATAAAGGGTTTTATGAATGCATAAGGTAGTAGATATTATTTGCCATAATAACCAAGGCGAATTCCCTAGTCCTAATTTCTTCTGTCGCCGTATTACAGTTGACGGACTTACTCATTCGCCTTTAAAAACAATGTTACCGACGAAACGCCATGAAATGTTGTGAAATGGTGCGTAGCAGTGGCTGCCGGTAATTCGAGTACAAGCGCACTTAGACCTATATACCATCTTGGAAATGTGTATCCCCGCTACTCATGAGAATCATTTGGAGCTTTGTATAAAGCCATAGGTGTAGTTTTTGTACTACGAGAAAAAGCTGGGCATGAACAGAGGAGATGTGTTGGGCTTTCTTCGTAATCCTCATCTCCGCAGCTTCTACACAATTCGCGACATTTTAAAAAAATTAATTATTTTGGTGCGAATTTTTCAGTTTGAAAATACATAACAGAAAAATAAGACATGGCAAGCAGAAAAAAATTAAACACCAAAATTAGAGTGGGAAATTTGTTTTGTTGTTTTGAAAATTGCGTTCAAAACGACTTAAAATTAATCTCAAAAATAACGAATCATTGGGCTTGCCTTCTGTTGTAACAGAGTTATTTTTAAGTACCGAAATCGATGTGTATTAGTTTTAAAAAAACTAACAGATTTATAAAAAGGGGATTTCCATTTTTCCCTATTTCGATAGCATTTTTCGATGTATTTTACTTTCTGTTTCCTGTTGTAACAGTCTATTTGAAGAATGAAGCAAACGTCAGTGGATGTCAACTTTACGCAGAAAATCATCTTCAGCGATGAGGCACACTTTCATCTCGATGAATTCGTCAACATTCGAAATTATCGTATCTGAGCTGATGAGAACCTAAGAGTTACTGTTTGATGCGGTTTTGGGAGCGGAACAGCGGGCAGAGTCATCGGGCCGTGCTTCTTCGAAAACGAAGCCAGTTAAGATATTACCTTGAATGGCATACGGTATCGCCCAGATCATGTGATTTGACACCGTTGGACTAGTGACTGGCTACACGATTATTTCAATACCGATTCTTTTCAATGAGACAGGAAGATTTTATGTGAGTTAAAACGAGAAGGGTTGATTTCACCAAAAGCACACCGAAAATCCACTTTGAATAATATGTTATTCTCGGTGGAAGATGCACGTTCTTTTCTAAAAGCGTTTCATTTCTCATACATTTTTTCATTTTTTTCCTACCGTCGCCGCGTCGGAGGGTTCACATCACAGAAAACTAAAAAAAAAATAATTCTCTGTATAGGACGGAGCACGAGACACGGCCACGGAGGTTGTGTATTCTGTTTTCAATGCCTATTATGCCATTGACCGTGTAGCCACCGTCTTATTTCGTAAGCGAAATTCGAAAAAGAAGGTTTCACGCCATTAAGCCAACAACAATCCAAGATCTGAAGGATGATATAATGGGAGACATTAATGAAATTGAGCCGCAATTATGCCTCAGCGTCATCCAAAATGTATATAAGCGGATGGCGGCCTATCGCCAAAGCCGGGGTGAACATTTTGTTCCATTCTTTTAAAACTGTTTGTTTTATTCACACTTTACATGGTGAAATCCCTAATAGGACATTCTGAAGTTGCTCAGTTAGTTTCAGAATTTTTAGATACTGTCGTTTTATAAGAACAATGAACAAAAACATACAGTCGAACTTCGATAACTTGAATGAAATTGGTTGGCAATAGCGGCAAGACTCAAATTTACATGCAATTTTTATTTGATAACTCGAACTTCTATTACTCGAATGTCTTGATAACTCGAAGAGATTATTTGGCGTCACCTTCAATGTGTCGAGTTCTGAAGGGGAATCCCCAAATTGTGCGTGTTATTAAAAGCTCTTTTTATAATGCATGTTTGTATGTTCCTATGACCTACCCAGCAAAAAAATGTATAAGGCAAATAAGGCTAAGGGAAAAATAAGGAAGAGAAAAACTAGAAACCTTATTCTGAGACTGTTAAAAGTCTTAAATAAGACTTATAATAAGGTTTTTATAAGTTATAAATAAGATCCTAGGTATTTTCTCTCTCTTTCAAAGTTTGAATAAACTTATTCTTACTTATTATGCCATATATTAAGGCTTATCTAAATGTCTCTATAAGGTATATGTAAGATTTCGAATTCCAATGAGCATGTACGCAGTCGTAAATGGTTTTTCTATGGAATTTCTCATTGGGATTTGTCGTTTCGCTTTCGTTTACAACTGGCAGTTTAAATTCGAGTGTTGAACAGAGTGCAGTGTATTAAAGTGTATACAAATATTTTTCATAAGTTCTTAAAGTGCAATAATTATTAATTATTATTTCATTGTTGACAGAATCTTATGAGCCTTTCAACAATGAAGAAGAGGACCAAGAAAAGCATTAAAACGAGGGATTAATTAGTTTCTATTTTGTATAGTATACAACTTTTTATACCAAATAATAAAAAAATGTTTCTAATAGTAAATAGTGAGTCTCCAGCTTTATAATAGTAAATATTTTATTGCTTATCAAAAGCTGATAGAAAAGCTTGTTTAAGTAATGAAAAAACAATTTTGTTTACCTCAATATAAGGATTTAGAAAGACTGAAATAAGCCTTAAATAGGACTTAAAGTAAGCTTATAATAAGGTCAAAATAAGGCTATGTGTAAGGTATAAAAGTATATACCTGATTGCCTAGGACATGGCCTGTAGAAAAATAAGGCATAAAATAAGGGATATTTGTACTCAAAAGATATTCCTTATGAATAAGAAGCCTTATCTGCTAAGGAATAAAATATATGGACATAAGCCTTAAATAAGCCTTACTCTTTTTGCTGGGTAGTGTACATACGTGTTATGTGTGAGTAAAAATAAAAATTGTCAAATTTCTTGTTAGTAGGGGTTAGAGCACACATTACTTGGTTGGTATATTGGGCGAAAAAAATTCAAAGCTTAGTTTTTATTTTTGAAAAAAATAGTAGGCGCCTAAAAAACCACAAAAAGGAAAACCGTACGTTAAAAACATTAGGTCTGTTTGCGAACTTTCTGCACTAAAATTTATAGATTCTCAAATTTCAAGGAGTAGGGGTAAAAATCTGTCAGATAGAGGGAAAAGTGTGCAAAAGTACAGGAACAGATTGAACAAAAAAAAAAAAATGGAAAATAGTTGCCATTTGACAGATTTAACAGTTGGCATAATGCTGCCCAAAGAAATTCGTTGGGCTTAAATTCGTAGCATGGGGAAATTTCTTACTCTCTTGTTAGCGCTCTCTTTTACGAAAAACTACGAAAAATCATCGTACGGGAACAGGATTTGACTGATTTTCGTAGTTTTTCGTAGTTTTGCGCTATTTTGGGTAGGTACGGCAATAGACCTATTATCTCTTGATGAAAAATTACATATTTATACATATTTTTATCAATTTTGTATTTTACTTAAGAACTGGATAACTCGAATTTTTTTTGTGGCAAGTGATGGTTCGAGTTATCGACGTTCGACTGTAACTACAGTCGACTCTCCCTAAGTCAAATTTTCATGTGATACCGAGATTTGTTCGAGTTAGAGGGAGTTTTGGAAAAATTCGAGTAATAGAGAGAAACATTTGTTTTTGTTTTAAAACGTTTGTTTGATAAAAAAAAGGTAAATGTACTTACAAACAATAAACAAAACTTTTGACCACACAGTTTACTTCGCAATAATCCATGTAAGTTACATTTTTTGTTAATTGATCTAGCTACAAACATGCACATAAAGACTGCATCAGCTCCGTTGAACTGCCTAGAATCAACTGATTTTAAAATTCTTATGCCCAAAACACATGTGCAGAAATTCTGTATGCAGTACTGCGCGCAGCTTTGCTTGCTTTTGCGAAAATTATTTGATATGATTTGCGAAAAAACGAACGAAAGTGACATTGCTTTTATATGTGTATCAGTCCTATTTGAAATACATTTTCTTTTACAAATTCCATCCATCTCCCATTTTGAAATATAAATAAACAGAGAAACTTCAAACATTGGTGAAACTAAATACCTCAAACTGTGTTTTTTTTTTTCTTTTGTGTTGTGTCAACATTGTCGATTGCAGAGAATTTAGAAATAGACATCTAGCAGAACAGCACTGCATGCAGAAATTACATGTAGCTTCGCGTTTTGGGCATTACGCAGATAGATCAATTGAAAAACCTGTCTTGAATGCAACCAACAACACAAAGAAAAGGATAACAATGTTTTTTTTTGCTTTTGCGTTGAAACTTTTAAAAAATTGTATCTTTGTATGGAGGTACCAAAAATATGAATAGGAAGAAACACGACGAGCTGACTATGATGGCATACGCGATGCTACACATATTTAGGACATGGAAGTATAATATGCATAATGGAAAACAGCATATATAAGGCTTTTCCGTAAGCTTTTGACAAATGTTCTTATGCTCCAATAGTTACTGAAACAAAGGCAACCATAAGTAATTGTAGAAAAATATTTTGTTTCTCATCTTTATTTCTGTATCCACAACTTTTTTATAAGATGCATAGTTTTTTTTCTAAGCTAACATCAAACCTTTCAACTGCTCTCCTGAAATGTTATAAAAAACGACTTATGCTGTTTTGCCTTTTTGCCACAGTATACTCAAATACGAATTTCGAAGGGGTAATGTATTTTTATTTTGTTTTGTGCTAAACAAAATTCGACTTAAGGGGTGAAAAAAGATGCCATTAATCGAGAGAATGTGTTCGAGTTAGAGAGAGTGACGATTTAGGGGGAGTTCGACTTAAAGAATAGTTTTTGTATGGAAAATTGAAGCGAATGATAAAATATGGCGAAATCCGTTGAGTTAGAGAGAAATTCGACTTAAAGAGAGTTCGACTTAGGGAGAGTCCACTGTATTAAGTTTTAATTTCGATCTGAACTACTCGTATTATATTTCAAAATCACCAAGCAAAAATCGTTTATGTTTGAATTTGTTTTTCCAGTCTTTCGACTTTGATTCACGTTCTACAACAAAAAAAAGTTGTCATGTGCTATTTCCACATGAAATATCTTCATACTTCATTTATTCATTAAAAGTTAATTACATTAATATACACAACACACATTCATAAATGACTTTTGAGGATTACACTGCCATAGGGGGCAGCAGAAGCCATCCCTTTCACATACGTAAGTATGGTGGCACTATTTATTTTCCTAGCAGTGCCATCATTGGTTCCATAAGCCCCCGACTCTCGAAGAATCTCCATTGCATCGCCTCCCTATCGTAGGCAGAAAACAAACCCAACAGCAACAGCACTGCTGGAATCGCATTGCGAGTTCTTAATCGAAATCAACTTTTAACACCATCGTCCATCTGTTAACAATAGAACTCATTTGGAAACTTCATTATGTCAATGATGTAAATCGATGAATGCATATGTTATGGCACATTTTTTTTGTCGCCTCCACAAGCAACTTTGCTTATATGTATATAAAACCTTCGTACATCCGAAGCGCGTTGCTTGTGGCTAGGACACTATGTGGTATGTCAGGACATGTAGACGCCAAATTGAATGATCATCGTTTAAGTTGTAGGTACGTACATATGAGTATTCCTGGCTCTGGCTGCTGCTGGTGCAATGTGGACGATGTGGACAGGGAACGAAATGGGGGTAACGTGTGGATAATTTACAAGGACATGCGATGCAAAAAAAAGAAGAGAAAAAAAAAACAAAATAAAAAAGCAGATTCATATCAACAGAATAACACGTGGCTTGGTTGCTGTTGACAGCATGTTCGTGAAAAGTCAAAAGCCGACTTTTTAAATAAAGTAACTTCGGTTAGCAAGAAAATGGCTTGGGTGGTTCGGGGTGGTATAGTGGCGACCAAATCAAATGTCAATTGTCTAAGAAAAAGTTGGCATGTCAAATGATACAAATTTTTATGTTGTACTAGTGGTTACCCGGTGCGCTTCTCTACACCCATTGAGAACAGTGTTTATGTCATGAAATGTAATCTTTAAGTTCTGTGCCTTACTTTCAGTAAATAAAAAATTTTATTTCATTTTTTAACCATTTCAAAAAAAATAAAAAATAATAATGTATACGAATATATCAGATTTTCGGTTAGATATAGGTACTGGCCCAACAATCATTAGTTCATATCATAAAAATAACCTATTCGTTTAGGTGCTGAAAACTTGAACTTACCATCCGATTGAGTTGAAACTTAAACAATGTATTTGTTATGAAGCGGTAACGGTAAGTGCACGTAAATCAAAAGTTAGGTGTTAGTAGTAATAATTTGGAGATCTTAGTTTTCAGCGCCATCTATCGGACAACTTGAAAACTTTTTATTTACAAACGTTTCTCACTTTATTTAACAAATATATTGTGTAGGTTTCAGCTCAATCTTACGGTGAATTAAAATTTTTTTGAGTTCCAGCGCCATCTACCGAACATCATATGCGAACACTTCAAACATCAAAAAAAGTCTATGGTGTAAGTTTCAGCTCATTCGGATGGTTAGTTTATGAGTTCTGAGGTATCAAACAAACAGCTCATTTTTATATATAAAGATATAATCTCTTGCAAGTTTTCCTCTATTGATACACAATTTACTTTGGTCTATGGAAACCGCATTGACAAGTTAACATTTTTTAATATTATATTTATTCATACATTTAAAAAAAAAGGAAATATGTATCCTTTTTAATGGGTTTTCAAGACGTTTGAAAGCTGTTTTATTCAATATCTCTACATATAAAAATCAATTGCCGCATGTATGACTGATCATCACTTAACAACGGCTCGACCGATTTGGCTGATTTATAGGGTTCCGTACCCATATGGTAATACGGAACCATCATAAGTTCACTCTTACTCTAAACTGTCTGTCACGGTAAAAACATCAAGAACCGTTCATACTAGAAACTTGAAATTTGGCACTCTTATACATTGCGATGGTCCACATATTTGAGATAACTTATCACTCAAAAATATTGTGAAACAAGTATACAGGTTGGGCAAAATGCAAACTTCAAAAAAAAAATTCTAAAAAATAATATCATGTAGGATACTATTCAAAAAGGCTCAAAGCAAAGATTCCAAAAGCATTTTCTTTAACTTTTTCCGCTAGAAACTTTGGGAGTAATTGCCAAAAATGTGTGAAAAAATACCATACCAAAAATACCCCCACCTCATCTCCAAAACAACTGAAGTCAAAAATATGAAAAAATCACAGTTTGTAGATGATAAGCTATGTATTTAAAAAAAACTATAGCGAATCTCATAAGTTTTACCTATAGGTTTTGAGAAATTAACGTCAAAAAATTCAATTCTCAACCGATGAACTCGTAAACTACTGGATTATGATATGATTTCCATCTGTTAAATGATGTAAATTCCATGGAAATCATACGCGAAGTTATGATAATTGTTTTTGTTTACAATTTGCGAAATGTCAAACTACAAACGCAGTTGTACCAAACTTTAGAAGTTTAAATTTGAGATGATCTGGATCGTCTTATTTCAAGCACTTGATCGGATTAGGATCATTGTACAATTTTACATTGTATTGAGCTAAGAATATTTTCCAAGTCGACAGTACATTTCACCCATCGTCAGCACACTTTCGGTACTCCAGCCCTGATTTCAATTTGAGTTCTGAGCACTTAATGTTAGTGGGTTTTTCACTTGTGCGACTAGTGTCGACAGCGAATGTTGGGCCCGTATATCGCGGCTTCGTTGAACCGCTGGACGTCTCAATTCATTTGCATTCCCGGCACCACTTCACTCAATAATATGGGGTTTCATATATGTATGTATTTCACTTTATTCCTCTATAGAAGCTCTTTCCAACCGTTTACGACTTCTTTATTTCGAATTGGCTTTTTGAGAGAGTATAAACAGACACTGTGTTAAGTGTTTTTTTTTTTTTTTAATTTTTAACTTTAACACCACACTGATGCATCATAACCACTCTTATATTTTAATATGTATTTAAATCTCAATGAGAGCTTTCAATTGCAACCTTAACAAGCATCATAACTTTTCCGAGTCAAAAATGATACTACGCTGAAATTATGAGACGCGGCGAAACGAACTGAAAATGGCGACGCGTCCACCTCCGCCGTATGCGATGCATCATAGTCCGCTGACAACGTAACAAATTCTTTGATCTTTGGCTATCGAGAGGCGTAATTGAATTAGGGATGTAGACTATAGATTCGGAGTTGCAATGCCAAACTTTGTCCCCCCTTTTTGTTGTTATTTTAGGTTTTCAGGGTTGTCCATCACTATGGTAGCTAAATGTCAAATCAAATTTTGCATCTAATTACATTAACTTACTACCCTCACATAAATTCAAAATATGATTTTCGAACGTATACATACGTCGAGTCGACCACATTGTATTACATGCACAACAACAATAGAATTACACGTACGAGTACTACAAATTAAAAAAAAAATAATAATAATATAATTCGATTATTTTAATTAAACGTTTCATGATGAGAACATGCAATTACGATGATTATAGCGGAGTTATTTTCATTATCCAACGTATATTCACATTCATTCTCTATACGTACCTACAGACAAACGGAAATATGTATGTACTACGATTGTAGATACTTGTATCTCAACAGAAGCCTCCTGTTGCATATGTCATTGTATCTCTGCCGCATTAAAGCTCATTATGATAAACACTGTGGTATATAGGGCCACACGAGTACCTACATATCCCCCCACCCACTTCCCTGAACTCCACGGTAAGGCCACCACCTTCACACTTTCAGGTCTGCTTCGAGGCAAATACTCTCGTATACACTAATGAGGTTCATATGCGTGCTGGTCCAATATCCGGCTACCATTTCACTCGTACTATATTATGTGCCGTGTGTCATGCTCTAACAATATTCAGGCACACATTATAACATCAACGCTGTATTTATCATGTCACCGTGTTGATAACACTTGAATGAGATGACTAGTTACAGTCACTTTACAACACATGTAGCAACACACATAATGAATTACGAAGATAATTTAATGAAAATCCGTTTTAATTCGTTGGATGACGTTGGAAACGCCACAATTGAATACAAACGTTCTACGAGTACATTAATACCACACAGGCGAGTTTATTCGTTTCGTAATGAATACGCATACCTATGTATGTAGATACTATGTATGTACGTATACAGATGTGTATTCAGTGCGTTATATCTGATTCGTTTATTTATTAATTGGATGTGTTATTGATGATGGCGAGTTTGTTAATTAGGCAACCAATTTAAATAATTGAAAGTGGTAATTTAAAATAATAATAAAAAGATTTTGTTAATAAAAAAATAAAATGTGATTTTAATTGTTTATTATTAATTTTGTATTTTTGTTTTCCATTCATGTACACGCATTTGATTGTCAGGAGAAATGTACTCGTACTATGAAAGGATGATAGGTTTATTTGTTGATAGCTTAGCTTGAGTAAAAATAACGCTCTCGGCGCTTTAGAATGTCAGGAGTCATCAGGAAAACTTGACAGTATCACCGAGCGTAATAAATGATATTTTTGGGACACTTCAACTAAGTATACATGTCTTCCTTTGATCAAACATGTATGTATCGCATACATACATACATATAATGGCAAGTGCTACATTTATTTTCCAAAGAAGCCTCTCTCCGTTTGATGTGGTGCTGCACTGTTAAAAGTAACAGATATGTATACCATATCCCGCTGTTCGATTTTTCTAAAGCTTTTGACACAGTATTTACTAAAAAACTTACATAATATGTCAAAACTATGGAATATGAATACAATTTAATTGTTCATCTTCAGACTCCTACCTATGTGCCAATGATATGGAAGAAATCATCTAACCACCAAACTGATTGTTACTTCTATGTTCTATCTCACTAAGATATTTGGCTTCAATAACAATAACAAGGCTAACCATTCAGATAACCATTCAAACAACATGCTTACTATTAAGACAAGTTGCCAGTTCCAACACCTCCCTTCTTTTAATGACTCACAGCCAGCGTTGCCGCTTGGGACGTTTTTGCGTCTTTTTGGGTTTTTTCGGCGATGGGCCCGGAAGCCCACTTTACAACAAAACTGCGATTTTGACGCATTTTAAAAATATAGGACCCTTATTTCAATTTATTTTCAAATCATGTCTCTTTTACTTTTAAAACATAGTACTTCACTCTCTAAACACACCCATTTTGTTCAACCAGTGATGAAGTCAACAAAGTAGTTTTGTTAGTCAGAATATCCTTTCAAAAAACTCGTTCTGCATACATGCTTTTTTTGACTTTGTTATTTTTATCCCGATAATTATATTATTTTCTTAAGTTCAGCAAAAAATACAGTTTTTCGACATATTGCATTTTTTCATACATAAGCGGGACCCCTTTTTTTGGACGCTTTTTGAATCTTGCTTCACACATCTTTAAGATGATTACTCTTCAGGTCCTGATGATATCCCTCAAATAGTCCTTGAAAATGTAGCGATGCTCTGCCTCTGAAGTTTCTATTCGAAATTTTCATAGCAACTGGACATTTTTCTAGCTTCTGAGAGCAATCGTTTATTACAAAAAGAAAAGCGATAGATAGATTATTTTTTACTATTTAACTAATAGAGATAGCTGCTGTCATGCATATCAAAATAATTTGAACAAGTAATGTGTGATAGTCTGGTCTTCCTTTGTCGGAATATTATTTGTAAAGAACAACATGTATTCGTCAGAAACAGGTCTACTGCGACAAATCTGTTAATATTCAGTCAAAACTGTCCCAATGCCTTAGAAATTAAGTCTAGATACATAGATTTTTTAAAATCTTTTGATTAGCTTTCTTATGTCATGTTATAATTATCTACAAACTCAATGCGTTGGGTTTATCCCCATTATTTACTTGGTGGGTTGGCTGTTACCCAAACCTTATATCAGGTGAAAATGCGAGGTTTTCTTCCAGACTCGGTTTTTAAAAACTTCCGGCGTCCCTCCAGGCAGTCACTTATGTATGTCCACTTTTTTATTTTTTTATTCTTGCTATAATTGAACTCCGTCCTTCATAAAACATTGACGACGATATGAAGACAAGTAAAGCCATTACAGCCATAGAAGAAAACGAGAGAGCCGACGAGGTAGCCAGGTGAGGGTCATCTCTTAACAGCTCACTAGCGGAAAACGTTCATATTCATACAGGTGCTGTTAAGAGCAATATACTCACACTTCTTGAAACTAGCTGGTCTCAGGTGGATCAGTCTGACAAACTTTGTCATATCCAGAAAGATATGGCCAAGTTACAACAGGTCAAAAACAAACGAGCTGCTACAAAGAACCCGCGTAGACATCGCTAAAGTAGTGGCAGCCAGTACAGGGCGATGGCCAATAGGGGATCATACAGCCAAATTAACGATCCCTCATAATAGTTTCTGCCGTAGCTGCAATGATGATAATTAAAAAGAGTTGCGCATTCACTTTCTGTCAGCTCTAGCGAGAGCCAAGCAACGCATGCTGGGCAAACTATTATTCGATGACCTTAAAGAGATATCTGGGAAAATAATTGGAGAGCTGATCCTCTTCTTAAACTCCACAGGGTGATTATAAATATCTCAACATTACATCTGAATAAACGGTTCACCTGAGTTTGCGGTATCAAAACGGCACCTTACGCACTATTTGGGTTTTCATCCATTGAAACCACCACTTCTACCTACCTACCTACCTAAAGTCATTACAACCATAAATAACCGCAGACCGCAGTACCTGATGCAGTTAAAATGGTTAAGTCCTTAGCCCACTTAAGTGTCAGTATACATGACATTCTCTAGGAAACTGGTACCGACTACGTTCAATTACCTACTTGACATCAAATCATTCTCTCTGTCGAGTTAATCGTTTTAAGGACATCGGTGTTTATTTTAGCTCTAAACCGAATTTCACAGCATAAAAGCAACATTGTCAAACTGCATGTTAGGTTTTCTTAAAAGATGGTGTACATTTATAAGTACTATGTCACTCTATAACTGTCTCGTCCTTCCTCATCTCGAGCGGCACTTCTTTTGCTTCGCACTAAAATGACTTCCTTAAAATGTTCTTTTTAAGCTCCCTTCATATCGGATGGTCTTCATGACCATGATGAGCCTCTGTTGATGCACACTTTGTCCTGGCAAATCTCTGCTTGTATTAAAAACTGTACGAAAAAGATAGTGATTATGCAAAAGAACGGGCGTCAAATGAAGTATTTTATTTTATGTCAAAAGCACCGGCCAGTGCCTTATTTCTTAGTGACCACAAGACCTTTCACATCCCAATTGCTTGCGCTTGTACTACAGTGTCATTAAAAATACCTCTTGAGATGCTGCTGTATGTAGATTGTTTGTAATCAGCGATTTGTTCTACAATGGACTTATCTAATATTAAAAGGGATCATTTTTAAATGCCATTAGAACTGATCTCGGAGAGATACTAAAATTGAGACTATCACACACAAAAAAAAAAATTAAGGAACTGTACCACATTCCTGTGCATTTTGCAGCTGAATTAGATAGTAGAGAAACTGTCACTAAGAACAGTGTATACCTACATAATCAAACAAAATAAAATAACAGAAAATTCACATACACAACCAACTACTGGACATTCATCGTAATCTGAGTAAACAACAAAACATACATATGTATACATGTTTGTACTTTCGCTTTAACCAACGCGCTTAGGTGGTTATTGATTGAGTAAATATACATACAAGTACGCCGCATTTTTTCCCCCTTTAAAATTAAGTCCTTAAGCAGCGAAACATAAAACTTAACCCTTCTAGTAATTGTAGGCATGTTCCATAGTCCTTGTCAATATTTAGAAACAAAAAAAAAAACATTTTCCACCCTTCCTATAAGTACGCAAAAATATCAGCAAAATATACAACAATCCATACTTCTTTTCATGATTCATCGACCATTGCTAAATCGGCAGTTCTTACTCATTATGCACACCATCACCTTTACCCAGCGACGAGTGACGCTTGTCCTTTTTCCTTTCATCCTCTATTTTACCATGATTCCTCATCAACCTTACACACAGGAAAATAATAAAAACAAAAATCCATGAATACACCCATCAACCCACCATTTGCGGAACATCATCATGAGCATCAAAATCATTACAAAACGTACTCGTACTGCGTTTCCAGTGTAATAATTATTTACGCGACCTCGAAAAAAGTGAGGAACGAGCAGCAGCATTCCCTTGCGAACGAAGTGAGCATTTTGTTTCTACTTTTTTGTTTTTGGATTTTTTTTTACAACACGCTCCCCCCAAATCAAAAAAAAAGGGGTTAAGATTCGATTCAGCAGAGCCCTTGCAACACATAATTTCCACAGCGAATGTGCATGTGTGTCTTTTATTCGTTTCTAGTTAACAATTCTCAATCATATTTAATTGCTCATTTCTACATTTGAAATCCTTCTTTTTGATGTGTGGGTGTGGTTTTATATATGCCGCAACCCTCCTATAAAAAACGTAACCAACAAAATACAATTCGCGGGGTTGCGCACATGCACCGAAATGCATTTGGAGTGTGTACCTACTTAAATTAAAAATAAAAAATAAAAATATTTTAGAGTTTGTTAGCAGCGAATTTTTTCGCACGTTTTTTTTTTATTTATTTTTTATTACCACATACGGGTCACCACCCCACGAATGGCAGGGAAGAAACGATGTACTCGTAGGTACCCAACTCCCACTGTGAAAATTCGCCAAAAAAAAAAAAAAACAAAACAAATAGCCCAATGAACCAATCCAATCGCCTTTCGACGAATTGCATGGGTCCTAAAAAAATGTTCGTAACTGCAAGAACAAAACAAAGAATCGCCATTCCAAAGCATCATCATCCATCGGAAAGAAAACATAAAAAAAAGCAAACAACAAACAATTGAAAATAAATAAAAAAAAAAAACAAAATATAAAATCAACTTCGTTTACACCCCTTTTTCGATAAATGCATCGATGTACAACTCTACACCGGAAGTTTACCTACAACTCTTCCACGAAAGAGATCCGCAAAAAAGCCACCCCTCTTTTATAAAAAGGACCAACAAAAATTTATAGTGAGACGAGTTAAAAAAGAGAGATGGGATATGTGTACGAATCCACGATTAAAAAATCCAAAAAAAAAAAAAAGAGAAAGTAAACTTGCGTCAGAAAAAAGTCGTATTTCTCTCCAGCAACTTGTTGTTTTCTATTTTTCATGTTTTTATCGAGCAGATACGCGACACTAAATATTAATATCTACTCGTATCTATACATACACCGTGATGTCCAGTACCACTTTCGTGTGGTTTATGCTATGGCGATTTTTATCCTTTGTCGCTGTAAGCTGAGTTTAAGTGGACGTATTCCAGACTTTGGTAGAAAAACAATAGAATATATAGTCAAACTGTGATGACTTTTATTTACGTACACTCCTTGACTGAGACACCCCCCCTGATTTCGGCGTTTCTCGATAATTTTATTCGGTATGTGCTGCAAATATCGCTGTTCGGTAAAATCAATACCAATTTTTATGAAAATTCTTATCACTAAAATCCTTTTTGGTTTCCTTAATTTTCATGGAATTTGCGATTTGTCTCTACTTACCCGAGACAAGTGGTTGAGACAGGATATACATATGTATATACAGTGGAAGTCGCTTATAACGACGGTGAAGGGATTGAGCAAAGGTGGTACGGCGGTCGTTATATCCGACTGCCCTCCATAAGTATTCAAAGAAAACTTTTTAAAATTTATTTATTTTTAAATTATGAAGGACATTATCTATACAGAGTTCTTAAATAATTTTTTTTTTTTTTGAAGTGAGAATGCTGCCAGACTGTGGGAAATTTCCCTTTTTGAGGGAATATTTGTACTCGAAATGAGTTAAAGGGGAAAAAGGGATACTTTTTGTTTTCCAGAACAAAGAAAAGGGAATTTCAGATCTTTGAAAACTGTTCAACTTCAGGAAAACGATTTTTTTAGATAAGCCCATTTATTTTATACACCTTAATGCGTCCATGAACAACCGCTTGTTGATGTTGATAGGGGGTACACACGATACGACCGATCGGACACACTTGGCCGGATAGATGTCTGACAGACCGATGTTGTCCGACATGCTGTCCAACTTCACTTTGCAAGTGGATTTGATAGAACTTGAACGTACTGAGAGCAGCACTTATGATTGATAAAATCATGATTTTTTTATATTTCCAATTTCTTTTTTCCAAAATTCTAAATTCCAAATACACAGCCATTTTTAATTTTCCGACAACAACCACACCGCTTGAAATACATTTTAGAAATGAAATTCGCTCTGCCAAATGTCAAATAAATGTAAAACTTAACTGCCGTATTTTCGTCGTTTTGTCGTTATATCTTTTGTAAAAGCTGGTAATGTCTGCAGTTCTATCAATGTGCTAAAGGGAAATGCACAATGTGAAGAAAATTTGCTGTCGTGTTATTTGCGTGATTGTTATAAAACATTATTTTTTGTTTTTTTTACTAGTCGAATAAATTTTTATTTTTGTTTCGTTTATTTTCTGTTTTTTTTTTTTTTTTTGTTAAATATGTGTGGGAAAATTCAAGGTACTTTTCTGAGTCAGGCGAGGGAAGAAAGGGATTTTTTTGGCACTGGCGTGGGAATTCGTATGACAAAACACTGGCAGCACTGGTGAGAGACAAAGCGAGAGAACATTTTAAATTTTTTGTAAATGTTCTCTCACTTTGTCGTTGTTAACGACGAAATCGATTCTTTCTTCTCGAAAATTTGTCGTTATACCCGAACCGTCGTTATATACGACGACGTTATATCCGACGGTAGAATAGCTTAAAATATAAAGAAACCAACCAACTGAAAGGAAAACGGTCGTTATAAGCGACTGATCGTAATAAGCGAGGTCGTTATGAGCGAGGTCGTTATAAACGACTTCCACTATACTTTGAAATTTCAGTTACGGATTCCATTCGCAGTGTGAGTTGTCATAGTCAGTTTTAGTGATTTGGTTTAAAAGAAAGTATTTTAAACACGTCGCTCGTGAGCACCGTGGTGTAGTGGTAAGTGCGTTCCACTACTACGCAATACTGTCCGGGTTCAATGCCAAATCTTTCGAATGTCTGACAAGCATTCAAAGACCATCATTTGTCATGAGTAGCTTCTCAACTCGCCGATCGGAGTCGGCAAAAACTGTAGGTCCCTTCCATTCGTGCAGAAATATAACACGCATACACAAATGGTTGTGAGAAGTAGGCCCTGGTTCACTGCAAACTGTAGCGCCACGTAAAGAAGAAGAAGATTTAAACACGTCTTAGAAGTAAAAAAGTTAAAAGGGGGCTCTGGAAAGATGTTGAACCAAACGGATCGAAAACTTTGAAAAAGAGGGATATTCTATCAAAAAAGTTGCAAAACTTTTGAGCCGCAGTGGTACAGTTGTTCAGACTATTCATTCATTCATTCTTTAAAGGATCCAGAAAAAGTTATGCACCTGGAAGAAAAATTAGGCGGGCTCTACCTACTAAGAGAAGCGTCAAATTCTATAGCAATAACACGGGAAATCGCGGTGGACAGAAAACTAAGGACTTGCCAGCGTATGTTAGCTGAAGTGAAACATCATCAAAGATAGCGTTTGAAGAGAAAACCCGTTCTTCAACAACGTCATCGAAACGCCCGTTGGACGTTTATCAAAAATCATTTGAGATGGAAGAAAACTTAAAGAATTGTCATCTTCACCAGTGCGAAACGATTTTGTCTTGATGGACCTGACGTATCTCGTCATTATTATTTTCATGAGCTTTTTTTTTAAAACGACGACAAGAATGCGGCAGTAGAGTCACGATTTGGGCAGGAACATCATACCAAGATAAGACCGCTTCGTAAACGGCAGGATGAAAAGTGACGACTACCTTAAGATCATAGTCGAAGAGATCGTGCATCTCGTTCGCGTTCCATATTATATGCGTTTTATAAATATTTTTGTAAATATATTTAAAATGCTCATAGAATTTGAATAATAATTATAATGCGTTCAAAGATACATTTAAAAAAGTGTAATATCGTAGATAAGATCGTTTTTTAAGAGCTATGGGATTTAAAATTGAAATAAAACAGACACAAGTTGGACAAATGAGCCGACGTTTTTTAATTTAGATAATTGTATGGCAAATTGATGGAAACTGATTTTGGGCATATGGTTACTATGGGAGCGTCTCAGGGTCTGCAACCTGGAGTTCCAATTTTCGAGCATTTGAGACCGTATCTCACAAATGATGAGCTCGATGTTGGATTCCAGTGCTGTCCCCATGCCATCGACTAGCGACTTCAAATATACACATACAGAAAATAGTCACACAATCTCGGAGGCTAGCCCACAGGTCAATTTTTGGAGATAATGTTGTCATAGAACACTTCCTTCAATAACTAGATGGTCGCATGGCATGTCGCACCATTTTGTTAAAACCAAATTTTCTGCACACTATGTCCACGCACTTTTGAAAACAAAAAATTGTTGATCATGTCTCCGTGTCGGGCACCATTGCCGGTGACATTTCGATTTTCTTTTTTGAAGAAGCCCCGATGAAACCGCACCAAAGTGCATTTTCCAAGGTGCGTCAGTAGCTGGTGGATCACTTTTAGATGCTCCACGCTCCAAATGCAACAATTTAACTTATTAGCAATGCCACTGAGACAGAAGATTAAATCTTCGTTAAATGCTTCTTGCTCAAAACTTCATATTTGTCACTTAACACCTTCCATTCTAAACGCTTTATTTATAAACGCTGCTCAGGAGTAAGACTTTCTATGATAATTTTCCAAACAATACCGCATAAAAAAGATTGTGTCAGCTGTCAGATTAACTATCACCTGCCTGAGTGTTGCCATTTTGAAAAGATAAATCGGCTCTGCTTTAACATCAAAAAATGGCATCTCGTCGGAAATCCAACGAAGGATTACTCTTGCAAATCGCTGTTGCTTTGAGCTATGAAGGTAGACAATTGAGAAGTAAAGTCCTCTACTGATTAAGGATACTCTTTATAAGACCCGCTCATCCTAGTCTTGCTGCATGGAGCTGAAGCATGTACATACTTCATCAAAAGCCGATAAAGATATCTGAAGAAAGTGAAAGAAAAATCCTTCGTAAGATATTCGGTCCCGTTTGCGTCGACGGGTTTTGGAGGAGAAGATTCAACCAAGAACTATACGAGCCGTATAGCGACATTGACCTCGTCAAAAAAAAACTGCGCATTGGGCGTTTAAGATGGCTAGAACATGTAGAGACATCAACGCTCCGGCGCGCAGAGTATTTGAATCCAGCCCGGATGGTCAGCGCCGCGTAGGAAGACCAAGCCTAAGGTGGATCGCACAAGTGGAAAAGGACCTCAACCAACTTGAAGTGCGCAACTGGAGGCAGTTGGCTAAGGTCCGAGCTAATTGAAAGGGGTTATTGGTTGAGATCTTGGTTCACCCCGGACTGTAGCGCAACCTGTGAGCGTTTATTACTTCGTAAGAAAAAAGACGTTTACTGTAAACGAATTTTGACTTCAGAGCTATTTCACGTACTTAAACATAATGTTTCGGGCCCTCTTTAGGGAATCGAGTCCGATAAATAAATTTAAATAAAAAAATACAACCCCATCTATTGCTAAGTAACATAAGCATTATTGTGTGAAACAAAAATAAAAAATAAAAATAGACCCACCCAACTTTAAAGTAAAATAGACAAAACTACGGATAACCCCTTCATGAGATTTCGTTTCGTGTCCGCGGCAAATTTATGTTGTTTTTTTTAAATTATTTTCGTTCTCCCAGGTGAGTGGTAACATTTTTCAACGGATGAAATTGTACTCATACTTTCGAAATCCCATTTTTTTTGTCTTTCCATTCCACACCCCCGTAGGAGATTGGTCGCAGACTTTGCTCTACTTTCTTTTTTGTGGAATATTTTTTAGCTTCTGTTTTGCAGGATATGTACTCGTACGTGTACGTATGGAAAAAAAGAAAGAAGAAAACAGAATAATATTGGCAGAAGGCTATAATACAACATACAAACACCATCCAGAGGCAAGCCAATTGCTTGCAAAGCAGGGGCTAAGGGTGCAGCATATCGAGAGTTTTTTTTTGTTCATCTCCTGTACCAATGGTTGGGGGGGAAGGGGAGGTTTTTTTCTTCCTTTTTTGTGTGGCATGGGCAACCCCACTTTCCCGAGAGTGGTTTTTGCAGAAAGTATGGTTTGAGTATTCGGAAATTGGTGGAGTTTGCTTGAATTATGTTCCATCTTTTACTCTTCGTTTTGTTATGTCGATTATTTTACTTTGCATTTTTTTTACGAATTTGTAGCCACCACGTTCGTTAACTCTCCAATTCGGGATGAGTTTTTTTTTTCTCTTCTCATTTAAACTAGGTGAGTGTGTGTTTGTAGAATGGGAGTAGGAAATATAATTTTTTTTTTAAAGGCAATGGAACCAGCCGGTAGCTAACTGATTCTCTCTAGTAGCTCATCAATTCAAAGTTGGGGGATTTTAATATATGCACTTCCGTTTGGAGTTTGGAATTATTTTTCGTTTTTTTTTTTTTTGCCTTTTCTCATTATTTTACCACCACCTTTGCTTGCGCATGTATGATTGTATTCGGTCATCAGTCTCTTCTGTCTATAAAAATGGAGTGAAAATCTTATCCTTTTCCGGTGAAGCCATAGGTGATGGCGAATGGAATAGGTGCGTTGGAATTTTGTATAGGAAAAGGAAAAACTAAAAAAAAAATAAAACCTTTTTGAAGGGAAATGAGGAAAAAGACATCAGTTTCAAAAACAAAAGGATAAGTTTACATGACATTTGTCACGGGTTCTGTTTGAAGTCAAATTAAGCAAAAATTCCATTAAAACTTAAAGTCTGATAAGATAATCCAAATTTGTAGGCTACATATACACTGAGTCCAAAAAGTACAGCAGCACATGCCCGAAATAAATGCTTCAATGAGATCCAAATACAATGATTAAATATAAAAAGAAACATTTCGATGAAAGAGAATCTTTTCTTCTTTATTTCTACCAAATTTCATTTACTTTCACATTATAACTTGAAGTTTATGAACCCAAACGTCCTGTACGGTCGTTTCTGAAGAACAGAAAAATCTCCGTACAGCTACCGTTCCAAGGATCTTACGGTGTTTTCTGTATTATAAGTCATGCTGAAAGTTGCTTTTCGGAAACGATCAATTGTGTTTTTCCCATTTTTGGTTAAAAAAGTGAGTTTTTTTTTTTAATATGGAGGCAAAAAATAACCAAATTCATATCGCAACAAAAATATTGTTTATCTTTCTAAAGGAAAAAGGTAAATCTCTAGCTAAAATTTCAAAAATTGTTAACAAAATGGGTTCTTAGGTGCGATTTGTTATTCAGTTATTACAAAAAAAACAAAACTATAACAAATAAACCAAGACCCTGGACGACCTAGAAAAATGTACCATCGCTTAAGAAGAGAATTATTAGGGTTGTGAACAAGGTTTCGAAGACAAGTGTCTGTGCAGTAGCTGCAAATCTTCAAACAAGTGATGAAATTAATGTTTGTGAATATATAATAAGAAATGTGTAAGCAATTGGTTGAAACGAAATGGTTTTAATGGTCGGGTCAGCAGCAAGAAACCATTCATCAAGAAATAGAACTAGTAAGCCAGATTGCAGTACGCTATTGAGAATATTAACAGGGATAATTCATTTTGAGATACGGTTATATCTAGCTATGACAGTTCATTTAACATTTTTGAATGCGATGGTCGCCGTATGGTGTGGAAAAAGCCCAATACTGAAATAGATATCAAACATTTAGCGACCGCAGTAAAATACGAATATGGATAGGAAATGGACTGGGGTTGCATGGTCTCCTCTGGCGTGGGAAATCTCGTTTTCGTCGATTGCTGAATGGATAAATGTGCAATTCTGAATATACTCAGAGAAAATCTACATTTAAGCACAACTGGCAACAATTTTCTGTTTCCAACCAGATAATGACCCCAAACACACCTCAGGTTTGGTAAGAGATTGGTTACTTGACAATGTTCAAAGGAAGCTGAAACACCCAGCGCAGTCATCTGATTTGAATCCCATCGAGCACTTGTAGAATTACTTAAAATAAAAGTCGCCAGCATTCTATAAGCAATACAAATCAGCCAAAATAATTTTAATGTATGATTGGACTAAAAATGGCCCAGACTTCACATCTAACCTGGTTCATTCCACTTGAAACCATTTAAAAGACATCATTCATAACAGAGTCGGACCAACTACGTATTAATTTGGTATTTTTTCCTCATATTTATTTATATGTTTAAGACAATAGACAATTAACGGAGACTTTTTTGCTTTATTCAAGCACTGAATTTATTAATTGTTTTTTTTTTTTTGTATGTTTATTTTATTAAAATATTGTTTCTTTGTTAACTAACTACTTCGTCAGATGTATTTCTTCAAATTAGGGTGGAACTTTTATCTGAAATCAGTTTGCTTTGATGTTTTTAGGAGTTGTGAAGTAAAAAGTGATACCTGTGCGGAGACTTTTTGAACTCAGTGTATTTAAGAGAGTCAGCCGTAGAAAAGAATATTGCATCCAAAAAGACTCAATCAAAAATTTCACAATTTAAAAAAATTAAATTAAATTAAAATGTGGATAATGTGCATATTATGTGTGTTGCATGTATAAATTGTTGTCTTAATACAATGAATTAAATTATTAGTTTTGTTGTGTTTAACAGTGTAAGAAATGTTTTTCTTTAATATTTTTATTATTTTGTTGAGTTCATCGACAAAAAATTAAACGGTCATAAACTCCAGCAACTAACATCAGCAAAATAATGCTCTGATTCCAGCAACAATAAGCAATTGCTCAGTCACGGCCTACATCAAACATATGACTCACATCAACGGAAGCCGAAACAGCAAAAACAATTAATCAAGCATAAAGCTGAATCAGCCGAAACAGCAGAACCAATTATTATTGACCGTACGGTAAGTAGTAGCAGCAGATTTTGCACGGTCCTCGAGCCGGATGAGCCGGCTAGTTGCTGACAGCCCCCCCCCCCCCACAACCCCCGCCAAAGGCAAGGTTGTGCAAACAAGCAGTAGATTTCACATGGTCCTTCGAGACGGATGAGCCGGCTAGTTACTGACAGCTATCCGCCCACCAGTGGTAAGGTTGCTGCTCAGTTTGACAAAATCTAACAAGCAGTAGATTTTATATGGTACTTCGAGCCGGATGAGCCGGCGACGGATAGTGAGTAGTAATACCGCCAAAAAACGTGTCAAGTGTTTACAAGTGTAAAGTTATTACAAGTGTAACGCTAGTTCACTTCAGCAACAATTGATGAATTGAACAGAATAGCGTTGAACCAAACGCGAATTGAAGAAGAAGTCCATCGATTATAGACCAACTTCAAGAAGGATGGCACATCATCAGAAAAACCGGAGGAGCTGGCTGAAAAAATTAAGTGCCCCGCAAGGCTTATGAAGTTGAACCTTATAACTTCATCCGCATAATTGACAACTTGAATATGAGGCAAAATACAGTTTACCTCAGATTCAAGTTGGGTCAATTAAAGGAATGCTGGACAAAGTTGGCGGCAATAAATGAGGATCTAATGTCATCTCTCAATGAAGCTTATTACGAATACGAGTCTGTGTCCAACAATGAGCTCATCGAGTTGAAGGAGATGTATCAGGATACATACAAGCCGGCTAGTTACTGACAGCTATCCCCCCACTAGTGACAAGGTTGTTGCTCAGTTAAATAAAATCCAACAAGCAGTAGATTTTATAACATACTTAACTTTTTAGGTCACATTCAACACTTACTATTTTTTGACTTGGATATTGCAACAACCTCAATAAACGCAACTGCCCGAAGTTCTAATAGTTGTTTTTATTGAGGTCGTAATGTACATATCTATCTAGGTATCATATCCGGAACAAAGTGACAGCAACGGGTGGAACTAGGTTAGGTTAGTCCAAGTGACTAGATTTCAATTAACTGGGAGACAGTTTTAGTCAATAAAGATCCGGTATATTCAGCAGTACCTATATTTTTTAGATTTTTACTTCCTCTAAAATATATATTTCGAAAGGGATTTTCAACACAAAAAACTTGAGATATTTGCAAAACCGAGAATTTAATCAGATAAGAATTTTTCGTCGCTTAGTATGTACATTTTTGCAGTCAAGACAATGTCGCTTAATACAATGGTTAATGACGCTTTAATCATTGAAATGGTCACAAAAAACGCAAGATTTAAATTATTTTGTCGCTTAGTTCCTTTTTAAGTTTCATTTTAATATTAACAAAGAAGAAAACATTAGAAAATTACCTAAACAACTGCGCAAGCAACTGGCGATAGAGATTGCAAGTAAACGATAGGCCATTCATTCAAATATATTCGAAACAAAGAAATTATGTCTGGACAAAAAATATTTTATGCGACAAAAAATAGACCAACTTCTAACTAGGCCAGTGTTCTAAGCGACAATTTCGGTTAAACTAAACGCCACGTAACAAAATTTTGGTCGGAACATTTTGTTGCATACGACAACTAGCATTACTAACATGGCGCTTAGTATAATTTTTTTGGCGGATAGTACAAATTTCATGGAGCAATACTATTCTACTGGGCAAACTTGTCAGTTACTACAATTTCATTTTCTCTTTAGTTCATTTTGTATACGTGCTAGAGCAGTCAAACCCAGGCCAAAACGTGGCGTTTAGCACAAAATATTAGAACAAATCAAAAAGTCATTTTCAGAAAAAATGTCGTTTAATACATTCTTGCGGGAAGGTATCGATATGTATATTGAAGTTACAGCGTATAGATAAACTTGAAGTTTGGAAATAAAATGAAGATCCTATACCTAACATAATTCTTATCAGCGATAGTGCGCCTGGCAGGGAAAGACAGGGTAGCAATTTTCAATAACCAGATTTTCTGGTTTTAATATTGTCTGCAGCTATGGTTTGATAAAAACTATTTACCACATTTTTGGTGTCTGGTCGGCTTATACTCTGTATAAACGTATGTCGAATGTGGGGGATTTTTAGACACCCCAAGTCCTCCCATTGTACCTTGTGGTCATTGTCAGTTGGCATCTAAATACGCAGACTTTTCGTGGTACACAACGTGCCTACAAACATACATTACATATACTCGTAAAACAAAAACAACAAATAATATTCCTTTCAAACAAGGTCCTCACCCCAACCTAGGACTCTAATGGTCCATTTCGTAAATCAATGACAATGAAACCCTTTATCATTTTAGCTGTCCAAAAGAAAAAAGAAAAACAAAAAGATTAATTTCCAAAATTTATTACAATACAAAAAAAAAATTAAAAATGCGACAAAAATAGAAAAAATTAAAAGAAAAAATAAAAAAGAAACGGATAAAAAAACAAAAATCAAAAAAACAAGACAACTTTTCCGTATATCGATGCGATTCGGTCTGTCGATGCTTTTGTGTGCTTTGAGCGACCATTGTTTCCCTTAATTAATGTTTAATCAGCAGGGCCAAGCGCAAGGAAGAGATACATACACATATGCACGTAACAACACTGTGCAATCACCCCCGAAATGCCACAAATATGTTTCAACCCGTAGACCAAACCGAACCAACCCACCAGGCAAATGCGTTCGCACAACAGAAAAAGCAAGAAAATTATAAAATTACAAAAAACAAAAAAAAAAAACAACTGACATGTTCTTCTTCTTCTTTTTTATTTAAAATAAAAAGTGTTTTCTACCATCCCCATTTCCATCCCTATTCAATCACCTAAATGTGTGCACTACAGGAGAGGACCATTTGCGTTTTACTTCATAATTTTTCTTTGTGGCGGTTGCCCTTTAAAAAAAAAAAGAAAACCGAATCCAGGAGTACTCCGCGGGCCTGGTCAGCGAACAACATATGAATTCGGAGTTCCTGTTTTCGGCGAGCACATACAATGTGTCTCATATAACACGAAAATTTCAAAATAAAAAAAAACCACCCTCGACCCCGACCCCCCCCCCCCCAAAAAAAAAACACAATCACTTCAAACACCGTGCAATTCGAAACACATACGAGGATAATCATAATATTTCGATGGAGGACAATGGTCAATTGAAGAGTTAATGGCAATCGCGCTGCGCCGCGCCTAGCCGAGGGGGTGGTTAACGGAAAGAAAAAGAAACGGCAAAATCACTACCTATTTCGCTGCCGCACCACCACCCGCACAGCACACATGACAGTCAGAGGCACTATGCAAAATTTATTGGTAGCTTATTTTATTTTCTTGATTTTCGCGAAGCGCGACTGTGTGTATTGTGTTTTGTATTATTTTTTTTTTTTTATTTTGGTTAATTTTGTTAGGGGTTGCGATTGCGAGAACGAGAATTGGAATTTTTGGCGATGGCCATCATGATCATGATAGACATTACTCGCCGCGCCGTACATGTGTATTGTGAACTTTCTTGGTTTTGTTTTTTGCTTTGGACACGAAATGAGTTTTCTTTGTTTTAATTTATTTTTTTTTTAAGGTAGCCCTTCAGACTTATACTCCTCTCGTATTATCGTCCTGAAGGGGTGAAATGGAAAGATGAACATTTGATGCATAAAAACAATGCGATTATACCAATGCAATGTGGGGTAGGGGTCTCAAAAAAACGTTTTACATGTGGACCTGTGCAGTCGTATATCTTGTTTTTTTTTTTTGAGATCCATGTGTGCTATGGACATTGAATGAGTCCTTATTGCTTATAGGTGATGTGTTAGGATAAAGATGGTGGAGTTGAGTTAATGGGGTTTTTTTTTTGTGATTTGGGGGAGAAGTTAGCTGATGTTCGTTAAAATCTTTGTTGCTTTCCTTTTTAATGTCTGGATGGCACAATTAAAATTTTAATTGTTATCGATTTGATGCTTTGTCATCTAGAGAATGGCAGTTATTCGTTTGAACAATGTAGATTGAATTGCTGGGTAAATATGCATTTTGAATATTCGAAGTTATGTATTTAGCTAACCAAATTTTAACATATTGGAAGGGAAAATAATTTTTATATTTTTTGCAAAACCTTCACACAGAGGTGGGCTTCAAAAAAGTAAACGGTCTGATTTGTTTCTTCAATAGATGTGGACTATTCCATTGCATACATATGAATGTGTACATACAGTACGACCTCAATAAAAGGAACCCTCGATACGCGCAACTCCCCGATACGCGCATACCGATGTTGACTCAGTAATTGCAACTCTTGAAAAAAGTGACTCGATAAACGCAACTTTTGTTTCATGAATTCTTATTTCCCAATTGTACAATTTTGATAAAAACTTAAAGGTCACTATTACCGATAGTAGATCCTTCTGGGATGACTTAGGAGCTATAACAGACAAGTCGATACACTTCTACACTGATAAATCCAATGATGGTGTAGGAGGAGGTGTTTTCTCAGACAGATTTAAATTCCAATCTCTCCTTCCGCCTCACTGCAGTATTTTCCAAGCAGAGATTATGGTGATTTAAGAAGCACCGCCCTAGACGTAGCTCATCGGTGATAATCTGGGGATACTTCACCTCATCCGGCGTTTCTCCGATTGTCTAAATAAATGGAAAAATGACTGGTGAGATTTATAACGACATCATAAACAATCATTTATATGAAAAATTCGTCGAACATTTTCAACTTGTATGGATCTTTCAACGATATAAACATACAAAGCATTGCTCCAGGATCGTTAAACCTTGGTTGAAGTCCAGCCGCATCCATCTCATTCAGCGGCTAGCTCAAAGTCCCGATTAAAACTCCATAGAAATTTGATGGGGGTGTTATAAAAAGGGTAGTTGCTGCAAAAAAATCTGCAAACAAGGACTCTGTGGCAAATTATTCAACAGGTATGGAACAAGATCACACCCACTTAATGTACAGCCCTGGTCAACGCTACGAACGATAGATGCACCGAATTTATTGGACAAAAAGCTTTACCAACATAGTACTGACGGTAAAAGAGATAGAATATGCATTAATATCTTCCTTCAATAACTAATGTTATTTTAACCATTTTTTTTTAGTAAGTGGCTTAATTATATGTCACCGAGCTCAAAGCGATATAAACAAATCGATGGCCCCAAGTTGGATGCACTAATGTGCCTTTTAGTATACTTTTGTCTGTACGCAAGAAAAAGAAGATGACACTTAAGTGTACCTTAGTATACTCTTCAGTGTATAGATTTCCAGCCACATTAATACTAAGTACACTTAAAATAGTTTTTGATATGTTTTGTTCTGTGTTAAACAGAACTAACATCAAATAGTATATTCAAAAGTTTGAATTAAGCAGTCAAAATAATACAAACTGCAATTTAACATAATAAGCCACAATATTGCAGACCTAACTCCATCTCTAAAAAATTGTATAAAAATTATGAGAGTAACAAAGCATTCAGCTTAAATATCCGTTAATAAACAAAAAAGTTATAGTCAAAAAACTTTAAACGCTTCTCCTAAAAAATAGCAAAAATGCACTTAGTATCTTTTTGCATGGGGCCATCGAAATAACACAAAAACCAAGAAGAATTTAATTTAACAAATACTTATCAACATTCTAGTTTAACTAATTAATCTGAATTTGTTAATAAAACTTTGTTCTAGCGAAAAAAACCGTGATGGTGTTTATGTAGCTTAATTGTATGAGCACAAGTGTATATTCACGAAAGCAATTACCGATTTTATTATTCCCGTACAATTTTTTAGATTTTTAGGTTTGAAACCAATTTTTCTTTTTATTATTCATCCACTATTAACAAATAAATGAGTATGGTTGCGGAAAATTAAATTTGTTTAATGCCTGGAGCTTTCAAATGTCAAACAAATAATAATTTCATCCGTTAATGGCGCCAATGGGTCAGTTGGAATTGTGTGAGCTTTCATCTTCTGCACATTTCATACTTCTTGGCACTTTTGTTCCGATGTAGTTCAGCCATTACACTGCTCAAATGATCATTTCAAAGGCTCTATGAATGAAAGACAAATGTTGTTTTCAATTTGTTTCACTCGGGGATTTACTGTATTTAAAACAATAAAATCTAGACGCGTTGTTGTTACTATTACTACTGCTTCAAGACGATTTATGATGTCGGCAGAAGTTAACTCTTGCCTGCAACATTGCATAGTAAAACTTACCTACACACTCAAAATTTGTATGTTGTGAAAATCAAATCTTAAAGTTGCGAAAATCGGGATTTTTTTTTTTGGATTTGTTGCAAAAAACGAGAAAAGGAGATCCATATACGTTGGTTGCAAATATCGAGGTTTGCAGAAATCGAGGTCGCAAAAATCGAGAGTGCACTGTATCTTTATATACAAATGTATGTATGTACAATTGTACATATGTGGGGAAAATTATTTTATTTGTTTTGCGTAAAAATGGCAAATTAACAAAACGATATAAAAACCAAAAAGAGAAAAATAATATGAAGTATTTCTTCGCACAAACATATCATACACTTTTTATCAACACTGTGCGAGACGGCATCGCAAACAAAACTGCTAAAGGAGCAGCGCCATCTCATTACATCGTTAAGTATCGTAGCTAATTAGACGTCAAAATGCAAATTAGTGAGAGTCTACCACCATGCTAAAGCAAAAAAGCTAAATCAAGAAAACCACCCTAAAGGTAAACTTAACAGAGGAGCGATGAATGGAGGTACATATTCAGGAGAAGATATTTCATTGCATGCAAAGCAAACCCAGCGCTTTCGTGCTCGGTAATAATCTGTCAAAAGTCGAAAGCCGGTACTCTTGTGGACCAAACTAAAAGGTACCTATCCTACATCCTTTCTTTTTAGAAGAACGGTATACTGAAAATATTATTTTTAAGTTTTTAATTGATAAGCAAGTTTACAATTGCATGAAAAATATTCCAGAAATAAAATACGAAGTCGAATGTAAAACCCCTCCTTAGCGTACCTACTCGTAAAAATGTTTGTGTACGTTCCTTCTAATGGCAACCCTCCTGCCACCTAACTAACTACTAATTATAATCGCACGAGTTTCATCGATGAATTCCCCGAAGGTGTTATGCCGGTGTCACCCTCGTCGTCGTGTCCTCGAACGTTGAACACATTAGAAATCGCAACCGTACCGGGTATACGGTAGGTCATACCACTAACTACCCCCTCCGTTCGCTTAATGCTGCCGGCATAATTTCCATTCGTGAAATCCACTTCAGTTTCCTGTTTTTTTTTTTTTGTTTCTGCTATCCGTCCTGTTTCCTGCATATTTAAACGTCTGCGTGCGTTTATCATTCCATATTAACTTGGAGCTGGCAATTTTCTATTCTCGGACTCTGGCGATAGTGCGGTGTGTGACGTACACACGCATTCGTCCCCCTTACTTTTGTTACACATGTGTGTACGTAGGCATGGGCGATGATGATGAAATTTACAGTAATATAATTACATATTATGGATTAAATACGAGTACATATGTACGTATGTACGAGCATGTATACATGCACAAGAGGAAAGGACTTCCACATCGACACCATGTTATTATGCAGAAAATTAAAATTGTTCGGGCAAATAATTAGGTCTAGCGAAGAAGGGTCGAGAATACGAAGCCTTCAAATGCAATATTGTCCTGGTATTGAGTATTTTCCTGTCTGCATACACCCTTACGCTGGTATTTCAATACTTTCGAGTAAACAATAAAAAAGTGTGACGAAGTGTGTTGGGTGCTATACGTAATGCCTAAGGCGGGCGATATGGTAGAGCAGTATGATACCACATGCATGCTTGCATGACTATGGAGTCACATTTACTTAAGTATTCGAAGGAAATCTATCTGTACATTACGTATACATATGTCCGTTTATCTGTGTGCTTGTGCGAAGCAAGGGTACATACATAGATATACAAACGATAGCTATTCGCATAAGACGTAATATTAAAACAGGCAAAACATGGATTAGCATTTCTCATTAATGCAGACTAGAAGCTTAATTGGGGACTCAAAATTTTCCAGAATATGTCGCCTATAGATGGTACATACCACCCCCGTACCCGTACCCTCTTCTTCCTTCGACCGTTCAGCGGGAACCCAACTAGCAAACCGACCAGTCATCCGACGACGTCGACCTACGAAACCGACAGACCAACAAACTGACAACTTTTTACATATACATACATATATGCACACCGGTATAAGATTAAGGACATGCATTTTGAAGAAGAGAGAGAGTGTATCTATGTATATGTGTGTAGGGTTTACAGAGGAATGAAGGACGAAGTAAGGACTGATATGTATCTTGGTGTGATTGCATATTGTATATATTGGTTTTGTAGTCCAGCACTGGACTTCTTCGCAATTAGGTTGTTTGCCTCCCCCTACCACTGCACCGTACCGTGTTAAATATCCTTGCAATTTGAATTTGGGCAGTACGACGTAGTACCTACTCGTATGTATGGAAGTATAAGCGGTGGATGACACTACAGCTACGATGACAAAAACTTAACACTCTATGGGCAGGGGCAACATCTTCAATTGGTTTGGTGGGCCTTGGCTTTGCAATTTCAACGAAAACTTTGTACTTGTGGGCTAAGAAATATTTCGACACCATTATCTCTGGAAATACTATACCAAGAAAATGTACAAAAAAAGGAAAAATTCTATTGAAGTGTTGCCAGGCTAGTAAACTATGAATTTATTTTATTTTAATTTTTTAAGCTTTGACTTTCTAAATATCCGAGGATATTGCACTTACGGAGGTAATATTTTCTAGAAGAAATATATATACAATACTCTGTTCCACAAAAATTGTCAGTACAGGCCTTATGGGGGAGCTTTTTTTCAAACACTGGTGCCTGTACTGTACATGTCTTCACGGCACTTAATTAGAGAAATCGCCATTGAAATAAAATCCAAAGCACTGACTTATACAGGTTTTGTTTTTGTAATTTACCAAAAATTCGCATACATCCCACCACAGCATGTCAGGCCATCTCCACAGTCGGTGGCTGAATGATTATTTGTGGCTGCGAATCGCTGTGTATATAGAAAGAATCAACATCAAACAGTGTTACCATTATTAAGTTAATGCTAATCGTTAATGATTTTTCTGTGGTTTTTGTGAAAGAGCTTTGGGATTTTGTGCTTTGAGAACCAATAAAATTAATTTGAGTATGTGAGGGTATTGCCACATGGCTTTTGTTTTTTCAACTTTCTTATTTTTTTGGTAAAACCGTTAAAATTAATTTTAACGCTTTTTCGATTTTTGTGATTTATAATGAAGGTTATTTGCACGAGATGAGTGTTGGGCGTGGAAACGAATAGTGACATTTTTTTTGTGCTTGGCCTATATCTCGTGAGCTAATCGTTTCTGATATATAACATTGATACACCAAAATACTCGAAAACATGCCCTTTACAACATACCAACATTTCATCAAAATTGAGCTGGTGTCCACTTTGTACACAATTATCTTTTTTCCGTTCAACAAATTGTGTTTTTTTTTTCAAATCAGCCCTACGGGTATTGCTCTCCGATTTGCGGTGATTTTTCGCTATGTGCTATGTGCTATGCTATGTGCAAAAAAATAGCACCAAAGTGAATTTTAAACTTGTCATGCATTTACTTTTTTTATTTTGTTGGGATATGGCATCTATTGTAAAATATCTCTCTCATGTTCAGCTTCATAATGGAAGAACAAGCCTTCTTGAAATTGAAGTTTAAGACAAATAAATCCCCGCTATACGTAATAAAGTCAAATCCGTGGTGTGCAAAAAAAACAGCACTGCGTCATTCTTTAGAAAGTTTTAAATTTGTTAAGCTGCGCTAATCATATTTTTCAGATTAAAATATTTGAAGGCAAGATATTTGAATTATTAAAAATAAATTTTTCATAAAAAAAACGTATCCGCTATCTAGAATGGGTCGCGGTAGACATTGTATCGATGAAAAACGAGAACTAATAAGAAAATTTATTTTTGAAGGAAACACATACAAATTTATGAGAGAACTAGTTGGGTGCTCTAATAAAATGTTTTCAGAGGCAGAACAGCGAATTTGACCCCTGCGATGAACGAAGCATTATAAGATTGACAAAAAAAAAAACCATTCATCACCTCGACTAAAATAAAAGAAGATTTAAATCTAGTGGACACTTCTACAATACGAAGAAAAACCGTTTGCCTGCCAGAGGTACCTGAAAAGCACAGTTGTTGAAGAAGTACCACTTGCAAAAAAAAAAGAAATTTGCAAACGATCATTTACATTGGGCGCACTTCAAATGGCGTCATATCCTATTGACCGATCAGTCCAGAATTGTTTTGTTTAGTACTCCTGGAAGTAGAACACTCGTTCGTAGGCAACAAAACCAGTAGTTTCAGCGAAAATATAACATAGAGACCAATAAGCACGGGTTATGCAAAAATTAACGTTTGGGAATGCTTCTCCTATAATGGTACCGGTTCATGTTTTGGTTCAAACCGGTAATGACTGCTGAAATTTATGTTGACATTACTAGGCAAATCATGCTCTCTTACGCAGAATGGAATATGCCTCTCACGTGGGATCTGCAACAAGACGGCTCAACGGCCCAAATCGTACCAGCAAATTGGCTAAAGAATTGTTCGCAACAAATAAGGTTGAAGTTATGGAATGGCCGGCTTAGTCTCCAGACCTGAATCCCATCGAAAACCTTTGAACTGATGTGAAGAATCAAAACCAAAAAAGATATTCCAGTTATGGGAAGCTGTGCAGGCTGCGTAGAGCGATATTGCACTTGAGCGATGTCAAAGATTAGTCGACTCCATGCCACGACGTTGCGCCGCTGTGATTAAAAATAAAGGTCAGCGACCAAGTATTAGAGTTCTTCATTAGTTTAAAACTAATCAACATTTTGATTTCTTCAAACAATTTATTTTATCTATGAATTTGTATTTTTGGTGCTATTATTTTGCACAGTTTATAATTGACTTTTTTTGTTTAAATGCGTATATATTTTTTATTTTTGGTTATAATGAATGAACTTTTCTATTTCTGAATCACTTAAACTTTGCTTTTAATAAATAAATGAAAAAGAAATCGAAATTCTCATTAGCTTTAAAAATTTTACTTTCATAAGACTTCATAAATCTAACCCCCAAAATCCAAACTTTCCATCTATCAACTGATTGATGGAAATCCCACGGAAATCATACGGGAAGTGTTTATTCTTTTGGGTATAATATTTTTTTTGATTTGTTTTTTTTTTTAATTGTTAAAATTTGTAAAGTGACTGATTCGTCACTGCTCCAGGAAATTCTCTTTCATTTGACACCTCATTTGTTAAGATTGGGTAAGTATGAGAGCCGCAAATGGTACCTAAAAATGGTACATGAAGTCAAGAAACTAACTGTGAAATAAAGATCCAGAAGGAGAAAATACGAATAAAAATAAGACCAAAAACATATTTGCACTGGCGTTAAGAAATGACACTTATAGAGTCAAGAGTGATTTTTAGCGGAGGAGTTGCACTGTTAACCGAGTTCTCACTGCAGCTGGTCGATGAAGATAAAGGTCACTCCAATGGCACAGATGAGAAGACTAGCAAAACAATGGGTAATACACTTAAAGCAATGATTGATAAGGGTCTCTTAGGCTAAGTCCTCCGTACTATAGAATCCTCCGCAGATGTCAACCTTAATATGTTTCTTTCAACGTTAATTGGTTGAAATGGTTGAACATTTTGATGCCTCCTCAACCAGAGCTAAGTGAAAGTAGAGTGGGATGGTGAAAGCGGATATCGAAAGCACGCAAATTAGTCTGCCGGTGATGCCTGGCGCTTTAGAAATAAACAAAAGTCTCTGCATTTCTTCGACTACCAAGCAATATCAACAGAGCCTGACCAAAAGCGGCCTTTTTGATGTGTAAGCATCTAAGCTCACGTTAACAAAATTTCTAGTGGAGTAACTCTGTGATTTCGGGGACGGAATTCCGAACGGTTACGAAATTTGGAACTCAAATTTCATAGCAGCGCGATGAAATATGGATATAGTGATTGCTTATGTTCTTGGTCAACTTTAATACATTACTTTTTATCCCGGAAAATGGCATGGTTTTCAGAAAATAGTGAAAATACTACATATTGGAAGGGAAAATTATAGTTATACAGACCTAACTCAATAATGGCTTATCGGATTGAAAAACAAAAAAATAGGTGAAATTAGTAAATTTGTCCCTGATTCATTTGAGATATAAAACATCCTCCTGCGTTGTCCTGAGGCTGAGCAATGTTCAAAACCATTATTCAAAGCATCGCCCATAATTTTCTTTCAGTGGAGACAGTGCCCAGTCGTGGATGGCATGCATTCCAAAACTAGTTCTAGAAGTACTTCTAGGGAGTCGGAACTACTTCTCAACTCGATTACAGCACATGTAAAAAAGGCATTACATTTAGCTTTGCATGTCATAGGACGGAATTTAATTTATAATTTATTTCTGCTTAGTACAAGCCAATACAAAAAAAAAAACTAATACAAATTAATAATAATACAAATTAATAATAATACAAATTAATAATACTACAAATTAATAATAATACAAACTAATATAAACTAAGAACTAAAATTAAATAAGAACAATAAGAAATATAACAATTAGAAGCAAGAGAATGATTTACATCTAAGAAAGGGAGGGGAATTAGGTTGAGTAGAGGGAGTTTCTCAGCGTAAGCCTGCTGCATTGAAAATCAAATGACCTATGCATACGATTTGCCGTGCGGAGCATTCTAGATATAGGCTCGTTATACCCATAATTGGTACGGTGGAGATTAACGCGGAAGAGTGGGAAAGATCTGAGGTTGCGTGGGTTTGTGTTCAGGGAAATGGTATGAAGGAGCGTGGGACTGTCAATGTTACCGGTTAGTAGCTGATGGATGAAGAGTGTGTCCGCTACGAGACGACGTTTCTCGAGTGATTGCATATTGATCAGTTTTAAACGATTCTCGTATGGGGGTAGGTTATACCTATCGTTCCATTGAAGGCCTCGTAGCGCAAAACGAATGAATCTGCGTTGAATCGCTTCGATTCTGGATGAATGGGTGACTTGGTAGGGCGACCATACTTGGCTAGCATATTCAAGAATAGGCCTAACGAAAGTGACGTAGAGAGCATTCGTGACGTAGGGGTTTGAGAATTCCTTAGACCAACGTTTTATGAAGCCTAGCATAGAGTTGGCTCTGCTAATGATTTTGTCTATATGGCAGCGAAAATTAAGTTGTTGGTCACATATAACACCCAAATCGCGCATTTGTGAAACAGGGGGGACAAGTTCGACACCGATGAAATATGAACGATTGACTGTTGGATGAAGTTTACGGGAGTAGGTTATGGTCTGACATTTGCTAACATTAAGCTCAAGGAAATTTTTTTGGCACCAAAATGCAAAGTTGTTCAGGTCGTCTTGTAGTGGATAAGAGTCAGTGGGGTTTGATATACGTCTGTAGATTTTCATGTCGTCAGCATAGATGGAAATAGAAGACTTTTTGATGATGCATTCAACGTCATTGATTGTGAGTATGAAGATAAGTGGGCCCAAGTGGCTGCCTTGGGGAACTCCGGAAGTGGCTGGAAAGGGATCGGATACAGAGGATCTAAAAAGTACAATGTATTGACGCGCTTCGAGGTATGATTTAATCCACGCAATAAATCCTGGTTGAAAGCCCAGAGCTTTAAGTTTAAAAAGAACTATAGAGTGAGAGATTTTGTCGAAAGCTTTACTGAAGTCGGTGGCAATTACGTCGACTTCATAGCCATCTTCCAATGTGCACAGAGTTGTCGACACGAATTCTATTAAGTTTGTGGAGGTTGATCTACATTTAAGAAAACCGTGCTGATAAGGAGAAATGATGGACTTGCAGTGGAAGGACATTGTATCGTAAATGATACTTTCGAAGAGTTTGGGTATACAGGAGAGTTTGGCTATGGGGCGGTAGTTAGAAATTTCGTTCTTGGGGCCTTTTTTGTGTAGGGGGATAATATAAGCAGTCTTCCAGAGCATTGGAAAGACACCGTGGGTGATAGAAAGTTGAAAAATAGTAGTGAGGGGTTGGGCCAAATGTTCGATGTATTTTTTTAAAATAATGGAAGGCAGACCATCAGATCCAGCAGAGTAGTCACACTTGAGTTTATTTATTTTTTCTACAACATGTTCAACGCGAATGTCAAATGATGCTAGAGAAGTTTGAGGGCAGTTTCTCATGTGAGAAAAGTATTCGGAAGCAGGTACTGAGACATGGTTGGTAAACGATTGGCTAAAGAAAAGAGCAAAAAGATTAGAGATTATTCTAGGGTTGTTCGATGAAGAGTCAGAAAGTTTCAGAGTGGATGGATAGTTGTCGGATTTTTTTTTGGTATTAATGAAGCGAAAAAAGCGCTTTGGGTCGGAGATGAGGTTGGATTCCATTCGCAATAGGTAATCGTGATATAGAGAGTTGCAGAGATCCGAGAAGATTGTAAATATATGCGTCAAGATAGTTAATATTGTCAGAGTCAGAGCGAGAAGTAAGATATGTTCGCCAGAGCTTATTTCTTCTATTACGAAGCGAGCGTAGCTCTTTGGTATACCAAGGTGGAGAGGAGGAGGGATTTTTTTGAGGTACAAAAGGGACGGATTGTGTAAGGCAGTTGAAAACTTTGTCGTAAAATATTTGAACAGCGTTCTCAATATTTGTCTGTGCGTTAAAATTGAAATTAGTGTTACGTAAGAGGGTGCGTTTAGTTTCAGAAAATCCGCTTTCCGGAAGTTGAAGCTATAGGAGTTCTCAGAGTATAGAGTTTTATTGTCGTTGAGATAGGAAAAAGTAAGGGACAGAGGTGGGTGGTAGCGGTCTAAATTAGAAAGAAGATGGTTAGGAAGCGATCGCCTCTCCACTCTGCAATACCCAGAAGCTGTCTCAGAAGTACTTCTCAAACACATTCGAAAAAGTCAACGTAGAAGTACTTCTCGAACACATTACGAGGAAGTAGTACATTCATGCTTTTTTTGCACTTTCCACTCATTTTCATAAGTTTCAAAAAAATTTCTATTTTTTGGGTAATTTTTTCTCAGTTGAAAATCTGTGAATTAGAGTTTCATAAAAAATCATTTTACATAGCATATAGGACGTTGCAGAGCATAGTTTGAGCCGAGAACTTAGCACTTTCGCACTTAAAATCTTAAATCAAATGTTTGCGATTGGCATTGGTTAACAAACAAACGTAATTCTAAATGCGACAACCAGGCGACAGTCATAAACAACGCGGTGAGATCATTTTACAAAAAAGTACACATACTTGCTGAGTCCTTTCTTGCCGCATTACCTCGCATTCGTACTGTAATGCCCTCAACTTTTCTTAAGAATAGACCAATTCTATTCTGCATTACTCTTCACTAGTTCGGTAATGCCTTCCATTTCACTAGTTCGGTAATGCCTTTCATTTCACTAGTTTTAGGTTCAATGAACGGTATTGCATTATGGAAGGACTTCTTTTATAATTGAAACATTTCATTGCCTGTAATGCGGCCTAATTCTTGAGGCCTAATTCTATGCTCACTACTTCTAGAAGTAGTTCCAGAGGTAAGGCCTTGCAGAACCGCGACTGGGTTGTTCCAAAAAATAAGATCTACTTTTCGTGATAGAGATCCTGATAAATATTAAGATTAAGTGTAAACAAATTGTTTATATTTGTAAAAACAGAGTTCATTTCGTCATTGCTCCAAGACATAATTTTCTTTATTATGTTCTTTCCTTATTTGTGAATGCACGTTGAAATAATGTTTTTCCGTAATAACTTTATTCATAGCTTTTTTTCAAAATTATTTTGTTAGAATCATTGAAATCGGTGCAGAAATAAACTCTCAGGAGCAATGGAGTCGATTCGATGAGTATACATATGTGCGATTGGCTTGAATTTTATCGAACATAAACTAGTTATAATTTACTTTCTTTCGAATAAAGTGGAGCTACACACCCCATCTGCGTGATGTTTACACATAGCTCGGGACTGTTGGATACAGTCGCTTAATTTTTTTTTAATCCGAGGCCGAAATTGAAACTTACTGAATTACGATATGGCATATGGCATCAAAATACCGAAAGGGTTAAAAAGGCTCACAGAGTACTTTTGTTATTAAAAAACCTCAGAGAATCGGTCATAGATCTCAATGCAACCGAGGAAACCTTGCATCATCTTTTAGGGAACTTTAATCACAATCGTCTAACGAAGTACAAGCTTTCTCAAAGACACTGACTCGACTTGTTGTTTTGTAAGTCGCTTTGTAGTTTGTAGTCAGGCTTATCATACTTATAGGTTACATTCACCAAATAAGTAGCCGACTAGGTTAGATTAGGGCAGTCAATTGATGCTCTTCGACTTTTAGGTCAGTGCTCTCTCTGTTAAGTCTATTGTGAGTTGTGACCAATTTTGATTAGCATTAGAACACATGTTAATTCCAAAGGAGTTTGCTGTCTACACCTTTCATATTCCTTATTTTTGTCTTCCTTATGATGACGGTTTCGACTATTTGCGAAGAGTAACAAAGAGTTTCAAATATTTTCATAGTGCTATTGGTGGGGGTTGATGTTTAGACCTATTGACAGATATTGCTGCTGGATATGATACTGCCATTGAACTGATTTTGAAACACAGTTTATCCCCTAGAGACTCCACTGCAAGTATGTATACACTAGCATCAGTTAATTTTAGCCTGGTAACATTCCCAGTGGCTATTCGAATTTGCCGCTAGGAAAATTTTCACTCTGAAGTCTTCTTTCGTTCGTGTCACTCGCCTTCTTAGCATCGTCAAAGTCTTTTGCTGCCGCAAATCAGTTTTGCCATCTTCATGTGTTTGTTCTTCTTTACCTTCCACAGTAAATTGTCTGTAATGAGACCTTCGGATAACCTATAAAATGTGCCACCCCCACTTATCACCCCCAACCCCCCACTACCAAATTAGTCCCGTACTCGTACATCGCATAACGTTCTCCTGAAATGCAACATTAATTTGTCTATACGATCCGATGTTGTTATATCCATCTGCTATGCTACTGGTAAGCCTCCCCAATATCTCGGCATGTACGAGTATGCACTGCAACCCATGCAATCGCACTACCCTACCCAGTCCCCACCAGTTAGTCTCATTTTGGAAGTTTTAAGGCGGTTAGTTGGTTCTACAACAAACTGAATGAGATTTTCGGAATGAAGCATGGATATGTAGAATAATAGTTGGGTCCGAGATGTTGGAAATTATATCTGAGTAGCATGGAGGTAGTTGGATGCAAAGACTACCAAACACAGATAGTGTAAAACTCCACAGAAACGTCCCTGTGTACGACATTTTCATTTCACTCAGGTGGTGGTGATGGTGGTGCTGTAGTGATGGTGATGGTGATGGTAGTCCTGGTAAAACAAATGGTGATGGTGGTCTAATGTGGTGTACAAGGGTGGCATAGAAGAGGTTGGTTACAGTAAGTTACCACCGAAAATTGCATCAAGCATTCACTTTTCGGGTAAAAACAGATCTGTGCCAATATCTCTCCTTTTGGGCCGAGCTGGAGGGTGGAGAAAATTTCCTCATTTCAATGTGGAACGAGCGTGGAGAGCGCCAGGATACACTTCTATGTCGTTCAATGTTTGAGTGTTGTTATGCATAAATTAGAATTAATGCAGACGTCCGAATCGCAAATTCAAGTAAATTAAATTGCATATAATGTCTGTTCCATTGTGTGTGGACTCTTAAGGATGTGTACGTACGAAAACCTTGCAATTTCACCACCACCACCACCAGTACCCCCAAACTTGTATTGAAAAATCCGCTCCGACATTTGCAGCCTCTCCCTTTTGTAATCTAAGTGCATTGGAGATTAAGAGCGTTCTTCTTCGTCGTAGTAGTCGTCGTCGTCCTCATTTTTGGAAACGGTAAATTGTTCGTTCATACGAGTATGCGTGTCGGTGTATGTGTGTGTAGAGTGCGTATATTATCATGCGTGGGTGCAAAATAAATGTTCATAATTTCTTATGCATGAGTGTATGTGTGTGTGTAGACGACAACGTGACATGTGCATGGATGCGATATACTCGTACAAGGCAAACTTGTAATAGATGAGGTGCAGTTCGTCTCTGACTTTACGCTTAGTTACGGAGTTGTCCTAGTGAAGGACATTTCATCTTACTAATCACTAACAGAAAATTAAATCAGAAATTATAATTTTACATCTATGTACATACAATACGAGCATTTGGCACGTAAGAGGACGAACAGAAGACCAACAGAAGGCTGAGAGAAAGGATGTTGTGCTTTTACATAATGCTTTTGGAAGGTGGGGGGGGAGTAAAATTATAATCTTACAACAACTGTCATTATAATTAGATGCAGCAAGTGTTAACAAATTCTACTCTAACGGTACAGCGTTATCTATGTGTACATGAAAGAAAGACATCATGCATATGAACATGCGTGTATGTATAATTTCGTTGGTGTAATTGTAAAAGGATGTTAGAACCGGCTGGGGTGGGAGGAGTGTATGGTAACACAATGACGTTTAGCCGGACGCTGAGGAGTTATACGATGATTTTCAATGTTGTATGCAAATTTTGTTTTAACTAAGGAAACAGGATGACTGATGGTTGAGTTCGAAAAGCTGTACCCTTCATGCAGATGAACATGTATCTCTACAGGAAGCTGCTCACAGGAAGTGTTCGAAAGAAGGTAAACGCATAATATCTCGGGTTATGTACATCTGCATTGTTGGTATTGATTTCTTTTTTTTTTAAGTAAAGTAAGCAAAGCCTATTGAACAGTTTAAAGGGCAAGTTAAATTTCACTCAGCTAATGTTTTGAGTGAAAATCACACTCAAGCGCTTTCAGAGTGGCTAAAATCGTAAATGACCCCTTAATCAGATGAAGAGTTGTTCTTTTAATCTTCATTCTTTATTTTTCATAGATGGCTCCAAAATAAAACCGAGATAAGTGACTAATTGCGTCACTTATAATAACACTCGGAAGTGCGTGGTGGCATTATTTTGTCTATAAGATAATGTTAAGAAAAATAAAAACTTATTGTTGACATAAGATTCGGGTTATTAAAAAAGGTACCGCAAATTTGATGAGGGCTCTACAGGAGGTAAAGTTTATATGCCGCCTTATCATTCTATTGTAAAGAATTTGAAGAAGAGATGAAGTAGCAGATTAAATTATCTCTTTAGAGCTTCGACTACTTTGAAAGTTTTTCCAGAATTCTTGAACTCCTTCAATTTATGTAAAACGATACAAATTTTTAACTTGTGTCCACTGTTGCAAAGTCTGGTTTTAGGTTTAATTTGATCAAAACGACATTGAAGTTAAATTCATCTCAAAAACACTTTAAATGGTAAACAGAATTAAGCAAAATCTGAACCTTAACCAACGAATAACGACAAATCGAAACACAATATCAAGGTCAAGCCAAAAATAACACATGAATAGAACAGTGAGCAAGTGATCAGAAGAAAATATTAAGCGTAAAAAAAGATTTGAAAAAAGAAATTTAACACTAAAACCGCTGATTTGGCAACGTTGCTTAAGTCACAAACAAATACCGGAAAAAAATCAGATAGGCTTACTATTGCTAGACGAAGCTGAAGAGATCAGCTATACAACCATTTTCTTCAATTAATAAACTATTGGTAAAGCACCTGATCGACGAATGGGTCGAACACCTGAGGTTGGGTTTTTTTTTTAGACTAATTTTTCAAAATGTAGAGATATTTTGGAAATGCAAGCAATTAAGTCGTCTTCCTATTCCACCCTGTTTCTGGACTTCGTCTTTTTGTTCAGCATTAAAGAAAACATAAGCTCAGAAAGGTAGGATGTAGCAAACGGTACTAAACTACCTTTCTGTGCTTATGTTTTCTTTAATGCTTTTATTAGTACTACTAATAACCTGAAAGGTCCCTTATAAGATCTGGGTACTTCTTTTCATCCAGAAATCATCTATCCTCTGCGATTGAAACCGCATTTTCGGCATTACGTCTGCAGAAAGCTCAATCAGCTTTCCTTTACTTACATATTAACGTCAGCTGAATGTATGGATATATCAGAAAAAGGATTTAATATCCACCTTCGCTTATTGTCGAATTCAGATTCGTCAGGAAAGTAGGTTATTGGCCGATTTTGTAAGGTTTCTATTAGGGATATAAGCACCAACTTACTTACTAAGTTGGCGCTACAGCTCGAGGTGAACCGGGGCCTGCTTCTCGCAACCATTTGTGTGTGCGTGTTATATTTTTGCACGAATGGAAGGGACCTACAGTTTTTTGCCGACTCCGAACAGCGAGTTGAGAAGCAAATGAATGTGACAAATGATACTCTTTGATGCTTGTCAGAAATTCGAAAGAGGTGGCACTGTGAAAAAAATCTTTTAGGTGTTAGACCCGGCCAGGAGTTGAACCCGGGCAGCATTGCGTAGTCCAGCGCACTAACCACCACGGCCACGGCCGATTCAAACACCATTTTTTGTAGAGAAGTGATCCGTAACGAAATTTTTCGTATTGTGAGGCACAACATGACAAATGCGCAATATAATTACCATTATGTGAATAATGAAAACTGTAGGACGCATACTTTAGCGACATTTACGGCCATATTATTCATTCCGGGTGCAAATCAAATTTGCATTCATTTTAAACCCGATCTTAAGCCTGCATTTTTTAGACCCGAACATTTAAACATTCATAATTTTCGCTCAAAAACGTTAAATAAACCCGATGGGTTAAAAATTCATTTAACCCGTGTTTAACCCGATTAAGCCCACGCATTGTCAAATTAGACATAAAATGACAAATGCCAGTTAAAATTAATTAAAAAGTAAGATTTTTTTTTAAAACTAAGAAACAGAGTGTTTGTATCTGTGTTTTGTGTTTTCTGCATTTTATATTGAAAATGAAAGGTAAAGTAAACGACGTGGACAAAGAAAACAGCAGCAGTGATTGAAGCAGCCCAAAATAAAGCAAATGAAAAAAATTCATTTCCGAAATGGAAACTTCACATGTCAATAGCCTGGAGACACTCGAATGTCAGTGTGTCATTCAATGCCTTTCCCTGTGTCGTGATAAGTGTTTCGTTCAATCGCGGTTCTTTCTCTTTCATTCATAAAAAGCAAAGAACAGGAAAAGAACTTCGGGATCGGGCGAGTAACATCCGCTAGGACCTCTATAAAATGTCGAGATTCCAAATAGAATCGACCCTAGCAACTGGCGGTGCTCACCGTCCACCGCGCAAATGGCCGTCTTCATTTGATCATTCGGAGGTGGTCGGTTAGGTATGGAAGGGGGTGTGATTTTTCGAGCAATTATTTGTCACACCTCTTAGTTTGGGAGTAAATTCTCTTTTTTTACGAAATCGTTATCCATTTTTTGCCCTTGATTCAGTTCAAATGTATTCGGATTTAAAATGTATTTTAAAATTTTTTCGGGTTGAATTGCGGGTTAAACGCGTAAATATTATGGATTTGGGTTTGTAATTTTTAACCCGGGTTAAGGTGAGTGAATAATATGGTCGATAACTCGACCCCATAGTATTGGCCCATATTGTGAGTGTCGATCAACGATCGTCACGACAATTGTCGATTGCGTCGATTGATTCGCACAAAACTCTTTCACATTTCTAAAAAAAAGCATCGACTAGAAACTTGTGATCGACTATAGGCGACTGTCAAATTGACAAATATCGATCACAATCACAATATACAGTACCAAAATCAGCACTCGACGATCGATAGTTGTCGCTTATCGATCGTTGATCGACACTCGAAATAGGGGCCATTATTTACGGTGCGAGTTTGCAAGTTTTGCACATTTGTTTCTTATTTTAATTTCAAAGGGGGTCGCTAAGTTGTTTTATGTGCTCAAGGGGGTCGTTATTCTGGAAAGATTGAAAAACACTGCTGTAGACTATGTGTATGGAGGACTATGTCCGGCAATAGCTGTTACAAGAATGTTTACCGTAGCGTTGAATCACAGCTGAGATATCCAATCCCCTAAGACTCTTTTGGTAAGAAAAATCGTGAAAAAATTGTGGTTTTTTTCATACATCTCCAAAGCACAAACCATAAAACAGATGTGCTGAAAAAGGCATGCAGCAAAATGACAGATTCTTTTATGAAAGGGGACACACGTGTTTATTGCACTCCCATGCCTTGCTGCAAGGCGATTCTATTCATAATTTTGCTACAAACCTCCAATAGAAGAACAGCAAAATAGTACAATATAGTAAAATTTTTGTAATTTTACATTTCACACACATGAGTGACATTTCACCATTTCAAATCCACTGTAAAAGCGCAGATGGATCTGACAATAAAAGAATTATTTTCTTTAATTTAATTATAACGTCTTTCAATTTCCATGGAAAAGACATTTGTTTTTGGAACTCAGTCGTCATATTCGACAGTGACAGCAAACTAATGCAGTGAAATGTCAATGATATACTGCACGTCTGTTTCGCATGCATTGCTGCAAAAGTATTTATTTATTTATTTATTATAATTATATTTATTATAATTATATTATTATATTATTTATTTACATATTTACATATAATATCTTATAGACTACAGAATAATAACATTGAATATAAGTGTAACAATTTAATAATCATAATAATACAAATTTAATTTTAATTTAATCTATTACTTGAGCAGTTATAATATTCAATACTTTAATTTTAAATGCATCCCTACTCAAATTTTGATGAAAATCAATAGAATTACAAACTAAGTTTGATTCTCTTAGGCATCTAGTAAGAGGTTCATTTAGTCCGTAGTTGACTCTGTGAAAGGGTTCACGGAATAGATTACGGAGTCGTAGATCTCTACCAGGAACATACAAATCTATTGATGATAATAGGAATGGACAGTTAATATGGGAATTTAATACATCCCGTATAAAAATTATTGAGAAATACTTGCGGCGTATGTCAAGTTGCTGAAGGCCAATTAATTTACATCTAGATAAGTAGGAAGGCATTCGGATATTCCAATGGAGCCTAAAAATAACAAATCGAGTAAAGCGCTTCTGGATCTTGTCAATCCGAACTGAGTGAATATTGTAGAACGGATTCCAAACAACGCAGCAGTATTCAAGAACTGATCTTACGTAAGAGGAAAAAAGTGTTTTGAGAGTGTAAGGATCAGTAAATTCCTTAGAGTTGCGCTTTATGAAACCGAGCAACAATTAAATCAATATGTAACACAAAACTTAGTTTGGCATCAAACATTATATCGAGATCCTTTTTGGAGGTTATCCTGGTAAGAGAAAGGTCCTCGATTTTATAAGAATAAATAACAGGGGAAAGGATACGGAAAAAAGACATTGTTTGACATTTAGAGACATTCAGATATAGTTTATTACAGTCACACCACTGTGACAACCTCTGTAAGTCTTCTTGAAGTAGAACACTATCAGATTCGGACTTGATGGTTCTGAATATTTTAATATCGTCCGCGAACATAAGGCAATCAGAGTTTTTAAGTATATTTGGAATGTCATTAACAAATATTAGAAAAAACAGGGGACCAAGGTGGCTACCCTGTGGAACGCCAGATGTTGCATGAATAGGTTCAGATAAAATACCGTTTATACGTGTCCGCCCATGTAAATAAGATTTACACCATTGTAGCATGTTAGAATGAAAGCCAATGAGGCTCATTTTTCTTATAAGAGAATCGTGGCTGACTCTGTCAAAGCCCTTGGCAAAGTCAGTGTAAATAACATCGCATTGATAACCATCTTCAATCGATTGTGATACAAGTTTACAGAAAATGGTTAGATTTGATGTCGTAGATCTACCTGACATGAAGCCGTGTTGATTGGGTGAAATGATTTCTTTTAAAAGAAAGCTCAACTTTTTAAAAATAATTTTTTCAAAAAGTTTAGGAATTGACGACATTTTAGATATTGGACGATAGTTACTTACTTCTTGCTTAGGTCCCGATTTATGAATTGGTGTAATAAATGAAACTTTCCAATCGCTAAGAAAAGTACCTCTTTCCAATGAAGCATTAAATAAATGTTTTAATGGTTCTGAAAGAGCAACAGCGCAGTTTTTCAAAACGATAGGTGGAATGCCATCTGGACCAGATTGTACCTCATCTTTCAAAGAGTTAAGGGCAGTCTCAACATCTGAGATACTTAAATATAAGCAACCGATATTAATGGAACTTTCGAATGAAACGCTGGAAGAGCTGTCGTCAGAAGGAGAAGAGGTATAAACCGATTGAAAAAAATTTGCATACAGTTAGAGGTGGTATAACTTCCACGAATAAAAGGCACTTAGTTCCGTTTTGGTGGTAGGTTATAAGCCCTATTTATTATAACAAATATTAAATTATGTTATTACATGTTAATTTTATATTTACATACTTACAATGTATCTCTTGAGGGTTAGACATTTTACGATATCAATTTTGCTTTAATCAAGAATCCAAAGAAAGGAAATAAAAGTCAAGGGGCGCGCAGTTGGCAAAACTGACATGTCAGTCAGTTCAGGCTGGTAGGTACTCTCTTTACTTTACGATAGTCTTTGCATTAGGAGTCGCAGCCACAGTTGTCCACAACACCTACAGTAGAATCCGCTTAGGGCGCTTTTTCACTGTTAACCCTCTATACTCCGATCCCTTCATTCTTACAGGAATTCTAATGAACAAAATGCGGTCAATACGCTCACACAGTGCCGCTCATGCAATGTCGTGTTTTTTTTTTTTTTACTTTATTGGTGTTCTCTCTTTGTTTTGATTTCTGTAAGCTAACGGTGCCACAAACAAACAGTCAGATATGAACGAATACGGAGCATAGTGTCGTTTTTGTGGCAATAAAATAAATTATAAAATGCATTTTTACCTTTATTCTGAACTTATTCTTACTTCTTCACATAATACGTTTTCTGTTGATCCATTGAAGAGCGTCTTAGTCGGATTCTACTGTATTCATACACATTTGTATGTATCGAAGGCGTGCTATCGCTGCTCAAATAGACCAAACATATTTGCACACTCAATTAGAGTCTAAAGGTATGTGGCCTAGAATCAACTTGACTGAAAATGATTCAAGATGAAAATCCAAATTCTAATCAATAATTTACTAAACATGTTTTGCATATTTCAGTTAAATAAAAAACAACAACAATCTCCAGACAGAGGAAAAGAAGAAAAACAAAATATAATCGAAATTGAACCACCTACGTAGATTCCAACTGTCATTGCATTTATAATCAGCCCTACATCTGCCTCAGATTGATTTTGCTAATTTCAATTATTCCTCAAGATAGTTGTTGGTAGCCAAGAGCTGATTTGCATTTGTCAGCGAATCAAAGTACCTACACCGAATGCTCCTTAGAATTACCCAAACGAATTCAAAAAAAAAAAAAAAGAAGAAAAACTTAAACAATTTCATTCCAGCACACGATGTTTTCTTTGACCCTCGTTGCATTTTTAATGAGTTTCGTACTAAACGCTGATAAATGTAATTATGCGCATTTAGTTGGGCAAAACAGAAAATAAATAAAAAGGATTCACTGACTCAACACTGGATAATAAGTACAAAAGTTTTATTTAAAGAAAAGGTAGGTATGTTTATATAGTAATCCCGCCTTCAGTGATACGAAAAAAATGCTATTTTCCAACCAACCACAAATCGATTGGTTAACTTGTTTTTTACTTCTGGCTTCCGAGACGAAGTGGACACAATTATACCAACCAAAATCGGGATGTGGCCACGAAGCTGCAACAAATAAGCAGAAGTTGTTCCTTTTTATCAAACAAAGTTGTAGGTATGTAGTATGTATATAAAAATAAATACGAAAAAAAAAAACAAAGCGAAGCGCACAGAAGAGAACGAAAAGACTTTTGTACATATTTACATTTTATGCAAAATATCCTTTAGCTTGTTTGGTGAATTATCATGATCCCAATTACTGCTGGCCGTATGTTTGACCTCATCTCAGAATTCTGCTGATATTAATTCTTGGGATGTCCAGTTTCAGTGGGAGAAATGCAGTCACGGACCATCGATTTTCTGCATCATATTTTATTACCACTACTTCTGTTGTCCTTAAATTACAAAGTGTGTGTGTGTGTTTTTTTTACTTACATATATTTTGATAAAATTTTCAATTAATTTTTTGTTTACTGTTATTTTTTCTTAAATTTTTATTGAAACTGTTTGTTTTCCGAAAGAAAATGGGACAACAAACGAACTGCCTAGGAGAGATTTCGACGTGAGCGTGTTTGCTTCTTCCGCTCTATAGTCCGTCGTGGACGCTGACGTCATTCAAAGTCTGCCTTCAACTTGCACAGTTCATGGCTGTTGTTATAGAATCTGTGTATCTGTGGTGAAGTTGTCTATCCACCCCGTTTGCTGGCCACCTTGAGTTCTCCGACCTTCAGAGTTTGAGTTCAGCAGACGTCATGAACTAATTCTTCGTTCTTCCTGATGACATGTCCTGCTCAGCGTAAGCGTGTGGGTAGACTCTACAATATCAGATTCAATGTAGAGACGTTTCACTTTATGATTAGTTTAATAAATAGGTTTTTCTATCTGAGTGAGCACCATAATGAGACCAGTGGCCTATTTCACCAAACTACAATTACAATCACAAATTTGTAATAGTAAACTACAATTACAAATTTGTAAATCTAATTTCTGTTTTACAAACTGCAAACATATGTCCAGTAAATTTGTAACAAAGAGGAAATAAATTGTAGAAAATAAAGTTGTAGTTTACAACTACCAAAAAATTACGTTGCACCGCTTATTTGCCAGACTTGTAAACTACAATTTTTTCTCACAATTTTGTAAGAGTCTGACGAGTTAATAGCTATGAATAAGCAAAGCAAAATGTTCGTTGTAAGTTTAATTCGCGATAAAAAAGAAGTATTGTTCGGCAAATTTTCACATATTGTGACACATAATGCCAAAATATTTGAGTGGCAAAAAGTTTATGAGACTATTTCATGGTATTTTAATTGAGAAAAATTGGAAATATTTTCGAGATGTGGTTTGGCATCTATCGACATACGCTGATTAAAACTCATTGGGTGAATCAATATTAATTAGTGTTCCGTGGATACACACATGGCATACCTTTAAAAAAAAACTTGATAAATTTTAAACTATAAATAAATATTTATATACATTCTGTCAAAAAATACGGGGAATTGGTCAGTAAAATACAAAATATTTATTATTCATTCAAATTAATTTTATTTATTGTCTTCAAAGTAGTCTCCTTCCGAAATACCTAATACACTTATGCCAACGAATAATCCAATCATCTAAACATTTTAACATTTTAACATTTTAAACGCATTTTTCGGAACCGAATTCAGTTCTCGCCGCGAATTTTCTTTTATGTCTTATATTGACCGAAAACGGGTGTCTCGAAGTGGTAATTTGAGTTTTGGAAAGATAAAGCTGGAGTCATATCAGCTGAATACGGAGATTATCAGATGATATTTTTTGAGTTTCTGGTAAGATATTCGATCACAATGATAGCCCCACCTAAGAAAATCGAGCACTGTAAACAAATTAAAGGACAGCTGGCTCTCAAACTTCACGGATAGAGGTCAGTTGTGCCAAATTAGCGAAAAAAAAGAATTTTCACAAATCCTTTAAGTGGGTTTTTAAATTATCAATTCCCGGCACTTTTTTGACAGAATGTATTTAGAAAAAAAAAAATTTATCGGCAGTATTATAGAACCGTTCACAGATGTTTTTGTGTTCCTCTGGCCAACGGACTCTATTTTCATAAAAAAACATCAACGATGGCTGTGCAAACAGGATTGACACATCTGTCTACCGTAGATTTAGATATGCCGTGCATGTCTGCTATCCCATGATATTGTTCGCATTTCTAAGCCAGTATAAAACTGTACGAAACTGCTGCCTCGATGTCAAAAAAAGTTATTAGCAATCTGTGTCCAATAATTGTTATTGTTTCCTCTGCCTTTATAGGATTTAGACGAAACTTTTTGTTGAAGGCAAAAGAATCTGAAATTTCGTAGTTTATATCCGACCGATAATTTGTTCATCACCAAAATAAATCAAATATTCACTTGTTTCACTATCGATGCTTCTATGCCTACACCGCAGAGATTTTTACTTTCAAAAAGGGATTTCTATGTACAAAGCACAAATTGTACACGAAATTACAGACGATCTTTCATTTGTAGGATTTTTTCAATAACTGAACAAATTTGTAAAGTACTATCATTTGGTGAAACAGAAAACTACAAAAAATATCAATTTTCACAAATTTGTAACTTGTAAACTACAAAAGAAATTGACTCTTGGTGAAACGAAAACAAAAATATTTCTACAAATTTCCCTTTGTAAACTACAAGCTACAATTTTGTAACACATACCTTTTGTGAAACCGATTTAATCGATATTTCTACAAATTTGTTAAAAAACCACTTGTAAAATACAATTTGTAAGTTGGTGAAATAGGCCACAGAGGTTCATTTGATTTGTCTACTGCGTTAAATTTGTATCCATTGGCTACATTTTAACATGAGTGTGGTAAATAGTATGATATCAAAAATTAAGTCTGCTCTGAGAGTTGCAGGTTAGAGGGAGAGAGTTCTGTGCTCTGGAATTGATTTATGTGTCAATGTTGTTACTGCTTCGCTTAATTTTAGTGACCCTAGTCTGCACTTTTTTCTCCACACAATTTTTAATACACGAAAACGATGGGACAAGTATGTTTACAATGACAAGTAAACGTCCTTTTAATTAGATGGGTCTGACAATGGTATTGCAAAGGAAATTGCCACTCAAGATTATGTGATTTGACGCCTTTGGAGTTGCCCCATTTGGAGCTTTGTTAATTATTTGACCTATTCCAATAAAATAGTAAAAGCTCACGATCTTATAAGCAACGTCATCTAAAAAATAAAACAATTGAATGGGGTAGGGACGTTCCGAAACAAGTAAATATGAGTATATACTCGATACTTTTGTTTCGATCCAAATACTTTTTGTACTCGATACTTTGATTTGAGTAGTAACTTGGTATCGGAGCCAGATTCCAAGTAACAAGTATTTCCAATTCCAAGTATAAATATTTTCATTTAAAAGGGACAGGAACACTTGAATTCCGTTGTTACAACATGTAAAACTTTTAAGTTCTTATAAACTTCTCTTTCCAACATACATACTCAAACGACAGTGAACTCTCTCATAACCGGACACTGACGGTGCCGAGAAATTTGTCCGGTTATGAGAGGTGTTCGGTTATAGGGGAAACAAATAAATTGACATCAACGAAACACAATTAATAGACATATGGTAGTTTTACTTTATAAATGAATTCATTTTTATGTGATAAACACATAAAAATGTGTCAATGGCAATCAAGCTTAAAATTACACATACATACATACACTTAACATACAAACCTATTTAAAAAATGCAACGAAATTTATAAATGTACATAGTTCTTGGATATTCGCGGATAAGACGGTATATGCCCCCATTGGTTAAGGAAATTAGCGGGTCATGTGGGCATTATGCCGTCAAAGCATTTTAGGTATGTTAGGACAAGACGGGATACCCCGACGAGAAATACAGTTTCTATACTTTACTTCCATATTCCGGCATTATTTTGTCCTACCAGAGACAAATTTTCACTTCACTGTGACCAGCGGAATCATTTTTATCTTTATACAAAATTCGCACAAAATAATATAAAATATCTCTCAAAATGTCGGAGATATGCGTGTGTCATTCTAGCGTTCTCCTTTCTTCACCGAAAAAGATGTGTCCACGAGACCGCGAACTAGATAATAACGCAAAGGCACACTTCACAGTTTACATTTTGTTTCGTTTCTTTACAAAGTGTTAAGAAGAGGAAAACAAAACAAAAACAAAAAAAATTATGTAAAAAATTTGCCATACGTAGATGTGTTTTGTCCAGTTAAGAGAGAGAGACATTCTATGGCGGTTACGAAAATTGGTGTCCGTGTCCGGTTATGAGAGAGTCCGGTTATGGGAGGTGTCCGTAAGGAGAGAGTACACTGTATATGAAAAAACAAGGCAACAAAGAAAAAAGAAAAGGGCACCGAATGCCTTCATTCCGTCAGCGCAAACGTTTGCCTACTCTTTTGCCGTTTCATCTGTCATTTCATTTCCACAAAGGTTTTGGTTCTATGTATTCACAATAGATTCGATACGAGTGCATACTCGATACTTTTATACAAAAAAGTGAGTAGTTTCGATACTTTGATTCGATACGAGTAATGAGTAAAAGTATCGATACCATGGCGGTATCGGAACGTCCCTAGATTTATGGGATGGCCTCAGGACCATTTCTTCTGATTTATGGATATGAGTTGATATAAAGCTGGCTTTACACTTTCGTTCTTTTCCCCGGTGTTCGTTGTTAGACGTACGTAGAATAACGAAAGTGTAAATGACAAAACCGGACAACGAACGAATAACGAATAAAAAACGAACACGTACGCAAGAAGTTCCAAGCTGTTTGGAATTTTCGGTGTACATTTTTACCCAAACACTGCAACTGCCATTAATGTATTGTTAACCCTTTTGATACAAAGAGCAAACTGGATCAAAAAATCGTATAATGTGAATGCTTCTTCGTTGTTCGTTGTTCGTTGTATGTTAACCGAGCAATGTACAGCCATTTTAATCGATTCTTACTCAAAGAGTAACTTTCTTGGGACGATCCTTCACAATGTCCTCTTAGATTGGATTATTTCTTATACAAATTAAACCATTCCCTCAAACACGGATTAATATGTAATAACATCAATTTCATGTTTCAACTTTTATATTACAAATTTAATTGATGCACCTGAGTTGGTATTCGCATCGTATTAAGGATTTAACACTTGTGGGGGCACATTATCTACGTAGATTCGAGTAACTGCATGCTTGGGATGCATGAGCCAATTAATCGCATGAATAAATCTCTGTATAGTTTTTATACATATGTACGTATGTATGTACTGTACATTTGTTTGTCTAAACTTTCTTCACTTAAATTTAAATCTTAGCAAGAAATTTACAGAGTAGCATTGGCAGTCGAACTATTTTTTTGTTTGCTGTGAATGTTTACATATAAATATTTACATAATATGTATGTCTTTTACAGATACAGTCGACTCTCGATAAATTGAATTTGTGGGGACCTGGCAAAAAGTTCAAATTATTGAGAGTTTTATTAAACGAAAGTTGTAATTATCGAGAGGAAATAAAAAATATTTCAAATTATCGAGAGCACGCTCATTTTTTTCAAAAATCATTTCATATTTATATGTCGACTAATTACATACATACATCATGGATCACGGTCAAGTGCAATGAACTACGTAGAGAAAAAAATTTATCATTTGTCAATTAAAGTATACAGGTTCGAACAAGCAACTTATTCCTCCTGTATTTTGTTAACGTATTCGTTAGTTCAAAATATCGAAAAGTCGCCTTGTCTACTTCAATTTATAGTGTGTTGTGTGGAAAAAAGCTAGCACAATCGCTTCAAATTAACGAGTGAAGATAAATACATAGGGTTTGTTCAATTTACCGAGAGATTTTCAAGGGACCAAAGAAAAACTTCAATTTAACGAGAGATTCATGTTTTCAAGAGTTTTATTTATAGTCGACTGTATTTTGAATAAAGAAGATTGGCATATTTCGTAGAAAAAGAATTATATTAGAAGACAAAAATAAACAATCATATAAATAGGCGAAGGTAAACAGTTCAACCCCAAACACAACATATTCGCTGGATTTGTTTTTATAAAGCTGTCATCTGGCTGCCGGGCCATTCCTTCCTAGATTTAAGTAAACATTGTGTTTATTGTAAACAATTTGTTAATTCCAAAATAAATCTATCCAGCCAGCACCCTGCTAGGGTTACCAGACGTTCCCCCTTTTTCATACCAAAATGCTGTTTGTCCCCCCTATACAAACCTCTATCCCCCTTATTAAGTAAAATTCAAAAAGAGAAAACATTCAATTTAAAACTGTTAAAATATTTTCATAAAATATTTTTAAAAAGATTCTCTGTAAATACATCCATTTGAAGTTCAAAATCCTTTCAAAGCTAAACCCATCCACTCAATGAACTAATACATAATCACTTCTCGCGCAAAAGTTTTCCTTCATCTGTCAGTTTATGATTTGTGCTGCTATCTGTCCGTTGTCAGTTTTTGTTAACAAATTATTTACAAATTATTTTCGTTTGCGTTTATTATATGCCTAAAATAAAAAAAGAAAGTGTGCATATAATCAGTGCTGGGAAAGGTGTTTCGAGTGGTTAACAAAAAGCAAAGAAGGACCTGAATATGCGGCATGTTTAATTTGCTTTTACTTTTTTACTTCACTTTTTTTACGCTAGTGTTATATTTTTCAAAAATTTTTAATATGCTAACCCTACACCCTGCTTTGGTTAAGGATGGACGAAAGGTGCGGTATGGCGCTATTATGATTCGAAAACCAGAGACGACGCACATTAAGAATCGCCATTAAAAGGTACAGGGAAACCAACCCTGGTCGCCACAGAGTAACTTCTGCAAGGAATGACCGATATTTGGTTCTAGAATGCCTTTGTCATCGTCACTAAATAGCAGTTGAACTGTTTCACAGGCTTCGAACCGTTAGAGAGACAGCTGTCAATGCTCAAACGGTAAGGGTGCGATTAGTGGAAAAAGGCTTGAGAGTAAGAAAACCTGCTCGTGTACTCATGGTACAGCATAATCGACGTCTAATGGAATTTGCTCGCCTTCACCAGGATTGGACAGAGGCCAACTGGGGTCGAATAGCTCTTTTCTCCGATGAGTCCAAGTTTTGTCTGCGCTCACAAGATGGACACAGCAGAGTATGGAGACGATCAGGTGAGAGATACTCTTCGGCAATAGTTGCCCGGCGGAAAAAATTCTGTGGAGGTTCCGCCATAGTGTTAGCAGGAATTTCCATTCGCGGAAAAACCGAGCTGTGCATCGTGGAAGGATCGAAGAACTCTACCCACTTATTACATCAACAACATCCTGGAGGAATAAATATGTGGTTCTATTCGCATCGTTTATTGGGGAAAACTTCTTGCTGTTGTAGGATATTGCTAGACCACGCGTCGGCGTCCCTTTCCAGAGACACTCAGCGGCCTGAGATCTGCTTTGATCGAGAAATAGGGGCAATTTGGACGACGCTACACAGACTATAGATTTGTAAGAACGGGGACTCGTGAAAAACAAAAAATAATGAAAATTTAAAAATGTTGATTTATGAAATTTCAGCAACTCAACTTTGTGTTACCAAAATCGATGTTAATTTGAACTGTTCTATGTTTCCAATCAGCAAATAGTTAGGTACTAGTAGGATTAAGTTCATGTGAATTGAGTTTTATATGAATGGATGTTCATGCTGGTCAAGTTATGTATGTATAAGACAAATGTTCATGAATTGTTTAACAAGACCAATTGGCTAATATTATTTTATTTTTTATTCAAAGACGTAAATATTTTACTGTTTATGATTGATCCACAGCTCTTTATTTTCGACAAATTTTATCCGATCATTGCGACTATAAACTTTACAGTGGGAAGGACTTTCTATAAGCATAAATAACTCCTAGGAGAACACATAAAACATTAATAGATAATTGCTCTTTATAGATAGAGCAACAAAACAAAATCCGTTATTTTTATTTACTAACTAACCAACCGCTGCATATCCCTCCCCCCCAAAGAAATACCATTAAAGCACTAATCAGTCTTAAGTATAAAAGCTGTAATCAAAGACATAGCCATGGAGCAATGCAATTAGCTGTCATTTATATCACCACACTATACACAGATACGAAACTACTGCGACGCCAACGACAACGTAACGAATTGAAACACCCTGTAGCGATATAGCGAACTCATTTAAATCGTATCACCCACCGTTCGCCGCTCTCAAACATACACGTACCTTCACTCTTTACGTCCCCACAATGCCGTCTATATGTATGTACGTCCAACGAAGAATTTCCGAAGGAGCTTACAATATTCTGTGCCACAGATACGTACCTATAGATGCTGGTACTGGTAGTTGGTACCGTCGGTCGTCTATCGAATCTCAATTTACTACCAGAGGTACAGTGCAAAGAGACAAGTTACCCTGATTATAATGCTAAAGTATCAAGTTGTACGTGCATGCGTGTGTGTGTGTGTGTGTGTGCGCGCCTCTTTATATACCAGAGGGTAATTAAAATCCTTTGATTAATATGTAAATTTAATAAGATTTCAACAAGGACCAGGAGGGTGGATAAGGGGGGTATATTAACTCTGAGATTCGAAAGCCTCAAGGCAGGACAATATTCACGAAGGAGACCATAAAGATTACCGCACCACATTCGCCATGGTAATGCGGGCACACAAGATAAACTAAAATGATATTCAACTCATTTCCCAGTGAATATTGAGTGGATTGGAGGATGTGAGTGTGTGGTTTCTGTGTCGTTCGTATCTCTCAAACTGCATGTAGCTAGTTATTGATGGCGGGTAGCGCAACGATCCTCACACATGATGATGTCGCCACTTAATTGTGTAAAAGGCCGTAGCCAAAGTGTTAAGTATTTAGTTTTAACATCAAAATCTCAATTTATGTTTTTTTCTTATCCCGCGCGAGTGTAAAAAAAAAAAAGCGGTTACACTCGAACATTGTATCTCTTCGAATGCGAGCATTGCAATTTATTTGTCTGTACCCGCCTGCGCGTAGTTAATTAATGTTACATATAAATCGACTTATGTATGTATAATTATTTATAAACGCAAAGAAAGTAAAAAAGTTCGTTTTAATATTAAACTATATGGCAGCAAAGAGGATGAAGAAAATAAGTCCAAACTGGATACAAACGAACGCGTACCTTCGATGCATCTTTGTTCAAAATGTATCTGGACTTTAATTATGAAAACTTATCCGGATTAGTATTTGTACACCTGCAAATGGATTTTGTTCTGTCACTTTTTCATTCATTTCAGGTGATCGAACATGTAGGCTCAGTACTTTTGCTATTGTGAACAGAAGCTGTGGGTTGCGTGTTTGTTTGCTGAAGGTTGTCAGCATCTACTGAAGGGTTTAAGTTTCAGTTTCATACACAAAGAAAACACGAATATTTTGGCTCTGTTTCATCAATAACTGCACGGATATTGCATTTGAAAGCTTTTATTTACTAGGGAAGCATTGGCATAAACGTTCTCCTTCACATGGCCCCAAAGATGTGCCATTCCGAGGAAATAACTCAGCCAGGCAACTTTTCTCGCAAAAGATAAATATTTTCGGCACTTGTGTAGCGAAACGCTTTCTTGTTGGAAATAAAAGTCGCCACCATCAGCAGCTTCTTGGTCTGTCATAAAAATTACTTGTTCATGGTTTGTTGGCGCAATCTATTCCCGCTTTATTTTAGTACAGATAAGATCCAATGATGATGCAGGTGTAAACACGGAAGGCACTATCTTTCACAAATCTGTCCAGCTACTGGGATACGCGGACGACAGCGATATCATTGGTCGCTCCCAGTGCGCCACTTTTACGGCAGTTGAAGAACAGGCGAAACGAGTTGACCTTGAAGTGAATGATGACAAAACCAAGTACATATTGTCAACAAACAAAGAAACATCTGTCCACCGCCTAGGATAAAACGTACCTTTTGGCAGCAGTAACTTCGAAGTGGTTAAGGAGTTTACCTACCTCGGAGTAAACATCAACTCCACGAATGACACCTTAGTGGAGATTCGACGAACACTTACCCTAGAAAACCGCTGCTACTTCGGTTTGGCAAAACAAATGGGCTCAAAACTCCTAACTCGGAAGACGAAATGCAAGCTCTACAAAACATTGATCCTGCCAGTTCTGCTATATGGAGCCTAGTGTTGGACGATATACAGGAAAGCAGAGCCGATTTTAAACAGTTTCGATAGAAAAATTCTTCGTCGGATGTTCGGTCCCGTATGCGAGGAGGGCAATTGAAGGAGAAGATACAACCGCGAACTCTATTAGCTATACCAAGACGGTAGTACGAAAAGCCAAAACACTTCGACTACACTGGCTCGGCTACATCGAGCGAATGGACAACAATGATCCAGCAAAGAGGATCTACGACTCACAGCCCCCAGGTTCGAGACGACAAGGAAGACCCAAAATCCGGTTTAAGGACCAAGCTACTGCGGATGCCAGTGCGCTTGGTCTCTACAACGGGAAGCAGCGGAGCGTTTTTAAGACTCGATACGTTGAATTTGTCTATGAAGTACTCTATAAGTTATATATACTCTATAATATATATATATGTAGGAAGTAGGATAGGATAGGATAGGATTATATATTAGTAGGATAGGATAGGATAGGATAGGATAGGATAGGATAGGATAGGATAGGATAGGATAGGATAGGATAGGATAGGATAGGATAGGATAGGATAGGATAGGATAGGATAGGATAGGATAGGATAGGATAGGATAGGATAGGATAGGATAGGATAGGATAGGATAGGATAGGATAGGATAGGATAGGATAGGATAGGATAGGATAGGATAGGATAGGATAGGATAGGATAGGATAGGATAGGATAGGATAGGATAGGATAGGATAGGATAGGATAGGATAGGATAGGATAGGATAGGATAGGATAGGATAGGATAGGATAGGATAGGATAGGATAGGATAGGATAGGATAGGATAGGATAGGATAGGATAGGATAGGATAGGATAGGATAGGATAGGATAGGATAGGATAGGATAGGATAGGATAGGATAGGATAGGATAGGATAGGATAGGATAGGATAGGATAGGATAGGATAGGATAGGATAGGATAGGATAGGATAGGATAGGATAGGATAGGATAGGATAGGATAGGATAGGATAGGATAGGATAGGATAGGATAGGATAGGATAGGATAGTATAGGATAGGATAGGATAGGATAAGATAAGATAAGATAAGATAAGATAGGATAGGATTTTTTTTTTGTTTATTATCATAACTAATAATTCAACAAAGAAGTTAGTAATGTTTTACCGTTTTCTGATATCACTTCAAATATGCGGTCCGTTGTTCTTTGCGTAAATCGTGAAAATAGAAGTTATAGCCATCCGGTCAATCTAAATTAAACTTATTTTCATTGGTGAAGACGTGTTATCATAGCCGAGAGGGCGGAGTAGCGATCAACTATTATCCAATTTGTGAGTAGAGTACTCAAAGTTGATGGAAGACCTGGATCCGTTGCTCCATCAGTATACCAAATAACATCGTGTTTCGATGAATGCGTTTTGAAAATCATCATCTCTCATCTCTTATCTGATAGATAGATAGATATATCTTTTTTAAGCTCAGATGATATGTTTCTATATGTAGTGTCCACGTCCAGGATACCTGGAGTGTTGTGTATCATTAAAAATTTTTGTCGTTGCTTATGATTCACGATTATTATTATTCGTTGTTTGTGCGTACAATTTCTTCAGCCATACCACTAACCTATGACTTCTGAAATTAATCGACTTATTTATATTACGTGAGAAATACATTTTTCCGAGGCATCGGGATTTGAACCGTGAACCTTCACCGTAACAAGCGACGACTACTACCATTACACCAAAGCCAAACCAAAATTAAGCAAAGCTTGAGTGACATCTGACATGTAGATAGAACCCATTTAAACTAGCATGCTTAGATGACGTTCAGAGCATTGAGGAGGTTAGGGAGTCTCATCTCTCTTAAAATAGTGATCGGGACCTAAGATAGCATTTAAAGACACTACTCGTATCATATGGCAGAAGGACAACTTAAATGACACTCTTGACAGTTCAATTTAAGTTCTCAGATGACGTGTCTCATATCACACATGCGCATATTTTCACATTTAATCCTGAAATTCTATCCACAAAATAATATCATTTGAGAACGCCTAATTGAATTCCCAATTAGAGATAAATTCAAGCACTTATATATGTAGATCTTGCCACAACCCACCCCCGCCCCCCACAAACTTCTTTATCACTCCGTTGAATAAAATCATTCATCTGCAATCATTCTCGTTTCTCGCATTTTGATTCTTATTTACATTTAACCAATGTGGTTTTCATACAAATATACCTACTCTTAAATTAATTTAATATATGCAACATGTACCTACATACATATCTGCATTCGACCTCCCTCTCCCACCATCAGGTTTCGAATTCTTTCTGGCATATCCCCATTCCAAATACTCGTAGGTACAATGCGATAACCGACGCGTCGCCGGATGGATGAATGATGATGATAAGCCTGATTCAATGTTTCGGAAAGGCGATGGCAACGTCAAATGATGGCCCTGTCGTCATGGTTGTCAATTCAAAAATTTTGAATACAAAATTACGACCACGAGATCCGTCAAAAAGGAGCCTGAACGCGCGCGCTCATCTATTCAACCAAATAAGAAACCGATGCGATGTCCACGAATTAACGTAAACATATATGCTAATGATATTCTCTTACGAGGATTATCATCCGCGCACTGGGAGGAAGCTCCGCATCATACAAACCATACCTATACATGCGCGTATCCACTGCAATAAGAGCTCATCCATATGACTGTGTGACTCTTTCATTAGATTTATTATTCCTTTTAATGGATCGAATCAAGGAGAAGTAATCGGGGTTGCTGGCAAAATAATAAAAAAAAAAACCTTCTCATAGCTGGGAATGTTCATTAAAACAATGTGTGTTCCTTGAAATAAATATGATCAGAGGATGACGAAGAGGCATCCTCCAGGTAGGTTGATCTCAATTCGCTGTTATGACATCATGCAAAAACAAAAAAGGAAATAATGAAACCTCCTATCGTTTATATCCAAAGCTAAACTGATTATTAATCAATGAATGGATGATATGCATAACGTATGGATACATTTATACGAGTACGAGATACGAGATACGAGACATCGCGGACGATAACGATTCGTGATCTAAATCACTTTTTCAAAATAAACAAAGGATGAATGAGGAACAAAAAAAAAACCAACAGAATACAGTTTGGTCTTAAGATAATGATGTCGCATTATTTATGGAGACGATGATGATCCGTCGTTGATGCACACAGGAAATTTGCATTTTAGGTCCAACTTGCGTTCGCAACGTCAACAAAACACTTATCCCGCATACAAGATACAAGATACAAGACTTCAAGTATGCTTGCCTCTAAGAATTAGCAAGGTTAATAAATTGTTTTGTGGGACAAGTACGAGTATCATCCTGTTCCAACTAAAATGCAATGCAGAGTGGATTGTTTATTGGTACGGATACTAGTTGTACTGAGCTTTCTACGAAATGTGTATACGCAAACGCAGTTTTTTTTTTTTGTAATTTTGAAGGATGCGTCTAGAGACACATAACCTATTACGAGTTAATCACTCATAACACTCTGTGGCTGTAGAGATATGGAATGCAATTATTTTGTTGGAAAGGTTTTTGATTTGCGTGCCTGAGGTTGATGAGCGCCAACACAGTACGAAGTGGAGGAGTGAAGATACTTTTCATTCTAATTGATTACAGAAATGTTACATGCATACATATCAACGTTTGCTGTATGATATTATTATTGTTATTGAAGGGTGCATTGCACCTCGACATTTAGGTTTATTGTGCCCCATAGACCCTCTTTATTCAGAACAAGTTAGCCGAGGCGAGAATTGAAGAAGTCATAGCTCCTCATTCTGACTTCACTCAGAAATCGCAGTAAGAATTTAGGTACTATGAGTGGCTTAACCCGTTTCTGGGTTAATGCCCCACATTCTCCCAGTATGTGCTCAATGGATTCATTGCAAAATCTGAATGAGTCTTCTTCTGAGAGATCTAGCTTACTGAGATTTCCCTTGAGCTTACAATGTCCCGTAAGTGTCCTTACAGAGTGGAGCGTAGAGTGAGCAACGAGCAAAGCGCAAAAATCGCTCGAGCATAGAGCAAAGAGCAACGATGTAGGCTAGCATAGGAGCATAGAGCAAAGAGCAAAGAGCAAAAGTTCATTTTTTCTATTGAATATTTGAATAAAAGAAAAATTAAAGCGATGATAGCTGAGAAATCAAACATATTTTAAATCGCTGCTATGCTCTCGAAATCGCTGCTTTGCTCGCTTATCGACGCTTTGCTCTGTCTTCGAAAAACGGCGCACTCTGTGCGCTACCCTTTAATTGAATTTGTTTGATTTCACAGCTTTGCTCTTTGCTCGTTGTTCACCCCAAACAACCGCGCCACCCCAAACAACGAATCGTCATACTCTTCCCGGGACCACCCAGATTATACCTACTTATATGTCACCATGTAACAATCAGTCACTTGAACTTTTCCCTACCCAACCTAAGGTCGGTTTCATTAATAAAAATTACACTTTTCTTTGAAGATTAAGAGCTTACACACTGCATAAGGAGAAAAAAGACGTCATTATTGCTCGTACGTCAGGATAAATAATTACTAAATTGTTTAACACCAAAGTATGAGTATTAATTGCAGGGAACTTGTTATTATGTGCGCCCACCCACATCTAAAATTATACTTTTCTAGTGCTAATGCATGTAGGCATAAGAACGAAACTCACGCAAACTCTGACCACACCTTGTTTCGTAAGGGTGCACCATCGCACACAAGTATGTACATATACCACGACTAGGACGATGCATCAACATCCTGCAGGTGCAGATAATAATCACTATATTGCAAGAAGCACAAAGCACACTACTGTCCACCATTAGTAGTCAGCCACCATCATCAAATTGTAAGGCACTAACGGCGAAGTCACTTTCGAACCCCTATTTAATTAATCACAAATTTATTGGTTGTCCGTTTACCTACTCTGAGGGAGTTAATTAATTTTTATTTAAATAGTGTGTAGGACTCTTTACAGGACTTTACTTAAATGGGGTCCGACCCATGCACAGTCTTTGCCTAAGCAGTTGAATAATGTTAATCACCACGACACTTAAAGCTAAGTAATGTCAAATGCTCAGGAAACAAAAAAAGGTGCTGCCAAATTTACATTTTCCAAATGTCATTGATAGTTTTTGCATTTACGGAAATGTGTGCCGATATGATTTTATTGCTCCATAATCCGCAAACATAGCCATCTGCTTTTCCTAGCGCTGATATGAATTTTGTTTGTCGGTTTGATATCGAAATCGACATGAATCGATAACACAAGGTTATATAAGTGATTTTTTCATACTGCGACCTGGTTACCGATTTGAATTTACAAAAGGTCGCTGTTTTAAGTTTCCCTATACGTCTATGAAGCTGCTTTCTTCTTTTAACGGATGACAGCACACCTTTGCGTCGCGTCGTATTTCAATGACAGCGAATGTCAACTGAAATATACGCTGATATCAACTTTACCTGTACGCAGAATGACAAGATATGTGCTCGAATTAACACAGAGATCACTTTTGACGGCTATTCATCTAACACTTTAATTGATAATTTTCATAACAATGACATATCTTCGAACTATCAAATATAAATCTGGGATTCATTGACAACAGGTCAGTTTATGTTTTTGCAACAAGATGGCGCAATGAGCCGAAAAGAGTAGACCAATTCTTCATTTTCCATTGAATCAAATGCAGTGTATTACTAATTTTTTCAATCAATTGATTAGTCAACTAAAGATTTAGATTTACTTACTTAGTTGGCGCTACAGCTCGAGGTGAACCTGGGCCTGCTTCTCGCAACCATTTGTGTGTGCGTGTTATATATTTGCACGAATGGAAGGGACCTACAGTTTTTTGCCGACTCCGAACGGCGAGTTGAGAAGCTCAATCGTGACAAATGATACTCTTTGATGCTTGTCAGACATTCGAAAGAGGTGGGCACTGTGAAAAACTTTTAGGTGTTTGCGGCGGGATTCGAACCCAAGACCGCTGGCACAGTAGTCCGACGCACTAACCACTTGCGCTTCGGTGCCCACTTTTAGATTTAGTCATGACTAATTAGTCATGATTGAAATAATCTTGATTGAAAAAATTAGTCATTAATAAGTAATTCATGATTAGTATTTTAACTAAAGTAGTATTGAAATTTCTAATTTAGGTACTATGCGACCACATGTTTTTACTACACATTTTTCAATTCCGTTAGTCACGCAGTTTCCATCTCTTTTACAACTATCTAGTTATAGTTAAGTTAGGGTTGTGTTGCCACGTGAGACGACTCTTATTGGTACTCTTGAACCTATTTTGGAAGTTGGATAAATTTCCATTATTTTATTGATATCCGTTGAGAAAATGTATTGTAAGTCTGTTAAGAAAAATTCTTCCAGAATCTTTTTTCTTAAGGAGGAGAGTGCTGGGCAGCTGAACATTGACATGTTTGAAAAAAGGATTATAATAAAAAGCAAGTTAAATTTCATTCAGCAGTAGGTAATTGTTGATCTCTTAGGACAGACAAGTATGATATCATTTGCATATTTAATTTTAATTTAACGATAGGTGTAGTTTGTAATTGAACATGGTTTAGTTTTGAGTTATGAGTTATCACATTATATTTCCGTGGCAACAAGGAAAAACAGCATAAGTCGACTTATGGCAAAATTGAGTTATCGGTACCATACTTGATTTTATTGTTATAATTTTTTCGTTTCATTAACTCTAACGGTTGCTTAGCTATAGACCAAGAAAAACAACATTAGTAATTTTTCCGAAAATATGCAAATGGAAAAACAGCATAAGTAAAGATTTTCCGTAATCTTTTGACATACTATGCTCTTATGCTTCAACAGTTAATGGAACTAACACAAGCATAAGTAATCTTTTTTTCTCATCTTGATGTGTCAACAACTTTCTTATACGATGAATAGTTTTTTTTGTACGCTCACGTCAAACCTTTTCACTGCTGCTCTCCCAAAAAATTGTAAAAATGACTTATGCTGTTTTTCCTTGTTGCCACAGATTTATTTTGATCTAAATACATAAATAAAAAAAGTTTTTCACTCTCCGACAGGTGTTTAATTGGTAAATTTAAAGCAACGGACATATCAATGCAAACACTTAGTCATGACTAAATAACTAAGATTAAAACTGAATCAGTCATTAATCATTCGTGTGATTAAAACTATTAAACTAATATTAATACTATTAGTTGTTTAGTTATGATGTTATTTAAGTTTTCAATCATTAGTCAAACTACAATTTACCAAAATTGTAACGCAAGACTTCGTCAAAATAAAGACCGAAGAGAAACGATATGACATCACGTGGGGTGCTCCAGGTTTTGACTTGATCACTGCGGAAGTCCTGAAGCAACTACCAAACAAATCCCAAGTTCAACTCTTACGAATAATGAATAAAACAATTAGCCTGGAGTACGTGCCAAGCATTTGGAAAATAGTTGATGTGATTATGGTCCCTAAACCGGCAAGGACCCTCATGAGGTATCCTCATATAGGCCAATATCTCTACTTCCCTTGACTTCAAAGTTATTTGAAAGATTGGTTTTTAAGCATCTCAAACCAATCGTTGAAGCAAGAAACCTAATCCCAAGTCACCAGTTTGAATTTCGAAGCAAGCACTCCACAATAGAACAAGTTCATAGAATAACAACAGAAATCGAAAGAGCTTTAGAGGAAAAAAAAGTGTGCTCTGCAATCTTCTTAGACGTAGCACAGGCTTTCGACAGGGTATGGCAGGAAGGTCTACTCAACAAACTAAAAGTGTACCTGCCAGAACAATACTTCCACCTAATGGAGTCCTATTTAACTTCGCGTTACTTTCGTATAAAACAGGAAAATAGTTATTCTAAGCTAGTACAGATCAAAGCCGGAGTTCCTCAAGGTAGTGTCCTTGGACCTCTGCTAATACCTCCTCTACACCAACGATCTACCAACATCATCCTACACCAAGATTGCAACCTTTGCTGATGACACGGCAATCCTAGCAGTGGGAAACACTACGCTTGACTCGACGCAGAAACTACAATCTGCTACAGATCAAATAGTCAGGTGGACTCAAAGATGGAGAATAGAACTTAATTCGAGCAAATCTGTACACATTGACTTTACAAATAAGTCTGCCTCATACTCTCCAATAGTAATATCAGGCACGGTAATACCATATGCTAACTCGGCGAAGTACTTAGGTATGACCCTAGATGCCAAGCTTCGTTGGAAAGAGCATATTAATATCAAAAGAATAGAGTTAGACATTAAATGGCGAAAAATGGAATGGCTTTTAGGTAGGAAGTCAGATTTATCAATTAATAACAAACTTCTTCTTTATAAACAGGTACTAAAACCAGTCAGAACTACGGCGCTCAGCTCTGTGGATGTGCCAGTCCAACCAATATTGCAGTTATTCGACGCTTCCAGAACAAAGTCCTCAGAAGTATTGTGAATGCTCCATGGTATATCAGAAACAGCGACCTCCATCGGGATCTAAGAATTCCTACCGTTCTCGAAGAGATAAACCTCAGGGCCAAAGCACATGAAAAAAGACTCCAGGAGCATGTTAACGAAGAAGCAACAAGTCTTCTTAACGTACATGGCGTGAGACGGCTGCAACGCACAAGACCGTCGGACCTTGCCAGGCAACGAAATAGTAACAGAGCGACAACAACGAGCGAAATGAGGCGCTCGGAGTGAACTTAACCTCCAATGCTTTGGATGGATTAAATCCCATCTATGCTCCTGTTACTGTCATTAAAAGATTAAAACATTCAATAATTTTAAAAGTATAATGTATTTGAAAAATAGTAAATTTTAAGCCATCTACTTGCTCTCCCTTACTAATTTTGAAAAGCAAACTTCTCGTTAGTTATTCAACTAGTCGCAGTGTAAACAAACATTTATTATTTTATAGCTTATTATGTTTGAAATAAAAAAAAAAAAAAAAAAAAATGTGGGGTGCTATGTACTCAGGCGTCCTTCCATAAACCGAATTTATGCATGCTTATATTTATAGCCCAATTAAATTGATTAGAAAAGAGTTCCAAAACTTTCATCCACTCATATTCTGTTATAGTTAAAATTAGCAACAACTACGACTTAGGTACCTTGAATCGACTTTAATTTAATTATCATCGAACAGAGATCCATATTACACGCATCCTTACGTGACTGCACTTACTACTCGACTCGTCCTCGTATACCTCCGCCGACACCATGCCCATAACGGTAATCTAGTTTCACAATGTTGAGGAAGACTAATTTAAGCGAACAATAGTAAATTAATTACTAAAGCAGGTTAAGTTATGCTAAACATCAATAGACCGGGTAATTAAGCCCTTGCATGAACGTACCATCGTCGTCTGCCATCAGGCTCCTCGTTTTCTCTTTCAACTTTGACGTTCACTATTCACTAGCGCACCATGCATCCATTTATCCTTTCTTCTCTTTGCTTCTGCACCACCACGGTGTTTTCTTTTCTTTCTTTTTTGGTTTATGTGTATTTTTTTTCTGTTGATTCTAAGCAACCGATGTCACAGATGACGTTCGCCCTCTAGTCTCTTGTAAGGATGTGTGGTGTTTTTTTTTTTTTTATTTGAGTTCAACGATAGAACCCATCATTTGGGCTGCCATGTCTGTGCATATTTTGCACAGGCATACTAGGACCCCACTCCTTGCATCAACCGAAAATTCAAAACACTGCACAGAACAATGTTATAGTTTTCAAGGACACTCGTGTCCTTATACTCCTTACGATCGTATGCTGAAGAGTAACATGTCACAATGGAATGGCTGAGGAGTAACGGGTTCGCTGCTGCTATATCAATTTAGTATGAAGATTTGTGTTGGATAGAAAGTGGCAGCAGGTTAGACTTTTCCATCCACCATTCACCATTTACCCATCATCAGGCAGCATTATTCTAGCGGAATAAGATATCGTTCTTTGGGTGCTTCAGGTGGTGGAAGTGTTTTTCCAACAATGCGGTACCATACGTACGTACATGTGGAAACACGGAAGTATACATGTGTAAATGGGCCCTGCTCCACATCCACAAGGGAGGAGGGTTATCAAAAGTTTTTGTCCTCGTAAATGTGCCTAACTTAATGATATTGTTTAGAAATAGCTGCAATAATGTCGCGAGCAATACAATGACTTACGACTACATGCGAAGATGCACACACATGTAGCATATACCATACATAGATAGGTATGAGTAATTTTGTTTGCCATTTGAATGGGGGTGTATTCTTCAATTTTAGGGGTAATACATGTCGTTGGGTCGTTTCAATTTCAATTGATTTGCCTTTTTGGTGCTGAACTTCAATAATAAATGCAATTACACTGGCATTTGGTAAATTTAAAATTTTATATGTAGATATTGTGCTATAAGCATAGGTATTGTCTAAAGAATGGGATGCTTATAATATCAATAACTGGAAGAAGAGTGGTAATTCAAAACTTAAACAGGCAGACAGGAGTTAAATTTAAAGAAGACACTGGCAAAGAAGACGTTATACCGATCAACATAAATACATATATATTCATTTGCCATTCATTTAAAGATCATTCAAAGGAATTTAGTTGTTTAAATATCGATATAAATACCAATAAACAGGTGTTTTAAGTGAAACCCTTATTCGAAACACTTTTAAATATGTACGATATATTCCGGCTCAAAGGACCAACTTTGTTCACCAAAGTACTTGTGCCTTATATCGCTACAAATAATTGTGATTTTCCTGTGAATAATGTGAATATCCTTTTGGGTATTGGGAGCTCTTTAGGGATCGTCTTGGTGGTCTTGTAGAATTGAGACTTCCCTCCATTTATTTTGGTCATTCGATTCTTTGGCATTATATAGACCTGACCCCTTTATCATTTTTCCTTTGTGTGGTGCATTTGGTAATGTTATCAAATACACTGAAATCTTTGCTGTTGACAGATGTGCCCAACTAAATCTCGATAAGCGCTACAACAGATGCGACATAGCAATAATGACATATAGCCAAGCAGCTATCAGGGCAATAGGGGCGCAGATCATCAAATCTAGAATTGCCTGGGAATGCCTAAACTAAATAGACTGGGTACCAGGACACCTGGGGATAGAAGTAAATGAAGAGGCGGACAAACTTGCCAGAAAAGGTCTTGAGCCCTTCTGCGGCATAGGGAAACACACACCATAAAGCATGAACCCGGATCACTGGAGAAGGCAAACAGGACTTAATCCTGGACAGAAACTCAGCGCCTAAGATAGGTGAAGAAAATTTTGGGTAATCACAATCTGAAAAGGTTTAAAGCTTGCATTAGCCTGGACAGAAACAAACTCCGCATCCTGACTGCATTCCTTATGGGGTATTGTAAACTAAAGAGACATCTAAGTCTCTCAATCTCAGAAGATAGGTCTATCAGATGAAGACTCGTGCAGATTTTGCATTGAGTCCAGTGAAACTTTAGAACACCAACTGATGCGGGCGAAGCTTTCACTAACCGATTCTAATAGGAAGAATGACGAGAGGGATGTTCCTTCATCTAGAGCTTATAGGGGGACAATGGATCTTAAGGTCGCGGTGCATATCACCCTTTAATAATAATGATATCAAACGCACAGGCTTTCATATCACACTGGATCTCCTTTTATTGTAAAGGGGTTTTCAATAAGAGCGCTACAAAAGTTTTTTTAAATAAAACAAAAACGGTTTTGGATATCAATGAAATTCTTTATTCCTGTACGTACGTTCGATGCCATTATGTATGGAACTCAATTTCTTTTGCATGGTCACCACGGGCACGCTTGCAGAAGTCCATACGCTGAACCCAATTTTCGACGGTTTTCAAGCATAAATCGGCCGATACTGCTGCAATTTCACGTTCGATATTCGTACGAAGTTCATCAATCGTCGCTGGATTGTTGGAATAGACCATAGACTTGACGTAGCCCCACAGGAAATAGTCTAACGGCGTTAAATCGCACGACCGAGGCGGCCAAGCGACTGGACCATTTCGTGAGATAACACGTTCTCCAAACTTGGTTTCCAATAAATTGATTGTGACATTCGCTGTGTGGCTTGTGGCGCCGTCCTGTTGGAACCACATGTCCTCCAAGTCCATATCATCCAATTGGGGCCAAAAATATTCGGTTATCATTGAACGGTAGCGATTCCCATTCACAGTAACGTGCCGGTCTTGATCATCACGGAAGAAGTACGGCCCAATGACGCCGCCGGCCCATAAACCACACCGAACCGTAATTTTTTCGGGATGCAATGATGACTCATGGAATACGTGTGGATTGCTGCCTGACCAATACCGCATATTTTGTTTATTGACGAAGCCATTCAGCCAGAAATGAGCCTCTTCGCTGAAGATGATTTTTCGATGAAAATCCGAATCATTTTCAAGTTGTTGCTCAGCCCAATTCACGAACATACGACGCTTCTGGTGGTCAAGCGGCTTCAGTTCTTACGTCAATTTAATCTTGTAAGGATGTAGGCTAAGATCTTTTCGCAAAATTTACCACAACGACGTCACAGAGATGCCCAACGCTTGAGAACGACGTGTGAGAGACACATTTGGGCTTTCTTCAACTGAAGCGGCGCGGCAAGAAATATGGCGTCGTTTGCTGTCCCTGTCGCTCTACTTTTGTAGCGTCCCTGTTGAAAAACCCTGTACCTAGGGTATCCGGCTATCGTTGGTAGTGTATTAATTTCTTCCGTGACTGCTGTTGTGTCTTCTTTTATCTTTGTGTCATTGAGTGGAGTCCGTCAAGTTGAGTAGACAGTTTGATATATATGTACATCGATAGAATCCTTAATATGGGGAATCTGAAAAAAGGTTCTTAAACCTGACTTACGTATTTAATCTTGCAAAAAGATAAAGGCGCATTATATGCTCATAGTTCGATCCTTGGTATCATATATCATATCTAGCATTTGGACTTTCGAGTAAAAAGTTGCGAATCCAGTTAATCTCATTCTTCGAAAGAAACATACATATGCATTGTCAGAATGCCAAGATTGGTAGAAAAGGAAAATTAAAAAAGCGGATTTGGCTTGTCTAAGCACTGGGACATTTCTCCAATGAGAGAGTCGAAGATTAAATGGGATCATTTGTTAACTAAGGCTGCAATGGCCGCCCAGTTTATACCACAAAAGGGTTCCGATTAGTTCCTGACCTTATACATATGCGCTGGCAAGGCAACTTTTCGATTCCGTCTTGAATTTCACATCACCTGAAACAACCAGGACACCGACTAAGAATATTTTCACCCGATCTTTGCGTCTTCAGTAGTCTTCCACGTAAACGTGTAAATCAATCAGATTCTATTGACCAAACTTGAGGCCCAGCGTTTCTGCTTCCATACAGACTTTAACATTTAAAGCTGCAAATTAATTGCACCCCCATTCATTCATAAGAAGAAGAAGTGCTATTTTATGCTAATTACAGGTAAATACATATAAACCCCATATTGGTTTAATTTCCATCCCACTAATAGAACCTCACTAATTTTATCATTATAGCGATTGGAAAAAAAGTAGAAGAAAACGCCGAAGGTATGACCGAAAAAAAAATGCAAATAAATTTTACAAAAGGGATTGTGAACATCGAAGGCAGATATATAAAAAAAAAAGGACACAAACTGGTTAATTGCGTCTCCTTTGCAGGTGTCATGCTCATGATACCCAAACTTTATTCCCCCATCGATGTCCAGTGCTTCTTTACTCTTCCGCAGGATATGCAAAATCAGAAAGGGCAGGGTAACCTAGAGCGACGGAAACATGCCAATAATTAAGGCGAAATATAAAGGGATTTTATTTTTTTAAATTATTTGTTCAGGGACCTCTGTAAGTGATATAGAAGAGAAGACGGCTCGGGATAATTGTAGACCATCGTAGGTACAGGGTACCAGGAAATTGCATTTTCTTAGTTTATTCCTTTTTCTTTTCCTCTATAAGTACTCGATGGAGACAGATGGAGTATAAATTTAGAGTTCGAACAAAGGCGAGATTTATTGGAGCTCATGAGATTTCTAGACCTCGAAGTAACGTCTTTGGTTTACCAATGGGACAAATTCCCAGTCTATTTCAAGCGGAAATTCATGCCATTTAAATGTGCGCCGACGTCATCCTTAAATCGGGAACTAAAGGTGTCCTCACCCATATACTCACGAATAGTCAAGCAGCTATTAAAGCACTAGGCTTAAGCCTGATTGACTCCAAATCAGTACTGAACTGCTTCAATACTCTCCAAGACCTCTCCCACAAAGTCAAACTTTGGTGGGTGCCCGGAATACCCTCATGGTATTGATGGAAATGAAAAAGCTGACGAACTGGCTAGGAAAGTTTCGGCTGAATCCTATATCGGCCCTGAGCCGTTTTGCACCATTCCAAATTCAACTTAAAAATCAAAAGTTGGAAAAACAACATGTGTATCTCTTATTGGGAAAATACCCAGGGTCTTCGTCAGGCTATAAGAGCCATTAAACCCTTCCAAAATAAATCCAAAAACAACCTAATTCCCAGTAGAAATGATATCAGAAGATTAGTGGGATTTCTATCAGAGAATTGCCATCTTCAATATCACCTAAACAAAAGAGGTCTTATTCAGGAAACTGAATGTCGTCCTTGTATGGAAGACGATGCAACTTCTATGTGACTTTGTGCCCTCCGGAGACAACATTTCCACAGAGAAATCCTAACTCCCACGGAACTTCGTACAGTCTCCACCAGTGAGATCCTCAACTTCATCAAAAGAATTGAGACTCTCCTGGTTCCCTAAACTGACTCTGTGGTACAATAGATCTTTTAGGTCGCGGTGCCCTCCGCAACTGGCGGGTCAGAACCCCTTAAAAAAAAACGTCTTTGGTTGCACTGGTTTTATTTTGATAAAAAGAGGCATAAGTCATCGGGAAGTCAAAAAATCTTCGAAAAGATTGGCTAAAGTCTCTTATGTTTGAAAATAAAATGGACCTATAGCCATACCTCAGTAAAAGGCCTTGTAGGCATTTGAAAGTCCTCATTCTCTACAGACAGGATTGGACATAGGAAATGGGCAACTGTACCGAATTAGGAGTCTTCTCGGAAACATTGAACATCAAACCGTCCTACAGACTGACCATATACTGTAGTATCTTCCAAGATGAGATCCACGCAGTAAAGAGGCACAGGCCGCCTATGCCCTAGAAATTCCTTCATTGAATATGAATATTTGTGCGGACAACCCAACAGGCTCTTATATCTAAGCTCATGGCTCCAATATAACAAATTGGAAATGCGTCAAGGCACTTAGAGATACTAAATACTATGTTATCTCACTCTGCTAGGTTCCGGGTCATTCCGGAGTGGAAGAAAACGAGAAGGCAGCCGATCTGGCCAAAAGGGCCTCTGATATGGAGTCCCTTATAGCGGATAGGACACAGGAGTTAGAATCTATAGAACATCTTCTTTGCGACCGCCCTGTGTTCCAAAACCTACGGCTCACCTGCTTGATTGTACAGGGGAACCTCTAGAATTCTCCACAGTACTTCTCTGGCTATAAATACTCGGGTCAACGCTACTACCCATGTCAATGTTTCTTAAATTTATTCTTAGATCGAATTAACTCAATGGGCAAACAAGCTCAGTCCAGTCCAACCCCGCTGCAAGTCGAACATGCCAAATCAAGCGTTGAGCTTAAATATTATTCGAAAATCATGTACAGTTTGGAGCAAAAGTACAAATTAATTTGAGCTAAGTTGACACTTCGATCAGCAGTTTAAATCTAGCTCGAATAGTGTGTTCTACTTCACCAAAAGTTTGAATTCATTTTATAGCAGTAATCTACATTTGACCAGAATATAATCAGTTCCTCTTTTCCGATACAAAACGAAATCTCGCAATTTATTTTGAAAATCCCAAACTCGTGTGAATTATTTTACATATTTGATCCATCGGCACTGAATAATTTAAAGACTTATGCTTACTATACGTAATTTGAGATGAATAGCGGAGCGGGAAAAAAATCATAAATTACATCTGTACATCGTAAGAAGTACGACAAGTAAGAAATTTACCTAAATATTTATAGACTCAAACAGCTCCTGCTGAATGTAAAAAAGACTTCGAATTGGAACGGAAAGTACTTAACAACATGCACTGATATGTATTTAATTCAAATTGTTATTCGACAGTTGCTGAATTGTTTACAGGGTGCAACGTTTAGGGTTTTAACTTGGCATAATTTTTCACCTCTCATATATAGCTAAATGTACATTATGTAACAAGTGATTCACTTATCCCCGTTTTCACAGTGCGAGCTTAAGTGCCGGATTAGTTAGGTGTAGGATTGAACATAAACCTCACTTAAGAAGATTTCGTTATCACAGTCAACACTTAAGGGTGGTATATTTAAGTTATGGATTGACCGTCATTGTGAACCATGTATGGAAAAAAGGAATTGTGAATGTCAGACGAAATCTGGTTTTCATTTCCTTGTCAAGTGCTTTTTAGAAAAAAAACAATGAAAATTAAGATAAAAGAAGACAAAGAAACCGCTGCATATGTGGAAATAAAAAAATAATTCAATTAATTCATTTTTAGTTCCAAAAAAAAAAAAACGACGAAACAGAAGTATGCTGATGAAAACAAAAAAAATTGTGTACCACTTCCTTTCCTCGATGTGCATCCTGATGAAACGGGTGCACAACAGCACCACTGAAGTCGCCAGCGCAGCGAGCAGCGAATATCAGTAGAATCATCCCCCTCTACTTGAGAGTCGCAGTGCCAATCGTATTACCACATAAAGCATTTCGTTGTTTAGGTAGGTTTTCTGTAATGTAATTTGAGGTTAATATTATTTTGGTACACTTACGGCAACAATTTGCTCTCTGGATTGACACTTAAGCGGTGGAAGTCGGTGGCTTAAGCAGGGTTCGGACTTTACTGCGATCGCAGTAGATCTGCTGCGGTTTTTGCTAGATTTTCAAATCTACTGCTCTGCACCACTGCGCTTTGCTCACAATCTACTGCGATTTTTGAATTAAATTCACAGCACTGACATACATATGTATATAAAACAAAATGACAAATGAAATTGATCTCTTCTACGCCTATCTCAACTATCATGAACTATTTCGGCAGCGGTCGAAAGGCAATTCTCCCAAATTAATTTGATTAAAAGCAAATTTAGAAACAGACTTAACGTAAGAATCGTAGAGAGTAGAGAGTTTGTGCATTCCCCAATTCAAAATCGTCAAGATATTAAAAAAAAAAACAATTTACTGACGGGCAGTTTATTTTAGTTAAATAACTATGTAAGTATCCCCTATTAAAACTAAACATTTTCAATAATTTAGTATTTAGAGCAATTTTCGCCATGGAATATTCCCTCCAAATTGCACTGAATTTTTGAACTAAACAGTTATTTATTTTTGTATTGTTATTTTATTTATTCTTTCTCCAAAGACTTGTCAAATGAATATGCAATTAAATTTATATTTATAATATATTTCTTTTGTTTTTTCTTGATTTTCAATAAAATGATGTACTTATGTATTTAACATGAAGTTGTAAGTCTACTGCGGAACTTTTGATTTTATTGCGATTTTTTGTTTCCATCTCCTGCGAAAACCAGTTTCTGAAGTCCGAACTCTGGGCTTAAGTTATGCCACTATTTAAGAGTGAAAACACAGTTAATCCTCGTGTTAATCCTGAGTTTATCGTTGCATCAACGTTTTAGCTCGCACTGGGAAAACGAGTATTAGAGGTAGGGTAAGGCGAAGTCGTTTCGACATGTAGGAGGTTTTACCAAACTCAAATTTTTCACTTCCTATAAATATGACAGATATGATATTTTCTTATGTCCACAGTCTAAAGGTACCTCTACTTTTCCCCTTATTGAGTTCAGTTTCTAATCAGCGTGTAACAAATTCAGTCGTGTTTTCATTTTTGGTAAGTTTGCATGTAATTTTTTTCAGTGAATTCTTAAGCTTTAACTTTTTTTGTTTTAAGTGTTTGAAAGTGAGAATACAAAAACTAAACGAACAGATTAATAGTGTTTTTATTAGTTTTGACCCTTTTACGTAAGTATAAAATAATAAACTTTTTTAAAGCGTAAATGTAATGCATGCATTGAAGGAGGTTTCGACACGTTTAGCTTAAGTCGTTTCGTTTCGTTTTTTCAACGTTTCGTTTAAGTCAAATTGTCGAAACCTCCTCCTTTCACTGTTTTACTTAGTTTTAGTTTTTTTTTATATTGAAATTTTATAGGTTTAAATCAAAATGCCAAGCATTTATAAAAGAAAGTATCCTGAAAAGACATTTGACCAGAAAGCCATGAAAGAAGCAGTAAAAGCATAGCATGTTGAAACCTCCTCCTAAAAACTAGGAGGTTCTGACACTTTTTTCTTATTTAGAAATTCATCAAAAACTCTGAGACGGTTAATCAAGAAGCCCCTTAAAGTTGTTCTTGTAATAGATTAAATGTTAATAAAATAAAATTTACATATATATAGTTTTTTTTGTAAACGGATGTACTTAATTTTTGGCAATATCCGTTAACGTGTCAGAATCTCCTCGCCCTACCCTACATACTTTTCTTCAAAAATAAAAAAAGAACCATTGTTATATTTTTTAAAGATACGTTTGAGGGTAAGGTAAAAAGTTCTCAATCAGCAAAAATTTATGTTTTTTTGATTTTGTGCGGCGATTTGTCACCATGGAGGAGATACAGATCCACCACTTCACGGCAGAAACAAAACTGCATGCAAAGCAGTTGGGTTGGGAAGCCCGTGGTTCAGCGCCAGAGAAAGCGAAGTCGATCACATCTACCGAAAATGTCATGGCCAGTGTGTTTTGGGATGCAAGAAGGATCCTATTAATTGATTACCTTGAAAAAGGCAGAACAATTACAGGCGAATATTAGTCCAACCTTCTTGACCAGCTGTATGCCAAAATTCACGAGAAGAGCTTTGGCTTGAAGAAGAAAAAAATCATCTTTCACCAGGACAATGCTCAAGGGTGGGAAAACTGCGGGACTTGGGATACGATTTGCTCGGCCATCATTCTCCTGATTTGGCACACTCAGACTTCTATCTTGAAACAAATTGTTTCTGGGAAGCTCTTCGCATCCAATGAGGAAAATTGAGAGGGCTGTAGACTCTCACTTCCGGGAAGGAATACTGATGTTGGAGAAACGCTGAACCAAATGTATTTTTAACTGAAAATCGTAGTTTTTCATTATCAGGCCTAGAACTTTTCACCTTACCCTCGTTATTTCTTTCAAATATTGGCCGAAACTGCGGCTAACGGGGCCCATTCTGTAGTTCCTTTTTGCAATGACGCGTTCGAGCATTTCGAGTGATATTTGGCGAATGACGGAAGTTCCTCAATCGTGGCCGGCTTATGCATATAGGCTTTGGACTTTACGTAGTCCTATAGGAAAAAGGCGAGAGGTATGATAACTCATGATTCTCGCAATCATGGTGTCATGGGCTGTGTGGCAAGTAGCGCCATCTTGTTGGAACCAAACGTCGCGTCCTCAAGGTCACGGGCTTCATTTCATCAGGCAGAAAATAGTCCGTTGTAATGGCGCGATAACGGGCGCCATCCATAGTTTCGTTTTGGCCGGCCTCGTTTCTGAAGAAATATTTTCCGCTATATTTTGGTGGATGTGGTCTATTTGGTCGAGTATTATCGAATACTGAAAATTGCGATTCAAATTTTTCGCTAGTTTAGCGAGTTATTCGTTCGGCTCAAAGCGCATGAAATACATTCCTTGAAGAACACTGCTTTTCGTAATACAGCTTATTTATAGACGCTGTGCCGGGCTAAGTATTTCCATGATGAAATGTCAAACAATACCATGACAGTTTGACACGACTCACGTATGATCTGTGACTGAAAAAAGTACCTCTAAATGAATCACCCATTATATCGCACACCCAAGTAAACACTTTTTCTCCGACAAAACAACTGCTTTCTGCCCTAGGCACTATGAAGCAAAATGTTAAATACTCAAAAGTCTTAGACAATTTGGTAAATTTCCTGTTTTTGTTTTCCTGCTCTTCTTACTATTTAACTTCAAGACAACACTATGTGCTACCAACACCAAGAGAAAAAAATATCGAATTCGTGCACACAATTTCCTCCTTTAATGCCAAAGGGTTTCCGTGTCCATCAAACTACAACCCGTTCTTATGTATATGCACGTAAAAAGTACTAATGAATAATTACTGACTCTAATTCATACCACCATCACCATTCGTCGACCTCCATTCAATCCTTTATCCTTATTATTTCTATTTTCAACAAAAATTACGCTGAGAATGGTGGAACCGTTGGAATGGCGGTGGACACTAACGCAACCTCTCCGGCATTATCTTGTTCTCTGCACTGCGCTCAGCCGATAGAATTGTGAATTGTTCTCTTAAGTCTGAAATTGGCCGGGTATGAATAGAGATGAATATGAGTAGAGCTTGGGTGGGTCGTCTCGCATTCGAGGAGAAGTTATTAACAGGCAAAGATACTATAGGCAAGCACCGGGCGCGAAGTGCATGGAATGGGGCTCTGATGAAGGCCGTTTCGGTTCCACATTTCATAGTCTACTGGGCAGTCAGTGCCTTGGTATACCTAGGTGTGTATACGTCAGTGTAAGGATGGCCTCAACTCCCTCTGATTTGCAATTAATTCACCCCTACCCACCGATGGGATTGTTTGCGGACCAGAGGAAAGGGAGCCAATTCGATATAAGGGTTGTGTCTGCATTTACTATAGAAACAAAACTGCAAACTGAATTAACTTGTATGTTAAACAGAAGGGTCGCTGAGGAATGGCGAAGGAGTCATCATCTCTCTAATGTAGCTTGGCGGTGGGGTGAGAGTCTTCTGAATTTGGTATAGTATAGAGACAGACAAGATTCTTGCACTTTCTACAAAAGCCTCCTAGAATTAAAGACCCCCAACTGTAAAATCCTATCTCCCTCTGGCTGTATTAGGTTCGGGGCAGGTTGGACACGAAGAGAAGTCATGGAAGTAGGCTATGAATTTTGTGAAATTTCCAAAGCGACGTATACGTGGTAGTGTTAACGTGTGTATGTGTATGCGGGTGTACTTGCCCTATGTGCAGTGCAATCCTTAAACAGAGATAGTAGATTGGACTTAAATGAGGTAGAAAGGTGGAAGGAGTTCGGTAGACAACTTAGGGTATAGGTAAGGCAGATAGTTAGCGTTCTGGTGTTGTCGTCAAATGAATCTCATTTGCATTTAAATTAGGAATGAAGGACCATCGGATTTTTGGCATATATACATTTGCATATACCTATGTATGCATTAATACATGCATAAAAGGGGTTTTAGGTACTCGTATATTGGTTGTTCTTAGTTCGAACTTTTCGGTATATTCTTCTGCCTTCTGCCTTAGTCTTGTATCCTGGTAGTGGCATGTAGAGGCAAACACTCTTATCCCCTCTGGCCGTTAGCCTTTGGGTACTCATTTCAATATTGTTGTTGTATAGATGAGTATACTGGTTAGTGGTTTTTTTTTGTTTGTATATACATAAAGCTTTGCATGTCCTGCACCTTTCCTATGAATTTAAGTGACATATCTAATATTACTATCTTAAGGGGTGGATGTAGTGCGTTTCCGTACAAGAGACAGATGATTGTTGGAAGATCCTTTTTGAGTTTTCAAAGTATCTACGCAGGAGAAGCATGATGAAAAGTTTGCGAGTTCAAATTTAATTTCGGTTACCGGCGGTTGTTTGATAATACTGAACCGGATTTGTATTTACATATGTCAATAGGTATATGTGTATTTTGTCACAGGTATGTGTACTTAGTCCATATGCAAATGCATTACCGAGAAAAAAGTTCACTTTTAATTGTAAGATACTGTTATGAGGTTACAGGTTGAGAAAGATGAAATATGTATCTTTTCTGTATGTTCCTGTATGTATCAATATGTATCTTATCTGTAACTAGTCTGAATTATAAAATTTGTATGTATCTACAACACGAAGGACGAAGGTGGAATGTGCCTTCGCAAATCAATATCTCAACTAGTCTTAGGCCTGATGAACAATTTCTAAACCAACAGTGCCCCAGTTTTACTGAATCTACTGAATGTACTTCATTTACAAAAAAAAGGGTATGTACCTGTTATTTATATAGGCCAAAAATGAGTATAGTGGATGACCCTCAACGGCTCCAACTACAGAGCCATCAGTTTTCCTAACAACGCCTACAAGATCTTATATGCTATACTGTGTGAACGCCTGTAACCTTTCGCCAGCAACCTGATTGGAATCTATCAGTGCGGTTTTCGGGCCAGGAAAGTCCACTATAAATCCAATATTCACACTTAGGGAGATCCTGGAAAAAATTCAAGAAGTCCAAATCGATACCTACCACCTGTTCATTAATTTCAAGGCCGCATATGACAGCATCTGTAGAGATCAAATGTATAGAGCCATGTCTAGTTTTGACACCCCTGCCAAACTCGCCTGTCTGTGCCACTTCGAACTCACCGAAACGCTTGATGTCAAAAAAAGCATTCAGATAAAATGACGCACTTTCATGCGACTTCTTCAACATCATACTTGAGAGAATTGTTCGAAACTTACAAGTTAATACACGACGTATGATTTTTCTTCTGAAAGTTCGTTCAATTTCTTGGTAGAACACAGCGAGCTGTCAGCAGTGCGCTTGCGAGTATAGAAATGGAAGCGGCTAAAATGGGTTTGGAGGTAAACGAGGCCAAAACAAAGCCGTACGCGAGGTGGGACACTCAATATCGACGAATTGGACCAAACGCCACAATAGACAAGACATTGGTTACCTCGGTTCAGCTATCACATCTCATCGGAAATCAGACGAAAGATCACTTTTGCCAATCTCTGTTTCTTTAGGCTAAAAAGACAATTGAGTAATATAATGCTCTCCGGATCAAATTAGCAGACTCTTTATAAGGCCCTAATGTTATCATCCCAGTCTGGCTACATGGAGCTGATGGATGAATTCGAGAGAAAAATCTTTCGTAAGATATTCGGTCCCGTTTGTGTTGACGGCTTCTCTTATAATAACCATAACCAAAATGAATTCGTGTTAGAGTAATTTGGGGGAGCTGATTCCGAATCTGCAATCCGTTTTGCTCTATCAAGTCACGCTTTCGAGATAACGGTATGGTGCGGTACGGTACGGTATACAGGGTGGTCCGGTTTGGGATGCATATGTTTTTGGGATCTGATTTACTGATTAATGGTATAAAAAAAAATCCCCTTCAGGGAAAAAGGTACCAACAGTACCAATCAATTATAACTTCGAGCGCATTAAACTTAGAGCAACCAAAGAAGGCTCGTTTCATATACATATAATTGATTAGTGCCTATCACAGTTGAAAATAAATTACCATGCGTACTTTAATTTTTGAGATATTGGTCTTCAAACACAGATTTTTTAATTTTTTTTTCATTCAAAAACGAGCATTACCTTGCATGCCGTGTCCTCCATTTGTAAAAGATAGTGCCTTCCGTGTTTACACCTGCCCTGCGCACTATCTGTTCCAGCACAAGATTGAAGAAGTCACATGACAGCGCATCTCCTTGCCGAAATCCGGTGCATGTTTGGAATAGTTCGGAGGAACTGTTTCCAAATTTCACGTTGCACCGCGTGTTTTCCAGTGTCACGCGGCATAGCTGGATCAGTTTAGCCGGGATCCGTAAATTTTACTCTGAATCCGAAAATCTCCGAAGCTGACTCAACTTGCATAGTTAAAATGCAATTTTATTTGAATCCCCGCCCCCACACTTTCATAGTGCCACCACATGTATAGTTACACATATCGTACCTAAAATAAAATAAACTACATACAACGGAATTCTTATCTTCTACTAATAGATCCATTCCAAAAAAAAAATTTGTTTGCATTAACGAAAGTAGATTAAAAATAGAAAATCCTGTGACGCTTACTTGCAGAACACTAAAACTCAAAAGCGATAGGCTTGCAATGAGATCAGTTTGGAGATGAAAATCAAACGGTTATGACTTAACGGATCCTTTTTTTGCTCATTAATATTAACTTTGGGTTGTTCTCAGCTAACTTAAGTGGTTTTGGTTGAAAACGTTTACAGTGAATTTTTCGACTTTTGGCCTACGGTGGAACCACTGTGCAGTTCATTGGTTGTTTAAGATATCTTACACATGTAGACCGAATAGACATCAACGCTCCGGCCCGCAGAGAATTCGACTCCGACCCAGAGGGTCAGCGGGAACAAGCTTCTGTTATAGGTACAAGCAAGTGCTAACGCCGGTGTGGACATACGAGTATGGTAAAAATATTTACAACTAGTACGACCTCGCCTGATATGGTGCGCACAAGTGGAAGAGGACCTCAATCAACTTAGAGTGCGCAACTGGAGGCAGTTAGCTAAGGATCGGGCTAACTGGAAAAGGTGGTTGGTGGATTCATCCATATTCGTTTCTTCGATCACTGTGCGAATCGCCAATATAGCAGTGTTGTCATGCAAACATGGCAACAGTAGTGCCTCCCCTTTGTTCTTTGTAGTATGTAGGCATATTACGAGTAACAACGAGTAAAACAACATGAAATAGTCAAAAAATAATTTTGTCCGCCTAATATGTACTACGCGGAACACTGTGAGACGTCTTGGGTTTAATCGGCTAAAATTTGATTCAGTTATTACCAGTGTCTATCCTTTCATTTAGGGCGTTTATAGATATGTATGTAGTACAGTAAAACTTGTGTATAGTGGAATCTGCTAAAAAAAAATCTTGCGAAACCTGAATAGTGAACATTTTTGGATGTTGATTTTTATTTTCTTCATACAAACTCACTCTTATATTAGTGGAGACCTGTGAAATCTGAGTAATGGAACATTTTCCAATGAATTTTGTTTTTTTCCTATGCAAATTCACTCTTCAATAGCAGAATCGAGAAATGAATGTGCCCAAAGTCATTACCACTTTGTCGGCTTCGGTTCATTTTCCGTGAATTTTGACATTTCAATTGTTTCTTTTCGTGTGTGTCTCATTCTGCTAGCGGCTACATTCAACAAGTAGGTACGCATTCTGCACTCCGATATCAAGATTGATGGAAAAGTAATAAAAAAAATTAGATTGCCAATTGTGGAAAAAATTGCTAATAGTAGAAATGTTTCGAGTAGTAGAAAAAAAAGTGCACCGAAGCATTTCACTATTCACAAGTTTTACTGTATTTATGAATTCGGTTTTTCTTCTTCTCCACCTCGTTCGATTCCATACAATCATTAATTTCACTAATACCTACTTAAACAACCACTTAGTCTATAATATTGCTTCTCCTGTCAATATTCACATCTTTGGCCAACATCCTTTGGCAAAGAGAAACACAATCAGAAAATACAGAATTCAAGAATTAATGTAAATTCCGAAATCACTCAAAATGTTGACTATATAATTAGAAATTATAATGAAGGATACCTTCCGGAAAGTTCTTATTAAATATCGCCCAAACCACAAGTAACATTCACATCCTTCTATAACAATCACCACCAACCCAACCACCCACTACCATTATATTTTCTCTATATTCCACCTTTTAACCATCACCTCCCACCACCCATCGCCACCACTACATTACTATAGCCACAACAGTCTAAGGCTAATTTTCTAAAATATAATTCCAGACTTAGCCAGTGCCAGGACATAAATACATACACACGCAGACACATATAGTTTTTGTGTAATGTGTGTTTCTCTCAACTATAAACCTCTGCACCATCAACTCAACTCCAAAGACCATCTACTCATTTTCAATGATATAATTTCCATTTGCCAGTAGAGCAATTGTACAAGTGTGCATATATGCATGTATGTGTGTGTGTGTGTGTGTGTTGTATTTGTATCATAGTTGGCCATATATCTTATGCATATTCCTACCTTCGTCGCATTTATAATTTATTACAGGAATCTCATTAAAGAAAAGCCACAATTTCAATCAAAACACCCACAACATCCTTCTGGAAAAATTCCTCACCCTAACTTACCCTTTTCGTCGTTGTTCCTTAAGTCCTCATCACATCGTCGTATAATTTAATTCCGAAAGGATATGCCATCACCAACCAACCAACCAACCAACCAGCCCACCAACAACACCCCAGTTCTACATCTGACAATTCAAGCCCAATGTTTCGTTCGTCTTCGTCGTCGTATTCATTTTCAAATGATGTTTTCTGTGGGCGAGTGTGTATGGGTGTATTGAAAATTTTATGTAAATGCTTAGCTACTCTCCGAAAGCATTAATATCCTTTCTATTCAGCCAGCCTTGCTGCTGCTGCTGCTGTTAGTCTGATTCTACTATTTTCTACTTACATTTCTGCTGACGAACTAGCCCCTATTAATGTGTGCTTTCTTGGTTGAATCCACCTCCCAGCCACCCCCTTGTGAGGCACATTTACATATGCGCATACATACATATCAACAATATAGTTGTGTCCAATGTGCAACTAACCACCACCCAAACACAATATCATCATCTCATCTACACACTCTACATCATAGTTTTCCTCAAAAGGATACAAGAGTGAGTGTGATGTGCTGTTTTGCATGCATTAAAATGCCGGGTTGTCCTGGTGGATAAGACGAATATCTCCCCGTCCCCAAACCCGCCGGGCTGTCCGCTTGTTCGACAAACACAGAGACATAAATAAGGGGGCGGGGGGTGGTAGAGCGCCCAGATACAAACAGAAGCGGGTTCAACAAAATAAGGATTTGAATTTAACTTTCTTGAAACACTTAACTAAAATTAATTATAAAAGGCGAATAAGGTGTAGAGCCGGATACCCTGCTCCTCCACCCCCGATAACATCCGATACAGGGTGAGGAGCATGTTTGTATGTACTTACCATACATATGAACCTGTGTGTGAGCTCTAATTATCCTTATGGTCGTTGATTTTACATTTTATTAGATGTAAAGAAGGACCGATAGCATTAGCATGAGAGTATCGAAGAAGAAGGTGAAGATACTCGTACCCGAACTATGTATGCAGAAGGAGAGCGGATGTATGTGAAGTATAGCAATAAGATTTCGAAGAAGAAGTTGATGCGAGTACCTTTAGATACTCTCTGGTCTTTCACATTTTGAATAAGTCCACAGCATGTGGTAATGGTGCGGCAGATGAACGAACAGAAGTTGTGTTTATGGAAATTGGGTAATTTTAATTGAAATTTCACAGAAAGGTCGATATTTCATGAACTATCGAGATGGGAGACAGAAGCTTCAAAAGAATGAGGGGGTAAAATGACGAGCGAATTTCGTGTGCGAACTGCTAACGTCTTAACCGCACAAACCAAAGACACAATTGTCTTTGCTTTTTTGTAACAAAAGTCTACACCCACAATGTGGCGCTGCATGAACAACAGTAACTGATGCAATAAGAAAGAGTATCGGAACTTCTGTAGCAAGCTAGAAGCTAGTCTACCAGACCAATTAGGCAAACGCTGATGCTAGCACACATTCAGTTCAAAACGAACTGTAATACGCACGAATACTATCATATCACTGACAGCTGGATGGTAGTATGGCTGAAGAAATTAATCGCAATCAAATTAAAGGTTGTAGATTGAATCGAATTTTTTTTATCGAATATTGTATATTTTATGATCAGCAATGGTCCCAAAGTGTTATAAATTCCACTAAATGGAAGATTTTGATGTCCTTGGCTTCAAGGATTCCCAGCTTCAATTGGTGCAAGATTTAAAGCCATGCGACTATCATCTAGCTCTTAAGGCTGAAACATAATGCGCATAGGGAAACATAAGCTTATCTCAAAATTGAACGAAATGTTCCCTTACGTCAAAGCCATAATAGATTTTGCGTGCATGGCTGTCTGTCAACATTTTTTTCTCACAAACTCTTGATGTTTGTTGTTGCCAGTGTTGTCAGCTTCGAGAAAATCTAAGTTTAATAAATATTTTTTTTAAAAAAATATTTTTTAGTAAAATAAATGACGTGTTGGTAAAGATGCAAATAAACATAACAAAGTAAAAAAAAAAAGTCGGACCAGTTAGGTACAATTCTTGGTACATGTGTATACGGAAGTTATATGAAATGAAAAGATCTAATAAAGATTTGCAGATCTATAAACTTTCAAATGGTTGCAGCGCACTGAAATAAATACGTTTTGATTATGCAAACAGTATTTAAACTTAGTATGTCGTTTTCGACTGGGCTCTTCAGATTCTGCTCTCAGATTTCAGATTTTTCTGCAATTGTATTATTTAGTATGTCATTTGACATCTTGTTCGTAAAAGGAAATAAATAAAAAAAAAACCAAAAAGTAATGAATACAATTTTAAAACACTTTCCTTATATTTTTTAAATATTGTTCACAGTTTCTGATAATATTTTTGTTGATTGATAATATTTTGATGTACTGTGTTGACATTTCGTACAAAATGTGTTGGTGTGCAAGGTGCAAGCAGGTGTAGATCTCGAGTTGAATCCGAGATTCACGAAAATTGATCGAGCAAAAGAGCTTTTTTGGTCGGTTGGAAAATGAGAATTTTACTAGAGCGCTAAAAATTGCTCGAGATAAAAAAAAGTGAGTTTTTTGCCCAATCGAAATCGACATTATTTCTCTTTTTGGAAAATATTCCATTTTCCCGCGCAAAGTATGTGAAAATTCTAATGACTTAAGAAAGAAGTTATTCACAAGAAATTTTCCAAAACCAGGTACCTACCTACATATGTAATATAATTGATACTTGATACATCATGTATATGTATATGCAGTTCATGTTTTTTTTAATTTGTTTAAAGAAAACCCAAGCTTTTATACAACAACCCAGGTGCACATTCAGGAATCAAATAATCCAAAAAAAAAAAGGGAGGAATCCCACAACCTGACAACACTGGCTTGTTGGTCGCAAGCACACGACTTTTCTTTCCTCATTCTTTTGAAATGTAAACCATCTCTATTTTCACAAATGCAGCTACTTCGCCGGACACATTCAATTACAGTCGAACTTCGATAACTCGAACCATCACTTGCCACAAAAAAAATTCGAGTTATCAAGACTTCGAGTTGTCAAGTAAAATACAAAATTGATATAAATCTGTATTTATTTGCGAACATAATAACACAAAAAACGTACAGGAACATCTGTTATACATGACTGAAGTGTGGATTTTTTATTTTGATTTTCAAAAAAAAAAAAAATTTATACCATTTGTCCTAGTTAAATTCTCCAACTAGGCCTACATAACCCATACTCAGCTAGGTTTGAGTTTGGGATGTTAAGGGGAAAATGGTATGGAAATTGGGGTTTTGACGGGTATTCTAATAAATGAGCATACTTTAAAACCTTCGTAAAGTCATACTTTATCTAAAAAAACAAATTGCAAACTTATGGTTTAGTTAGAAAATCGCTCTAATTGCCAACTGTGGTTAAAAAAATAGGTAAAAATCATATTTTAGATTTTTACCTGCTGCGGTTTTTTCCAAGTATCATAAAATCTGCGAGTTTTTCAGAATACTTGCTACATATTTTTTAGTTAACAATTGTTACGTTCATAAGAAAAAATAATAAAACGGTATATTTATTACGCATTTTTTGTAGAAAAGAGGCCTGGAAGTCAAAAAAAATTTATGGGCAAGATTTAGGATATTGACTTAAAAATAAAATATCTGGAAAGCAGAAAAAGATATCAAATTTATTTTAAAGCAGTTAAAAAGGGTGTCATTTCTTCTAAAATTAAAGCCCTAAAAGAAGTTTCTGTAGTTAGTATTACCGGAGATATTTGAGTTAGTATGGGTCAAGTTACACCAAAGTATGTGTTTTCTTAAATTCTCGATAAATGATGTCCAAATTGGAGATAGACCCTTGCTGTAGAACGATTTTTTTCTTAGAATAAATCCAAGAATCAGTTGCCAAAGTCTTGACATTTAACTTGGAAACACCCTGTATATACAGAATCGGTTTTTTTTTATTTGTCTTTAAATATAAACGCAAAATGCGTAACGAATTTGCAACCAACTCGTTTCAAGGTGGTTGGATCAAATCGTCCTCCAAATCTTCCTCCATTACATCACTGTCGCTGTCATCGTTGTTAACGAGCTGTGCAGATTCGAATTCACATCTGAATATCTCGACAATATCTCGACTATTTTTTCAAAAAAAAAAAGAATATAATAAGCTTTGAGTTCGTATCGACCAATATACCAACCTTGTAGTGTGTGTTCTAACTCCTACTAACAAGAATTTTGACAATATTCTTACTATATACATTGAAATCACGATTTTCTACACGTATGTATACTTGGTCATAGGACATAGAAACATAGTGCTCCCGGAAGCGTGGCGTTATATGTAAAACGAACATGTAAAAACACGCAAAATTTGGAGATTCCCCTTCAGAATTCGACTTATCGAAGGTAATGCCAAATAATCTCTTCGAGTTATCAAGACATTCGAGTTATAGAAGTTCGAGTTATTAAATACAAATAACATGTAAATTTCAGTCTTGGCGCTATTGCCAACCAATTTCATTCGAGATATTAAAAATTCGAGTTATCGAAGTTCGACTTATCGAAGTTCGACTGTAATATATGAACAATTTCGTATTCTACTGATTTTGCATTATTTTATCTTGTTTCATTTGATTTTTTTTTTTTTTTGAAATTCATACAGCTGTCAAAATTGCATAGCTATGCGTGGAGTGAATGAAATCGCTCTCCCTTAAGTTTGCGAAGGTCGACTATATGCACGCAAATGTCTATAATGTATATTTTTAAATCTTGGATAATTTTTTTTCTATTGCAAAATGCTTTCGTGCGACGACGCGCATTTCTGGCTATAGTGTGCATCATCAAACCATATTTTTATTTTTATATATGTATTTTTTCAAAAATAAGGCTGAAACTATGATCATAGTGATATCGAACTAGAAGACATGGGTTTTCAATAGGATATGCCGCAATATGCAATCCTGCCGACGAAACTATGGAGTTATTGACATAATTCGGTGACAACTTCATCTCCCGAAACGGACCAGTCAATTGACCCCCAAGATCAACCGATTTAATCAAAATAAAAACAACCGACGAGATCGTACGCCTCTATGGAACGAAAATGATCGCTGATGTAGGATTTCAAAATGCAGTGGAATCCGCTAAGTAAGCTCACACAGCGCCGCTCTAGTACCTCGTATTTTTTTGTTAACTACGATTTAATTTTATTCTCACTTTGTTTTGATTTCTGCAAATGGACATTATATACCTTTTGGTTTTTTATTCATTGTATTTTTTTATTCATTCTCAAAACATGCAGTGCAGTCAGATATCTGACGATATGAAGAATTTATCCGTTCTTGTGTTTTTCTGGCTGTTATTCCTTTTTTCTGTTTCTTAAAAAATTAATAAAATAACACTGTTTTCTGCCGGTCTCTTGAAGAGCGTCTTAAGCGGATTCTACTGTATATACCAAGTATTGATTTATAAATCAGCCAATTTCTTTTCGGATCGATATTCCGTAATACATTGGGCCGTCGTACGCAAAAAATTTAAGTACAAACTAGTAGTAAAAGGTTTAAGTAAATACTAGTACTACTAGTAGATTACTACATTTATTAAAGTAAATATGTATGTACTGACAGTTCATGCAATCATTATTGCAGAAAATTTGTTTTGAAAGCTTTATCGTAATTTACGGTATTTTTTTTATTTTTTGTTTTGTTAACAATCTCGCTGGGGTATTTATTATTTCGTGAAGAGTACCCAAAAGAAATAGTCATGACAACTGAAGCTTCTCCCACTAGCCAAACATCCGTCCCTTAAAAGGGAAAAGTCCGAAGCTATTCACTTATGTTTTATAAATGAATACAAGGTGTTCAACTATCGGAAGAACAAATAAGGTACAGGCGGAATGACATGAAGACAGATGTTAAGAAAAAGGCAGACCTTAAAAAGCCCATAAAGCTCAAAGAATGGAAATGATTTTCTTAGAGTTGTTGAATGCTGATAGAAACCCATCCATCTCTTGCATTCCTGGTTGGTTTCTTTATACATATGTACATATATAAAAATGAGCTGATCGTTTGATACATGATACCTCAAAACTAATAAACTAACCATCTGATTGAGCTGAAACTTACACTATGATGTTTGAAGTGTTCGTACATCAAAAAATTTCAAGTTTTCCGGTAGATGGTGCTGGAACTCAGAAATTTTTAAACGCACTGTACGATTTAGCTGAAACTTACACAATATTTATTTGTAACGGAGTGAGAAATTATCGTACATCAAAAGTTTTCAAGTTTTCCGATAGATGGCGCTGAAACATAAAAATTTCAAAACCATCCGATTCAGCTGAAACTTACAGAATATATTTTTTATGAAGTGAGAAATGTTTGTAAATCAAAAGTTTTCAAGTTTTTCGATACATGGCGCTGAAAACCCTAAATCTCAAAACTATTACTACAGCAATGCACGGTGACAGCTAACAGCTAACTTTTGGTGCACTTCTCGCTTCATAACAAATATATTGTGTAAATTTTAGCTCAATCGGATGGTAAGTTTTTGAGTTTATAGCCCTCAAATGAACAGGTTATTTTTATAATATGAACTTATGATTGTTTGGCCAGTTCCTACATCTAACCGAAAAGTTCATATATGTATCCGTATAAATTTGTTGTTTTTTGAAATGGTTAAAAAGTGAAATAAAAGTATTTATTTATTTACTGCATGTAATGCACAGAGCTTAAAAATTAAATATGAATTTAAAAATGTTTTTGTATCTGTTTATAAAACTGAAATATTATAGAACAATTGCTACTGCAGTACAAACTGTCTTGCAGTACAAACATTATATATATTAACCATAAATAGGTAGGTAACCACACCTACACATCTAATTATGATAATGAACTGTACCTATTGCACTGCATGCTGTCATAATTTTATTTTATTTTGCTTACTAAATTCAATTAAATGTGCAGAACGCATTGCGAAATATTCTTTTAATTGAAATAATTACATATTAATTATTGTACTCGTATTAATTATTTTCACTCCGCGAACCTGTCTCTTATGCTAAGATTGTTTTTATGAATATACTATTCACAGAAGACAGATACATTCATAGTAATTGTGCATCATTGTACTCATACATATTCATACGAGCTTGCAATTGCCACATACAAAGTTGCAGCTATTAGGGGAAGGTGTGCGTTTACGTAATATTTCATTTAAGTAGTTGGGAAACAAACGGATGGACGGAACGATAATAAAATAAAAAAAACATTTACTGCTGTTGTGGTTATCTTATACGAGTAGTTCTTGTCTAAAAAAAAACCAGAAGGGTTTCATTTTAACATGATAAAATACTTAAGATTGTAAAATATTATTTATTATTTACATAAATATTAGCATTTTTAATAATTCGACTTTTTAAAGTTCAACGAGTTACAAATTGTGATAAAGTGGGATTGGGATTTGTCACTCTTTGTTTTTTACAAAAAGGCTTGAGTTCTAGACGTCATACATATTTGACAACTGTCATCTAAACGCATCACCTGCTTGTTAGAAACATCGTCTCCTACCGAAATGCGGCATGGAAAATGGTTCTTTATTAAAGTCATCTTTTAGAAGAAAAAATAATAACAAGACTGATATGTTGTGTTACAAGGAATGAACAAAGAACGATTGCTTCTCCAACCGCCTCATTACCTTCACCCACCGAACCCATCGCATCGTCGGTCTCGGTGTTGCCAGACCGCGAACCTGCTGTTCATGGATTTTGCAAAGGCGTGTTTTTTAGTGAGATGTTTGCTTCTAAGTAAAGTACTTAGTACATTAAGTTCATGTATCAAAAATGTTATAAATCATTTTGTTGAGAAGATTTTTCTTTGCTTTACTTAATTTTCACCACAACACACCTAGTATCAACAGAGAATTTAACTGCCTTGCCAAGGAGAAGTATAAAGACTACTACCTTTAACGCCAAATAAGCTATTAATAGGTGCTAAATTTTATATTTGTGGAGAGGAGAAATGAAAACGCCAAGGGTCAGCTTAAGACTAGTTTTATTGTAAGTTACAATTTGTAACATCACTTATGCTAAACTACTACAATATTACTTACGTACTAAATGAGAGAAAGAGAGCTTACAAAATAGCGCGCTGTTAAATACATTGGTGCTCGAAAGTATTACTTCATATTCAGGAGTATTACATTCATATCACTTAAGAAACATCTTAACGATTTTTCGGGCATAACCGTATCTCTAAAGAACATCTTTACCAGAAAACGGGCCAAATACCAATGTGCACAACCGCACAGTGGAGAAAATAGCAGTGGATTAGTTTTACAATGTGGAAAGACGGCAGCTTCATTGCAGTGGCACCCATTGGAAAAGAAGAGTGGAAGAGTGGGCCGACAATGCTCTGCTAAAGTTGAAAAGGAATGAGGAGAGGCCGTAAGATCAAACATGGGAAACAGGAAATAAGTTCATAAGTATCTAATCGAGTGATGAGCTAGTTATGCATATAGCAGCAGCTCGTACATGCTTCGTTGATTTGTATTGCAAGATATATATTTCACACAACCTGTTTTCAAGCCTTCGAAATGTCAAACAAATTGGCAACTAATGTAAATGATGATGTAAATGTCGTATATTTAAAATTTGTCGGTTGGATTTGACAGAGTTCGCAGAAAAGTTGTGTGGAAATTCTTAAGACATGCGGACTGAACATCTTTGAAGAGAATATCCTCAGAGACAACTCAATCATCTGTGCAACCAGGCCACAGTCACGCTTCTCTGGGTTCCAGGACAAGGCGCCATTGAAGGAAACGAAAGAGCCGACGAACTTGCTAGACGAGGGTCAGCCCTTAACAGCTCACTAGCGGAAAACGTTCATATTCCAATAGGTGCTGTTAAGGGCAATAAACTAGCCGATCTCAGATGGACCAGTCTGACAAACTGTGTCATATCCAGAAAGTTATGGCCAAGTTAGTAACAGGTAACAGATCAAAAACAAACGAGCTGCTTCAAAGAACACGCGTAAACATCGCTAGAGTAGTGTTGGTTATTACAAGACACTAGCCAATAGGAGACTATGCAGCCAAACCAGCGATCCCTCACAACAGTTTCTTAAGCGGCCCATACATGTAACATTTGTGTGCACACCGGTATCGGTGCACGGAAAATTTTCGGTGTCAGACACGGTGTTACTAAAATGAAAAATTTTTGATTTTTGGTGTCGGTGTTTCGATCGGTGTGATGTTTGTGGGGATGTACGTGCACATTTGCTATTTAGTTGCAGCCGAACCGTTGCTCAGTAAAGATCTAACGTCTCTCATTTGCTGTTGTTAGAATGTCAATTCGTGATTGCGAATTTTAGCGCAACTTCATTGACTTATATAAAGAGCTTCCGGAGCTCTAGAAAATAAAATGCAATGACTTAAGCCTTAAAGAATATGGAGAAAAAGAAAGAAGCTTGGCAGAAGCTATTAATTAAATACAAAGAATATGAAAGTAACGCAACAATAGATATTGTGAAATGTAAAATTACATCTTTGCGTTCATCCTACCGTCGGGAGTTAACCAAAATGGTAGTACTTTCATGAAAGATCATTTTTGGTCATACATACAGCAAGCCTCTTCGTCCATGGTCTTTCCGCCTGGAACTCTTGTGCACCACTGAAGTGTGTACGATCGGTGTTGCGTTAGTGGAGGAATGTTGCGTATATGGGCGCTTTACGTATCTGCAAAGATGAAAATGTAAAAGAGTCGCTTATTCAGTTTCTGTCCAGCTCTAGCGGGAGCCAAGCAAGGCATACTAGGCAAGCTATTTTTCGACGACCTTAAAGAGATATCTGGGAAATGTATTGGAGAGCTGATCCTCTTTCTAAATTCCACAGGATTGATATAAATATCCCAACATTAATTTCTAATAAACGGGTCACCTGAAGTTGTGGTATCAAAATGGCGCTCCACGCGCTATTTGGGTTTTCTTCCATCGAAACCACCACTTCTACCTACCTACCTACATACATACCTACCTATCCTCAGAGTTAACTAGACAACTACACAACACTAAAGATGTAGTATTCTAAATCAGATCGTAGTCCGTATAACACTATGACGAAGAGACAGGAACAGACCAAAATATTTTGACAGGACAGCCAAACGATGCAACGCATTACAGTCAGCACTACCTATATAGGAGTCAAAAGTTTTCTGATAACTGATTCAATTCGTAGTGCCTAATTCTAACCAGCATCTCTTCATCTTTTTAAACTTACCCTGTGTACGTTACAATAGAAACTCCTGACATAAAAGTGTTACCATCATTCATTAAGTCTATGGTTTCATCATTCAACTTAATCACTTATCAAGTTAAAGACTTTCAATATGTTCTAACATTTGCATAAGACTATCCAAATGAGGTAATAAGGTTACGAATAATATTCCAACCATTTGCTTAAGCAACACCATGTAACGTACAAACGAGTCAGAATGAAGTAAAATGTTACTGAGCATCGAACGAAATTATGATAAATTCTTGAAGCCACCGCGGTCCTCATAAACCGTAAGGTGCTTAAACAGTCAACCCACTCAAAACTCTCTTCATGTTTATCCACACATTTACCAGTACCAGGCGACTTGTTTGCCGGCCTTTCATGCCAAGATCATTGTTACATTCAAGACGTCACTTGCATCTCATTAATTATTAATTACAAATTATGAACGCCCACGCATGCAATGCAGGCAACGGCAAAGCGCCACAAACGGCCAAAACATGTAAAAGGCATTCTGCCCAGATGAGGGCATTTTAAGTTACGATTTAAGCCGAACAACGAAGATCTAAATAAAATTAATATTTCTACTTAATTGCTGATATATTTCAGGTGTGGGTATTCCCTGCGCCGGCCGCCAAGAAGCGTACCCACTGGACGCACAAATCTCCTCGCAAATGATACTCGTGAATGGAAACATGAAACCAATCCTCTAACTCGAACGCATTAATACGTAGTCCTCTCCATCATCTCTTTAGAGGGACCACTGATGTAGCCTTAATCCTTTAGTTGTTTACCTCCTTTGGTCCCCCCTCTTCCTGTGTGGAAGTACTCGTATATTCAACCAGTTGATTGTCACGTCGCACTATTCACAACCTTATGGACCTCACTGTACTTGGATACTCGTACTTCGTACATGTTTATTTGTTTGTTTTTTTTTTCTGTGTTTGTGTTGGGGAGTGGTGGGCTTTGATGGCGCATAATTGCACGGTTTGGAGGGAAAAAAATAAAATTATGAGGGGACTGGCACGTTATGCATTTGTAGAGGGAAGAATTTTGTTGAAGTTTGCAGCTATACGAGTAGTTACAGTGACTTGTTTTTTGCTTTTTTGATATCACCTTATAATTACGGGAAAGAAGGTTTTTGGATTTAGGTATGTATGTGCGGTTGCATATTTTTTTGTTTTTCTTTTGTGTCGATATGTTTGTATGCATAAGTTGGTGGTCAAATATTAAAATCGGATCCGTTAACGTCTTGAAATTGTTAATTTTACAATATTCGACATACTTATTATGTGAGTAGGTACATACATATGTACAGTACATATTTTTTTTTTCCATCACAGAGCACACAGAACACTTCGTTCTCTAGTGTATACTCTCAGTACCGCTTTACACAACTGTTGTTTGTTGCGCGACTAAGGATCATCTACCGATTTTTAATATTATAGACTACTTCAAATAAACAAAAATAAATTAATCAGAAGTCAATGAAATAACGCAGCTTCTAAATTCAGCTCGTGATAAGCAAAAATCAATTTCGTTGCATAGATCATTGAATGTGTTTATGCACCTTGTAATAGGCTCATTAGTGCCATAATTGGTTCTATGCCTTTCTGGAAAAAATAAGCTTCTAACCCGCAGAGACCTTTGGGGAGCATATACATTTAATAGAAAAACCTATTCTGGTGAAATAATATGAAAATTAATAATATCGCGAGTAAACATAATAGAAATTGTATTGCGTCTGAAACTTAAGGTTTACAAACCAATTAATTTGCACCTTCTATCATAATTAGGAAGCACATCAAACATATTTAATTTACGAACCGCGTATCTCGTGAAGTTTTTTTGAACTCTTTCCAATCTGAGCTCGTGAATGGCATATGGTGATTCCCAAATAACGGATGAATATTCTAAATAAGGTCTGACTAACGAGCAGTATATAACTTTAAGGCTATGTACATCTCGAAAGTATTTACTATTACGCTTAAGAAAGCCCAACAAAGAGTTAGACTTGGCAATGGCATAATCATAATGCAAAATAAAGTTTAGTTTACTGTTAAACATGACACCTAGATCTTTCACTTCATCCAATCGTTGAAGTGGAAGATCATTATGAAAAAGTGGAATGGCAATTCGATAGGCCGAGAAAATCTTACATTTTGAAATATTTAGTTCTAGGGCATTATGATTACACCATTCGGATAATCTATTAATGTCTGATTGCAAACGAATGCAATCGTTAACATTATTTACATAAGAAAATAATTTTAAGTCGTCCGCGAATGTCAAAACCTTACAGAATTTAAATATTTCGTGAACATCATTAATAAATAAAATAAATAGCAACGGGCCCAAGTGACTACCTTGTGGAACGCCCGATGTTACTTCTATTACCCGAGAAGTCAAACCATCGACCCTTACCATTTGCCTTCTATTAGTTAAGTAATTATAAAACCATTTTAGCATTGAGGAATGAAAACCCAACGATTCTAGCTAAAAGTAAGGTATGATGCACCCCATTAAAGGCTTTAGTAAAGTCAGTATAGAGTATATCAACTTGTAAACGTTCCTCAAAACTGTTAAAAATATAATTAGTTAGTAAAGCTAAACTGTCAAATATGTAAATAGGTATACAAAAAATAAAGACATAGGGCAGGGATGGCGAACCTTTTTAGAGCCTCGTGTCATTTAAAAAAAAAATAGATAATTTGAGGTGCCTTTGCGAGCCATCATACAGTCTAGATCAAGTTTTCTAGTTACTACTAGGAACAAAAATAAATATTTTTACACTGCGCGGCATTTTATTTGTAAGCAAATTTATCAATTTTTGAAATCAGCAGTTTTTAATTCATTTTAATAAAAGAAACAAGATTAAGATTAAGACTAACAAAAAATGGAGAAAGAAACAAAAACAAAAAACAATGAACGAACTATTTTAGTGTGACTTTTGTTGTTGCAAATTCGAGGCCAAGTAGTTTATATCAGGACTGCATTTCGTCACTTTAAGCAAAATGCAGGCTGAACTGGAATCATCTGACAAACGATTTCTAAACGAATCTTTTATGGTATTCATTTGTGAAAATAAAGCCTCACACGCATAGGTAGATGCAAATATTGTCAAGATAGCAAACGCCAACTTTTTCAAGCAGCTACATAGTATGTATATGTGTCGGGAATTGACTTCCAAGTTTCTCTAAATTTCGGAATTGGCATTCTTCGTCGTAACCATTTCTATGACGACGAATCAAGACGACTCCTAAGACACCTCATTTGTTGAAATCGGTTCCATAGTTCAGGGTGTACGAGGTGATATACTTACATACAAACAAACAATCAAACCCACCCTGTGAGATCCATAGCTTGGTTTATTACAAGCTAAAGGCCAAAGCAGCACTGTTTTTAGTTTAATGGATTTTTTTTAGCCAAGCATGATATAATATGTAAGTTGTTAACATCATTATTCTAGCAGAGACGTCAAAATTAACATTAAAATAAGATTTCAATAAAGTGCTGCCAACCGCTTGATTTTTTCATCGACAACTTTTAGCCCATGGCTCTTTTATCTCTTGGGCTTAGTTTCGCACTGATTCAAAAACCTACATTTTTATTGCTACATATAAATTCATCATTTTGTACGAAGTTTTACAGCTTGTTTGACTTATTTCGATTAATAGTTCGTATAATAAAGGAACTTTCAACTACCTTTTGTATCACCTTGTAATGTTTGGTTTCAGCATAAACTAATACGCATTTATAAAAGCGATATATGCGAATCCTTTTAAAACAGATATTAGGTTTAAACCTTTTTTTTAAGTATTCATTTAACCACTAACTGTTAAATCTCTGAGCCATGAATTGTTTTAATTCCATTAATTTAGTTCCCTCAACATTTGTCCCATATTCTTACGTAACTTACATAATCTCTTACCATCTATATGTATAGATGCTCAGCAATAGCACAACATAAATGCAAATACAAATCTCATATTTTAATCAGAGGCACCCTGTTAATTATATAGGCAGTGTTCCTGCTATTCCACTATACGTTCGAAAGTGTAATAATAAATTAATGCAAAGCATATTTAATCGCTCCCTCACCTTTTGGCACAACTGACTCTGTCTACGAGAAAGTATGCAGTTGCAGAACTCGAACTCGAAGTGATACATACATAATACATATGTCTTTTTTGTGTATGGCAAACATTGTGTGTGCATTAATGATACGTCTGCCGCCTCGCTAACCGTTTATTTTATTTTATTTTTTATTTCAAACTTTAATTGAGACTACGATGGAATCTTTGTGCTGTGTGTAAGTATAAGTGTAATGAGTAATGGGCATGGATTACATACTACACATACAGTACTGCGCGCCTTATGATATTGGCGGACTTTACATATGCACATTATGTACCTACATATGTAGATAATAAATTGACCAAAACACTAAGATACGACATTACGGGTAGGGTAAGCGGCAAATGCATTCATTCACCTAAAGGTGTACTCGTATCATGTGTACGAGTTTGAAACCCTACGCACGACATGATAAGCGTGTGAATGGGTTATTTCTGTGACAAACGAGGGTGCGCGGTTGAAAGCAAAGGATACGAAAAAGTAAGACACTAATAGTAATAACATATGTATGTAACGCAGGTATGTTTTTAAATGTGATTAACTTCGATTGTATTTATAAATAGTGGACAGAAATTCGATAGCTTTAGTCCTAAGTATGTGCGTCAGGGAATACCGGGTGTTTTCCCGATGGTTAGGATCCCTTGATGGGCCATTTGTTTTGAAAACAGCAATTGGTGATTCCCATATTTAGATTTTCGTCACCTCGGTTTGGTAATACAGTAGAATCTCGGAAAGATGAACGAATAAGAAACAGGTCCTGTTCATCTTTTCGAAATGTTCATCTTTTGGAATAGGTACTTAATTTTGAGTAGGTACTTAATTTTGGCAAAAATGTCTTTCAACACTTTGCAATTTTCTTTGAAATTTAAAAACCTTACTCGGCCCTTCACTGGTGGCACCTTTCGTCTACATAAATTCACTTCACACTGGTATGCAAACAAACGAAATGAAATGCCAAAATGCAAAATCAAGCAGAAAAGTATAGTTTTCCAAAGAATAACTCTTATATGAACCTACTATGAGTAACTAAAACATGAATAGAGACGAAAAAACAATTTATGGATAGAGCGTTCATCTTTTCGAGTACCCAAAAATCAACCCATTCATCTTTTAGAATACTGCAATGGTAACAAAATTCCGTTCATCTTTCTGGGTGTTCATCTTTTGGAATAGTTCATCTTTCCGAGATTCTTCTGTACATACAGTGGAACTTCCCTAAGTCGAATCTCCAAGGGACCAGAAAATAAATTCGAGTTATAGAAACTTCGAGTTAAAGAAAATACATAAATCAATTTATTTATTTATTTGAAAGAAATCCGCAATTATTTGTTTGGGTTTTGCATGACCACTTCTCTTTTTCTACAAAATCCTCCACCAAACACAAAGTCTTAAGTAGATATTTTCAGGAACATAACATTTGCGCTCCACAAAAGCTCTGCATCCACTTTTTAGTGAAAATGATTTTTTACTGCCATCTTATAAGAAATTTGCAAGCGCGCCAGTACAGAAAAACTCGTATGTCTGTAAAGGCTCTAAATTAGCTAAAATTACATTTTGTGCTTAGTACTCGTAACTCCACTGGAACTAGCTATGTAAAGATCCGTAGAACATTTTTTGTTTCTCCTGTAAAATTTGAAATTTGTAACTATAGGGACTTTTCCAACTACTTTTCTAGGGCAACTTGATTCAGTGGGAAAATATATTTACAAAAAATTAAGAGAAACGGTTGACATATATACATATATTTTCACATTACAGAAATTCGAGTTACGGACTTAGAAATATGTGAAAAATGCAACGATAAAATCAGTACTCATGCTCGAGTTATAGAAATTCGAGTTAGGGAGTTAAAAATATATGAAAAAAGCAACGAAAAAGCAGTGCTCACGATAAAAATTCGACTTAAGAAAAGTTCGAGTAACAGAAGTTCGAGTTAGGGAAGTTCCACTGTATGTAAAAAAAATTTTCATACCTAACATAGTTTCGAACAGACCTTACAACTAGGAGCACCCGCTGACGTGCCATCGGAAAAAGTCACAATCAAAATTTTCTATTTTCATTTCACGCTTATTGTGTTTTTTCAGAGCAGTATTTGACAAGTTGAGGAAATGAGTCCTTAATCGATATAAATAAATAAATAAACAATTTTATGGCATTAACGCTACCACGGAACGTCTCACAAACTGCAGGAGCTCTAATTTTCGACCACGTTTTGAACATTTAAGGCCGGAGCTCACGAATGGTGCGCTCGATGATGGCATCTAAAATTGTAATCGTTGTCAAATCACACGATCTTACAGGCCAGACCACACGTCCATTTTTGGAGATAATGTTGTTATCGAACACTCACTTCAATCACTCGATGGTTTCGCTGGCAGTATGGTATGTGGTAACATCCTGTTGAAACCAAATGTCCAACAAAAACTCGTTGATCATAGCTCTCTACCGATGACATTACGATTTTCTTCATTTTGATGAAGTACTGCCCGATAATGCCGCCAGCCTAGTGATGGATCACTTTTGGATTTTCTTCGCTCCAAATTGTTGCTTCAAACAATCATCTTATTTTATAGTATACTAGTTGAACCCATGCTCGCCTTGCTTCGCATTCTAAGGGCTTTCTTATGCATACAGATATGCAATTTCAGTGGGAGCGTAGAAACATCAAAGTATTTGTCTAAGTCCACAAAAGTGTTTAGTAAATTTTGTTGATTAACTGCGTTTTATCAAAAACGTTGCAAAGCGAAAGCGAGAGTTTAAAAATTCAACCAGATATCTGGTTGTTACTTCTTGGTCCACAACCCGGGTGATTGAAATACATTCTGCACTTTGACCATCAGCACGTGAAAATATCTCGCTGTTAATTGCTGGAGCTTAATCATTCCGAGGCAACAAAATAGTTCGCTCACAAAGCTAAGAATTCTTACGGTTTTTTAGTTGTGATATATCACCTTAAACCTTGTGATAAATTTACTTTTCCATTTTCTTCCGGAAGCGTTCCTCCACCAATTTTAAATAACAAATCAGAGAAATGTTGTGCGTTCGGATGTGCCTCGTGGCACTACTGAAAACGTTTGCCTAAAGTCTCGGCAAAATACTGTAAACCAAACATCTCAGATGACTTCCACATAGCAAATACATATGTGCATACATATATGAACCAAAATGAACTCTTAAAGCAACAGAAGTTCACTTTGGGTAGAATATTTGTTTTTGATCGTTTTTTTTTTTAATTTATTAATAATATTTATAAACTGAAAATGAAAATGAAATTCACTGCTCTAGAAAATTATCTTTCTTTTGACACCTCATTTGTTAAGATTGGTTGAGTGTGAGAGCCGCAAATTGTGATAATGATTGTAGCACATTGAAGTACAAAGCATATGATCATGTTAGAGCCCGCGCATATACTCACACACACACTTTTGCTTTGCGATACCCACTGCTGCACGACTGCTGGCGGTGGTCTCCGCTGAAGGAAAATTGTGGGCGATGTTTTGAATAATTGTTTTGAACATTGCTCAGCTTCAGGATAACGCAGGAGGATGTTTTATATCTCAAATGAATCAGCGACAGATTTACTAATTTCACCTATTTTTTTGATTTTCAATCCGATAAGCCATTATTGAGTTAGGGCTGTATAATGATATTATTCCTTTCCGATATACAGTTATTTTGACTACTATGTAAGACCCAGTAGGCTGAGCAAAAAATAACATAGCTTGTGATCATCCCGGGTACTTAAGAAGCATTTCAAAAACAAGTTTCATCGAAATCTGTCCAGCGGTTTTCATGCCATTAGGTAACCAACAAAAAAACCTCTATAGTTTTAAAATATTTATAGATTATTTCTGTAGTATAGGTACCATTTGCGGCTCTCATACCTAACCAATCTAAACAAATGAGGTGTCAAAAGAAAGAGAACTTCCTGGAGCACTGACGAATTGCACTTTCACTTTATAAATTTTAGCAAATATTTGAAGTTTGGATGTTGGATGGGAAGTTTGTATTTTCTCTTGCGAGAGTTCTCGCACGGGCTCACTAGTTATACTTATTCAAATAAATAAATGTCCAAAATTATTTGTAAATGCTGCTCGGGCGTGAGTGTTGTCATGATAATTTGCCAAACAATGCTAAATAAAAAATATAAAGATAAAAAAATATTTTTTTAAAAACAAGCTTTAATGAACTAAAAAGTAAAACAATAATTTTTTTCCGAGTCACCAATGTGTGACTATAAATTAAAGCTTGGGGCGCTCAGGCACAAGACAACACATACACGATGTGCAACGAGGACGGAAGAAGAATAAGCAGAACACATTTTATGTCACTGTTACTGTATAGTTGGACCTCGTCATCGTCATTTAGCCAAATTTTACCTCGAGCCTGGGTACCCAAAGCTTTAATTTATAGTCACACATTGGTGACTCGAAAAAAAATTATTTTTTTACTTTTTAGTTCATTAAAATATTTTTTATCTTTATATTTATTTTCTACTTTTTAGCATCTAATTTTTTTTAACAAATTTACGCCTATACGTATATTAGCTTGGGTGGATTGGATATGAGAAAGTTTACTAAATATGTTTGAGATTCTACTCGCCCTTTCATTTGATACCCATGCCATGGTGGTTGTGAAGAAAAAGGTAATTCGCCATCTTGGGGCACCCACCATATTGAATTTAGAATGACGTCACTTTGCTAGTCTAATTCTGCTTGTCAATCCCTGTTAGTTGATACCCATATTAAGGAGGTCGTGAAGATAATGATAATCCTCCATCTTTGGGCGTCCGCCATATTAGATTTACAAGATCATGAGATATACTATATTGATTTGTCACTGGATACGCAAAATTTCAGCATATTCGGATATCTGGAAGTGGGTGTAAAATCGATTTCCAGATTCCGCTCTCTCACGGAAATTGAAGCAAAAAAATCGTCCGCCATATTGGACTTACAACGTCACGAAATAACCTATATTGTATTGTCTCCGGAATTATACAAGTGTGCAAAATTTTAGGATGATCGGATATTTTAGAAGTGGGTGTAAAATCGATTCCCAGATTCCATGCTCACAAAAGCTTGTAAAATATGGCGTCAGCTGTAAGATTAGCTATCAGATGTATGAGTGTTGCCATATTGAAATCAATCCTCCTAAAAGACACCATTTAGAATTGAAGCTTATAGACACACATTATGCATCGTGCACATAAAATAATATGAAATACGTCATTTATGTTTTTTTTAGTGTAGAATTGTTATTGATTCGATTTAAGTCATTTCGAGTTATGTCGACATTTTTTTGGAAATTCGACTTTTTTTGTTCGATACAGTTGCCAAGCTAAAGAAATTAATTTATTTTGGTCCCATGCAAACTCGATTTAAAGGATTTCAATTGTATTCTTAGTTGTATCGGCTCGAAATTATAGCACGTTCGAAAATCAAATTTAATACATTAATGCAATAAAATAATTAAGATTTGGCAACACTTTTGGATCATAAACAATTTAAATAACTTAAAATTACAGCATATGCGATAAATCTGAAATTTTCCACAAGTTTAACACATTTTTATGCAATAAAATAATTAATATTTGGCAACACGCCTTTGATCACAAAATGTATCTAACAGCGGTGAAGTTAGTAACCTTGCCAAAGCTTCTGAAATAAGGCAAATTAAAACACCACCGCCATAAACCGTTTATCGTGACCTCTTCCCTTCTGCTAGTGTGTCAAAAGCTGACAATACATACACACAACACGAGGGCATGTGTATTATCTCCTTTGCGATAATTTAAATAAAAAAGACAAAATAACTTTGTGTATGAAGTATGACTATGACTCACCTCAGGTTTTAGATGATAGTGTTGCTGCTGTTGACTTTGTTGTTGCTGCTGCGGGTGAGAAGGCTGATGCTGACCGGTATTGACTCCGGGCGGTGACGAGGACGACGATGATGGAAACGGCGATGGTGATTTGTTCCCCGTAACCCCAGTAACTGCTGATAGAGCGGTTGCGGTCGCTGTGGTTGCTGCCGCTATTGACAATAAAGATGTTAAAGACGACGACGACGATGATGGGGAGGATGATGATGATGAAGATAAGGACGACGTGGATGAGGCTGATGATAGATGGGGCACTGGACGTATTGTGGTCGCAATCGAATTGACCGCCGTTGAGGTGGGTGTGAGTTGTGAGAGCGGGGACGATGGGGACGGGGTTGGTAAACGTGAAACTGGAGCAATGCCGCCTCCCGAACTAACGCCACCAAGCGGACTTGGAGTTGTGTCGAATTCACGCTTTATACCTCCTAACGATGCGGTAATAGTTGCTTCACAGGGTAGTACAGTGCCTAACATAGTTGGTGTGTCTGCTTTACTTTGGTGACTATTGCTCTCGGTTTCTTCGACACCCTCCGCCATATTAAATTTGCATCACGATTCGTCTAAAAGTAGGTAAACAAAGAAAACGGTTATTGTTATGGGTATGAATGAAATATAAGTAAAAGCTGAAAATATAAAAGAGAGAAGTGTTGTTGTGTTGGATCAACGAAAATTGCATCATAGCTTGGGTTACCATACGTCAGGATTTGGCCTGACGCGCCAGGCTTTTAAGGTGTCTGTCAGGCTGAGGCCAGGCTTCACGCTTTGTCGGGCTTTTTAATTTTTTTGACTTATTTACATCAATACAATTTAAACAAATAAAAAATATCATAAAAGTTAAATTGTTGCTGAATGCATCCAAATATGAAACGAAAAAACAACGAAATATCCCTCCATGATTGAAGGGAGAACCAATAGTGAATTTTTGGATACCGTGTCGTTGGAAAAAATTTACTCAAACAATTTTTTTTAAAGTTTGGCGAATTGTTTGCAATAACCATGTTCTGTACTGAGGGTTTGTTTTCTTAGGCATTTTCAAATGTTTCATGACACTTTTAAGGTGTAAGAATTTTTTACATGTGATCAATGGAGCGAAATGCTGTTGGAACTGTTTTTTTTGGGTACCTTGTTCAATTTAAATTATTAATGCAAAATGCATTCTGCGATTCATTGACTCAGATAGGTTCAATCATGTGGACACAGGTATGGTGTTCCAAAGCCGGACTAGTAAATGCTTAGGATTTCAATTGACTCTGGATGCAGCTTTGCAATGTTAAGTCTCAAGATTGACCAGATATACTCAATTGGATTGAGGTCTGTGCTGTAGGGAGGCCAGCTTAGCATATCAACATTGATTTCTTCGAAGTTTAAAAAATAAAAATAAAAAATGCAAATGTAGTTTTAAATCATAGAAATTGTAGCTTATTTTAAAGGCTACTAAGGTGCTCGCGCTGAACTAAGTTTCCGACGGTCTTCAAAATTCACATGGAAACCGAAGATAAATGACAGTCTTTTTCTCAATGAACCTGCTGAAATAATCGTTTGTGTAGCTCGAAATAGATCACTGTTTATATCCACTGAAATCTTGAACCGATTCCGATGGTTTTGTGAGCACAAAAAATCTTCCACTGGAGTCGTCTTTTGTTTTTAATTATTTTGGTTCATCTTGGATGCCTATCACGAGCTAAATGCACCTCTCATTCAGAATTACATCGAAATTTGTACACTAATTGAACGACATTTTGCTACATACTGCAAAAAACATCATAGCATAAACAGCACTCTATGTAAACTTTGGGTGTTATACATCAACATCAATATATGGAATTTAAGTTTATGACTGTCAATTTGTTTTAAATAAAACGTTTTGTTAAAAAAAATTAATTTGTTTTTATCAGGCTTTTTGCTCCAAAATTAGGCTTTTCTCTCTTAACTGTCCGGCTTCTCGAATTTTTTTGGTGGTAACCCTAATCATAGCCAACTAGTATCTGAATCAATACTTAACTCTCACTGTTCCCAAAGGCGAAGAAACGTTCGCTCTTCTATAGAAAACATCACGCGTGGTTAGGAAAATGTTAAAAATCCTTCAGATACTTTAACGAAAAGACATGCTAAACAATTAAACGTTTCATTCCATAACGATCACCATGGTAAATTTATATTTAACTTTAATTTAGGTGGCGCTACATTTCGGGGTGAACCTGGGCCTGTTTCTCGCAACCATTTGTGTATGCATGTTATATTTTTACACGAATGGAAGAGACCTACAGTTTTCTGCCGACTCTGAACGGCGAGTTGATAGGTTCATTGACAAATGATACTCTTTGATTGCATGTCAGACATTCGAAAGAGGTGGCACCGTGAAAAAGCTTTTAGGTGTTGAACTCGGGCTGGGATTGAAGCCGGGCAGCATTGCATAGTAGCCCAACGTCTATTTAAATCTAACGTCACCGGAAAATTGGTTTGACGTTAACGACAAATATCCAGTTTTCCTGATGTGACAATCTTTCCCTTGACTTGATGTTAAGCCCTCCTCCAAGTTTGTAAAGGGTCTCTAGGAAGCAACATATCAATCTAATTTTTGCTTTGTTTTGAAATGTGTACTACGCAGTTATTTTCGGAACAAGATATCGTTGAAATGTCCACCACGGCTTTGCTCATACTAACGAACTGCATTGCTCCAATTCTTGATCACCCTGTCCAACATTGAATGTTAGCTCCGAAATAATCCAATGTCTGTGCTTTGAGGTTGCCCTAAAGAAAATAATCTAGGGGTATCAAATCTCATGACAAATCCAAATCCTCATCGTGAGATGATACAATAGCCAAACTTATCATTCAGAAAATCGAGGTCAGTATTAGCTGTATCTATGGCCCGTAGCACCGTTGATGTTCTGAAGTTCGAGTAACATGACTCTTCTGTCTTCATTTTGGAAGAAATATGGTCCGGTGATGCCGCCATCTCATAAACCACACCACGCAGTGAGATTTTTGGGATGCAACGACATTTGTCGGCAAAGCCATTCATCCAAAAATGCGCATCGCCTGAGAAGATGCTTTTTGGCCGCAATCATCTTCCAAGTGCCCAATTGGAAAGCTCTCGACTCCATCTGTGATCGTTTGGCTTCAGGTCATGAATTAATACGACTTCGTAAAGATGTATGCCCAAATTCTTACTCGAAATTCTCTAAGCTGACGTGTCTAAGAAAGCCCAAATTGTTACAATCGTTGTGAAATTTGACGGCTGCAGTTGCGATATTTTCCTCACTTGGCACTTTTTGTTGTCTTGTTGGATATTGTCCCATAAAGTGAAGTCATACACAAACTTTTCCACGATGCGGCGCAGCGTTTAGCCCACGCAGAGTATCGGTGACGGTGACGCACATCTCCGTTGAGCACCCCACAACTGAGCTCGATCTTAGGTAATATTTCCTAAAAATTTCAAAACGATCGGGAAGCGTCAATCGTTGCATGATATTACTGTAAACTATACTGAATATTTTGACAATTATGGATGTAAAAACAAATATGTAGGCATATCAGGAATCGACAAATCTCTATTGAAAAAAACGAAACTATTGCAAGATCTTTGGTAGTGCAAAAAGTGGAGCCGATATGTTTTTTTATAATATACACGCGCTAAAGGGGTTATGAATACCCTTATAATCTTTACACATAGCGCGAGCATATGAAAGACAAGAAGGAGAGACAGACCGTTTCACTCCAAAATGTGTCTCACTATATTCTGACAGGGGAGAGTGGGGTTGGATGTAACAGGGGTAAGTTTTAACAGCTAAAAATAAAGGGTTCCTCTGAAAATATAAAGAAAATTATTCGTCTTATCCAAATCAAATGACGGGTCTACTTCCCTTTTGAATTGATCGTCAGTGGAAAAAGTTGTGGGTGGGGTCCACGAAATTGAGAGATTTGTAACTTTTATTTTTATTTTTTTTTATTTTTGGTATTCCTATTCACACGCAAGAGATATAGTGCCCGTTGTTTTTGTTGTAGACATACATTTATGTTTTTGCAAAGTTTGTGTATATACATTTACTAGCTGTCCCGCCCGGCTTCGCCCGCGCCCAAAAACAGTCGCATTACTTATTAGGCAAAACGCTGCTCTAGTAATGTGATTCTGGGTAGAAATAAAAACCGCCAAATCCGACAAACCTTGTTGAATCACACCAAATGTTCAAAGTGGCATAATTTGTCTACTATTATTTGGTTGTAGCACATGAAATGTTTGATTTAGTAGCACACATTTAAAAGCTTATAATACATTTTTACACATTTATCTTTAACAAAATATGAGGCGTGAGCATCTACAACGCTCTTCCGACGTCAAACGTCAAGTATTAATTTATTTAAGAATTTCTGAATTTTCAACGCAATGATATCCTTAAAGGTTTGTATGGCATTTTGCTTGGTATCGAAATACTATCTGGTGTCCAAATGACTTCAGACTGACTGAAATATCAGGGCAGTACCGTTAATGGGGAAGAATCTCCAATCCCAAATACAAATAGTTTTTGTACTATTACACGTGATATACGGGGTCTAGCATTGCCATGTAATAGCATCGTACCATGCCATTGCATGCACTTCTTATGTCGATTCCCTCAGAAAATTGTAAAGTCCATCAGACTGTCACCATAAATTTTTCTAGGTGAGGAGTGGAATTGGGGATGTGTTTTAGTTTTACATATAGTATGTACTTTCAATAACTTCACTCCAGCGCCCCCTAGCGAGCGAGTTTTCCACATTTGTCCTTCCTCAGGTCCCAGACTATCTCTTTGCCAAATTACATTACAATTGGTTCGGCGGTTTAGGCGTGAAAACGTTTAATTAATAACTTGACTCCAGCGCCCCCTAGCGAGCGGTTTTTTCCCCATGTCCTTCCCCAGGTCCCAGACTATCTCTATACCAAATGACATTATGATTGGTTCAGCGGTTTAGGCGTGAAAAGGTCGTGGACAGACAGATAGACAGACAGACAGACAGACAGACAGACAGAGTTACTTTCGCATTTATAATATTAGTGTGATGTATGTATCTGAGGTTTTTGCGGATTCTAGTTATTTTTTTATACTGATCTTTGTATTAAATTTCATGGCGGGGCTAGTTGTAACATTTTTGCGGGGCAAGTTCTAACTTCTAACATGCTAAAATGCATCACCTAATCAAGACTGGTTGACCAATGCCAAGAAAAACTCAATCGCTTATGCATAATGCAAACAGGCTAGAGTCACTCTTCTCTGGGTTCCACGACGAAGAGAGTCGACGAACAGGCCAGGCAACGGTCAGCACTCAACAGCTAACTAAAGGAAAATTTTCATATTCCTATAGGTACTCTTAAGAGCAATATATTCTCACACTTCTTAAAACCAGCTATTCTCAGGTGGACCAGTCTTACAAACTGTATCATATCCAGAAAGATATGGCCAAATTACGATAGGTCAAAAATAAATGAACGAGAGTCAGGTAGCGCATACCGGACAAGCCCTTCTTCGATGACCTTAAAGAGATATCCGCGAAGAGGATTGGAGAACTGATCCTCTTCTTAAACTCTACAGGGTGGATATAAATTAAATATCTTAAACTACATCCACCTGAGGTTGTGGTATTTAAACTACACCCTCTTTGCGTGATTTTTATCTTTCCACCGAAACCATATTTAATTTATTTTTTAGTTTTTTTATCAAGTGAATTATGATTTCATATGTTCTTAAGAGCTTTTTTATTTTTTTGATAAGTTTTCGAAATAAAATAATATTTTTTATTAAAAAAACTCATGATGACAAGTTTTTCCCGGGGTAAGTTGTAACAACCCCTCTTTTTTTATAAATGCGATATTTTTTATATCTTCTAAGCAAACTTTGTTGGACTTTTTTGATGGATCTTGTAGGTGAAATATTCCTCCTCGATTTGAAACAAGTTTGTCTAACTAATTCGCAAAACCTTAGGAGCACCATCAACTTTAGTAAAAAGTGTTAGAAGTAACCCCACTTTCCCCTACATACCTATGTATACATACAACTTTTCTAAAATTCATGTGAAATTAAATCGAAAGCTGCTTTAAGTAGATATACTCTCCCCTTTTCTGCAAGCTTCGTGCTAGATTATAAATGTAATACACAATGAACAATGAAGTACTAGTTACATATTAAAGCCAGTTCGATATTCTGCCAAAAAATTGCTATTATATATCCCCCAAGCTATATGCCCATTATAATCTTCGCTAAGCATTTCATAAAGGAGATGGCTATGTAGGTTGGTTTATGTCCCCTATTCGAAAATAGGAACATAGAGCTATAATATAAGTTCCGTAAAACATTTAACAAACAACAAACAATTTTGGATTTAAAAAATGCTCCCAGTAACCCAACAGACAGATTCATAAATGTACGTACTCATGTACACCGCGGCGCTCCACTTTTGTTACACCCATGAGCATGCAATTACGCATAAAAGAAAACAAATTTGTCTGAACTCATCACAGCTTAGCTTCGCTTTTTTCTCCTACCTGATCTCCAGTGATCAATTTTAACAATTTTTAATAAAAAAAAAAAAACAAAAACAAAATAAAAACCATTACTCATTCCAATTAACTCATTCCGTCCTCATGTCTCTCCACCATTATTATCATTAAAATTATTAATTAGCCGATCAGACATAATTACTATACACAGAAACCTCATAAAACAAAACAAAATAAAAATTAACATTTATTTGTCCGATAAAAGGAGAAAAAAAATGTTTACAGGTTTTGTATTTTCAGCTTTCTTATGTGCATTTACTCATTCGGGGTGTGTTGCTACAATGTATCTAGTCACTGCACGAGTATGTATTATGTGGACCGATGTTCCGGCCAATATGCAGTGCGTACTGTTAGTCACAGTGTTACTCGGTCAGTGTTAACATTTGTTTTTTAAATAATTAATAAATTTTGTTGCGAAATTTAAATTCTCATAACAAAGCTTATATTTTCTTTTGGATAAAAAAAATGATACACTTTTTGATACAAAATTAGGGTGACCAGATATTACAGTAAATTTTCAGTTGCATTTTTTTTTTATTAATAATAATATGTACACATTACACAAGTAACATCAGTATCTACAACACGATTTGCTTTTTATTCCTGGTGACAGAACAGAGTTAACTAACAAGCTAGTTTTTTTTTTCTGTTAAACTGTAGATGTAGATACGAGCATTTTTATTCGAGCTTACATTTCACCATCATGTATAGTTCACAATATTCTTAAGTGATGAGAAGTCTCAAATATGTGAATCACCGTAATGTATAGATAGCTATGCCAAATTTCATGTTTCTAGGTGGAACGGTTCTTGAAATTATTATGGTGACGGATATTTTAGAGTTAGAGCAATCTTATAATACTTTCATATTTCCATATGGGTATGGAACCATAAAAACGAATCTTCCCATAGATTGCGCTGCTTCAAACAGAATAGCATTTTTGAAATGAGATTCGTAGACTGTCATTTCTCATCATTTCATTCTAGGCTATACAGGAACGACATTTTTCGAACATTTTTTGCCTACATCATTGTATAAATAGGCGAAGGCAAAACAGTTCAACCCCGCCTTACAAAACATATTCGCTTAATTTTTTATTGGAAATGTTGTGAAGAGGATTAGTGCAGTATGGGATTTTTTTTTTCAATACGTTATCTAAGCCAGGTAAAAGCAGGTAAAATAATAAATATTAATGCGTGCGTGACTCATGTACAATTGGTCGAATTTTTACCAATTATTCTCCGTCATTCCAGCAAAATCCTCGAAAAATTTCAACTCTCATCATTCTCGCCATCATTCCAATCGTCATTTTTCATTCCAACCTGCACACTGTCATTTTTACACCATTCTTGCAAGATTGCCATTTCAAAAATGATAGTGTGTAGTGTATTGAATAAATATGTTTTGGGTGGTGCGAATAAAAATAAGAATATGCTAAATTTTTTTGAACAATACTCATCAAATTTTTGAAATGCATTTTGTACATACACATACACATGTATGTTCTTATTTTTATTTACATCACCTCTTGTTCTTTGGAGAAAAGCCAACCGGCAAAGAGAAAAAGAAATATTTTATTTTACAATTATATAAATTTTTTGACAACATTAGAGTAAAAGAGTATATTTAACAATAATGTAGGAAAGAGTATTTTGTCCTACGTCTGGTCGGCCTAGCAAAATGCTGTGATAAGAAGATGGTGCAGATCAGTTTATTGCGGTTAAGATTTCGTGGGCTCTATTTTTATAAAAATTGACAAGAATGCCAGGTGAAATGTGACGATTCATAATGCAACATCTTGATAATTGTTATGTTCATGTGCCATTACGTTTTTGACAATTTGGTAAAATTGCCGAAAAATATCGAAAAATTGTAAAATTCTCGGATCCTAAAAAATCATCATGATCCACTATAGGCGTGTTTTTTTGGTAATCTATATAGCCTTAAAAAAGTATGTGTAAAAAAAGGCTCTTCGGTGATTTGGTAGCACTATGCTTATTGACATTCGACATTTAAACATCTGTTTTTTTTTAAAAAGATAATTTTTTTCTGACTTTTAATATTTCTTCCTCACTTTTCCACTTATTTTCCAAACTCCTTTGCACAGCATCACGTTTTCATCGCCGCAATTGATTTCAAGTTTGTCACTTACATGTCATATTTGACATTTTCGATTACATTTCGATAACAATCGACAGAAAGTAGTTTGGTAGCACTTTTTTTTTGTCCAGGCTAAGGACATAAGACTCGATAGCTATCTGGATTTCGTTATTCTGTATCGGCTTAGTTGTTAGTGTATTTAACATAGACAAGTTTGTATTGACAATTTCTGTTATGGTTGAGACCTTGGTCTACACCGGACTGTAGCGCCATTTCAGTAATTTCTGTTATGAGACAGTAAAAATCTCCAAACTACAATTTTGTCAATATTTTTTCGGACATTATTGAAAGAGGAATGAGTGTATGTTAAATTTGGATAGTAAAATGACAAATACGAGTTAAAATGCTGCATCTTCTATTTTTGAGTAAAAGTGAAAATCGCAAGTCGATCGAAAAAAGTTTAACAATTTGCAACATAACTAATTTAATTTAAAAACGACGATGGTTAAATGAATAATAATTGTTGAAATAACGATGATAACATTTTTAAATAAATTGAATGTTTAAAAAGAAAATAGTATTTCACAATGATATAATAGTTCTGAGTGTTTTGACAAATCTGTCAAGATCTGGCAATGAGAAAATGAATTGAAGAATAGTTATAAAAATGTAATATTGACACCAAATTTGTAATATATTGCCGAAATGTTTCGCAATTTATTATCTAGAGCAGTGTTTCGCATACTTTTACATCTATGTACCCCTTTTATAATTTTTATAACACTGAGTACCTCTAGTCAGAAAATAAAATAAAAAATGCATTACAGGGTGTTTCCAAGTTAAATGTCAAGACTTTGGGAAATCATTCTTGGGTATAATCTAAGAAAAAAAATTATTTTACAGCAAGGGTCTATCTCCAATGTAAGAAGTCTCTTATTCTTGTTCTTCATGTACTCGCGCTGCGTGTAAACATTATAAGGGTATTCATTCATATCCCCTTTAGCGTGTGTAGATTATAAAAAAAAAAAATTTATGCTGAAAAGCTCCCAGATTTTATGATATGTACGTGGAAAAAACCGCAGCAGGTAAAAAGGGAAAACAGGATTTTTTACCTACTTTTTTAACCACGATTTTCCACCTAATTCATAGTTATGCAATATTTTTTTTAATAATGTATGGCTTTACAAGGGTTTTAAAGCATGCTCATTCATCAGACTACTCGTCAAAACCGTAATTTCCATAAAATATACGCCAAATTTGTAATTATCTACAAGTGTTTTTGAGCAAATGTTTATTCGTTATAACTCGTAGATATATAATTCGCGTGCTGTAAAGGTTAAATATATACTGAAGTTTTTTTTTGTGACACTGTTGTTGGGGTCATGAAATGGGAGAATGTACGGAATCTTACAATCGCAATATTAACAAGTAATGATGTTGTTTATTATTTTTCTATGTTAAAAAAAAGTCCGTTGCTTCTTTCTGCACCAAGCGCAGGCAAAGCCCGGTGCAGCGCGTACCCCCGCCGAATCCTTCCTGTCCCCCATGGGGTACGCGTACCCCACTTTGGGAAACACTGATCTAGAGATCCAATGCTGGTTGTTAATTTTTTTGTTTAATTTTTTTTTTTTGGCTTTTTGGAAGGGAAGTTTTACCTATAAGAAGATTGAAACGCTTAAAGATACCGTTCGAGCAGCTATTACCGAGATAGAGTCATAGTTATGCGCAAAAGTGATGTAAAGCTTCGGAAAAATAATGGAATCAGTGCACAATCTATACAAAAAGAATAGAATATATTTTATAAGATGTCGCCTTGAATGCCATGACAATTGCTACCGAATAACTTTTTGACTAACTGTATAAGAAAACACGCAACAATTAAATGTTTTTCTTTCTCATTTCTAATAAGCAAGGAGGGGAGAAGAGCGACAGGAAAAAAATTAATAAGCTATTTATTATGCTAATTATTAACGTAATGCGATTAAAGAAATAATTACAAAATTATAATGAAATAGAAACCGGAGAACATAGCACAGGATTGCCGCACAGCGGTATTAATAATTAGTTACAAATGTTAAGGGGCCTCAAGAGTAAGTTTCACTTTACATACATACATGGCTATAGGCGATGACGCATATGTATGCATACATATCCACACACAAAACATATATTATTATGAATGTAGGTATAACTTCTCTATCACTGGTTGGTTGGTATTATTGATAATAATTATTATTGTAGCCGTGGAATAAATTAATTATACTTGCCTAGTGGCGGGTTAATATGTAACTAGGGTTAAACTATAACCTATAAAGTTATTGATGAATTAGCAATCGAAATGAGGAATAACTAACTAAGTTCTGTGCGACTTATGCATACCTATTCCCTATATGCCTCATTACCTGATTCAATAAAGTTATTCAGCATAGCCTTAAATAGGGCAACTGCATTTAGTTATATTTCTCCATACAATTATGAACAATCGGTGTTTCGAATAATAGAAGTGGAAACGTACCACAAGTAAACGTAAAAATGGAGTCTTTTGCACAATAAATAAATGTATTCATTTTTTATGACATATACTGTAGCTACTTCAAGAACTTAGGTACATATTTATTTGCAGTTGCAGGAATTCGAAAAATAAGATTAAATCACCAACACACTGGGAGCAATAAGTATATGTGTCTTACGATATAAGCAAAATCGGGAGGCAATCGATTCAACATAACAAAAGTTATTATACAATAAATGTTGTCACTATCACTAGTGACCAAAAAGCACGTTTTCTACACGAAAGAACCCACTCGAGCTCATTTCCTTATTTTAGGGTTCCGCATCTCAGAATGAAAAGACGGAATCGTTATAGGATCGCCTTCTTGTCCATCTATCTGTCTCTCTGCCAAGATCTTTCACGGTGCCACGTCTTTCGAAACCTAAATTGATTGATTGAATTCCCTGACATGTTACCTTTAGATCGCTGAGAGCTCGGCCAAACAGACGTTACTGACATTCTTTCATTAAACCAGATACCCTTACTTTAGGTGGCGCTACAGCTCGGGGTGAACCTCGGCCTACTTCACGCAATCATTTGTGTTAGATACCCAGCATTCCAAAAAATCACATGTCAGGGCTTTTCCTCCCCTAACCTAATCTAACCGAAACGTTGGCCACAATCCAGTCGAGCCACCAGTATGTTTCTCTATGCTTTCATCTCTTTCAGGTATGCTGACGCAGTATTTTGGGCTAACATTTTCATCTTCTAAGTTAAAAGGTACATAGAGGTCGGATATCAAAGACGGTCAAGTAAAAACCGAGTTGTATACAGTGGGCCGCAAACATAAGTTGCCATCGAGTTTTGTAGACAAAATTTAACTGTCCTTCCAAATTATAATAGTTTTTTATTCTGCAGAATATTTTTATTGCTTGCGAAATTAACTGTTAACTTATTTGTACTCTTCACTCAGATCGTATATTATAAAGTTTATCTGTGGAAGCATTATTTCAAGTTAAGCTATCAGTTGAAGCAGTGCAAAAATAAGTTTCCACCAGTTTAGTGTGCAAAAATTTTACCCTTAGCTTATTGTATTTGTTTGTTTTCTTAATTTTTCGGTAAGAATATTTTATAATTACGTCCTCAGTTTGATATGTCATATCTAAAAGCTTTTGTTCTCCATATCTTAGGTTTTTATGAAATAAAAGTGTTTGAAATGCCTAAATATAAGCAGCTGACAGTTTCCGATCGAAAAATAGTAATTAATATGCATAATGAAGGCTATTCCAATAGAAACATAGCACAAGTTTTTAAGAAATCACATACGGCAATAAATAAAGTGGTTACTGCCTTTGCTGAAGATGGACGGATTTCCGCGAAAAGCAGACCAGAACGCACACGAATGTCTACCAAAAGGCTAGATACAATAATTAAAAATGTCTCATCAAATGATCCATTACTGTCTGCTAAAAAAATACAAGCCAAAATAAGCAACGAGGCTGCCAAGGTACCATCGGTTGACACAATACGTAGGCGTCTGCATGAAGATACGAAACACGGTCGCGTCGCCCGCAAATTGCCGTATGTAAGTAAGGTCAACATAAGAAAAAGGATGCAGTTTTACCAGCAGCATGTCTTAAAAAGTGATCATTTTTGGGATAAGGTCCTTTGAACTATTCACATGGTTTAGAGTTTACGTCTGGAGGAAGGAAGGTAATGCTCTGTCCTATAAGTGTGCCAAGCCTACCGTAAAATCAGTGCAAAGTGGAGTTATGGTATGGGGTTGCCTTTCCTCTTATGTCGTGGGCAAAATAGTAATCATGGAGGGAAAGGTAAATGCTTCAGTCTACCTCAATTTACTAGGAGAAGTGATAATTCCCGAAGGGAAACGTCTTATTGGGGAAGACTTCGTGCTGCAGCAGGACAATGCGCCCATTCACAACGCCAAAATAGTGAGGGATTATATTTTGCAGGAAGATATTAATATCATGCAATGGCCACCACAAACCCCTGACCTCGCCCCAATAGAGAACTTGTTGGCTTTACTGAAAATGAGGATCGCGGAGAGGCAACCAAGAAACGTTAAGGAACTAAAAACGTGCATCACGGAGTTATGGCCTCAGTTGACTTTAGAAGATTGTCGAAAGCTTACACGTTCCATGCCTCATAGATTGGTGACCATGTCACTGAATAATGGTGGACATTGTGGCTGGAAACATATTTTTGCTGCAAACTTTTTTTTAATTTTTCTTCAAAATACCCATTTCTTTTGTTTACGTTTACTTTTTTGAAAACTTCTTTTATGTTTTTATTATAATATAATGTACTTAAAAAATGTTCATTATTACTTTGATTCAAAACCCCGAGTCTAAAAAAATAAATCAACATTTGCTTTTCTTTCATGTGTGGAAACTTATTTTTGCGGCCCACTGTATATTTGACTTTTTATCTTTAGTAAACTTATTTTGTAATAACAATGAAGTAATTTAGAAGAAACTCAAAACTGAGTATAATCCTTTCAGTCCGAACTTATTTTCTTTAAATTTACTTCACCGAGCAGAACTGAAACATGTGTCACCTTCCACAGAAAAAAATACTCACTGAAAACTAATGATAAATCTTAAAAATTAAAAAAAAACATGAACTTCTCTTAGCAGTAATGTGGAATTACTGATGAGACAAAAACAAATAGAATTTACCTACAAACCTATGTATATGGGAAAATTGCAATTTAGTCATATGAATGCAGCTCGTGAGACATATACATACATACATATGTCTCGTTAGGTCTGAAATGGTGGAAAAACTTCAAAATATGACATTTTCGTCGTAAGCGCCATTTTAATGTTTTTGGGAAATCGTATTTAAAGTTTTGACAGCCTATTGCATGAAAACCAACTGCTGGGATTTTTTTTGACACGATATTCATACGGAAATCCTCTTTCAAAAAATCTAAGAAGTTATTCTAAAACACTTTTGGTTTTTAAGATATTAACGCATAGATATTTATGTATACGCCACTAAAATCAATATTTTCTTTTACTCATACACATAGGTACTTCAAAAATTCCAGATTTTCGCAAACGTTTTCTAAGGTAGGTACTGTTTCCACATTTCAGAATTCTTTTGTCTTTTTCGTAGAGTATGCACGTACGGCAAAACCAAAAAAAATATTTTTGCATACGATTAATTAGTTTTGTAGGCACATACATAAGTCAAAATAATTCTTAACCTTTAAGTAGGTAGGTGAGTAATAGTAACGTATGTAAGTAGGCGGGTGGGGTGCTGACAACACACCATCATGATTCCACTTTATTACTCTTATCTTTCCTCTGGTAAGTAGTTCTATGGTCAAATTGTCATTATGATATCGTTCTGGGGTAGAACAATGTTGAAAGAACTAACTTTTAGACCCCTTTATAGTCGTCCTTTCCAAAATAGTGCTTTCCGTATTAATTTTTGAAACAATTTTTTTGTTTTAACAAATTTGCCATCATCCGTATTAATTAAGTCCGGCTCTTCACTTGAATCTTCACTTATATAGTGTCAAATAACTGAATGCGTTCCTGATCTTATTCAAATGGCATTTTTAAATTAACTATACAAATTCACCCAGTAAAAAAAAAATTACACAACTGGGTAATTGGGGTGTTGACAGCACCCTTGCAGCTTGAATAGTCTGTCACGGTTTACTTGTACAACCAAACTTTTTCAAAACCATCTGAATCTATATAATAGAAAACAACATGAAGGTACTGTACCGACAACGGGTGTTGTCACTCGCAAAGTATAATATTTTTGAAAAATAACGGCTTGGGGTGTTGTCAGCACCCCACCTACCCAGTTAAAGGTTTAACTAAAATTTGCTTAAGTATGGAAAATTTGACGTAAATGCCAAATTTTGGTGTTTACGTCAATACAGTACGTAAACTTGATAAATTGGGTCAAAACCATTCTGTATATCTTTGCAATGGAAAGAGATGGAGCAAATGGATAAAAGATTTGTTAAGGTCTACCCCGAAAACATAAGACTGCATACCAAACTCAAAAAGTTAATTTTGGCGTTTACGTTAACCCAATATTAGGGGGACGATTTGTATTTTGGCATCAAACCAACGCGCAACATTGCTGTTCAATTATAAAGCAAAATAATCTCGAAAATGTAATTTAGTTAGTTTCTGTAGTATAGGTATCATTTGCGGCTCTCAAACTTAGCCAATGTTAACAAATAAGAAAGAGAATTTCCTTGAGCACTGACGAATTGCACATTCAATTTATAAATTTTAACAAATTAAAAAACCGATCAAAACAAATATTTTACCCAAAATGAACTTCCAAAAGAGTAAACACTTCCCGCATGATTTCCTGGGATTTCCATCAGTTGACAGATGGAAATCATATGGGAAGTTTGGATGTTGGATGGGAAATTTGGATTTTGGGGGTTGGATTTTCTCTTGCGAGAGTTCTCGGCCAAACAGACGTTACTGACATTCTTTCATTAAACCAGATACCCTTACTTTAGGTGGCGCTACAGCTCGGGGTGAACCTCGGCCTACTTCACGCAATCATTTGTGTTAGATACCCAGCATTCCAAAAAATCACATGTCAGGGCTTTTCCTCCCCTAACCTAATCTAACCGAAACGTTGGCCACAATCCAGTCGAGCCACCAGTATGTTTCTCTGTTATGCTTTTATCTCTTTCAGGTATGCTGACGCAGTATTTTGGGCTAACATTTTCATCTTCTAAGTTAAAAGGTTCATAGAGGTCGGATATCAAAGGCGGTCAAGTAAAAATCGAAGTTGTTATATATATTTGATTTTTTATCTTTAGTAAACTAATTTTGTAATAACAATGAAGTAATTTAGAAGAAACTCAAAACTGAGTATAATCCTTTCAGTCCGGACTTATTTTCTTTAAATTAACTTCACCGAGCAGAACTGAAACATGTGTCACCTTACACAGAAAAAATACTCAATAAAAACCAATGGTCTTAAAAATGAAAAAAAAACATGAACTTCTCTTAGCAGTAATGTGGAATTAAAAATAGGATTTACCTACAAACCTATGTATATGGGAAAATTGCAGTTTAGTCATATGAATGTAGCTCGTGAGACGTATACATACATATTTCTCGTTAGTTCTGAAATGGTGGAAAAACTTCAAAATATGACATTTCGTCGCCCCAACATTGGGTTGCCGTAAGCGCCATTTAAATGTTTTTGGGAAATCGTATTTAAAGTTTTGACAGCCTATTGCATGAAAACCAACTGCTGGGATTTTTTTTTGACACGATATTCATACGGAAATCCACTTTCAAAAAATCTAAGAAGTTATTCTAAAACACTTTTGGTTTTTAAGATATTTACGCATAGATATTTATGTATACGCCACTAAAATGAATATTTTCTTTTACTCATACACATAGGTACGTCAAAAATTCCAGATTTTCGCAAACGTTTTCTAAGGTACTGTTTTCACATTTCAGAATTCTTTTGTCTTTTTCGTAGAGTATGCACGTACGGCAAAACCAAAAAAAAATATTTTTGCATACGATTAATTAGCCCATTAGCGCTCAGAGTAATATTTTGCGCCCAATTTTGTTAATTTTTTAGTATTTTGTTACTTACCGATAGACAATTTAAGAAAAAATATAACAAAAAAAAATATTGCAACAGAAGTTCCAAAACTGTGTGTCCTATAAATAGGACGCTGGGCAGATATGAGGTCTAAAATTTGATACCTATGTTTTAATAATTTTCAGTCATTTTAATTTTTTTTTTTTTTTAATGAATTTATAAATGCCTGTTGACCAAAAAACGAAATAAATGCCAGGCGAAGTATTAATTAATTGATAATTAGGTTAAAATTTAAATAAATAAAACACAGTGAACAAATATAAATCGGAGTTGAGTACAAGAGACAAAACTTCTTCCTACCAACTGCAGCAGCGATGATTATTTTCATTTCTCTGGTACCAAAAACTTGTGTATGGCCCAAACATTCACCATAGCCATATCCCTAAACTCGAGTGAAGTGCACCAGTACCATTTTTTCCCCGTTTACTGCAGTATTGTATTTGGAGACAAGTCAATCATATTTATCAACTTCACACTTGTAAGGGTTGTACTGCTTTACCAACTGATGTTGAGGCAAATTATTCAATTCGTTTATTTTCTTTTTGTGAATAATGCAAGCAGTGGCAGTGCAGGTTCAATACGATCAAAATTTGAAGCAGTTGTGACTAATTGAACTATGAAAATCTCCTTTGCAACGTCAAACATGCACGGTCAAAGAAACCACGATCGTTTTCTTCATTTCAACAATTCATAATAATTGGACAGGATCTTAGCCTAGTGATTTTCCGTTATCGTTTCCATACATAGGTCATTTCTTAGAATATATGGAAGCTAGAAAGCCTCGCAGCTAGTTGCCCGTTATTTCGAAGTTACCATGTAATTTGTAATTACTTGTTAATAAATACTAATAATAATAATAGAAAACAAATTAGTTCTCTTCTAAACCTGGAATTCTCGTCAGTTACATAGTCTAAAGGCGAAGGTAAAACTGCAACACTTGCATCTTCGACTTTTGAATTACGTTGAAGTTGCTCGAGCATATCGGCAATTTGGTCAACAGTCAAACTAACAATTCTTTTTTGAAACATGGGGGATGTGAATTGTAAAATTAATCAATAAAGGAAAAAGTAAGAAATACTCCATCAAACTCAACTATTCGGTTCAGAGTCCTCCGCATCACCTTTTGATTGCTACAGCGAAATAGTATTCTTTTTATCTGACTATGGCAAAGTCAAAAGGAAGGGTTGTGAATCTCAATGGCTTTGTATGTATTTCATATGTGTCTTATGCTATATTACGTCACAGAAAATTCACTCTCAGACTTTAAAATTGAATATAAGGTATGATATATAGTTAGCTTAGCGAATATTTTACAATTATAATGCAACGAAACTTAAAAAAAACGTATCAAAATGAACATTCAACCTGCAACCATTTTTTTTTTTTTGTAAAGCTATCATATCTGCCCAGCATCATATTTTTAGGACACCTGATTGCAATCCTTTCTAGTTTCGTCCTGATTTTTATTTTTTTTTAATCTGGCTACTTATTTTAATATATAATTAATTAGTTATTTAAATCTGAAGTTTCATTCATTTATGTTGAAACCTTATATTTTTAAAGTTTTTTTCCCCAAAAAGCGTATTATTTAACCAAAAACTAATTATTTTTGAAATTAAAAAAAAATATTTTTAAATAATATTTTTTTTATTTTACCCTTCAATTACATAGTCAATTGATTAAACTTAACGTCAGAAATGCAGATCTTGTCTTTTAATTATTTTCTTAGTAACTAGAATTTTTCGTCCTCAGCTGTCCTATAAATTGCGTTAATGGGTTAGTTTTGTAGGCACATACATAAGTCAAAATAACGTAAGTAGGTAGGTGGGGTGCTGACAACACACCATCATGATTCCACTTTATTACGCTTATCTTTCCTCTGGTAAGTAGTTCTATGGTCAAATTGTCATTATGATATCGTTCTGGGGTAGAACAATGTTGAAAGAACTAACTTTTAGACCCCTTTATAGTCGTCCTTTCCAAAATAGTGCTTTCCGTATTAATTTTTGAAACAATTTTTTTGTTTTAACAAATTTGCCATCATCCGTATTAATTAAGTCCGGCTCTTCACTTGAATCTTCACTTATATAGTGTCAATAACTGAATGCGTTCCTGATCTTATTCAAATGGCATTTTTAAATTAACTATACAAATTCACCCAGTAAAAAAAAAATTACACAACTGGGTAATTGGGGTGTTGACAGCACCCTGCAGCTTGAATAGTCTGTCACGGTTTACTTGTGCAAACAAACTTTTTTAAAACCATCTGAATCTGTATAATAGAAAACAACATGAAGGTACTGTACCGACAACGGGTGTTGTCACTCGCAAAGTATAATATTTTTGAAAAATAACGGCTTGGGGTGTTGTCAGCACCCCACCTACCCAGTTAAAGGTTTAACTAAAATTTGCTTAAGTATGGAAAATTTGACGTAAATGCCAAATTTTGGTGTTTACGTCAATACAGTACGTAAACTTGATAAATTGGGTCAAAACCATTCTGTATATCTTTGCAATGGAAAGAGATAGAGCAAATGGATAAAAGATTTGTTAAGGTCTACCCCGAAAACATAAGACTGCATACCAAACTCAAAAAGTTAATTTTGGCGTTTACGTTAACCCAATATTAGGGGGACGATTTGTATTTTGGCATCAAACCAACGCGCAACATTGCTGTTCAATTATAAAGCAAAATAATCTCGAAAATGTAATTTAGTTAGTTTCTGTAGTATAGGTATCATTTGCGGCTCTCAAACTTAGCCAATGTTAACAAATAAGAAAGAGAATTTCCTTGAGCACTGACGAATTGCACATTCAATTTATAAATTTTAACAAATTAAAAAACCGATCAAAACAAATATTTTACCCAAAATGAACTTCCAAAAGAGTAAACACTTCCCGCATGATTTCCTGGGATTTCCATCAGTTGACAGATGGAAATCATATGGGAAGTTTGGATGTTGGATGGGAAATTTGGATTTTGGGGGTTGGATTTTCTCTTGCGAGAGTTCTCGCACGGGCACACTAGTTTAATTTAATTTCTGAAAGGTAACACAAAGTTACAACAGAAAAAACCGCAAAATTACAATTAAAAAGTAATAAATTTATTGTAAAAAAATTGGCAAATTAAATTAAAAATTGCATCACTTTTAGCATTTTGTATCTTTGACATAACATATGAGCGATGCTATGCATCGCATGTTATGATTGACCTTAAAAACAACTAATATAGCTTTCAGCTATAAGCACAGAAAAGTTATAAATCATAAAATATTGCATTGAGCTGAAAAACTCAAGTGAAATGTGACCTTAATAATTTAAAAACAGAAAAGTATCTAAATGAGCAAATTTGTATCTTAAGCAAAGAATGCGTAGCCATTTTGCTGCGAAAGTATGTTAGTGCTGTGCTGATGTCAAAAACTTTTTTCTAAACATAACAAATATATTATTTAAGCTTAATTTTTGCAGATTTTGTATTTATTTAGATCCGTTTCAAGTAGATATGGAAAATTATTTTGCTTGTAGGCCAAGTGTAAGTTGTTTGAAGCGACTACAAGGTCTGTATTAGTGCATAGCAGGCCAGTATGCACAAATTTCGAGTAACAGCCGGTACGAAAAATACTGTACCACAGCTCCAAATAAACAACCAATAAATTACTGATCTCAACAAGACCATGCTCATTCTTGGCGTCAAGGCCTATTCTGGTAAAGAATTGCACAAACTGATATCCAACATCGCAAAATCCACGTCCATGAAATAAAGTTACCTGTTTCAAACAAGGTTAAGGTTACCTGTAGACAAGGCAAAAGTTAAATATTGTTTATATGTTTGGAGTTACTTACTTACTTAGGTGGCGCTACAGCCCGGGTGGACCAAGGCTACAACCAACGACATCTTCCAGTTAGCCCGGTCCTTAGCTAACCGCCTCCAGTTGCGCACTTCAAGTTAGTTGAGATCTTGTTCTACTTATGCGCGCCACCTTAGGCGAGGTCGTTCATTGCTGCGCTGACCATCCGGGTTAGAATCGAATATTCTCCATGCCGGAGCGTTGCTATCCATACTAAGGATATAACAACAGAGGCAATCAAAAGACTTAACCCTTTCGGGACGCAGAAAAGTTTTGTGATTTACATACAATCAAAACCTTAAAGATAAACGGTTCAGCACAATAAATTTGACGCCTGATAGCTGCAAATACATTAAGATACCGTTACTAAAATGTTGGAAAACGATCTGGTGCCGATTTCAACCAAATCAGATGAAAAGTTTGGGTGTTAGGGATGTTTATATTTTTGGTGGTACATATATGTACCAGCGCGTCCCGGAAGGGTTAATGGTTCAATGCCACGAAATTTGTTGCAAAGGTTAAAAGGTTCTCCGTCTCCGCCGCTAACAAACAACGCGACGTTCAAATACCAAATATTGCCAGGATAGCCACCATAATTTTATTAAATTTGACAACATTGAACGTGTAGTGTAAATCTTTTGCAGGACCATGGCTGGGCTCGATATACATATGTATTAAGGAAATGGCTCCAATTTTGCTGTGTACCTTACGAAAACAGAAGAAAAAGTGTCGTAGCGTATATTCGACTATGAGACAAATGGGTGCTATTATCTTTTGGACTTGACTTACAGCAGTTGCTTATATATTTTTTCTTAAATGATTACAATTTTATAAAGGGTGCTATTTTAAGAGCTGTTGGATTTGAAATTAAAATAAAACTCACACCAGTTGCGGAAATGGGCCAAAGTAGATAGATAAAATCGCAATAATGATGAAAAATGATTTTGGGCGTATGGCCAGGGCCGTCCTAAGATATTCGGCGCCCGTGGGCTACTAAAAATAATGCGCCCCTCTCCGTAAGGAAATACCCGGGAAGGCTAGCAGGAGCAGGGTTACCGGCAAATTTATACAAAAGTGTTAGAACAAGAAATAGTCAATTTATTACCATTGCACTAAACAAAAATATTAAATTCATACAAAATTTAAAAAAAGTAGATATATGAACAACAACAAAATGTATAGTAAGAAAAGAAAAAGAAACTCCTTTTCCAGGAAACCTTCTCTCTCTTGCTCTCTAATTTACGATTGGCGAAGCCAGATAACTTTAACGTTTGTATTCCATGGTTAGCCCTGCTTCACGATACAATCAAATATTATTTTTAAAATTAACGCTACGAAGTAAAGATTTCTGTAGAATCAATATAAAATAGACTGACGTCCGTGTGTGCACGCATAACTCGAGAACGGATCATTAGATTTTCACGATTTTTGGCTTGATGGCTTAGTATTGGCCCAAGGAAGGTTTACTTTGAAGGAAATTACCGGACAATTTCCAAAAAAAATGGAAAATTCAGGAAAATCGATTTTCTATGCATTTTGTACGGGAATTTTTTTTTCATTTTGCTCGTAATAATATCATAGTTCAAATAGTTGAAAATGTGAGTGATGCGACTGTTTGTGCGGATTAGCTAGTTTAGAAATAAAATGAATCGTTAAAACACTACGTCGAAACTCAAATAAGCAGACTAGAAGAATAGGTCCGTTCGCGTACTTTTTGCACCAAATATTCGTTTTCTGTCAATTTTCGAAGAGTAGGGGTGAAATTCTCAAAGAAAATTCCAAAAAAAGTAAACGAACGCGTTGAACAACGAAAAATGAAAAATGTATGTGATGTGACAGTTTTCATAAATCTGCCCAAAGAAATTACTCGTGTTAAAATGCGGAGCATGCGGATGTGCTCTCTCGTGATCGTGGGCACTCTCTTTTACAAAAAAACTACGACATTTTTTCGGACGCGAATGGGGTTTCGTACCTTTTCGTAGATATTTGTAAATAGTTTAGTGAGCGCATGCGACCGGACCTAATAAGTTAAATCACAAACAACCTGTTTCTTGAGGCGTTTCACCGAAATTGAAGCATGTATTGAAATATGACACAAGGATAGTAAGGCTATGATGTCTTTTGCAACAGTGATATCACTGATGTCAGTAGGTTTTTTTAAAGACTTTTTAAAGACAGTGACGTTTCACGAAGCCGTACGTCTGACACCTGAAAGAAAACGGGTGCGAATCGAATCAAAACCGAACGTATTTCAATGATTCACTATACGAGGATAAGTGACCGGAAAAATTCTAAGAAACCCATGAATATTTATTACCAAACTCCAAAACAAAAATATGAATGATATAACATTTCCATTTCATTTAAAACAGGTTTAGTTATTTTTGCTATGAAAAGATTTTGAATAAAAATTGCTTAAAGGTAACTAAATTACTAATAGATAATAACAAAAAATATAACATCAATAAAAAATGCCGCCCCCAAAAGGCTTGCGCCCTGGGGCTATAGCCCATTTAGCACTGAGGATAGGGTGGCCCTGCGTATGGCTACCAAGTATCTCACAAATGCGACGTAGAATCACACGATCTTAGAGGCCAGGCAGCAGGTCCATTTCTGGAGATGATGGTATGTTTCACCATCCCGTTGAAACCAAATGTTCTGCAGTCTGCAGACCATGTTCACGCAGTTTTGGCAACAAAATCATTCACAAAGTCTATGGACAGACCAAGTTCTTGCGCGCGATGAAAAATCGAGGAACTAGGATCTTCCTCAACACTGGCTTTAATGGCGCCGATATTTTTATCTGTGCGCACTCAGCGCATGTCAGTGGCTTTAAGTCTGTTTTTTTTGTTTTTTAACTGAACACTGATTTCGGAAGAAAATAAGTTTTAAATCGCTGCTCGGGCGTCCATCTTTTTATTCAGATTTGCCAAACAAAACTGAATAAAAAGATGGTATCAGTGTTGCCATCTTGAAAAAAGGCCTTCATAAGAATCCCTTATGCATACAATTGCGTATCTACTGCAAAATGAATAATAAAATTCTAATTGGACCTTACCATCAGTAAGAGTAACATCGTGCTGTTGAACAGCATTAATCTATTTTGTCATCCCCATTCCAACCGTCCAACGTAATATATGCACGTTACGTTCACACACACATACAAAAAACCATTCACATCGTTTTCATACCACTCAACAATAATTTCGTTAATTATCGTTTACTGCACACAGAAATAAATTAATAAAAAAAAAGGAAGAAATCAAATTACCAAAGCCAAGAAACAGGAAATAACACACACAGTCATACATGCGGGTATACGAGTACTAAGGCAACACTACACAACACAGGACGATAGAGGAACGCAACGAAATGCATTCAAACCAGTCAGCGATATAACAACAACAACGTCGTCGTCGTCCTGAAGGGATTTCATAAGCACTTCCTGCTATCCTTGCTTCGGCTTCAGAATAAAGCAATGAGGGTGAATTTCTCTATCGATTGGTTCCTCACTACGGTCACTCTCATCGTCATCACCATCATCAAAATCGCCACCACCGACCAACGTCGTCGTCGTAGGCCTGGTCGTGTAGTCTTCGTCAACATCGTCATTTGTGTCGTTGTCCTATGCGTCGTTATCATTCTTCTTATGGCATAACGTTAATGTTCATTTCGCACATATCTACATTTATGCGCCAGTGTATGTGTAATAATTATGTTGGTATGTACCCGAATACCAATGCCATGGAAATCTTTACCATGTTTGTGTATGTGACTGAGTGCAATTGACCATTCGCCAGGATATTAGGCTGCCTCCACCCGCAGTCATCCCCCACCCACGTATGGGTGGGTGCATGCTTGTGTGCAACGAACCACTTCACAAATGCGAGAGCCAGAAGGCCCATAATTAATTTCACTTATTGCATGCGATAGCATATAGTATGCCGCCTAAGTATTCATTCATTTGGCCCCTTAAACAGCATGGCATAACAGAAACAACATTCGAAAAGGACTTAACCGCCACCCCCGAAAAGGAAACACTAATGGAGTTTGAAGAAAATTGAGAGAGCGTTTGATATGCCCGTTTGTCGAAGAAGTGGAAAGCGGCGCACGGAGAGCAACATTGGTGGTGCGGATATTTGAACGGTCAACCAGGAGTAAAATTTTGCCACAAGTTCCAATAACAGGGAAGATGAAGGTGGAGTGCATACTCATGCCTGTGTAAGGTTCTTATCCTATTAGACCTTGAACGCACATTTAGACCAAAAATCGATGTTTGCTTAAAGTTTGTCCATTGCAGGATGAAGGAGGACATTTCGTAGATGCTTTTTACATGTACATAGCTAAATATTCGTACGCATAGAGGCTAAGCGCACCACAAAGTCGGGTGCCACAGTGATGGTCGTTACTATGATCATCTTAATGTGTTGTGCCTTTGCATTTGAACGGTTTTCTTTTGCTGTTTTGTTAACGAAAATAAATGTCTGCAGAATTTAATGAGATACTAACTAATATGATAATGGAATGTGGAAGTTGTTCGAATTCGAATCATTTGTGCATTACATTCAAGATTAACATACATTTTAATATTTAATAAATATACATTTCTAATCCCAAAAATCCTTATCGATAACTAAAAACACATTGTATGGATATAATTTAATACAAAGGATCTAAAAGTATCTCTTGAACAATTTATATAACAATCATAACTATTGCAAATTAAATTCGCTTCTCTGATGCAACGGGAGATAGGCTCATTACGGCCATCATTTGTTCGATGGAACAATTAGTGGCGTACGCAGGATTTTTTTTTGACGCTGACCGGGGAGATTTTTCCTTTTCCCATTTCGACTTCGAATTTTACCAACAAAATACATTGCTCGCCGCGATTTGTTTCAACGTGGAAAAGTGGACATAGCAGACAATGACAAACATGACATGATACATAATTATAGAGAAAAATGTTCATAATAAGGTAGCCTTTCCTGAGGTTATGGAAAAAAAATAGTCAGAGGTGAAAATGGAAAATAGTGTTCATATGCCACGACATATAAATTTGTACCCAACCCACTGAGCCTTTGGGGTGGGCCGGGACTGGGGGGGGGGGGGGGGGGGGGGGCGCTAGCCCCCTTGAGCCCCCCTCCCCTGCGTACGCCACTGCCTACGTGTATACCTTGATGGTTCATTACCCTCACAAACTAAGGCTAGCTATTGCAGACATTTGATATGGCATATAATAATGTCTCTTATAAACATAACAGAAAAATATATTCGCCGGTTTTGAAGAGGTTCCATTCCAAATAATAAACATCTGCTGTTATAGGATGGCCTTACAATTCTCCAATTCAATTTATAAAAAGCATACCTTGTAAAATGTCTTTGAATCATCTCTATTCTATCCACTGCATTAATGTAACAAGGATTCCAAACTATACTACGGTACTCCAGGACTGACCTTACCAAGGAAATATATAAGGATTTAAGGGTATATGGATCTGAGAATTTTTTTGTGTTTCTCTTAATAAAGCCAATCATTTGATTTGCTTTGTTAATCATATAGTCGTAATGTGGTAAGAATTAATGATTAGTATCTAAGATAACACCAAGATCTTTCTTCCGTCTCACTTGCTCTAAATTGATATTGTTGATATTATAATCAAACAAAATACGATTAGAAAATCTGAAACATGACAATACTTGACTTTTAGAAATATTTAAAAGGAGGTGATTCCTTTGGCACCAATGAAGAATACATAAGAATACAGTCTGATTCGCAGGTAATCCAACGATAAAGTTTGAGGTCATCCGCAAAGAGAAGACAATCTCAATTCTTGAATATCCTTGGATTGTCATTAATAAATAATAAAAATAGCAATGGTCCCAAATGACTTCCTTGTGGAACACATGATGGAACGGAAATAGATATTATTGGAGTATGAACTTTCAATTTTAACTATTTGAACCCTACCAGTCAGATATGATTGGCATGTATTTTGTATTTGCATCTTCATATGTAATTCGTAAGCATTGTCGACTTCCAGATTCCAATTGTGGTATTACCAAAGCAGGATAGAAGTTCCTTTCCAACTCTTTATCCTAAACGTGGATCCTCGGATTCAAAGACACCGCACGTCGTATTCCGAAGTTTTAACTTTTGCAACTCCATGCAAATCGCGGCAGAGTACGCAGTTATTCCTTGACCCTTATTGCATACAGTGCTCGACGAGTTTTCAACTGTGTTTGTAGTTACAAATATCTAGGATTTCAAGGATCAATCTTGAACCAGCCTCCACTAAGGTACGATTTGTGTTGGACATTTTTGTGGACTGAACTCTTCTGCGGCATAACGCAAACGTGAAACAAAAATAGCTGAGGCTACAGCGTGGAAATGCCGTTCAGGGAAAAGCTCACACAACAGGACCTTCAAACGTGAACTGCAAAGACGGAAGGGCACACATACGAACCTACGCACACACCACATAAACTACAGACATAAACGAACAACACCCTTCAGGACATTTTCAGACACCTCGACAAAGACATGTGATGATGAGGAAAAGCTATGGCTGAAGTCTCTCTATGACGAAATACTTACAGTTGTACCGTGGGGACCAGGGACCAGAAGCAGAAGGTGATTTTAGTGGATTAAAGTCCAACACACAGGCTTTCAATGATTTCCAGGAAATTAAGGAAACCACTATAAAAGAGAAGCTCCAATCACAGGAGATGACAAATAGGACAAAAACAAAAACTCAAAGTTTAAGGCAGGCGAAGAAACTTTTGGGTAATTATAACTTGAAGCTATTCAAAGCTTGCATCAACCCTGACAAAAACAAACTCCGCATCCTGACTGCGTTCCTTACGGGGCATTGTAAACTCAAGGGCCATCTCAGGAAGTTAGGTCGTCCAGTGAAACTCCCGAACACATACTGGTGGAATGTGGGGTATAAACCCAGAAAGGATTCAAGTGCTTGGGTAAATACCAAATTACAGCAGAGGATCTTCCACTTATAGCACCCAACCTCCTACTGCGATTTCTCAGGGACATTGGTCTGGATGAGGTGCTGTGAACTATAGAATTCTCACCCGGTTCAGGTTTGAGCGAAACTCTTTCTAACCGATTCCAATAGGAATAATGACGAGAGGGATGTTCCTTCGCCTAAGAATTGTAGGGGCCACGATAGATCTTAAGATCACGGCCCATCACACCTTGCAATAACAATAATAATGGAGACTTGAAGCATACGGACATGCATGACAGTCTTCTGCTCTTTTGGTAGACTGAAGCCTGAGATGAAGCCAAAGCGAACATTCAATGAGACTGGCTGAATCTTTTTAGACACTGTAGACGACATCGACATTATCGATGGATATCTATCGTCATAGAATCATTTACGGCAATTGAAGAACAGGTAAATTAATTGACCTTGTAGTAAACGAGGACAAAACCAAGTTGAACATGTTGTCAACAAACAAATAAGCATCTGTCCACCGCCTAGGACTAAACGTCACTGTTGACAACAAAACGTCACTATTGACCATACTAACTTCGAAGTGGTTAAAGAGTTTACATGTCTCGGAGTAAACACGAATTACACCTAAATGGAGATTCGACGAAGAAACAACTGGGATCACGTAACTTGGAACATGTAATACATTCATGCTATATAAAACATTGATCCTGCCAGTTCTGCTCCATGGTGCCGAGTATTGGACAATAAGCAGGAAATTAGAGCAGATATTGAACACTTTCGAGAGAAAAATTCTTCGTCGAATATTTGGTCACATTAATATGTGAGGAGGGCCGATGGAGCAGAAGATGTAACCACGAACTCCATGAGCTGTGGCAAAACGTGGATGAACATCAAAAAGCCAAAACACGTCGACTACTGTTCCACCTGAGAGGATTTTTGAATACTAGACCCCAGGTTCGAGATGACAAGAAAGGCCGAATCTCTGTTTTAAGGACCAAGCTATTGCGGATGCCAGAGCGATTGCTGCTTGGTCTTGAAAAACTGGAAACATCGTGCCTAGGACCGAAAGTTGCCGTAACTCCGGCAGGGAACTTCCACGGGTTAGGAATGTATGCATTTGGATAAATCTTCATTTGTCGTAAGGAAAGTATAGGAACTAGCAGGGCCACCCTAACCTCGGGGCTAAATGTGCTATAGCCCCGGGCCGCAAGCATATTTTATTGATGTTATATTATTTTTGAAGTGAAACTTCTTAGCTCGCGGTGTGAATTTAAAATCGTGTAACGAAATTTCGTCACGAAAAACATTGCATCTCTTTCCGAACCCAACGTATTAGCACGCGTTAGAATGAGATACACTCTACACTCAGTCTCAGCTTTGTTCACAGCCCAGCTCAGTCGGGCGGCCGCTCACGCAGTGTAAGTGCATGTGTGTGCTACTTGGTGGGGTTTCGGGTGGTATACAGTGGAACAGTGCTAGCGCGCTCATACATGATAGCATTGTATCTTGTACTTGTATGTGAAACCACTCTCATCAAGCTCTTTTCGAATTGAAATATTGAGAGCGTGAGGAATGAAAATAATGAATGAGATTGAGTTGAGAACTAAAATATGGGATCTGACATTTAAGCAATTGACTTTTACTACTTGTCTTATGAGCTTACGACTTTCGAGTATAACGGATTTATTTCTCTTTCTTTGGTAGGAATTTGAATGAAACCATATGAGTAGTAAAACCCATTGTATGTGTGTGAGTGTGTATATACTCAAAAACATACAGTGAATAAGCCAAAACAAAAGTCAACATTGCGCAGGCTATAGGTATTCAAACTGTTGGTAATTTTGGTGAATCAAAATAAATAAGTTGTTAAATTCAGTTGTCCGTATTGAATGATGTTGATGTATGTATGATATCTTTCTTCTGTCCGTCCATATCGCTCTTTGCTCTCTTGCAACCTGTATCTCTCCGTATTTATCTAATACGTAAAATTATATGACCAATACAAATAATATATACACCATTTTTAAAAAAAAAGTTTCACTTCTACCGCGTGTGACTGACACACACACTTTCTTTTTATAGTAGTTTCTAAATAATTATTAGTAATTTGTATTCAAAATCTTTTCATAACAAATAATTTCCTGTTCTAAATGGAATTGAAATATTAAATGCATTCCAATCTGGGGTTTTTTTTAAGTACGTTCATGTCCGCTTCCAAAACTACGAAAAGTTACGAAAACCCCTTCGCGTACGGAAAAATTTCGTAGTTTTTCATATAATAGAGTGCTCACGTGAGCGTAAGAAATTTCCGAATGCTGCACATTAATTTTAGTAGCCCACCGGGCACCGAATATCTAAGGACGGCTCTGGGTACTAGATGAACTGTTTCGTTAGTTTGCTTCGTTATTTTATTAAATTAATTTCAAGTTCCAATTATGTTTAAATAAAGTGAAGACAAAATTGTGTACAACTTTTTATCAAAGAAATGTGTCTTTAGGATTTTTTTGTTTTCCATTTCAGTAACTTTGGCAGTTTAGCGATTTACCTGCTCTATATGCCTTCATGGCTGTTTTTTTATAATAAACTTGAAGTTGAAGTACAGACGATTTAACACGGCAGAAATACAAGTAATTATACAAAGTTATATTTGGAAACACCTTTCAGAATGTGCATACGCCTGTACTTCCTTACTTCTACCAGAGAGGTTTTTCGTTCGCGAATAAGCCTCATAAATTTCTCCAAAAAATGTTGTGGCTTGGCTAACTTTTTGGTTGTTTTGTTGCAGGAGGAGTAAGTGGATCTAAGGCAATACCAATTCTGCGCAAATTGTTTACGAGCTGAAACTGATTTTTTAACAACATAAGGCCACCCGCACACGGCTCGTATCGTCATCGTAGCGTATGCGACGCGATGTACGAGAGGCATACGAATTGTCGTCGCACACTTGTATTCAAAGGGGGAAACGCACACGACTCGTCTGCTACGCGTAATCGTCGCATGACGACTATCGTCAAGCGGTGTCAGTCGCTTATCATCGTGTACGATTGTACGCTTGGAGTTTGTTTACGTTTTTCAATGTGCGTACTCATGTTTATTAAAAAAATGGCCAACGAAATTATGAATCCGTTCAATTAATTGAAAAATAGTATTTTGTTTGTGAATTAGCGGCTTCACAATAGCCACCACCTCTTTAAAAAAAAATGTGTGAAATATTACATCATCTTCTGTTAACTCTTCTGTGGCAATAAGTAATAGCCTACTTGCATTTATTAAAATGTGAGGGTGCACCCAATATTTTCTTATGCATTTTCTTTTTTTTTCGTAAGAAAGATAATTGAATAAAACAAATAAATTCGTCATCACTCGAACTCGCTTTGTATTTTCACGATTGAAAATTGCGTCGTGTGCGGTTCAGTAGGCGTATCGTTATCGTAGCTGCACGGCAAATACATGACGTGACGATGGCGCTACGATAACGATATGAGCCGTGTGCGGACGCCCTAACGAACACTTGAAAAAAATATTTTTTTTGTTTAAGTTATATTATTTATCCTTACCGCAGGTTTTATTAAAATTTTAAACAAATATACAAATATGCAACTGAAAAAGTTGATATGCCCGGGAACAAAGGGATACATAAAAAATTTGTATGCAGGCAACAAAACACTGATAATGCTTAAAAAATGGTGTGATACGCATAGTTACCTATAAATAGTTTTGAATTCACCAATAAAGTGAAATTATAATTCACAAAAAGTGGAGTTATTTCCCACCCTCAATGGGAGGGAATTAATTTTCTATAATAAAAGTGCATTTATTTCCTACTTAAGATGAAGTCAATTTCTATTTGAAGCAATTGCCCGTGAAGCTATTTCCCTGCACCATATTAATCTGAACCGTTTTAATGATTTAACTGTTAAAAAACTTAACCGTGTGACATTCATAAACATAAAAACCAAGCAAAAAACAACTACATATAATTATGTTCTTTGCTAATAGAAGAGCACACCCTGTACAACCTAATTTATAGGAAAACAAAATGACAGTCTGACGTCACACCGATTTTATAATGAACACAGAGCATACTTTGTAAGCATTTTGTTCTAGTGTCATAATGAGGTGTAATATCACTGACCAGTAAATTATGATAAACATATTCATAGATAAAGCCATAATACTGGCTGTGAACGCGTACATAAGTATAATTTGCGAATGCAAACTTGTCATGCAACACAACGCGACCTCTTATACTCTCACACACGCTGACTCTCTTGTTCTCCTTTTATACTTCACCATCAAAACAGATTGGATCACTGCCGGCCGCGCCGCGCCGTCAGTTAAATCAACTAACACCAACATTATATTGGTACGGTGTAAAATAATTGGGGTCTTATGAATAAATCTCATTTGTCCCGATTTTTTTTATTCTCGTTGTTACTTTGGATGCTTAGCGCTGCATAAGCAGCAACAAATAGTTCAGTATTAATGTTTGCACGTGCATTAAATAATGCGAAACCATTATGCACAGGAGAAGAAAAACAAATTGATTTCAAACTAACGAGTTTCGTGGAAAAATAATAATTAGACCAACCATGTAGCTAAAAACTGTCTCCACCTGGACAGGGATGTTAGTGAGGATTTTCTTTTCTTGTTTCCTTCAATAAAATTTAATTTAAAACTTCAATAGATGGATTAGAAAAGAAAAGAGAAATGCATAAACAAATAAAATTTAAAAAAAAAAACCGTTACTTGCTGCTTGCAATTAAATTGTTTAAGCATTCACTTCATTGAATGTTAGTTGGTGGCTGGTGGTTAGTGGTTAAAGAAACCAACAACACTTCTGGCGATGAACGACCAACGACATGAGTCATTACAGCCGGAGTGTAATCATTGCCTCTTCGTGTAAACCAGATTTTCAAATTAATGAAACTCCTTCACCTTCTGGCCGTAGAGCGAGTGAAACTGGCTTATTATTATTTTATACATTTTTTGCTGGCTATTTTCTTATTGAAGATAATTTGTTGCACACAAACGCTGTGCTGGTCATAACTGCACAACTGAAATCCGGTGCTGTTTACCACCATTTAAGGAATGTGGTACACAGTGTTAAATTACCTTTATTTTTCTTTTTTTTAATTTTTCATTATTTTTTTTGTCTCGAAGAAGTTTGCTGTTAATAGACTTATTAAGTAGCCGAGAAATGATGCAGATTGTTTGTTGGATGGTGGAGGGCATGTGATTGTTTTAAGTTGATTGCTTGGCGGTTTGTTTTTATTTTTATAGCTTAGGTTACAATGTAAATCGATGTTTATATATTATACAGTTGAATGATTTATTATTGAGGATAATTACCAAAAGTGAAGGGAGTAGAATATTTATAGGTGGGATTGGCAATAAGCACCTACACTTTACACATTTACTTGTTGAGTGCTTAGTACCTACTGCATAAGATTGAGTTAAGGGAATTTTAATTTATTTTAAAGAAAACAAAGAATACCTATATACAATAAGTGTGCATATAAAAAACAATTGAAACATGAGATGACCGAAAATCTAGATCTCTGAAAGGAACTGATGAATCAGAAGTAGTTACGATGAAAAAGATTATAAATAAATTATAAATCAATAAGAAACACAAATAAAGTATATGTTAGAAGACGATCTATCAGTATCCGAACTTTCATTATTCTAAGTTAAAATAATCGAACATAGGTACAGTCGAACGTCGATAACTCGAACCATCACTTGCCACAAAAAAAAATTCGAGTTATCAAGACTTCGAGATATTAAGTAAAATACAAAATTGATATAAATATGTATAAATGTGTAATTTTTCATCAAGAGATAATAGGTCTGTTCCCGTACCTATCCAAAACAGCGCAAAACTACGAAAAACTACGAAAATCAGTCAAAGTACGAAGATTTTTCATAGTTTTTCGTAGAAGAGAGCGCTAACAAGAGAGTAAGAAATTTTCCCATGCTACGAATCTTAGCCCAATGAATTTCTTTGGGCAGCATTATGCCAACTGTCAAATGTCAACCATTTTCCATGTTTTGTTGTTCAATCTGTTCCTGTACTATTGCACACTTTTCCCTCTCTCTGACAGATTTTTACCCCCACTCCTTGAAATTTGAGAATCTATAAATTTTAGTGCAGAAAGTACGGGAACAGACCTAATGTTTTTAACGTACGCTTTTCCTCTTTGTGTTTTTTAGGCGCCTACTACTTTTTTTAAAAATAAAAACTAAGCTTTGAGTTCGTATCGCCCAATATACCAACCAAGTAATATGTGTGGGCACCGTAGCGCAAGTGGTTAGTGCGTCGGACTACTGAGCCAGCGGTCTTGGGTTCGAATCCCGCCGCAAACACCTAAAAGTTTTTCACAGTGCCCACCTCTTTCGAATGTCTGACAAGCATCAAAGAGTATCATTTGTCACGATTGAGCTTCTCAACTCGCCGTTCGGAGTCGGCAAAAAACTGTAGGTCCCTTCCATTCGTGCAAAATATAACACGCACACACAAATGGTTGCGAGAAGCAGGCCCAGGTTCACCTCGAGCTGTAGCGCCAACTAAGTAAGTAAGTAATATGTGTTCTAACCCCTACCAACAAGACCGTTTGACAGTTCTTATTCTTACTCACACATAACACGTATGTATACTAGGTCATGGGAACATCCAAACACTCTTTGGAAAGCGATGCGATTATAAAACGAACTTGTAAAAAAAAACGCAGAATTCAGAATTCGACTTATCGAAGGTGACGCCAAATAATCTCTTCGAGTTATCAAGACATTCGAGTAATAGAAGTTCGAGTTATCAAATAAAAATTACATGTAAATTTCAGTCTTGGCTATTTTGCCCACCAATTTCATTCGAGTTATTAAATATTCCAGTTATCGAAGATCGACTGTATTTCGAAAGTTTGGTGACTTGGCGAAAAAAAAAAATCGGTTATATTTATAAAGGGTGATTCATTATCATACAAAAGAACCATTCTTTACATTTATTTTTTAAGACAATTGCTTTCAAATTTTGGCCGTCACTGCGACTACCATGGTCCATGCAGTTCCAGCTTTCGATGACGCGTTCGAGCGTTTCGAGTGATATCTAGCGAATGACGGGAGTAAATTTGGCTTCGAATTCCTCAATCGTAGCTGACTTATGCATGTAGACTTTACGTAGGCACAAACGAAAAAGTGTAGAGGTGTGATATCACATGATCTAGGCGGCCAATTTAAAGGTCCGAAGCGTGAAATTAACTCGCAACGAAGCCATCTTGTTGGAATTAAATGTCGTCGAGATCACGGGCTTCACTTTCAGTCGACAAATACTCCATTAAAATGATGTGCGGATAGCAATAACCTCGCTAAAGTCCAACAAGGCTGCTGGACCTGACGGTCTACCCGCTGAGCTATTTAAAGCAGCTGGAGATGACTTGGTAGTGAGCATATATCTCTAAGATTTGGTCAGATGAAAGTATGCCAGATAAATTGAATCTCAGCATCATCTGCCCGGTCCACAAGAAAGAAGACCCCCTCAACTGCTCCAATTACAGAGGCATCAGTCTCCTCAATATCGCCTACAAGATCCTATCTGCCATATTGTGTAAACGCCTGAAGCCTTTCGTCAGCAACCTGATTAGCCCCTTTCAGTGCGGTTTCAGGCCAGGAAAGTCCACCATAGACCAAATTTTCACACTCAGGCAGATCCTGGAAAAAACCCAAGAAGTCCAAGTCGATACCCACCACCTGTTCATTGATTTCAAGGCCGCATATGACAGCATATGGAGGGATGAACTGTATAGAGCCATGTCTAGTTTTGACATCCCTGCCAAACTCATCTGTCTGTGCAGGATGACGATTTTGTCCGCTCTGCCATAACTTCAAAAAATTACATCTCGTCGGAAATCAAACGAAGGATTACTCTTGATAACCGCTGTTTCTTTGGGATAAGAAGCCAATTGAGTAGCAAAGTCCTTTCCCGATCGACTAAGGAGACTCTATACAAGACCCTTACCATCCCAGTCTTGCTATATGGAGCTGAAGCATGGACTTTATCGAAAGCGGATGAAGATATCCGTCGCCTTGAGAAAAAACCGTTTGCGTTGACGGGTTCTGGAGGAAAAGATTAAACCACGAACTGTACGAGCTGTACAGCGACATCAATCTGGTCAAAAAACTGCACATTGGGCTTTTTTCTTTCATATTTTGAAAATATAATGTATTGAGAATATATTGACCCGACGAAAAATTAAAATATTAAATATTTACAGAGTTATCGCACATATAGTTGACCGCATATAATATACTGCATATGGTAAAGTGAAACTTTAAACGCGATTATCTCGAATCCGTATTTTCAAAAACTGCTGTAACTTAAAAAGTTATTCATCGATTTGGCTGAAATTTTGTGAGGCTATTTTCTATATCACTACCGGAAGAATAAACCTGTAGTTTTAAAAAAGATTTCTTTTAAATAAACAACTTTTTAAGGATGAAAAATGTCGAAAAAACAGTAAAAAATTTGAACAATTTATTAAAGAGAGTACATAATTTTTAATTTTATACATTTTTTATGATTTTATAGGTTTATCCTTCCCATGCATGTGTTAGAAATAGAAAGTAATTTTTTTTTTTGATAAAAAGATCAATAGAGAAAGACTGAGAGATGCAGCACTTTTGGACCCCCCGTCAAAGACACCTGAAGAGAAATTGAACTGAGCCGCCATTTTGTGAACAAAAAAAAAAAAAAAAATTGTTTTTATATTTTCATAGTTCGAATAAAATGATGTTACAACTTCAAAATGATTCAATTATTTTATCACCTTTAAAAACACAGTTAAAAAATGAGTTATTTTGAAGCGTTCTAAATGGATTGCCCCCCATAATATGGCTAGGACATGTAGAGCGTATGGACAACAACGCTGTGAAAACGCAAATTTGGTTGATCCTGAGTTTATCCCTGGATCGACACTTAAGACCGCACTGTGAAAAGGAGCATAGGTAGCAAAATTACCTTTCCGCCGATCAGATCTCGATTCTACTTCACTGTCTTCTTTGCCATAAAAAAAAATTAACTTAAAATCACGCCTCGACTTTGGAATAACCTAACATGTAAACAAAAAATAATTTAGATAGTGATAAGAATCTATTCCTGTTGCAGTGTTACTGTTGGTATTTTTTATTGCAATTTGTATCTTCATAAATAGTGCAATTACTTTAAAACAGAATTTTATTACCTAAACTACAGTCAGGTGTTCCTTTCTCGTATGGGTAGTTTTCAATTCATTTACATGCACCAGTTACCAGCAATTATGTAGGTTATTATATTTACAGAATTTAGTGCTTTCTATACCGACCATAGGCGCTCTATTTCCATAGATATCTATCTAATGTGCCTACAGATATATTTTTTATTTTATATCCTTTTTGATTCATATTCATTCGCACATAATGAACAAAGTCTTAATCACGCATAGAAAAACTAACAAAAAAAAAAGATTAGAGCATAAACCTGATGTATCTATAACTAACATACGAGAATGCAATTTGCATTGGCAAGACGTGCGTCGTTGATGGCTGGCAGTTCACCCATTTACTACTCTCACATCAAGATACAGTTTTGCAAGTCTATGATTATTAATAATAATGCAATTAGATACAACACTATAAAACGAATTAAGGTTTTTACCGTTGGCATTAGGCTGGATGTAATAAAAACCATTACCTACTGCCGTGAACCGACAACCGGAGGGGATGGATATGATTTTAGTTCGCTTTCTCTGATACGAGTTTGAGTTTGTTTTTTAGTTAAAAAATAAATAGAATGCAGAAACTATCTAATTAGTTAGCAATCATATGACATTCACATCACTTAACTTCAATAAATGTACGTCAATCTTTTCCAAGTGTGTACAAGTATCTGTACCCTGCATGTACGAGTAAAGTATCTGAAACTCAACCAAACTCATTGACTCCTGAGGTCAAATATCTGCCTCATTGAATGCAGTTTTTTTTTATCTACCTATACACTTAAAGTCAGAACAAAAATCAAATCGTAAAATGCGTTCATCTCACCCCTACCGCGCCCGCATCAAACAACAACAAATTTGTAGAGTAGAGCTGCATATATGATCGGGCGCGCAATGAAGAGCGAAAGAATTAAACGAAGACCGAACAATAGGACACGAGAGAAATAATAAAAAGGGAAAATAAGGCTTAATTATTAATAATCAGAAATCAGGGCTAAATTCATACGAGTTGACACAATCGGGTTGTGGATGTGGTGGTGGTGGTGGAGAGCTTTGGGATCTAATAAAATATAATTTTATTTTGATGCGAAATCAATGGGGACGATGATCAAGAGGAGAGGGGCGGCGAGTCGAGTCGAGACCATTTTATGCATACCAGTGATTCTTTAATGCACCATACCACCAGCCTATATCCATCTATCCACTGGTGTATAGGTATGTGTGCGTAAGGTTATTGCGCGCAAATGCCACTTAGCGAGGTATATATGTGTGTTTATACTTTTTTTTAATGACGCAATAATGTGTTCTCGTTGACCAAATTCTTAGTTGTTTTCCCCCTCATAGAACACTGAATTTGTAGCACAGACACGACGCGACGTACGTCGGTATAAGTATACACACGCGCTTAAAGTGAACGTAATGAGGTTTCAAAGGAATTGAAGCCCATTAAATGTGAAGCAATCATAAATATTAATTAAGACAATCGATTGTTGATTTTTCTTTTTTATATTATTTCGAATTTTTTGTGTCTTGGCCTGATATGCGCATTTCATGACAATTTGTAGTTATGATACAAGAATGATTTAAAATAGAGTATCTGTGTGGGTTGACTGTTGACATCTCAGGCGCAACTCAGTAACTTAACGATTCCGGATGTTTTTGGTACATTTTTTCTGATCGATAAGTTAGGTGGTAAGGGGAACTGAGGTTATTCGCACGTTGAACACTCGGCGCGACGCCATAGCCGAAACATAAGTTGCACTGACAATGTGTCGTCTTTCAAGTTACAGTCGAACCCGCTCATTTTAAACTCGGTTAGTTGAAAAACCCGCTTAGGTACATAATATGAAAAATTCATTCCGTCAAAGTGTACTTTTTCACAAATTTCATACAAACTAACCCGTTTTACTGAAACCCGCTTAAATGAAAAACTCGATTAGCTGAAAAGAAAAACTTTCATTTAAACGGGCTTCGGAAAACAAAAAAATGATTCATATACAAACCTAGAAAAAAATTAAAAAACCCGGATAGTTAAAATAAAAACCAAGATTTGTCGTCATTCCATTTAAGCGGATTCGAATGTACTAAAAAAGTACATAAGTTTTCGCAATATTCGGAGTTGCTTGCTAGCTGAATTTTGGATGAGAAATGGTGTGTTAGAAGAATTGGCATTTGTAATGATTGTAAATGTGGTCGCCGGCCGTGGCCGTGGTGGTTAGTGCGTTGAACTACTACGCATGCTGTCCGGGTTCAATCCCAGCAAAACACCCAAAAGTTTTTTCACGGTACCACCTCATTTGTCCTGAGAAGCTTCTCAACTCGCCGTTCGGAGTCGGCAAAAAACTGTAGATCCCTTCCATTTCGTGGAAAAAATGAAACGCACACACAAACGGTTGCGGGAAGCTAGGCTTGGTTCTGTATAGGACGCCGTATATTGATTTTATTTTTTAATGACAGTCAAACTGCATTAAGATGCTTTAACATATTTGTAGCTGCAAAGTAAAACTGTCATGTATTTCAAAAAGAGATGTTCGGTTTACATTTGACGTTTTTTTTTGTTCGATCTGTAAAAGTTGGACAATTTTATTCTTTAAAAATCGATTCAAATAGTTCCAAACCAATAGCCAATATGCGACCTCAGAGGGCCTGCCACGTTTCAAACAGAAATCACTTTTGGAAAACACTGCTTCTTCAGACTTTAGTCGATCGAGTTATGAAGCCCTCATATCTATTAAAGATGATTTTCTTCGTCATTAGTACAAATTGGAGGGTTCAGGATGCTAAAATTTTCAAGTCAGATGCAACCTAATCACCGCTGTGATCAATTCCGACCGTCGAAAACCAAAACCGAATACAAAAACGAACGGAATTACGAAAATTGTGCTGGAATTCGAAGGAAATGAAACAATTTCGAAATTGAGAGAAACGCTACAAATGTATTTCGAAATTAGCTGCGGTGTGGTGTGTATACAGCTATCAAAGAAAAATCGTGTTTGTTTGTGAAATTGAGTTGCAGAGCATTTTAAAGCGTGGTACACACTATCGATCAAAACTGACAGTCTTCGATCAAAAATGACATCAGTTTTGGTTGTCAGCTTTGATCGATAATATGCACGACGCTTAAAGTGCATTTTGATGAATATTTGAGTTGCTATTTGTATTGAAGAAGGGCAACCAGAGGAAGCAATAAGATGGCGCACGTATCAAAAAGTGCCAAGAGACAAGTCAAATCCATTAAATTTGCAAGAAAAAATGTTAGTGCACTGCTGAGACAGGTTGGACTATTTAACTAAAGCTAGACAAATTATTTAAAGTGAAGTGAAATTGTATCCCTACCAACCTCAGTAAGAAACTACTAATGTATGTTCAGATGTACATGTTATATCTACTGCTCGATTATCTATTATGGTTCGCCATAAATTCCACCATCACCTGAATTTGATTTTAATTTTGTTTGTTTTCTGTTTTTTGTATTAGGAAAAAATAACTTATATTCTATGTATAACTTTGTAACGAACCTGCGAAACCAGCAAGCGGTGCGGAAGATTTGACGTGCTGTACCCGCATACAGATGTCCACCCGCTCGCGATGTTCTATTCGACCTTCCAACTCATATGCTACCTTCGACCTCATATGCTACCCTTAGAACTTCCTTGGGCCCGTCCGGGCAGCGGAGATGGAAGAGCCTCCGGATCCCTGAAGCTGGAGGCATGCTTGCTGTCGTCAGTAACTAGCTCATTGAAATGGGGTGGTCCTTGCTACAGTTACCTCGGACGATGTTACGAATTTCCATGCCTGAGAGAGCTGGTATTTCCAAAAAATATTATAGAAGTGGTGACATGAGAAGTCTTAGCAGTTGTCAATGTTGTCGTTTTACTTTGCAGTGGGTGGGAGAGCGGAAGATGATGATGATATACCCTAGTATCACAACTTTTCTAAATCTTACATTATTTTAAAGTCTTGCGGATTCAATTTCACCAACATAAACCGAACGTTGAAAAAGCCAAAATGTTTTAATTTTTCAAATACGACCAGTAAGCACATCCCTCACAGAGACACCGAGACACCGAGACTTAAAAAAACGGTAGGGGAAAGTGGGGACACTTGATCCCTTGGGAGACTTGATCACTGGCTATTATTTCGATGTGGGAATTTTATTTTTTTTACTGCTCACTGGCAAAACACTATTTACCGTTGGTTGGAAACGACAAATATTAATTTACAACTCACGCGCAGATAGCAGTATTGTGGTGACGTGTTTTTCTTTTTTAGTTGTCAAATTGTTTTTTCATAAGTATTTTAACTGCTTTTTTAACATAGGTATTGATAATTAATACGAGTTATCTCTAAAAATAATCGAAAACAGGTTCATTTAGGTAAGTCTTCGAAGGTTTGATATTAAAATAAATATCGATACGTATTAGAAAAATGTTCAATAAAAAATTATGACCCCAGGGTAGATTTGATCCCTATAATGTAGGAGAGACTTGTTCCCAAGATATTGTGCTTCAGTAAGCACAATACTTTGCAGTTTTTCGAAAATTTACGTTTTATGATTAAAAAGTTTAAATTTGGGGGCAGAATCTATATGGAACATTGACGAGACTAGGCTAACCGCAGTCCATAAACCAAAGAGTGGTTGCTACCAAGGGGAAGAAACAAGTAAACAAAATGTCTTCAGGCGAGCGCTGTGAACTGGAAACTGCGTGCTGTGCTATACCTAAACACAATGGGGAACTATCTTCCGCCCTTTATGATCTTCCTACATTAAAATTGGCAGAACCGTTTGCTGTATCCTCCCATAATTAAGTCTACCCTAAGCCCTGATCAAGTCTCCCAGAATAGGGGACACTTGGTTATTTTTGATAGTTTTTGAAAAACGGCAAAAAATACATATTATCTTACATACTTTCTCAAATAAACTATACAATATGATGAACAATTAAATTGTATAAAATATCATTAAAATAAAAACTCAATTAATGTTTTACTTTTTGAGATATTTGACATATTAAAAAGGGGGGATCAGGTGTCCCCACCTTCCCCTACGGATTGGAATTCGACCGAAATAGATCAGATGAGTGAATACCTATGCATCCACCACTTACTGCTGAAGTGTGAATTGGACCTTACTTTCTTGAGAATGAGAATGCAAAATGATGAAATATATTCACCCCAATTCTGAAAGCCGTATTTGCGAGTCGCATACGACCACACTCGTATTTTGTAATAGCAAAAACATTGGAAAATACGATTATGGTCGTATACGACTCACAAATACGACTTTCAGAATTGGGGTGATAGTGATATGTACATATATATGTATACTTTTTATTGCCTGCCCTGAATTTTGTAGCATGGACGACACTCGTATGTAGTTGTGACGTAATTTAATTTCTGCGCTCCAGATTTTCTGTTCAATTGGTAACATTATGAGGCTTGGAATCTTGATCTTGGAATTTGGCATTATTAGATTGTTTCTCTTAGCGCTATTTGAAGTCCAAGACTTACGCAAACAAGCCACAAGCGACTGACGAGCTCAAGGATAATATCCTAAAAGAAGTGATAGAAAATTTGATATCATTTCAAACCGCCCACAGATTGAGTTTGCCTTACATGGTATGCCACAAATAACTCAGTAGACATCAGTAAACTTTGATGTTTCTAATTCCCTTTTATTCGAACGGGACATATAGATCCCAGTAAATGTTCCAAATCACGCAATTCTAAAATTAAACAGCAGAATGGTGGAATTATTCCCAACGATACAACATAAACAAACGTTTTTTTTTTACCATAACGGCTTTTCGGATCGAAAGGGTTACATTTTATATTTATTGAGAAAACACACCATGCACCTCTAATTGAAACATAGCAAAGCATCCCATTTATCTTTCTATTTTATTTTTAATATTAGTCCAAGTTAAAAAAGAAATCTCCTTTACCTATTCACTTGTTCACGACCAAGTACACTTACTCGTATCTAACTGTTAACAGCTCTCAACACTTGTTCAATCCTTAACGAAACGTTAATAAAACGTAAAAAGAAGGAAAAACACTTTTCCTGTTCCTAATCCTCTTTTCTTAAAATAAGTAAATAAATGTCGTTGCATATACAGGTGTCTATATATGTATGTATGAACATATGTTTGCACGTAGAACTGTTTGTTCTTTTTTTTATATATTTTAATCATTAAGTCTTTAAAGCAATATTCACACAAGAGCACACTTGGGAATGCTTGTTGGCTGTTGATAGAGTGATGATGACTGTCACGTTTTGCCCATCCACCCACCCTTGCCATCTTTTCATGATGAAGGTAGATACTCGTGCCTGGGTAAAAAAGGGATTCCCTTACTATCTGCCTCTTCATACGTACAAACATCGCATGGAAATTCAGAGAGCGAGAAAAAAAAACAAAAAAAAAAAACTTTGTGGTTCACACACTAATCGCACTTGGGTAGGGACATGACTAGAACCAGGGATGAAGACATGAGACCAGAGAGAGTGAATATATCCTGGCAGCTGGCACTGGCTGTGGCTCTGGCACGCTTATCGCTTATCGTTGGTTTGAGGGCGCTCTCTTTTGAAATCGTTTCGCAAGCCAACAGGTTGTTGTTGGAGGCATGGGAAATGGGTGGTGGTTGCCTTTTTCTGTTGCCGGTGATGTTTCGCAGGATAATGTGGGGTATCCGAAATGGGTGATCCTTTTTTTTAAATACCCTCATCATTTTTTTTGTTGCCTTTTATCGGAACAAGATGTTGGGTGTTGCTTTCTTATTTTTTTTTTTTGAAAAGGGAAGTCGGTGGAATCCGTTGTTCATATTGTTCCTGATTCTCAATAGAAGAAGGAATTTTATTTCAAACGTCCTTCTACACCTGTCCCCATCCAGCTACATATTTTTCTATTATTCACCTCACTGTTGTACCGTTGATTGAGACACTTTACTTCGGTTGGCTCATTGTGATGAAACGTGGAGTACGGAACTTATTTAAATCCTGGACGCTTCCATTGCAGGGAAATTCCAAATTCCTTTGGGTAACGCTTCATTCATAAGTAAAGACTGTTTGAAGTGGGTACCTACTCTTCTATTTTTATTTATAGGAAATTTTCCTTTCCCTTGTATGTATGTATGTACGTAGACGTGTTTCGTATGACGTTGCTTTGCTTCTTCTTTGCTTTTATTGCAACTCCTTGTGCTGTGTGGTACGGTGTCTGTACCCGCTATTGAATAACAAGAATGCTTTGGAGCCGGTTAAGTTATGTAATCAGGCGGTGAGTATTTTTACCCTTAACTTTGGGTAAGGAAATTTGGACCAGGGTGGGAGGGAGTGTAATTTTTCACTACTCCCAGTGTTCGAGGGTTGATTTAGTTGTTTATTTTTATTTCACACGCAATTTCACACCCGAACTTGGAAAAGTTTTGAACAACTTTTACTTGTGTGAGGAGTTTTATTTTGTTGGAAATTCATTGAATGCAAAGGGTTGCACGGGTCAGGCAGGCTTGTTTCTCAGAGAATTTTTTTATATTTTTCGAAAGTACTTTCAAGATTTTTGTTTTGTATTCAACGACGTTAAATGTAATTGACTACTTTATACCTTAATGGGAGAATCTAAGAATAGATATTATTAAGAGATTACAAACATTGACACGAGTAAAGCAACTTAAATATCGTTCATTACCATGTCGTTGTTACCAATTTTTCGAGTAGCTGGGGCCGTATATCAAGAATAACGCGGACAATGTTGGCTTTTTAAGCGTCAATGGCCATTGGTTTGTCGGCACAGCCACTTGGTAAATAATCACCGGCCGATCAACGTTTCAGCCTCATTTCCGATGATGCCAACAGCGTACAGTGCGCATTGCATGAACGTCTTACGGGTTATCTTCACTCGAAATGCGACAACTTTGTTTGTTAAGCCAGAAATACGCCATCAAATTGAGCTCTGATTCTAGAAACTAATTCACAGATTTTGAAACATTGTTGTGTTATGCTAAGTTTCCACTTGTCGATTTGAAATTGACAAACGATGTATTTTTAGGTCAATTAGAAAATTGGCAATTGGAAATAATGAAATACTTCAAATGAAATTTCTAGAAACCATTGGACTAGTGGAGATATCAGGTACTCTTTTTCATTTATTCATTCGTTTTATTATTGTCACTAGCACTTCCCTAAACATATCTCTATTCATTTGGAGTAATGAAAATCTAAAATCAAGACTTCCAATATAAGATACCCTGTGGAGTTATTGAACCAGCCATGAAAATTTTGCTATGAGAAATATTGTGGTCCACAGGTCTCTTTTAGCAACGAAAAAGTTTCAGCAAAATATCTGGAAAGCCTGGACGTTCATACTTGGTATTCACACCATTTGGTCTTTGTTGATCAAATTCACTAAGGCAGGAGCTCTAATATACATACATACATACAGTCAGCGTCAAAAGTGATTAGACAACAATCCATACCCTTTTCCTATAATTTATTTATGGACTATTTACCATTAATATTAAAAAAATTAATTGTTGTTATTGTTTTTTGTAAACTTTTTGTTACACATGAATAAAACTTTGTTAAACCGTTTTTCAATATTTTGAATCTTTTTTTGTTTTTATAGGAAAAATGAATGTTACTAATGTATGCATTGTTGTCTACTCACTTTTGACGCTGACTGTACTAATAAAAAAACAAAACAAATTCAAATTTTAATACTGAGCCAAGGTTAAGGGCTTTTAGCTTCTACATACATACATATATTCAGTTCTCAATTTAGACATTAGAACATTTGTTTAGCAAATACGGAGCACATTTACCTAGACATAATTATAGATTAACAAAGCTATCGTTGCAGTTACGTTTGAGCTTTTGTTGAGTAAAATTTAAGTTAACCTTCATCTCATCCTCAAAAAAAATTACGTTGTCTACCCTTGAGTGTAGTTTTCTACACATACATATGGGATTTAAGTGTGTTTTCCATGAATTTGATTTGTTTTTGGTTAAAATCAACCAAACAAATTGTCTTTATGATTTTATTCTAAAGAAACAAGTGAAAATAAATTCAAATTAGTTTTCTTGAATACATTTTATACAAACATTTCGATTATGTTGGTTTTTACAATCAAATTTTATGCAAAAACAATAAATTGGCTCATATAATATATTATTTTTGGTGGAATTTTCTTCATTGTCAACGTGACATCTTGTACTGCATTTTATTTATATTAGACGGCGTCGTGATCGTTTTGATGGATTTAATGAAGATGATGAAGATGATGCAGAAATATACTCTAAAGATTGTGCTGGTAAACTTTCTCCTGAAACTTTTGCAAGCAAAGATGCTGATAATGCCGGTCTTCTTCTTCTAGTTGCCATATGTGGATTCTTAGTTCACTTTCCTTCGTATTGCTTTTTTTTTGTGTTGATTGCCAATTGAGTTTCACTTCCTTGGAAATAATTAATGAATTCATATCAGAAATGTCAACCATATTTTGCAAATACAGCCATTGGCCATCCATTTGTTTTTCTTTTACAGCTGTAGCAAGGGACCATTTTGGCAACTGTAGCTACATCGCCTAGATATGTACATACCTAATTGTTAATCAAATGAAAAAAAAATATTGACTTGAAATTTGAAAAGGCAGTGTATATGGACAATCCTTTTGTTTTATTGTTATACTCTGTAAATTATTTTTCACCACACCCAATTTCAATAGAGTTATGCATTGTACTTTGCAATGTAGTACATTTGTTTTTCCTTCCAATGAACGAAACAAGTGCTATGTTGTCAGTGTTGTGCTTGCAACGTATTCGAAACGATTAGTTTGAAAACCTTACCGTATTTAGCTTGTGAATACACATAAGAATCTTTCAAAGTTATACTTTGAATGTGTGGTGGGAAGAAAAATAAAGAAGCATCTTTGATATTCAGGACGAAGGGAAATCATATTTTCTTTCCGAATCTTCAAGTTTGATGCCCAACTGTTTGTGGTGGCCACACAATCCCATCTTTCGAAATTTCTTTTATTTTCACCTTCAATAACTGACGTATTTTTCATTTCATTCACTCGCTACCTTTGTAACATTAGAGTCTCTATCATCTGAATATACATAGTAAGTCATCGTTATCATAAACATTTTCTTCTGGCACAAATTCGTCATCTCTGACTCCAGAAATAACACTATCATCAGCATCACCATCACTTTCATTCAAACATGCTTCCATTTCCAACTATCTTGGTCCCGACATAGTTCTTTTTTATTACTTTTGAATTCACAATATATATTTGAACATTGTTCACTTGCGAAAAGATTCAATGCAAATGAAATTTTATATGAAATGCACGAAGCTTCCATATGTGTAGAAATCTACACAAGAAGGTAGACAACGTAATTTTAGCAATAACAACCGCCAGGGGTTTTATTTTCATGGGGAAAAACGTTTTTTTATTGTAATATAAGGTTGTTAACAAACTCAGAAAATTCCAGAAGTTATCAATTAGTGGTTTTTGAAAAAAGTAAGAAAAAATGTTGTTTTTGTGTAGTTTTCTACACAAGGATGAGATGAAGGTTAAGAAGTGTTAAAATGACTAATTTTGTTGAAACCCTTTTTTCACATATATTATACTTTGCGACTGACAACACCCGTTGTCGGTACAGTACCTTTCTGTTGTTTTCTAGTATAGAGATCCAGATGGTTTTAAAAAAGTTTAGTTCCACAAGTAAGCCGTGACAGACTGTTCAAGATACAAGGGTGCTGTCAACGCCCCGCCGACTGGTATCTACCCAGTTTTTAATTTGGTGAATTTGTGTATTTAACTTGAAAATGTCATTTGAAAACGCTCAGGAACGCATTCAGCGTTTATTGCAAGATATAAGTTAAGATTCAAGTGAAGAGCCGGACTTAATTGATGGCGAATTTGTTAAAAAAAAATCGTTTCAAAAATTAATACCTAAAGCACTATTTTGGAAAGGACAATTAAAAATTTTATCAGAGGTCTTAAAATTAATTGTTTTAACATTATTCTACCCCAGAATGATATCAGAATGAAAATTGGGGTGCAGGGAAATAACTTCACATGGGAAATAGCTTCATCTCCATTCATCTTCATCTTCATTTCTCACTGAACGTGGGCAATAACTTCACATTTAATGAAAATTTGAAAACCGCACGAATTTTTCACTATTACTCCATCTAATGCTTAAAAACTTAAGATACCATTTAAAAAGTAGATACAGTAGATGCTCGATATAGTGAACATCGATATAGTGAACAATCCAATATAGTGAACACACAATATTTTATACAGGCTATTCTAAATAGTGAACAAAATAAATCTCGCTACAGTGAACCTATGTTTTTTTTTTATTTTCTTTGCACCTTTCAGCATGCAAAAACACGTCTAAAACTCATTAGTGCTATGCAGTCGACAGTATCCATACAATCGTCCATATTTACCGTTGGTTCTACTCATCGTGTTGTGCGAAAATCTTGTATGATTATGTATGTTTGTAGTGCAAATACAAAGTGCGTGTTGCTTATTTTGTAATTTTGTGAACGATTTTTTTTTGTGACCATGGCTCGTAAGCATTTGACTCGGTTACATTTTTGGCCAAAAAATATGAAGTAGCTAAATCTACTGTCTGTAGTATTAACAAAAAAAAAGAGAGGCAGTTACTGCAAAACTAAGCGACAATTTTTTTAAGTTTTTAAGTACATGGAATGTATTATTTTTGTTGCGATTTACGTTTTTTTACGGATGAATTGTTGTTTTTGTTGAAAATAAAACATTCTTTCTTATAAATATTGGCTTGTTTTTTAGTAATTGCAAAGAAAAATTCTAATTATATTCTATTTTCGATGAATTGTGTAAAACATGCACATTTTGATTAAATTTGTTTCAAGGAGTCCACGCTCGTTACAATGAACAATCTCGCTCCAGTGAACAGGCCTGGTTTTTATTAGTTCACTATATCGAGCGTCTACTGTATTTAAATTTATAATTTGTCTTGACCATGCAAGCTAAAAGCTAAATGCAACCGATGATACCCTATTATGGTAATTAAACCGATCGACATTATTACTTCTTTCTCTGAATTATTTTTGGGGCCTTATTTCTTTCCATTTTAGTTATAATTTCATTATGACAAATTACCCCAATTTCGAGGAATTATTTCATTTTCATTTTTGGGGCTTATTTCTTAGGGCCATATTTGTAAAAATAATATAATATGTAAAATATGTTATGTTTTATGCCACATTGTGAAGGCGAAAAAAAGGCTATCTTCAATGTTCGGTTGAAATTTTGAAATTCGGCATTATTTCGCTCGGCTTTATTTCACGATACCACTGTGTACGTATTTCGAAAAAAATCATAGGTGGGAAATAATTTCACAAAATTTCTGGTTAAATTATTTCCCACCTTCAATGAGAAATAATTTTACATCAAAAATGTGCATTTATTTTCCACTCGAGGTGAAGTTATTTCCCATGTGAAGTTATTGCCAGTGAAGTTATTGCCAGTGAAGTTATTGCCAGTGAAGTTATTACCAGTGTAGTTATTGCCAGTGAAGTTATTTCCCTGCACCGAAAATTTGACGACAGAACCACTTACCAGAGGAAAGCTAAGCGTAATAGAGGGAAATCATGATGGGGTGTTGTCAGCACCCTCAACTCACCTATCTACTCAAAGGTAAAATTGAAGCCTGCAAAATTCGACATATAGGTTATTTGACTTTTTATCATTTTTCCGTTATATCATCTTGATTTTGTTTCTAATTTTGCTTGGAATATTTTTCTCCGCCATCAATGAAAATTCAAAAAAGCCGAATTAATTGCAATATCAGTTCTCAGTCATTTTCCTTAATAAATAAAAACGTTTGTCCACTACATATACATATGTACGTTCATAAGTATGTTCACTATTAGAATTGTCTTTATTTTCTTATGTTTCACTCTACTAAAAAGAAATTTGTTGCAAAATCTTCGCAAGCAATTGCCTCAAAAATCTTTTTGAAATTTTACCCACGATACGATTTATTACACTTTTGGATGATGGCTACGACAAATCTATGTAGGCATTCGCTTCCAGAGATGACTCATCTTTGGCTTATTTCTCCAGTGCCTATCCACAATTATCTACACATTTTCAATGTCACCGCATTTATCCAAGGTTGTGCTTGACTTCAGTGTCTACTTCGTCCAATTGTACATATGTATCTGAATAAATGTATGTACTCCCCCACTCGCTTCGTCCTTAATGTTTCGTTTTTACTGCAGGATCATGAAATCTTTCAAATATAATAGAGACGGGTAGATTTTTGCTTAGAATGCTGACAAACATTCTTGTCAACCACCAAGACCAAAGCATACAGACACACTGTATGTACGTATCCTGCAGAAGTACTAAAGCGACATCTCTGCAAAGGTTACAAAAGGGTGGATGAATGGATTTCAAAAGATTTGCTCTGCTAAACAAAACTCCTTCGTGTCAAAGCGATGCCGATGCGACAGACGGAGCTTTCTCCTTAGCAATAACCAACCTGTTGTTGGTGGTGTTTGTTCCGCGTGATGGAATAGAAAAGAAAAAGGAAAGGTACCAAAGCGGGAGGGTGGTCGTAGCGGTTCATAAGGAATTTTATTTCATAATAAAAGGGTCGTTATTAAGAGCAAGTACCAAATTGTGGGGCGCAGACGGTATCCCATTCATTCTGCTCCATCTCTAAACGGTGTGTTATGGTAGGATAATTAAGTAGGTTTTTGGTTGTGTTCTATGAACTTGGATTTGTACGAAACGCGGAAAATGTTTCCACTCGAGAGAGACGGCTGGAAGTGGTATTGTGTGTATGTGTGGGAGAGGCTATTTAACCATACCAGAAATTAAGTGACTAGCTGTGTAGTGTTTATACTGTACATACAGCCTTCACAATTGGCCGGGGTATAAATTGTTGCTTTCACATCCTTTTTTCCTCACTGTCCAATGTTAGCGTGAAAGAAAGGCAAATCTTTCCAAAAAAAAATCTTTTTTTTCCTTGGCACTGTACGTGTACGTGTCTGTAGAACACTTTCTATGAAAAGGATCAACAGTTGTTTGTTGGCACGAGGTGTTGTTGTTTTTTTTTTTTAGGTTTCGTGGGTGGATGGGTTTATTAAGAATTTGTATAAAAAGACTAATTTTAAGTGATGCAGCTTAGAGCGTAATACAAACAAAAAGAAAAAATAATATAAAAGGACATAATGTTGGGAAGCTCTTAAATAAGTATGACAGTGTCCTAGCGAATTTCATCGCCCCTTATACACTCATTGTAGGTTGAGCATTTCGTGAATTCTTAGGGTTCTCCGTCTAAGACATCTTAGACAAAAATTGCGATAACTTAAGTAAGAGGAAAGATTTATTAAATTTTATATTCCACTGGAGGAGCTGACTCGATTCCAGTAGACGTTAAAAGTAAAAGAAAATACCGTGCATGCTTTCTCATTGGAGAAATGTTTTAGGGCGCAGATAAGCCAAACTGTTAATTGAGCCTTATACCCATCACAGCGAACTTCTTAACTACAGCAAGAAGGACATTAAGTATTTGACGAATTTCCTCTCCTGGCATTGTCATCTTCGAAAACACCTTATCAAGTTAGACCTGTCTAGCGAGACCGAATGTCGTCTCCGTTAAGAGACGGTCGAGACGGCCGAGCACATCCTTTGTGAGTGGCTGACCCTCCATAAAGAATGTCTTAGACCTCACGATCACACTGAATAGGTTCAATAGCAATAATTTCAGTTAACGTTAAGCTAGCAAATCGTCGCGGTTTTTTCGGTATTTGATAGTTTTAATTATTTTTCACCATTAGTTTTGAAAATGGGTCACGCTAAGCCTTTAACGGAGGAAGAAAAGGGAAAAATCAAAGCGTTTAGTGAACCGAGCCTAAAATATCGTAATATCGCAAAAAAAAGAAAGAACGAAGACAAAATGTTGTTAACAATTCTGTGGCAACAAGAAAAACAGCATAAGTCGTTTTTTTACAACTTTTCAGGAGAGCAGTTGAAAGGATTGACGTTAGCTTACAAAAAGCTATGCATCGTATAAGAATGTTGTTGATACCGAAATATAGATGAGAAAAAAAATATTTTTATACAATTACTTATGGTTACGATAATTTCATTAGCTGTTGGAGCATAAGAACATATGTATGTCAAAAGCTTACGGTAAATCTTTATTGATGCTGTTTTTCTATACCAATGCATATTTGCGGGAAAATAACTAATGTTGTTTTTTGCTGGTCTATAACTCAGCAACCGTAAGAGATAAAAATAAGAAACAAATATGGCAAATAGAATCGAATATTGCGCATCAGTTGGTGTAAAAAACTCAATTTCGATGTAAGTCGACTTATATTATTTTTCCGTGTGGCCACAGAACACAGAAGTATTTGTAAAATGAGTTGGGCTACGGGAAACTGGGGATGAACGATGTGTTCATCGATGTTCACAAAATATCGAAAAATCAAAAAAATCAAATCAAGCCAAATCAATGTTAAAAACAAAACATTGACCATCGATATTAGCAAAAGAGAACTGACTCTTAATTGAATATTTTGAATATTTTTTTTTCAAATTGAGGACGCGTTGCCTTATGAGTACAAATAAGAAATTCGAAAATTTGGCGAAACTTAAACTATTATTTTCTCCGAATTGGAGATTTTCAGAACAGCGGGCTTTATTTTTTCGGGATTTTGTGTATTTGGGATTTTGAAAGTCGCAATTTTGTGCTGCTCCCATGCAATTATGCTGCTTTTTTTTACGTCATTAGTTGGCATTCTATAAATTCATTCTTTAACATCCATTTTTTAGAACATCAATGTTTTGAGTTCGATTATTATCGATCATCGATGTCAATATTGATGTTTTGCCGACATCGCTGATCCCTATGGGAAACCCGTAAAGGGGGCACATATAAAACAACTACAGAAACCGATAGGAGAGCCATCATCAGAGCTGCGTCCAATTCTCACGACTCTGCTTCGAAAATAAAGGAAACAACCAGTGTAAATAATGTTCAATATTTTAACCCTTAGCCTGTATGCCTCTGCCGCGAACAACGGAGTACACATGGTGTTAAAATCACCTCTGTGAGAAGCAATGTACTGATAATATTCCAACAACCGTTTTAATTTGTGCCCTGCTAAGTCCAAGGACTTCACTAGTTGTTGTTCGATCCTATGCTGACCAAAGTGCCTTAGAACCTATTGGGCCTACAATGCTGAAACATCTTTAGTCAGTTATTCATGTTAAACTGTCTTTTAACTTTGATTTAATACCAAACTAGGGTGAAGTAACTTTTACTGCCTCGGGTAGTGGCAGTCCCTCTATCCCGAAGACTCCCAACACCCAACACAGTCTTACTTAGTTCTGAGTGCATAATGCCATTAGCAAGTCCTCCTGACTGATGCCGATGGAGTGATGTTCGATTCGTGCAGTGTCCTCCGCCGCAATTCTTGAAAATATCTATGTTGGTGCATTGTAATGCACTAATACTCGCCGGGTGCCTTAAATTCAAATCGAGTGGCTGCAGCTAAAGGAACGTGTCCATGGCTGCAAATGGTACATGTGATGGCAACACTCACCCGAACGTGAGTATGGGAAGGGTCTGACTAGTAAGACGTATTCAGCCTTAATGGGCCACTAAATGCAATGTCATTTGCTGGATCCATTGTTTTTGGTTTGCCCATTTAGCTTTTCTAAAAGCATCGATGGAGAAAACAGTCGTAAAGCTCATGGATCAATTTGTACATTATGTAGTACTCTATAAAGTAATATCATCATATATATGCCGCTCCCGTCTGGGCGCAATCCAAGGTGACAAAAAGGAAGATGTCGTCAATATACAGACTCTGCGCCCTATGAGCGATCAGAGGTTTTTGAATCATCTCAGACGAAGCCCCCTTTGTTATCGCTGGGATGGTTCCCATCTACATCCTCGCGGACGAAACGATGAGAATTTATAAAAGAAGGGCCTTGGGTCAACATGACGCGAATGAAATCAAGACGATAAAGCAAGAAGAAAAGGCAGCGTCAGCAGCTATGTGGCAAGCCTGGTGGGACAACACACAAAAAGGCAGGTGAACTATAAGCTGATCCCGACAATCAAGGATTGGAGAAGTCGAAAACACGGGGACTGCTAATACCACCTTACGCAGTTCTTGTCTGGCCACAGCGGTTACCGAAAATATCTGCACAGACAACATATGTTGCGGTTAGAAGAAAATTGGACGGCCATCTGCAGCTATATAACAGTTCTCCAACGGGAGCTCCGGAGAATAGAAAAGCTTAGAATAGCAGAAGTAGCAGCACGTACAGCATGCTTTGCTAACCAGCCCCGAGAAGTAGTACCTAACGGCAGTCCCGTGGGGAGAGGTGCAGGGAAATATGTCCCCGGGAACTAAGTTCACTGATATATATTTCATTGTTGTTATATATTGTTGTTGAAGTTAGTTCCCTCTTCACATTTTGTAGTGTCTACTAAGTTCCCATAAGAAAGCGAAGGTCGTGCCCTCAGTGGACTTAGTTCCCGGGGACTTATTTCCCTGCACCGCGGGGAAAATGGTTGAAGTCTGTGTGTGGAGGTGAGGTTAAGTACGTAGGTGCATATCGTCTGACACTTCCAGGTCAGGATCAGGTATGTAAATCGTGCATGCCAGCAGCGCGGTCTATTGGTATCTTGAGAAGATTCCCACCTCCTTAAGGCAACCAGAAAAAAAAACATTATGTAGTAGACCATTGAGTGATCTTTTATTGATTTTCAAGCACATAATTTGATGTCAAAATGAAGCTAAAATTTAGGTACTGTATTTTTTGCTACGAACTTTACAAAGCAGAAGGCATTTTTTCCAAATATAGACGGCAATCCGGTGATAGATATGACTTGTGCCACCGTCGCCCAAATCAATTAATATATCCTTCTCTGAATGCGGGGAACGTCCGGGATAGTTTTTAAAATTGTTCGGGTTTTCCATTGTTCATCAATTAACATATTTAGCTTCCAATATTCTATCTATTAGCTAATGTGTGTCCCAAATTCACGCAAGATTTGAATATTTCGTCATTTATGCGCTAATTGTTGTCAACGAAAAGAAAGACAGACAGACCTGTCCAAATCAAATCCTGTTACTGAACAAAGATTTTTCGTAGTTTTTCACAGAAGAGAGAGCTACGAGTAACTAGAGAATAATAAATCTGGCCATGCTGCGAATTTTAGCCCCAGAAATTTGTTTGAACAGCTTTATGAAAACTGTCAAAAGTCATAAATTTTCCATTTTTTTTTTTTTTTTGTTCAATGCGTTTCTGTACTTGTGCACACTTTTACATCTCTCTACGAAATTGGAACCCCAACAACGCCTTGATCTTTGAGAATCTGTGCATTTTGGTGAAAAAATTACGGGAACAGACCTATTTTTAATGGACAGCGCGTTTTCATTGTTGAGCAATATTTAAAAATAATGAAGATTTGGCAGCTACTTTTCAAACAAAATCATCTTCAGCAATTGTGCTTATTTTCATTTTGATGGCTTCGTTAATCGTCAAAATTGTCAAAGGTGTTCAGAAAATGCACGAGTGATTGGGAAGCAAATGCGTGTCACTGTTTGGTGCGGATTTTGGGCTGGAAGCATCACCGGACCATTCTTCTTTGATAATGCGGCTAGTCGGGCAATAACAGTTAATGATGCTCGCTATCGCGATAATCCATTTTTTTTGTGCCTGAAATGCAAGATATGGATATGGATGAGATGTGGTTTCAACAAGACGGTGCTATATGCTATACAGCCCAAGAAGTAAGTCAGTTACCTTTGCATCGAGTAATTACCTGTTTTGGCGATCAGAATTGGCAGCCCAGATCATACGCTTTAAAGCCGATATAAAGTGAGAACTATTGTGGTCACCGTGACGGTGGTGGTTAGTGCGTTAGACTACTACGCATGCTGCCCGGGTTCAATCCAAGCAAAAACACCTAAAAGTTTTTTCACGGTGCCACCTCTTTCGAATGTCTGACAAGCAATCAAAGAGTAGCAAAAAACTGCAGGTCCCTTCCATTTCGTGAGAAAATAACACGCACACACAAATGGTTGCGAAAAGCTAGGCTTGGTTCTGTATAGAACTGCTGACGCCGTATTTTTTTTTTTTTTTAAGTGAGAACTATAAGTTATTTAATATTTAAGACACGAAGTACCGCCATAAATGTGTTTTTTTTTGTAACAAATAGTACATGCGTACACGGTCCTAGATTTGTACTCTTTTTTAGATCCAATTGTGTCCGAGACTAGTGTCTTCAAAATATTTCTGGCTACCCTACCCTCGCCCAGCACAACAAACCAAGAATACTTTTTCTGTTCAGCTATAAGAAAACGAGAGAAGCCCAACGGGCCGAATAGAGACCTTATAGCCAACCAACCAAACATGCAAGTTGTTGTCATCTCAATAAGTGAAATCCAGGATATCTATACATACTGTTATATAGTATACTCACACATCTTTCACTTATCTGGTAGCGTTTCCATCAATTAAAATTAATCATATTTTTCACTTAAATGTGTTCGAGGCATTAATTTAGTTAAATGTTTCGCTTTCTCGAAAATTATTTGCACCACGACATAAATACAAAAACAAAAAAGTTAAGATTGTTGCCTTACGCATACATAGGCACATTCATATCAAATACACAGACACACACACACACACACATGTAGAGGTGGATGACCATACGCGGAGGAACAAGTTGCTAGTTGATAATTTCTTCAATTAATATGATCACACTTCGTGCCAAACCTTAATTGCTAATTAAACATTAATTTCTTTATATTTCGGACTTAACGTACAGAGACAGTGTTGTCGTTGTTGTAGGAGGTTATATTCTTCGCTTCGATAATTTGCTTTTTATTGTTAACAAAAAAAAAAAAAACGAGAACAAAACTCACATAATTAGATATTGCTTAAGGCAATTAAAATTCCAGAGCAGTTAACTCATGAAAAGCAAGATGAAGATTTTGTTGTCCGCCGCCCACAGAATTATCATGTCCAACCAATAACAAAAGAACGGGAATTAATTTTTGTACGTGATTTTAACAAATTAAAATTAAAAATCTATCGTCTGTAGATATGTTTTACTGTATGAAATTGTTTAATTGTACAGTGAAATATGTCCTTAGCGGACAACTCGCATTAACGGACACCTTTTGGAGAATCAATTCTAATTTCCCATACAAAATGCGTTGTTAAAAACGGACAGCTCTCATTAGCGGACAAAAAACTCCGGTCCCGTGGCTGTCCACGAGATTTCACTGTGTGTCATAGCCAGGGTTCGGATTTTGTTGACCAAAAAAAGGCAAAATTATACCGCAGAAAAAAGCATTCTATAATAAAGGTTTTTAAACATTATTATTAACATTGTAATAGCACTGCACAACCCAAAACATTTTGAAGTTCTCTGTTAACAATCGCCTGCAGTTATCTCTCAGGAAAGCCTTGAATGAAATAAAGGACCTTTCAACATGGGCAGAGCCTAGTGGAGCCAAGATAAGAGATGTCACGTCCTTGACTTTAATATTAAAGTCCAATTTAAAGTTTGCAGCGCCATTTCGTTAATTTGCTGAATAAACCGCGTGCAATTTTTTCATCCCATCTTCAGCTACTGGCCCTTAAGCTTATTGTAACTTTTCCTCGAGTCCGTTCAAAGTATTTAACACATCTTCTTCTAAATACTACGCATTGCACTAAGATCAAGTGTTCAAATTAAAATACAGTGGCTCAATAAAGAACTCGGACACTTAGCTGCTTTCTTTTCATAACGCTAAAGTAATTAAAAAAATAAATTCCAGAAAAAAAAAAATTATTTTCTTAAAGCTATATTATTGTATTATAAAACATAAAAAGAAAATAGTCCAAAATCAATTGCATTGTCATAAAAAAATATAAACAATGTATAGATTCACGAAATCAATCCCAAAAAAGAACTCGGACGGATTAAATTTCCTTCGGTTTTTGTTTAATTTAATAGGGCAATCAGAGAATTTTTATTTTCTATTCCCTGTTCAGAGCTCAAAGTGATCAACTGAAATAGATCGTAGTCCAGTTTTTCTAATTTTGTTGAAATAATAAATATAAAAATTAAAATGGGAAGGCAGCGTGGACAGACTTCTTTAGAAGTGAGGGATCTAGTTATAAAACATCACAATGATGGTAAATCGGTTCGTGATATTGCAGCAATAGTGAATAGATCGAAATCTACAGTCCATGACATTATAAAACGGTTCAAAACATCGAAGTCCGTGCAGAATAAACCAAAATCCGGTAGACCTAAAGTATTCACACCTTCTGATGAGCGATGGATTGTGAAGCAAATTAAGAAAAACCCCAAGCTAAGCGCTCCAAAATTAGCTACAGAAGTTTCACAAAACCTAAATAAAAATGTCAATCCTGAAACAATAAGACTTGTGTTACGAAAAAGCAATTTTCATGGAAGAGTAGCTCGTAAGAAACCGTTCATAAATAAGCGAAACAGAATAAAAAGGTTAAAATTCGCTAAAACCGACAAAAATAATGACTTTTCCTTTTGGAATCAAGTAATTTTCTCGGATGAGAGTAAATTTAATTTATTTAGATCAGACGGTCAATCTTACGTGTGGCGAAAACCAAATGAAGAATTGAGAGAGCAAAATTTAAGAGGCACAATAAAACATGGTGGTGGCTCCGTGATGGTTTGGGCTGCATGTCGGCTGCTGGTCCAGGAAATCTGTGTATAATTGATGGAATTATGGACCAGAGGAAATATCTTACAATTTTAAAAGACAATCTGATCCAAAGTGCTGAAAAATTGGGAATAAAGGACAATTTCCACTTTTATCAAGACAACGACCCGAAGCATAAAGCACACAATGTACGCTTGTGGCTGCTTTACCATTGTCCACATGTTCTAGAAACGCCACCACAATCCCCAGACATTAATGTTATTGAACACCTGTGGGCGTATTTAGAGAACCAATTGAAAAAATATACTATTACGAACAGAAAAGCTTTGGAATCCATACTTAAGGATGAATGGTCCAAAATTGATCCTTCAGTCTGCAAAAAGCTAGTTGAATCCATGCCCAGAAGATTGGATGCCGTTCGAAAAAACAAGGGTTTGCCAACAAAATATTAATATGCTTTTATATTATGTACATTTTATAAACAATTAAATTTGATTCTCAGTGTCCGAGTTCTTTTTAGTGTTCCGTCCGTACCAAAACGGAACACTAATGGAATCAGTTCGGTGTCTGTCTGTCTGTCTGTCTGTCTGTCTGTCTGTCACAGGCCTTTTTCTCAGAGACTACTTAACCTAGACTATTGAAATTTGGAACAGTTGTAGCAATTAGTGGCCTAAACACAGACCAGAACTTAAAAAGCTGAATTTCGACTTTGGGGGGGTAGTTTCTTAACAAATTTTCACAAAACGTTACAACTTGCTGTCCCGAGCTTTTTCTCCGAAAATATCGATCAGAAAAATCTGAATAAAATCACAAACATTGAGAATAAAGTGTAGATGGAAACATAATTCTTACGACTGCCCTACTTCAACCGTTTTTTTTTAATTAATTTTTTAATTTCAACTACCCTACTGTTTACATACCCAGAAAAATATCACAACGCCTAAAAGTAGATACGAGAGTAAAAATTTAATAATTGATGGCAAAAGTGTTATACCCGCAGCGAATTTTCGTGGCATATTCCTACCGGATAACTATTGACCTAAGACTTAAACCAATGATACATAATATAACACATAAAGGAAGCTTGATGGTTTCCTATTATAATGTAGGTGTCTCTACTTTTACTATATTGGGAAAAATTGAATTTGTGTATATACAGCCACAGAGAGGGAGACAAATCGCAAAATACGCAGTTAATGCAATTGAACGAATAACGAGACGAAAAATTAAATCTGATGCACAAGCGTACATTTCTTGTAAATACATATACATATGAACATATTATGTAGGTATATATGTATGTATGTATATACATGCTTTATTTGTTGTTTTTTTTTTCTTTTACTTTGTGTGTGTGTATAACTATTCTTCTGAGCAGATGAGAAAGGACATCAGAGACATATGTACATACATACATGCATATGTAGGTAATTTGTTCAACTTACTTGTTGGTATACATTTATGTAGGCACAAATTTGAATTTATTTTTCGCAAATTGTGCTCAATTTATTTGTATTGAAATGTGCTGTGCACCATAAAACTATGTATGTAGGTACACATGTACTTTCTTGTGTCTGCAGATATACAAGTGCATATGTACATATATGTACCTATATATGTTTTTATGTTTGTACATATATGTGAGTATCGAACAAAGTATCATTGTATCTTTAGTAGAAATCGTATCGTAAGGAAAGGGTTCATATAGATCTATCAACATAAATCTATGACATACATATGTATGTAGTTAAAATAACTGATACAGTACGGAACACTTATTGCGCAAGTATAACTTGCACTTGACCGGATTTTTTTGGCATTGATTTCATGAATTTTTATTTGTTTTTTTTTTTTTTTTTATGAAAATGATATTGATTTTGTACTATTTTCTTTTTATGTTTTATAAAACAATAATATAGCTTTAAGAAAATAATTTTGCTTTTTTTCTGAAATGCGTTTTTTAATTACTTTAGCGTTATGAAAAAGAAACGAGCTAAGTGTCCGAGTTCTTTATTGAGCCACTGTACATACAACCTGTAATCTGTAGACTCTTAAATATGTGGTCTTTCGGGTCGGCTAAAAATCTTTTTCCAATTTCACCACAAACTTTTGCAATTGGCTTGAATTTAAGTACACGCAATATTCAACAGACTAGCACTTAGTATGACCAGTATGTCACAGAATATGAATCTAGATGAAAAGGCTATATACAGTTACGAAAAAAAATACTTTCCAGATGTCTAACGGTTTTTTTTCAGATAAAAAGATGGTAAATAAAACTGCGGCGAATGGCTGAGATTGCACTTACGGCACAAGAAGAAGCGCATGTATTTTGAATTGATATAAATGTATTTAGGGTTGTATTGGTGTGTTAGAGATTTTGTTTTATACGCGCTAGTGTAAACAACGCGTGCAGTTACATATGTACATGTTCATACGGGAGGAAAACCAGCTCTCATAGGTGCGGACACTGAAATTTCTTTCGTGTGAGCAAGGATCGCACAGTTAAGAAGAAAGTGCACAGCTACTTTGACAAATAGTACCAAAAAGACAAAAAAAGGCAATATGAGTAAAAAAAGGCAATATGAGTAAAAAAAGGCAAAAAAAGGCAAACAAAGGCAAAGTCAAAAAAATCCAGTCCCTGGTCATAACTGCATTGCTATCGAGATTACATAAATAGGTCTCCACCCAATTTTAGCCAGACATTTATTTAGCGGCGGATATTTGACGTTTTAAATTCAAATAGAAATTTAAAACAAAAATCAATTTTTCGAGGATTTTTGTGAAAAGAGGTAAATAAGTACATGTATACTGCTGCTGCTGTTCGTTTATTCCAGCACGAGTATGAAAATAAAAAGACAATGTGTGGGGGGGGGGGGGAGGGGGGTCATCAATTTCTACAACCAGCTCTACAAAAAAAAATTATCTGGCATTATTTTATCCTCGGTTTCCATGTGAATTTTTGGAGACCGTACCTACTAGCCTTATGCGAGCAAAAACACTTAAAAAAAAACAGTTACAAAAAAACAAAAAAACTACTTTATCGTAAGCGACATCCACAGCTGGTTTGGGGTTGGTCGCTCAGTAGCCAATGAAAAAAATCTTTCCTCTAAAATATTTACTCTTTGTCGCTTACGAGAAACTTGCAGTTTGGTGGAAAATTACCGTTGGACTCTACTTCATATTTAAGGTTCGAATTATCGGGAGTTCACTGTACTTTCTGACTGACCACCAAGTTTGAACGAAATCAAATCAAATCAATCCCCAATATCATGACATGGTGACAGGTATAGCGTTGTATTTGTAATTCTCAATTTTTCACGGGGCCACCTCTTCCGAAGAATATCATTTTTGTCATAAGAAGTCAGTCTCTCAGCTCGCTGTTTTGAGGCAGAAAAAGCAGAAGGACGTCCCTTCAATTCGTGCAAAAAATATAACACGCACACACACACACAGACGCCAAATATTAATTTACTTTTTTATGTACAACTACAACCGATTAAAATTCTGTTAACACAACAACTGATCCCCAGAGGCTTTAGACAGCGATGATTTTACGCAGAAGGTTGATGCTGATTTGATTAGCGTATGCAACATACTCCTTCCACACCTTTCTAGCTATATCAATTAAGAAATTTCCGCATATGGGTCAAAGGAGCTCCTCATGTGATTCATAAATCACCATTCCATGGTCAAAAGTAACTGTTTGGTGTACATTGTGGTCAGGTGGGATCATTGGGCTTCATTTATTCGAAGATGATTAGGGTCGGACTGTAATATCTGATGGTGAGCGGTATATTTAGTTAGCGGTATGGTGAGCAGTAGATGTAAATAGGCGATTTTTCTGGCACGAAATCGAAGATATTGATATTAACAAGACGGCGCAACTTTCCACAGATCGGGTGTAATAGTGACCGCAATTGGCCCCCAAAATTATGCAATCTAACACCGTTGAAGTTCTTTTTGTGGTGTTGCGCTTAATGTCGTGTCTACGTCAAGCTATGGCTCAGATACCGTCCACGAATTTTCGAAAAATTCACCGCAAATTACCTCAAAAAGATCAACTGCTGAAGAAGGTACAGTGGCGCCCATGATGAAATGAGTTTTACTTTATGCAACCAGAAGTGTCAACACTGGAGAAATATTCTATGGTCTGATAAAAAAAAATAAAAAATTCTATGTGACTGCATGGCACTTTGTGCCCTCCGGAGACAACATTTCCACAGAGATATCTTAACTCCCACGGAACTTCATACAGTCTCCACCAGTGAGATCCTCAATTTCATCAAAATAATTGTGCCTCTCCTGGTTCCCTAAACTGGCTCTGTGGTACAATAGATCTTTTAGGTCGCGGTGCCTTCCGCAACTGACGGGTCAGAACCCTTTAAAAAAAATTAAGAAAGGCGTACAAGGAATCAGATTTAAAATATAGAAGAACAGGATGATTTTGATGTCAAAAACCTCAGAATATCTTTGGGAGAGTTCCTCAAGAAAGGTAAGGTTTTGAAATCTAAAATAAGACTTGACTATTCTAGTGGAGAATTGTTCCAATTCCAGTTTTTTTTTTTTCGTATTTAAAAGCTAAGGCCTTTGGGCCTTTGTGACAAACAACAGAAACAGGAACAGAAGCAGAATCCCATACATTTGCAACTGAAACAGAACTAGCAACAGAATATTTTTTTTTGTAGTAACAGAATTTAGCGACAGAAAAATGGCGTCTGGCGACACAACAGAAACAATTCAAGATGAGTTCTTTCTGTTGTTGCCAGCAACAGAAATTCCAATATTATCGTACTAGCCATGATTTTTGTTTCTGAATTTGAATTTGTTCCGCATTTGGCTATATTATTGACATATTACATATGGACTGCTTGTACCCAACTTCGCGTTGGTTCCAACATTAGCACTAGCCCTCTTGTTTCGTAGCAGAGAAATGTGGAAACTTGGACTGTGTTTGAATTCACGAAAGCCGTTGCTTTGTGATTTAAGTATTTTTTTAATAAATTCTGAGCAGTTGTACTGCATTATAAAGCAAAAACACAAAGTATTAATCAACACAAAACATGAATTCCAAATAAATTTAACATATTTATCTAGTTTATGGGTCAATAAAGAAAAGTAACGGCTTTTTTCAAATTTTGTATTGAAATTTTGGTAGTGGCATCTGTTGGTACCAACGCGGCAACAATTTAAAATTTAACGTATTTTCGCAGTAACTCGTATATACGGCAATAGATGGCCTCAGTTTCTACGTAAAATAAGTATGATGGCGGATAATTATTTCACATTGCTGTCCCTACGAAACACGTGGCGCTAGTTATGTTGGAACCAAATTGTCCGCAGACGTTGTATGAAAGTGACATTTCACTAGCAGTCCATATATAATATGTCAATGGGCTATATACTTTCAACAACAAACGAAATGCAATTTGACAGATAAGCTGAGGTAGCCATGTTTTCCTCGTCTACCATGTTATTGAAGAATTGTTCCAGGTTCTTGTAGATGAGCGAGCAACGCAAACAGAAACAGAATTTACGACAGAATGAAAGCGCTTTCTGTTCTGTTTCTTTTTTTGTTCCTGTTTCTGTTGTTTGTCACTAGGCGCCTTAAGAGAAAAGTGATCCAATTTTCAATCAATAAAATTTTTTTAGTTTCACATTTTGTTTGTTTATTTCTACGGTAAAGGCGATCAAATTGTGATCTTGTTCGCCTTCTTGTGATTTTTAATTTGCACGTGTTAAGCAACCATATTCATATATGTATGTATATAAAAAAAAACTTACCTTAAGCAAAAGTAAAAAGAGCATAATTAGGTTAATTACGATTTTAATTGATTTCGCATTTTGAAGAAGTAATAAAAAATCTTAATATGAATAGACGTCGAGTAAGCGTACCAATTAAGTTTTGCTTGTGGTCGTCAATTTGGCAATACACAAACATAATATGATTTATGGCTGCATTGAGCTCAGAATCATAAAAACGCAAAGCTAGCTTTATATAAATTTTAATGCACTAATATCGGTTTAATTAAAACCGAACGAGACATATAATTAAATTCATGCAGTTAGGTAGGAGCGGAAGCTGAAAAGTCCATGGAAGAGTTGCATTTGCGATGACCGTACACTTGTTGGAACGTCCAGTCGATTATCTGGCAAAGGTTCTTGTTTAGTGATGCATTTTCCAACAAGGATATGGGGCCTGTTTCACAGATCAAACAACACATACATTGTATGATAATGACAGTTCTGCTGTATGATTTCTGTTTCACAGATTTGATGTATGATCTGCTATCATACAACAATTTATAAACGGAGAATCGACTGGAAATGATTCTGTTTCACACAAATTGATCATACATTTCATACAGCACAATAATTTGCTGTAATTACTTTACTATGAATTTCAACAAACGAAAATATACAAAAATAAGTACTGCAATACCTCAGTTAAAGCAACACCCAAATTTTTACCATTAGTGACTCAGTAGTTGCAACTTTTCAAAAAAAAAAAGTGACTCAGTAAACGCAACTTTCAATCCATGTTCTCTTATTCCGTTTTATCTTTGTTTCTATTTTTTGGTGTTTGGTTTCACCGTAACTGGGCAGTACAAATCTGCCTGGCAAATCTCTGCTTGTGATCGTTGCTTGTATTAAGCACACCACGACACAGATCTGATAGTGTTTAAAAAATATAGATCGTACGTGGATTGTATTTGCGTTTTAATTTACCAGTGTTCAGCTAATTTTCTCTCGGTCGGTACATAATTGCCTTGTTTTATTTCAGAAATCATGGCTTTCGTAAAAAAAGTTCCCAAGCTGTCTGAGAAGCAGAAGGCTGAGATTTTAAATAAATTGAGTAACGGTGCATCAGTTATTTGGTTTTCACGTTAAATTCTAATTCAAGGCTCAACTTTTTTGTGACTCGATTATTGCAACAACCTCAATTAACGCAACTGCTCAAATTTTCATCGGTTGCTTTTACCGAGGGCGTACTGTATTTTACTATTTAGCTTCTTATTTATGAATCTTAAAAGTTTTTTATTGTTTTTAAACAACAAATTATCGTGCTTCAAAAAATGCACAATAAAAAAATTTGCTTTTCAGGAAGTTTCAGGCTACAAAAGCGTTTTCCGATGCGTGGAAAAAAATAATTTCATTGGTATTGTCTTATGGGCTTGTCATAAATAGCGATGAAGAAAAGTTTAGGAGAGTAATGCCTGAAACTCATGTGCAAGCAGGCTGCACGCGGTGCCGCGTCCATATCTGCATCTGAAACCGATGTGCAGTGTATCTGACAATTTATTGTTCCATTGAGTTAGCTGTCACAAACAAAGCAAACAAATGTCAGATGAAAAAATGAAAATAATGCCAAATGATCAGAATTGTACTTTTTCGCGATCTAGTACCGGCCCTGCGCGGTTAATTTAAAGATAGAGACTTGATGCAGCGCTGAACCGAATGCAGAATACACATGTTATCGCTCCCATATAAACGTGTGTATTCTAATTGCGCTGCATGCTAGATTCTGCACATCTGTTTCAGGCATAACTTGGCATTTTCTGCTGCAATATCTCCACCATCTTCATCTTCCAAATTATATCTAATCATCCGATAAAATAATTTCGTTTTACCCAACATAGTAATTCAAACAAGGGTAATAAGATGACCTCGCTCTGAAAATGATCGAACATCGAAGTTACTTGAAATGCAATAAATAAAATGTCTTGTATGCAAAGTGGCGCCATCTTTCTGAAATCTATATATGTACCTAGATTGGTATCGTTCTAAATTTATGGGAAAAGGTTGTGCCATTTGCCGTGAAGCTGATGATTACAAATCACTCAAAAGTTTACCAAGCGAAGAAAGTGAACATTTGGCTTGTTTCAATAAAACTTCGAGTGGAAAAGTTAATTTACAACGATGATAACAGTCCCACAGCTTTTTAATGAATTGCAGATTAACTGACAGTGGCCAGATTTTCTTAACGAGTTTGACAAGAATGTTGATACTTCCTGACTTGGAGCTAAGTTCTGTGCATCGGCTTACTTACGACTGCGGATGCGGATATCTTTTGATATATTTTACCCGTTGGTTCTCATTTTACCGAAATGATGTATTACTTTCACCATTAACATGAGAGTGCGATTACTACATAACAAGTAATCCTGCTCCAATCCAAAGCTGGAAGCAGTAAGGACAATTAGTAGGTATGGTATGGTCAAGCAGATATTTTTAACATCTTTTTCAATCATCTTAAGCACGAGCAGGTCAGAAGAACCATTTTAATATTGTATCTCTAGGTGGGAGGATATTTGCCAGCAAGTTGGAAAGAAAGCCGAGATTAAAGTTATTTATCTTTGACCTCAAAAGTGAAAAGTAACCAGATCTAATTTAACGTTGTTTATTTCTATATAGACTTGTGTATCAATAAAGAAAAACGAATTTGACAGTAAGGATTGGCTGTGAAACTAAAAAGTCATTTGAAAACCGTTTGAAATCTATTCACAGAAAAAGCAAAAAAAAATTAAGAAAATTTGGCTATTAAACTTGGCGTTTTATACGTTAAAGTCCCCAATTGACTAAACTCGCACATTCCAGCGGATACGCAACAGATACGTCAGCGGCATGTTACCAGTTTAAATGAGGATCTCGAAAGCCTTTGTTGTAGCGGGTCATTATTTAGTAGAAGGAATCCATTATCTGTTCTATAGAAAACGAATAGAGCAGTCCTATAGCTGCAAAATCAAGTCCAGAGGTTCACACTACAAGGTTTAAGCACAGACAGTAAATATGTCTGTGGTTTAAGTTATATCGGCACTTTTTTTTAATACATTTGCTTTGGATGAAGATACTAGAGTCTCGTTGCTTTCAAAACAAAGAAAGTCCTGAATTCTCCGATCAAGACCAGAAGGCGCTTCATCGTATGAATATGTTGAATGGATAGAATCAGAATATTAGCGAAATAACTGGCATCCTAGCCAGTAATTGCTATCTTAAACACTGTTAAATACTGATCTATATGCCTAGGCAAAAACTTCATCTTCGACAAACAATGGATTTGGAAAACTGAAGTACAGTAAAATCTCTCATTAGCGGATACCCTGTTTAGCGGACAACTCGCATTAACGGACACCTGCTTGAGGAACCAATTTCTAATTTCCCAAACAAAATGCATTCTTATAAACGGACAACTCTCATAAATGCGCATTTAATACAAAACTCACGCATCATAAGCACACTACGTACACTACATAAATACAGTAAAACCTGCGAATAGTGGAATGCTTCGGTGCACATTTTTTTTCCACTATTCGCAACATTTCTACTATTCGCAATTTTTTCCACAATCGGCAACCTAATTTCTTTTATTATTTTTCGATCAATTTTGATATCGAAGTTCAGAATGTGTACTTGCTAAATGAAGACGCTAGTAGAATGAGACACACACGAAAAGAGAGAGTTGAAATGTCAAAATTCTCGGAAAAGGAAACGAAGCCGACAAAATGTTAATGAATTTTGGCGCTTTTATATCTTGATTCTGCTATTGAAGAGTGAATTTGTATGGGGAAAAAACAAAATCCATTGAAAAATGTTCCGTTATTCAGATTTCGTAGGTTTCCACTATATAAGAGTGCGTTTGTATGAAAGAAATCAAAATTGGCATCCAAAAATGTCCACTATCCAGGTTTCGCAAGATTCCTTTATTCGCAGATTCCACTATTCTCAAGTTTTACTGTAGTTATAAAATACTTGCCCAGACATGCAAAAGTTAGCTAAAAGGAAGAGATAAAAATAGCGAACGAAATCAGAATTCACGATATGTACAAAAGTCATTCAGGTCACTTTTTTGTTTAACCCTTACCACATTGGTTACTTCGTTAGTCTGCACCATGGGTCTGGCCAGACCTTTTGCGAATAAATTTGATTTATATGGGAATGGGGAATAATAATTGCAGTAAAGAGGAAAATAGTAAATAGAACAATAAATATTGTGGTAATAATAAAAGAATATTGACTTTTATTTGAAATATATAAGAAAAAAAAAGTAAAATCGAAAAAAATCAGATGAGTTTGAAAAAATTTAATTTCGGTGTTGTTCGCTGCTACTCAAAAATAAATTCAAACAATTCAAATAGTCGGTTAAAAGACTACGAAAACATGGCAAACCATGATATACGTAGAAATACTTGTAACTGTAAGTCATAGAAGACAAAATTAACCGTATTTACCTACAGAGTCTACGCAGACCCATGGTGTACGTTAGTGTAGATATACAAAAACTGTAAAAAATCATATAATTTGTATTTTTTTTTAAAATTTTACTTCACATATTTATTGCAAATTGAGTAGCGGAGGATATCATTAAGTTTCATGTCGCTACATTCAGTATTTCTGTGAAAAAATGTCACTGCAAGTAGTCAAATGGTCTGGCCAGACCATGGTGCAGACATAAGGGTTAAAGTTGCAATTACTGCGTCAACAATGGTAATATTTTAGGTGTTGCTTTTATCAAGGAGTTGCGCGTATCTAGGGTTGCTTTTATTGAGGTCAAATTGTATCATCTAATTTTTATATTGCTGGTCATTCCTTCACAAGTCCAGTTAATTTCAATCTCATAAGAATGTTGGTCTTTTTTTGTAATATTTTCTTGTAACTAAGTTAATTTTCATTTTCCAAATATTCCATCGCGCAAACTCTTTTTTTCGATGTGTCAAAAATTTGGCACGGATTTAATGTACCACCAAGACAAATGTTTCGCGATCTAAAATAGTGGAGACTTTTGTGTGGGCCCATCCATTTTTGTATGGGAACTAGATTTTAGCACGAGTATGGATTAGACTTAAGCACATAATGAGTTTGTGCTCACTTCCAGTCTACACGAAAAATTAAACAAATTGCCTTCGAAGATTTCTTAAGCTTTTGATAAGGTTGATTGGCGTTTATCCGTTTGATACCATTAGCAACCAAGTAAAAATTTGACATTTTAACATCTCTGGCAAAGATTCTGAGTGTTGAATTTGAATAAAACACACATACAAACATAAGTGAACGTGAATTGCTAAATGTACAAATAAATAAAATGGAAAAAAATGATTCAGTAGTTGATTTGTGACCAGTGCTGGAAACATGGAATGTCCTGAGCGGCAACCACCGACTTCCAAAGACGCAAGAATGACAGGAATTTGCGACGGATGTACATAAAAAAAAATGCACCTAGTCTTTTGCGAATTTCGTGGGAATGGGAGATCATCAACCGCCCTGACAGAAAGAGTATGAGCGATCTCCAGTTTTTTCTGTAGCAAATATGTTATGCATGTTGTCAAACTAAAGCCAAGGTACTACTTTTTTATATTAATAAATTAGCGTTCTTTCTACAGGTGACGCTACAGTTCGGGGTGAACCAAGGCCTATTTCTCGAAATCATTTGTGTGTGCGTGTTATATTTTTGCACGAACAGTTTTTGCCGACTCAGAACGACGATTTGAGAAGCTCATTGACAAATGATACTCTTTGATTGCTTGTCAGACATTCGAAAGAGGTGGCATTGTGAAAAAACTTTTAGGTGTTTGCTGGGATTGAACCCGGGGGGCAGCATTGCGTAGTTGTCCAACGCACTTACCACTGCACCACGGTGCTCGTTAAGAAGCCCAACTTTTTAAGTTCAAATATGGAATTGTAACAAATAATGTGAAAAACGGGTGTCGTTTTCTGAATAATGTCAAAATTGTACAGTTGTGTTCAAAATAATATTAGTGCAAGAAATACATTTTTTTTTTATGCGATATATACATTTTTGCAGAGGCATTTAACTAACAAATTAAACTCTTAAAACAGTTGTTATCAAATGAAGGTATGAAAATATTACCAAAAGTTTGGATTTGAATGCGAAATCAACTGTTCAAAAAAAAAGTAGTGCGACAGTAGTCCTTTGGTAAATTGATGCAGAATTGTAAAATTGCGTTTAAAAAGCTTACACACATTAAGACGATAGCATGTAAATTTGTTATTTAAAGAAATAAAAACAATAGAAACTAAATTTAACAATTTAGTGGGCTGCGAAAAGCATCGCCCAATTGAAAAACTATAACTGATTTTAATACTGCGGGTGCAGGGAAAAACGTGACGAGTTTCAAAATATTTTTGGATGAGCCCCTACTATAATTGATAGTGTAATAATATTTTTAAAGAAAAGCCGGGAACTCGGGGTCGCAAGCGAAAAACTTACAGAATTGATAACAGGCGTATACGGCGGTATAGCAAATCTGACACTTTTGACTCGGCGAAAGTAATCAAAAATTATCTAAAACTTACTGTAAGTAAACGTAAGCGCCACTTCTGACTTAAAAACATATAAGGTCAGAAGAGAACAGTTTTGCAAAAGAACACCTTGAATGGCATATCGAAAAATGGCATAAAATATTGTGGACAGATAGAAAAAAATTATCTTTTACAATGATTTTCGCTCTGGGTGATATGCGCCCCAATCGCCCAATACCAAATTCAACCTTAAATATAATATGAAGATAGTAAAACATGGTGGATCGAAAGTAATAGTACGGGGTGATTTTTCGTACCAAGATGTGGGATCAATCCATGTGGCAAAGCAAGTGAATGATCATCGAGTGTATGTTGATCTATTAGAAAATGTAATGCCACATTCCGCCGAGCACGAAATGCCGTTAGAATGGGCCTGTCATCAGGGTAAGGACCTGAAATATGATTGTTTCCGGTAAAAGAGATTAAAGTTGTGCCATGGTCATCACGGTCATCCGACCTCAATTCCATAAGAAATATGTTGGCCGACGATATAAAAGAGGTCTCAGATGCAAAACCATCTAATTATCAGAAGCTTTGGCAAGTGATTCAAGATGCAAGGAGTAAAATTCCTCCAAAATGTGTCATAGTCTAATGGACTCCTTGCAACGCAGATGCACGGCAGAGTTGGACAATAATGCAACTTCGATAACATATTAATGTCAACTTATGTAAGTTGCCCATGATAGTTTTGGTATTAATTTCGGGATTATTGACTTAGTTTTTTGGCCTTTTAACATACACTACTATTATTTTGAACAGCACATAATTGTATTAATATTATAATTTTTTTTTTCCGTAAACTATTTATGAGGTAATCTTTTGTATTGACTTTGAAATGATGAATACAATATATGAGCATGGTGTTAACACAGCTGTATTTCGATGGATTTGGAAAACAGTTTGGGATGGAAAATTGCGTTATTTTCCAAACAGCCTTTCAAGCGGAGATCTTCTCAAATTTTTGGCATTTTATTGTGCAGAATCATAGCAGCCACGAGCCTATTTTATCGGCGCCTACTACACTTGACATTTTGCTCAGAACTCATAGTATATTGTATGTACCTACGTCTGAAGAATGAAGATCCTTTTGTGAATTGCAAAAAAAAATCTATCTGCTCAGGTTGGCCGTCTATCCCTACAGAAAAAAAATGTTTAGAATTTCGATAGTAATAATTTTATTTTCCAGTTCAGCTTTCGTAAGTTCATTTGAATTTCTGTTTTGTTTATAAATAAGTGATATGCATAAATATTTTGTTCATTGCAATATAGCAACAAATTCGAAACGTCAGATGATTGATTGACAGTCGGTGTTGTATACACATACAAATAACATTTTTGTACTATGTATACTATGTATCCTATACACGTGATTTAACAACAACTTTCAATGACAACACAATATAAGAAGTATAATCAATTTATGAATAATATTAAGCGGGCAATACAAAGATGATTTGTCTTGCAGTGTCGAGATATTACTTATCCCCATCATCACAACACCATTATGTTAGGTAGGTATCCAACCAAACTATGACGACACATTATTACGGATAAATAGATGAAGATCACTGTTATAAGTACAAAAATATTTTTTGTCATTTCTTTGAAACACTATCATTGGATAAACAGAACATAAATTAACATTTACCATATATTATGCAACTGCACTTTGTTAAAACTTTTAATTCAAAATAACAAAAAAAAAAAAACTATAAAAATTTATTAACACTTTTTTTTTTTGTTTGCTTTTTCTGTATTAAACAATCGTATATGAAATATTTTATTGACAGTCACTTGATAATGGGCGATTTCCGTTAATTTAAAATTAACAACTTGAAGTGTGACAGACAAGTATTACGAATAAGTATGTTTTAAGTATAAACTATAATTATTTATTATACACGATAATCAAACCGCAATTAGACGACAAAACCGACACCCCAACCGTTCTTTATGGCGAAGCCTCGTAAACTGACTGGCGGATGATATCCAAACGAGCGTTAGACCCCACAGAAATAATAACAACTACGAGTACGAGTGTGTGTCTCTGTATACGACGCAGAAAGTGGTTCGGCCGACTTCGCTTGTGCAGCAGCAAGCCGCACGAAGAATCCAAATCCAACAGACCAACAATTTGTAAAGAGAACGCGCTGCTCTGCTATGTGCTGAAGAATTGCTGCGGAGCATTCGCGTTGCACAGAACTCCAACAACCAACACTCCATCCATCCACCATCCCCTTGAGGGAGTGGGTTACGATTATACAGGTTTGTGACGGAAAAAAGGGTCTCTCGGCGTACGGCTACAGCATGTGCTAAGGTTTTGTATTCTTTTGCGCCCCCACACCAGAAAATAAACCAAATCTGAAAGAGAAATGCAATTGCAGAGAATTGGCGCTTGCTCTCTCTTGGAAAACCTTTTTCCTTGATTTTGTTTTCAAAACGAGTTTTATATTGGGGTGGGTTAGGTTTTGATACTCTCTTTTGATAGCCGGCTTTTTAATTATTTTATTTGTTTGTACGTATGTCGTCTCGTAGATACTATACGACGATTCTCTTCGCAAGAGTGTTCCGCTGTGTACTCTACGTTGACATCTGTGCCTTTTCAATGAGGACATTCATATGAGTTGTGAATCTGTCACTCTAACAGTAGATATTATTGCGAAGAGAAGGAATTATAATTTATAACTAGCGCACATTTATATACTTACCTACCTACATCCTACATGCATACATTATGTATTAATGTTGTTTTGTAAGTATGATTAATTTCTCCAAGTTTTCTCTTTTTCCTTTTATTTTTTTTTTTCATCGTTTTCGTGCAGTTCTCTTAAAGTGTTTTATATTTCTTATAACATTAGCCTTAATCGAATTAACTTATACAAAATGTAATGTTTTTTTTCATTCGGTACAGCAACATAGCATCGGTTTTTTTATTTAGCTATAATTTATAGCATTAAATATGATTTTACATTACAGTGCGAACGACAATTTTTTTCTTAAAAATCGTTAATTAATTATTGTAAATCTAAATCCTGTAAATTTTATTATTTTTCTATTCAGACTTAAACTCTTATTTATTTATTTTCATGCATACTTTATATGTATGTACATATGTAGGGTGATGGCATGTAATGTCGGCCCCCTCTAGTAGTCGGCCGCCGCGACATATATTGAAGCGTAACAGTCTGTATGCAAAGGGTTGGCGCAATACAACAAACGGTTTCTGCACAATAATCACTTTGATTCAAGTTCTTATGAGTAGTAATTTTTGTGAATTTTACTAAGAAAAAAATATTGGAAGTGAACTGCGAAAACTGTTACAATCAGTAAAGTATTGAGGGTAAAGTACATAATTTGATTTATTTTGGGTTATTTATAGTTTGCTGTTCTTGTTTCTTGCACAAAATAGAATTAAAAACTTTTTTTTAATAAATGCAGAAGGGGCCGACATTAGGAGACATTTTTTGTATGATTCTTCTAAGCTCGGCCCCCCGGCCGACTACTCAATTTTGAGTTTTTATCTCGAATTTTCAGTAGTAGTAGTAGTAGACCCAAAGGCCCAAAGGTCCAAAACAGAATATAAAAACACCGTTCATTCCTGTTAACGTAGGTTAGGCTCTAACAAAGTTAAATATGTACAATAAAGATCATATACGCACTATGTTGAAACACATAGGAAGTTATTGAAGTGGCTTTTTTTTCGTTATTTTTGAGTTATTTTATTGCTTCATTAACTAGGGAGTAAGTACCTACTTTATATTATGTTAAGTTAATTTTTAATATCAATGTTTTTTTTCTTACATTAAATTATTCGTAATGGTTTTCATTAGTTATTAGATATCAAAAAGTTTCTTAACTTTGATCAATAGAACGAAAATATAGGACTAAAAATAAGGGGCCGACTACTGAATACTCAAGTGGCCGACTTCTGGAGCCGAGGGGGCCGACTACTAAAGAAACAGACTTTGATTTGAATTTTTTTTATTAGTTTTTTTTTTATGTAGGAAATCAACTAAAAATGCTTAGCATTTTCCAATCTACACATTCCAAATATTCAGATAAACTAAATACTTAATTCATTATTTGAATAACGGATTGATTTCAATGCCAGTCAAACGTAAAAAAAAAGTTAAACGGCCGACTACTAGCGCCATCACCATATGCATTATTGTACTCAAGACAACTTTATTTCTTGTGTTAAGCGGCCCATACACGCAACACTTGTGTGCACACCGGTGTCATGACACCCGTGTAGCTTTCCTCCACTTCAGTTGTGCACAAGAGTTCTAGGCGGAAAGACCATGGATAAAGAGGTTTGCGCGTTAGTTGCAGTCGCTTGCTGTATGACTAAAAATGAAAATGTATGACTGAAAATGAAAAGAATATTTAGTTAATAGCTATTCCAACGCTTTTTTCTTGTTGTCCCTATTCTCAAAGTCATTGCATTTTATTTTCCAGAACTACGGAAGCTCTTTATACATATAAAGTTATAAAGTTGCGCCGAAACTCGCAATCACGAATTGACATTTCAAAAACAGCAAATGAGAGACGTGCGATCTTTATTAAACAACGATTCGGTTGCAACTGAATAGCAAATGTGTACGCACATCCCCAATCCCCATACACCTCACACCGATCGAAACACCGACACCAAAAATCAAAAATTTTTCATTTTAGTAGCACCGTGTGGGCACCGTAGCGCAAGTGGTTAGTGCGTCGGACTACTGAGCCAGCGGTCTTGGGTTCGAATCCCGCCGCAAACACCTAAAAAGTTTTTCACAGTGCCCACCTCTTCCGAATGTCTGACAAGCATCAAAGAGTATCATTTGTCACGATTGAGCTTCTCAACTCGCCGTTCGGAGTCGGCAAAAACTTGTAGGTCCCTTCCATTAGTGCAAAAATACAACACGCACACACAAATGGTTGCGAGAAGCAGGCCCAGGTTCACCTCGAGCTGTAGTGCCAACTAAGTAAGCACCGTGTCTGACACCGAAAAATCGGTGCGCACACCAGCCCATACGCGGGAAAAATTTCCATACACCGACACCGGTGTGCACACAAGTGTTGCATGTATGGGCCGCTTTAGAGTCAGGTTGTTTCGATAGAAAATTTAGTTGTAAAAAACGCTGTTAAAATTAAAAAAAAAAAAAACAACTATAAAACTAATATACCAATGTATGTAATTTATTTAAAAAGTTCCTAAAGTCATAAAATTGATCAACTATTATTTCCGGTAAAAACAGCTAAGTTTAAAATTTATTTTAACGGTAATATCATTATCATTACTATTATATAAAATCGTAACTTCAAAAAACTTTGTTACCGATGATCTCCGCAAATACTGCACCGATTGACGTGAAATAAATTCTATAATAATCGTCATTTTCGTTAAAACCAGTTAGGCTATGTTTTTTTTGTTTAAATGTTGTTTGCTCTTAAGAAAATGCAAATTTTTAATATTTTTATACCCATTTTTTTGAGGTTGTACCACATATTAATTCCTAACTTTAAACCAGCTAAATGAATTGACAAAACAAAAATGTTTGCATAAAGTCAATATATATACGCAAATTTTAAGACCTTAATCTTTTCTTAACTCTACGTACATGCAGAGAAATAAATAAATAACTATTTTAAAAACATAGAACAATTCATGAAATCATTTCCATCAGTGGGAACCGAAGCCAACAGCCATGCAGCAGTGGGTCACGTCATGGTGTGTGTATGTGGCATATTTGAATTTCTGCGTATTAACTGAAATATCCCAGCGGGAAATTTGGGAAGCGCTCCTCCGAGAAGGTATTTGGAAGCAATGATTTTTTAGGAAAACATTCTATGCGATGTATAAGTGATGCATTGAGAAGCAATCACTGAGATTTGCTTCCGAAAAAATCTTTTTAAAAGTGTGGATTGCTTCCCTCTGCGGATCTACTAATGTAAAAAGGATATGGAAGAGGATACGGAGAGTCATGCCTTCTAACCTTCCAAGGAATCGCTTCAGCATGCATGATTGTATGCTTCCATTTCCCGCTGGGATGTAGCATTCTATTGATGCCTACTACGATAAATATGATTGTAAAAGCAAATTCAAATTTTAAAAAAGTGCACGGTCAATGGGGCGGGCCACAGCTGTACCTATGTATACTATAGAAATGTATTAGAAGAAAACAATTTGTTTTCTATTAAAAGTTGCAGATGGGCGAAGCAAGGCGAGCACGGGTCAGCTACCTCTATGTATAAAACAGTTCACTGACTGACTGACAGACAACGCACAGACCAAACCGATGGACCTAAAGGGCTGAAATTTGGACAGTACATTGCTATAATAACATAAACATCCACTTAGAGAAGATTTTTTGTAATCCCATCTCTAAGTGGGTGAATTCGGAAAAATAATTCGGCACTCATCTTCAATACAATTTGTTTTGCCTCAACAGTGGCAAGGGGGCGCGAAGCAACGGGAGCACGGGACAGCTAGTGGATAATAAAGCTGTTTTATGCTATCTTAGAGCTATGTTTTATGCTATAAGCTAGAAAGCCTGCAATGAATATCTATTTATACCAAAAAATAACATCACGATATTTGATGCCAAAGCGACAGTATCCTCTTTTAAACCATCTAAATTCCAAATGACCATTAACTCCTTTTGACTTTTAAACCCACAAAACGACCACATGCTTTCCATATTTAATAATACAGTAGAAATCGGTTATAACAATTCCGGATATAGCGATGAACCGGATAAAACGATATATTTTCAAAGTCCAGGCAAAACTCCGTGTAACTCAAAGTAATTTGCACTCGTTTACAACGATGATATTAGATTTAAGTCAAATAACTGTTATTTGCAATGGTAAAAAATCGTGTTCTTACAAATATAACTCGTTATTTCCATCCTGTTTCTAAATATGTATCTACATTATGTATGTAGATATGTATTGTTAAATTTAATGTAGTGAGTGCAGTGACCGGTACATGTACAATATTTTTAAACCTTTAACTCGATCTGCAATATCATTAAAAAACAAAATACATAGTTTTAAGAATAATAAAAGTCCTACGACCCAAGGTAAGGTAAACAGACATGCGATGTGCATTCTAGAAGCACCGTACTTGCAATAGTTTTATTTTTCATTGAATTATTATTATTACCTATTATTAAAAAGTAACTTATTATTAAAATTTATCCTTATCGCAGTTTTTTTTTATCTGGGTCTGAAACGACTAGGGCTAAAGTAAATTTCATCACAAATGGTGTGAAAAGCTTGTGACAATAGATAAAGGAAAATCGTTTTCTTTTGCCCAAAAATATGATATTTATTTCAAAAACTGAAAGTGATATAAGAATTTACCGTTCCGGATGTAACGATGAAAATCTAAGGTCCCTTTGACATTGTTATAGCCGATTTCTACTGTATATGTATACATATGTACCCCTACCTGACTATCTACCTCGTCGTGGTGTAGGGGCCTAAAAGGTCAAAGACTCTCGGGTCACCAACCCTAGAGGAGATCTCAACCAAAGGATAGTCGACCCCGTCACACCATTCCCATCCTCTATCCCTTCGCTCCCAATCCCGGGCCGGATTAAGGTGTCATACGACCCGTGCCGAGAATCGACCAGGCTGAGGGCCCTTTAAATAGCTCAGTCTTGCACGGAGTATCCGGAAACCTGGCGACATCCGGATTAGCCAGCCTTACCTGCATACTGCGGATCTCTGTGCAGGTGGACCTTCTTTCTCCGCTACTCGTGGGAACTATAATGAACACAAACAACAAAAACAACAATAACAAAAACAACAATTCCAAGACCGGGTCCTCTTCAATCCCGGCCGGCAGCAAGACCTCAGGGTCTTCTGCTGAGGTTGCTCGATGCCAAGCAGCAGCAAAGAATCTGCTACCCAAGCTGGATTCTAGCATTGCTGGCAAAGGCGCGCATCCACTTCTAAACACCCATTTGGATGCGCTGGGAAGACCGAAAGCTTCTGGCCCGTCTCCCAACGCATCCTCCAATCACCCACGGTCGTCCGCTTCGGACGCTTCGGGGACGGTACGCCGGAAACGGTATATCGCCCCCTCCAAGCAGGCTTATAGGGACCGTAAGACTGCTGCCAATGTACTGGAAAGAATTGGCAAAATTCCAGAAGAGGCCAGATCAGCACAGCAAAGGGCCTCTCTTGATTGGGCGATGAAAATCACCAAGAGGTCACCCGCTGCGTCTTCAGACTCCGCGTCAAAAAGACAAAGGTCGCTGGACGAGTCCCATCCGGACTCAAAAAGAACTAAGGTGAACAACACCACACCTAAGCCGTCCAGCATCACATCAAGGCCTTTCAGCGAGGTTCTTAAGGATCACTTGGTGGTTGCAGTCATTGACCGCAGCGATCCAGATGGTAGGATCTCCCCTGATAGGTGGCTGCTGGTCAACAGCCGGCTGCACAGTGGATTCCTTAGAATCTTCAAGGATCACCCAGGTCCTCCCCCCATATGTCGCGACAACGGATGGCATCAAGGCCATGTGAAGTTGGTCGCCTGCGCTGACGATAGATCGGCGCAGCTTTATAAGCTGGCAATAAGCCAATTGGGTGAGATATGGCCAGGTGCTAGGTTGGAGGTCGTAGCAAAGGAGGATATCCCGAGCAGACCAAGAACCCGGGCCTGGATCCCAACCGAACCCCCTCTCGCCGCAGATGTGCTTAGCGTTATCAAACTCTGCAATCCACAACTTCCGACGCACAATTGGAAGATTGGCAGGTTAGACGAAGCCAGGGGTCTCTTTAGGAGTGCCTGTATTGTTATCAATCAGGAATCCCTGGCTCCTCTCGCCAAAACCAACGGCGTAATAAGCTACGGGTTTGACTCTATCACCCTTAAGGTGTACAAAAAAGACGAGGCAATAGCGGAGTCAAACCCCTCACCCAAGGACCTCGCAACCACTTCGGAGCTACCGTCATGCTCGCAGATGTCATCCGGTGCAATGACAAATGACTCGAAGACGGTACCCTCACCACTACCACCACCACCATCCCAATCCCACCCCCCATCCCTGGAAGAACCGCTCTCGGATATGGAGATTGAGCCCATCATATGCTTGAGTGAGGACGAGCTTCTAGCTTCGGACTCAGACCCAGAGGCAAACTCTACAGTAGTGGAGGTAAATCCGCCTGATTGTAGCTCCAATGCTGCGATTAGTTCAGATTAACCTCCACCACTCCAAAGCGGCATCCGCTTCACTTCTTCTCCGACTCCAACAACTAGGAGAAGATGTCGTCCTGATCCAGGAACCTTGGGTTAATGGTAACTCGATACTTGGACTCAGGACTCCTAATTATACTCTTTACCACAAGAGGAATGAAGGTAAGCCAAGAGCCTGCATTCTCGCAAAGAGTAATCTCAATATATTCCTACTCTCTAATTACAGCGATCGAAATACAGTAGTGGTAAAACTGGAGACTGGCAAGGGCAAAATCTGGCTGGTCTCGGCCTATCTCGCCCATGACGATATAGGCCCTCTACCTCCGAACAATCTGAGGGAGGCGATCGCGGATGCAGAGAGGCGCAATGATGGACTAATCCTGGGTAGTGACGCTAACGCGCATCACTCTATTTGGGGCAGCTCCGACACCAACAACAGAGGTGAGTTACTTTTTGACTTCTTTCTTAATACAAACCTCACCTACTGCAACAAAGGTTGCACACCAACTTTTATAACCTGCAATAGACAGGAAGTTCTAGATATTACACTTGTATCTGATAATATCTCCCAATCGATCAACAACTGGAAAGTTTCGGCTGAGCATTCGTTCTCAGATCACCGATACATCCAATTCTCGTTAGACGACCATCCCCCAGCCAGACCAGAGTTTCGGAACTACCGAAAGACCGACTGGGCTAAATACAGGGAAACACTACAGGGGTTAATCCCTTCTTCAATACCCCCGGTCCCGAGCAGCACACAAGAGCTTGACTGCATGGTAGGAAAACTCACTTCCGCCTGCAATAAAGCATTAGATATGGCATGCCCTACAATAAGACCAAAGGGGAAACCGAAACCTCCATGGTGGAACTCCGATATTAGCAGCACAAGAAAACACTGCAGACTGCTATTCAATAGAGCAAAACTCACAAAAAGTGCCCTAGACTGGACCTCTTATAAGGAGGCCCTCGCAGTATTCAAAAGTACTCTCAGGAAAGCCAAACGGAAATCCTGGAGACTTTTCTGCGACAACATTGAGAACTTCTCGGAAGCCTCAAGGCTACGAAAAATACTCTCCACCAATCCAAGTACTCCTGGCTATCTGATTAAACCAGATGGCTCTTGGACCTCTTCAAGCGAAGAAACAATAGACCTACTACTGGATACACACTTTCCTGGTAGCTTCTCTTCTCCACTTAGTAGTTCGTCTAACAGTACACAACCTACTCAACTTACACAAACTAACACAAATTGTCTGGTCACAAAGGACAAACTGCTTTGGGCACTACGCAGCTTCCAACCATACAAATCTGCGGGACCTGGCGGCATAATACCTGCTGAATTCCAGTCGGCAACTGACATTATTCTGCCCTGGCTGGAAACTATACTTACGTTTTGTATAAACAATATTTACATCCCCAAATTATGGTTGGAAGTTAAAGTAATCTTCATTCCCAAAGCGGGTAAGAGCTCTCACGCTAGTCCAAAAGATCTCAGACCTATTAGCCTATCATCATTCTTCTTAAAAACCTTAGAAAGACTGATCGATACCCACCTTCGGAGTAGCATCGAAGCACGACTGCTATCAGAATCCCAACATGCTTACTGTAAGGGTAAATCAGTGGAAACTGCACTGCACTCCCTGGTACGCACCATTGAGAAGACGATTTACTGCAAAGAATACACAATGGTTGTCTTCCTAGACATAGAAGGTGCCTTTAATAATATTAAATCGGAGGCTATAGTAGATGCCCTTTCAAAACTCAAGGTCGAGCACTCGCTTCGCAAATTGATTAATTTACTACTTACTAGTCGAATTATCAACACCAAGCTGGGCGAGTCCTCTTCCAGGAGATTTGTTAGCAGAGGCACCCCCCAAGGTGGTGTCCTATCCCCCCTTCTTTGGAACCTGGTAGTAAATGAACTTTTGCTACTCCTAGAAGGCGTGGGATGCAAAGTAATCGCATATGCTGATGACGTCGCTATAGCTATTTCCGGCAAGCATCTTCACACGATCAATGAACTCATGCAAAATGCACTAAATAAGCTCTCGAAATGGACCGACAAATGTGGACTGGGAGTTAACCCTCAGAAAACGGAGTTGGTTCTTTTTACTAGGAAATACAAAATCCCTCAGATAGACCCCCCTTCTTTATATGGTACCAAGTTAGTTTTCACCGACAAAGCAAAGTACCTAGGTCTCATCTTGGATAGTAAGCTTAGTTGGAAACTCAATATCCAAGAAAGAGTAAAGAAAGCTACCATAGCACTCTACTCCTGCAAGAAAGCCATCGGCAGCAAATGGGGTCTTCAACCCCGCATCGCCCACTGGCTCTATGTATCTATCATCAGACCGATTCTGATGTATGGCGTAATGGTCTGGTGGACCGCCCTAGATAAAGCTATACATCGCGACAGCTTGGGGAAAGTACAAAGATTAGCGTGTCTGTGCATTAGCGGAGCATTAAGATCAACACCCTCCGCAGCACTAGACATCCTACTATATCTCCCACCCCTAGACTTAATTGGTAAGCAAATGGCAACCAGTTCTGCCATAAGACTCAAAACAATCTCACAGTGGTCAAGTAACTACACTGGCCACTCCATAATACTAGACAATCTTACCCTTCCCGAAAACATAGACTACACTGTACCCAAGCCCAATTTTGACAAAAACTTTAAAGTCACTATCCCAGATAGGTCCTTCTGGGATGACCTAGGTGCTGTAACAGACAAGTCGATACACTTCTATACTGATGGCTCTAAAACCAATGATGGTGTAGGAGGAGGTGTTTTCTCAGACAGATTAAAACTAAATCTCTCCTTTCGCCTCCCTGATCACTGTAGCGTGTTTCAAGCGGAGATCATGGCGATTTCGGAAGCACTGTCCTGGATCAAGAGGAATGTAATATCCACTAACGATATTAGCATTTTCTCGGATAGTCAGGCGGCGTTGAAATCTCTGGAATCAGTCTCATCCACTTCTAAGATCACCTCCAACTGCCGTTCATCTCTCATAGAGATGGCTAAGCAGTTTAACATTCACCTTTGCTGGGTGCCGGGGCACAGAGACATTCCAGGGAATTGCAAAGCTGACGAGCTCGCTAAAATAGGAACAACAATACCTATTCTACCCGATAAGAAATATATAGGTATGCCACTCGCTACTTACAAGCTAGCACTCAAACTTGACACAGTCAATAAGACCAACGCCAGATGGGAAGGTGGAACCACCTGCCTTGCTACAAAGCAAATCTGGCCTAGATTGGATCTTAACCGCTCTAGATACCTTTTGTCACTAAAAAGACTGCATATTAGTACGATTATCGGTGTCATCACAGGACACTGCCTTATAGGCAGACACGCTACTAGACTTGGCGTCATTTCGAATGACTTCTGCAGAAGCTGTAGAGACGAAGAGGAGGAGGAAAGTCCAACACATCTCCTCTGCTCGTGTCCAGCTCTTTCCCGTAGTAGGAAACTTCACCTTGGAGAATACTTCTTCGATGATCTAAGTGATCTCATACAAAAAGACGTAGGAAGCCTTCTTCGTTTTATACAAAGTTCCAAATGGTTCACCTGAGTAGCGGGGTGATTATCCCCAAGATCCTTGGTATCACAATGGGCCTCTATAGGCCTAAGTGTGCTGGTACTTGTTACTGGCAGCCACTGCTACCTAACCTAACCTACATATGTACTTCTTTTAACAGTTAAATGAACATCTGAAATCATCAAAACCAGTCTTTACCGACGGGAACAAAGCAGTGTGAAGTGTGAAGTTCTGACAAATAATACCTATCTAAAATAACGCCGATATGTTTTTGACTATTCACATTCAATCTAATTTAACATGTTAAAAATTGGTAACCTAGATACTTTTATACACATCAATACGTCATTAAAGAACCGGAAAGGGTAAGTTGAATATCAGTAAACGAGTCACTCATCCGATTCATCGCTAAAAATTACAAAATATTCCATCAAATATACGAAGTCACAATAATTAACCTATGAACTGTCCAACAAAACTTCTATAATATCTTTTCTTCATCCAAATGAATCGTATTTTTTAACGAGATCAAATTCAAATACAAAAGGCAATGATTCGATCTTAAAGGTATAAGCTGAGACGCTTTATAAACGTAACGGTAAAACAAATGTTAACCAGAATCAATTTATATCCACACCTTCCAATTTCCTCCTGTCAATTCATAGCTGCGGTACCATGACAGTTAACTTCCTTAATTTTTCAACAAGAAAACGAACTTAACACAACGCAGCAAGACGAACCCAACAACACTCTTCCACAGTTTGAAACTACATTGAAGAACCCACTAACCAGAAAGTTCAATAAAATTAAAAAAAAAAAAACGAAAGAAATAGGTTGATTAACCGTTTTAAGATTTATTTACTTTCTTAGGTGGCGCTACAGTTCGGGACAAACCAAGGTGTCAGTTAATAACCCTTTCTTCAAATAGAATTGTGAGTACAGACCTTATGGGGGAGCTTTTTTTAATCACTGGTGCCGGTAGAAGTTTTCATGGCACTCCATTCGAAAAATCGCCACTGAAATAAAAAACAAGCCACCGGCTAACACAAAGTTTCGTTTTCTGTAATTTGCCTCAAATCGCCGTATATCTCTACATAATCAGCCTGCCACACAGCTGATGGCAGTATGATCATGCGCGGCCGCCATCAACCATCGCTGTGTGTATGGAAAATATGAACATCACAACAGTGTTACCATTATTAAGTCAAAGCAAATCTTTACACCTTTTTCTGTGGTTTTTGTCAAAGAGCTTTGGAATTTTGTGCTTTTAGAACCAATAAATGAAGTTGAGTATATGAGGGTGTTGCCGCTTGGTTTTTGTGTTTTCCATTTTTTATTTTTCTGGGGAAATAGTTAAAATTCAGATAATTTTGGTATATTTGCGCGAGATAAATGTTGAGTGCGGAAATAAATAGTAGTTTTTTTTTTGGGTTTTAGCTCATATCTTGTAGTCGTAAACTAATCGTTTTCGACATATAACATTATTACATCAAAATACTCGAAAAAATATTTTCTTCATCAAAATCGAAGTGATGTCCACTTTGTTCACAATTATCTTTATTTCTTTAAACAAAATGTGTTGTTTTTGAATCAGCAGGTGGTAAGCCTACTGGTATGCGGCGATTTGTCATGCATACTACGGTAACCCAGTCAGAGAGGACAGGTTTATGCAAGCTATTGCAACCAGAGTTAGGGATAGGCATCCTATCATTCCTATACTGACAATTCGGTTGGGGCAGAGTATAGTATGATTAAAGGGTGTTTTTTAAGTGCTTTTTTAAAAGCCTCATAAGCTGCATCCTGGAGCTCCAATTTGTAACCACTTATTCGAGCGCGTATCTAAGGAATCGTGTGCTCCATGTAAACTTAAAAGACTAAATCGTATCACAGACTAAGGACTTCAAATATCTCCATATATAAAAGTCCAACGGGGCCAAACCACACCATCTTAAGAGCCATTTCTGGAGAAAATGATGTCATCGAGCAGAAATTAATATTACTACTACTATTAAAGATGGTGTTAGCTATCACATTAACGATCGGCTGCCCAACTATTGTTGTAGTATCGTAGTTATTATTATGAACCACCTCTTCAATGAACCTAAACTATAGATACATATATTACTGCACCCCTGTCTCATCCTATTTAAATTGAAGAAGAAAATATGTACACTTGTATACAAGATACTTACCAAAATATACTCGTAGATACAAGTATCTTTCAAAGAAATTGAAGGTACAATATTATTGAAGATGGTTCTCCTACGCTCTAATACCTCATCAGTCTGTTGGTGTTTTACTCCTTTGGAAAATATGAGTAAAACTTTCAACTCAAATAACTTAAACATAATATTTTACAAGAATCTTATATTTTGTCCATATTCAAACGAACCCACTAATTTAGGTCCGCCTGTCAGTCTTTGCAAGTATAAACTTTTGATGGTTATATTCAGAAAAATGGTTTAACTTTGAAAGTTATTTTATGCATCCTCTTTCATCCGTATCGTTACTATCGAACCCGTTTGGACAACTGAATGAATGGACACATACACTTTAGTTTTCTGGGTACAAACGGAGAGTGGTGTCTCGCCTGCTCTTCGATAAAGAAAATGATGAAGAAGAAGACGATGAAGGAAACTTTTGCTCAACTTAATTAGTGTTCAATCAACGACAAGTATCCCATCACCATGGCTATGACTATATGAGACTATGAGTGGAGGATGATGGTAATGGGGTTGGTATTGGTATTGTGGTATCGGCTACGAGATGCACATATGGCAATATCCTTGGAGGCTATTTAACTTTTCTTAAGAATATTGTTTCTTTAAATTTGAAAAAAAAATCTTTGTAAGAAAACTATAATATAAGAGTATATTTAAGGATGCCCATCCTTTGCAGGACAAGAGTAGGTACTTGCTGTAGGTGAACGATGAAAAACTTTTTAAATGTGTCTATGTACTTGGTATTTGTATTTTTATAATGGACGCTATATACATACATATATGTACTTTCGAGATACTGTATACATATGTCATTTACCTTACCTTTACTTACTTACTTAACGGGCTCCCGACCCGTGAAGAGTCTCTGCCTGAAACACGGCAGCCTTCCACTCTCTTCGATCCCGGGCACGCTGCTTCCAGTCGTCTAGACCAAGCGCACTGGCATCCGCGGAAGCTTGGTCCTTAAACCGGTCTTCCTTGTCGACTCGAACCTGGAGGCTGTGATTCGTAGATCCTCTTTGCTGGAACAATGTTGTCCATTCGCTCGATGTGGCCGAGCCAGTGTAGTCGACGTGTTTTGGCTTTTCGGACTACAAAATCACATTATCTTTAGCTCTGGAATCAAACCTCGTTAAATAAGGAGGGTAGGTCTACATAAGCCCCTTTTCACTGTGGTAGTATTTTTTCGGAGCAAAATATTTTGAAAGTTGTGTATGCATGCATTAGTTTCCTACATCATTCAACCGCTCAAACTCGGTAGACGATTTTCAGTCGTTTCTTACCGCAGACCTAAGTGTCTTCGCCTACAAAACCGATTTTCTGCCGACAAAAATCATCTCGTGTGCGGTGGCCCAATGTTTTCATGGTGGGGTTGAAAATAAGAATTTTATTTTCTTCGCTTGCTTGTACTTTTGATATTTTGTGGGTCTATATGTGTGTGTATTTTTTTTTAGATTGTATTTTACTGTCTGTTGAAGTTGGAGAAGGGGAAGCGTTTCACTTTTTCGTCTGATTCAGGCAAATTTGCCTAAAGTAGTTTCACTTCAAAAATCATACAATTTCCCTTTATTTATGTCAAATATGTTCGATTTTATTTCTTTTCCATTTTGCTGGTTATAATATTTAGAATTTGAATCTTTGTACAAAAATATCATTTTGAAGTGGCAACACTGTCTGGTATCCAGACAACAGTAATTATCTGAGCTTTGATGAGAACGATGAGACAGACACTCTAAAACCGTTGGCCGTATTATGCGGGTATTCGTAAATAATTATCAAGCCTTAAACCTCGAATCATAATATAAAATGTGCCAACTCTAGTCATGTCTGCTGCACGTACATAGACACATATACATAATGTAGATGCTACAAATCAATTAAAATCATAAATCATATTATTGATTTATTATTTAATTCACGATGCTCTTCTTTTGCAAAATTATAATTATGTAGGTACCCAGGTACCCACAGACGCGCTAATTCTACCATCTTCAAGCCACCACACTCGTATCCGTAGCTAAGCAATAAGAATGAGAAAAGAGAAAACACGATTAAAAACACTAATTCTCTGATGCATATAAATAATGTTCTCATTTCCCTGCTACAATCTCGGCGAAGGGAAATAAATTAAATATGAAATTCCACATTATAATTGCATGTGGGCGTGAACACCATGATCTGCCTTTTTGGTTTAAAAAAAAAAAACGAGATACCTACTTGGCCCCATAAGTTGCCAATGAAATAGGGAAGAATATCCCAAGAGCCTTCACGAGGTAGTCCATTATAATTTTGTTATAATCAAGTATTTTCTTTGCCTGTATATGTATTTGTCTTCTTTTTTTCTCTCTTAATCTCCCCTTTGCTGTGTATGGGGATAATGCAGAGATAAGTAATAGTGGCATTCGGACAGGATTTATAATTTTGCAATTAAGGTCAATAAATCAGGACACAATCGAATATCATGACGATAGACGATTGTTGGTCATGTGGTAAGAAGTTTCGATATAGTGAGGTCAAGGTTGTAGCATAAGTAGTGCCTTAGGCAAATGCCTCCCAACTTTTATCTAATAAATTGAGGGAGCTTTGAAAGTACTAAACCAGAAACTGGTTAGGTTGCAATAAGGGTCCATGCAATTACCAAAACCATTTTGATCTTGTTATAAATCCTTATAGGGTTGTAAGTCAGGTCATCCAGGCAGATTGGCGCCATTCTCGGAGATCCGGGCAGTGGGAGAGAACGTATGCTAGAGATTGCATTTCATCCAAAGTCATTTGTGAAGATGTCGTCTATTCTGGCCATAATTCCTATTGAGCACATGGATTTGGTTTTTTTCCATTGAAAGTAGAGAAATTATTCTTTTCTGGTCAACTCCGGGCCACAAACTGCGGGTTATGGCACAGTCGCTAGTATTTCGCCAACGGTCTTCGGTGAAATACAGTATGTCAAGAAAGTGTTTTGACAAAGGAAAAAAATGGTAATTTAGACAGTTTCTTTATAAAAAAAAGAGCTTCTTTGACGTTTTAACTTAGGGGAGACTGGGGCACATTTGAACACTTCTTACTTTAAAGGCTTCTCAACACTAATATATTTGAATTATTGGACTTTAAGTTATTCACACCTTGAGAAGTAAAATTAACCTTCAATTTAAACCAACATTAGTGTAAATTCAATAAAGGCTTATAATTTATTTATTTTTTATTTATTTAAATAAGTCCTGATGTTCAAAGGTGCCCCAACCAGGGTCAGCTGTGAACAGACCTGGGGCTTTTTTGAATTGTAGCTATTTTAATGGTTTATGACAGAAAATTATTTAGCAAAAAGCTTATCTTATTCTTATTCCAAATGAAACGGTGCCTTCAATAAATATTACTCGCAAACTGAGATCCTCACGAAAAATGTTTAACTTACTTACTTAGTTGGCGCTACAGCTCGATGTGAACCTGGGCCTGCTTCTCGCAACCATTTGTGTGTGCGTGTTATATTTTTTTGCACGAATGGAAGGGACCTACAGTTTTTTGCCGACTCCGAACGGCGTGTTGAGAAGCTCAATCGTGACAAATGATACTCTTTGATGCTTGTCAGACATTCGAAAGAGGTGGGCACTGTGAAAAACTTTTAGGTGTTTGCGGCGGGATTCGAACCCAAGACCGCTGGCTCAGTAGTCCGACGCACTAACCACTTGCGCTACGGTGCCCAAAAATGTTTAACACCCTTACAAAAAAAAAATTTATAAAACGAAAGTGCGTGCATAAATTCTGCACTCCCAGCTACTGGCAGACGACGACTGAGGAAACCCCAGAAAAGTATTGACGACTAAAGATGAGGGTATCGCCATGTGGAAATTTTGGTTAACGCTTTAAAATATTTATTAATTGAGTTGTTATTAGCGATGTTCAAAGCTGCCTCACGTTCAAATGTTCCCCAGTCTCCCCTACTTTATTTAATTCCGTTTAGTTTACTTATGTATCTTCTAACAAACAGTATCGAAAAAATTGTACATTTTGAAAACAATAACAAAAAACAACAAGAAAAACAAAACCTACAAAATAATTAGTCTGTCAAGAAAGTGTTTTTACATATTTTTTTATTTTTTTTTTTTTAAACTGAAGGTCAAGTAACAATATAAGGTAATTAATATTTTGTATGGCCACCATTAGTAGTTATCACGGCCTATGGTCTTCTTTTCAGTGAACAAATTAAATTCTGCACATCATAATCGCCTGGAATTTTATTCCATTCCTCTTGTATTGCAGTTTTCAGCTCTGCTCGGCTTTTTGAGTGTCTTCTGGGGCCTGTAACAGAACGCGACAAGTCTTAATTCACTTGTCGAACTATGCTTGTCCGACAAGTAGAAATTAATTCTGTAACAGAACTCAAACCGTTGGACTTGTCAAACAATTTAATTTCCCTTGACTTGTCGGCATTCTTTGACAAGTCTTCTACAAGTAAAAACGGCGAAAATCACGGCGGATAAAAAGAAAGTGCTATTTCAAGTAGTGGACTGTATTTTATTGTTTAGTCTGGTAGATTATGTGCAGTTGATTGAGATAAGTGAAATTTTTCAAAAATAACAAATGTTCACTTACATCAAAATTAATTCTTGCCTTAAGAACTTTTAACTGGTGACGCGGTTCACCGTTGTCACTATCAAACTCAGACTCAGAAAAGTACATTTTTAATTAAATATTATTTTTTTCTATATTAGCATTTTGCTTTTTCAAAAATATTGCATAAAAAATGCACTTGTCAGCCTTTGATAATATTCCAATCACCTGTCCTAATTGAACCACAATTCTACAAGTGTTTCTTGACACTTGTTGTGTTCTGTTACAGAAAAGGGGAGATTATATAATATCCCACTTGTCATATTTCCTCGCGACAATTGTCGAAGCGCTCCCGGACTTGTCGTTTTGTGTTACACAATTTTTTACAAGTTTTCGAAATTCACTTGTCCTACAAGTACTTGTCGCGTTCTGTTACTGGTAACTTTTTTTTTCAAATAGCCCCACAAATATTAAGTCCGAACTTTGGGCAGGCGTATCAAATACTTTGCCGCAATTAAAAAGAAGCCACATCCTCACCATATGCGCCTTATGTTTAGGATAATTATCTTGGTAAAATTTGAATTGCGGTTTAATGTCACTATTGAATCCAAAGTTATTTGCGCTATTTAATAAATGACTCCTTAAAATATCTAGATATTGTTGCGCATCGATGCTGTTCTCTATGAAGGCCAAATCTCCAACTCCTTTACTAGAAATGCACTCCCACACCATGACTGATTACTTACAGAATTTGACAGTTGGAATAATGTTACGATTTTCCTATGCATTTAACGGCTGGCGCCACACTCTATTTGGTCCATCGTTGTAGTATAGGGTTTTCCAATAAGAGGTGTTAGTGTGAGTGGCCCGCTATTTCGGTAGCTGTCACTTTTGAAGCTTTTATTCTTTGACATTTGACAAGTAGAAACTACGCCATTACTAAAAGTGGAACGATACACGCCTCAACAACGCATTGAAATTATTAAAATTCACTACAAAAATGGTGAACATCTTGCAGTCACAGTTCGCAAAACTAAAGCATTTTTTGGTCGTCGTGAGGCACCTTGTCGGAACGCAATACAGAAATTGGTGAAAAAATTCGAGCTGTTGGGAGTTGGGACAAGTTAGTGATGTGAAGAATAAAACCCGTGCACGTCGCTCAAGAACAACTGAGAATATTGCTGCTGTAGCCCAAAGTGTTGAAGAAAACTCAGGTTTGTCCATTCCTCGTCGTTCTTTGGTATTGGGCATTCCACAAACGTCATTACACCGTATTTTGCATAAAGACTTGGGTCTTAAGGCTTATAAAGTTCAGTTAACACAAGAAATCAAGCCGGCCGATCATCAACAACGTCGTGTCTTTGCTGATTGGGTCCTTGAAATGCATGAAAATGATCCGGAATTCCATCAAAAAATCATCTTGACTGATGGGCCCATTTCCACCTCGGTGGCTACGTCAACAAGCTAAATTGCCGCTCGGAAAACCCAAGAGTTATTGTTGAGAAGACTCTCCGTGTGACTGTTTGGTGCGGTTTATGGTCCGGCGGGGTCATTGGACCTTACTTTTTCGAAAATGAGGTTGGATCAACAGTTCCGGTGAATGGATTGCGCTATCGAGAGATGTTTAATGATTTTTTATGGTCGGAGTTGGATGGTATTGATCTGGACAACGTTTACTTTCAACAAGACGGCGCTACGTGCCACACAAGCAACGAAACCATTGATCTTTTACGGGAAAGTTTCCGGACCGTGTTATCTCTCGAAGAGGTGATCACAATTGGCCACCGAGATCTTGTGATTTAACACCTTGCGACTTCTTCCTTTGGGACCACGTGAAAGATAAGGTCTACGCCAACAGCCCAGCGTCGATTCAAGACCTCAAAGACAAATTTCGTGAGGCTATCGAGGACATAGGGCAGCCACTTTGCGACTTGGTTATGGAAAATTTCATGAAAAGGATATGGTCCTGCATGCGTGCTCGTGGTGGCCATTTGGCTGATGTTGTTTTTCATCATTAACGGCATACCTCCTATGAAATAAACATCCGATCATTTATCTCAAAAAATGGCATTTTTCTTTGAATAACAAAATAACACCTCTTATTGGAAAACCCTTTACAACATAATTTTAGTTTCATCGCAAAATATGACGTCATCACAGTAGTAATCAGGATTGGCAATGTGTGTCGTAGCGAAAGATAGTCGCTTTTCAATATGTAGTGCTGAATGCAATTGCTTTTTGCAAGCAACTCTTGATTGGTACTTGCTTTTTTTCATGACTTGCCTTATTGTTTCATGGCAAACCGCATCACCAAGCCCTTCTTTTAGTTCACCTGCAAGCCTCCTCGTCGACATCTGTGGGTTTCTTACTACTTTCCGCAGTAAAATGCGTTCTGTTCGCTCCGATATTTCGCGCGGATGGCCGCTTGATGATTTTAACTCCAGTCTATGTTCTTTTTTTGCACGATTTAAAATATTGTAAATTGTTTGTCTGGTCAAAGAAAACACCTGGGACAACTCTTGGACACTTTTTCCGATGCGATGATTGTAATAAGCCAACAGAGCCACTTTAAATGATGTTCTATTATCTTGAATTAGAAATAAATTAACCACAACTGTTGTATTTGACGACCAAATGACAAATGGAATGCTATTTTGGTTGAATTGCGACATCAAAATCATAACGGTAAATTCATTCTATAGCCCGAAAAAGGAATTGTAAAAACACTTTCTTGACAGACTAATTTTTGTGTAGTTTTGTTTTTCTTGTTGTTTTTTGTTATTGTTTTCAAAATGTACTATTTTTTCAAAGCTGTTTGTTAGAAGATACATAAATAAAATAAACGGAATTAAAAAAATTAAGTTAAAACATCAAAGAAGCTCATTTTTTATAAAGAAACTGTTCAAATTACCATTTTTTCCCTTTGTCAAAACACTTTCTTGACATACTGTAAGTGATGATGCGGTCTATTAGCTGTGTTGAAGGACATGCTTGTCAGCTAGTGCTATATCCATGTCAGAGCAATTTCCGGCCAGTTCGTCTGTGATTTCGTTTTCTTCAATTCCCACATGTCATGATGATCTCCACTTCGGGTAATTTTCTTGCTAGGACATTTTGAACTGCTTTCTTAATAGCGTATATCTCTGATTGGAAGACGCTGCAACAATCGGTTAGTCCGGTATTTTTTTTTGTAAAAAAATATTCAATTTCGGCTAATGTGGAACACTACCCATGGGTTACAGTGGTATAGTATACCACATTACCCGTCTTAAAACTTTTCAGCCAAAAAAGGTATACCACATTACCCGCAACTTTTTCAAAATGAGGTTTTCGAGGTCGGAGCACATTTTTGTCCAAATACTCTAAAGTAACGATTAGAATGCCACCAAAGGATACTGAATGGTAGTTTATACTTCTATATTGAACCTTACGAAAATTTGGATGCATTAAATCTTACACTTTGTCCGTTAAGTCTAAAATAGAAGACAATACCCGAAGTTACTCTACATATTATTAACGTAATTCTGTCACCTGTCAAAAACAGTACTGACATTTTCTGATAGAAGTAAGAAATACGCCATTAGAAGCGATACACCATTTAACGATGCTTCTGAGCCTCGAAGTATCGCCGAAAATATATCGTAAGTTATTTGATTCTCGGAAATTGTGCATATCACAAGCATCACTCCACCGAAGTTTCCATAACAATTTAAGGCAGCCGGCCATCAGCAGCGTCGCGTCGCCACAATTTGGTGTTGGAAATGCATGATGAATTTTCATATTCAAGGCTTTGTTAATAAGAATAATTGCCGCATTCAAGAATGACTATCCAATAATGACTTGTAGGCTTGGATGTAGGCGATTTCCAACCATATGACATTTCGAGTCATGTCTGGAATGATGATCAAAATTGGCCGCCGCGATAGTGAAATTTAATACTGTGCGACTTCTTTGTTAGGGCCGTGTGCAAGATAAAGTTTATGCCAACGCTCTTCAGTTATTTAAAGCACATAAATCCAGCATCCATTTTAATATTGGTGAAAAGGAACCGCAAAGGTGATGACCGTTGCAGTCAAGCTAGGGATTCCTCATAGCAATTTCTGCCATAGCTGCAAGGACGAAAATGAAAGATAAGTGCTTATGAATTTACTGTGCGAATGTCCGGTTCGAGCGAAAGCCCGGCGACGATCGACGAACCTGTCCTCGACGACCTAAGAGAGATATTAAAGAAAAGGATTGGAGAACAGATCCTTTTATGAATCCAAATATCTCAAACGAAAAAAATGGATTTAAATATCTCTGAACGAGCCGATTACTCGAGTTTGTGGTATCAAAACGGCGCCTTCGCTTGCGATAATTGGTCTTCCTTTACCAAACCGCTACGTCTACCATAGGTAGCCAAGTTTGCAGGCGATCATATGGATATGCAACAGCCTTGAGTAGGGTTACGGAAAAGGCTAATCTTGACGAAATGAGCAACATTAATTCTGAAATGATTGGAATTTTCAACACTGAAATCATTATAGTTACGAGATTGAACTTCACACCAGAGGCGCGCAGTATCTGTTGCCTTGTTCTGAGCAACAATTGAGGATTATTCCACTTATTTAATTTTTTTTGTTATTCTTTTAAATCTTTCACTTTCAATGTTTTTTTTTATCCATTTAGACGTATTTTAATATTTTCTGCTGTTAATATCTGCTGCAGAAAACAAAATGTTTATAAAGATCCGAATACCGCAAATTATTGTCGATTACAAAAATTGTGCCCCTCCTACTATTCAACGCCATGGATAATGTTTAAACTGACTATCGAACTTCAATATGGTTCAATAAGCATGACTTAATGATGCATTATTCTTCTATTGCAAGGTCTTTCTCTATCGCGTTGTCCTTTCGGTTACATACAATGTCTCTTTAGTTATTCGTGGGGATGATTTATTACGCAATTGTCGTCTTAGTGCAAAGAATCAACAGTTTTCAAGTTGGAAAATATCATTATTAGTATTTATAGCGGAGCCTGTAAGATAAAATCCTTGATCCTTGACAGCAAATTTGTAGATGCTGATTGTGACCTTTCGTCTATGTCGTAGGTTTGGAGTGCCCCTTTTTAGCGGCTAATGGCACAATGCTCATACCTTTATGGAACAACAAGCTCTTCCAATTTTTACCGAGGAAATGTGGATCAAGAAGAACAAGGAGGAACACTGGAAAATATCAAATAGCCTGCGCAGTCACTTGACCTCAACCCAATAGAGCTGCTTTGGGACGAACTTGACAGTGAGGTTCAAAGACAACATCGAAGACAAACATTGGAAGATCGTCCGAGTACCCTGGAGATCAATAATTGGACACTATCAAGAAATTGTGGGATAGAATGTCAAGATTATAGGCCAAAGTGGTGGATATTTCGACGAAAGCGAGGTTTAACTCTATTTCATTGCCCAAGTATTTTTATTTTAGGTTCGCTTAATTTGATCATATACAGTGGACTCTCCCTAAGTCGAACTCTCTCTAAGGCGAAATTCTCTCTAACTCGACGTTTTTCGCCATATTTTATCATTCCCTTCAATTTTCCATACGAAAACCATCCCTTAAGTCGAATTCCCTCTAATTCGTCACTCTCTCTAACTCGAACACATTCTCTCGATTATTGGCATCTTTTTTCACCGCTTAAGTCGAATTTTGTTTAGCACAAAACAAAATAAAAGTCATTACCCCTTCGGAATTCGTATTTGAGTATATAACTACCCAGCGGGAAATATGGGAAGCGCTCCTCCGAGAAGGTGGAAGCAATGATTTTTTAGGAAAACATTCTATGCGATGTATAAGTGATGCATTGAGAAGCAATCACTTCGGAAAAAATATTTTTAAAAGTGTGGATTGCTTCCCTCTGCGGACCTAATAATGAAAAAAGGATATGGAAGAGGATACGGAGAGTCATGCCTTCTAACCTTCCAAGGAATCGCTTCAGCATGCATGATTGTATGCTTCCATTTTCCGCTGGGTACCAACCATCAAGTACCTACACACTTCAATATCCTAAATATGTGTAGCATCGCGTGTGCCATCATCGTCAGCCGTCGTGTTTCTTCCTGTTCATATTATTGGTACCTCCATACAAAGATACATACACCGTTTATAAGGAGAGTTGAAGCCAACTTCAACCTAGGTCAACCTAGGTTCAAGCTGGTTTGACTGGACTCGGCTGAGCTGTGAGAGCTCGGTCGGACTGAAAGAATGCATGTAGGTACACCTGGGTTGAGTGGTTGAACTGACAAGTTATCTCTGTGTGTGTGTGATCTCTATGTTTGTGTTTTTTTTTCTTGCCTTTGTTTGGAGTGGGAAAACATTTTGTTTTGATTGCGTGTCTGTGGTTGCGGTTAAAGTGTGTTAAGATATCTGTCAGTTCAACCTCGTTTGAGAATTTCAACCATTCAACTCGGTGTGTGTTGAAATACCTAGGTTGAAATCTCAGCTCAGTTTCAACTCGAACACTCAACTCTCCTTATAAACGGTGAATCAGTTTTTTAAAAAGTTACAACGCAACAAAAAAAAATAAAACATTGGTATCCTTTTCTTTGTGTTGTTGGTTGCATTCAAAACAGGGTTTTCAATTCATTGGATCTATCTGCGTATGTATATAAAAAGAACTTGTTTTAGTAAGATTCCAGCTGGGATTTCAAAATCAGTTGATTCTAGGCAGTTCAACAGAGCTGATGCAGTCTTTATGTGCATGTTTGTAGCAAGATAAATTAAAAAAAAAAAATTAAGTTACATGAATTATTGCGAAGTAAACTGTGTGGTCAAGAGTTTTGTTTATTGTTTGTAAGAACATTAACCTTTTTGTATTAAACAGACGTTTTAAAACAAAAAGAAAATGTTTCTCTCTATTAGTCGAATTTTTGCAAAACTCTCTCTATATCGAACAAATCTTTGTATCTTAGGGAGAGTCGATTGTATGTACATAGTATTGATATGGCTTTTTACAATAACAATAATTATTAAAATTAAAAAGGCAAACTGTTTTATATGAATTTCTCCAACAGAATGTACTGTCCGGAAGCTTATAGACGGCAGGTGCGGGATATACAAACAAGTACTCTCAAAATCCAAAAGGTGACTTCCATTGAAAGTATCCTGCCTTTGCTTAGATCTATGTATATCTAAAGATGAAGAAACTAAATTAAAACTCCTATTTGGTTACTTATACTTTAGTCAGAATTCCAAATTATTTATTTGGGCCGGAGCATTGATGTCCAGTCGCTCTACATTAGGATTTAGTATTTCGTTGCCAAGAGTAATCCTTCGTTTGATCTCCGACGAGATGTCATTTTTTAATGTTATGGCAGAGCCGAGCTAGACAAAGTGCTTTACTACCTCGAAGTTGTAGCTGTCTATTGTGACATTCTGTTCAATTCGTCGATGTTGGGTGTCCCTTTTTGTTGACAGCATATATTTTGTTTTGCCCTCGTTTATCGCTAAACCCATTTTAGCCGCTTGTGACAGCTCGCTGTGTTCTACCAATGATGTCAATATCGTCGGCGTATGCAAGTAGTTGAACGGACTTTAGGAAGATCGTTCCTTGTGTGCTGGCTTGTGAATATCGAACAATTCTTTCAAGTATGATATTGAAGCCGTGGCGTAGTGGTAGTCGTCGTTGCTTGTCACGCTAAAGGTTCACGGTTCGAATCCAGATATCGCCGAAACATTTATTTCTCACGAAATAAAAATAAGTTGTTCAGTTTCAGAAACTAATATCAAAAAAGACTACTGTGAAGGCATAACACTGGCAGTAGGGTGGTGGTATGGCTGAAGAAATTAATCGCACAAACTAATAAGAGGAAACATCTGGAAAAAACTTCTGTGAATCATAAGCAATGGCATAACTTTCAATAATACACAACTCCCCAGTTATCCTGAGCACCACCCATAGAGTTAGTTGAAACCTAACATCTGAGTTTCCTATCACTTCGTCGATCTGTCTGTCTCTCGTTCTTGTCCTTCATGTGCTCGCGTTGTGTGTAAACATTATAAGGGTATTCATATCCTCTTTAGTGTGTGTAGTTTATAAAAACAAAAAAAAAGTCGCATGACAGCGCATCACCTTGTCTGAATCATTTTCTGACATCGAAGGCCTCGGTGAGGTGATTACCGATCTTGATGGAGCAGCGGGCTTTCTCCATCGTCATCCTGCACAGACGGATGAGTTTGGCACGGATGTCAAAACTAGACATGGTTCTATACAGTTCATCCCTCCAGATGTTGTCATAGGTGACCCTAAAATCGGTTAGCAGGTGGTGGGTATTGATTTGGACTTCTTGGAATTTTTCCAATAACTGCCGGAGTGTGAAAATTTGGTCTATGGTGGACTTTCCTGCCCTGAAACCTCACTGATAGGGGACAATCAGGTTGTTGACGAAAGGCTTCAGGCGCTCACACAATATGGCAGATAAGATCTTGTAGGCGATGTTGAGGAGACTGATGCTTCTATAATTGGAGCAGTTGACGGAGTCTCCTTTCTTATGGATCGGGTAAATGATGCGGATATTCCATTCATCTGGGATCTGGCATACTTTCATCTGACTAAATGTTAGAGATGAATGGCTCTCTACCAAGTCATCTCCAGCTGCTTTAAATAAGCTCTGCGGGTAACCTTAGCTTGGATATCGCTATCCTCCCTTCGTTTTGATCTGGTGGATGTCAGTTTTGGCTATCATCATCTAAATTCAATGGTTCATTCTGCCTGTCAACGGAGTGTTGGTCTTCGTCGCCATTATTTCAATTTAGCTTCTTCAATCTGTAAGTCCAAAACGGATATTAGGTCCTCCTGGCTGGAGTGTTGTTTTCCACTAGAATAGTCACCCTTATCGCAAACAGGACTACATTTTTGACAATTTTTTTTTTCTTGATTTTCTATTCATCGTCCAGCTTTGCAGAGAGGACTCCTACTGATCATCAATTTAATCCTTCGACTTCCAAATGCGTTTCTACAGTTTTGATTCCATTGATTTACACTTTTTTTTTAGCGTCAGGCGTATTTACTAAAAATAATTACATATTCCATAAAGTAATCCCATTCCCTTATTAACATCTGTCTCCCCTAATCGGCACATTGTTCAATGTCCACCGCCTCCCACTCGTACAAAACAAAGACCAATTCGCGACTGCGGCAAAATTAAAAAAACAAAAACCAACAAAAAAACAAAACCAAACATTTTTTGTTATCCCACCCAAAAGCAAAAACAAAAAAAATTTAAAAATATTTTACCATGTTGAGCTTCAGTTGAGCCTGTGTATGAGTATGGGGAATAAACAAAAAAAAAAAAAGAAGGAAGAAGTAGGATTTATATTCGAACACTTGGACTGTTGGTTTGGGAATACAATTTATACGAAATGCACACCCATACATGTGTACTCTGTCTCTCTTGTTCACATAACTTTACTTACGGGTGAGAGATGACATTTTTACTTAGTTTTTTTCTCCGCTACTTTGGTACCCTCCCCCGCATAGTCAGCACTCGGCACAGAAGCCTACGCGTGAGGATAAAAATGACCAGACCCTCCCCACAAACCTCTCACTGCCATAAAGTACCGCGAGTTCCTGTATGTGCACATGTACGGGCATACTTACTGTAGCTTGAGCTTTTCGAGGTGTGAGGATTTGTGTATCCTGTAGACAAGTCTAAAATAAAAAATAAAAAATAAAAAAAATTGGAGGACCTTTTTTATGCTTTTCTTGTGTTTTTCTGCTCCTGTTACCGCTATGTAAACGCGTAGGTGCACTGACTGGCGGCAAGTTGATGTTGTTGGTGTAATTATTTCTTTTTTTTTTTTGGACATGGCACATGGATTATTTCAAGTCAAGTTTCGGGAGTCTGACACCTTCACAGCCTGAACATTCATGAAAGGGTGTCGCTTTAAGATTTTTTTTTTTTTGTGAATGGGTGTCGACGAAACCCTTTCTTTCAAGTGTTCTCGTAGCTCCTGTTTTTTTTTTTTGTAATTGTTAAGCGTTTTTTTTTATTTTGATTATTATTTTATTTGTGTATGGAAGCGAGTTCCAAACCGAATGCCATTTCTACAAATTTTAGACAAAAAATAAAAAGCGTTAGTTTTATTTACAGCGTGTCTGAGTACCTATGCTATATCCTGTACGATGACAGGATATTTTCGAAGCTTTTGTTTCTGAAAATTCAATTTTCAATACATAGTAGGCACGTCTGAGTACACGTGTGTTGCTTTAGTGTGATATCTAAAGATCTGCAGGACCTCAAGCTTGATTGCTAAGATTAGAAGAGACACTGGGGATCAGAAAGGAACCTTATCGCTCTTTACTTAGTTCTGTGTTCATCACGTAGTATTGTATTCTGCTTCATGAATTGCTAGCTAGGATTCGAACAAAAATTGGGGTTAAAATAATATACTTGATCCTGAACTTATGGTCGAATTATTTCGATGGGGATGCTTTAAATATGGAGTATGACGTTTTCTTACCATAGATAAATATATGTAAGGCGTCCCCCCTCGAAAGAATTAGACCATAAGCTCACCAAGAAAATGATCATGCCTGGTGGCTCATCGGTGATGGCCTGGGGATACTTTACCACATCCGGCGTTTGTCCGATTGTCCAAATAAATGGAAAAACGATTTGTAAGATGTATAAAGACATCATAAACAATCATTTTAATAGAGACCTGGCAGAAAATTTGCCACTAGCATGGATCTTTCAACAATATAAAGATACAGAGCATTGCTCCAGGATCGTTAAACCTTGGGTGGAGTCCATCTCCTTCAGTGGGTAGCTCAAAGTCCCGATTAAAAACCTATAGAAATTTGATGGGGGTTATAAAAAGGGTAGTTGCTGCAAAAAAAAACCTGCAAACAAGGCCCTTGTGGCAAGTTCTTCAACAGGAATGGAACAAGATCACATCCTGGTCAAGACTATGGACGATAGATGCGCCGAAGTTATAAAACAAAAAGGTTGAGAAACAAAGTACTGACTCTAAAAGAGATAGAATATGTATTAATATCTACAGTATCTACGGTATTGGTCAGGCAGCAATCCACACGTACTCCATGAGTCATCATTGCATCCCGAAAAAATTACGGTTTGGTGTGGTTTATGGGCGTCATTGGGCCGTACTTCTTCCGTGATGATCAAGACCGGCACGTTACTGTGAATGGGAATCGCTACCGTTCAATGATAACCGAATATTTTTGGCCCCAATTGGATGATATGGACTTGGAGGACATGTGGTTCCAACAGGACGGCGCCACAAGCCACACAGCGAATGTCAAAATCAATTTATTGGAAACCAAGTTTGGAGAACGTGTTATCTCACGAAATGGTCCAGTCGCTTGGCCGCCTCGGTCGTGCGATTTGACGCCGTTAGACTATTTCCTGTGGGGCTACGTCAAGTCTATGGTCTATGCCAACAAGCCAGCGACGATTGATGAATTCGTACGAATATCGAACGTGAAATTGCAGCAGTATCGGCCGATTTATGCTTGAAAACCGTCGAAAATTGGGTTCAGCGTCTGGACTTCTGCAAGCGTGCCCATGGTGGCCATGCAAAAGAAATCGAGTTCCATACATACGGGCATCGAACGTACTTTCACAGAAATAAAGAATTTCATTGATATCCAAAACCGTTTTTGGTTTATTTAAAAAAACTTTTGTAGCGCTCTTATTGAAAAACCCTTTACAATAACTAATGTATATCTAATTTTAAACATTTTTTTTTTTAGTAAATGACTTAATTATGTGTCACCGAGCTCAAAGCGATATAAACAAATAATCTGCAAAATTTATATTTTATTGATATGTTAAACCAAAAAATCAAGAAGAATTGAACTTGACAAATACTTATAAACATTCTGTTTTAATCAATTAACCTGAATTTGTTAATAAAACTTGGTTCTACCGAAGATAGTGTGATCGTGCTTATGTGACTTAATTATATGAGCACAACTGTTTATTCACTCAAAAGTTGGTTCCTTTGGGGAAGGTAGGATGGTGTAATGCTATCAATGTAAGAAGCCATCATATTGTGCATTGATTATATAGTACCTGATATCAGGATTACCTTTGGGACACTTTGGGGTCAAATTGACCCTTTGTTGATGACACGGACCCCAGGACCCGCCTCTTTGAAAATCATCGAAATTGGATCCTTTTCGGACGCTTTCTGTAAATTGAGAAACAATTGACACATTCAACGGAAATTTCTTCACTTCTTAAACTGTAAACTGACACATTCAAATAGTTGGTGCGTTTCGTTTGTCATGCTTCTACTATTGTTAATACAAAAAGAAAAATGCTTTCCGCATTAAATGTTTTGGAAGATGAAGAGTTAGAAGAGTGGATCCCTAACTTGAATTTAAATCAGAAGTTTAGGGCTTTCGTTTCAACAATTAGGTTTTCCAAATCATAACTTTTTGTTCAAATACTTTTCTTGTTTCTTTTGTTTATGTTACTTTATTTTTAAATGAATTGCTTTTTTTTAAATAAACTGATTTTTTTGTTTTATTTAAGAGTTTTTATGCATAAGCTTTATATATTTTTAAGCAACTGGACAATAATACAAAAAAAAATAATACATATCATACCCCCGTCTTATTCTTTGATTTTATATGGGATCCCTTTTTTTCGCCAGGGACCCCTTTTTGGACCCTTTCCGGAAATTGGCAGAGGTAACCCTGCCTGATATGAGTATCATGATGTTGTTGAATTGGCTTTCCAACTTCCTCGTATGGGCACTGTTTAACCACATTGGAGTGCAGTATTCTACGCTCAGTTTGATCCAGTGAATTTTTGGATGATGTTGTTGCGGGTTTTAAGCTTTTCGGCAACATTTGTTGAGTGTTGCTTATTTATATGAGTGATCTTTCTATGGGTTTCGGCTATACTGAAGCGAGGTGTTGTCAAGCTGGACATTCGATTTATGATTTCCTAGTTGGTTAGTAAGGTGAAAATAGTAGTCTTCTGCTTTAGACATATTTGGGCACAGTCTCCATTGTATGGCGCGTACTTAAAAGTACATATATAGGATGTAATACATACAGGCAGTTCGTCTTCTATGTCCAAACGTAAGTTTTTCAACGAAAATTACGACGAGGTCTTTTACGTCGCCTACTCTGCAAAGATTTGCATTACCTATCCTGTAATTAAAAATAATAGAGCTTACGTTTTGACAAAATGATGTTAAAAGAGTTAAATTGTAGATCATTTAAAGAACACCAACGGTAAAAGCTTGCTAAATCCTTCTAAAAAGCAAGGCAATCACTCCAATTTTTAATATATTTAAATTGTTCTAAACGTAGGCGACGTTAGAAATTTGAACTTGCTAGAGAAGGCGTCTCAGCAAATGATGAACGAATTTGATTTAGATGAAATGAAACACAACCGTTTGTACAACGTTATAAATTATTGCTTTATTTGAATCCAAACTTACAAATTCGAATGCCCCAAAATGCCATTCTAACTTAACATTAAGCCTCGGTTATTATATACTGCGCTCAGCTGTGCAGTGCACGGTCATTGACCTTGACCGTGACTGTTTCCCCTTCAACTAGTTAAGTAACTAGATTTATACCAGTCCACCGTATCATCATGTGAGGGAGCGAGATGACATGAGGTGATAATTAGTGTGATCTGCCTCCCACGCCATTTCGCCCGATTTTATCCTAGTTGGTGTGACTGGATTGGATGTTTGTGCCGCCTGTTGACTTATGCGCTTCGCATGATGGGGAAAGAGATCGACACTGTATCGACGATCGATGGTTTGAGCTGTTGGGCACCTTTGACAGTTGGCCTTCAGTTTCGTTTTATTTCCTTCGTCGGTGTCTTGTCGTGTCTCGGGATTCTGGTGCTTTTGTGTTGTCTGTTGGGAAGCAACAAAATAGTTTTATATCGTGTGCATACATGAAATACCAAGACGACTTTATAATATAGGGGAAGTCATTGATGAATAGAAGAAACAAAGAAGGGCCTATGAATACCCTCTGGCACATCAGATACTGAATTAATTGGTCTTGATTGCAAATCGGCACTTTGGTACAACCGGAATTTTACTTATCGGACGATAATTATTAATATTATTTGTATGTTCTGAATTAAAAACTGGCCTAATATTTGAGATTTTCCATTCATCAAGGAAATGACCACAGTTGAAGAAGGATACTTAGAGATTCAGAGCAATGTTGCTCTAAATTGCTATCTCTTTCTCTTACGAGAGGATACTCAAAATTATTTTTGTGAAACCATTTCGGATTCCTTCATTGCAGCTAACGTGAAGTAATATTATATACTTCAACGTCTGATTCTTCAAGAATTGATCGGTCACCTTCCGACAGCATCGGCCTCACGGGCTTCGAAAAAATTCTCATTATCATCTAATGGATCTTCTCTATCAACATCTGAATAATCAATATCGCATCCTTTAAAGCTCCTAAAATTAAAGTAGAAAAAAAAATATTAAAAAAAATGTAACCTAAAAATAAAAGAAGGCTTCGAGTCCTGAAGTATCATGGATGATACCTACTTGTTTAAAATGATTTTTTGGATCACTGTTTTCTAAAATTTGAAGGAAACTAGGTATGTAGTACATTTATATTTAAAACACCAATTTAACTACACAATTGTCATTTTATAGACTTTTTACAAATTTATTGATAACTTAAGCAGCGTACAGACGATCAACTTGGTTGTCAACCAAGTAGTCAACATGTCATGTTGATGCCGATAGTGGTCGTCTGTAGCTAGGTTTACAACCAAATTCTATGTTGGACCAATATGGTTAGAGAAAATCAAAATCGTTTGATATTTTGGAGGCGGAGCCTAAAGTTTGCTACCAAGTTGAATGTGTGCGGTGTGGTTGACTACCTAGTTTGCAACATTAGTTCAGAGCGTCGTCGGTTCATCGAGTGTATTGAGTAGCGGAATAGTCTTCTTCTTTTTTTAAATGTATAGATAAAAAATTGTCCGAATTATGGGAAGTAAAAAAGACACATAGACCATATTTTCCTCCCCTTTGTTTCTTGTACTAGTTTTTCCAAATATTCATCCATGATTACATATGTACATACACCTGTATGCTAACAAGATCAGTTTTCATATTCTTAGCAAGAATATGCACACTCTCCAACTAAAAAGGAACTGATGTTGACTACAAGCTTCAGCTTGACTACCATGTTGGACTGTCTGTACGTTTCGTTTTTCAACTTGGTTCACAACCAAGTTGATCGTCTGTATGGTGCTTTACGCGAAGATCGGTGATCCGTGTCGAAACTAGTCGTGCTCGTGACTACTGCCTTTGACGCTTAACAATGACATGTGTTGTGTAGTGCCAAACCAAAATTTTCTCTGAATCTCTTTTATATAGCAAACTAGTTGAACTCGTGCTCGCCTTGCTTTGCATTCTAAGGACTTTTTCATGCATACAAATATGCAATTTCAGTGGGAGCGAAGAAACATCAAAGTATTTGAATAAGTCCACAAAAGTGTTTAATAAATTTTGTTGATTAACTGCGTTTTATCAAAAACATTTCAATGTATAACTTTCAGCCCCTAAGTGCAGATTTCATAGTTCTCAAAAACCGCACCGCACCGTAGCCCGTCAACACTTCCGCCTCTACCAGATGTCATTGCGGAATTGTAACTCTAGGTCGGGTGCCTTTGATTGTTTACTTTGTTTTTTTTGTCCGAGGGTAGGTGAAAATCTTCCATAGACACTATGAGAATAGCAAGCGCGTGCTCATAGTAGTGTCAGATTCTTACTGACCAAAAACACCTCCCTTCGATATGAATTTGTTAGATACTGCAACTAAGTTATACTTAGCAAGCAATTTTTCTATCACGAAATATAAACGTTTGGCAGGTTACTTTCCAATGAAAGATCCTGCATGTTCCGCAATTTAGATGCGGTTAATCCTTATCTCGCCAAGTCGAAAGGTTTTGTCCTTTGTAGTCGGCGCAATAAATTGCTCTCATCCAAAATTAGTAGGACTGTATTATTAACATGTCCGATTAGTCGGTTTCTATGTTTTCGCGCGAAGCTTCTAGTTTCAGCTTCGATTGTCGGAATTCCGAGATCCCTGTGGATATCGTCGTTTCTAGCATACCACTGTGCTTGGACAATTTCTCTAAGCACTTTATTTTGAAAGGTCTGTAAAATATTGGCGTTTGTTTTCTTGGTACAACCCCAAAGTTGTATACCGTAGGTTCACACCGGCTTTAGCACTTGCTTGTACAAAAGCAGTTTGTTCTCCGTACTGAGGTGGGAATGTTTCCCGATCAACCAGTACATTTCTCTATATTTGATTTCTAATTCTTTACGTTTCACATGCGAATTCCACATCAGCTTTGCATCAAGTGTCATTCCCAGGTATTTGGCTTCATTTGCAAAGGGTATTCGGGCCAAATTTATAAAAATTGGCAAGTCATTAATTTTTCTATAAGTGAAATTCACGTGAACAGATTTAGTTCCGTTAAGGGCGATCCGCCAGTCTCTTGTCCATTCAGTTACTTTATTCAATGCGTTTTGCAGTTTGGCAGTCGTTTCCTCGATTGTTTTACCTACTGCTAGGATAGCGGTGTCATCGGCAAACGTAGCAAGGATAGTGCCATCTTCTTTCGGTATATCACGAGTATATAATAGATAAAGAAGCGGCCCCAGAACGCTTCCTTGCGGTACGCCGGCCGAAATTTCTTTGAGCTCTGAGTATTCATTTCCATTTCTAACACGGAAGAGTCTATTCCCGAGATATGAATCCAAAATCTAGTATAGGTACACCGGGAGTACTTGTCATAATTTGCATTTCCAGCCATCGTGCCACACCTTATGAAAGGCTTGCGAGACGTCAAGAAATACGGTTGAGCATATCTTTTTTTCTTCTAGTGCTTTTTCGATTACGTTAGTAATTCTATGCGCCTGGTCAATCGTCGAATGCTTACATCTGAACCCAAACTGGTGGTCAGGGATAAGATTATTTTCTTCTATAACCGGTTGAAGACGCCTTAGTAATATCCTCTCGAAAATTTTGGATATGACTGGAAGAAGCGTTATGGCAGAGCCGAGGTAGACAAACTCCTTTACAACTTTGAGGTAGTAAAGGACTTTGTCTACCTCGGCTCTGCCATAACATCAAAAAATGACATCTCGTCGGAAATCAAACGAAGGATTACTCTTGCCAACCGCTGTTTCTTTGGGCTAAGAAGGCAATTGAGCAGTAAAGTCCTTTCCCGATCGACTAAGGAGACTCTATATAAGACCCTTATCATCCCAGTCTTGCTATATGGAGCTGAAGCATGGACTTTATCGAAAGCGGATGAAGATCTCCTTGGTCGCTTTGAGAGAAAAATCCTTCGTAGGATATTCGGTCCCGTTTGCGTTGACGGGTTTTGGAGGAGAAGATTCAACGACGAACTGTACGAGCTATACAGCGACATCAGCCTGGTCAAAAAACTGCACATTGGGCGTTTAAGATGGCTAGGACATGTGGAGCGCATGGACATCAGCGCTCCGGCTCGGAGAATATTCAACTCTAACCCGGAGGGTCAGCGCAGCAGAGGACGACCTCGCCTAAGGTGGCGCGACCAAGTAGAACAAGACCTCAACCAACTTGGAGTGCGCAACTGGAAGCGGTTAGCTAAGGACCGGGCTAACTGGAAGAGGTTGTTGGTTGAGGCCTTGGTCCACCCCGGACTGTAGCGCCACCTAAGTAAGTAAGGAAGAAGCGAGATTGGTCTGTATGATTTTACTTCATATGACGGTTTTCCTGGTTTTAAAACCATTATGACTTCCGCAACTTTCCATTGGCTCGGCACGTGTTTTAATATGAGTGCAGCATTTCTAATATGGAGAAGCTTAATTAATGCTTTTCTAGGTAAGGCTTTGAGAATTTCTCCGGTAATCAAATCATAACCAGTTTCGCGATCTCACGTTCGAGTTCTCTAAGCGTCGCAGATTTGCGCGTTAAATCGTCAGATGGTGGAACTACCATCCTTGTGAGGTTAATGTTGTCATGAACCACTTGACCATCGTTCGGTTTAAAGGTTTCTTCCATATGGGCGGCAAAAATATCCGCTTTTTCTTTATCTTCCCTTGCCCATTCATTTTGATTTATTTTAAGTGGCGGCGCGGGGATTTTGGGCCTTTTGGTGCCTTTTACGGCTTTTCAAAGGGAATAATTGGAATCCTTTTTCGCTGTTAGACTTTCAAGGTAAGACCCTATCGCACGATTTTTAAAATCCTTAATGCTATTCTTTTGGAATACTAACATTCAGCACTTTGACCATCAACACGTGAAAATATCCCGCTAATATCCCGGAATCGTTCATCCACCAATTTTAAGCAACAAATAAGAAAATTTTGTGCCTTTGGATTGCCCGCATATTTACGGTCAAGTGCATTTGAGTAACATTGGACCAGAGACTTGCTTTTTTCAGACAGGCGTTTACTTCACCAGCGTTTGTGCCTCGTGGTACTACTGATAACGTTTGCCTTAAGTTTATCCTTTTAGGTTCTGTTAACGATTTCCACTGCCTTACGGTGCATTCGTCTCACACACTTAGACAACAGTCACAGAAAACTCGAGCTTTATCACTATTCTGGGGAATAACGTAGCTACTAACCCTGACGACGCCACAGCCACAGCCAAAGGCAATATTACCTTGGCTTCGTATCAATGAACAACCAATACTTAAAAAATGATTATTTTATGTGATGATGATATGTATATATATGTAATGTATATATATGAACCAAAATTAGCCCTTAAAGCAACAGGAGTTCATTTTGGGTAGAATATTTGTTTTTGATCGGTGTTTTTTTAATTTGTTAATAATGTTAATAAACTAAAAATCTCTTTCTTTTGACACCTCATTTGTTAAGATTGCTTGAGTGTGAGAGCCGCAAATGGTTGTACAGCACATTGAAGTGCAAGCCATATGATCACGTTAGAGCGCGCACATATATTTACTTACACACACACACTATTGCAACGATACCCACTGCTGCACGACTTGTGGCGGTGGTCTCCACTGAAAGAAAACTGTGAGCGATGCTTTGAATAATTGTTTTGAACATTGCTCAGCTTCAGGACAACGCAGAAGGATGTTTTATATCTCAAATGATTGAGGGACTAATTTCACCTATTTCTTTGTTTTTCAATCCGCTAAGCCATTTTTAAGTTAGGGCTGTATAATCATAATATTCCTCACCGATATACAGTTATTTTGACTTTTATGTAAGAACCAGTAGGCTGGGCAAAAAATTACATAGCTTGTGATAATCCTGGGTACTTAAGTAGCATTTCAAAAAAAGTTTCATCGAAATCTGTCCAGGCGTTTTCACGCCATTAGGTAACCAACAAAAAAACCTCTACAGTTTTATAATATTTATAGATGTGTAACTTTGGCTCATTTTTCTTTCTTTGCATCAAGTCAGCATTCATGTACAATGCCTGCTTGTCGAAACTTCTTCGCACTTCCATTGATCCTGTGGGGTTATTTAGAACTGACTTCATGATTTTCCGAGGCCAATGACTGACGTATAGCTTACCAGATACAAACGAATACGACTTGTATCTTCGCATTTTGCGGAACATCTTACAGCCAACCGCGCGAATGAGATACTCGATACTTATAGCTGCCAAATAGTAAATCCTTTCAGAATTATTTTTCTCTTCCAAATAGTGAGATATGACTGAGTAATAACTTTCTTTTCAGCGGCACGACACGATTGCCCCTAAACACGAAGTTCAAAGAATGAAAGCATTATGGTGTACCATCTGCGAGCAACCTTATTTAATAAACATGAATATTTAATCAATTTACTTCATCTATCGTAAGATTTTATCGGCGCGCAGGCGGCCCAATAAGGGCAGACACTCCTCCAAAAGACCACCATCATCGTCCCATCATTGTTTCACCCGAACGTATCACCTCGACTAGCATAAATCAGTAAATATACTTAAGAGTGCATAAAAACGAAAAAAAAAAACCAATCTACAACAACAGCAGCCAGCAGCAGAACATTTATTTAGTATCTAACAGATGCAGTTCACCGGCTGACTAATTACCACCTCGCACTTTCCATAAAGCATCAATTGGCACTCAAGTGTGTGCCAAGGTGGTCACCACCTATCTCATCAACTCTCTTCTGCTTCTCCGATGAGTTGGACCTACTACGTGTATCTACAGATACATACTCGTACTTATGGCATCGAAAACGCGATTGTAGGAAACCTAAGAGTTGAGGTAGAACAAATTGCGTTTACAAGTAGCTGACGCTGGCCCATAATGCTAGAAAAGCAACATCGGTAGTAGCTGTAGGTAACTCTAATCCATTCGTTCATCAACCTACGGTAGTACGAGAAGACTATAGGGTACACCATACGACAACGAAAGATACGGCGACGAGATGTGCTGGTGGTTCGTCGGTTATCGGTAAAATTGGACCGGTGGTGCGGTGGTATGGTGCTTCGACGAATACCAAATACGAATAATCATATGTGCATACTCGTAGTCGTAGGCGAAGTTGTACCTACTCTCTGCTGTCTGGGGGCAATTAAAATCCATCCAGAGCCCTTCGTCATCGTCTTACGGAAGATGGAGGAAATCTACGGCACTTCAGTATATTCTATGATTACGACGATGAACTTGAATTATGCATGCACACCGAAATGCACTAATTCACATTTGATGTTCGGGCAAAGCGAATGGTCAATGGGGTTATCCTTCCACCTCCTTGGGAGAAGACGAGTGCATTGCTTTTTTGTTGCTTGTCCAAGAGTCTAGAAACTGGGAACTATACCACTCCGGCAGTTGTTGCTATTTTTTTATTTCGATGTCAAGTTTAAGTATTTTACCATCCATGCGTTTGTTAAATTGTTAATTTGGAATCATTTTCTTCAAACTATCAGCAGTTGGGCGTCCTCATTGCGTCCGTATATGAGTCACAGTCAGTATTAAATTGTGGCCACATGGAGGGAGCCTCGTCCAGATTTATCTTTTTCTGGAAACTGCAAACCTAATGCCGATTTTCAGACGAACTCTAATTACTCGTATAAGACCGCAGACGCAGACCGATTTGATTCGAGTTAATTTGAAGAATCCAAGAATCATAGCTGTCGAAAAAAGGTTATAACGTTTCTGGTGCTACATTTCCAAACCAGCCGGCCATTTCATTTCTGACAAAGACGCCCGGATGTGGACTTATCATTCGATTCGTTACAATAAATAAGACGACCAAGTACCTGCAATCTCCATCTCAGTTTTGTGAAGAGCCTCCACAGATTCTTGAAAATTTGAACAATTTCGGAAACATCCTGATTCATGTCCCTATACCACCCAACTTATACACCAATAGTATAGCAATATTTACTTGGGCCTGTTACTCTCAACCTTGCTCCAATGAAGATCGCACAGAAGCCACTGCCTTCAATATCAAATTATAGGAAGTCTGCTTTCGCTGCCAATGGCTTTCCTGCAGGAGTAGAGGTCTATGCTAGCTTTTTTTTACTCTTTCCTAGATGTGTATCTTCTAGCTCAGCTTTTTACATATGTGCAAGTTATTTTAATAGTTATGTTGGTTGGTGAGCACCGTGGTGTAGTGGTAAGTGCGTTGGACTACTATGCAATGCTGCCCGGGTTCAATTCCAGTCCGGGTCCAACACCTAAAAGTTTTTTCACGGTGCCACCTCTTTCGAATGTCTGACAAGCAATTAAAGAGCATCATTTGTCAATGAGCTTCTCAACTCGCCGCGCCGTTCGGAGTCGGCAAAAAACTGTAGGTCCCTTCTATTCGTGCAAAATATAACACACGAATGGTTGCGAGAAGCAGGCCCAGGTTCACCCCGAGCTGTAGCGCCACCTAAAGTAAAGTATGGTTGGTCCAGTTGTCCAGCTCAACTTTTATTTTGTTGCTATTGGCCTCAAAAGTAATTGCTATTTTCGAGACAGTATTCCAAAGATATTTTCAACAACTCTTCGTGCCTTATACAGTTTAATATTGTGATTCGTCTTGATTGGCGGTAAGGAAAAAAACGTCGCATCCCCAATTAAAACGTGAGAACAGGATTCGTTTTGTCCTGATGTCACCCCTGCTTCAAGTCGTTAGAGGCTTCCGCCGCCACTCTGTGCGCCATAGCTGCCGATATTAACACAGATAAAATAACAGCCCGGGCCAAAATGGCCACAAGTAATTACAGTGAACTCTCTCATAATCGGACACTGACGGTACCGGGAACTTTGAAATCTGTCCGGTTATAAGAGGTGCCCGATTATGAGAGGTGTTCGTAAAGAGAGAGTACACTGTATATGGTCATTCAAAAAGAGGTGTCATTTAAATCAATAGAAAAATGCAAAATTTTGAAAAATTGGTGATACATATTTTAATTTTAATCTAAAATACAAACTCTGAGGTGAGCTCTGAGGACATTGAAATCACCAACGATATGGGTGCCTGTTGCATAGTGGCATCATCTTCGCTTGTCACGTTAAAGGCTTATGGTTAAAATCCAGATGTTTCAGAAAAATGTAGAAATACGTCGATCAATTTTGAAAGTTATATAATGTCAAAACCCACTGCAAAGGCATGACGCTGGCAGGAGGATGGTGGTTTATCTGAAGAAATTAATCCCACAAACGACAAAAAATAAGAACAATCTGGAAATAAATACGTTGAATCATAAGCAATGACAAAAATAATCCAAATACATAACTCTTCAGTAACTCTCCTGGACACCACCTACGTATAAATTTAGTCGAAATTGAAACCTATCATCTGAGTCTTATATCACTTCGCCGATGTGTCTGTCTCTCTGTCCTGTCTTTAATGTGCTCGCGCTGTGTTGTGTTTAACATTATAAGGGTATGCGTAACCTCTTTATTGTGAGTGAATTACATGTGAAAAAAATAGAAAAAATATTAGATTCCAATATATGTAAAATATCCCTTTACGGACAGCTCCCTAAGACGCACAGCGTAGTACATATTAAGTGGACAAAATTATTTTTTTGACTATTTCATGTTATTCTTATAAGTTAAGTATATTGTAATAAAAAAATTATGTTTTAAGTGCTTTATTGACGTTTTGTTACTTACTACTTTATAGCGTAAAAAAAATTAAAAAATTAACATTTCTTTGATAATTTTTTTATATTGTGTGTATCATATTCATCATCACTGCTGCTGTTATTGAGTGAGTCTTCAGATTCGAAGTTTTTATCTGAATCAATATTTCGTTGCTGAGGTAATGGTGGGACAGCAGGGCCGACTAAAAAAACCATAACTTGCACTATTGTGATGACCTACAAAAAAAAGCATCACTTTTTTAGCGCACGTTTGCGCACTCTGATTTTTTCGCAGCTTATAATTAAGAAGTCGAGCTTTGTATCAAAATAAAAATTGATCCTCCGCAAGGTGGGGCTCATATTCAAAAGTCAATGTAAAAACAGTTTTTTTTTTTTCAAAAAAACCTTACATCTTATGATTAACCCTCACACGGGCGACAATGTTTGCCCCTTAAACAGTACCTTATTAACCCAGGTTAATATTTTTATTCCCTTCCACTTTCTATGGGTACTATGGTCCACAAAACAAAATTCTTACTTCATGTCTTTGTTGTTTTTTGAATAAATTTCGTAAATTATAGTTTTGTGCACACTGGAAAGCAACAAGGGGAATCCCCCACGAGCATGATTTACATTGGAAAATGAAATTTTATGTGAATTGCTGATCAACTTTGTTTGGCAATTATATTCAATCAGTACCTACACTTGCGAATTTTATTTGTGATCAAAATAAATTTAAATTTCTTTCAAGAATGGGCATTATCCAGGTAAATATTTATATATCACATACAATTAGGTAGATGGGACGTGCAATTTGATAACTGATATGATTTTTGTTGCAGATTGGCAAGCGAAGTACAACAAACAATACTTGAAATCAATCCTTGATACACTTTATTATGATGATGATGAATAAAATAGCGTACAGTCTTTAAGACAAGGAGGCGTGGATGCGATAGATCAGAAGCTTGGTCAGTATACAACTAAGATAAGAACAAACCGCTGCTGTTTCTATTTAACAATATACTAGACGTATTATGTAGCTGACTTAGGGGCATAATTAATCTTCCGGTCCAATAATACTAGGAATGTGAAGTCGAGCCAACGCAGGGAGTTTCTTGATGAGTTGACGGAGTACTTTCGTAAGCTTACAATAACTAGAAGAGCTCGAATTCCTCGGTATGTGGCAAAGTTACACGTAAAAATCGGAGTGAAGCGCATTTGAGGGGTTCCAATTGATCAAATTGAACACAATACCTAATTACGAAGAATGAAGAATCTTCAGGTCGCCAAATGTTAAATGTTATTGCTTTATATGTTATCAGCAAAAAAAAAAAGGAAAAGAGCAACACGCAAGAGTTGCATACCTACTGTGAAAGAAGCCAATTTGCCAGATGCATAATTTAACAATGACGAAGTGCGAAACTACTAATCTATAAATGTAACAGATATGTGCAATCTACATAAAAGAGATACTGAAATATAATAAACAACAAATTAGTTTCTTTTATTCACAAAAAATTTGAAGATGTAGCTTGCAGTTATCATTCAATTGAAACTGCATATGCAACATTCTCTTATGTAAAAACATCGGTATATACATACATATGCGCATACATATCTATATGTTTATATATATACAAACTCGTATGCATGTTAGTATGTATATATTCTCAAAAAAGGGAAAAGTTATAGGACAAATTTAAAATGTTTTCATACAAAAGTTAAAATATTAACCTGGGTTAATAAGGTACGTTTGCTACAATTTGACGAAAAATCAGTCGAAAAACTGTCAAAATATATTTTTGTCTATATTTTTCGAAATATGTCAATAATTTAGTCACTGAGTCTGGATGAAAAAATATTTAGTTCGAAAGTTTCAAGATATGATAAAATGAAAGTGCCCATATTAACCCCGGTTAATAAAGAACGTGTGAGGGTTAAAAAAAAAAATCTTTAAAAAAACCGTTAAATTGACTTTCAAAATCTATTGGAATTATCTATTCGCTCTGGTTAATTTAATCCATACCAATTTGGTTTGATTTTTTACACAAAAAAAATTAAAAATTAATTAAATACAAATTGATCACTAATTGTGCACTAGACCAGTCATGTAACGCACTCCACTTTGAATTGCTCTAAAATCATTTCCAACCTCTAAAATAGAGAGAAAATGTTGTTCACTTATCTTTCAGTTATCCGTTATAAGAACGTTAGCAAGTACTCTCAATTTTGTCATGATTTTTTTGAGTTTTGTCTACTTATTGGTGTGAAATGGAACACTGTGAGACGGGACGAATCCTATAGACGGACAAATTTTCCTAACTTTTATGTTTCAGGTTGCATACAGTTTACGTTCCCATTACCGGACATGCATATCTGTTACAAATTAATGAATTTAATTCCATTAGACGAACCGTAGCGCAAGTGGTTAGTGCGTCGGACTACTGTGCCAGCGGTCTTGGGTTCGAATCCCGCCGCAAACACCTAAAATGTTTTTCACAGTGCCCACCTCTTCCGAATGCCTTTGTCATGTAAAACTTCCCAACTCGCCGTTCGGAGACGGCAGAAAACTGTAGGTCCCTTCCATTCGTGCAAAAATATAACGCGCACACACAAATGATTGCGGGAAGCTAGGCTTGGTTCTACCTAGGACTGCTGAAGCCAAATATTTATTTTTTTTAGACGAACAAAAATAAATACTTAATGCAGAAGCACGTTGCAGAAAACAGAGACATTGTATCGCGAATATATCTTGAAGGTCTATTAAGAAATATTCTCCCACAATCTTTTTTTTTTTTTTGCTTTAAGAAGAGAGTGTCGGGAAGTCGCACAGGAGGTGATGGGGTGATTCTTCTTCCTTCTCATCCATGCAGCTGCGACAAAAGTCATTTGCGAAGATTCCCAATCTTTGTTCTGTTTTTTATTTCGTTTTTTCTTTTGTTAATCGTTTCAAATAATTCATTAAAAAAATTATGTTTTTTCCCAGACGGATCGAACGGACAACTCCCTTAGGCGGACGCAAATATTATCACCGTCACTGTTCGCCTAACGGAGGTTTCACTATATATAAAATTAAGAATACCTACCCATACATATAGTATACACCTAGGTAAGAAATTAAATGTGTGTAGTAGGTGAAATGCGCAGGTTTACTGTGCTAGGGTTGCAGGCTCAAATCATGGTTATTTTTTTGTTTTAACTTTTATTGTAACCTTCAACACTCCCAAAAAATAACTTGTCGAGTAGTGATTAAATGAAAGATTATCTGATTGATAAAATAATCTAAAGTAGAATAATAGGTACAGCAGATGAGATCGTATTCATGATGTTTATAGGTAGAGGAATATAGTCCTTTTTTTCTGGACCTACATACATATGTAAGTGAATGTGAAAAATAATCGAATATGCATATTTGTAGGTACCTACTCATATGTAGCTATGCACAACGAGAATTACATAATGCAGTGCTACTAAAGAAAAAACGAAAAAAAAAATCGCCGAGCGAATGGTCGAAAACAGAGGTAATAATCATTTTCCTAACACCCCCAGGCAAATATTTTCATTACTGCAGCTTCGGAGGGAGCAAAAAAAAATCGAGTTTCCACCTTCTCCAGAGATTCAAATAAAAAAAAACTTGTGTATAACTATGAAATCTAACAACTGGACGATGCGATGCGATGGTGCTCCACAACAGCGTCATCGGGTGGCAGGCAAATGTAAACCGTTATACCTTCATATACACATAATGTACACATACATGTAAGTTTAATTGCATTTACGTTAAATACACAAACAGTATACACGAGTAGAACCAATACCAACACGAACCATCATCCCTCCGGGTGACCATTCAGGGTATGATCTATGAGGCACCTCGCCTCGTAACATACGAAACGTACGAGTAGGTACGTCTCCCTTTTGAAACTAAAAAAAAAAAAAAAACAGGAGAAAGCACCGCACTTGCGACGGATCCTTGTGCATGATGCATACTTCGTTGCCACTTAAAAAAATGTTATTGCATACAATCACATTGGGCCTTATCCCGAGTGTATGACGCGATGTGGGTGGGGCGGTGGAAGATAACTCGCAGAAAATTATGGAAGGTCGTACACTTTTGCGGAATCTGGATTTGTAGCTCTACGAGTACACCAGTAGTGGATAACGCTTCGATTATTTAAACAAAACACACCGGACACACATGTGAAATGAATGAATCTTTTTTTGTGCAACAATTTTCTTCATTTGAAATGGGAGGAGCAGTTGGACGGAAATTTTCTATGAGGAAGCGATTTCGGACAGTCGATGGTAGCATGTACTAGAAAGCAAACTATCTCAAAACCATGCGGCGTTTGGTAAAGGATACTCCACAGTGTACAACATTTTTTTACGTTGACAAGCATCGCATAGCTTATCTTGATTTTGGTAAACAACTCTACGCGCTCTTTTGTTGATTTCAAGGTAACCTTTGACACCAGTTAAAGAAACGCCCTATTTAACAAGTTGAGTGGCATACGTGTGTAATCACGGCTGCTCCATGATGTTTAGTGCTTTCACTTAGACTATTGTGATTAGGATTTGGCCCTGGAACCAATAAGGAGACCGCTGATTTAGAACCACCCAGATAAAGATAGCTCATCTGAAGTAAAGCCAGTCGTCATTCTTCTGTCAGCAAGTGCGGGACAATCACGTAGCAGATGACGAACAGGTTCTATTTACTCTTCGTCCCTGCAACTTCTGCAAAAGTCATGAAAAATCCCAACACTTTGGTACAGTGTCCCGTAATGATTTCAGGGACGGAGCTTGTGTCCTTACGACTGAGCCTATTTAGAGCCTGGATAATGGCTGTGATCTTGGTTTTAAGAACGCTGCAATCTTTGCTCAGGAGCGATTGACTTGTAATGTCTCGCAGTGAACTCCTGCCACCGTACCGTCGCCACGTCAATTTTAAGCTCATGGGTGAAGGCCAGTTCCTTTTTATTTTTAACTGTCTGGATGATCCAATCGTTTCTGTCAGGAATTCTGACAGCGAACCTAGTGTCAAAAGTAGTATTTCGAGACATTAACTCTCCTTTTGTTTGCCTGATATGGCGTTAAGATACGCCCTACGCTACGCTTGTAGGGTGCAGATGACTAAAAGCCCGTTTCGTTTAGTCTAAGTGCAGTTCTAGCCACCAAACTGCTGCACAAGAGATCGAACAAAATCAGACCAAGCAATGACCATAAAATCCTATTGCAGGCTGCTGCAGGCAGCGGCGCTGCGAAATTACGCCCCAGGAAATAAGGCCCCACAAAAAAAAAACAAAATTAGGCCCAAAATTATACTCGCAGTGCAATAACAACAAAAATATGACATATTTTGGGTGTAATTTCATTTTTTGGGGCATTGTTTCACTTTTAGAATAATTGGGGCGGTATTTCATTATGAACTAAGGCCCCAATTTCTGAGAATGAAATTGGACCCAAGAATTTGTTTTGGGCCTTATTTCATTATTGTTATTTTTCTAAGAAACAAGAAAAAATACGAACACAACAGCTACATGGTAACGTGAAATAGTGCTCTACGAAATAAGCCCACATGTTGCCTTATTCTCGTTTCTAAGTCCATATGATTTATAGCTCATAAAAATTCTAGTTATTTGAGTGCAATTTTTTGAGTCTTATTTTTTCAAATTCTCAAAACTAAAATTTTATAAGTCTCTTTTCTTAAATTCTCAAATAATATAATTTTTTATTCTTTTATTATTAGCTATGTACTTCACAAAAAATAAAATTTTGAAAAAAGGGACATAAAATTTTAGTTTTTGAGAAATAATCTTTATATATAAAAATGAGCTGTTCGTTTGATCCTCAGAACTCATAAACTAACCATCCGATTGAGCTGAAACTTACACTATAATGCCCAGTTTCACAGTGAGAGTTTAAACTCTCGTTTTGGTTAAAACTTCCGTTTAAAATATTTTCGGTTTTACAGTGCTCGTTTAAACTGAAAGTAGAGATTAACTTGTCGTTTCAGTTAAACGCCAGTACTCTGCCGTTTAAACTTTCCTATGACCTGTAACCGTATAGGTTGGCACTTCACACATTCACGCATTTAAATTCACATAGTTACATAATGAAGTTCACGCATTCACAAATTGAGAGTACGCATTTTCATTGGTGGAAGCATAGAGAAAATTTAGAGAAACTGTCATCGTCGTTGACAATCGTTTGAGAACGATTTTGTTTTGTTGTCAGTACACACATTCACGCATTATAGTTCACACATTCATATACTGAAGTTCACGCATTCACAAATTGAGATTATGCGTTTTCATTGGTGGAACATAGAGAGAATGAAGAGACATTTCAAAACAATAGCGCCGAATTTTTGTCTAACATAGCTTCCAAAACTGCGTTTAGTTAAGTGTAAGATTAATCCCGACTGTGAAACCGAACGAGTTAAGCGAATAGTTTAAACTCTCGTTCACGTTTAGTTGATCTACAGTTTAAACTCTCACTGTGAAACTGGGCATAAGTATACTTTTTCTGATGTTTGAAGTGTTCGTATACATCAAAAAATTTCAAGTTTTCTGCTAGATGGCGCTGGAACTCAAAAAACTTTAAATTCACCATACGATGAAGCTGAAACTTACACAATATATTTGTAATGAAGTGAGAAATGTTCGTACATCAAAAGTTTTCAAGTTTTCCGATAGATGGCGCTGAAACGCCAAAATTTTAAAACCATCCGATTGAACTGAAACTTACAGAATATATTTGTTATGAAGTGAGAAATGTTTGTAAATCAAAAGTTTTCCAAGTTTTCCGATAGATGTCGCTGAAAACTGGAATCTCAAAATTATTACTACAGCAATACACGATGAAAATTGATTCAGAATTATATTTACGTACAATATGTAAATATGTATTCAATTCCAAGAACTTCTTGAAAAACATTGGCAAATAAAATTCGTGCTTCCAGATGACATCGTTCGGTACCAAAAGTTACTCGAAAAAATTTCAGAACATTTTATGACATAAACACTATTCTCAATGGTTGTAGCGAAGCGCACCGGGAAACCACTAGTATAAACATAAATATTAAATTTTAGTTTTTGAGAATTTGAGAAAATAAAACTTTTATTATTAGCTACATTATAAAAAATAAAAATTTGAGATGAAATTTTAGTTTTTGGGAGTTCAAGAAAATAAAACTAACAAAATCGCGCGATTTGTATGCATACTGATTACTTAAATTTACAATGAAAGTGTTCTTGTAAGTTTTTGCGGTGTATTTTCAGTTGTGTCCAATATAAAAACAATACGAAAATACTTTGGGGCTTTATGTCATTTAATTTTTTGGGCTTATTTTCATTTTTTTTGGGCTTAAGTTCCACGAACAAAACGGGGCTGTATTTCATTATGAAATATGTCCCCAATTTTTGGTGCCTTATTTCATTTTGATCTCTGGGGCCTTATTTCCTGGGGCGTAATTTCGCAGCGCCCTCTGGACTTTGGGGAGGTTGGAGAAAGGAAAATTTTCTTTGGGTGTTTTCCACTATGTTATTTTATATTTATATTTTATACGCGAATGAAATAGCAATTCTGAAGCGGATGCAGTTGAAGATAAATGAATTGCAAAACTATTGTAGTAATAATTTCTTAAATGGCTTGTGACGTTATGCGAGAATAGATCTGGCAATTGAAGAGCCTGAAGTTATCAAAGAATATAAATATCTCGGAGATATAATTACGCCTAAAGTGTATTTCAACACCTAGCCCATGTAAGTGCTAAGTGCTAAGTGGCAGATTTTCAGTTGTTAGTTATTATTTACCGAAACACTTGAATCATTTTTCGGTTAGTGCCCCGCATTCCTCCAGTATGTGTTTATTTACACAGTAGTTAGAATGCGAAGTCTGTTTGTATCCAGAGTAATTGAGGCTATGAATTCCTTCAAGATATAGTTACCCAGACGTTTCTTAGCCTGTCTTAGGCCTTGAGTATTTATCCAGAACTTAGTCCTGCTAGCCTTCTTCAGTGCTTCAAGCTTTCCTTTTATTGCCATTGAAGGGTTCGTGTACCGCAAAGGGTCTTTCCCGGCAAGTTTTTTTCCCCAGGTGTCCTGGTACGGTATTTCCCTTTGCCTAATCTGTTAAGTTTATCTAGACAATTCTAGATTGTATTTCAGAGGTTGACAAATGTTTTGTCCATCCTTTAGGTGAGATCCGTACTTTCATATATACGAAAGTACAGCTTGCGTATATAACCTGCTCTATGTGTATATTATTAGACCGATTTTGGTGTATGGGGAGCCTGCCCTCCGCAGCACTAAACATCCTATTTTATATCCCACCTGTTGATATTATTGACACGGAAATGGCGGCAAGCGCAATCATAAGGCTTAAGCCCATCTACAGTGCTCACTCCAAGATATGAAATCACTTAACTCTCCCCGAACGTTCCACATGGTCAAACGGTGGACCCACCCTAGACCCAAAGTGTATAGTATGGTACACTGATCCCAGTAGGAAATTACTGCTTACTAAAGTTGGGCTAAGTCGTGAATTTATATTCACAGGTATAACTGTGAACGTGATATTTTATTCACTGTGAATATAACCCGTGAATGTGAATTCACGACGATGCGACTATGAAACTACATAAACTACTATAAAACTACATACCTACATACAATGAATTATTGACTATGTAATGTGTAAATATGCATGTACATACGTTTGCATGTATTCTATCCTTATCAGTGCCGTTAAAAACACTTCGACGCAATAGTTCAAAAATATACCTACTTACTAATATTAACGGATGCTTGATTTCCATGTGCCTTTTCAAATTGCACAAATTTCATTTTGCGAAACTTTCGTCTAATTCAAAGAATTTCCACAAAAAACAAATTTTTCTTCGCTTTGTTATTGGCGGCATCTTAAAAGTCTTCTTTTTTTTTTCTTGAATGCGTTGCGTAGTCCTAAACACCAAAAAAACAAATGCGTGTACATTTCCTTATAATCCCATATTCGAATGCACAGAACTAAACTAGCGCACTCAAATTCTAAGAACCGCTACAAATTTCAACCTTCATCCCTTTTTTCAACGGAAATTCTCAATGCAACCCAGCGAACAATATACATAACACACTATACATACATGTTTGTGTGCGCAAGGCAGCATTATTCAGTATAGTATACACAACATCGTTCACCGCGTTCTGCTTTGTTATACGTATCATTCACTGCCTCGCACCTCACGTTCATACTCACGACCGCGACTTTTGTTGTGACATCGTTATTTGGGAATTTCAAACTGTGCCGTGAAACTATTCACGTTTTAGTGATTCACTGTTTATTTCCAAGTCGTTAACAGACTGCGACCGTTATTTTTCATTCACGGTGAATAATTCACCGGTAGTAATTTTTTGCTCATCACTACTGCTTACCGAATAGATTTGTATTTTTTTGTATTCATTAAAGAAGTAATGTATTTGCACATTAAGATTACAGTAATCTTATAAGTTTGTACAATGTTTAAAGAAGGTTAAATTACTTACATTACAATTAAAATAGAACTAGGTATCGAAAAGTTATCAGTGAAAAAATGTAGTTAATAGAATAAACTTAAATTTAAAAAAGAAGATTAACTGTAATGAATGGCAAAATGTGTAAGAAGATGTTTTTTGAAGTGCTTTGTGTTTCTCGTCCCTCTCAGTTCCATCGGAAGGGAGTTCCACAAACGAGTGGCTTGAACCAGGAACTGGCGCTCTGATGCTAAGCAGGAGTACCTCGGCTGGATTAAAACAAATGTTCTCTGTGACGATGGGAACCTTAGCTTATTGTAAAGGTAGTCTGGTTGCTGTGTTTGAATAATATCGTGAATGCACGTCAAAGAAAAGTATTTCAGTACATTTTCGAATGAACACCCTAAAATTGTTTTGGCGTAGAACGAACAATGGTCGTATCTATATTTATAGATACGACCATTTATATTTATATATGTATGTATGTATGTTATATATGTATCGTGCAATGTTGTTGTAGACTACAATTAGTTTCCTTTTAGATATGTAGTCAAGTTTACCGAATAATTCGCAGCAGTTTAGTAGAATCGGCAATAGTAGGGTTTTTGCCAGGATCATTTTTGTTTTTGTCGGTGTATAGGGACGCGATGCCCAAAGAAGACATAAACTTTACCAATTTTGGAAGTAATATGAACATCCCATGACAATGTTCTACTAAAAGTAATACCCACATTTCGGACAGACTCAACATATTCGATGTTCGAATCCCCTAACTGCACCTGAGGAAAAGAGGTCAGATCTATGTTATTGCGATAGATAACGATGGCTTTTGATTTGCTTGGGTTTAGGCAAAGGTTATTAGCCTGCGCCCAGTTCAGGATATTACGGAGATCCTGGTTCATTTTGGATGCTGCTGATTCTACCAAACTAGTAGGACATTGTATAAATAATTGCACATCATCTGCATACATGTGAACGCTGCAGTGTTGTACAATATTAGGGAGCTCGTTTACATATATTGAAAAAAGAATGGGCCCGAGTATAGACCCTTACGGCACACCCGTTGTCATGGGTAACATTTCGGATGCTCGATCGTCAACGACTACGGATTGTTCCCTACCAGTTAGGTATGAAAAATCCAATTTCGTCGATGGGATGGAAAAATTAAAATGGTTCATCAATTTAGAGCACAACAGTGCGTTGTTTACCGTGTCGAAAGCTTTTGAGAAATCGAGAAAGGTTCTTTTTTATCGAAACCATTTCGGATCTCATCAGCAATAAATAAGAGAGCCGTTTTACAGCTCCGCTTTCTTCGAAAGCCCGATTGACACGAGCTTAATTGGTGTTCCGAAAGGTGTTGGAGTAGTTGTGCGAGTAGGGCTTTTTCAAAAACCTTAGAAAGATATGGCAGAATTGCGATTGGCCTGTATTCGGATAAGTTACTATTAGACTTTTTTGGTATTGGCACGATTTTAGCTTTTTTCCATTCGTCGAGGTACACAGATGTTGTTACAATGGTATTAAAAATGTAAGTAATAAAAGGTAAAATGACGGGCAATGACAGTTTGATAAATTTAGGATGTATTCCATCTAGCCCAGTTGCATTCGACTTTACTGACAATAACGCTTCTACGACATCAAGATCTGAGAAACAGATGAAAGAAAACCTCCCTGTATTGCTGCTGATACCAATGGGTTCCTCAAAGGAAAAATGTACACAAGAAGAATTTACAAGAGAGGAGGTGGACGAGGGACATGATGTGAATATTTTATTAAGTACATTGCAGTCCAGGTCATCTGGAAGCTTATGCTGTTGTTTTCCAACTCCTATTTGTCGCAAGTTTTTCCAGATTCTGTAAGTTCTGATTGGTAGCTACCAGCGCTTACTTTCTTTATTACAGAATCGTTTACATTTACATGGGGATGTCCTAGGGTAGTAAGCATTTACCAACTGGCTTACCGGTAATCACTTATTTCCGCGGTGAATGATAAATTGCTCAAAACATTGATTACTACGCCCTAGGGTGGTAAGCACTTACCAACTGACCTACCGGTAATCACTTATTTCCGTGGTGAATGATAGTTTCGTGTTTGTATATTCACAAATCTTTTGCACAAACATGCTTTTTCTTTTTTAGTCAACCTCCGCAAGTGCCTTTTATTTATTCCTGCCTTTCTTATTATAAATTAGTAAAGTAAATATAAAACTATAATACAAAATATGTTTAAAACTACCTTCTTAAATTATTGCTATTATTATTTATTGTACGATTAAATCACGTTGGGGTGGGGCATTCAAAATATGGATTCAAATCAGAAAAATTATTTCTCAGTTACAATAACGGTTTTGTGTCGAAATTTTGTATGCCAAACGATTGACTCTTTCAACAGCTCCAAGTCACATGCAACTCACAACTCACGCAAAATGAATCATTAAAAATTATGCTCTCCAAATCCATCGGAAAGTGGATCGGCTGGGTAAAGGGGAGAAGTGTTAAACTGGATATCTACTATCTATACTACAAAGTTATTCATAATCGTTTTGCTCGTTAAAATGTACCTACGAGCGCGCTGTACCGACACACACACACAAACTTATAAAAATAATAATTGAACAGAAACATAAAATTAAGAGCATACCGCTAAGCAGCACTGCGCATGTGCGCATGCATACGAGTACAAATAAAAACCCGCTTACTATCGCTTACCTACTCGCAAATAACAATTATTGTTGTACCTAGACCTACTCCTCATCCTTTCGACGATGATGACGATGAAGGTGACGGCGGCGGCGACGACGCCGACGACGCTGCGTCGAATGGAAATGATACAGAACTAGTTATGTGGATACTCTGTTGGATGGTAATCCTGTAATTAACTAGAGTGACACCGAACACAGATTTATTCGTTCGAACAAGGCGCGCAAAATAATGGAAAAAAAAAATGAAAGAACTGAACACCCGAGTTCATAAGCCAGCTCTCCAATATTGGTGAACTACTTTATAATGTGTGTTTGCTTCTGACTAGGACGTTGGACGTGTAATGAATTCCATAATAACATGCAGGCGAGACCACAAACGTTGGTAAATGTATTTGGCCCGAACCACACTTAATCTACAAAAAAAAAAAAAAAAAAAACTGTTCATCAGATGAATATCTCCACAATAATACCTTTGCACGAGTATGTGTTATCATAAGTCTTTCACATATCGGTTTCATTCCGCAATTAATTATTTTAATTAGCTATGCATTCACGCATGCGAAACGCACATTAGCTGCAATAATAACATATGTAGTCGTACCTCTTCTGTGGCAAACAAAACTATTGCAATTGCAGGAAGAAAATTCGTCCTGCCCGAGGCAATCCACACAAATGTGGCGTTGGTAATTTAGCAGTTGGCCATATGACTCAACATTCAGGATAAGACATTTTGAATAGCAATTATAGACCGGGCATAGACAGCACACGCCACTACCTGCCTGAAAATATGCGGCCTCCATGTGGTAGTTTCTTTGTGTTCGATCATGGTTAACACACTCTTAAGGCCAGCAAAATGACAGCAACGGCAGCAAGTTGGCCAATAACTCGGAAATGAAAAATTTCTCCACAAGATGAATAATTAGCGAACAAAATAAATTGAGTTCATATGGTCGTCCACTTCCTACAGCAAGTTTTGTTAACTTGGTCTGGTAAGTGGCCACGTCAAATGATCATTTCTGTTGATTTCTTGTGTATCGCATAATTTCTTGTTTTCATTTTTTTCCTTTATACTGGCTTTCTTAGGAAACAGTGGTAGGATGCAAGAGAGACTATACCGAATATTAAATGAACTTAGATGAATGGAAAGGAAACCTAGAGTGTGGCATACTGTGACATATTTGGCGGTTTGGACACAGTGTTGCCAGTTCGTGGGGAACTCGCCTTTTCGTGGGGGATTTCAGTCCAAAATTTGATGAAAGTGGAAAAGGGGGATCAACCCCCTTCTAGAACGAAATGTGGGGAAAGTAAAAATAGAATGTCAATAACTCTTAATTGAGTAACAAAACAATAACAAAATAGAATAACATGTTAATAGCAATGTGTAAACGTAACTCGCACGCATGTCTTCCTCATGCGCAGATAGTAGTTCTTATACTCCTACGCCTGATTGAAAAATGAGCCATATATGAACATGAGTTCATTTCAAATGCTCTGATTAAATTTGAACGTCTGTTTTTTAAAATATTAAAACGCTCCCAAAAAACAGGAAAACCTAGCGCACCTAGCGCGCGGAAACAATTTGTAGTTTTTGTAAATATAATAGAGCGCTGTAAACTTTAGCACAAGGAATTTCTTTGGGTAAATATATGAAAACTGTCAAATCTTTCAAATAACATAAATTTTGGATGCGAACGGACCTATTGTTTTTTGAAAAATGATTGTGGGGAATCCATGGGAATCCCACCATAAAAAAAGGGGAAAAAGGGGAATTTTAAGTTCTGTGATGGGGAATTTCACTTTAAGTGGCTGGCAGCACTGGTTTGGAGTCTATTTTGATTAGAGAAAAATATCGGTACAATCGAGAAAATGTTGGTGGATTTAAACTAATCAAAGATAATATAGTTATATACAGGGTGGCATGTACTTGGTGTATTTTAAGGGTTGATTCTGTGTTGTATTATATATTTTCAATATCAACCTAGATACTGCGGATTTAAGGGGAGCCTGCAACTTCATTTCCCTATGACCCATAATCCTCTCGATATCATTAAGGATCAGATATGAATGGCAAAGTTTTCGACAAAGTTATTTGCTAGATATTTTGGAGGATATTCCATTGGAAAAGTGAGCTTTGATAGTTCTCCAACAGGGGGGTGCCCCAGCCCATTATGGTCGGGAGGTAAGGCATTGACTGGACGAAAGATATAGCATTCCATAGATGTGCGATATCTTGTTAAAAAGTTGCTCATTACACCCTGTAGGGTTACAGCGGGAATTGCTTAAATTATTGTTTGAATGGTTTGCTTTTAATCATTCAAAATTGGCGGGTTTATGTAGTTTTGTGATATTCCTGTTTGCAATAACCACCCAAAAAAAGGCAGGTTCATGTATGTAAGCTAGGAGACCTTGGCGGCCAACGGAATGTGGAGTTTCTAGAAATCTGCTTAATTGGTAATTTAAACGGTTATATGTGAAGTTGCACCATCCTGCTGAAACCACACAGAGTTGAAAGAGATTCTCTTTCGGCGTAGTTGTGCGAGGACAAACTCCTTCAATGTTATTCAGGTTGAAATGTAAGGATTAGTTTTTATGGCAGCAGCCGTGTATTGTGTCATATCTGAAGGATTTTGGTGATAAGGCCTTTTTGTGACTGTCCCACGCTCGGCAAAAGAGTTAAGTAGCCTCATCACAGTTCATCTGCTCGGAGAAATGTCGCCAAAAGTCCGCCCTGACTCTCTTTCTATTAAAATAACAGACTCCAAAGCATGATAGCGGCTCACTGCCCAGATCCTCGTGTCATAGTCCCAATCGTTCATTTTTGTGAAATCTAAATGCCAATCTGTCGACACTTTTCTGTATCTCATACCACACGATCTGCATACAATGCACCTGGTAAGTTACAAGTTAACTTTATTGAGACATATAAAATCAATATACATTGTAATTCATTATTAATACTGGTCGACTTATAACCCAACCTAACCTGATTGAACCGATTGATAACACAGGATAAAAATGCGTTTTCTTTTCGTCGCACGTTTCATCAGCCACTATATATTCTACTTAAACTCATAACATAAAGGTTTATTTTGCATTGTATAATTATTTTATTATAAAACATTCGAGTTAAATCAGGTGGGCAAACTATATAAAACTGAATAACTGGTAGTAATAAAATAAAATCAAACGAATATTTGCTTGTTCAACACACTATAGCGGGGCTTACTTCTCTCAAAGACCTAAAGAGTTAAGTTGGTGCCCCTTGTTGTTGTTGTTAGTGGTATTCGCATTATAAAAATGAAATAAATGATAATGATAATTACTAATGACCACATACGGCGGTTATGCTTACATTTTTACATCCCACCATTCCGTTCTTTCGTCCTTCATTTGTCCTGGTTTTTCTTTTTCATTTTCTTTTATAATTTGTCCAAGAATTAATAATTCTCTTGCGATCATTTCACGTGACCAGCAACACCACCGCTGGCGCTGGCTGCCTCTCCTTACTCCTTATTCCAAGCAATGTACCATCGCGATGTCGTTTGGGGCTCATTAATATAAATCGTGATTATGAGCAAGTCGTGCCGTGGGCCTTTTCTACGGATGAACATACATACACACGTACAACACAGTTTTGTTTTGGTTTTAATAATAATTGCTGGACGTGTGTTATGTTGTCATGTTGGTGTGTTCATTCGGCGATTGGGTCCCCTCGCTAGCGCTCCGCACTGCGCTGTGTTGCTTGCTCCATTTGCCTATTCGACTTTTATGCAATTGCATGTGAATCAGTTAGTGCTAGATGAACGCCCCGAGGGCAGCCGTTTTTTAGGTGTGCGTTTTGTAAGTGATTGGGTGGTTATACAGATCATGCACATTAGCTCAAATCGAAAATGCTTGGTAATTTAATGTCGAAAGATTAGAAAATAATTTCAAACAGGGTGTCACTGAATCGAAATTAAACAAAAAAAAAAAAATTAAAAGTTTTAGCACAGACAATAACTGCACGATAACAGTGCGGTTAAATTTCTTCAACATAACGTGGCGTTTTTAATAAGTCGTTTAATGGAACCTTATATCGCTACAACTATTTCTAGTATAAAGAGACAGTGTATAGTTAGGTAGGAAAAGTAAAAAGCGCCACCTAAAGAAAGAAAGAAAAAGGATGATGTTGAGGAAGACTTGTCTTTCTTACCGAACTTATTTATGATGGCGGGAAGTTGAAATAGAACCTCAGCCTTCTTGTGTTAAGCTGGTGTATAATTTGGCATTCGAAAACTTGTGTAATTATTCTACTCCAGAGCTGCACTCGTCTCATAGATGTGCCTCATTTTCAGGGCTCTAATTCTGTTGGTTGTGACGTTACCCTCTGACATCAACGTTTACAGCCCATTCTGTGGTATATGTTGTATGTGTGTCTGCGCTGCCACTCCCCAAGCTATTATGCCACACTGAAGCCTGGATCCTGTAAGTACATACATGGGTATGGTGCAGTCGTTGCTTTTTTATTTTTGACGGGCCGGCCGGGTCAAACAGTGACACAGAAGAATACAGAAAACAGAATGGAAAATAGATGGCCGAGTTAACTTCCCTACGGGACTTCGTATTGTACCCTATGAGGGACAACATCGGACTTTCACTAAGAAGCCGGTTGGTGCTTTAGCTCTTGAAACCATAATTGGTATTTGCTGATATCCTGTCCCATTTGACTAATACTAGCCTCCCCTTATATTTCGGCCCAAAAACTGCCTCTTTAAGCTTGTCTGGAACCGTTGAAGTTTTCAAGCTGAGATTATTGAACTTTATTATTAAAGGAGCAAATTGATTGGTTTTATGTCTGATTCCTATTGTGTGTGTAGAGAAGGTAGTGTTCAAATTCATCATATGGAGTTGAGGAACTTAATAAGGTTACAGAATTTTATGGCAGAAAGTTCTGAAACAGCATTAAGGAAATAGTTACCTAGTGTACGCTGCCTGGCTGTAGCTAATATACCGGGCATTCACACACAAAATCTTAAAGATTTTCCGCCACATTTGGATTCTTACAACTAGGGATATCCAAGTGTAAGTGCCGATTACCCAGTGAGCTGTACTAAATGCTGGCGGTCTCAGCTCTTGATCTGTTGATCAGATCATGTAATCTATTTTCGCAGTAAGTGTGCCATCCTGGATATGGCACAGTTATTGAGGTTCCTCAACCTGTAGTTGACATCAATTAGAAAGTGTTGGAAGATTTTACCCTTGATGAGTCCTAAGGGGGGGTGTACTTCCACCGCAAAGGAGTCAACAAGGGCAAACGTGGTGTCTGGCCAGCTCATCGGCTCTTTCATTTCCCTCTATGTTGCTATGGCCAAGAATCCAGAGAAAAATGATCTTAAGCCAATTGCTGGCACGGGTTAGTTCATTCTTGCTTATTCTACCAATTAACAGGAAGCCGTGGTTGGGTGAAGGGCCTTAAGGGCGGACTCACTATCCACCAAAATTGCTACCTCCTTCAAGGTTGTAGAGCTGGGACTAAGTTCCTTGATAGCTAGTACTTCCTATTTGAAGATACTACATACTAGAACAGTCTGGGAGGCGAAGGGATTTAGCAATTCTTGTTTCAGCTGAAAGGGTAGCCGATCCGACACCGCAGTCCATTTTGATTCTATCGGTGAAGATCGTTATATGCTGTTCTGATGTTATAATTTTTTTTTTTCCGGTTTGGATGTAAGACTTGAATAAACGCCTCACATACCTAAGTCCTGAAATATTTCTCCAGCAGGAACATTGAAATGTTGTTGTTATTAAGGCTGAGATTGTTGTCCAGTTAATGGCACAGGGCGAGTTCTTTCGAAGCCTTGAGTTGGTTCCTTTAAACAAATTGTTCGTCAAAATCTCTGTTTTAGAGTGCCACTTCCGCTACGACTCCATGGATGGCTAAAGTTTTTATTAGATAATACTTGCCACTCCACTTGGCAGAAACTAATTCCGCTGTCACTCTGAACTCTACGCCTGAGTCTGAGCCTTCAAATCCCATCTCACAGAAAAACTTCAATTTAATGGTTCTCTATCGACATCTCTTTACAAATCTGTGCATTTGTGCACATTTGTTTGTACCCGCACGTATCTGGTTCAAATAAATTGAAACCAGTTCGTTGCTAATTTATCATTTGATTATTATCATTGTATGCGATTGTGCGATTTTCCACGCAGTTTATCCATCGAACATAATATTGGTATTGCTACACACTCGTGTATATAGGTACATATGTATCTAATCGCCTTAAGCAAGCTGATTTCTACCAAGCGATTTAAAAGTAAAACGAAAAGTTCCAATAAATTCCACTCTCATCATCAGTGCGGCTAAATTAAATTTCCATTCACTTCGTATCCGTAAGCCTGTGCCTTGTCTGAGCCTGTGTGTGCCATAAGAACTATCAAAGAAGTGTAATTAAATCCTCCTCTGCAGCACCGTTCGAGCCGCCTGACTGTGCCCCGCGACCAACAACAATTTTCGCCCGAGAATAATTAGTTGAAGGCAATGCATTATTTTAAATTAATACTTAAACATATGTTGATACACATTGTACCAAAGCAGCAGCAGTTAAATGCATGCAGGCAAACACACAGGCGCACGGTCTTTCATATTCGCTGTCTTCGTCGATAGTCGTCGTCGTTTTAGTCATCATCATCGTCGAATGTGTGTTTTTTAATTGCACGTCCATTTCGTTTCGTTTCTTCTGTCGCCCCGGAAAATTTATGAGGGTTCGAAATTTTCTACACCATAATTTGTACATACCTACCACCAACTTGCAAAAAAATAAATAGCAAATAAAAAAAAATAAAAATTGCCGCTGCTATACAGGATGACACAAAAGTTTCGTTTTTTTTTATGTAAACATACTACATTCATACGTCATACCTATACATAGGTATTTTTGTTATGTAGATGTAAATTATAACGACAATATTTAATTATTAGGGTTCCGTACACCAAAAAGTAAACTGAACCAATATAATATAACTCTTGTCTGTCAACTGTCACAGACTCACAGGTTTTCATCTAAGAAACCTTTAAATATAGAAATTAGGCATGGTTATATATCAAAAATTCGCCAACATTAGCCTAATATGCGCTCACGCCCCCACAGAAGAAAAAGACGACGCTACCAAAGATAGTTTCTACGAGCTCCTCGACAAAACCTACGAGCAATGCCCTAAGCATGACGTTAAAATCGTGTTGGGCGATTTTAACGCCAAGCTAGGAAGAGAGGACATCTTTGGTAGGACGGTTGGAAGGCACAGCCTACACGACACCACGTCCGAAAACGGACTAAGGCTAATTGACTTTGCTGCGGGGCGAAGTGTCAGTATAGCAAGCACTCGGTTTCCTCATCTCAATATCCATAAGGGGAAATGGCGGTCTCCGGATCCACTAACCATCAACCAAATCGACCACATTGCGATCGACACCCGACACGCCTCCAGTATCCTGGATGTCCGAACCTTCCGGACGGCCAACATTGGCTCGGACCGCCACCTTGTTGTAGCCAAGGTACGAATGCGGATATCCACAAAGCCACAACAACGAAATACTGTGAGAAAGTATAATGTCGAAAAGCAATAATCGCAAGACACCGCCAGAGCCTACAGAGAACGCATATCCCGATCTCTCGCTACGAGTCCTACCGCAGCAACAGCTAGTACAGAAGACCAGTGCCAACACTGCCAGCAAGCCATCATAAGTGCCGCGAATGATGTGCTGGGTTTCACACGACCACCTCCACGAAACCCCTGGTTCGATGAAGAGTGCAGACTAGCTAACGCGGAAAAACAACAAGCGTATAAAGCGGCGCTGCAGAGAAGGACTAGATCTGCTCGCATGCTCTATGAGCAGAAGAGACGGGAAGAACATCGGCTTCTAAGAAGGAAAAAGAAAGAGCACGAGGATATTGAGAGATGCTACTCCAGGAACAATGTACGGAAGTTTTACCAGAGGGTAAAAAGAATGTGCTAGTAAAACAAATCGCGTACAAAAACCTGTAGAGACGTGGATGCAATTATTGTAGTGGAAACACAGTCGGTGCTGAGAATATGGAAATACTACTTCTGCAGACTGTATAATGGCGATGAAGACCAATACTCCGCTGTAAGGCAGAATGTACCGTTCAATTAAGATGATGATAGCCAAAACTCCCATCCACCTAATCAAAACGAAGTGCCGATAACAATTTCCAAGCTACAAGGCTGCTGGACCTGACGGTCTACCCGCAGAGCTATTTAAAGCGGCTGGAGATGACCTGGTAGTGAGCTGTGAGCATACACCAACTCATCTCCAAGGTTTGGTCAGATGAAAGTATGCCAGATGAATGGAATCTCAGCATCGTCAACAAAAAGGGACACCCAACATCGACGAATTGGACAGAACGTCACAATAGACAGCTACAACTTCGTAGTAAAGGACTTTGTCTACCTCGGCTCTGTCATAACATCAAAACATGACATCTCGTCGGAAATCAAACGAAGGATTACTTTTGCCAACCGCTGTTTCTTTGGGCTAAGAAGGCAATTGAGTAGTTATGTCCTTTCTCGATCGACTAAGGAGACTCTATATAAGATCATCCCAGTCTTGCTATATGGAGCTGAAGCATGGACTTTATCGAAAGCGGATGAAGAGATCCTTGGTCGCTTCGAGAGAAAAATCCTTCGTAAGATATTCGGTCCCGTTTGCGTTTACGGGTTCTGGAGTAGAAGATTCGACCACGAACTGTACGAGCTGTACAGCGACATCAACCTGGTCAAAAAACTGCACATTGGGCGTTTAAGATGGCTAGGACATGTAGAGCGTATGGACATCAACGCTCCGACTCGGAGAATATTCGACTCTTACCCGGAGGGTCAGCGCAGCAGAGGACGACCTCGCCTAAGGTGGCGCATACAAGTAGAACAAGACCTCAGCCAACTTGGCGTGCGCAACTGGAGGCAGCTAGCTAAGGACCCGGCTAGCTGGAAGAGGATGTTGGTTGAGGCCTTGGTTCACCCCGGACTGTAGCGCCACCTAAGTAAAGTATATATCATATTTATCTACATATTTACATGCCGTGCGAAGAAGCTATATAGGGTGGGCCAAATGTTTACTCGGAAAGCGAATTTGATGAAAAATAGGTCATGGGGTATCATTAGAAAGGGCTAGAAGTAAAGAGCGTTGGACTACTACGCACCCTGCCACATCTTTCGATTTCTTTTCTTTTTATCGAATTTCGTAGGCCAGGGTGTTCAGCGTGACGTACCCCGGTTTAACCGGATGGGTAGCTGGTTGGGAGACGGTAACCTAGCGCGATTGACTACTTCGCAACGCTACCCAGCCTGGGTCCAACACTTAAAAGTTTTTTCACGGTACAACCCCAGGTGGTAGGCCAGATAAACTGGTAAATCCACACATTTCGAAGGTCAGTCCCACGGATTCAGGGGGGGGGGGGGGCATTTATTGCTAATCAACAACGACCCTTTTGGAAGAAGTAAAAGGGTAGGGAGATCACCCCCATCTAAAAACTTAGAAAACCCGTTGAAGGCTGAATATAAAAAAGCTTGTAAAGAAAGGGATGGGTTTAAGGAACTTAGCGAGACTCTGCTTACAGAAATAAGCAACTTAAAGCAAGAGATCAAATTACTGAAATAGTAAGTTAACAGCCAAACCAAAGAAAACGTAAAAGTAGAAGTCTATTCACTAGACGAAGAAGAGCTACACAAAGAGACTGAAGGAACTCGCAGCAAGGAGAATATAAGCAAGAAAAGAAAATTGAGCACTTCTCCAAAAGTCTCATCTCCAAAAGAGAGCTGCACTATTACAAAGTACGCTTAAAGAAAATGACAACCCATTAGACTTACAAATTTGTGTTTTATTTTTGTTTTTGTATTATCGTCCCCGGTAGTGTTTTCTCGTCTTGATTGTTAATCCAAAAACTAGAGAAACACAGTCTCGCTTAAAACTAAAATTGAAATTTTTGGGAGAGGTAAATTGTGTGTTATTTTATCAAAAGAGATTTAAAATTTCACAGAGCACTTCGTGCAAAATTATCAAAAATATTGAAAACATAGAGATAAACAAATTTTCGTGGAAAATTTAAACAAAAAAAAAGATAGTTTTGGGGATGTACTGCTCATATCCATCTTATGGAGTTATGGCACCTTATGAGGCTCCAGAGTTCTATGTCGAAAATTTCTAAACGTCTTTGAGGAAGTATCTGCCGAGTGAAAGGCGTATGGCTCTGGCTAGTGCCGGCCATTCACAGAAAAAGTGAAAAAGGCTTGCCTCCGCAGACGCGAGTTGAATGGGATACTTAACCAATGAGTATGGGCTCCGATAACCGCTACTTATTGCTACGATTCTGGCGATTCGTGATCTGTTGATTGGGATCTATAAGGATCTATTTTTGCTGTGAACGGGCCAAATCTTCCTGGAAATGAAACAGTTGTTGGCATTTGTTGCCATTTGGAAAGTGTGTTGGGGGATTCTACCCTTCGCAAGTCCTAGAGGATGGTGAACTTCCTTCGCAACGGAGATGTCAGAGGCTGAACCACGTCTAGCTAATATGTCGGCAAAACTATGGGAAAATGGTTGCAAATGATACGAAAATAACAGATCCGATCCGAGCCCAAGAGTTCGCCGTACAGTTGGATATCCTGAACTTCCAAGCCCATTTGGGCTGCCTATTTGTGTTTTTTTATAAATAAATTTATTGATGTTAAAAAGAGTAAGCTTTTCTTTTTCTATTATTTTCGGATCGGTTATAAGAAATATTTTTTTTATATCCGTTGTTTTTATATAAGGAACTTTTTTTCTTATATCCGAAAGAAAAAAAAAGACAAAGACCTCCGCTGCACGGAAGTGCATAAGGAACAGTACTAAAAAAAATCAAAAGTCACTTAGTTAAGGAGGTAATCTGTGTTTTGTGATTAACTCTAAAATAAATATCATGACCGGCAGTTCCTGACTATTCGTTACATTATCAGGACCACTGGAGTCCTAAGTATGGCTAGAACTTCTGCCTGAAAGAGGCTGAAGGCATCCGGGAGTCTTAAGGATACTTTCAGCTCTGTGTTCATGCAAAATATACCAGTCCCCGTTTCTTTAACAGTTTTAGATCCGTCCGTGAAGACTGCAGTGTCTGTATGTCGAGTTACTTTTATTCGTCCACTCATCCCGTACAGGGTTTTGTTGGCTTTGCCATAACCGGGTAAAAATAGAAAAGAAACAAAAAACAACAACAAAACCAAAGGCAACACCTGTCTTTCTGTCATCACGATTGAAAAATAGAACAAAAAGAAACAAAAAAAAAAAAAAAGTGCCCCCGCCAGGAGACGAACCGGGAACCTATGAGGCTGCGGCCGCGCAGTGAGCGACTGAGCGACGAGTACTGAGCGATGCAAAAAAATTAAAACATATGAAACCAACGTCAAATTAAAACAGAATTGAATGTAGAGCGACGTCGCTCCGTCGCTCATCGCTCAGTCGCTCACTGCGTGGCCTCAGCCTGAGATGAGAAGCCAACATACCATACACTGAGCTACTGCCCATCTTAACCCTTAAATGCCCAACGACACCGATTTGTTTGGAAAAAATATATTATATGTTAAATGAAACATAAATATTGAATCAGGTGCTGAAAAAAAATAAAAAATTTTTTTTATCAAGTTATTGATAAAAAACCGGTTGAATCTTTAAAGATACACTGGGCATTAACCCCTCAAACACGTTCTGAAAATGATTTATTATGAATACATTATATCATTTCACATAATATAATTACATCCGCATGATTTTTTTTTATCAATTTAGTGCTACGAATTCATAAGATATTTGATAAAAAAAAAACTCAATTTTTTTAAGTTTTGTTAAAAATCCTTGCAGCCAGTAATTGTTTAAATAATAATTGCAATTTGATAGTTAAGAAACTGAGTATTTTATTGAAGGTAGAATTTGAGTCAATAAACCCAAAAATATAAACTTCGAAGCTTAAAAGCTAATATTAACGAAGATATCATGTTTTGAATGGTTGTATCTTTAAAGATACACTGGGCATTTAAGGGTTAAAACATGGGTATAAATTTCTCTGGTAACACTTTTTTAGCGCACATTTTTCAGTACAAACATCAAGCGGTTAGACATATTAATGTCAAAGGATTCCTTAGTTGCTCCAATACAACGAAATTTAGAATTTGTTAATAGCTTGACTCCCGCTTATCGGGTCTAGATTTTGTAATTTTGTCTCTTGGCATCAAAGCAACATATATATTTTTTTTTTTTTTTTTTTCCCGAGGGTAGGTGAAAATCTTCCATAGACACTATGAGAATAGCAAGCGCGTGCTCATAGTGGTGTCAGATTCTTACTGACCAAAAACACCTCCCTTCGATATAAATTTGTTAGATACTGCAACTAAGTTATACTACTTATCAAGCAATTTTTCTATCACGAAATATAAACGTTTGGCAGGTTACTTTCCAATGAAAGATCCTGCATATTCCGCAATTTAGATGCGGTTAATCCTTATCTCGCCAAGTCGAAAGGTTTTGTCCTTTGTAGTCGGCGCAATAAATTGCTCTCATCCAAAATTAGTAGGACTGTATTATTAACATGTCCGATTAGTCGGTTTCTATGTTTTCGCGCGAAGCTTCTAGTTTCAGCTTCGATTGTCGGAATTCCGAGATCCCTGTGGATATCGTCGTTTCTAGCATACCACTGTGCTTGGACAATTTCTCTAAGCACTTTATTTTGAAAGGTCTGTAAAATATTGGCGTTTGTTTTCTTGGTACAACCCCAAAGTTGTATACCGTAGGTTCACACCGGCTTTAGCACTTGCTTGTATAAAAGCAGTTTGTTCTCCGTACTGAGGTGGGAATGTTTCCCGATCAACCAGTACATTTCTCTATGTTTGATTTCTAATTATTTACGTTTCACATGCGAATTCCACTTCAGCTTTGCATCAAGTGTCATTCCCAGGTATTTGGCTTCATTTGCAAAGGGTATTCGGGCCAAATTTATAAAAATTGGCAAGTCATTAATTTTTCTATAAGTGAAATTCACGTGAACAGATTTAGTTCCGTTAAGGGCGATCCGCCAGTCTCTTGTCCATTCAGCTACTTTATTCAATGCGTTTTGCAGTTTGGCAGTCGTTTCCTCGATTGTTTTACCTACTGCTAGGATAGCGGTGTCGTCGGCAAACGTAGCAAGGATAGTGCCATCTTCTTTCGGTATATCATGAGTATATAATAGATAAAGAAGCGGCCCCAGAACGCTTCCTTGCGGTACGCCGGCCGAAATTTCTTTGAGCTCTGAGTATTCATTTCCATTTCTAACACGGAAGAGTCTATTCCCGAGATATGAATCCAGAATCTCGTATAGGTACACCGGGAGTACTTGTCATAATTTGCATTTCCAGCCATCGTGCCACACCTTATGAAAGGCTTGCGAGACGTCAAGAAATACGGTTGAGCATATCTTTTTTTCTTCTAGTGCTTTTTCGATTACGTTAGTAATTCTATGCGCCTGGTCAATCGTCGAATGCTTACATCTGAACCCAAACTGGTGGTCAGGGATTAGATTATTTTCTTCTATAACCGGTTGAAGACGCCTTAGTAATATCCTCTCGAAAATTTTGGATATGACTGGAAGAAGCGAGATTGGTCTGTATGATTTTACTTCATATGACGGTTTTCCTGGTTTTAAAACCATTATGACTTCCGCAACTTTCCATTGGCTCGGCACGTGTTTTAATATGAGTGCAGCATTTCTAATATGGAGAAGCTTAATAAATGCTCTTCTAGGTAAGGCTTTGAGAATTTCTCCGGTAATCAAATCATAACCAGGAGCTTTCTTAGGTTTTAGTTTCGCGATCTCACGTTCGAGTTCTCTAAGCGTCGCAGATCTGCGCGTTAAATCGTCAGATGGTGGAACTACCATCCTTGTGAGGTTGATGTTGTCATGAACCACTTGACCATCGTTCGGTTTAAAGGTTTCTTCCAAATGGGCGGCAAAAATATCCGCTTTTTCTTTATCTTCCCTTGCCCATTCATTTTGATTTATTTTAAGTGGCGGCGCGGGGATTTTGGGCCTTTTGGTGCCTTTTACGGCTTTCCAAAGGGAATAATTGGAATCTTTTTTCGCTGTTAAACTTTCAAGGTAAGAGCCTATCGCACGATTTTTAAAATCCTTAATGCTATTCTTTAACAAATTGCAGAGACGATTCAGATGGGTTTTATGCTGTGGAGCACGACTTTGTTGCCATCTTTTACGCGCTTTTCTTTTTTCCCTAATTAATTCCTTTATTTCAGCAGGATATCGTAGACCGTATTTGTCTGGCGTTTTTCTTGGATTATGCGTATTATTCCAAGAGGCGAGCTGTACTATCTCAACGAAGCGATCGACTTCAACCTCAAGTTCATAGGGTGTCGTAAGCGGTACGCTCAGTTCAATATTTACTTCGATTTCGTTCCTAAAGCCTTCCCAGTTAGTTGTTCTGCCGGTTAATTTCGCTGGCTCTCGGTTAAATAATAGTTTTTCGCTCAATGTCAAAATAACTGGGGAATGATCAGATGACAGATCAAAGCTTTCTTCAACTTTTATGTGGTTGTTACATATTCCTTTCACCACGAAGAAATCGATCAGGTCAGGTATTTTCAAAGTATCAGCTGGCCAGTAAGTCGGTTTGCCCGTCGAATGGAAATCACAACTGTACTCCATACCTGCCCCATAGAGCATTCTACCTTTTTGCGAGATGTATCTAGAGCCCCAGAACGTATGTTTCGCGTTAAAATCGCCGCCAATAATGAAATTAGGTTTCAGCGATTTAAATAAGTTAGTAAAATCACTTTTTTCAAGCGCGGAACGCGCTGGACAGTAGATAGATGAGATTTTAATAGTACGCTGACTATTTTTAACTCGAATTGTGCACAGTTGCAGAGTTTCAAGCTCTATCTTTAGGTCTTCGCATTGTTCAATGCAGTCTTTAATAAACAAGGAAGATCCGCCTCTTGCTTTTCCCGAAGGGTGACAAGCGTGGTAATCAGTATAGCCTTTTATTTTTAAATGCGATTCCTTTTTCACGTGAGTTTCAGAAATCAAGCAAATGTCAATATTTTTTTCTCGCATGAATATTTCCAATTCGTCAAGTTTTTGCAAAAGTCCGTTTGCATTCCAAGTACATATTTTTAACATTCTTTTTTCATTCATATTCTAGGTGAAGTACGCGTTTTCCGTGAATAACTCTCGAGCTTAACCAACCTATCGAGAATAATTTTATTTATTTTGCTTTGCTCTTCAAGTTTCGCGAGAATAATTGAGAAAACTTGAGAAGCAGGGTCCGTCGGGATTTCGATGTTTTTTGATTTTTCGGATGCTGCAGCCTGGGCGTACCGGTGGTTTTTGTTTGCCTACGTTCGCCTGACCGATCTTACTATTTGCATTAGTTAGCGGTCACATATATATGTATATTGTGAATATGAGTCATTTTGGTCAATAAATATAGAATTTGCTTATAACTTGACTCCAGCGCCACCTATCGAATTGTTCACCTCATTCGGACTATGACAGACATTTAAGAACAAAAATTCACATGTATTTCTAGCATATGCAGACATAGATTTGGGTAATTTTTCGCCTTGATTTCCATCGTTTGTTGTTGGAAAAGTGATCTTTATTTTCGCCTTTCGTCGTTGTATGGTTGTGCCCATTATGGTCCGTTTTCTGATAAATGATGCTGATTATGGAATGAGCAAGCAAAAATAATGCAGTTATCGTATCTGGGGGGTTTATAGTACCTACTCTTACGTCGTGCCTATCTACCTACATATATCTTCATGTGTGTATATTAGGTAGATGAAATTCTTGAAAATGGCATCTACCTACGAACATGCCCTATGACACTACAGCCTTAGCTATAGGCATTTACTCGTATAAACACATATATACACTTCTGTGCATTTTAATTATTTACGTATATAATAGGCTCGAACAAAAGTCACATCATGATCACCTTATTCGTTGGTCTTACACCTGCACCTGAACTATAAGTAACAGGCCTGTATGTAGGCCTGTCTGGAATCGTTTCTCATATATTCTCTGCATGGCTCATGTGGGCTGAAAGCACTAAAACACGTAGAGCAAAATATACGAGTACAACTGAATTATTTGGGATTATTTGGTCCAGACACAGGCATGGGCTGAGTGTTAATATGGAACTCTCAGATGCATATAGGAAATCCTTAAGTCTCTTCCATATCCTTCAGCCCGATGCAAAACTCAGTGCGTATTCTGACACTCACCCTTCTTTCTCATTTTACATAATTTCATGCAGTTGCTGTCCCAGATATTTTTGGTGAAACGATGACGACGACGATGACGATGATATCAGATACCCGTTGGTTGTCCTTGCTGCGTGTAGGTAGTGATATTGCAACCTACCCCCCATATGTACCAAGAATCATTTTATCCCACTGATGCAGCCCATGATTAACAGCCGTAGTACATTTACATATTGTCCTCTCTCATACCCGTACCATTGGCAAGTTCTTATTTCATTTATTTTTGGGAAAACGCTCGAAGGGACGCATACGTCTTCCATCCACCACGACCCCCGTGCGTCTGGGCGAACAACAGTTCGATGGTGAATTATATTGTGTAAGAAGACGCAAAGTTAGAAAGAGCTAACCCCCTGCAATTCCGAGCTCCGGCCATTGCAGCAGGGTGTGCAAATTGCACAAAAATGTTTGTGTCTCTGCGTTCGAAAAGGGTTACGGGTGAGTCCTTAAGGGGTGAGTTGTTTCAATGTTATGCAAATTAGAGTTAATACAGACGTCCGAATTGCAAATTAAATTGCATATTCGGTATTAAGAACACCAATACATAGAGAGTTATTGGAATATACTACTTAGACTTACATACAATACATGTACACGTATCCTTAGACGTTTTGTACAGAACAGTTCAGATGGACATTGTGCCCCTTGTATCACCCCCTAATCCCGCAATTTGCGGAGTTCATTCGTTTAAAGTAATTTGTTGTTGGTCCACCTCCAGAAGAGACTTTCAGTTAGTTGTAGAGATCTTGAACTTTTCTCTTTTAAACCTCGGCCCGTATACGAGTGGATGGGTGTTGGAGCTGGAGGCTACATAATAATGCGCACGCACTTGTCTTTGTTGGACGGTATTTGGAGAATACTATATTTTTTAAAGTCCTGCGCTTAGAACTATAATTGCGTTATGTTTGCTCGCAGGAAGCGTAGATATAGAAATTCATTAAAGCAGTCGTAAAGTTCCATGGTTCTTAAGACATCAGGATTCTATCGTCAAAGGCGTTTTTTTCTACGCTGTTGTCTTACTTCGTCCAGCGATTTTTAGCAGCTCGAGATCTTGAATGCTAATAAATGCCTAATGCCCCAATAACCTTTCACAAGCCTTCGTTTCCGATGCAAATCTAGACGAACCATCAGCTTTTTATGAACTGTCATTTGAATCACCAGTTAGAAGAAGGGAGTAAGTCCATCTGACATAACTTTTGGAAAATCGCAAAAAAATTAATAACTTCTTCATACAACTGTCTTGAGATTTTTTTTCTAAAGAAGAAATAAAGGACACTATGAATCGAGTTTTTATTACTTTCTTCGACCTAAGAGGTGCGTCTACGTCTACAGATGACATTTGCATCAAAATGTCATTTTCTACATATGACATTTGCATCAAAATGTCATTTTGGGAAATTTTGTGATTTACTCCCTTCTTCCAACTGGTGATTCATTTAAGAATTTAATTTTATTTTAATTATACAGAGTAGACCATTAATATAATATAATGGGCACTTTTATTGTAGGTACCTACACTGTGACAAATTTAACCCAAGGACAAAATAACCCTTTTTCTAAACTTCAGGACTCTTCAGGGTTCCATTTTCCATAGCTTTTCTGATCTCAGACATGCTCTATGCATATTCAATACTCTGCCTCTTTCCATAGGAGGGCATTCACAATCACCGAGTATGTGTTCCGTTGCCCATAAGGCAACCAATTAAGATCCCTCTAGGGGTCCTAGAGGTCTTCTTTGTTGAGCTCAATTAGATTTTTGTCTTTGCTATGGCCTGGGCTTATAAATTTCTATCTGGTCTCTGGCATTTGGGTAAGGTCCCCTATTCAGCAAGATTGCCATCTTTGCATTTTTCAGTGTGTGTAACTCAAGGAATGGCTCAGGACTAGTGAGGGGTCGGGGTGCGCCTGTTTTTGCTAGACAATCTGCGTGAACTGATATCGAGCCAACGGTGACTATATTGACTAAAGCCCCTTATTCCCAGAACAAAAATCATTGCGAGCAAAATAATCGTAGCGTAAAATGTCAAAATTCTCCCACCTTCACTGCGAGAAACCATTCATTCTCGCAACGATTTATTTGTCGAAGCGATTTTTGATAGTGTTTTCAATGAAGGAGGAAAATGTAAAAAGAAAAAAATTCAAATTTGTTGTTCAAAATAATTTTAATTCAATATGAGTGATAGAGGAAAATAACACGAAAAATTCGAATTCGACTTCTTCTACTTCATCGTTCAATTCTATGGACAAAGCAATGAGATTGATTTCCATCTGTTTTTTAATTAATTCTTTAAACATTTTGCTCTTGAGACAATTTATTTCCTCTCCTAGAAATTACTTTTGTACATATATGTATGTATGTTAATTGTTGAAATGCCAAAACTCGTACGTCAAAAATCTCGTTGCGAAATTTGAAATTCTAGGAATTTACCCCCAAAATCCCGCACCACAAGCTACGATTTTCGGTTCGCAACGATTTTTGCTCAAGGAATAAGGGGCTTTAAGGACTTACCCTTTTATGCCCGAAATAATTTGGATGGTGTTAGGACATTAAGTTGTTGGTCGAGCCTTAGATATGAACTGATATCAACTTTAAGGCGCTACGTATTCTGGTTTGACCGCTAGTGGGTGTTGACTCTAATAAATAATTATGTTACTGAGCTCAAACTAAAAGTTTTTTTTTAACTTTTATTTTCTCATCTTATTGTCTGAAATATTTTAAAAAATAATATTAATTTGTTATTAAAAATTTACTTTGTTTTGAGTCTGTTTTTCAATTTTTTTCACAATCACTTTTTGCAAATTTTTTTACTTCTATTTTTTTTGTAGTTACAACGAAAAATAGTTAGAATCTAATGCTAATGTCATGAAATCATATTTTATAATGTGCTCACAATATATCAAACTGTCATGTGAAAAAAGCAGTAAGCAAAAAAATAAAAAATTAAGGGACTTAGAAGCTAAAACGTCAATGTTGCCTATATGCAACAGTGGGCATGAAATAAAAAAAACTACTCATCGTATAGAAATTTTTTGACTCAAATAAATGAGAAAAAAAAGTTAGTTAGTCCCAATCCACACGTTGACTCATGAGTCGCGACTCACATGAGTACGAAAGAGAAGAACGATGAGATAGAAAACAAGCTGCCCGGTGAGTCGCGGGCAGAATTTTCCGAGACTCTTTTTGACGTTTCTCTTTTTCTTTTTCGTTATTTTGTTATTTCCCTTAATTTCTTTTCGTTGCGCGTAGAGCGCAATTGTCTTGAAAATTATGAAAGAATTTAATTTGACGAACAAAAATTGATGTTTTAAATAATTATTCATATATGAAATACATCCAAATTTGTATAACACCTAGTACATAGCCTCCATAGAAACTATTTTAGGAAAATTACGAAATGTAAGCAATATATCTTCATAGAAACTAATAAATACAGAGCTGTAACCATTTCAAAACCGAAAGAAAAAATAAAAGTGAACTGTCAAATTACGAAAACAGAAATTATAAAAGAGTCGTTACTCAAAAGTCAACGTGTGGATGCAAGCAGTGTCGTAGCTAGGGTCATGAGCGCCCCTGGCAAGATTTGAATTTTGCGCCCCCAAGACTTATTTTTTAGCAAAAGAAACAACACAATAACTTTGAAAGTGTAATTTAAATTATGTATTCATATAAGCATAAAAATATCCTACTTACTACTATGTAGGAAACAATACAATACGAGTTCGTTCATTTATGCATTTTAAAATCTTGTAAAGCTTACTTTTCACGCTTGAGGCCAATTTATCAATAATATGGTCTTTCAATCGCTAAACACAACTATACATATCATATAGTTGGCTTCCAAATCATCTTTCTATTTAAATGCTAGACCAGCAGCGTCTTCAGTGGAGCTTAAGATTTCCTATTAGGAAACCAAAATCAGAAGCTACGGCAGCTAAACTTTGAAATCTCCGTCCCATTTGCTGAATAAGTGTGTCTATGTCTAGTGCAGCGTTTCCCAAAAGGTGGTCCGCGGAACTCTGAGGTCGAAAACAGTCATAAGTCTTCTACACACGGAAGTGAGATAGCATTCCAGAGGAAAAGTTTTATCCAGGTTGTTTGAATTGCGCAACGAACTTAAGATATTATTCGCCGAACAGCCCACTTCTGCATCCGTTAGTACGCTTGTTGAACTATTGTACGACGAATGAAATTGGCTTATTTGGCCGATATTTTCCATAACCACGTTTACAGTAAGAGATAAAATACATATCCTCACTTAAAAACAGACTTGGTTTTTGGATCGAATGCGTTGAAAAGTTAGATACTCTTTTAAGTGGCTTTGTGGAATTCTGAACCTCTGGTCTAGTAAAGCTGAATTTTAAACGTTTGAAGCCCTTAGCCCTTTCGTCGAACATTTTTTAACATTTCGTTTCGCTTTTCAAAAAATTACGGTTCTATCAACAGCTCGTTTATACGATTTTTTGCTAAATCAATACACAGCTCTATTTGATTTTTTCTGAAATCATTCAAAAAATCCACAAGGCAAGTGATAATGAGGCCTGTTCTCATACCTATCCAAAACTGTTAAAACTACGAAATTCTACCGAAATCAGTCAAACCCTGTTCCCGTACGAAGATTTTTCGTATTTCGTTACAGAAGAGAGATCTAACAGGAGAGTAAGAAATTTCCACATGTTGCAAATTTTAGCCGTATGTCTTATGTCTACAACATCTCTAGAATATTGTCCTAAATTTTCAAGTCGATCGGAGTGATAGTTTCAGAGATAGGGCCTTGGGAAGTTGCGCACTCAACGCCAGTTGGGCTCAGTTTTATTGCCACTCAAAATTTAAAACGCGTTTTTCCCGAAACTGTGTTTTCAAAGTCGGTTGAATCCAATTTTTTATTTCTTCCTTCGTCCAAGTTCTAGTTTAAGGTATTAACTAAAATACGTATCTTTTTTTTTACTTCAGTTGATCCTGTCATGAGTTCTGCTGTCAACGCGCAAGCACCTTTTTTCCGAGCGGTCATCGGAAATGGCGTCGCAATGGCAGAGCTTTAAATATTTTTCTACAAACATTTCAGAAACTCTATGTCAAATGTGTATATTTAAGGCCAATAATAGATTGATTGAAATATTTTATTTTTTATATAATTTTTTTTTTTAAAAATAAGCCGATTTTTACCCGAGGTAACCCATGTAACCCCTTACGTAAGGAAGGGGCGCCATTTCTAATCTGTGGGGGCGCCTATTATAATCAAGTTGACGTTTTTTTTTATGTGTAGCATAATGTTTTAATTTTGTGTGCTTGTGGCTCTGTAAAGTGCGCCCCGCTGAGGGCTGCGCCCCTGGCAGCCGCCCCCCTGGTCAGCCCCTAGCTACGAAGCTGGATGCAAGCGCCTCACCGAATGACAGTTGAAAACAGAAAATAGAAAAGAGTCGCGGCTCACGAGTCAACGTGTGGATTGCGACTTAAGGAAAAAAATTATGACAGTAAAATCAAGTTCGGGGCACCCGATATGGGATCAACAACTAAATTTTGACATGAATCGACTTGTTCCGTTTTTCCTTGTTGGCTCAGAAATGTTAAATGTTTTAATTTTCTCGAGTGATTAAGAAGATAGGGCAACAGCAAGAATAAATAACTATGGAGATCTTAGTGATTTGATTTTTATACGCAATACTTATTGAATTGAAACCTTATTTGTGTCAAACTAATAGAAGTAAGCCTGTAGCGCCCTTCATTGGCCCGCAATAACATGCCATTGGAGTATCACATGGAATCGCCAAGTCCACAACCTGGCACGCTGTCCATGATATTGTAAATCTCATTGTATGCTACTTGTTTCAGCCTTTAGTCAAATGGCCAGATAGCACAGATAGTATTGCAGAACATATCTGCATTACCCGGACCCAACACAGAATTTTTTGCAGTTAATCCAAAGTTTAGAGGTAGCATCCACGACGCAAGAGTACCCCCTAAAACTGCAATCGCTAAAAAGTTTGAAGATGGTTGCAGACCTGTCCCAGAGGCGGTAGTCTTGTGTGATAGTGCCTACCCACTTAGAGAATGGATCATGTCTCCAATTCAGAGATTTTGAGTTGCGAGTCCGACAGCTTGCGCTTTAACTAAAACATCTTTCCAAGCATTTTCTTTATCAACATAAGTTAGCGTTTAGCCAAATGAACCAAACAAAACCAAAGTTGCAGAGTGCTTTTATAGGCTTCAGGACAACTGAGGATGGAAAGTAATGAAGAGGCGGACACACTTGCGAGGAAAGGGACTGCTACACCCTTCGTGGATCCGGCACCCTTTTGCGGCAAAGAGGAACACAAAGCAAAGGAGAAGCTCCGAACACTGGAGAAAACTAACCGGACTAAGTTCTAGACAAAAACGTAGAAAGAAACTATAAATTGAAGAAATGTAAAGTGCATCAGCCTTGACAAAAATAAACTGCGCATACTGACTACAATCCTTACGGGACATCTCATAGGTCCTTCAGAGGAAGACTCATACAGGTTTTGCAATGAATCCAGTGACACCCTAGAGCACAAACTGGTGGAATGCGGGGCATTATCCAAGTACAGGCTCAAGTGTTTGGGTAAAATACCAACTTACAGCAGAGAATCTAAAACTCGTTGCATCAAATTTTCTAGTGCAATTTCTAAGGGAAGTTGGTCTGGATGATGTGCTATGAAATATATATGCAATTCTCATCTTGGCAAGGTATGAGCTATGTTCCTTCGTATGGAGCACAATAGACCGGGGGTCTCACCCTTCAATAATAATAATAATAATAACGTCCACCTAGAAGAACACCTCTCTACTGAACTTCTTCTTGTTATAGGTCAAGCAAGTTCAGGAATTCCCTTCCAGAAAACATGTTTCCAGAATTTTGTAATTTACAGTATTTTTAGAAGATTTAAAAGACACCTTTAGATAACTATATATATTTTATGACTTATCATTTATAAAAAAAAAAGAACCAAAAATTGCTGTTCCAAGCGGTATAACATTTCGGTTTGCCATTGGTTTACCGCGGAGGACGGAGGACGTTGCTAGGGACTTACTTTTCTTATCAAATTGTCAACTGATCGGTTGTCATTTTGCCTGTCCTAAGATGCTAGTACACACCTTTTGTGCAAAAAGATTCCTTCTCCAAATCGAATGAGTAAGAGCATAATATCTTTGCTATTTGTGCTTTCCTCAGAGTGAAATGTATTTTAAATGTGTCAGGCAAAAAGTCTTCCCAAAAGCCTCTCAGCATACACGTCTTTGGTTCTGATTCTTCTGGACTAAGTATTGTACTGTATTGTATTTGTATTTGGTTTTACATTTTACATTATACTACAAGACGTAAGTATCTTTTATAAGTACATATTATATTTAAGGTAACATTAATATAAGTTTAAAAAAGAAATCTCAAAAATTTTTAAAATGTACAAAATTTGAAATTATCATAGAAACATTTGAATTAAAGACTTAAAAACTACTATGTTTTAAGAAAATAAAAAAGAAAAGAAAAGAAAATGTCAAATTGCGATTTGCGAAGCTGTTGTTAGATAAAAAGATAAAAAGTTTCCTTTGAAATAGGGCATTGGAATTAAGTGTCTGCATTTCGTGCGGAAGGCGATTCCATAGACGAATAGCAGACACAAAGAAGGAGTGTTCTCCAATGCGGTGTGTGAAGCGTGGAATGAGAAGTTTTAAACCTCTAGTTGATCGAACAAAAATGAGCATTTCATATAGATAAGTGGGACATTTAAAGTGAATAATTTTGAATAGTTTCAGAATGTTACAGTAACACAAATACGTATCTAAGTTCAAACCAAGGACAGAAGACTTAAGATGAGAAATACTACAATATCTGGGGATGTTATAAATAAAACGGATACAGTCATTAAACGCAACATTTAATTTTCTTTTACATTCATAATCAAGGCTAGGATACACAGTACAGTTAAAAATAAGAAATGGCATGATTAAGGATCTGATTAAGCGCGTTTTAACATTTGTGTCTATTAAGCTAGCCGAATTACTCAGGCAGCGCAAACCAGCATAAACCTTACGGATTGTTTGCGATATGGCATCACAACAAGTAAGTGATGTGTTAATGTAAAAACCACGATATTTCACCACATCAACAATAGGGATAGGTTCTCCATTTAAAATGAAAGGTGAAAAATCGGAGATATGGAAACCACTTCTTGAGCAAATCATACTCATAGTTTTAGCCGGATTACGTTTAAGTTTGTTTAACGTAGACCACTTTGAGATATTTTCAAGATCTTCATTTATCCTGGCAACATAATCTTCAACCAGACCAATTGGGCGTGTAAAATAAATTGAAACGTCATCAGCATACATCTGAATTTTACAATTTTTAATTATGCTGGGCAGAGATCATTATTAAATAAGGAAAATAAAAGTGGCCCCAAAACAGATCCCTGAGGGACACCAGTATTAACCAAATAAGGATTTGAGACTCCCTTACTTGTGACGACAGAATGGACCCGTTTGATCAAATACGCCTGCAATAATCTAACCGCAGTTGGCGAAAATTTAAAATTCTTTACTAATTTCGAAAGCAGAATCGAGTGATCAATGCAGTCGAATGCTTTGGAATAATCAAGCAATACAAAGATACCTATTTCATTGGAATCCATCGCCAAGCGAAGAACGGTGGTAACCTTTAAAACAGCCGATTCACAACTGTATTTGCTTCGAAATACGACTGCCACTTTGACATCAAATCATTTAAACTCAAAAAATGTTGCATCTGACTAGCACTAGAGAGTATTTTTTCAAATGCTTTGGATAAGAAACAAAGAATACTAATAGGTCTGAAACAGCGTTGTGCTGAAGTACTCAATTGCAACGCTGGTCTGAAATCCGAAGGGCAGAAGGGATTCGATTTTTTTGGGACAGGAATAATATTTGCAGCTTACCATTGTTCAGGAAATTGACAACTATACAGACAAAAATTAAAAATATGATGAATATACGGCAGTAAATGAGGAATAAATAATTTGATAAATCGTGGCGATATTCCATCTGGACCCATAGCATTTGATTTAATTGAAACAATTGCTTTAACTACGTCGACTTGGTCAATGCATTCAAATGAAAACGATGGATTAACAGCATGTTCAGATGAGTCCTGATCAAAGATAGTATTAGGACAATTAGCAGAATCTGGTACGAAAAAAGTTCTCATTTCGTTTGGACATAGTGAGCATTTCACCGAATCCCTTTTAACTGCAATACCAAGTTCTTTTACATTTTTCCATAGCTCTCTGGAATTCATTTTTGAGTCTAGTTTACTGTAATAATACGATCGTTTGGAGTTGCGAACTAGGATACTAACTTTGTTGCGCGAGATGCAATATTGCCTTCTATTATATGCAATTGGATTTCTCTTATATTTTTTGAAAAAACGTTCTCTTTCCTGAATTAGGGTTTTAATTTCATTATTATACCAAGGACAACCTTTGGGTTTAATACGTTTGGAAATAGTGGGGACGAATTTATTAAACAACAAGTTTACAAGACTATTGAATATCTGAACCTTTTGATTAACATTGGAGACAGCATATATATCAAACCAGTTAAGATTGTAAAAATCTGCCACAACATCGTCATATTTTATATTTTTAAAAGATCTATACGTAAAGCTATTATCACAGTTAGATTGATTAACATTAAAATTCACAGAGCAGAACAGAAAATTGTGAATAAATTCTACTACTACTACAAAAATATATATGTCAAAATCATTGTACACTTCCACACATAAAAACTGAATAATTGATTTAGACGAAGAATAAATTAATTTGGACTTTAAATTAGATCTTACATAGTACTACGGTCTCCTGGCTTGTAGCTCTTTTTTTTGCTGGTTGAGCAATATTTTTCAGTACCAGTTGGATTCCTCCTTCAACGATATCCGCCCACAGCAAACGATGCTGAATTTCGCCGAAGAGTCATTGTGTGATATTAACTCGGCATTCTTCATTCAGTGTCAATTTCTATAGTCGATACGACATCATGGAGGTCTGTTTACAACCACATTTCTTTAGTAGGTACAAGCTTGTAAAAAGTAGATGTGGTTTTGCATAAAAACAAACCTACTGCACCCTAAATTCCGAATAGCTTTTTTTAATTCCTGGGTTAATAGGTTAAAACAATCTTCTAATCTTTTTCTCAGTCCCTCGGTACGTATAGACCAAAGCTTAAAAATTTTAAAATTTTGCCATCAGATAGTGGTCTAGAATTTAAAGTATTTGTGGAAGGTGAGATGAGATTATTCGCACGCCGCGTCGTATCGATTGTATGTGCAGCTGAAAATCAACCTATCCTCGTGACCTCAGATATTACCTTTAAAAAAAAACATTATCTAGCATTATATAAGTAAACTCACAGACAAATAAATAATTAGATCCCCTCTTCATTTTATCCATACTTTAAGTTCAAATCGATTACATTAATGCCAATGGAAATAGGCCATCTTCCCCACCCAGTTATACAATAGTCACTTCCCAAGTTCGCATAAAATAATGTATCTACCTGCTTTTTACACCCAACAAGTAATTTCCTATAACCACCAAGGACACTCCGCCAGCGTTTATCATTAAGGTAATTACAATTTGCCTTTGCCTCATTAAAATAAGCCATTTACGTAGCCAACGAACGACATACCTTCCCATTGCCTTCAGAAGGCTTACATTGGTCAGGCGGAGGTGTCCGCGACGATGGCGACGAAGGACCAATTGATAATTATAAAATGCAAAGGATATGAGAAAAAAAAAACCGAAAAACAAATTCTACCTCCAACACCAACTTGACTCCAGCACAATTGAGGACGAGGATAACGCCAAACCCAAGACCAGCTGTAGACCAACCGAAAGTTCACCACAAAGTACCGAAAAATACCTTTGGTGTGTTGGACGACGAAAACAGGTTGGAAAAAAAGAAATGCTAAGACGAGGCAAGGGTTGAATACGGTATTACGATTTTTTTGGCGCGCATTTCTATATCGGGTGAGACGTAAAATTTATCGGTGGTTTTTCCTAACGATGGCGATGGAAAAGAGTGGGAGAAGGATTGGGAAAAGGTTTTTTTTTGCTTCTCTTCTTTATCCTTGCAGCTTCATATTTAAATAGATTTGTTGACATTTTTCATATGACTGGACAGGTGATGAAATATCTCCTTGTCTCGCCAGGTGGCAAATAAAGGGCATCGTCTCATATGTCGGTCAATGCAGGAATACGATGGAGCCAAGGAGGTGCATACTCATATGGAAAATTTAAAATTCAACGACAAACGAATGCGCCTGGCTAGACTGACTCCAAAAAGGGTGAATCAATAAAATTGTACTACGTACAATCATTGAGACTTCCTTCCCATTGTGTTGACTTTTCAAATGAAGCTCTGGTGGGACAACACAATTTCTCGTAGAAGAGGCAATGACACTTTTCATTGAGAAGAAAAACGTTTCATTCATCATGGCCTATTGTAAAAAAGAAAAAAAAAAAACAAGAAAAACAGACAAAAGCTAAAGGTGAACAACCAGATGTGAAGGAGTTGTTGTTTTATTCCTTCGAAAAAGATTTCCCTTGCAGTTCATTCGGAATCTATTTTTTATTAATTAGGAGTTTATAAAGATTTTTTTATCGAGAGATTAAAGTTTTATATTTTCCACCAATTCCGTTAGACAAAAAATTACCTATTCCACATATGTATTCATATGCAATTGCAATATTGCCAGTGAGCCCCCCCCAACGATTTACGAAGGAAAGCGCGATATTTTGTAACTTAGCCAAAACACTTTTTTTTTTTGCTCTCAGATTGAAGGTACTCCTGGCGGGATATGCTTAGACGGATCAAGGATAATTGCTTGCAATGTTTTCTTTCAATTCAAGATATTTTGTCCGGACATTATGACGTAGGGTTTTATGCGGTCAGCTCTGGAACTTAAAGTAAATCCAAGTATCAAATCCATGTGGACCTTGATTTAAACAAATAAAAATATTTCGTAAATGGGCACCGTAGCGCAAATGGTTAGTGCGTCGGACTACTGAGCCAGCGGTCTTGGGCTCGAATTCCGCCGCAAACACCTAAAAGTTTTTTACAGTGCCCACCTCTTTCGAATGTCTGACAAGCATCAAAGAATATCATTTGTCACGATTAAGCTTCTCAACTCGCCGTTCGGAGTCGGCAAAAAACTGTAGGTCCCTTCCATTCGTGCAAAAATATAACACGCACACACAAATGGTTGCGAGAAGCAGGCCCAGGTCCACCTCGAGCTGTAGCGCCAACTAATTAAGTATGTAAATCGGCAAACATGTGGCAGCTACAATGTTGTAGGAGGTTTTAACAATTTAACAAACAGCAAGGGCTAAATTGCGAGAGGTAAATTTGCTCAAGGTATTGCTAGTTTTTTTTGGTTGTTCTAAAAAAATGTATTTGAATAAAATTTATTAAAATATTGTACAAAACGAAATGTACGAGTATTATCCCAACATGGACATCTATTTATTTTTCCAATCGCTTCCGCTTTATCTAAAGTAATTGTACCACGAAAATTAATTTTTCTTGGCGTCAATCTACTAGTTTCGATGAGGTGATTGCCGAATTTATGGTTTTAATTGCGGCTTGGCTATCCGTAAAAATAGCGATATTATGTTTGGGTGTTGGTCGTTTATTAGACAGGCCTCGGAGATCGCTAGTTTCGGTATGCCGAGTTATTCCGTCAAAATTCCCGCGCCTACCCCGCAGTCCATCTTTGAGCCATCGGTGAATACCGTTGTATCGAAATATGTCACCACTCTCCGTCGTTTGCATTTCTCTTCTTCTTCTTCTTGAAGTTAAGCTTGGGGATATTGTCATCCGCTGAAGATATAACCAGACCGTTTAGTAGTGTGTCCTGTCCAGGATCTTACTGTGACCATATATCAGATTCGTTGAGTTGGAGTGCACCGCACAGCGCTGTGCTTCTTATATGCAGATCAAGTGGCCGAAGGTGCAAAAGCACAGTGGGAGCATCAATTGGTCATGACCTCATTGCACCTGTGATGCTTGCCTTTCTTTGAACTCTTCTAATTGTGTTGACGTTGTACTCTTTGCTTAGGGCGGGCCACCACACTATAGATCCGTAGGTGAGAATTGGACATGTTTGTTCCTATTCAGGAAGGCAGAGATCTCTGTTATGTCCGAATTTTAGCGGCACCTAAAAAAGGATGATCGCGTAAAAAGAAAAAAAGTAACGAAGTGACATTCGATGAAATGGCATAATGTGTAGTTTGAGATTTGAAAACATTTTATTTCTATTTATTGATTAATATACTTTATTCAAACCTAACATAATTTACATGGTTTCTATTTACGAAAGCCTAAATGCTATAAAAAGAAAAACAGAGAATTCACATAACTACATACTATGTATGTACATTTTAAATAAACAATAACAAAAAAAACCGATCTCATCGGGTCAAAGGTTTCGTGATTACTGATGCGATGACTAACTTAAAAATATTTAAACGATTAGGTATACGTACTTAGACAAACGAGTATAATAAAGCAAAGAGATACACTTATTAATAAAATGCATAGTCAATCAGTCATTTATTTTTATACATACAAGTGATCAATTAATACAAAACGACTGCAACATTTTATTTCGTCTTAACTAATTCAAATTCTGTATTTGGCGATCGGAAATGCGATGTAATCGAACATTTGACTTTGTATTCGATCTGTTTAATGTGAATACACAAAATAAATCTGACTCACAAGTAAATATGTACATAAATCGAAATGATGGCAACAAAGTGCACAACAAATAAAGTACCTACTGGTGTATTGTAGTTCCAAACACAAACACTTCTACGCTTTTAGATAACGTGTCAGCATCTCGAAATATGGTCATTGAAACGGACATATCAGATTATTATGCGCTAGTGATGATTGAACTTATAGCACAAAGAATCTGGCAACAACTTTGTGAAGAAGACAATGAAGATGGTACCTACTTGCAACAAATTTATCAAATATATGAACTACATACAAACATATACATATGTACAGTGAATTCTCTCGAAACCGGACACTGACGGAGTACCGAGAAATTTGTCCGGTTATGGGAGAAAAATATAAATTGACGTTATTTAAAAAGAAACACAATAGACATGCGGTAGTCATTTTATTTTATAAAGGAATTCATTTTTATGTCATAAACACAATATACCAAAAAATACTAAATTCTGTCTATGACAATCAAGCGTAAAATGACACATACATACACTTAACATACAAACCTATTTAAAAAATCAATGGGATTTATAAATGCACATAGTTGTTGGATAACACGTTCGCGGACAAGACAGCATATGACGTCAATGGTTGAGGAAATTAGCGGATCATGACAATTTTGGATATGTTAAGACAAGGGTGTCCAACCTTTTTGATTCCCTGGGCCACATTGGAAGAAGACATCGTGTTTTGGGCCACAAGTACAGGGTGAGGCAAAAATACTGTCATAATGTGAATGTGCCATAAGGTCCGTTCGCGTACTTTTTGCACCAAATATGTGAAAATGATCTCAAAGATAGGAAAACTACGAAAAAGTAAACACGCGTTGAAGAACAAGAAATGGAAAATGAATGTGATATGACAGATTTGACAGTTTCATATATGTATTAGACCAAAGAAATTTTTTCAGCTAAAATTCGTAGCATTTGGGGCAATTTCTTATTCTCTCGTGAGCACTCCCTTTTACAAAAAAAACTACGAAATTTGTACGTTCTCGAGCGGTTTTTCGTGACTTTTTGTAAATTTTCGTTGATTTTCGTTATTTTGGGAGCACGCGACCGGATCTATAATTTTTGCAAATGGTGTCAAATGTCATTGTGTTTTGAGATTTATGTTTAAGGCTAAGAGAGTAAGTAAGTAAGTAAGTAATATTTATTTCGTTCATAATTTACAATGTGTTATCGCACAATTCACATAATTTTAGTAACAGAGATGTGATATACATATCTTTCTACTGGAAAACAGTTTTTTAAAAAAAGAATAATTATTGCAAGCAAAAAATAGATATTGAGGAAACAACGGTAAAAAACCTCAAATTTAAACAAAAGGCTAAGAGAGAATTATAGAATTAGAATTAGAATAAGAGACAATAAGCAATGGAACGATACACACCTGAAGAACGCGGAATTATTGTTACTGCTTATTTGGCCAATTTCCGGTCTGTTGTTTTAACGTAGCGTGAATTTCGTCGTCATTTTCCTCGTCGTCGTGCACCTTGTGCGCGAACAATTAAGCATTTGGCTGAGCGTCTCGTGTGAACTGGGTCCACTAGCGATGTCGCAAGAAGTGGCCGGCCCAGTATTGGTCGTTCGACCGAGAATATCACTGCTGATTCCGTATCCAAATCATGAGCGCCGAAGGCCAAGTTAAAATTGGGTTCCTGCGGCAGGGGGAATCCACATGAAATGCACGAAGATCGATTCCATCGAATCGAAGTGACTGCTTGGTGTGGCATTTGCAGTAAAAAAGTGATGGGATCTTATTTTTTTAAGGACACCGAGGGCACCACCAAATAGTGAGCGCTACAGACAGATGTTGAACGATTTTTTTTTGCCTCAAGTTGCTGACTCGGGTCTCAAGCACAGCTCGGGCAACGATGAAGATTTTGAATCACATATTTCCAGGCCGTTTGATCTCCCGTTTTAGCGATTTGAAAATCCGTAAAACGAGCGCAAATGTGCATCAACTCAGGAGGTAGTCATTTGACCGATATCATTTTTTCAACTTAATGTCATCAATCTAACACCTTCTAATAAACTTTTTGTAAAACCAGATCCCAATTTTTTTTATTTCTCACGAAATTGGAGCCAATTCTTATTATCACATTACTTTTGTCCCACCCTGTAGTTTAGCGAAAAAAAAATATAGTTTTCATGTTTAAATAATTTTAAATTTATTATTAGAAACAGAACAGGAAATTCATTTAACATTGTTTTTTTACAATTGATGTTATATAAATTTAAGAAAAATATCACTTAAACCGCCAAGTGCCAAACAACGGAACAGTGTACCTGAGTGAGCAATGTACACAGAAAGAGAATTTACTACAGAACGAAAGAGATTTCTGTGCTGTTCCTATTTCTGTTGTTTGTCAAATGGTCATGCTTCAGTTACTTTTAAATGTTTTTGGGCCGCATTGATACTTGTCTTGGGCCGCATGCGGCCCGCGGGCCGCGGGTTGGACAGGCTTGTGTTAGGAGAAGACAGGAACCCTGATGAGAAATACAGTAAACTCCCATATTCCGCCATTTTTTGTCCTACCAGAGACAAATTTTCACTTCACAGTGACCAGCGGTATCGTTTTTTATAGAAAATTCGCACAAAATAATATAAAGTATCTCTCAAAATGGAGATATGCGTGTATCATTCCAGCGTTTCCCACCGAAAATCATGTATCCGCGAACTTAATAATGACGGAAAGGCACACTCCACAGTTTACATTTTTGTTTCGTTTTCGTTTCTTTGCAAAGTGTAAAGAAGAGAGATAAAAAAAGTATGTTGAAATTTTGCATACGTAGATGTGTTTTGTGCGTTTAAGAGAGAGCGACATTCTATTGCGGTTATGAAAATTGGTATCCGTGTCCGGTTATGAGAGAGTCCAGTTATGGGAGGTGTCCGTAAAGAGAGAGTACACTGTACATACATAACGGGGTCATTTAAAATGTCGGGCCATTACCAAACTGTCAACATTCAACTATCATTGCGATGACTTTTGATAAGTTCAAACAGGAGGTTCTTAAATATGGATCGATAGACTTTCGCACAATGCGATGAAATAGTGAAAGTTCACCACAAAAACGTTGAAAATATCGCAACATTTCGCAAACTTCGTAGGTACTTCATAAGGTATTGCCCATTATTTGTTTCCTGAAGGAGCAAGTTTACAAAATGTTGTGTCATCTAAAAAAAAGCAACCCTTTAGTAGGATTAAATAGCCAAATGACAAAATGATTAAATGACAAAACACTAATTCGTCACTGTGATCAATTTCGGACGAATTCTAATCCGTACCGTTTTCAATGATTTGGTGTGCTAGTTTCAGCATTTATTATTTTGACGTTTTCAATTCGTTCGGTTTTTGATGGTGAAATTGAAAATGTATATTTTAGAAAAAATTATACATCGAATATCTAATATATGTATAAATCCTTCGGGGTGAAACTCGATGACGCTATAACTCGATTTTCATGATTCTTTTTTTGTTTTATTCGTATTGCTATACTTCAGGTTTAAGTATAAATCTGGACCCGCTGGGTGGCGCTGGAGTCAAGTTATTAACAAAATCTATATTAATGAACCAAAATGACTCATATACACAATATATGTTGGTATAGTGCCAAAAGAGAACACTACAAAATCTCGACCCGATAGGTGGCGCTGGAGTGGAGTTATTAACAAAATCTATATTAATTGACCAAAATGACTCATATTCACAATATATGATAGACAGCCAGACGGATAGATAGACAGATGGACAGACAGACAGATAGACAGACAGACAGGCAGATATGTAGATAGACAGATATATAGATAGATAGACAAACAGACAGACCGATAGACAGATAGATAGACAGATATAAGTGATTTCATTTTGATTTTTGTACATTTATGAAATTAACTCATTTTGAGTATTTATTTTACCTCAATAAAAAGCTGAATTTAATTCAGCTTATAAGTTGGCACAACATTTATTAATTTTGAGGCGGTACGAAGTTCGCCGGGTCAGCTAGTTATACATATATTTTATCCTAATTTAGGGAAAAACATACAAAAACAAATCAAATTCAAGTGATGGTAGAATTTATGGCGAACTATCCTGATCTAACACCGTGATAAAATTTAAAGCGTTGCACTACTACGCAATGCTGCCCGGGTTCAATCCTAGCAAAACACCTTAAAGGGTTTTCACGGTGCTACCTCTCTCGAAAAGTATCATTTGTCACGTGTAGCTTCTCAACTCGCAGCCCGGACTCTCGGTTCTCGGAGTCGGCAAAAAACTGCACATGCACACACAAATGGTTGTGAGATGTAGACCCTGGTTCACCCCGAGCTGTGGCGCCACCTTAAGTAAAGTAAGATCCGGAAAAACGTATGACAAAAAAGCTAGTGGATGCATTGAAAAGCTTTTCTTTGTATTACTTTCTAAAATATGATACATTTTTTAATAAAAGAAAAGAAACTTGCATTAAAATTTAATTTTCTTATTTACTTTTTTATAATCAATCAAAATTGGGGGAGCAGTTGGGCAAAAACCCTTATAGAATGGGAAACTTTTAAAAAAGTTCCCCAAAAATTAGGCGTCCCTCCCAAAATCTTCTAATCTCATCCCTAGCTATACTGTCGTCTCTAGTAGTCGTTTTGTTCTCTTTGACAAACAGCATCTAAAGGCTGATCGATCTAGCGACACATCGCTATCTAGTAGCCAGGGAGAAAGTGTACTGTACCGTTATCTTGTTACATCTATTCAAGAGAGAGGAAAACAATTTCACCCCGCGAACGCGATTGTTATCACCAAATTCCGAGCTGATTTTACCCGCTTGGGATAAAGCAGAAGTTAGTTGTTAATAAACGCTAAACAAGCGCGGGCCGTGATCACAAAATGTTACTTCTAATTGTGTTGACGCTGGTCACTGTGGTGACGCTTTATATACGCCACACTTTTACCTTTTGGCAACGTAAAGGATTCCCCTACGATGGACCGAAAATTCCCTTCGGCTGTCTGGATTCGGTGGTGAAACGTAAACGCTCCTTTGGCATGGCTATTCACGATGTTTACAAGAAGAGCTCAGATAAATTCATTGGCATCTACTTGATGTTCCGTCCAGCACTCCTGGTTCGAGACGCCGAATTGGCACGAAATATAATGACACAAAGCTTCGGTAGTTTCCATGATCGTGGCATTTATGTGGACGAAAAGAATGATCCGTTTTCGGGTAATATTTTCGCTCTAAAGGGAGACCGTTGGAGAACACTTCGAGCCAAGATAACACCGTTGTTTACATCGGGTAAGCTCAAGGCAATGTTTGACACAATTGACGATGTGGGCAACAGTATGTTGGATTACCTAGATAGAGTGGTTCCTGAAGATGGAGAAGCCACACTCGAATCGAAGAATTTATTTTCGACGTAAGTTTGACTTAAAATTTAACTAAATAAATATACGGCGTCAGCAGTCCTATACAGAACCAAGCCTAGCTTCTCGCAACCATTTGTGTGTGCGTGTGATTTTTTCCACGAAATGGAAGGGACCTACAGTTTTTTGCCGACTCCGAACGGCGAGTTGAGAAGCTTCTCATGACAAATGATTCTTTGATTGCTTGTCAGATATTCGGAAGAGGTGGTACCGAGACAAAACTTTAAGGTGTATTTGCTGGGATTGAATTCGGGCAGCATGCGTAGTACGCACCACGGCCATGGCGACCACTAAGTTTAACTTCAATGTTTTGAAAACAACTATTTTATTATTTTATTTATTGTTTTTTTTTTTTTTTTTAGTTATGCGATCGACATCATTGGATCGGTGATATTTGGCTTGGATATAGATAGCTTTAAGGATCCTGATAATGAATTCCGTGTCATTGGAAATGTTTTAAACGAGCCAAAACTACTGAGTGTTTTAAGGGGTACCGCTACATTTTTATGTCCATCGTAAGTAATAAGTAAACTTAACCTACTCGTACAAAGTGTTGAAGAGAAGTGGTAGAAGAAACATATGTGTGTTTGACGTCTCAATTTTATGTTATTTTGGAAACTATTTTGTAAATTTAAATCTTTTTGCTTCTCAAAAAAATGCGAAACAAAAAACTGATTTTTTTCCAAAAACACGTCTAAAATTAACGTTTTATAACGCCTGACATTTTTCAATTTTTTTTTTTTTGGGTTTAAAAAATTAAACTTTTTCTCAACCTGTCATTTTAAACAGATTAGAAAAATTTTTTACTCACATTGGACTAAAGGAGAGGCATGTGGTTTTCTTGAAGGATGTTGTCCGCCAGACTGTGGAATACCGTGAGAAGAACAATATCGTTCGCAAGGACCTGATGCAATTGCTGATTCAACTTCGAAATACCGGCAAAGTGAACTTGGATGATAATATTTGGGATACCCAATCAACTGCTGGTTCGTAAATTAATACACATTATCTATTGTATGTACAGTAGCGAGCATAGAAACTGCAACACGAAAAAAAACCCACATCTCTCTTCATATCTACCTTTTTTGTCAATGAAAAAAATTAATAAAATCATAAGTGTTTTCCATAAATTGCTTACCAACTTGTTGGCAATAAAACAACATATAGAACCATTTGTTACAGATACAGAATCGCAGCAAATCAGAATTTCCAAGAAAGTGTTGAAAAACCATATATTTTCTGGTGCAGGGAAATAAGTCCCCAGGAACTAAGTCCACAAACTGTGTGGTTTTAATTCCCTTTAAATGCGAAACAAATTTCCACTTTTACCAAGAAGAAGTAAAATAAGAAGTCAGGTATTTTGAGGTAACATCGCTTGCAAAATTTTGTGCATAAACAATGAAATATGTAAGTACAAGGAAACTTTGTATGTATCCAACCTCGCATCTACCCCCAATCCAACAGCGACAAGCAGGGGGGTTGCAGGGGTGCAGCATGCCCCCCATACATATTTCATTGTTGTTACACAATATTGTTGGAACTTAGTTCCCTCTTCACATTTTTTAGTGTGTACTAAGTTCCCATAAGAAAGTGGGGTTCGTACCCACGTTGCATGGGAACGAAGTCCACTTCACTAAAGTGGATTTAGTTCCCATCAAGTGAGAACTAAGTCCCTCAGTGGACTTAGTTTCTGAGGACTTATTTCCCTGCACCATATTTTCTTGCAGTAGGTGACAAGCCTTTTAAATGTTTATTTATTGTTTATGGCCATCCAACTTGTACATTTTGGAATTCTGAGGGAAGAGCATTTACATTTATACAATTTAGTGGAATATTAATACTTTGTAGGGCCTCTTTTATTTTTTATTGCCTCCTTAATTCACCTAGGCATTGAATCCACTAAATTTGAAGATGTCCCATGGATATTTCCTTATCCCAAAATTCTTCAATTACTTCATTGGGCATTTTCATCGCGGTAGGCATTTTGCTATTTATTTTCAATGCCATAATGTGCCAGAGATTTTCGATGTGGCTGTAGTCCGGTGAATTACCTGGCCAGTCAATTGTGAAAATTCCCTTGTCAATCATAAATTCTTTAAGCTGTGAAGAAGCTAAATTTTATTAATTTTCATTCGTTGCGTAGAATTACTAAGGGATTAGAATAGAAATACAAAAAGAAAATAGCTTACCATTTTGGAACGATGGCAAGGAGCAAAGCCGTCTTAAGAAATCACATCGATAGCCTCTGAAAAATGCTTTTCAATTGACGGTAAAAGTGATTGACTAAAATATTTTTGTAAACTTCCGAGCTTACAGTTCCTTTAACGAAGCATAAATCTCCAACTCCATAGTAGTAAAAACAATCCCATATCAGTCCCACGCTGAATCCTTCACTGTTCTCTCAAGGCAATTTCTCCTTAACCCTAGAAACATAATCATATTTTTATGTACGTTAAGGATAATCATACGCCAAATTTACGTGTACTTTGAAATCGGCTATAATAACTATTTTGTTTATAAATATGAATGTCTAAATAACTGTAAGATAAATATATATATTTATAGATGAAACATATTTATTTTTTATGGAACTTTTAATTTTTTTTACATAGCAAAGCAAACTAAAAGATCATTCAAGATCAACAAAAAAAAAGGAAAATACAATTAAATGCAGTTGGAACAAACGTCAAAGTTGTGTTCGCGACATATGACTTTCTTGCATTTTGTGCACAATGCGCTGGTCATTCGTCGAATTTTAAATGGATAGTATGCACAGTACCTGCTCTTTTTTGATGGAACACCATCGTCAGCGTTTTCTGATTGAGTAACAGGGGATTTAGGTAGAAGTTGAGTAATGTTTTCGCGAAATACCTCTTTAGAATAGGCACTTCCATCCTTTTACGCAACCAATCAGATGTCAAACTTGTGCTTAGAGTTTTCATAAAATTCCGTTGACTCAAAGGTTTCGTTTCTTTACTTAAAACATTATGGCAATATATCACATATGAGTTGGCGAAAGCTATATTGAGCATTCCGTAAAACAAAGCCATGGGCCATCTATTCGTCTTTCTGCTACAGGACATTTGGGAATACATCCGACACCCCCTTCAGTTTGGTTGTAAAACATTATTATCTCAGGCTTGCCACTGTTTTCGGTTATTGTGCCCTTTTCATTACACGATTCCAAAAGAAAGACCATTTTAGAGGGTTTCGGCTTATACGATGCGAGTGTGTGAGCTGAGAGGTCCGTCGTAACAGAACATTGATGTTCCGGTTGGCCGACTCCTCGACATCCTCGTCTTCTGTCAATAATTGTGCCAGTATTTGCGTTATTTGGTCATTGTTTAATGTACGGCTCGCCATATTGATGAAAAAGAATTTATTTCAAACCTAAAAAAACATACCCATTTACAAATAAATAAAATCAAAACAATAAAGCTTTACTGTCAATCACAGTTGTTAGTTGTTAAAAGTTACGTAAAAGATAATCATAAGTCACTTTTATACTCTCACACTTCTTAAAATTAGCCGGTCTCAGGTGGACCAGTCTGACAAACTGTGTCATATCCAGAAAGTTATGGCCAAATTACAACAGGTCTACAACAAACGAACTAAGAACACGCGTAGACATCGCTAGAGTAGTGGCAGTCAGTACAGGACACTGGTCAATAGGAGACCATGCGGCCAAACTAGCGATCCCTCACAACAGTTTCTGTCGTAGCTGCAAAAATGAAAATGAAAAAGAATCTCTAATTCACTTTCTGTGCAAATGTCCGGCTTTGGCGAGAGCCAGGTAACGCATACTAGGCAAGCTATTCTTCGACGACCTCAAAGATATATCTGGGAAAAGTATTGGAGAGCTGATCCTCTTCCTAAATTCCACAGGATGTATATAAATATCACAACTCTACTTTCAAATAAAAGGGCCACCTGAGGTTGTGGTATCAAAACGGCGCCCCACGCGCTATTTGGGTTTCCCTCCATCGAAACCACCACTTCTATCTGCCTAGCTACCACTTTTACGTAGACCATAGCTATATCTCAATTTTAACGTGACTTACCTCAATCAATCGACAACCTCATGCAAGCTCAGAGCGACAAATGAGAATTCTTAGAGGTACATCCCGATCTACGCATCGGCTTAAGCGAGACAACTAATAATTCCGAGAGCACACGTCAAATTGACGTAGATCATGCTTCCAGGGTTAAGGGCTCTCCAGCTCTTCGGCGCACATATTGAATTCCATCGGATCCGTAAATGTTGAATTTGCTCTCATTGGAGAACATGACTTATCTACAATCAATTTCGGGCCACTTTTCATATTTTTTTGCCCAAATTGGCCGAGATTTCCTCATTTTAAGTCTAAACCTCGGTTTTTTTTCTCGTGTGGACCAGCCATTAAGTCAAATTCTCCAACACCGCGTCTCCACGTGCTATTTCAAATAGCAGGATTTCATAGCAAACTAAAAAAAAAAAGAGGACTGTCAAATTTGTGTGTGGGCAAATTATAGCTTGATATTTAATTTTTTTTTTAGATCCAACCGCTTGTACTCAGCACTTCTATAATTCCATAAACATGGAAACTGCCGAAAATTGTTTATTAATTTAATTATCTCTTCTTGTGACATCTTCCAGACGGCCATAATTATTTTTTTCTTATTCAAACGCAACGAATGCAACCAATTTTCACTCAAATGTCAGAAATTAGCAAGATATCTTTAGCTTGCTAAATATCCTGCTATGGATAGCTTGCTATATCAATTATCTTGCTATTTGCCGTCTCCATTAGCTATTTTCATAGCATGCTAATTATCTTGATATAAATTTTAGCTCGTGGAGACGGCCTGTAAGTCTTCGATGCACTGTATGCACACTAATGCAATGGCATTTGACTCCACAAACTCTGCTATTATTTGTACAGCTGTTTGAAAATGTTTCATCAACGACATCCGGTGTCAAACTCGATCATACGCGGTAGATGTCTTACAAATCCCCTCTGTTCCTTTTTCCGGTTCAACTGTGCTCTTAAGTATTCATTTTTCTAATAATCTCCTAACAGTCGACTTGCTGCAACCAACTTCTTTTTTAATTAATAAAAAACCGCTACCTAAAAGTTATTAATGATTATTCTGTAAAAAATGGGTGTTGCACTTTCTATGTTCGCTACTGTACATCCTTCTGACGGTCTATTTTTGTTTTTCCAATTCAGAGAGTTTCAAATCGATGTCTACTGAAGTAATTGCTGGTCAGGGCTCCCTATTTTACGCTGCTGGTTTCGATACAACTGCATCAACGTCTGCCTTTACGATTTTGGAATTAGCCCGAAATCCCGATCTTTTGGCCAAAGTACAAAAGGATATCGACCAAGCACTAGAAAAACACGACGGTAAAATTACATATGAATCCATTCAGGATATGAAATTTCTCGATTTATGTTTCATGGGTAAGTTTGAATCATTTATTTGAAGAGCGTATGTCCAAGAGCATCATCATTTCTCTGTATACAGAAACAATTCGCAAGTATCCCGGTTTGCCGATTCTCAATCGTGAATGCACCAACGACTTTGCAATTCCCGGCTCGGATAAGATCATCAAGAAGGGAACACCAATTGTGATACCGCTCTTTGGTATTCAAAGAGATCCTGAATATTTCCCCGATCCATTGAAATATGATCCTGAACGGTTTGACGAGTCGACTAAGAATTACGATCCAGTTGCTTATATGCCTTTCGGTGAAGGACCACGGCATTGTATAGGTAAGATTCGAATGTCCTTGATTTCGTCCACGTTCCAATAACTCATTACGCTTTCTTTTAGCTCAACGCATGGGGAAAATGAACGTAAAGGTTGCGCTGGCCAAAGTACTGACGCATTACAATGTGGATGTGGTACAAAAGGGAGAGATTGAAATTGATAATTTTGCCGTTGGTTTAGTAGCTAAAGGTGGAATCAACATCCGTTACAGCAAGAGAAAGACCAAATGCGACTAAGTTAATAATATTTTGCGTTTCGTTTTTTCTTAAGTTTAATAAATTTAGTTCATTTGATTTGCAATTGTTGTTTCTTCTGGCCTAGAACTCCATTTATAGACAGTACTGTGAGAGAAGGAAGTATGTACTTCAAAGTAGGTCCTTGTTTCTCACTAAAAAAAATAAACTCAAAATGAATCTTGGCGCGATCAAGAAGTGCATGCAGCCTTAAATTATACAATTTTTCTCTTTAGAACAAAGAATTCCTTTTTCGCAAGTCCCACTTTTGGACTCTATAAAATCTTCAATCTCTGCTCGATTTCGGAATACTTTCTGTCGGCCAAATCATTCTAGAGTCCGGGAAAGGTGATACCAAATTGAGGAAATAGAGTGAGATATAGAGTGTGGCATTGTCGTGCAATGGGTTCGGACCATGCCTATTGATCAGCGCATTTTGCGTTCCCCCATTTTTACATGCACTATGTCGAATTTCTCGATGTTTGGATGATGTGGAAATAGGGTAGACAATGACCATTCAATTTAGTTTAGATGATGATAGCAAAAACTCCCATCCACTACCACCACAACGAAGTAAGGATAGCAATATCCAAGCTTAAGTCCAACAAGGCCGCTGGACCTGACGGTCTACCCGTAGAGCTATAACAGCTGGAGATGACTTGGTAGTGAGCATACACCAACTCGCGATCCACAAGCAAGGAGACCCCCTTAACTTCTCGAATTACAGAGGCATCAGTCTCGTCAATATCGCACCTATTAGTGCGGTTTCCGGCCAGAAAAGTCCACCATAGACCAAATCCTGGAAAAAAACCAAGAAGTCCAAATCGATACCCACCACCTGTTCATCGATTTCAAGGCCGTCTATGACAGCATCTGGAGAGATGAACTGTATAGAGCCATGTCTAGTTTTGACATCCCTGCTTAACCCGTCCGTCTGTGCCGGATGACGGTGGAGAAAGTTCGCTGGTCCATCAAAGTCGGTAATGACCTCACCGATACCTTCGATGTCAAAAAGGGATTCAGATATGGTAACGCACTGTCATGCAACTTCTTCAACATCATACTTGAAAAAATGTTCGAAACACACCAGGAATGATCTTTCAAAAGTATACTTGCATACACCGGCCGATGGCATTGACATCATTGGGAGAACACAGCGAGATGTCACTGGTGCGCGAGCAAAGACCAAAAGTTCATTTTTTCTATAGAGTACATATTTGAATAAAGGAAAAATCAAAGCGATGATAGCCAGCGTTGCCACCATGCAATGCTACTTTCGTAGCAAAAGTGTTACATTATTTTTCAGTTTTTTTCAATTTGCTACTTTGCTACTTTGATTTTCAAATTTGTCCCATTTTGCTACATTTTATTTTTGAAGTCACATTGACCTTTTTTCGAAGTTCCCTGCAAAATATTTTGTTTCTGTTTGGCAATACTCTCTGTTCAATGAAGCTTGTGTTCAATGAGAACAGTTTCTGTCCGAGACTGATCTGCTTTGTGTTCAACGACTCTGTTCTGGACAACTTTTCTGCACCTACTCTTGAGGTAGAACAGATTTGTAGGAAATGTTAAAATTAGCTATATTGCATATTTGATTGTTTTATGATAAATATACTTTATTAATATATAAAGGAAAAAATGAAAAAGGTTAACAAAAAGTAATAATCAGCCTGTAGAACTTTCCACGTCGAGAGCCAGCAAAAGAAGAAGGCGGATATTCCCCAAGATGTTAGAATGACAGCTTATAGTATGATGAAAGTGACATCTCTTATTCAGCAACCACGAAAAGTGTAATCGCGTGCGTATTGATAGATGGACATCAAGTAGATGGGCTTCGATTTCCAACATTTTATTTGAAGTGAAAAGTGTCTCGACGAGATTTAAGCTTACCAAATGGGAGAAATTGAAGTTCAATCGCAAAAAGGGCAATCAGTCATTGTAAAATGCTATAAATAATTTGGAAAACATTAAATAAAATTATCATCAATGCAGTTGTCATTTTTGACAACAAACATATGACTGTATGTAATTTTCTATGCTGACTTGATCTGACATTTTTCACAAATCTGTGCTGTTCTGATCTGCTTTTTTTCTCATTGAACGAAGCTAATTCGTTCGAGGGTGTTTGCTGAGTTTTCTGTTTTGTGCATCCAAAACATGCGTTGCATTCCGTCGTTTATTTATTCTGTCAGAATTCAAAAACTGATACACTGCCAACTGTGTTGACTGAAGCAAACAGGAAAATTGTTGCATTTCTTCTGTTAAGTTTAAACTGGATCAGAAAGATGATAAACTGTACATACTTATAATTTGCTATAGATCGCTCAGCAACTAAAGGGTGATTTTTTAAGAGGTTGAGAACTTTTAAAAAGAAAAAACACAAACAATTCGAAAAAATGAATGAAATATTTATTTGAATCGATAGTTTGAACCTTGCAATTTAATGTTTAAAGATAATTTCATGCTAATGTTGACCGCGGCTGCGTCTCAGGTAGCCCATCCGCTGAGTCCAATTTTGGCATACTCTTTCACACATATCGGCCGGTATCTCACGAATGAATGCATGGATGTTGGCTTCCAGTTGCGTCAATCGAAGCGGGCTTGTCCCTATAGACATTAGCCTTGACATACCCCCACAAAAAATAATCTAATGGTGTCAAATCGCACGATCTAGGCGGCCAATTGACCGGCCCGAAACGTGAAATTAACTGTTCACCAAACTCGCCTCGCAATTGCGCCATTGTTTCGCGTGCTGTGTGGCATGTGGCACCGTCTTGTTGAAACCACATATCATGCAAGTCAAGAACTTCCGCAAAATTTTCCACGTAGTGCTGTAACAAAGGCCTAACTGCTGGGAACGGCGCCGAATCGACATTTCGCGGTCTTCTGTCACACTAGCTGATACGGCCGCAATATTTTCTTCACTACGCACAGTACGTAAACGTGTTGGTGGTTTAATGTCCAACAAAGTAAATTTGGTGCGAAATTTGGTCACAATCTTCCGAATAGACTGCTCAGAAGGTCGAGAATGCCGATCATAAAATGGAAGCAGCGCGCGATGAACATTTCGAACCGAGCACGAATTTTGATAGTAAAATTCAATAATTTGCAAGCGTTGTTCATTTGTAAGACGATCCATGGTTAAATTGCAAACCAAACTGAAGCTGTTTGACAGTGACACAAGGTACTAAACACACGTCAGCTGTCAAAACCAGTGTTGCCAAAACCAAACCAGCTAAAAAATCACCCTTTATAATGTAATTGATGCAAATTCATAATAAGACAGCGAAAAAAAAAATGAGGAGGAAAATAAAAATAAACAAATAAAAAAATGATGGATAGTATGGAAGTTTCGAAGAGCATTGTCTGGTCATGTTTTGCAACGTAAACCATATTCCGCTGTCCAACATGGTTTCTCTTCCAAATGCTTTAAGGAAGTGTTTTCCTGACTCCAAGGTAGCACAACATATAACTTGTGCTAGAAAATAAATTCATTGCTCTTACAAACGTAATTCTTGTATTTGCTACCTTAGGCTACTTTTCAGAATTAGAGATTTTGCTCCATTTGCTACTTTTCACGATGGGCTACATTTATCCAAAGTCAAGCGGCAACGCTGTGATAGCTGAGAAATCAAACATATTTTAAATCGCTGCTATGCTCTCGAAATCGCTGCTTTGCTCTCTTATCGACGCTTTGCTCTATCTTCGAAAACCGCGCGCCGCACTCTGTGCGCTACGCTTTAATTGAATCTGTTTGATTTCATCGCTTTGCTCTTTGCTTTTTGCTCGTTGCTCACTCTACGCTCCATTCTGTAAGCATACTTAGCAGCTGAGTAATGACAAATGTCAAGATTTTTACCCCCTTTGTGCCACACTCTCAGCTCCTAGCAGACCGTTTTTGGGTAAACACCACAGAAAGACTCTCAGGACAATACCAAAGATTTCCCCAAAGATTTGAGCTCAATCGGTTCAATGGTTTCGGAGTCCATAGCACACATACAAATAATGTTTGATTTTGATAGATATATATTAGATGGAAGATGCATTTTTTTTTTTGTGAAACATGGGTCCATTTCTTAGCAAATGTTCGTGCCGGATATAGTTAACTCCTTTTTCACTTACATGGAGTAAATAAACGCTTTAAATGCTTAGTTTCTTATAGGTATTTCGACATTTTTCCAATGCTGCGCCATTTTTAATACTTAACCTATATAGTCTCAATCAGGAATAGGGAAACGATACGTTCAGCACAAGCTGCATCTTTTTTTTAGTATTTTATCAACGTTTCCAGCTTTAGCATATTTTGGTAATTTTTTACTTTGTTTGGTAACTTTTTTTCCCATTTTGGTAGCAAACTATTGTAGTGAAACAACGTAGCGCGAGGCAACGTTAACCGGTGTATACCTGTGTCACCTGTGTGTATATGTATGTGATGTATGCGCATGTATGTATATGTACAATCTACCCTATCGCTCATTTGTTGTAACAACGTCATATCTGAAAAAAACTTTTATTTCAGATTTATTGATAACAGGAGAATGATAAATAAGTGATGATTCATCTCGTAGAGACTTATAACAGCTTGCAATATTCACCACGAGATGGCAGTTGTTCATCTTCACCTTTAAATTTGTAATGTGGATATTTAAAGAAATAAATCGGTTTATTTTCATTAGTTGTATTTTTATAAAAATGTTTCTGTGTTTTTTAATTTTCCGGCAACCGCTTCCCGGTCATTGTACCGGATAATCGAGGTTCTCCTGTATCTGAAACGCCACAATCATTACATGCACATCGCTATTTATGAGCCAGAGTGACAGTGTTTTGTATTGTTATCTTGTCACAGCCAGTCAAGTGCTTCTTATCTCTAACAGCTGAACCCAGAGAGAGGAAAACAATTTCACCAAATTCCGAGTTGATTTTGCCCCCTTGGGAGAAAGCAGAAGTTAGTTGTTAATAAACGCTTAACAAGCGCGGACCGTGATCACAAAATGTTACTTCTAATTGTGTTAACCCTGATCACTGTGTTGACGCTTTATATACGCCACACTTTTACATTTTGGCAACGTAAAGGATTCCCCTACGATGGACCGAAAATTCCCTTCGGCTGTCTGGATTCGGTGGTGAAACGTGAACGGTCCTTTGGCATGGCTATTCATGATGTTTACAAGAAGAGCTCAGATAAATTCATTGGCATCTACTTGATGTTCCGTCCAGCACTCCTGGTTCGAGACGCCGAATTGGCTCGCAATATAATGACACAAAGCTTCGGTAGTTTCCATGATCGTGGTGTTTATGTGGACGAGAACAATGATCCGTTTTCGGGTAATCTTTTCGCTCTAAAGGGAGAACGTTGGAGAACTCTTCGAGCTAAGATGACACCGTTGTTTACATCGGGCAAGCTTAAGGCAATGTTTGGCACAATTGACGATGTGGGCAACAGTATGTTGGATTACCTCGACAAAGTGGTTCCTGAAGATGGAGAAGCCACACTCGAATCGAAGAATTTATTTTCGACGTAAGTTTGACTTTAATGTTTTAAAAACAAAATCAAATTTATTTCCTTCTTAGATATGCGATCGACATCATTGGATCGGTGATATTTGGCTTGGATATCGATAGCTTTAAGGATCCTGATAATGAATTCCGTGTCATTGCAAATTTTTTAAACGAACCGAAACTACTGAGTGTTTTAAGGGGTACCGCTACATTTTTATGTCCATCGTAAGTAAACTTAAAATTACTTGTAGATACAAACACACATGTGTGTTTGACGTTTCAATTTTGGCCTTTGTTTAGATTTAGCAGTGAAATTTCGGCGTTCGTTTGGAAACAAAATATACAGCTTTTCTGTGATTTAATCATTTTTTTATTACTGTGAAAATCCATAATTTTTTTCTAAATCTATCCCTTTTAGCAGCCTTTTTAGTTATCATATACATATACATCGTATGTTTACATATTTTGCATTTTATTCGGGAGAGTCAATGGTGGCGTCTTAAAATCGTGTTTTTGGTTTTTTTTTTTTAATTTTAGCATTAACTACACTTTCGTTTGAACCAAAGACCTTTCCTATAATTTTAGTATTCACCTTATCTCTGAACACATAAGTGGCATAAGTGGTGGAAGATAAGGTGCCTAGCATTAATTCCTAAGAGCGCCAATATTGTTTGTTTACTCGCACCGCTATTAAGTGCTTTATGCGGCATAAAAACAACGAAGTTGCCACTTTATCTGGTTTTATGTATTTTTTTAAACTTACGCTTAACAGGTTTCTGTATACCAACCGGATTGATTTCGGACTGGTGAAATTCATAAATACAGTATAACTTGTGAATAGTGGAATCCTTCGGTGCACTTATTTCTTTTATTATTTTTCGATAGATTTTGTTATCAGAGCTCAGAATGTGTACGTGCTGTATGTTTAGCCGCTCGCAAAATAAGACGCACACGGAAAAAAAACAATCGCAATGTCAAAATTCTCGGAAATGGTAACGAAGTCGACAAAATGTAAATTACTTTTGGCGCATTCATTTCTCGATTCCTATTGAACAGTGAATTTGCATGGGGAAAAAAAACGAAATCCGTTAAAAAATGTTCCATTATTCAAATTTCGTAGGTTTCCACTTTATGCATAGGAGTGAGTTTGTATGAAGAAAATCAAAATTGACAACAAAAAATGTCCACTATACAGGTTTCGCAAGATTCTTTTATTACCAGATTTCACTAAACACAAGTTTTACTGTATTATGTAGTGGCGTGCACGTAATTAGAAACGCTTAAGGCGACCAGCTTTCTTTTGTTATAATTTATGTGTTTTCACCCAAAGAAATCCAGATTTCTGTTTTTACTGTACATATCTGGTACACTTTTCAAAAAACCTATGAAAGTGACATGTAGTACCGTTACTTTCAGAACAGCAGCTGAAAACGAGGTAAAGTAATCGGAATTGATCGTGCACATAATTAGAAACGCAGTTATTTTTAGCAGAGAATATTCATTTATTTCTACACAAAGTTAAAAATACTTAATATTTAGTGGCGTAGCCATGATTTTGAATTACTGCCTGCAGTCTTCGGGGCATAGACTCCACCAACTTTTGGCAATAGCTCTGCGGAATGCTCTCCCAAGCAATTTTAGATTTTTCATAAAGTTGTTGAAAATTTCCGATTTTTTCGAGGCTTAGTTTACTTTTTAGGAGTTGCCACAAATTCTCAATTGGATTGAGATGAGGGCTACATGAAGGCCAGTCTAATACGGTTACCATTTGGTCTTGAAACCATTTTTTTTGTATAAGCTGCCGTGTGCTTCGGATCGTTGTCCTGCTGTAAGATCCAAATATCAGGCAGATTATCATCAGCGTACGGCAGCATTGAGTTTTCCAATATCTCACAATATTGGAATCTGTCCATTCGACCTTCAATCTTGTGGATTGGACCGACTCCGCGCCAAGACATTGCACCCCATATCATAATACTGCCACCTCCATGTTTGACTATCGGGCAGGAATACTTTGGGTTGGACCTGGGACGGCGTACACACACTTTACCATCGGGTGAGATTCTATTTACTTTTGTTTCGTCAGTGAATAGTACGTTCCTCCACTGGGCGACAGTCCAATGGCTATACTTGTGGGCGAATTCTAACCTTTTCTTGCGGTTTTGGTCAGTAAGAAGTGGCTTCTTCCGAGAAATGCGTCCAAAAAGCCCAGCCTCACGCAACCTTCTCTTAATAGTGTCTATAGATGGTCCACTATCATTATCACCAAAAATTTCAGTGCGTACTTCCCTTGCCGTTGCATGTGGGAACTTCTTACTGTGCCGCACAATAAGTTTGTCTTCGCGAGTTGTTGTTATTCTCACCTTAAGCTTTCGGGCGACTTTTTGGACCGTTCCATTCTCTTTGAAATGATGAACGGCGTTAAACACCATCTTCTTTGAGCAGTTTAACACTTTTGCAATGTCGCCATATGAAGTTCCTTGCTCATAATGGTTGACAATAATCGCTCTGGTTGCGACGTTGCATGATCGGTTTTTTCCCATAGTGTAAACCTGTAAGAATTATTTCTAATACACTACATTAAACCAAAAACACAAGAAATCTACAATACCAGCTAAATTTTTCCGTTTGTCAATGAAAAGGATTTCAGAAAAACACAAATTATGTACCCGTTTCTAATTATGTGCACGATCAATTCCGATTACTTTACTTCGTTTTCAGATGCTGTAACGGTACTACATGTCACTTTCATAGGTTTTTCGAAAAGTGTACCAGATATGTACAGTAAAAACAGAAATCTGGATTTCTTAGGGTGAAAACACATAAATTATAACAAAAGAAAGCTGGTCGCCTTAAGCGTTTCTAATTACGTGCACGCCACTGTATATAGGTATGTACCTACATCGATATCATCACTTTTGTTGTTGAGTTTTGTTTGTCTTGTTGGATTAATTTCCTTTTACGGGTTGATCTTAAGTCGAGTTTTCACGGGATATCGGGATTTGTTCGACTTAGAGAGAGTTTTCGAAAAATTCGAGTAAGAGAGAAAAACATTAATTTTTGTTTTAAAACGTTTGTTTAATAAAAAGAGGTTAATGTACTTACAAAAAAGTCAACAAAAAAATATAGCTTAGTTAAAAAAATCTAGCTACAAACATGCACATAAAGACTGCATCAGCTCTGTTGAACACGATGCTACACATATTTAGGGTATCGAAGTATATGTACATAGGTACTTGATAGTTAGTAGTTATGTACATATATAGAGTCGTTTGGGGTAGGAGTACGCAGCGGGTAAGAGTACGCAGTGCCATTTTCTCCATCTGTGAAGGAATTAGCAGAAATCGCTAGATGAGGAAATGTGTGCCTCACTAACCGCCAATGAAGAACAACTTCTACGAAAATTTTCCAATTGACAGTACAAAGAAAATCAACAATAAAAATAAAGCCGGATTTTGTTAAAAAAAAATGTCAATTTTTAAAAGTGTGTCAGAAAAGCGTGGCAACTCGATACCCCATAAGTAGTATGTAGGCATAAACAGTGTATATTATGTGTGTTTGATTTAGGACACAATTTTAGTGAATAATATTATTCCTTCTTAGACTTTCAATACAATGAAAAAAAAGTAGCGTCTAGGGAAAGAGTGCGCACTTGCGCAGTGCTTTCTTACCCAGTATTTAACTTTGTACATGCTGATTAGAATACAATTAGGATAATAACAATTTTTGGGCTATAACGAGCACATCATAGTAGTAGACGGTAGGTTGTAGCTCTATCTTTCTGTTTTTGTTTGTCCTGAAAAATGCCTCGTATCTACTAAAGACAAAGGGAAAGGAAATTGAATACCCAAAAGAACATCTGTTAGGCTAGGGAGCTGATTTAAAATGGAAGGAGCCTATGGAAGAATGCCGAAGAATGTAGTTTGAGTGAAAGCACAGTTTCAAACCATTTAAACTACGAAAACTGTGACTTAAAATGGTTGCGCACTCTTACCCATACCTCTGTGCACTCTTACCCAGACGTCGGGGCAAGAGTGCGCAACTTGACTTACTCTTGTTTTTTGATCAAAACATATGGGACATTAAAAAAAAATATAAAATATTTTTGCATAAACTTGTTCCTAAAATATAGAGCTACCAAATAATAGGCTCTTTTGTTTGTTATCTGTTGCAAATTTTCCAGAATTTAAGCCCGAAGTCTAAAATGCGCACTCTTGCCCCGAACGACTACCTACTCAAATACGAATTCCGAAGGGGTAATGTATTTTTATTTTTTTCGTGCTAAGCAACTCGAAAAAAAATGCCAATAGTCGAGAGAATGTGTTCGAGTTAGAGAGAGTTTCGACTTAGAGGGAGTTCGACTAAGAGAATGGGTTTTGTATGGAAAATTGAAGGGATGAATGACAGCTTGTGGGTTCGACTCCCATCCAGAGGATATTGTTGTTAATATGTGTAACCAACTTGGAAGGATGGAAAAATAAAAAAAAGCAGGTTTCTCCACGCCAGCAAATGAGAGCCTTATCCAATCTTTTAATTGTTTTTCATGGTATAATGGGCAGCTACATGCATTCTTTTGCTTCTTAAAAAAAATGTAATACAAAAAACTGAATTTTTTCGTAAAACAACGTCTAAAATTACCGTTTTATAACCCCTGGCAATTTTTTAGTTAGTTTCAAAACTTTTTCTCAACCTGTCATTTTAAACAGATTAGAACAATTTTTTACTCGCATTGGACTAAAGGAGAGGCATGTGGTTTTCTTGAAGGATGTTGTCCGCCAGACTGTGGAATACCGTGAGAAGAACAATGTCGTTCGCAAGGATCTGATGCAATTGCTAATTCAACTTCGAAATACCGGCAAAGTGAACTTGGATGATAGCATTTGGGATACTCAATCAACTGCTGGTTTCTAAACTAATACACATTACCTATTCTATGTACATACTTCTAACGTTTTTTTTTTTTAATTAAGAGAGCTTCAAATCGATGTCCACTGATGTCATTGCTGGTCAGGGGTTCTTATTTTACGCTGCTGGTTTCGATACAACTGCATCAGCATCTGCCTTTACGATTTTGGAATTAGCCAAAAACCCTGCACTTTTGGCCAGAGTACAAAAGGATATCGACCAAGCACTAGAAAAACACGACGGTAAAATTACATATGAATCCATTCAGGATATGAAATTTCTCGATTTATGTTTCATGGGTAAGTTTGAATCATTTATTTGAAGAGCGTATGTCCAAGAGCATCATCATTTCTCTGTATACAGAAACAATTCGCAAGTATCCCGGTTTGCCGATTCTCAATCGTGAATGCACCAACGACTTTGCAATTCCCGGTTCGGATAAGATCATCAAGAAGGGAACACCAATTGTGATACCGCTATTTGGTATTCTAAGAGATCCTGAATATTTCCCCGATCCATTGAAATATGATCCTGAACGGTTTGATGAGTCGACTAAGAATTACGATCCAGTTGCTTATATGCCTTTCGGTGAAGGACCACGGCATTGTATTGGTGAGATGAGAATGTCCTTTTATTTGTTCACAATCCAATAGCTTTCTATTTTCTTACGCTTTCTTTAAGCTCAACGCATGGGAAAAATGAACGTAAAGGTTGCACTGGCCAAAGTACTAACGCATTACAATGTGAATGTGGTACAAAAGGGAGAGATTGAAATTGATAATTTTGCCGTTGGTTTAGTAGCTAAAGGTGGAATCAACATCCGTTACAGCAAGAGAAAGACCAAATGCGACTAAGTTAATAATATTTTGCGTTTCGTTTTTTCTTAAGTTTAATAAATTTAGTGCATTTGGTTTGCAATTGTTGTTTCTTCTGGCCTAGAACTCCATTTATAGACAGTACTGTGAGAGAAGGAAGTATGTACTTCAAAGTAGGTCCTTGTTTCTCACTAAAAAAAATAAACTCAAAATGAATCTTGGCGCGATCAAGAAGTGCATGCAGCCTTAAATTATACAATTTTTCTCTTTAGAACAAAGAATTCCTTTTTCGCAAGTCCCACTTTTGGACTCTATAAAATCTTCAATCTCTGCTCGATTTCGGAATACTTTCTGTCGGCCAAATCATTCTAGAGTCCGGGAAAGGTGATACCAAATTGAGGAAATAGAGTGAGATATAGAGTGTGGCATTGTCGTGCAATGGGATCGGACCATGCCTATTGATCAGCGCATTTTGCGTTCCCCCATTTTTACATGCACTATGTCGAATTTCTCGATGTTTGGATGATGTGGAAATAGGGTAGACACTGACCATTCAATTTAGTTTAGATGATGATAGCAAAAACTCCCATCCACTACCACCACAACGAAGTAAGGATAGCAATATCCAAGCTTAAGTCCAACAAGGCCGCTGGACCTGACGGTCTACCCGCAGAGCTATAACAGCTGGAGATGACTTGGTAGTGAGCATACACCAACTCATCTCTAAGATTTGGTCAGATGAAGGTATTAGTGATGAATGGAATATCAGCATCGTTTCGCGATCCACAAGCAAGGAGACCCCCTTAACTTCTCGAATTACAGAGGCATCAGTCTCGTCAATATCGCACCTATTAGTGCGGTTTCAGGCCAGAAAAGTCCACCATAGACCAAATCCTGGAAAAAAAACACGAAGTTCAAATCGATACCCACCACCTGTTCATCGATTTCAAGGCAGCCTATGACAGCATCTGTAGAGATGAACTGTATAGAGCCATGTCTAGTTTTGACATCCCTGCTTAACCCGTCCGTCTGTGCCAGATGACGGTGGAGAAAGTTCGCTGCTCCATCAAAGTCGGTAATGACCTCACCGATACCTTCGATGTCAAAAAGGGATTCAGATATGGTAACGCACTGTCATGCAACTTCTTCAACATCATACTTGAAAGAATTGTTCGAAACTCACAAGCCAACACACAAGGAACGATCTTTCAAATATTTGCATACGTCGACGATATTGACATCATTGGTAGAACACAGCGAGCTGTCACCGGTGCGTTCGCGAGTATAGAAATGGAAGCGGCTAAAATGGGTTTAGCGGTAAACGAGGGCAAAACAAAATATATGCTGTTAACAAAAAGGGACACCCAACATCGACGAATTGGACAGAACGTCACAATAGACAGCTACAACTTCGAGGTAGTACAGGACTTTATCTACCTCGGCTCTGCCATAACATCAAAAAATGACATCTCGTCGGAAATCAAACGAAGGATTATTATCGAAAGCGGATGAAGATATCCTTGGTCGCTTCGAGAGAAAAATCCTTCGTAAGATATTCGGTCCTATTTGCGTTTACGGGTTCTGGAGGCGAAGATTCGACCACGAACTGTACGAGCTGTACAGCGACATTAACCTGGTCAAAAAACTGCACATTGGGCGTTTAAGATGGCTAGGACATGTAGAGCGTATGGACATCAACACTCCGGATCGGAGAATATTCGACTCTTACCCGGAGGGTCAGCATAGCTGAGGACGACCTCGCCTAAGGTGGCGCGCACAGGTAGAACAAGACCTCAACCAACTTGAAGTGCGCAACTGGAAGCGGCTAGCTGGAAGAGGTTGTTGGTTGAGGCCTTGGTTCACCCCGAACTGTAGCGCCACCTAAGTTAGTAAGAAAAGTGTCTCGACGAGATTTAAGCTTACCAAATGGGAGAAATTGAAGTTCAATCGCAAAAGGGGCAATCAGTCATTGTAAAATGCTATAAATAATTTGGAAAACATTAAGTAAAATAATCATCAATGCAGTTGTCATTTTTGACAACAAACATATGACTGTATGTAATTTTCTATGCTGACTTGATCTGACATTTTTCACAAATCTGTGCTGTTCTGATCTGCTTTTTTTCTCATTGAACAAAGCTAATTCGTTCGAGGGTGTTTGCTGAGTTTTCTGTTTTGTGCATCCAAAACATGCGTTGCATTCCGTCGTTTATTTATTCTGTCAGAATTCAAAAACTGATACACTGCCAACTGTGTTGACTGAAGCAAACAGGAAAATTGTTGCATTTCTTCTGTTAAGTTTAAACTGGATCAGAAAGATGATAAACTGTACATACTTATAATTTGCTATAGATCGCTCAGCAACTATAATGTAATTGATGCAAATTCATAATAAGACAGCGAAAAAAAATGAGGAGGAAAATAAAAATAAACAAATAAAAAAATTATGGATAGTATGGAAGTTTCGAAGAGCATTGTCTGGTCATGTTTTGCAACGTAAACCATATTCCGCTGTCCAACATGGTTTCTCTTCCAAATGCTTTAAGGAAGTGTTTTCCTGACTCCAAGGTAGCACAACATATAACTTGTGCTAGAAAATAAATTCATTGCTCTTACAAACGTAATTCTTGTATTTGCTACCTTAGGCTACTTTTCAGAATTAGAGATTTTGCTCCATTTGCTACTTTTCACGATGGGCTACATTTATCCAAAGTCAAGCGGCAACGCTGTGATAGCTGAGAAATCAAACATATTTTAAATCGCTGCTATGCTCTCGAAATCGCTGCTTTGCTCTCTTATCGACGCTTTGCTCTATCTTCGAAAACCGCGCGCCGCACTCTGTGCGCTACGCTTTAATTGAATCTGTTTGATTTCATCGCTTTGCTCTTTGCTTTTTGCTCGTTGCTCACTCTACGCTCCATTCTGTAAGCATACTTAGCAGCTGAGTAATGAAAAATGTCAAGATTTTTACCCCCTTTGTGCCACACTCTCAGCTCCTAGCAGACCGTTTTTGGGTAAACACCACAGAAAGACTCTCAGGACAATACCAAAGATTTCCCCAAAGATTTGGGCTCAATCGGTTCAATGGTTTCGGAGTCCATAGCATACATACAAATAATGTTTGATTTTGATAGATATATATTAGATGGAAGATGCATTTTTTTTTTTGTGAAACATGGGTCCATTTCTTAGCAAATGTTCGTGCCGGAAATAGTTAACTCCTTTTTCACTTACATGGAGTAAATAAACGCTTTAAATGCTTAGTTTCTTATAGGTATTTGGACATTTTTCCAATGCTGCGCCATTTTTAATACTTAACCCATATAGTCTCAATCAGGAATAGGGAAACGATACGTTCAGCACAAGCTGCATCTTTTTTTTAGTATTTTATTAACGTTTCCAGCTTTAGCATATTTTGGTAATTTTTTACTTTGTTTGGTAACTTTTTTTTCCCATTTTGGTAGCAAACTATTGTAGTGAAACAACGTAGCGCGAGGCAACGTTAACCGGTGTATACCTGTGTCACCTGTGTGTATATGTATGTGATGTATGCGCATGTATGTATATGTACAATCTACACTATCGCTCATTTGTTGTAACAACGTCATATCTGAAAAACTTTTATTTCAGATTTATTGATAACAGGAGTATGATAAATTAGTAATGATTCATCTCGTAGAGACTTATAACAGCTTGCAATATTCACCACGAGATGGCGGTTGTTCATCTTCACATTTAAATTTGTAATGTGGATATTTAAAGAAATAAATCGGTTTATTTTCATAAATTGTATTTTTATAAAAATGTCTCTGTGTTTTTTTAATTTTCCGGCAACCGCTTCCTGGTCATTGTACCGGATAATCGAGGTTCTCCTGTATCTGAAACGCCACAATCATTACATACACATCGCTATTTAGGAGCCAGAGTGACAGTGTTTTGTATTGTTATCTTGTCACAGCCAGTCAAGTGCTTCTTATCTCTAACAGCTGAACCCAGAGAGAGGAAAACAATTTCACTCCGCGAACGCGATTGTTATCACCAAATTCCGAGTTGATTTTGCCCCCTTGGGAGAAAGCAGAAGTTAGTTGTTAATAAACGCTTAACAAGCGCGGACCGTGATCACAAAATGTTACTTCTAATTGTGTTAACCCTGATCACTGTGTTGACGCTTTATATACGCCACACTTTTACATTTTGGCAACGTAAAGGATTCCCCTACGATGGACCGAAAATTCCCTTCGGCTGTCTGGATTCGGTGGTGAAACGTGAACGGTCCTTTGGCATGGCTATTCATGATGTTTACAAGAAGAGCTCAGATAAATTCATTGGCATCTACTTGATGTTCCGTCCAGCACTCCTGGTTCGAGACGCCGAATTGGCTCGCAATATAATGACACAAAGCTTCGGTAGTTTCCATGATCGTGGTGTTTATGTGGACGAGAACAATGATCCGTTTTCGGGTAATCTTTTCGCTCTAAAGGGAGAACGTTGGAGAACTCTTCGAGCTAAGATGACACCGTTGTTTACATCGGGCAAGCTTAAGGCAATGTTTGGCACAATTGACGATGTGGGCAACAGTATGTTGGATTACCTCGACAAAGTGGTTCCTGAAGATGGAGAAGCCACACTCGAATCGAAGAATTTATTTTCGACGTAAGTTTGACTTTAATGTTTTAAAAACAAAATCAAATTTATTTCCTTCTTAGATATGCGATCGACATCATTGGATCGGTGATATTTGGCTTGGATATCGATAGCTTTAAGGATCCTGATAATGAATTCCGTGTCATTGCAAATTTTTTAAACGAACCGAAACTATTGAGTGTTATAAGGGGTACCGCTACATTTTTATGTCCATCGTAAGTAAACTTAAAATTACTTGTAGATACAAACACACATGTGTGTTTGACGTTTCAATTTTGGCCTTTGTTTAGATTTAGCAGTGAAATTTCGGCGTTCGTTTGGAAACAAAATATACAGCTTTTCTGTGATTTAATCATTTTTTTATTACTGTGAAAATCCATAATTTTTTTCTAAATCTATCCCTTTTAGCAGCCTTTTTAGTTATCATATACATATACATCGTATGTTTACATATTTTGCATTTTATTCGGGAGAGTCAATGGTGGCGTCTTAAAATCGTGTTTTTGGTTTTTTTTTTTTAATTTTAGCATTAACTACACTTTCGTTTGAACCAAAGACCTTTCCTATAATTTTAGTATTCACCTTATCTCTGAACACAAGGCATAAGTGGTGGAAGATAAGGTGCCTAGCATTAATTCCTAAGAGCGCCAATATTGTTTGTTTACTCGCACCGCTATTAAGTGCTTTATGCGGCATAAAAACAACGAAGTTGCCACTTTATCTGGTTTTATGTATTTTTTTAAACTTACGCTTAACAGGTTTCTGTATACCAACCGGATTGATTTCGGACTGGTGAAATTCATAAATACAGTATAACTTGTGAATAGTGGAATCCTTCGGTGCACTTATTTCTTTTATTATTTTTCGATAGATTTTGTTATCAGAGCTCAGAATGTGTACTGCTGTATGTTTAGCCGCTCGCAAAATAAGACGCACACGGAAAAAAAACAATCGCAATGTCAAAATTCTCGGAAATGGTAACGAAGTCGACAAAATGTAAATTACTTTTGGCGCATTCATTTCTCGATTCCTATTGAACAGTGAATTTGCATGGGGAAAAAAAACGAAATCCGTTAAAAAATGTTCCATTATTCAAATTTCGTAGGTTTCCACTATATGCATAGGAGTGAGATTGTATGAAGAAAATCAAAACTGACAACAAAAAATGTCCACTATACAGGTTTCGCAAGATTCTTTTATTACCAGATTTCACTAAACACAAGTTTTACTGTATTATGTAGTGGCGTGCACGTAATTAGAAACGCTTAAGGCGACCAGCTTTCTTTTGTTATAATTTATGTGTTTTCACCCTAAGAAATCCAGATTTCTGTTTTTACTGTACATATCTGGTACACTTTTCAAAAAACCCATGAAAGTGACATGTAGTACCGTTACTTTCAGAACAGTAGCTGAAAACGAGGTAAAGTAATAGGAATTGATCGTGCACATAATTAGAAACGCAGTTATTTTTAGCAGAGAATATTCATTTATTTCTACACAAAGTTGAAAATACTTAATATTTAGTGGCGTAGCCATGATTTTGAATTACTGCCTGCAGTCTTCGGGGCATAGACTCCACCAACTTTTGGCAATAGCTCTGCGGAATGCTCTCCCAAGCAATTTTAGATTTTTCATAAAGTTGTTGAAAATTTCCGATTTTTTCGAGGCTTAGTTTACTTTTTAGGAGTTGCCACAAATTCTCAATTGGATTGAGATGAGGGCTACATGAAGGCCAGTCTAATACGGTTACCATTTGGTCTTGAAACCATTTTTTTTGTATAAGCTGCCGTGTGCTTCGGATCGTTGTCCTGCTGTAAGATCCAAATATCAGGCAGATTATCATCAGCGTACGGCAGCATTGAGTTTTCCAATATCTCACAATATTGGAATCTGTCCATTCGACCTTCAATCTTGTGGATTGGACCGACTCCGCGCCAAGACATTGCACCCCATATCATAATACTGCCACCTCCATGTTTGACTATCGGGCAGGTATACTTTGGGTCGAATTCCTTGGACCTGGGACGGCGTACACATACTTTACCATCGGGTGAGATTCTATTTACTTTTGTTTCGTCAGTGAATAGTACGTTCCTCCACTGGGCGACAGTCCAATGGCTATACTTGTGGGCGAATTCTAACCTTTTCTTGCAGTTTCGGTCAGTAAAAAGTGGCTTCTTCCGAGAAATGCGTCCAAAAAGCCCAGCCTCACGCAACCTTCTCTTAATAGTGTCTATAGATGGTCCACTATCATTATCACCAAAAATTTCAGTGCGTACTTCCCTTGCCGTTGCATGTGGGAACTTCTTACTGTGCCGCACAATAAGTTTGTCTTCGCGAGTTGTTGTTATTCTCACCTTAAGCTTTCGGGCGACTTTTTGGACCGTTCAATTCTCTTTGAAATGATGAACGGCGTTAAACACCATCTTCTTTGAGCAGTTTAACACTTTTGCAATGTCGCCATATGAAGTTCCTTGCTCATAATGGTTGACAATAATCGCTCTGGTTGCGACGTTGCATGATCGGTTTTTTCCCATAGTGTAAACCTGTAAGAATTATTTCTAATACACTACATTAAACCAAAAACACAAGAAATCTACAATACCAGCTAAATTTTTCCGTTTGTCAATGAAAAGGATTTCAGAAAAACACAAATTATGTACCCGTTTCTAGTTATGTGCACGATCAATTCCGATTACTTTACTTCGTTTTCAGATGCTGTAACGGTACTACATGTCACTTTCATAGGTTTCCCGAAAAGTGTACCAGATATGTACAGTAAAAACAGAAATCTGGATTTCTTAGGGTGAAAACACATAAATTATAACAAAAGAAAGCTGGTCGCCTTAAGCGTTTCTAATTACGTGCACGCCACTGTATATAGGTATGTACCTACATCGATATCATCACTTTTGTTGTTGAGTTTTGTTTGTCTTGTTGGATTAATTTCCTTTTACGGGTTGATCTTAAGTCGAGTTTTCACGGGATATCAGGATTTGTTCGACTTAGAGAGAGTTTTCGAAAAATTCGAGTAAGAGAGAAAAACATTAATGTTTGTTTTAAAACGTTTGTTTAATAAAAAGAGGTTAATGTACTTACAAAAAAGTCAACAAAAAAATATAGCTTAGTTAAAAAAATCTAGCTACAAACATGCACATAAAGACTGCATCAGCTCTGTTGAACACGATGCTACACATATTTAGGGTATCGAAGTATATGTACATAGGTACTTGATAGTTAGTAGTTATGTACATATATAGAGTCGTTTGGGGTAGGAGTACGCAGCGGGTAAGAGTACGCAGTGCCATTTTCTCCATCTGTGAAGGAATTAGCAGAAATCGCTAGATGAGGAAATGTGTGCCTCACTAACCGCCAATGAAGAACAACTTCTACGAAAATTTTCCAATTGACAGTACAAAGAAAATCAACAATAAAAATAAAGCCGGGTTTTGTTAAAAAAAAATGTCAATTTTTAAAAGTGTGTCAGAAAAGCGTGGCAACTCGATACCCCATAAGTAGTATGTAGGCATAAACAGTGTATATTATGTGTGTTTGATTTAGGACACAATTTTAGTGAATAATATTATTCCTTCTTAGACTTTCAATACAATGAAAAAAAAGTAGCGTCTAGGGAAAGAGTGCGCACTTGCGCAGTGCTTTCTTACCCAGTATTTAACTTTGTACATGCTGATTAGAATACAATTAGGATAATAACAATTTTTGGGCTATAACGAGCACATCATAGTAGTAGACGGTAGGTTGTAGCTCTATCTTTCTGTTTTTGTTTGTCCTGAAAAATGCCTCGTATCTACTAAAGACAAAGGGAAAGGAAATTGAATACCCAAAAGAACATCTGTTAGGCTAGGGAGCTGATTTAAAATGGAAGGAGCCTATGGAAGAATGCCGAAGAATGTAGTTTGAGTGAAAGCACAGTTTCAAACCATTTAAACTACGAAAACTGTGACTTAAGATGGTTGCGCACTCTTACCCATACCTCTGTGCACTCTTACCCAGACGTCGGGGCAAGAGTGCGCAACTTGACTTATTCTTGTTTGTTGATCAAAACATATGAGACATTAAAAAAAAATATAAAATATTTTTGCATAAACTTGTTCCTAAAATATAGAGCTACCAAATAATAGGCTCTTTTGTTTGTTATCTGTTGCAAATTTTCCAGAATTTAAGCCCGAAGTCTAAAATGCGCACTCTTGCCCCGAACGACTACCTACTCAAATACGAATTCCGAAGGGGTAATGCATTTTTATTTTTTTCGTGCTAAGCAACTCGAAAAAAAAAGCCAATAGTCGAGAGAATGTGTTCGAGTTAGAGAGAGTTTCGACTTAGAGGGAGTTCGACTAAGAGAATGGGTTTTGTATGGAAAATTGAAGGGATGAATGACAGCTTGTGGGTTCGACTCCCATCCAGAGGATATTGTTGTTAATATGTGTAACCAACTTGGAAGGATGGAAAAATAAAAAAAAGCAGGTTTCTCCACGCCAGCAAATGAGAGCCTTATCCAATCTTTTAATTGCTTTTCATGGTATAATGGGCAGCTACATGCATTCTTTTGCTTCTTAAAAAAAATGTAATACAAAAAACTGAATTTTTTCGTAAAACAACGTCTAAAATTACCGTTTTATAACCCCTGGCAATTTTTTAGTTAGTTTCAAAACTTTTTCTCAACCTGTCATTTTAAACAGATTAGAACAATTTTTTACTCGCATTGGACTAAAGGAGAGACATGTGGTTTTCTTGAAGGATGTTGTCCGCCAGACTGTGGAATACCGTGAGAAGAACAATGTCGTTCGCAAGGATCTGATGCAATTGCTGATTCAACTTCGAAATACCGGCAAAGTGAACTTGGATGATAGCATTTGGGATACTCAATCAACTGCTGGTTTCTAAACTAATACACATTACCTATTCTATGTACATACTTCTAACGTTTTTTTTTAATTAAGAGAGCTTCAAATCGATGTCCACTGATGTCATAGCTGGTCAGGGGTTCTTATTTTACGCTGCTGGTTTCGATACAACTGCATCAGCATCTGCCTTTACGATTTTGGAATTAGCCAAAAACCCTGCACTTTTGGCCAGAGTACAAAAGGATATCGACCAAGCACTAGAAAAACACGACGGTAAAATTACATATGAATCCATTCAGGATATGAAATTTCTCGATTTATGTTTCATGGGTAAGTTTGAATCATTTATTTGAAGAGCGTATGTCCAAGAGCATCATCATTTCTCTGTATACAGAAACAATTCGCAAGTATCCCGGTTTGCCGATTCTCAATCGTGAATGCACCAACGACTTTGCAATTCCCGGTTCGGATAAGATCATCAAGAAGGGAACACCAATTGTGATACCGCTATTTGGTATTCTAAGAGATCCTGAATATTTCCCCGATCCATTGAAATATGATCCTGAACGGTTTGATGAGTCGACTAAGAATTACGATCCAGTTGCTTATATGCCTTTCGGTGAAGGACCACGGCATTGTATAGGTAAGATTCGAATGTCCTTGATTTCGTCCACATTCCAATTACTCATTACGCTTTCTTTTAGCTCAACGCATGGGAAAAATGAACGTAAAGGTTGCACTGGCCAAAGTACTGACGCATTACAATGTGGATGTGGTACAAAAGGGAGAGATTGAAATTGATAATTTTGCCGTTGGTTTAGTAGCTAAAGGTGGAATCAACATCCGTTACAGCAAGAGAAAGACCAAATGCGACTAAGTTAATAATAATGTGCGTTTCTTTTTTTCTTAAGTTTAATAAATTTAGTTCATTTGGTTTGCAATTGTTTTGTATTCTGGCTAAGAGCTCCATTTATAGACTGTACTGTACTTTCATATCCACAGTCTTTGATTCTTCGAACTAAATGAAAATGTATGTATTGTAAGTAACACTATATTTTTTAGACACGGGCGAAGCCGGGCGGGACAGCTAGTACTCAATAAATGATAGAAATGCTTCGAAGAATCTAAGCACTTCCGAGACACGAATAACTCGTTTCTCACTAAAAAGTATTCGATTAGGTTAGGTTGCAGTGGCTGCCAGTAACGAGTAACAGCAAACTTAGGCCTACAGAGGCCCATTGTGATACCAAGGATATTGGGGGTGTTTTTCCCCGCTGCTCATGAGTACAATTTGAAGCTTTATATAAGCGAAATAGTATTTTTGTGCTAGGTCACTGAGATCATTGAAGAAGTATTCACCTAGGTGTGGTTTCTTACTGCGGCAAAGTGCTGGGCATGAACAGAGAAGATGGTTTGAGCTGTGTTCCTTTTCCTCGTCCCTGCATTTTTTGCAGAAGTCATTTTAAAGGATGCCAAGCCTAGTTGCACGCTTGCCTATAAGGCAGTGTCCTGTAATAACACCAATAATCGTGCTTATATGTAGTGTTTTTATGGACAGAAGGTAGTCAGAGTGGTTTGGATCCAGTCAATGCCAGATCTATGTGGGGGCAAGTAGTTCCGCTATCCCATCAAACATTGGTTATAATGACTGTATCAAGTTTGAGTGATAGATATTTGTCTTATATGGGAGAGTAGGTATTTTCGTTACCAGGTTGGCGAGTTCATCCGCTTTACAATTCCATGGAGTATTTCTGTGCCCGGCACCCAATATAGGTGAATGTTAAGCAACTTAGCCATCTCTATAAGATATGAACGATAGTTGGAGATGGTCATAGAAATATAGATGAGACTGATTCCAAGGATTTCATAGCCACTAATGTCATTAGTAGATATTACACTCCTCTTGATCCAGGACAGTGCTTCTAAAATCGCCATAATCTCCGCTTGATATACGCTACAGTGATCAGGGAGGTAAAAGGAGAGATTTAGTTTTAATCTGTCCGAAAAAACACCTCCTCCTACACCATAGTTGGTTGAAGAGCCTTCAGTGTAGAAGTGTATAGACTTATCTGTTATGGCTCCTAAGTCACCCCAAAAGCCAAAAGGATATATCAGGAATAGTTTCTTTAAAAAGTAGTGTCCGATTAACTCTCTTCCAGTTTTATTCAAGGTAAAATATTCATTTTTCGTAGAAGTCCTGACTTTTTGAATCTATAAAATCTTCAAGGGCTTTTCTCACCTCTGCTCGGTTTCGGAATACTTTCTGTCGGCAAAATCACTCCAAAATCAGGAAAAGATAAAATTCCATTGACGAAAGATCAGAAGTGTACAGTGAGGTATGGGGTGCAATATTGCCATGCAATAGACCACACCTATTGACCAGCGCAAATTGCGTTTCCCCAATTTTACCTGCCATATGGCGTTTATCATTTCTACTTGTTGAAGAAATGAAAAGTGTATTGGTCCTTTCGATGTCAAGCAGATAATTATTATACCCTTCTCTGGGTGAAGATTGGGCTTGAAGTGTCTTAGCTAAAACGTGGGCACCGTAGCGCAAGTGGTTAGTGCGTCGGACTACTGAGCCAGCGGTCTTGGGTTCGAATCCCGCCGCAAACACCTAAAAGTTTTTCACAGTGCCCACCTCTTTCGAATGTCTGACAAGCATCAAAGAGTATCATTTGTCACGATTGAGCTTCTCAACTCGCCGTTCGGAGTCGGCAAAAAACTGTAGGTCCCTTCCATTCGTGCAAAAATATAGCACGCACACACAGATGGTTGCGAGAAGCAGGCCCAGGTTCACCTCGAGCTGTAGCGCCAACTAAGTAAGTAAGTAAGTCTTAGCTAAAACACTTGTCAAACACACATACTACTCTATTTTCTAAGAAAAAAATAAAAATAGAAAATAGCACCTTTTGGCATACCTATGTAGATGCTTACCCGAGGGCTTCTTATTTCGGACTGAGTCACAGAGTCCAAATCGGACATTTCATACGGCTCGCGTACAACCCAGGAATGAGAGAATACAAGATTACGCATTTAGCTATACAAAAATCGAATGTTCTGCGCATGCCGTCACTGGTGACCAGCTATTTGACAGCTGGCTATTGTCTATATGAATTCATCAATAATTGCTTTGAAATGTAAACGAATTTTGTATTTTTAGTTGTATAATTAAATTATCGTTATTGATAAAATTAAAATACAAGTGTATTTTGTGATGGCTTTATTAGTATATGTTTTGTGTACTAGTTAATTTTCTTAATATAGAAGATTAATTTAACATCGTGATACTGGACCGTGTAGGACGTTATTGTAACAATTATCCGTAGTTGGACTTGTACAAAAAGGTCTCAATTAGTTCCTGTCATGACGTGGAATGTTGTAACAGTGAAAGCAGTTGCCCCGGACAAATCTTAGCAAACATTTTAACAAGTCCACTTGACTTCTATACAGGAAAACAGCAAGGATCTAGCCAAGTGTCTGTTACAAAATAGAACAATAATTAGTTCTGTATGATGATTTTTTAATTTAATATTTTATATATATTCAAAGCCGTTGATTTTGATAAATCTCCGTTGAGATGATTTACCCAAATAAAAGTATTCTCCCTATCCGGATCAACTCGAATATCTTCGACATTACCACGTAACCTGTGGCAAGTGAATCCAGCCAGACTTTCTAGGCCGCCGGGGTTTACTGTTCCAACCACGCACTCATCTCATGCGAAGCTTGAAATTGGATCCTGTTGGAGAAATATGAAACGGAAACTATTTCAGCATATGAGTCTATAGTTGGAATAGTGTTCAGCTTCAATTTATACCCATTTTTCTGACTAAGTCCTATAAATTTTTCCATAATTAGGTTCAATTCCTTTGGAAATTAGAGGTTCCCTTGATATGATCCCGGACAAAAATGAGCACAACAAATTCGAGACGTTTCACACTGAACCCGTCTTTTCGTCGGCAAAAATGAACCCATGGCTTCATCAAGCCTTTGTTTTTAGGAAAGCAATTACATCGAATAGGATTTTCATTGCTCACATTATTTTTATTACAGCTGAATATCGCAAACCTATTTTTAAAGCCTATATCTTCACGATACTTTCACAATTGTTGGTCACCACTGACGTCACACAGCTCTCAAAAATAAAAACTAACATGGCGGACTTGCGCAATGCGTAATCTTGTACTCTGTGATTCCTGCGTACAACCTAATACCACAGATAATAAATCTGTTTGAAAGGCAAAGTGAATGATTCTGTTTAGGGTGAACAAACACCTTCAATAGCATCAGTCAATCGATGTAAAGCTGAACTTCAACGTGGTCATGCGAGCATTTCGAACCCTTCTGTCAATGACTAGGTCTGGCCAGACCTTTCGCACTTTCAAAGCCATTTTTTATAAATAATTATGTAGCTATCATTACCAAATTTTCTGTCTTTGTCATTATTTATATTTTTAATGCTTTAGTGCAGATAATTTTTTTTAGATGTATGTGGGTGCAAGAAAAACAAGGATTTTCTAAAACAACCCCTAGAGTCAATGGAATAGGTCTGGCTAGACCTTGTATGGAGAAACGTATTTATTTCCTATTTCATCCCGAAAAAAACGTATTTTTTTCCTGCATATCTCTGTCAGATAATTATAGGAACTATTCCACCGAATAAGAAATGAATTCGTAAAGATTTGCTTCCGGACCGTAGTCGCCTTGCGCAATCTACTATCTTTGGATTTACGGATAGTATCGCAGCAGTGCCTAATGTGCCGAAAAAATATAAGGCAGTGATTTTACTGTCATCACTTCATAGTCACCCTTCACCCTTGTGATCAATTCCGACCGGATTGAAAAAATGCAAAAATAAACAAAAAACATAACATGCATAATAATGTACATACATAGAAAACTGAACGGATTGGATTTGGAATTCGACCGAAATTGATCACAGTGGTGTATAGTACAGAATTTGTTGGAGAAACAAGAAAGCCACAAGTTATTTTGTTTTACAACAAACACAAAGTAGGCTTGGACGTAATGAACCAAAAACATGTTACATGTCGCAGCATTAGCATCTTTAATAATTTGTAAAAACGTAAATAATGTGAGAGCGAACAAAACCAATGCACATCGACAATCTCTGCATTCTTTGATTGAGCAGACAACTGGAACCAGCATGCCCGGGATCGAAAAAAGTGGAAGGCTGCCGTGTTTCAGGCAAAGGCTCTTCACGGGTCAGGATCCCGTTAAGTAAGTAAAGTACGTTGGAAATAAGACCCATCGGGCGTTCATCTACAAATCATTTATAATAGTTAATAGACTCCGCTGTTTTGAAATTTGTCTTACGAGCTTTCACTATTACCATTGCTATAGGATAACAATATTGTTTGACTAAACATCTACAAACTATGATTTCTGTTGGGTAGTTTCGGCAATTTTTACGAAATGTTTGCATTTTTGCCCTTTTTTCGACTTTACATTTGGCAATACAATATTTTGGAGTGACAAGTATTGGAACTGTACCCAATTTCAGGTTTCTTGATCAAACGGTTGCTGAGATAAATGCCTTTGACCGACATTTCACAAGCAAACATTATAATGGTTCCGTATTTCTACATGGGTACATACGGAACCCTTAAAGTGTTTTCTCTCTGTTTACCGTATTATGCAAGAATATTATTTTATCATATTATTTCGAACATTGTACTTCGATACAAATTTTATGTTTCCTTTTCATATTGTACAGACAGTCGAACTTCGATAAGTCGAACTTCGATAACTCGAATATTTGATAACTCGAATGAAATTGGTTGGCAATAGCGCCAAGACTGAAATTTACATGTAATTTTTATTTGATAACTCGAACTTCGATAACTCGAATGTCTTGATAACTCGAAGAGATTATTTGGCGTCAGCTTCGATAAGTCGAATTCTGCGTGTTTTTACATGTTCGTTTTACATATAATGCATCGCTTTCGGGGGTACAGTGTTTGTATGTCCTATGACCTAGTACACATACGTGTAGAAAATCGTGATTTCGTTGTGTGTGAGTAAGAATATTGTAAAATTTCTTGTTAGCAGGGGTTAGAACACACACTACAAGGTTGGTATATTGGTTGATACGAACTCAAAGTTTAGTTTTTATTTTTGAAAAAATAGTCGAAATATTGTCGAGATATTCAGATGTGAATCCGAATCTGTACAGCTCGACAACAACGATGACATCGACAGTGATGAAATCGAGGAAAATTTGGAGGACGATTCAACTACCTTCAAACGAGTTGGTTGCAAATTCGTTAAGCATTTTGCGTTTATATTTAAAGACAAATGAAAAAACAACCGATTCTGTGTATGTATAATGGTTTAAATTCCATTGAATATTTTTTTTTTTTGAAAATCAAAATAAAAAATCCACACTTCAGTCATGTATAACAGACTATTTTAAATAATAATTATGTTCCTGTACGTTTTGTGTGATATATATGTTCGCAAATAAATACATATTTATATCAATTTTGTATTTTACTTGATAACTCGAAGTCTTTTTTTTTTTTGCAAGTGATGGTTCGAGTTATCGAAGTTCGACTGTATTACGAGTATACATGTATGTAGGTACATACATATGTACGTACGAGTACCTATTTATGTACATCGTTGCTAAAGCCAAAGCGATTTCGATACTTGGATTTCTCAAAAGCAATTGTTATGAATTTTCTAATATACAATTAAAACTGTTTTTACGTCCTTAGTTTGTCCTGTTCTGGAATATTCTTCAAATGTTTGGGGTCCAGCATACACATATGTAGGGTAAACTGTCCCACAGTGGCTCACGTCCCACATTGAATCTTTTAAATTTACAATATTTCTACTTGTAAGAGAAAAACGAAGTAAAGAGAAAGTAAACCGTGTTTCGATCCTTTATGAATTTAACTGGCGTGGCCGTTGAAGTACTGCGCTCGTCAGTGTCGGTTGTGCTTAAGTAAAAGTGAATTTTACTGATAAGTAAACTAGAAATCGTGCCTTTTATTTTTGTTCCATTTAAAAAAGTAATGTGCTTAGTGAGATTTGTGGGATACAAATAAAAACGTTGATTATTATTATTAATTAAAATTAGTATGTCAATAAAATTTGTGAAATAGTTTTTTTAACAAAAATATTTTTCTCCAAAAAGTCACTTTGTCCAACAGTGAACCAGATCATAGTCGTACACAGTGAACCATGGTTCACGGGCTTCAGAATTCCGTGTTTTCATTTATCAACGACCTATCAGCATTTAACATTCGTTAATGGTTTGTGTGCTTTTTTTATTATTTTTTACTATTATTTTTCGTTAATTATAGATTTTGTGATATTATTGAAGTTTTTGAAAGACCTTTTTTTTAATGTTTTGTTATTTTTTATTGTACTTATTACTTTTTGTAGTTTTTATTACTTATGATTTTGTTTTGTTATTTTTTTTTAAAGTTAATGCCAACTAAAAATTAATTTTTATCAATAACTTATTTTTATTCTTTATTTTTCCTATGAAATAATGAATAAACACTAAAGATTCACTGTGAACTACCCGGGGTTTACTGTATCCACCCCCTAGTACACAGTGAACCAATTGAGGTGCGTTTTAAAAAACTCAAAATTTAATATTTTTTATGATCTTTCTAAAGCTGCCTGTGGTGAAATACAAAGCGAATAAAGCAAATAATAAGTACCTTCAAACCGTTTAAGGATTAATCCAATAGTTTAAAAACTACATTAAGTCAAACGCAAATTGGTCCGCTGTGGGACAGTTTACCCTACATATCTACATAAGCTAATTCTAGTTTGCGTTTGGACAATTGAAATGAACGCATCATTACATGCCAAGATGTGCCCTATGTGTGCGATATGCGAGATTCAATAGTTAAAATGTCATTGCCAATGACATTTTCTCATATAATATAAAATATCCTGAAATTCTTAATTGCTTTAAAGCTTAGAATCTATACTTCGGAGATATCAATTGCCAAAAAGATGATCAATCCGGTACATGGCTATTGCTATGGCCATGAACCAATTTCAAAATGTATTTAACTTTTTAATTATTCGTAAATATCTTGTCTTTTGTTTTATCTTATTTAATAAAATCTCTTAAATCAGTGAGAGTAACGCTTGTAACATTTTGCTTTAGTTAAATTAGAAAAAATCATCAAAGTGAGGCAGTGAAACCATTTTAAGAAAACAGAGTGAGGCAGTGAAACCAGTTTATGTAAACAGAAATATGACGAAACTGTCCACACCAATGCTTTACTTACCCCATCAGATTTACTAAACGAAATCGGACTAGGAAATAGGGCCTTTGCGAAACGTGTCTGGAAGAAGATGAGATAGCTGAACACTCGGATCAGATAGGCATCTGGGCTGATGAGAACCCAAGAGGCCAAGAGTAGTTGTTGAGAAAACTGTGCATACACGAAAAGTCACTGTTTTTTTTTGTGGTTTTTGGAGCGTCGCCGGCGGAGTCATGGGGCCGCTTAGGGTTCCGTACCCTTATGTTAATACGGAACCATTATAAGTTCGCTCTAACTCAAAAATGTCTGTCATGATAGAAACATCAAGAACCGTTCTTCCTAAAAACTTGAAATGTGGCACACTTATTCATTACGGTGGTCCACATACATGGACAACATATTACTCAAAAATGTTGTGAAACAGCTATACTATAAAATTTCTGAAAAATATATCATGTGGGACATCGAAAGGGCTCGAAACAAAGATTCCAAAAATGTTTTTCTTAAATTTTTCTGTTAGAAACTTTGGGAGTTATTGCCAAAACTGTGTGAAAAATATCATACCAAAAGCCCCCTACGGTTTTCTCGGAAACTACTGAAGTCAGAAATAAGTATAAGTTTTTAAATTGAATATAGAGGTGGATCGTTTTCGTTTTTTTTTTTCTGTTAACGAAAGGAAACAAAAAATAAAAAAAAATATAACTATACTCTGCTCCATAAAAATTGTCAGTAGGGGAGACTGGGGCTGGTTGTAACTTGGTAAATTCGTCCTCATTCCTTAAATATTGCATATTATTCAAATAAAAAAAAAACATTCCGAAGATGCATATCTTACCTCTAAAACGCCATTTAGAAACTGAAAGGATTCAAAGTCAAACAATACCATTTTTTGAATCATTTCAATTTTGGCGAGTGTTACTTTCAGCCCCGACCTTGGGGTTGGTTGTAACAACATTCGGGGTAAAAAGTAACAACCATCGTAATTGGATCAGTTTTTGCTATTTAATTTTCATTTTTAGTTTTTATAAAAGTTTTATTAAAAAAAAAATTAAAAATAGGGTGAAAAAAAGAATAAAAGATTCATTAAATTTGGAATTTTCAATAAATTAATCAGATGACTTATCTGATATTGTTCTTGAATATCTAAATCCTCGAAAAAAAATACAAAATAGTAGGAGAATTAAAGTATGAATATCTAAATTCTGGAAAAAAAAAACTACAAAATATTAGGCAAATAAAGATATTAGAATTTCAGTGGTAGGTAATAACGTGGTACAACTTTTGTTACTTCTAGCCCCTACCCCAGAAATTAACAATAGAGGCACATTAACATAAAAACTAAAGCCTTACTTTTAAAACAACTACATCCAGATACGGTTAAGACACAAAGGTATTCAAAAAATTATAACAAGTTACTGTGCCCCTCAGATTCGAAAGAATATACCAAATAACGGAGAACACAAAAAGTTACAAATCTTCTGGTTTTGGCACCTGCATACACAATTTGCTCTTGCGACAACTGGGGTACTAATGAGTTTTATTTTCTTGTAGAATATGTAAATTCAAACACTTCTGTGTATTAGATTCTATGATTCGGCTACTGTGATTCTTTATTTTTAGCTGTTACAACCCACCCCTGTTACAAAAAGCCCCAGTCTCCCCTACAGGGAAGTTAGGACGTTTGCCTCTCATTCTGGTTGCAATAGCTTTCATAAATCTGTCCCTCTTTTAAGCTCTCACTGAGTTACCATAGTATACATAATAGATAGCCGCAGATCGGAGAGCAATATCCGTAGGGTTACCGTCTGCTGATTTAAAAACAAAATTATTTGTTGAATGGAAAAAGATAATTGCCTACAAAGTGCACACCACCTCAATTTTGATAAAATTTTTGTATGATGTAGTGGGAATTTTTTTGAATAATTGCATACATGCACAACAGAAATAAAAACACTCAAAAAAAAATTTCTACAACGTACTAAAAATTCATCAAATCGAGGTGGAAATAAATTGAATTTATTTTTTTTCTCACCACCTCGGCCACTTTGTAGCCATTTTTCTTTTTATTCAAAAGTTATTAATTAATCGCAAACAATATCAATATCAAACACAATATCACTATCACGAAATTTCACGCACCGAATCTTATATAATAAATATATAAAGCACAAAGAGCGAAAAATTGTTTAACTGCATTTTAAGGGATTCCCCATAAAAACAGGAAAATCGAAAAAATGAAAACAATGCGGGATGCGGCAACATCCTCACAAACTCACACACATTTATTGGTAATCAAAGCACAAAATCGCAAAGCTCTTTGACGAAAACCACAGAAAAAGCTGTAACGATTTGCTTTAATTTTGTAATGGTAACACTGCTTTAATGTTAATAATTTCGTACACACAGCGAGCAGCGTTGCCGTTGGGACGCTGAGGTGTCCATTTGGACGCTTTTTAGCGATCGGGACACCTGGACACCAGTTTTTGATAATTAGCTGAAATGGACGCTTTTTGAAAATCGTGGACACTTTTGGACGCTGTTCCAATATTTCAATAAAAACCATCATAAAAAAAAACCATATTTTCAATCTATTACAATTTACAAGCACTGAATGCTAGCATTAAATTATAGAAGACATGAAAATATCAACTGAAAATGACAGATATACAGAATACAGATATACACGATCCAACTTATCTGTCAGACTCAAATCTGATAATCTGAACGCAAGAAATGACAGACAGACATGTCGGATGGGTTTAAATTTTTATTTTTTTTTTTTTTTTGATATTTTGGTGGTTAGACAGATATATCTGATTGTGTGAACGCATTTCTATCCGATCTGGGGGAAATTTCATTTGTGATAAGTTATTCCCACGGTCTGGTTGCTGGTTAAAGAATTAAAAATGGCTGTGTGGTAGGTAATATGGAATTTTGAAAATAAAAAACATTCTCATAATCCCCTGGAGTTTTAAATTGTAATTCTATTAGTAAATTAACAGATGACAACTTTGGTCGCTTTTTCATACATTCCTGTACCGAAATACGCCTCCTTTTTTTTCATCGATTGATGTTGGAAAATGTGAGTCCAACCAGGTCTGTCAGATATATTGGATCAAAAGTTACTGGCGAAATGATCATTAAAACATGATGTATAAGTTAGAGTTATGTGATTAAATGTTAACACAAGTACTTCATTCTTAATTACTTATTGCCTATTGATTTTTAGGAATTTTAGACGCTTTCTTTTAAATAAATATGTAGTAAAAATTGTATTTATATTATTATGAATTTTAAAGAATCCCTTTTAGTTTTTCCTTTGATGAATACAAATATCTCATTCAAATTATGTATGTGGACACATTTTTAAGTCCGGGACACCTTTTTGGACACTTTTTAAAATGTCCCAGCGGCAACGCTGACAGCGAGGGTTGATGGCGCCCACACGACCGCAACCGCAGTCAGTATGCCATTATCTCTGGTCATGGTAGGATGTATTCGCATTGAACAAAAATTACAAAAACAAAACCTGTGTAAGTCAGTGGTTTTGTTTTTATTTCAATTGGCAATTGGCGAGTTTCGACTCGCACTTCGACGGTTTTTCAATAAAATAATTCGACAAAATGCATATTTAACTTTTTTCTAAATTTTTAACCTTTCCCAGATCATACGCTTTTTTCTTCCGGTCCCTTGAAGAACGTCTCTTTAGTGGGCTCCACTGAATTTTGATCATCCTTCGGGGCATTTTTCCTTACCATAATCGCTTCTTTTTTACCTAAGAGTAGCACAAGGATCTATATTGGGACTGATTTCGTTTATTTGGCACGATTATGCTTATTGCTTGCTTGGAACAATACAAAGTAAGACCATATATAAATGCGTATACCAATTATAAAACGTTACATCTGATATACATATAAAGCTGTAGCTACGAGTATTTTCCAAAATGAATAACCACACATTTTTTTAAAAACATGTGACATACACTTTTCTCAGTTTATTGCTTTGACTAAGAATAATTATCATTGTAAGGCTAAGGCTGACTTGCAATCGTGTGTCTGATAAGATTAAAAAAAACTGCCTATCATATCTTAATGCGCACCGAAGTGCTTCGAATTCTTCAATGTTAATATATCGCTTGTCATGCCTAACAAAACGACAAGAATTATTGCGTCTAATTTTCTTCATTATTTTCATTAAAATTGTTTTCTTATTCATCAGTAAATCAACCACTCTTGATCGATGAGTTGCAAATGCGGCAAATACCTGATGCTTACATTTTTTTTTTTTTTTAAATTTTCATTTGTGTATACAAATATGCTGAAGTGCAGAGGTGTAAATATTAAATCGTAATAAGCTTGTATAAGAAATCACTATTTTAAGGGTGTGATTCATCTAACGGTATTCAGATTTTTGCATGCCATCAGAATAACACGATTTGTTGGAACGTTTCGAAATATACACTAGTTGCTCATTACACTTCTTCCTTACACATTCTTGTCCTTCAATCCCCAAATCTTTGTTTACCAACTAAAAATTACGAAATAAGATGAAACGAAACAATGATTTTCAGAGTATAGCTGTGGTCTATCAATGCGGTTGTAAAGACTAGTCGGGTAAAAAAGAAAAAAAAAAGAGGTAGTCCGCCATTTTGCTTGGTGCGTCCGCCATATTGAATTTTTCTGTGACGTCACATAGCCTAAGACACTCTCCGGATAAATACGAATCCAACGACACCTCATTTGTTGAAATCGGTTCCATAGTTTAGGCTGTACGAGGTGACATATTTACATATGTAAATACATACAAACAAACAAACCCAGCCTGTTAAAATCATAACCGATAACCCTTTCTCTGCGTAGTTGGGTAAAATAGGCATTATTAAATCTTTGGGGGAAATCGACAGTGAAATAGTGAAAAATAAAATAACAAAAATCAGAAAGAAATAGCTCCGCTTGGAAGGTGCTAGCAAAATTCGGTGCGCGATAGAATTACGCTATTAGCATTAGGCGTGTTTTTTTTTTGTAACCTATATAGTCTTCGAAAAAGCTTTCAGAGTACAAATAAGACTCGATAATTATCCAGGCTAAGGTTTTGTTCTATTTAACATCGTAAGCATGCTGCTGAAACATGTTTAGCCTATATAGGCTTGCAAAAAAAACATGCCTAATATATCAAGGGATAATAATAGACCAACATTTTTTATGGACACACCATGTCAACAAACTTAGGTCAAACTTAAAAAGCGCCATGTTCGCTATGGTGTATCTAAAGCAATACACAATCAAAGAAATTTAAAAGCAGATTTATTATTCTCTTGTCGAATCGCGCTTAAGATACGGAATACTGGCATGGGAAAATGCATCCAAAACACACCTTGATAAGCTGATGAAACTTCAACGTCAATTGGAAAAAATAATAAATAACGATATCTTTGATTTCAGAGTTCTTGAAGTAAATGCTATTTTTCGAATGAGTGCTGTACTCGAATATTTTGACGACTTACGCTCCCAGCAAAACATACCACACAATCGAAATACTAGAAGAAGGGCACAAGGACTCCTAAATATTCCAGAATTTAACAACAAGTACGGCAGAAGACAGCTCACCTACGTCATACCAACAATAATGAATTTCAAAAAACGAAAAAAAAATCTCAAAATGTTTTTCTTCTTCTTAATCTTCGAATGCTGTTGTGTACATTTAAGATGGCCCCTATTTCGGAGTTTACATGTGATTGCAGTCTTTGATTGTGCAATATAGCGTGCTTTTTAACTACTTTGGTGACCGTTACAATTTGCAGGTCACGGTGTAAGTCGTTGTTTCGTATATCATGGGTGGCCAAACCGTAGAACGCGGTCGACTGGTCGAACGTGAAGGCATTTACAGTCGAACCCGATGCATATGCTGTAAATTAATACATTATAACAAACACGCAGTACAAGTATATCATTCTCAAAATTTGTAACAACACTTGACTAAACTTCATCCCAGAAAGCGTAGGCAATGGAATACTGCGTGCTCTGTTCCTTCTTCCTGATCTGGGCAAAAGTGTGAGTTATCGTGCCCAAAACGGTGTAAGTATTTCCGATACCCACTGTCCCAGACGTCTATGCATCTGCCATTCGTAGTGGTGTCCCACCTAGCTTGCTTCCGGTCATTGAAGTCACTCTTTCTACTTCCTGGCTCCTTTTGTTGACCGTCGTTTCTTGGTTACAAGAAGTTCTCCTATAGACTCTTTGCATCGCGTCTGCAACGATATTGATGGGGAGCATCCCTGCCACTGAAGCCACTGATGACCCTTAGTGCGCGAAGTACATATGTTGACTATAACTTTCTCCTTGTTTCCTTTGTCGCTAGGACCCCCACACAAACCTTTTGGAATGTCTGAATAATTTGAATATTCGTTTTTTTTTTAACAGCCCCATAATTGGATGCAGTACGTCTAAACACGCTTAATTATCTGTTTACATAACAAGATGGGTTAAATGCTATGGGAATTTATTTTGAATATAAAAACTTTCCCCAATGAGATCATTAACAAAGAAAGAAAAATCATCTGTCGATCTTAGATTGGTCCTGATAAGGGAGGTGTTTTTAGTGGTGTTCGAGTCCCACACTACTATGGTAATCGAATACCACCATAGTGTCTTTTGAGATTTTCACCTTCGTAACAAAAAAAAAAAAAAAAATGGTTTTCTTAAATATGAACATTATTCACTAAATTATTGCATTATATTTTTCTTTGTTTTAAACTTGTATCTCAATCTTAAAAATTGCACAGTCTAACTAAAATGAACTATAACAAACTAGCTCTCAAACAAATTATACCTACTATGTACAATCACCTGCAGATAAGCACTCTGCTTTGCAGGTAACAACAATATTGTATATGTACATATTTAAAACGTAAGAACAAATAAAAAAAAAATCTACCACTAGAGCCCTCTTGCCGACTGCAAAAAATTCAAAAATTACTCAATTGCAGATTTTTTGGCTGAAATAAATTTAATAAAGAATGCGCGTTATGAGTTGATGTTTGAAAATATTTATAAAATTGCTCAAGGCTTTCTCTCTATTCCACAGTCATCAGCAAATGTCGAAACTTGCTCTGCTTTAATCGAAATAAAAAACTTAATTAGGAACTCATCCTGTTATGAATTTAACGTAAGTGGCAATATTTTCAACACAAATGTGCCAAATGAGAGCATTAAGCCTGAAGAGCTCATAGACTAGGTAAACTTTGAACTGCACATGTGTATAAACTAAAGTATTTTTGTTTGTAAGGTTTTCTTATAAATTTATTATTTATTTATTTCATACGGATTGCTTAACACAGTAAGATACAAAATCTTATAAATTAGTGCTAAGCATATAAAGAACTTAGAAAATGGATGCTACAAAAATGAATAAAGCGAATTGAACTAAATGGAAACTAAGTAAAAAATGAAAGCAAAAAATAAATATTAATACACTTACGTGCAGAAAAATCGACCCACCTCGTACACTTTGATTTAGAATACAACAGATCAAAAACTTAAAATAATAAAGAAACAGTTTGAATACTGTTTGATAGACAAAAAAATAAGGTTTCATTAGACAGCTTGTAACGGTTATTCATTGAATTTTTATTGATTTTACAGACTCAAAATTAGAATAGATAACATTTTTATTCTTTAATTTTGAAAATTGTGGTTGCAAAAAACCAAAAATTACGAAAGAAAAACTTAATTCAATAGCTTGTATTGCCACCCCTTGCTCTTATTACAGCTTCCATCCTGTTTTTCATTGACCTTATCAATCTTTCGATGAATTCTTGAGGTATGCCTTCCCATTCCTCTTGGATAGCCACTTTTAGTTCCTGGATGGTTTCTGAGGGCTGAAGTCTAGCCCTGACCCTTCTCTTAAGCTCATCCCATAGATGCTCAATGGGATTAAGATCAGGGCTCCTTGCTGGCCACTCCATAACAGGGATTTCGACCTCGTGAAGATACTGGAAAACCGCTGCGGCAGTATGTGGCCGGGCGTTATCCTGCATTAGCATGAAACTTTCGCCTACAAAACCAGCGTATGGCATGACATGCTGTTGTAGAACCTCCTGGATATATCGTTGGGCAGTCAGAGAGCCTAAACGAGGCCCGGATATAAGCACAAGATCAGTTTTTCCTTCTAAAGAAAAAACCACCCCAAACAGTCCATGAACCTCCTCCAAATGCCACTCGTTCCACAATACAGACATGTGCAAATCGCTCTCCCTCTCTTCGGTACACGTTCCTGCGTCCATCGTTCCGATAAAGATTGATTTTGCTCTCATCCGAAAACAGTACAAGCTTCCATTGTTCGAGCAACCAATCAACGTGAGTACGAGCAAACCGAAGCCGCGCTTGGCGATGAGCAGGAGTTAATTTTGGACCATTAGCAGGTTTGTGTGGGTGTAATACCCTTTCCGCAAGTCTCCGTCGTACAGTCCACTCACTTACTGTTACACCACGGACGTTACGAAGTTGCTGCTGCACCTGAACTCCAGTGAGATGCCGATTTCTTAAAGATGTTGACACCATAAAGCGGTCATCTCGCTCTGATGTGGCCCGATTCCTTCCTGATCCCGATCGCCTATTGAAGTCTCCAGTCTCCAAAAACCTTTGGTACACTCGTCTTACTGCTGATCGACTTAAATGAAGACATCTAGCCACGACGCGCTGACTCAAGCCAGACTGGATAAGTGCCACTACTTGAGCGGACTCAGACGGCGTAGTATCCATTTCCACAAAGAGTAATAACACACAAACTCAAGTTAAATGGTCAATCAACTAACAAGAATAAACAATTTTCGAATAAACAAAGATTTGATTAACTGTAAAGACGCAGCAAAGTCACAGAGTTAACGTTATCAAAATGTGTATTGAAAGTGTCTGAAGATTAGGGTCGATCTTGTCAACAACGTTGGTTTTAACAAACTTTAGGGTATGTGTAAATAAAGTTTATGAAACCTACATTCACTCTATAGTAAAAGTCAAGGTTCACTAATCTAATTTTTTTATTAATTCTTTTCCAAATCGAAATCCACTTAGTGGGTCGATTTTTTTGCACGTAAGTGTATTATGTTTACAAAAGATTGCTAAATTAATTAAGAATTACTGTGAAAAATGTGCTTTTAATTCATTTCTAAATCTTGCAGTGTTATCAATTCTTCTTATATTACGAGGCAAAGAGTTCCACAAGCGAATAGCGTAAATGAAAAATTGTCGTTCAGATGTCAAACAGGTGTTGGTAGGTGCAATGAGCTGACCGGATCTGTTTGAAGATGGAAATCTGATTTTCTCGTATAGATAAGCAGGCTGATGAGTTAGTAGTATTTCCGAAAAGCGAATTAATGTACGAAACTTAAGAATATTATCAAATCGTCGGCTGAGAATATAGTTGTCGTATGTCAAATTTTAGCATTTTCTGATTTTGATGCATTATTATATTATTCGATGAGATCTTTCTGTTGGTGGTATCAGTTTTTGCCTACCATCAATAGTTTCCGAGATATACCGTGTTATTTTGTCGTATGTAGGCTCTAAGTAACGGTCTTAGTATTTATTTGTCGTATGCAGAGAGTTTTTTTTACATACGACAAATTTTCATACAAAAACTGAATTCTTTTTAGTAAGAATTTAATGGTCGTATGTAAAAGAAACGCTTTGCATACGACAAATAAATACATTCCTACTAAAATTTGCGTGATTAATTGACGTATGCGTATTGATAGTGTTAAAACTAGTATCGCCTGTGTCGACCAATTGTGAGAGAAAATTAGCATGCATTAATATTTACTGGTTTACCTGATTGTTACCTGGCTTAGGCACAACATATTGGAAAAAAAATACATACATACCTACTGCACTGGCCCTCTTCACAACGTTTCCAGCAAAGAAAAAATTAAACGAATATGTTGTGCTTAAGCCAGTTACGTTAGGTAAGGTTAGGTTAGGACAGGGTATGAGGCTGAGCCATCATGAAAACACTTGGCACCATTGTGGGCCCATCGCAATCCGCTGGAACCTTCTACAGATGATACCAAAACCGAAACATTTCCGTCTAAACATTTGATTTCCCTGCAAAATTTAAAAATTTGATTGTGGCCGGTTTGGCCCACCTCTTCCAATGTATCAAAAAAGTATCTCCCTGAAACTTTTTTGCGCGAACGAGCAAAGGATACATATGTTCGACATCCTATGAACTCAAGTCATTGCAGCAATGAATGCAGATGTCCGTACTAGAATGTCCCATTCTTTTGACATGCCTTCTCAGGAGACAGTGTCTGGAAAGAATTCCAATTAAAGTTCTTATTTTTGCCCTATTTAGTCCAAGTATTACTTTGGTCCTTTTGTGATCTAAGGCCGGCCAAAGAGTTTTGGACACCCTATGTGCCTCTATTCCTGACCATCTCCTGCCCGCCATGCTAATGATGGTATTCTTTATTTTCACCCTGATGCCGCATGATGGTGGTGCTAAGTGCATCATCTCAGTTATAGGCATTTTCTTCTAAACCAGAGTGTCCTGGTACCCAACAAAGTTTAACTCTTTTATGTCTGCTTAGTATTTTGCGCGCAGAGCGATAACCTTCTACAGTTACCGATTTAACGATATACGATTCTAGCGCTCTGAGCGCGGCCTGACTGTCGATAAAGATGGTGATATCACTATCTGATATCAACTTCGTCACCAACAGCTCCGCCGATCTCTGTACCATACTTAGTGAAAACGAAAAGCATTTTAATTACAAGCACATATGAGAAAAAATATTATACCTATACGGATAGAAAATGTGCTTTAAATCATTTAATATTAATTAATGGGGAAAATAATTTTTTCTTTATTTTCTACATTTTTTAATTTATTTTATTTTTGTATGTATTGTATGTACTTCTTGTAAAACAAGAAGTTCTTATAAAATTATAAAAAATAAAACTTAAAAATAAAAAAAAATAATTGCATTATTGTATTTCATTATTACAGGTACAAGAAATTAATTTGAATTTTTATCTTCGTACATACAAACGACAAACTTGACTTACGAATAAGCAGTATTTTATCGTATGCAATGGTTTTTGTCGTATGTAAGTATTTAAAAATTCGGAAGTGCTTACATACAACAAAATGATTCTACATAGTTTTTTTTATAGGTCAATAACTTTTTCACATCTCGAGATAAAGCATTCTGCTAAAAAAACAACTAAGGAGTAAAATATTTCCAATATTCTCTGAAAATTTCATAAAAATTGGTCCGCTAGAAAAATAGATATATTAAGTCAAACTTCAAACTCAATTTGCCAACAATAGGTACTTTTCACATACGACAACTAAATTCTCAGCCGACGAAATGTCATATTATATAAATATCTGGAATAGCCCGAAACTCGATCAAATCTGCGCAGTCCAAATACGTAACGTATAATGCTATTGAAAGCTACATTAAGTTTCCTTTTAGAGGCATAGCTACAGTTAGAATAATATTAATGTTCAGTTATGTTAATTTAATACATATATTGTTAATCTATTTTTGCTTGTTTATGTTTTTTAAAAGAAAATATTTTGAGATTACTTTATACCCATTATTTTTTCATGCGTAAAATACAATTGGATCCATTTCAGTACAATCTTAAAACAGTTTTAAGTACATCTCAAATATGTAATTTTCCATCTTTGATCGACAATTGCCCCACAGAGTCTCTTCTCTTTCCTGTTTTGATTACAAATTTAAAATGCTAGGAAAGTGGCCATATGGCGAATAAGGCCATAGCTGCCCGCCAATTTCCCAGAATATTGAAGAAGCAATTTGGAAAATCAAAAATTATATGGAGCGAAGGGAAAAGCTAAATTTTCTGCAACATCTAAATGAATGTATCTATTGTTTGCTATCACCAATTTTATTTCTCTTTGGAATGGCGGACAGTCACAGATTAGAGATTCCCCGATACACAGGAAAGAGTCATCGAGAGTGTTAGCATATTCTCTCATTCCCATCACCCAATGGAACAAATGCACAAACTGTCAAAAGTGCAACGAAATCAGCTATCAGGAACTTGTTTTTATTTCCATTTGTTTAATTCTTGTCTGGTGTGGAGCTGTAAATGAGGAGTACTTTACAGATAGTTTTATTATAATCTCACTCGTGACGATAAAGCAACTGCAAATGCCAAGGTTGTTCCTTTTCGCAAGTTAACTAATGTTATCTTATCGCGAGATGACTTGAAAGCATACTTTATCTCAAAGCATTTCGAAGCATATTAAGCTTATCATCCAGGAATGACACGGCAGTATCGGAAACTTCGTAAACACGACTTTCTGAGAATCACTGGCGAAGTGGCTTTCTCATCGCGTTATCTTGTCGCAGCGATTCAAGCCTCCAGTGCTTCTATCATAAACAGCTGAACTTTGTCGGAGACGAAAGTAGTGTGCCCACCACTATCTGTGAATTCCGAGTTGATGTTGTCCCATCGTAGAAACTCAGAAGTCAGTTGTTAGTAAACATTAAATAGGTGCGGAACAGTATCGGAAAATGTTACTCTTAATTACTTTGACACTGGTCACTGTGTTGGCACTTTACTTACGTCACACATACACATTCTGGCAGCGGAAAGGATTCCCCTCTGATGCACCGAATTTTCCCTTCGGATGTCTGGAGTCGGTAGTGAAGCGCCAGCGCTCCATAGGCATGGCCATCCACGATGTTTACCAGAGAAGTTCAGATAAATTCATTGGCATCTACTTGATGTTCCGTCCAGCACTTCTGGTTCGAGATGCCGAATTGGCACGAAATATGTTGACACAGAGTTTCGCTAGCTTCCATGACCGCGGCGTATATGTGGACGAGGAGAACGATCCGATTTCGGGTAACATTTTTGCTTTGGAAGGAGACCGTTGGAGAACACTGCGCAACAAGTTGACACCGTCTTTCTCGTCGGGAAAGCTAAAGGGAATGTTTGGCACCATTGACGACGTGGGCAACAAGATGTTGAAATATTTAGACAACATTGTGCCTGAGAAAGGCGAAGCCACCATTGAAACAAAGGAGTTAATTGCAGCGTAAGTTTCATCCTTACATGGAGAAAAGAGAATTTTTTTGCTAACAATTTTCTATTTTAGGTATGGCATTGATATAATTGCATCGGTTATCTTTGGCTTAGACGTTGATAGTTTTAAGGAACCCAATAATGCATTCCGAAATGTTGCTCGTGAGTTCAACGCGCCGACATTATATAGTGTGATAAGAGGTGCCACTACATTTCTATGTCCATCGTAAGTAAATTAATTCCAAAGTGTTTAAAGTATTTAAAAGACAACGTTTTTGAAAGCAGGCAGTGGTTTTCAAATCTAAGTTTGGTCCTTTCATAAAGGCAACTTGACATCGAGTTCACGTTCGGACTTGTTTCTGCTCATTTATAAAAAACATCAATAACTCTGCCTCGTTAAATAATTCCAACGCTCATTTGCAATGTTATTCCTGCTATCAGCTCTTTAGACAAAGCGAACCTGCTCGCTGCACATTTTGTAGCTAACTCGACGCTTTGCCTCCCACTGAGGGTACTTGAGATTGGCGGATACCCCATGGGACAATTCCATTTTCCAATATTCACAAATCCACATATTTTGAAGAACGTATTTTTATGTGTTACTTATTTATTAGTAACTAGTTGACCCGCCCGGCTTCGCCCGTCTTCGCAAATAGTCGCGTGACTAACGTTATACAATGTATACACTACACACATTAAATGTTACCTCTATTACATCGGCCAAAGAGGTAGCCATGGTTGTCTTCGGACATTAAGGGTGGGTTGGCCAGACCTGTGCCAATGACACCAGGCATGTCTCGGGTTCTTGACGAACCTTTACCTTAGAGAGATAAAGGACAGGAGGAGATTCGACCTAGGGATAGTCATAGGTAGAATTAAATTAGTATAGGTTTAGCATAGGGTTTATTCATAAGATTTAGGTTTAGATTAGATTAAGTTAGACTAGCTAGGTTTAGTTTCGCGGCTCCTTTCCTCTCTTTCTCTTTGGTATTGGCATAGGTTCTTGGATTTTCTTCTCTCCCACTATCCTATCCTTAGGGTCCGTCCGTGGTCTGATTAACGTAGCTTTCTCTCTCTCTCTTTTATTTGTATAATGGCACAAGATATTTGTGTATGACCAGGTGGTGTATGGTGGGGTTGGCAAGAACTACCCCCGTCCGACGAGCTTTAGCCGAGCAACCGCGAGCGTGCCGCTGCCCTCCACACCTACACCTAAGCTGCCCCTGTGGCCTTATCCTGACTCATAACAATGGCTCAATAAGCTATTCTCAATATGCTATTCAAAAACCCTCTACATGCACGCATGCTAGAAATATGAAAATGAGTGTAATGAGAGACTGGAATACATTTTATACTATTATTTAGCTTCTAGTAATTGCACAGATATAATTGCACAGATATAATTTTGGTCTATAAAACTGCGTATTCAATGTAATTTATCTGAATATCAATAACATAGGAGAAGCCGTTCTGAGGAAATGGCCGTTTGTTTTAAATTTCATTTTCATTTTCTCATTTCAAGTCCCTTTAACTCTAAAACTGAAAATGAATCTCATTCAATTCAAAGCTGATCGATAAACCTTTTCTGAGAAATTATAAATTTTATACCAAAAGAATCATTCAAATCTGTTCAGCGGTTCTTGAGATCTTGTACAACAAACATAATCTGACACCGACCGTGACTTTGCTATATATTTACTATGTATAAAGATGCGACTTCTGATGATGTTGCATTTTCTTCACCAGTAATAAGATTCTGCTTGTTTTCAATGAGGAGGAGAGCTGAAAATCCTTGCTCACATAAATAAGTAGTTGAAAAGAACATCAAACATGGCTTAGCAATGTTTTGCAGCCTTAAGCATTATTTCCCGCTTTAAGTAGGAAGAGAGAGTGGAAATTTCTACAAACTGTAGTTTTAAAGACTAGAAGACTTCAACATTTACACTTGTATTCTATGTATCGAAATTCACAATTTAAATGGTGTTCACGCCTCCCCTTTACAGTCGCCCCACGCTTGGGAACCACTTATCTCCCAAGCATAGTTCTTAAGTTGTACATATTTTTCACGCTGGAAAAACCACTGCGCTAGATTTTCCATCTACATTTCCGAATTCTGAAGTCATTCGGATTAGATGCAAAACAGCATTTAGCAAATCATATTGTCTCTTCAGCTACTTACTCTTCTTTCCAAGGTCATGAAAACGCTAATATCTTGATCTACGATAGCTCTTCAATGAACGACAATACCCCTTTCAAAGGAAAAGATCTACTGGTGATCTCACCAAAAAGTGGAACCAATCTTTTCATCACTCTGAACCATTTGACAGAGTCTGACATCAAGTTTTTTTTTGTCAAAAATTTGTGCAATACGAAAAACCAATACAAGTTGTCTTGGGAGGTTTCAAGGCTGCAATTCACCATATTCATAAATGCTTCTCCGACTCTTTTTCTTGCTTTCATAAATGATATCTTGTCTGCCACATCTAATCCAACGACAACACATTTAGGTTATTATATTCGTTCCCAGAATTACGTCCTTACTCTACGATCGTGGAATTGGAACGGTTGCGAATGTTAAGCTCTTTAAAGTTTGATCTTGACAGTTTAATCAAAAACTCAAGGCTTAATCTCAGTTGTTGAAAATAAAATGCTTTCCATTCTCGGTATGTGTTGGAAAGACCACATAATCGAATTTATCAAAAACCGGGCGTGGGTTTTCTTAAACGATTCAAACGATTCTTCAACCCCATGATCTACTTATAGGCGAGAGAAACACAACTGCGGCAATTAACTCCCTTGAACACCGTTGTAATGTTTCTTGTCTTTCACTGTTCAATCGCTTTTTCTACAAACGGTGTTCCAGGTGCATTCCAATTCTTAAAATTGATTTAAGATGTACAGTGGATGATGGAAAACTTTTCTTTAACCGCTCAACACGAATAGAAAGGATTTACCAAACGCGAGTTTTCCCTATCATTGGGATTTACAAATATTCAAAATCAGTGCCCATAGGTATCTCCCAACTTCTAGCAATTTTTAAGGGTCTCACAGACCGCACTTCAGTGGCGAGAGTTTGTTTTATATATTTCGCCCTATTCTATGTATAGATGCGGAAACTTTATAACAATCTATAAGTGGAGGTTGATTTGTGTCATGGTTATTATGACCTGCATTTTAGCGAAGTGCAGTCGATACGACGCACACACGCAAAGTCATCCAAATACTTGTTTTTATTGCCTTGAAGTACACATAAACAATTTCAATTTTGTAATCTTATCTGTCAAACAATCCATTCTGTTGATAGCACAATGCATTCTTATTCGGAAGCCAGACACGTCAAATGCGATGCATTAGTAAGCAGTTTTTAACATATTAGAACGCACACGTGAGGTGAGTAGTGTGCAAACAAAACAATGCTGATCATGATGGCAGCTGTTGGAGAAAACAGTTCTTCGAAAATCTGTTTAGTTTAGAGTTATAATTTAATTATTTTTTACAAGCACATACATACATACATACATAGTATTTACACTCTGCGCGCACAGTGTACACGTACAAGGTTCTCTACGTTTTTGAAGTGAAACTTTTTTAGCCGCGGTAGGGCAAATTTGCCTGAATCAGACGAAAAGTGAAATGCTGCCCCTTATCCAACTTCAACAGGCAGTAAAATCTATACATAGTATAAAAGGAAGTCCCAACAATGTGGCTAAACTCGAGAACCACTAAACGGATTTTGAAGGGTCCAAAGGCGCAAGCCACTGAATTAGGTTGGATTTTAACAGGAACGACCACTGCCAATCCTGAGGCTCAATCCATTGGCTTGACAAACCACTTCAATTCCTTAGACATACAACTGAAACGATTCTGGGAAATTGAAGAAAATCTAGACGTCAGAAAGCTCACACCTGAAGAAGAGCAAAGCCGGTTACATTTTAAGAGAACGGTTCAACGAAAGGGCGACAGTAGATACGAAGTCCGGCTTCCTTTTAAGGATGGCGTGCGTGGTGTTTTCTAGGTGTTGTTAAATTGTTTGCCTCGTAATTGTTCGTTGGTAACTATTAATTCTTTGTGTTATGTTGTTGTGAATCAACAGATTTAGATGCGGTTTTCTCTATTATGGTCCATTACTTATAAGAGCTGAGAATTTGAGATCGAAGTGGCAGAAAATCAAATTTTCTGTCATTACACAGCCCTAACTCAGCAATTGCTTATAGGGATTAAAACAAGTTTCACTTCTAACGCGCGAGAGTCTCACGCCCTTTTTAGTGTTCCGTCCGTACCAAAACGGAACACTAATGGAATCAGTTCGGTGTCTGTCTGTCTGTCTGTCTGTCTGTCTGTCTGTCTGTCTGTCACAGGCCTTTTTCTCAGAGACTACTTAACCTAGACTATTGAAATTTGGAACAGTTGTAGCACTTAGTGGCCTAAACACAGACCAGAACTTAAAAAGCTGAATTTCGACTTTGGGGGGGTAGTTTCTTAACAAATTTTCACAAAACGTTACAACTTGCTGTCCCGAGCTTTTTCTCCGAAAATATCGATCAGAAAAATCTGAATAAAATCACAAACATTGAGAATAAAGTGTAGATGGAAACATAATTCTCACGACTGCCCTACTTCAACCGTTTTTTTTTAATTAATTTTTTTAATTTCAACTACCCTACTGTTTACATACCCAGAAAAATATCACAACGCCTAAAAGTAGATACGAGAGTAAAAATTGAATAATTGATGGCAAAAGTGTTATACCCGCAGCGAATTTTCGTGGCATATTCCTACCGGATAACTATTGACCTAAGACTTAAACCAATGATACATAATATAACACATAAAGGAAGCTTGATGGTTTCCTATTATAATGTAGGTGTCTCTACTTTTACTATATTGGAAAAAATTGAATTTGTGTATATACAGCCACAGAGAGGGAGACAAATCGCAAAATACGCAGTTAATGCAATTGAACGAATAACGAGACGAAAAATTAAATCTGATGCACAAGCGTACATTTCTTGTAAATACATATACATATGAACATATTATGTAGGTATATATGTATGTATGTATATACATGCTTTATTTATTGTTTTTTTTTTCTTTTACTTTGTGTGTGTGTATAACTATTCTTCTGAGCAGATGAGAAAGGACATCAGAGACATATGTACATACATACATGCATATGTAGGTAATTTGTTCAACTTACTTGTTGGTATACATTTATGTAGGTAAAAATTTGAATTTATTTTTCGCAAATTGTGCTCAATTTATTTGTATTGAAATGTGCTGTGCACCATAAAACTATGTATGTAGGTACACATGTACTTTCTTGTGTCTGCAGGTATACAAGTGCATATGTACATATATGTACCTATATATGTTTTTATGTTTGTACATATATGTGAGTATCGAACAAAGTATCATTGTATCTTTAGTAGAAATCGTATCGTAAAGAAAGGGTTCATATAGATCTATCAACATAAATCTATGACATACATATGTATGTAGTTAAAATAACTGATACAGTACGGAACACTTATTGCGCAAGTATAACTTGCACTTGACCGGATTTTTTTTTAATCAAGTGTGAAGAGGCTATCATCGTTCTTATTGGATTATTTATTTGGATTTCTGTAACAATAGTACAGTGTCCTTTGCCGCTATTCTTGAAAAGGCATAGGTAAGTGAGCACTATTTCTCGCCTGTTGGCTCAAGTGTAGATTAAGAGGTGGCAGGTAGAGGAACATGTCTAGTCCCGTCGCTAATCTTAGCAGTGTCGTAATTTTTTTTATTACAAATATCATATTTTACCAGCCGCTCTTTTGCAAATGTACTAGTAATTAAGTTACGCTTACGACAGTCACTGAGTTTATGTAGCTGCATGTCTTTTATTTTAACCCTTAAACGCGCCTTGTCCCATATATGAATCGTCTCCAAAAATCCAGATTTAAATTAAATCTTTAAACTTTGAAATCTCAGTAGGCACCAATTCACCTATTTAAAATACTTATCTTCATGTGTGTAAAGATTCAATATTTTTATGTCAGGTTCTTTTGTAATAAGAGGGATTGCAAAATTATTTTTCGTGTTGTAGCTGACGATGAAACGTTGCGAAGTTTAAAAATGTTTTAAAAATACATATATAAATAGTTGGAAACTGCTTAATAAAATATATTTGTTTAAGCTTGAAACATTTTGTTTTATAATTAGTGAACAAAATAATATTTATTTCAATAGGGGTATTCACGCTTTTGTGTATCTAATCTATCTAGTCTTGTTAAAGTGTAAAAATGTATTTTTTTACACCAAAGAGTGAACGCATTTTTTCGTATTTGTAGCAACCCTGAAGCTTATGTCAAAATAAGCTGATTTTTGTTTACAAAATAAGAAATATTTTAATGCACAATGCCAAAACCAACGATTAAAGCAAAATCAAAAACATTTATTTGTATTCCAAATTTATTTTTATATTTCCATTTTCATCATATTTCATTTTTCCATCAACTGATTTAATTCAAATTCTTCTTTTTTCTGATCTTCTTTCTTCTCCAAATTAAGATTTTTTATCAAATTCAAATTCAAATTAGTTCTCCATTTTTTCTTCTTCGAAATTTAGTTTTTTTTCTTGCAATTCGACACCGAATGCCTTTTCCAAAAGTTTTTTTATCTTACACTATTTTTTAGGAATTTAATTACGAGAACCAAATACATTTGAAAAGCTGTCAGAAATGTATACTTGAAATGTACACTTTTACACTCTAGGTAACAATAGGGCTGGAGTAATGCAAAAGTGTAAAAGTGTAAATGTGTAAAAAAAAATGACAGCTAGTGTATTTTGTTGTTGAATTGTGAGAAAATGTTACACTTTTAAACTTTTACACTTTTACAAGACCAAATACACCGAAGCGTGAATACCCCTAATATACTGCGTACTATGTACATATTTCCAAAAGTCAGACGATTCATATACTCGTATGTATGAATCAGTGCGCATTCGTGGATACAATTCCATCCAAAATATTAAACAACCAAAAATATTAACCAATTTAATTGATGTTCCATGATCTGCCATAATATCCCATTGCAGCAAAGCAAACATATGGGTAGCGTTGATTGGCTTCATAGCTTTGAAGGTCGGTACAGAACCACAACGAAGTCCAGAAAGTTGTGTTTTAGAATTTTCCATCATCTGATAGACCTAACAACTATCAACTTGTGGTTGTTTTACGAACGATATAGCGAGAATAATGGACCCATCCGGGGAAGTCAATGTGATTTCCGGTTTGAGCTAGCAACTGTCATGTATGCATTTACGTATCCGAATAAGATGTTGGTCAAAACAGGGAGGCCATCTAGTTCACTTAGCAGCCCATCACTTTCATCCTTACTATGTAGATTAAGTTAAGTAGCAGTGGCTGCCGGTTATACAAATACTAGCGCACTAAGGCCTACAGAATCCATTTTGATATCAAGGATCTCGGGGATGTATATCCCCGCTACTTATGAGAACCATTTGGAACTTTGCATAAACCGAGATAACCTTCCAAAGTCTTCTTGTGCTAGTCCACCGAGATCGTTGAAGAAGCATTCTCCTAGTTGTAGTTTTCTATAACGGAAAAGAGCTGGACTTGAACAGAGGAGATGTGTTGGGCTCTCTTTCTCCACCACGCCTAGTTACATGCTTGTATATAAGGCGTTGTCCTGTGATGACACCAATGATCGTGTAGAAGTTTACAGACTAATCTGTTATGGCTCCGAGGTCATCCTGTAAGGTCCTCTATTGTTCCTCCCCCTGACCTCTTGTTCGATGTTTCAATTCTGTTACTTTATTGAGTTCATGCTATCTATAATGTGTGCTTTCCACGGCCGAAAATAAATGTCACTGGTATGCCAGTGCTAGGAATCTCACATGTAGAGACCTTTTACCCGTAGGTATTGGTAATAAAGTTTTTTCGTAATATCTTTACTCCTATGCTCTTTTTCAAAATTGTTTATACTGATGAACAAAGATCAGTTAATAAGCTTTCGATCAGTGTTAGAATCATTAAAATCGATGTAGAAATAAACTCTAAGGAGGAATCACAAGCTCTTGCGCTAGCGATTTAATTATATATATTTCCGTAAGCCGAAAAACGTTAAAAACGTAGCCTGTAAACTAACTTTTCAGTTGAGATTTTAATACATCTTAATGCGCACTGAGGCATATACGTATGTATCGACCTTATTTTTTTCAAGTTCAATTTCGGAGTGTTCAATTAGTCCATATAATTTTCTTTCTACAGAAACAAAAAAAAAAATGCGCATTTAAGGATTAACAGTTCTGTTTCTTTTTTTCTACTTTTTGTTGTACTTGATACAAATAACCTATTGTTCTTAACAGATTAGAAAAATACTTTGTTCGCTTGGCACCTGAGGTAAAATCAGTCGTCGTTTTGAATGATATTGTCCACCAAACTGTGGATTACCGTGAAAAGAACAATATCGTTCGCAAGGACATAATGCAATTGCTGATTCAACTTCGAAACACCGGTAAAGTGAATTTGGATGACAACGTTTGGGATACGCAATCAACTGCTGGTATGTACGCAAACACACTTATAGATACAGATATCCTCGTATAACGCATCTTCTTGTACCTTCATATAAAGAGAGCTTCAAATCGATGTCCATTGATGTAATTACAAGTCAGTGCCTATTGTTTTACATTGCTGGTTTCGATACAACTGCATCAGCCGCGTCCTTTACAATTTTTGAATTAGCCCGAAATTCCGAGCTTTTGGCCAGAGTACAAAAAGATATCGACCAAGCACTAGAAAAGCACGACGGAAAAATGACATATGAATCCATTCAGGATATGAAATTTCTCGACTTATGTTTCATGGGTAAGTTTACATCATTTAATCGAAGGGCGTATGCTAAAGACCACCGCTTCTCTACACAGAAACAATTCGCAAGTATCCCGGTCTGCCAATTCTCAATCGCGAATGCACCAAGGACTTCGAAATTCCCGGCTCGGATAAGATCATCAAGAAGGGCACACCAATTGTGATACCGCTCTTTGGTATTCAAAGAGATCCTGAACATTTCCCGGATCCATTGAAATATGATCCCGAACGGTTTGAAGAGTCGACTAAGAATTACAATCCAGTTGCTTATATGCCCTTCGGTGAAGGACCACGGCACTGTATTGGTAAGATTAGAATATCCTTGTTGTCGTCCACATTCGAATAACTTATTACGCTTTCTTTTAGGTCAACGAATGGGAAAAATGAACGTTAAGGTTGCAGTGGCAAAAGTACTAAGCGTCTACGATGTGAATGTGGCCCAGGAGGGAGAGATCGAAATTGACAATTTTGCCGTTGGTTTAGTAGCTAAAGGTGGAATCAACATTAAATACACCAGGAGACAAAAAAATGCAACTAAATAAAGACGTATGTCTTGTTTTCTGTTTGTTGTAGTTATTTGCTTTTTTTTGTTTTTTTTTAAATTTTTATATAATAAATTAATTTCTATCTTTGTGCTGAACTAAATCCTAAAATCCAAGATCATATCATCGTCTAAAAAAGCAAAGACTTTCGATTGCCTCGACCATAAAATTGTGAGAGACTTTGTGAAACGTAGGTACGAAATGGTAAGCCATCACTGGAAACAATAAATGTGCTATAATCACAGACGGATAAAAGACAGATTCTGGAGTTGGTACAAATGCCTTTGTCATGCAAAATGTATTTAAGCATGTTCCAGGTACCAGGGAAGAGCACTGGATACTACCACAAGGCGTCAATACCTTTGTGGGCATAAAAGCTTTTTCAAAAGCGTTGATCATTGCAAAGATTGTTGAGGAAGCTAACAATAAACTGAATTAATTTGAGCGATATAATTAAGTCACACAGGTCAGGATCCCATGACATCCTGGTACGCCGAAAAATGTAAAAGCTAATGCTCTAGCTAGAACTAGATCCCCGAGAACTGGAACCCCTTTCATCGGTTCTTCAGCCTGCAATTGGCTGCAGTTCAGCATTAAATTGCAGTTACACCTAGAAAGAAGCGTCCTTAAAACCATCATTAAACTAGTCACAGGGTGTAAGCAGCTAAACAAAATCGGAATCAGAAACTAGGGCCTTGGTGAAATATGCCTGGAAGACGACGAGGCAGTCACACACTTCATTAGTGAATGTCCGACCACTACTCGGACAAGTAAGGCTACCATAGGCAATTACATACATACAACAGGATGAAGATCTACTTGAGCCAGTATTGCGTAAATCCAAATTATTTCGATGTTCAGCTCAGCAACTAATCGCTAGCTCAGCGAATTGGGTTGTTTCTTATCAAAGTACAATGGACCTACAGCCTACCGATGACCCCCCTTTAAAACAATACAATACAACAATACACATGCAATGGATTTCATAACAACATAGGTTAGGTTAGGTTAGAAAGGGGCTGCGAGGCCCATTGCGATCCATTCGAACCATCCATTGATGTTACCTAAACCGAATCATTTCCGTCTAAACATTTGATTTCGCTCCAAAATTGCCAAATTTCACTGTGGACAGTTTGGCCAGCCTCTTCCAGCGTTTCACAGAACTAACTCCCTAAAACTTTTTTGGGGCTTACCACGATATCTCGAAAAATAAAATCTCGAAAAATAAAATCTCGAAAACAAAAATCTCGAAGAAAAAAAATCTCGAAACCAAAATCTTGAAAAAAAAAATCTCGAACAGGAAAAATCTAGAAAAAAAAATCTCGAATTGATATTAATTTTTGAGACAATGGTAATAATTCGTAATAATTAATATCAATTCTAGATTTATTTGTATAGAAAAGTGTTTGATTCACTGTTCATGCATGCAAATGAGTTTTCTCAATACAAACAGTTTTTCTAAAATCTGACCGACGCGTCGTGGACTTGGTTTTTCAAAAAATTATATAAACCAATAAATTTGCCTTCTTTTGGGTCATGTACTGAACAAGCACAACTAAGCTTACCAAGAATACAAAATAAATGTGAGTCTTGGCATAAAAGCTAAAAGTTTTGAGGGGAAGCCCACACATTTATCTGTACCTACAATATCAAAAAAAAAATAAAAATATTTTAAAAATTATGGACGAAAAAGAAGAAAAAAGTTGTATGGGATATTTAAGGGGCATTACCTACAACTTGAGTTTCAAAAAAGGTACAGAATTAACATTTTGGACCCGTTTTAATTACTTTTGCAGTAAAATGAAAGCAAATTTTTTTCGAGATAAAGTCTTTCGAGATATTTGTATTTTCTAGTTTTTGTCCATTCGAGATTTTTGTTTTCGAAATTTATCAAATAAATTTTCGAGATTTTTTTCGTTCGAGATTTTAGTCGTTCGGGATTACGTGGCGATCCCACTTTTTTGCACGAACGAATGACATTCACAAAGGATATGTTCGGCATCCTCTGCTAAACCCAAGTCATTGCAGTATATGCATTCGTTCGTACTTGAATGTCCCATTCGTTTGGCATGCTTTTCTTATGAGACAATTTCCGGAAAGTATTCCTATAGAACTTCTTAACTTTGCCCTATTTAGGCCGGTATTCACCAACCAATCTTGAACTAAGAGCCTCATTAACCTATTCAGCAACCACTATTAGTGCGTATTTATGAGCGCTCATAAGACTAATGAGTGGTCACAACAATTCTGAAGTTACGAGCAATAATATCAGAAACAATTATTATTGTCTCTGCTAATATCTTAGATAAAAAATAAAAAAATAAATATACGGCGTCGGCATTCCTATACAGAACCAATCCTAGCTTCTTGCAACCATTTGTATGTGCGTGCTATTTTTGCTACGAAAATGGCAGTTTTTTACCGACTCCGAACGGCGAGTTAGAAGCTCCTCATGACAAATGATACTCTTTGATTACTTGTCAGACATTCGAAAGAGGTGGTACCGTGAAAAAACTTTTAGGTGTTTTGCTGGGATTGAACCCGGGCAGCATGCGTAGTAGTCGAAGTCACTAACCACCACGGCCACGGCGACCACCAATATCTTAGATAACTACGAAATAATTCGAAATTAGCTTTCATTTCAAATTTTAATTTTTTCCGCTGATTTTTAAAGTGCGTGTAGAAAAGGAACAAAATCTGAATTTATGCGACAATGAAAAAAAATTATACCTAATGAATTAAGTGAACATGTTCTTTATTTCACTATTCAACCATTTCAGTGAAACTTTTTTGTTGTAAGGGTTAAACATTATTTTTACAGAGTAACAGAGGCTTATACTAACAAGGATGAAAAACAATTTTTGTTAAATTTCAATTCTAAAGTGGTTTTTGGAAATGATGTCCTAAAAATGCGATTATGCGATTATTTTAATTTGTAAACTGTATCTATCTACAAAATGACATCAAAAATGTTTATCAATTCGACGATTATCTAAATAAAAAATAAATAATAATAAAAAATGGTCTACTGTAAAAAAAAATCGATATTAGTCTGGAGGATTTTCCTGCACGAGTGCTCAATGTGCACTGAGAGCTTATAGAATCGAATTTTGTTAGCATCAAATGCTTGAACATTATACCAGCACGAAGTTAGGAAGAAATTGAAACAAAAGAAAGATTGGGATTTGGGATTTACAAGAAACCATGTTACCATATGGTATCAAAATACTGAACGGGTTAATTGAATTGAATTTGAGACAAACAATTGTATCCACCAACATCAATTTCACCATAGCAGCTGTGTGGCATCATCCCCATATTTACATTGCCAATCTGACCATATTTTCTTAGCACTGACATGTTCGATAGAGAGCGCCATTAAACGAAAAAGAGCGCATTCGGTAATCCGAAAATATATTTTCTCATAGTTGAAGTAGACTAGACAAAAAAACAAATTAGTGCTTGGGTAATACGAACCAAACATTTAAACTTAAGAGCCTCTTAACTTCAAAGCGATTTATGAGCGCTTGACAACTACCGGCCTTAGTCCATGGAATAATTTGGTCCTCTTGTGGTCTAAAGCCGGTCAAAGAGCCTCTGTCTCTCTATTCTTGACCATCTACTTCCCGCCATACCTAAAATAGTATTTTTAAACTTCGCCCTGATGCCGCCTGATGGTGGTTGTTAAGTGCACCATCTCGGAATAACAACCCAACAAAGTGAATATGCATTACGATGACAAATTTAAAATTAAATGAATAATTATTCTGGAGTTCCTCAAGGTTGTTGCGTGAGGCCACTTCTGTTCCTTTCTTGTGGTTTAAATTTATGATTTCCTTTTGGTTGCGTTAACTCTAATAACAGCTTGTGAAATGAGTACAGATGTTCTAGAATTTTTTGGAAATTGGGAAGCAATCATGATTTCATGAATGTTTTACCGCTAAGCAGCCCTGTATATAATATTATAAAAAAAACAATGCGCATTAGGCATAATTACAACCTTCATAGCACTACTACAGTCAGTCAAACAATAAAAATAATTTATGTATGTAAGTTCATGTGTATGTATGTACAACAAGTAGGTACAAGTACAATAAATCCTTAATATAAACCAAATGAATTCGAGCGTTTTCCTTTTCCTTCTTTAGCGCGTTCACCACCTCATTGGCTTACTAATCGAAGGAATTGCGGGAACTTAATTGTTTTCCAACACGCATATCAACCTTGCTACATATTCCCATTGTTTGGCTGCCATCATCACTGACCTATTCGCTCGGTTATCGAATCTATGTACGAGTAAGAATTAAACGAAGCCTTCAAGCGCATTGAATTCAGTAAATGAGGCGGCTAAGGGACCACACGAACACAAAGCGACTGCTATTGCAATTCATTGTATGAGTACGAGTATGCCACATGAGTAGATACGCCTGAATCGCCCTTCATTCAATAATTTCCAATAATTAATCGAGTGATATCCCATTGTTATCGCGTATAATTCCCTCATATATACTCGCATGCACTTACTGACATGTTAAACGTTTTGCCATTCATCAAGCGTATTAGCGAAAAAGTAAGATTTTTTTTTTTTGAATTGAAGAACACATAATTATTTATGCATTTCGTTTCACAAAAGACGAGAAGGTACATACATATGGGTTCACCTAAAAGGAGTGGATTGCGAATACACAGAACACGCACCATACGTCGGCCGCCGCGCGCCGGTCGAGTGAGAGGGATTTGCTTGTTCTAATGAACGCGAAGGATATTAATATACAGTAAAACGTGTGAGTAGTGGAATGCCTTAGTGCACATTTTTTTTCGACTATTCGCAACATTTCCACTATCGGCAACCTAATTTATTTTATTATTTTTCGATCAATTTCATATCAGAGTTCAGAATGTGTACTTTTTGAATTGTACCGCTAGCAGAATGAGACGCACGCCAAAAGAAACACTTGAAATGTCAAAATGGTCGGAAAATGAACCGAAGCTTACAAAGTGTTAATAGGTCTGTTCATTGAGGAAAAACCAGATCAGAACAGCACAGATTCGAGCAAAATGTCAAATCAAAGTTAGAACAGAAAAGTACAGCCCATATGTTTAGTTTTCAAGCATGTTGACATTTGTAAATTGTCATTTCTATTTAACCTTCACATTGTCGCCAATAAAAAACTCCTAATCTTGACAACAAACACCCGGGTGTAGAAATAAAACTCTCATATGTTTTGTATGGAATTTTTATTTTTCTTCAGTTAAATATTTGTTATTTGTTGGTGATTTGTGTTTTGTCGTGCTTTATTTGTTTCACAATTCAATGCAGTTGCGTTAAGGGACATTGCGTCCGAGACGTAAATTAATATTCAAAAAAATCCGTAAGTTGGTAGGTTATTTTTTGGAGTGAAATTCGTGTTCATTTAAATTATAAGGTTTTCTTATCTATTTAGTTCACTGGTTGGGGTTGTCAGACTTAAGAAGTATTTGGGTTAGTATACCTAATTGGTTTTTAGGGTTCCGTACCCATATAATAATACGGAACCATTATTACTTCGCTCTACATCTAAAATATCTATGTATATATTCTTGGCACACTTATACATTACGGTGTCCACATATTTGAGACAACTTATCATTCTGTATCGATATAGAAACTAGAACATAGCTTACAGATCTGTTCCAAAAAATCGTAATGCATGTATGTATGTATACATATGTATGCATTTAGAAACATCGTCACAAAATAAGCTGTAGTTTGCATCATTTTTAGCTATCAAAAATAATAAGACGTTTTTTCATTCGTCATAATTTGGTGTATTTACCAAGAGCAAAACTACAATATTATTTTTCTTTTCGGTAATATGTTTTATAAAAAAATGTAAGAATATGGAACTCTTTAAGTGCGAGTCTGTCTCGCGCTTGGCCAGTTTTTTTTTTTTTTCTGCTAACAGTTTTACATTCCGCCCAATACGTAAATAGCTCAATAGCTCAAATTCCAAGAGCTATGAGCCGCATTCGAAAAAAAGTGCTGTAGAATGCATACTAGGTTAGAAATCTCAGTCTAAGAGCTACTAGAACCGTGGAATATTCCTTGCAATCTGAATGATTTGATGGGTCGAGATGTACCTGACCGTCGCATCCCCAATGATTTATGTGCTATACGGACTCTAGAAAGGTCTGCGTCGAGTACAAACGAATAGTTTGCCAAGTGCATATCCTTACAAAAGCAAAATGTAAATATTAGTAACTATGTTATCAACCTATCCTATGTTAGAAGTAAATAGAATCTATAACTAGATATGCAAATAAGTAATGCTTTTTTTACTTCATAGCGATAAATAACCCTGACCGATCCATATGATCAAACTATATTTTACTATAATATGTATGTATGTATGTATACTATGCATGTACAATGTACATAATACATAAACGTTTGTATATTGGCTATTTAATTGTGAAGTTGAAGAAATAGTAACAGGTCTGTGCATTAAATTAAATAGAAACAGTAAAATTTTTGACATTTCCTACAAAAAAAATATACACCCATGGAATACACCATCAAGGTGGTCGAAAAAGGTAAAAAAAATTGCCAAAAATATAGTAAAAATTTATTTTTTTTAAAAAAAAGTTCCATTTTGCAATAGAACTCACTATTTTAGTCACTGAGCAAAAGCGGTTTTAGATTCGGAAAATAAACCTCGGATTTATTCGAAATTGAAAATCGGGATCTATACCCAGGTGTATAAAGACAATGTCAAGGTTAAAGTGAAATATAAGATTTACGTTTAGATTTAAGATTGAAGTGAAATCTAAGATATTTGAACCAATAACAAATCGTGCAGTTTGCCCATATTTGTCTTTTATTTAAATTTTTTCCATGTTTAACTTTCATAAAACAAATTAATTGCTGAAAATAAATCAAAATGATGGCCACAGCTGATTTTAACATATGTACACTAGTCTGTTCTACCTCAAGAGGAGGTGCAAGATTTCCTGTACTTTTCTGTTCTGACAACCTCACTGAACACAAACGAGATCGGTTTCGGACAGAAATTTTTCTCACTGAACAGAAAACCTTGTATTTTTCTGTACTTTTCTGTCCAGAACAGCCTCATTGAATAGACCTAATGACTTTTGGCTCGTTCATTTCTCGATTCTGCTATTGAAGAGTGAATTTGCATGGGAAGAAAACAAAATTCATTGAAAAATATTTTATTATTCAGATTTCTCAGGTTTTCACTATATAAGAGTGAGTTTGTACATATGAAGAAAATCCGAATTGGCACCCAAAAATGTCCACTATCCAGGTTTCGCAAGATTCTTTTATTCGCAGATTCCACTATTCAGAAATTTTACTGTATAAGGTATGTAGAAGCTTTTATTCTTTGACATTTGACAAGTAGAAACTACGCCATTACTAAAAATGGAACAATACACGCTTCAACAACGCATTGAAATTATTAAAATTCACTACAAAAATGGTGAAAATCTTGCAGTCACAGTTCGCAAAACTAAAGCATTTTTTGGTCGTCGTGAAGCACCTTGTCGGACCGCAATACAGAAATTGGTGGAAAAATTCGACAAGTTAGTGATGTGAACGTGAAGAATAAAACCCGTGCACGTCGCTCAAGAACAACTGAGAATATTGCTGCTGTAGCCCAAAGTGTTGAAGAAAACCCAGGTTTGTCCATTCCTCGTCGTTCTTTGGTATTGGGCATTCCACAAACGTCATTACACCGTATTTTGCATAAAGACTTGGGTCTTAAGGCTTATAAAGTTCAGTTAACACAAGAACTCAAGCCGGCCGATCATCAACAACGTCGTGTCTTTGCTGATTGGGTCCTTGAAATGCATGAAAATGATCCGGAATTCCATCGAAAAATCATCTTGACTGATGAGGCCCATTTCCACCTCAGTGGCTACGTCAACAAGCAAAATTGTCGCATCTGGGGCTCGGAAAACCCAAGAGTTATTGTTGAGAAGCCTCTCCATCCTCAACATGTGACTGTTTGGTGCGGTTTATTGTCCGGCGGGTTCATTGGACCTTACTTTTTCGAAAATGAGGTTGGATCAACAGTTACGGTGAATGGATTGCGCTATCGAGAGATGATTAATGATTTTTTATGGTCGGAGTTGGATGGTATTGATCTGGACAACGTTTACTTTCAACAAGCCGGCGCTACGTGCTACACAAGCAACGGAACCATTGATCTTTTACGGGAAAAGTTTCCGGACCGTGTTATCTCTCGAAGAGGTGATCACAATTGGCCACCGAGATCTTGTGATTTAACACTTTGCGACTTCGTCCTTTGGGGCCACGTGAAAGATAAGATCTACGCCAACAGCCCAGCGTCGATTCAAGACCTCAAAGATTAAATGCGTGAGGCTATCGAGGACAAAGGGCAGCCATTTTGCGATTTGGTTATGGAAAATTTCATATATGGTCCTGTATGCGTGCTCGTGGTGGCCATTTGGCTGATGTTGTTTTTTTATTATTAACGGCATACCTTCCTCTTTATTACGAAATAAACATCCGATCATTTATCTAAAAAAAATGGCATTTTTCTTTGAATACCAAAATAACACCTCTTATTAGAAAACCCTTTATTTGTATATCCCTAATGAGTTCGACTAACCGTTTTCGAAAATATGATACTACGGAAATAGTAAAGTCTACAGATAAGTAGTATAATACAAAATAATAACAATAAGTAAATTAAAGTAAAGTTACAAATATAGTTCAAGACTGCACTTTTACAAATCGGATTATTAGACTATAGCGGTCAGCATTAACCGTCGTGACGTGATAACGAAAGATCGTTATCTTCAAAAAAATACGATTTGCGGATATTGCGCACCAAACGGGATATCTACTATTTCGACCGCTCTTTCCTCTTTGGAGGATCCATATTTCATTAAAAGCTACATAACGCGTCAGAAACTCACATGGGTTATGATGCTCGATTCCGTTTTTGGTCAGTAAAGGCAGCACAATTTTCGATTTTACTATTTTTTACGATCTCTTGTTAAAGTTACTGATTTATCACAACAGCCCTAACCACCGGATTTGAAGATACTAGGTTAAGCTATTTTGGGAAGCTTTCAGAACTCAGTCGAAGACCACTCACAGGTCGGTGTCACTATAGGCCGACATCTAAGTTACATACAGATTTAACGTTTTTAAGGTTTTAGGTAAATGTGCGGTTCGATCAAATAACAGGCTGAGTCCTTGCATGGGGCTTTTTGAATTTTAAAACAAAGCAAACTCTCTTCGAACTCTAGTACCGTTATATCACATATTTCATGTCGTATTGTATTGTATAAGATTGTGTATCGTAAGTTTAATCATCACTCGCGAATGTGTACATATACTAACATGCTCGAAAAATGCTGATACGCAAAAAGAGAGCTAAGAATGAGTCCGAAAATGGAGCCCTGTGCAACTTCACGAAGTTTTTTCTTGCGTAAGTACATAGTTAGATTCTCACTGACTTAAATAAAACACCCTCCTTTTTCTTGTTTACTACAACATAATAACCTTACCTTAACAAGCACAGTAAAATCTTGTAAAGTTGGTCACCTGCGGTGCAAGAACTTTTGGCCAACTTATAAGGGTGTATATTTTTTTGTAATTTTTTTTAAAATAAAAATAAAAGAAAAAGAAAAAATACGCTGAAACAAGAACGAACATTTCGTTGTTCTACCGCTATATCTAGACGATTTGTTCAGTGGTTAACCGAAAATATGGAACAAAATCCATCACATACTACCCTAACTTTCAGGTTATTTAATGTGAGAGATGACAAAGTTTTCAAAGCGGCCAAGTTCCAGGATAGGAAAGTATGTTCTCACCGAGCATAGGTTCAATGCTATTTTTTGTGTTGAAGTTGCGGTAAATAAGAGGATTTTCGAATATTTCTTGAATATTCGGCGTCCAAAGCTGCTTTCCCAGCTTTTGCAGGAATTTGCATCGGTTATCTATTCTAATCGCAGCTTCCTTGTTATGTTGAGTATGAAGAACATAGTCCACCAATGCACATCGTCACCTCAGTATTGGAGTGATCTAAACGACAAATCCTAGTTTTGAGAAAACGATGTTTGAAGTTTGAATGTGAATAAAACAAAAACCTTAAGCAGAACAATCAAAGACAACATTTATTAAAATAGTGGCAACTGAGCTGAGCTTATACTCCATTTTTTATTTTAATCGGGCCATTAGTTTATTTTTTATCTTAATTTGAAAAATTATAGGGCATGATTTTTTTTTCAAATTGTGCGGATTTGTATGGTATGTGGCACTTTTTGACCAACCTATGTGTCATTTAAATACTGAACGCGATTGCGATTTATGGATGCATATGTGTCATATTTTCATACAAAAGTATAAAAAAACCCATTTTTTAAAATAGGTGTAACTTTTTCCCCCTTTTTTTTTTTTATTTAGCTTAACTTTTTATAAAAAAAATAAAGGTTAGTTAACATTTTAAAGGAAAATAACTCGTAAAAATAAACGCGTTTGGTCATAACGGAGATCTAAAAAAAAGAATTTTAATAGCTCTTTACAGGTACGGAACAGAAGGCGTGTTTTTTTTTCAAATCTATGTAGACATGTTTCTGCAACATGTTTTCAATGTAAAATACAACAAAACCTTAGCCTGGATAACAATCCAGTCTTATTTTTACTTGGAAAGCTTTTTCGAAGTCTATATAGATTTGGAAAAAAAACACGCCTAGACCTAATAATTGTACTTATGTGTCACTTATATACTGAAATCATTTAAAATGCTTAGACCTTCGATTCGTTTTGTTCCTATGAAGCATTTAAACACTGAAAAATAATCATGCATATGAAGCACTATTGAATAGAAATTGTATGTATAGTGTATAGAGCATATCAGCACTGAATTATGTGTTTGCAAATAAAGCATATCTGAGCTCAGGTCATTTAAACCATTTAAAACATTTCAAAAAAATTCATACAAAAATATGACTTTCCCATACAAAGGCTTATGTGGCAGATCAATACTGAGCATTTATTCCCAAAAATGCGTATGTGTCATTTGTAACACTGATATCTTTTGAAATAATAGAGATATTAGAGATTTGATTACACCAATCGAAAGATCTTGTTTTTATCACTAAGAAAACATTCCTATCTCAAAAACGACAAAAATGCACTTACAGTAACTCACACATTCGATCGAATGGAGTTGAATATCGACATTTTTTTTGTTTTGAAAGCGAGATAGTTTTTATATATCAAAAGAATGTTTTTTTTTTTATTTATTCATGACTAAAACAATATTATAAGAAAACTTTACAGGTTGTTTAAGTAAATATACATTAAATTGAGACAATTTTTGAAATTTACACATTCGATCAGTTTTGTGAGTTGTAATTTTTCTTGCAAATTGATCTCGATTAGTCTTTCGTATGGCCTCCCTTTGCAGCTAAAACAGCTTTTATTCTGTTTGGTATACTATGAATAAGTTTTTGGCACTCTTCAGTGATAATATTTTGCCACTCCGTCTCCACCCTTTGCCATACATCATCCATAGTTCTTGCCGAGTGGTCCCATGTTGAAATTTTGCGTTTAAGGATCCCCCAAAGGTGCTCAATGGGATTTAGATCCGGGGATTGGGGTGGCCAGTCTAAGACTTGGATCCTTTTGCTTTGCAGCCAATCTCGGGTGAACCTTGCTGTATGTTTCGGATCATTGTCTTGTTGAAAGAAAATGTCCGAGAGTCCTTTACCCCATTTTGTGAGCGATGGGATGAAGCTATCGTTCAATATTTGCACGTAGCATTGTGCTGTCATCCGACCGTTTATTCTGGAACACACTCCAACCCCCAAAGAATGCATGCATCCCCAAATCATTATATTCCCGCCACCGAACTTTAGCGTTTCTTTTACCAAACGTTTTGATAATGGCTCCTTGGGCTTTTTCCACACCCATTCTCTGCCGTCGGAACCTAAGCGATTTATTTTCGTTTCATCCGACCATACTACAGATTCCCAGTCAGAAATAGTAAAGTTTTTGTACTTTTTTGCAAATTGCATGCGGAGTTTTCTATGGCGATCAGTAAGTAAAGGCTTTTTTATTTTTGCTCGTCCCTTCATACCGGCATTTCTATGTACTCTCCTTATAGTTTCCGGGCTGACTTGGATTCCATGCATTGCTGCAATATTTTTTTTAATTTGTACAGCATTGTCGAAGGTATCGGTGATAACGGATCTGACAATATTGCGCTTCATAACCGGAGTTAGCTTTGGATTTCGTTCTGAAGGTCGACTTTTCGTTGTTATTGACATAGTTTTCCTGTACGTGCTGATAGTGCTCAACGAACAATTTAACTTTAATGAGATTTCTCGGTGTGTATGGTTCTCCTCCAATAGTTTTTTAATACTTTTCTTTAAATTAAGACTGATTTCCTTCATTTTTATTCTGTTATGGAGGGAAGTTGAAATATTTAACAAAAATCAGAAAAGTTACAACAATCTTTAGTCACAGAATAAAAGAAAATTGTTAAAATGACTTACCTATAGTTTTTTTTTTTTTATTAAGCTTGACAAAAATTGTATGATTCTTCGCTTTACAATCGTCAACTTCACAGTAAGAAAGAACTCACAAAACTGATCGAATGCGCGCTCATTGCAAAAACATAATTTTTTGTAACGGTATTTCAATTTAGATGAATTTTTTATAAGGAAAGAATTTAGTTTTAATAGCCAGATTCAACCCTTTCAACTAAATTCCCGTTATATTTTATCCAATTATATTATGAACAACATTCTAGAAATGTAGTTCACATTCGATCGAATATGTGAGTTACTGTATGTCACACCAATGACGACATACATATTATCAAACATGGCAACTGGCCATCGTTTAGTAGTTCGTTTTGTAGTAAAATGACTTACCATTTTGTCCATTACATCAACATCACCTTTGGAGTTACTCTAGTACTTTATGATGTCTGGCTTATATTTATCATTCGATATAGCATTGTCGTGGTGCATTGTGGATAAAAAGAATATCGGACTTATATTTTTTTGGACGATGGTTTTGTTTCCCATGAAGTCAAATAGAGACGACTGGACTGTACGTGATCTACTTTTCATAATTTTTTTGGGATGCAAGCTTTATCAGCACGTAAGGTTGCAACCAACGTAAAGTTTTTGCTGAGAAAATTATTATAATCGGCGAGATCCAAAGAAGAAAAAAAGTTGTCCATTGTAATATTACGGCCAGATCCTTCTTATTGACGAACAATCCGTTTAACTACCCTTTCTCCCACTATCAAATCTATCCCAAAAATCTCGAATCGGTGCAGTTTTGTCTATCACTCGATGTATTCACGTTACGCAGTTATCAAATCGGATAAATCTATTTATGGCCCAAAACCTATTGATGCTCATAGTAGCGCGATATAATGGCAATGCTGTTACTTTCCAGAGCTCTATAAATTCTTCATTATTGGAATGTTGAGCACCAGCTGTTATCAATATTCCAAGATATCCATTATCCTCCTACAATTTAAATAGCCTTCAAACTTTAGGATCCCGCGTATAATTACTCACTTTCATTGCAGCATAAATGGTTACAGCGTTGCGATTTGTTTCACGAACTAATTATGGTGCACATAATATATTGTTTTGTAAAAAACAAATGGAACGGTTCAAATTCTGAGAGCGATTGAGAGAATTGAAAAGGCCCAGTTTTGCCTCGAATAATGTTATGGCTTTCCATTCTGGTTGCTTGATTTGGTGGATTTGCAAGCCGGTCATATCTTCATATTTTTTTTTTTTTGCCTGCCAGTCAGCCTTCCTGGTAACACAGTGCCCATCTCAGCCGCTGTTTAGCCAGTCAAACTCTCAGCTTGCATATTACTCCGTATTAGCTTTGAAAAATAGTCTTTATAAAATCAATGATTATATTTATTTTTGAGTAGGCCATTCGAGGCAGAATAAAATTTCAAGAAGGTACTGAAAGTATTGCTATATGGTCCTATGGGCAAAATAAGTTTTATATTGGTTCAGTAATCAAAAGGATACCCGGGTGCCCTCGAATTGATACGAAGGTTAAAGATGTCTAACTTTAAAATGAGAGATGAGAAAAAGTATAAAAATCTGTGACCAAGTTCCAAAATAGCTACCTGCCTAACATATAAAGGTATTTTGAGGAACATTTGTATGGAATTTTCTTGGTGCAGTAAAATATTGGCCAACTTACAAGGGTGGCCAACTAGACAGGTTTCACTGTAGTTGAACCTTAAATACTTACTTCATGAAATGAAGACTATCTTCTGAATAAGATCGAGTTTCTATGTTAAAGATGTGGCACGGTTCCCATCAACAGCTCTTTTTTGGAGCACTTACACCAGTTTGTTTTGTACCAAAATCAGGTACATGGCATGTATATGGCATTCATCATTCAACATAGCTTCAAAACCAAAAAAAAAAGTTAATTGACGGATTTTATTTAAAATGATTCGCATTATAATTATTCACAAACACAATCGTCCGCTGAATACCCGTACCATGCACGGAATCAATTGCCGATCATTTTCAAATCATCTTATATGGTATTGACTCTCTGCGACTGATGACAACTCTGCATTTTTAATTCAGCTGATGGCTATACGAGGACTCGTATAAATACGCGGAAGCCGTTCTTATTTTAAAATCTATGTATCCCCTCCCGTTGGTATCCCCCACCACCAAACCGCCGCCTTCATTCCGTTCATCTTCGCAATTCATTCATGCGAATCACAACTATTAACATGTTTTCGTAACTTGCTAAATGTTAGTGCCACTGTTTCCGCTACTGCTACTGCTGGCGATGCTGGTGCTCATTTGCATAGCTGTTTGGTTAGTTAGTCCTTTGCCTTCCTTGCGAGTTGCCAGTACCATATTCCGTATTCTGCCCCAGTCGCCGCACCGTGGAAATTTTAAGTCAATAAGAGAGCACAAGCACATCAACCTCATTACATCGCATGCCACCTATTGGTGTCCGCGTCGCACAAGCTCGTCACTTATGTATGTAGCTACGGAGAGATACTTTTGTGTAAAGTGTGCGCGTTTATGGGTGGCATCAAAATATCAGAGATTTACTTGCATATTCTTTCTTTTTTTTTGCTTCTTTTGTCCCCGTCCATGGGGAAAGGGGGGTGGGATTCCTTTTTGTTAGCTCTCGTTCTTCTCCCAGTTCGCATGTGCTTGAAGGTTTTATACTTCCTTTGATTCGAAAGGATGGCAGGCCACAGCCAGTAAGGGAAAGGGCATCCTAATCTTATTCGCTGAATTCGTAATCTCATTAAATTTACATATTAATCAAGGGATTTTAATTACTCTTGCACTAGGTGCTTGTGCCACAATGAGAGATTCCTCTGGACGATGTATCTACTACATTCATACAAACATATGTATGTGAGGTAGTCTGCCATGGGATCCACGGCAGCAGATTTTCATCGCGTTGTTTTTCTTCTTACCACGGTATTTTTTATTTTGTATTTTTTGCTTCACTGTGTCCTGCATGTGGAAGCTCGAAACAATTGCCGAAGGATGCATGTATTTTTTTCTCACAGATAGTGCCAAGGTCGTTCGAAATGAGATTTGCGGTAATTTTAGCTTGATTTGTTTTTTTAATACGTATATGTAGACATGCAATTGTTTTAACTGATTATGTACTTATGTACATATACATAATAGGTAAATACTTGTAAGGACGAGAAGAGAATGCCCTGAGGTCGAATTATGTAATCTATAATCTATAATCGTAAATATTAGGTTTATTTGATGTCAGCCAATAGCTTCGCACCAACGCATTCAGAGCTTCACTGAAATCCCACTGGAGAGGAGGATTATAGTGTATTTTTTGACAACCACCAAAATACACTGAGACTTGTCAGTGCGCTCTAAGGTTGGGTATACTGAACGAACCTTGTGTCACGTGTTAAAATTGTGTACTTGATGTCGTCCGCGATCGTATACGGCAGTATGTCAAATGTCAAATGTCATTTATCGTGCATGCAACTGTGCAGCAAACTTTTGTTTCACACAACAATAATATTATTATAATGTACAGCACACAATTTAGACGTAAATTTACAAACGAACAATATTGTATTACGATTTCAATATTGTTTAATAACTCTTGTGCCATGGGAACTACGAGGAGGTCAAATTGGATGTAATTGCTGCAGTTCGTAGTGCTATTACTTTTTAAGAGGTCAGAGGATTTGCTTGCTCGCTGTGCCACCGATTACATTCTCAAGCTCCGTTCCTATTTAAGTTTCCAATATTTTTGTATTTAAAGAAAAACCATCACCACTTCTTTGGAATAATCAGTTTGTATCAAGTAAAAGTTAGATCTCTGCTTAACGAAAGGATAATGCGCCGCTTTGGCAACTGGGTGAAAATGTCCCATTACTTAGTCACATTTCATAGCCTAGTGCGTGCCTCCACCTACTTAAACGATGGTAGTGTGCGACGAGCCACAATAAGGAAATAATGAAGATATTATATTATGTATCTAATTTTATGTATGTACAGAGTGGTGCAAATGTCACTAACGGATTTTAAAAAATTGAACATATGAACATACCTCTTTTTTTCATTTCTTTTCTTTCAGGTGCTTACTCGTATAAAACCAAAGCTGAACTTACACCTTCGGTCTTCATTCAGTGTTCGTTGTTCGTTGTACTGTGCTGGGTTTTTGAACACTGAACAACGAACAACGAAGAAGCATTCACACTCGCTCTTTTTATCAAAATGGATAACAACACATTATTGGCAGTGGCGGTGCAATTAGTTGTTAAACAAAAGAAAGAAAATAAGAGACCCTTTTGGAGCGAACCCTGGGCTCTCATCCCAATGGTGCTCATTCGATCATCTTCCTCAACTACCTAAAAAAAAAACTCCGTTAACCATATTTTGTTAAATTGAAAGAAAGAAAGTCAGTGAATTTCGTGCCACCCTTTCGTTTTGACCCCCATAGATAGAAGAATAAAATTATTTCATTCAACAACGTTCACCCCTGTCCATTGAATAAAAGTGAGTTCGTGTAATACAAACGCACACAAACATTAAAGCCAATAATAAAATACGAATTTCATTAAGTTATTACCAATTATTCTAATTACCGATCAGTAAAACTGTCTCGTCACGAAAGCCTACCACTTGCTGTATTCTCTACAAAAAAGGAAAATACCTAATAAAATGTCCTAGTTTATAATTTAACATAATTAAGCTGCCATCAATTGGGTCGAAATAGGGCCGACTGTAATTACGTATCAATGATGGCATTTAATTTCTATTTACCAACACATTTTCTATGTGCGTTCAAAACAATGGGGAAACTGTTATGTCATAATGATAACAATTACGTTAAGCGTTTGTGTTTTTTTTTTTTTTTTTGTTGTCTGTGCCTTTACAATATATTTGTCAATATTGGGTCTCGGACCTAATACTGTTATATTATTGTTTGACCTCATGCCTTCGTGTCAGTTAGTTAAGCATACGATAAAAACGTGCCGGCTGTGGATAAAGGTACACGAATTCTGTACTTTGTACTGAAATATTTGAATTTGTATACTCAAGTATGTCAATTGCCATCTTGGCCATATAAACAGCGGCTCACATCCTTTCGTCACGTAAGAACTACTTAGCAGATGCATTTGAAACTGAATCCATCTAAACTTTTAGATTTTGCGGTTGGATGGCATTAACTTCTGAACACAATTAGCCACAATTGTGAACTGTTAGTGCTTACATTATGTGCGCCATTATTCGAGCGGTTGCATTAGATATAGTGCATTTCATTTTTATTTCCGTGTGGCTTAAGAAAAGAAAAAGCGCCATTGCAGTCGCGAGTGAGGAGTTATGGTTTGGGATACCATATCCTATTATGGAACCATAGAGTTGGATTTTCCATCGTTCAGAATGACGTAAACAAGGATACTTCAAAGTTTTCTGAGATCTGTGAACCGCTACAATAGATTTACCAGCAAGATAACGCCCAAATCCATACTGCTCGAGCTAATAAAAGCTGGATTAATGAAAAGGCTGCTGATTTGTTAGAATGGCCATCAAGCTTACCAGACCTTAACATAATTGTAACGTGTGGGGATTTCTTGTTCGTAAAGTTTACGAGTCCAGCAAACAATATGAGGACAGAGAGTCGCTTATTACAGCTATTAAAGAAGCCTGGAATGAAATTTCACTAAACCATTTCGAATTTTCGGAGTTTTCTCTGTGGGTGGCCGTGGCGTAGTAGTAGTCGTCGTCGTCGTCGCTTGTCACGCTGAAGGTTCACGGTTCAAATCCAGATGTCACCTGAACATTTACATATTTCTCACGAAATAAAAATAAGTTGATCAGTTTCAGAAGTTAATGTCAAAAACCTACTGCGAAGGCATAACACTGGCAATAGGGGATGGTGATATAGTTATCCTGGACACCACCCATAGAGTTAGTTGAAACCTAACATCTGAGTTTTCTTTAACTACGCCGCACTATGGAATATGCTAGTACAAGACCTGATCATAAATACTTTTTAGAAACGTTTTTGGTTTTATTTTTTACTTAAGAATTCGTACTTTTATATTCACTTCGTTTTTCATGTGCTTAGTACACTAAATAGATAGAAAATTACGTTGTCGGTGACATAATGGAAATTCTGTAGATTTTGACTTGCTATTTATATACTTTCAGAGTTTAATTTTAACCATTGGTTCCTGGAAAAGCCATATTGTATGATACAGATATCGAAAGGATTATGTTTGTAGATTTAGAAACAGTTATTAATATTATATTTCGAGATAAAATATTGCTGCCGTAATTTTTATCATAAAGTGTCAAACAAAAATTTGCTTTTCAACTTCGACGAGACCTTTGACAGTTAGCTAATCTTGTCTAAGTTGTAAATTTTATTTCGTTTCGTGCACAAGGTATCTATCTATTATATATGTAAGAACCAGCTGCGGGTTTTTGTGGTTTTTGAAGTTATGAAGTATTTTATGAGAAAACTTCCCAAAACGCATTATCGTGTGAAACTTTTGGCCTGCAGATTAGATTGTAAGTTTTTCACCCGTAATCCAGTGTGTCACAATTTTTATTGTACGTTACTAGTTTTCAGTTTTTCATAACGATTACAATGAGTGCTTTTAAGTGTTCAAGACGTGAAAATGTTGCTTGCCTATATTGAGAATGGAACAAATCTAACGGCCCTATCAACATTTATACGTGAAAGCTATAAAATTTCAGAAGACAGTATAAGCTACAAGCTTTTTCATCGGGTATTATAATTTATGCTCAAAAGTGCGGCGATTATGGTCTAGAAACGGCAAGAATATGTATAGGTTAGCAAATACAACTGGTATTAGATATATGCCATTATCAGTACACTAAATATTACTTCATGGAGAGAGTATCATAAATCATTTTGCTGTATTACCAATTGGACAACTCTCGGAAGACGCTCAAGAGTCTCGCAATAAAGATTACAAACTTTATAGACTACATCATGCGAGAAAATGTGCAAGATCTGCAACAAACGAAGATGTATTCCATACACTGCTGCATACATCAGATCCATATACTGCTGTATACATCAGATCCATACATAACAAGTATTCGTAAACTATACGTAAAAAATGAAAAGGAACTAGACGCAGACGCTCTGCACCTTTTAAATGGAATCAAATCATCTCAGCTCCTGAGGTTGTTCAAGTGTGACAAATCTGTGCTCATAGGTATTTACAAACATAACTCTATGTACCATCATATTATATTTTGTATTAAGATATACTATTTGTATTCACTAAGGTTTCTATTACCATCAATTACGTTTTAAAGATGTCGTTTCAAAAATATATATACAGTAAAACTTGTATGTATATAGTGAAATCTGCGAATAAAAGAATCTTGCAAAACCTGGATAGTGGACATTTTTGCATGCCAATTTTGATTTTCTTCATACAAACTTACTCTTACATAGTGGAAACCTGTGAAATCTGAATAATGGAACATTTTTCAATTAATTTTGTTTTCTTCCCATGCAATCACTCTTCAATAGCAGAATCGAAAAATGAATGAGCCAACAGTCATTAACATTTTGTCGGCTTTGTTCCCTTTTCCGACAATTTTAACATTTCAATTGTTTCTTTTCGTGTGTGTCTCATTCTGCTAACGGTTATATTCAACCCAAGTACACATTTTGAACTTCGATATCGAAATTGATTGAAAAATAATGAAAGAAATTAGGTTGCCGATAGTGGAAAAAATTGCGAATAGTACAAATGTCGCGAGTAGTAGAAAAAATAAAGTGCATCGAAGCATTCCACTATTCACAAGTTTTACTGTATATTTATATAAAAAATTTTATCTTTAACATATTTAACTCTCTTTGTATCCCTATTTTGTTATTACGGTATCAAAAAAGAGACAACTACTAATTACATACGAGCGAAACTTAAATATTTGTATGAATTTTAGACCGAATTGCAGATTCAAACGCGAGTGAAGCCACGTACAAACGTTAATTTTTGTTAAATGTGTACTTGATTGAATAAATATTCTAAGTATTATGTCTATGCAAAATTTCAAGTCTATATCTTCAAAAATAAAAAAAGTTACAGATTTTTGATCATGTGCTTCTTGTCTTGTTCGTCATGTGCTCGCGCTGTGTGTAAACATTATAAGGTATAACATATCCCATTTAAAGTGTGTAGTTTAATAAAAAAAAAAAAGGAGGTAGTTCTAATTACTAAACAATTAAACAATAAAATATTAATCGAAAAAAATTGATTTCACTGGCGCAAATTTATAGTCAAACCCACTTTATCAGTTTAACTCCGTATACCAGTTTAACTCCGTAGGCAACTTTAAACTTAAAAGCATACTTTAATTTTTGTTCAATAATAGACAATTTTTAGTATACATAAACCTGTCAATCTTACGATTAGATAAACACAAAAACTAATGCACACAATGAAGTAAAACTTCGTATTCCAGTTCATTAACATCGTGTGCCTATTATTGGCCGATTTTTAAATTAATTTATTCGCAATATTATCCACACTTGTGGATTGTATATATTGGTAGATTGCAAACCTTGGGGTGCGTTCGCACTGTCTTCGATTCTTCAAACTAAATGACAATGTATGTATTGTAAGTAACAATATATATTTTAGACACGGGCGAACCCGGGCGGGACAGCTAGTTAATAAATATTTTAAAGCGTTAACCGAAATTTCCACATGGGGATACCCTCATCTTTAGTCGTCAACACTTTTCGGAGGTTCACTCAGTCGTCGTCTGCCAGTAGCGAGGTGTGCAGAATTTATGCACACAATTTAATTTTATAATTTTTTTTTTTTTTTTTTGCTGAATTTTGTATCGCTACACATGTTGCGTTTGAACAAAACGGGCGGGGCATTCTTGAACACATTCAAAAGTGTATGATTTCATTTCTGAGGGTAATAATGGTGCGCAACTCCAAAACTAAGAACAACCGATCTCAATGAGATATTCATCAAGAGCGCTATTCTAGCGGTTACTCAATGCTCCAGGAACTTCAAGATCGACTTCAATGATGATTTTTCAAAATTCAAGTTGGATTGTGTATTGTTTTGTTTATTTAAAATGGTTTTGATTGCAATACAAATCTTTGATTCAATAAAAAAACAAGCGCCCAGACTCTAATTTACTGTAATAAACTATTAAAATAGCTACAGTTCAAGAGTTCCCCAGGCCAGTTCAAAGCTGCCTCCATGGGGGGTACATTTGAATATTAGGACATATTTTTAAAAAAAAAAAAATTAAATAAATTATAAGTCTTTATTGAACTTAACCAAATGTTGGTTTAAATTGAAGACCAATAATTCAAACTAGTGTTGAATGCGAGTGAGGAATCTCGCATGCAGAAAAAACCTTTAACCGTAGGTATAGGTAATAATGTTTTTTTCGTCACAACTTTACTCATATGGACTTTTTCCAAAATTGTTTATATTGATGAACAAAGTTCAGTTGATACGCTTTCGATCAGTGTAAGAATCATTGAAATCGGTGCAGGAATAAACTCTCAGGAATCACAAGCTCTTGCGCTAGCGATTTAAATAAATATAATGATGACTTTAAAGGAAAAAGTGTTCAAATCTGATTCGTCATATCCAGCCAGTTATTCGTTAAACTTGAACTCCACGGTAATTACTCTTTGCTGGTGACTTCTTGATCGTCATCAGTAAATTAATCATCATCCTTTTAAAGACCAACAACGGGGTTATGTAGTCAGTTCCTATGATGCTTGTTTGCAGTCGCTTCCTTAACTTGAGTGCGGTTTTAGCCATCATTTTGTCGCAATATATATTAGCCTGGTCTCCATTAACACTGTATGAAAAATACAGTATAATCGAAGGCTGATGGCATGTATGTATGTATGTACGTATAGTGAAATCTCCCATTACGGACAGCTCCCTCAGACGGACCGATACTTTAGACGGGAAAAACTTCCTAACCAAGTTTTTATGTTTCAGATTGTATACATTTTACATTCCCTTAACCAGACACTACCTTGATCGGACGCGGACACTCATATCTGTCAAAAAATATTTAATTTAATTCCATTAGACGGACAAAAATAAAAAAAATCCTCCCCAGCTTCACGCCGAACTTTTGTTTTTTATTTTGATCTGAATTTTAAAGAAACATGCAGACAAAATACAACACAAATAACGCACACATTTAGAACAGTACGGTACATTCTGGCTCTAGGTGGCGCGCGGCGGTAAAGATCACGTGTGTAGTGAACTATTTCCTGTATATAGTTTATTTTAAAATAATTGCATCCCTTGGACGGACAGCTCCCTCAGGCCGACAGATATGTTGTGACCGTCACTGTCCGCCTGAGGGAGGTTTTATTTATTTATTTATTTATTTGCCTGCTTGTCAACAAAGAACAACAAATGGCTTTCTTAGACATCAAATATAAAAATTTAAAATAACAAACAGAAAAAAATGTAAGTGTCAAAAAATTACATAAATTAAGAGGAGCAATAAATAGAGCAAAACAATTACGAATGGATACAATTAAGCAACTTTCTTTTTATACACGAAATGGACATATTAAAATCGATTAGATAAAAATAGGTATTATAAGTAGACATAAGCCCAGCCCATTGATTGATGAGGAGCTATCATAATTAGTACGTGAATGGGCAATACTGAAAAATCTCAAGTTTCGAAGAGAGAAAGATGGGATATGTATGTTAAGGAGGCTTAGTATTTCTTGGGAGTCAATCTCTCCAGTGAGTAGTCTATGCACAAACACAACTTTGCTTACTCTAAGGGCAAAACGAAGAAACCTTTTTTGGATAGATTCGATCCTGTTTATATGGATTCGATAATAGGGACACCAAATAATAGAAGCATATTCAAGTATCGACCTTACAAATGTTAAAAAAAGAGTTTTTATGACGTAAGGATCAGAGAACTCACAGGCATAGCGCCTTAGCATTCCCCAGGTTCGATTTGCTTTGTTTGAGGTTTCACTGTAGTGTAGTAGTAGGTATAACGCTACGCGTCACTCGCTCTTCTTTTTTTCAACGTGTTACGCTACGTTTAGAAAGATCAAATGAAAAGAAGCGGGCTGCTGATTTAATAAAACGGATCAACATCGTTCAAATCTCGGCAAATTCAAAAAATGTTACCACCTCTTTAAAGTGTTACCAGTAAGCTCGTATCTAAAAAGAAAACAACTCTCGCCATCGAATTTATAGAAACCTGACTCCTTCAGGAACCTTTATTAACAAAAAAAAAACACACACACATGATTACAACACCATTAAATCGCTTCGATTTTACGGAATCAAACGTGGTCAAATCAACCATAACGACTGTAACGGCACAGTCAACCCCCGTAACAGCGACCAAACCAACGCCCCCTCTAACTCATTTATGTACATACGAGTGTACCCTGCTCTGCAAGAGGAAAATAAAAAAAACGTCCTCCAATAAAGATGCAACCTAGGGGAGGGGGCACGGGTGAAAAATAAAAATTCATAAAACATACTACAAACACAAACTGTACATTCGTCACACAAATAAGAAGAAAACCATTCTACCACACCAGTCGCGGAGTCAGATACACAGATGCCTACCGTCGGTCGGTCGTCGTCCGTCGGCGTTCATGTGAACATACATATGCACACATGCATAACGGTCAGTTGTCTTCCACACACGAGTTACCTACTCAGCCACCACCACCACCCACCCACCCACTCACCCAATCGGCAAAAAAAAGCCCTTAACGATCAAGTTTTCCAATTTGTTTCTCACTCTTTCCCGTTTTTTATTTCGCGCCGCGCACTAAACGCATTGCACAAAAAGGATCACGAAGAAAGGAAATTCTCTGCGCACATAAGTGGTACAGTAAGTAGGGACCAGCGAAAATACCGGCTAAAAAGAAAATGGGAAAACATTTTGATAAAAAGCAAAAAAAAAAAACACCCAGCGCCAGCACCCATACCCACTCACATGTGCAGAGAACGTATACGTTCCACACAAGTGACACATGCGATAGGAAAAACTGTGGGGGGGCATAAAAACGAAAAAAAATAAAGAATACGACGGACGGCACAAAAAACAACAAAAAAAAAAAAGAAGAAAACACAAAAAAAAGCAGGGACTAGGGAGGCCTGGCTTTCTTTCGATTCTAAACCAATCGCAGCTGGACGCCACACGGCCGTTGATACACTGTGCTGGTGGTGCTGCTGTTTGCCGATGTTGCTGTTGATGCTGATTTTCTGAGCGTCACACTCTCGGGTCCAGTTCCGTTTGCTTCTGTTTGGTAGCCAGCGCCAGTAGCCAGTAGCCAAGCCAGTACATCGCGTTGCGATGGTGGTGGATGCGGTGGCGGCTTTTTGTGGATTTTTTTCATGTTTTTCTTTTCCTTTTTCTGTAATTTTCTTTCTTTTCGTTGATTTTTTGTTCTCATTGCTTTTTTACGAATGTTTGCCTCTGTTTTATGCTTGATGAGGTCCACCGATGGCGATGGCCGCAGCAAAAGCTGAATTGATGCTGCCGGTAGCCAGCCTGCTGCCGGAAACTTAAACGCGATGCTTGAATTTGGCGTGTACCAGTGGACTGGTGACGATGGTGATATGTTGTAGTATTGATAGGGAGCTTCCTACCTTACTAATGCCACTGCCACTGCCACTGCCATCCATGGAAAATATTGTCGTTTTCGTCGACGTCCGACTCGATCCGACTTGTAGCATGGGAGTTAGATGGGGCTATGGGCATGGTGCCCACCTTACCTATTCCTATTTAATTTGTGGGAAGGAAGAGTGATTATTCACATCTTTTGGGTGTTACTGGTATTGACGTTTGTACTCGTACTCGTATGGAAGTTGGTGTACAAATGTATGAGTAATCAAATGCTTATGTTCGCACAAATATGAATAGATACTTCAAAAGCTTTAAATTTATTCTACTACATACATATATACATATTATATGCTATTTAGAAGATTTAACATATTAGCTCATATTTGTAATGTCGTAAATGATGTTAAAAATCCGTCAAACGGTTGGTTTCCTTTAGATTAATATTAAAATTTTTGACTTAAATTACCCGAAAATATTCATGATTTGATTAAGATCTGACGATTGTGGCAGCCACTTCAGGATGCCTGAGGCTACGCGCACAGTGGTGCGACAAAGCGATGCGATGCGAGAAGCGTTTGCTTGCGATAAAACTGTTTACATGTATTCTTATGCAAGTGCGCACAGTGAAGCGATTTTCAAAACGTTTCTTTGCTACAGTTGCAAGCTTTTCGCAAACCCTTCGCAAACTTCTCACACTCAAACTCATCTGACCACTTTTTCAAGCGATTCGATGCGAGAAATGTTCATTGTTGTTATTGTTTCTTCTGATGCATAATTTCATTTGTTTTGAAGGAAAATAAAAACAATGGAGAAAAGAAAAGAAACTTCTGTCATTCAAATTGTGTTGCAGGGAAAATATAGTACATATTTTGATTAAGACTGTCATAAAAGAAATATAAAAAGCGCGGTATTTAAGTGTTGATTTTTTTAAAAAGTGCGGAAGTGGTTAGTGCGTCGGACTACTGAGCCAGCGGTCTTGGGTTCGAATCCCGCCGCAAACACCTAAAAAGTTTTTCACAGTGCCCACCTCTTCCGAATGCCTGACAAGCATTCAAGAGTATCATTTGTCATGTAAAACTTTTCAACTCGCCGTTCGGAGATGGCAGAAAACTGTAGGTCCCTTCCATTTGTACAAAAATATAACGCGCACACACAAATGGTTGCGGGAAGCTAGGCTTGGTTCTACCTAGGACTGCTGAAGCCAAATATTTAGTTGATTCTTTTAGTCGACACACGTTTAAAGTGAAATGGATGCAGAACATCTGATAAAAGCAATTTTTGAAAGGGCTCCACTTTGGGAGCAAAGAAGAGTAGAAGAAGTGGGAAGAAGTCTCTTTAAAACTAAAGAAAAAAATATTTTTGATGTGTAAACATCTTAGCTCTCGGTATGGGCAAAATTTTCGCCGCTATCCGTCACGCGTAACCAAACTTGGTATTAGTGCGTTGTCTGTATATGATTCTCCTAGTACTGTAGATTAAAAACTGTTTGAACGCGCATCACGCGGGACCCACTGAACGGATTTTGATGAAGCATTGATACAGTGATTGCTTAAGTTCCTCCTTAACAACGTTTATAATTTTTATCCCGGAAAACGGCATGGTTTTTAGAAAATGGTGAAAAAATATTTGAAAGGAAAATTATAAGCATTCAGCCCTAACTCAATAATAGCTTATCGGATGGAAAAACAAAAAAATAGGTGAAATTAGTAGACTTGTCCCTGATTCATTTGAGATATACAACATCCTCCCGCGTTGTCCTGAAGCTGAGCAATGTTCAAAGCAATTATTCCAAGCATCGCCCACAATTTTCTTTCAGTGGAAATCACTCCCAGCAGTCGAGCAGCAGTGGGTATCGTTGCAATAGTGTGTGTCTGAGTATATGTATGTGCGCGCTCTAACATGTTCATAATGCATTGCATTTCCATGTTCTGAAATCATTATCGCAATTTGCGGCCCTCCGACTCAACCAATCTTAACAAATGAGGTGTCAAAAGAAAGAGAATTTTCTAGAGAGACATACATACAGACAGACAGACAGACAGACAGACAGACAGACAGACAGATAGATAGATAGACAGACAGATAAATAGATAGACAGACAGATAGAAATGTTTTATTTTTTTAGTTTTAAATGACTCTTATTTCAACGTACATAAAAAAAATTTTAAAAAAATGCAAAGTTCCCATACAAAACCCAAATATAATTTTTTTCCATTTTCTGGCTTTTCCTTGGGGTTTTTCTAGATTTTCTTTCTTCATTAACCATCCCTGAATTAAGATGACCAAAAGAAAAAAAGAATCATCCAAATCGGTCGAGCCGTTCTCGAGTTTAAGCGAGACTAGCGCACAGCAATTGATTTTTATAAATATAATAAGAAGAAGAGAAGAAGAAGAAGAAGAAGAAGATATATTTATATAGGACAGCTTATAGATATTTTTATACAGATACATATTATAATTAGATCTAAATACCTATAAGCCATCCCGCATTTTAGAATAAGCATGGGATGATGAAGATGGATTTTATAATTATCATTTCGAATTCAGAAACGAGATTTTATTAATTTGAATAACGCGGCGAAAAGCAACAAAATAAACGGAATGCCAAAGCAATAATCGAATACAAACCCTTCTTTTCCAAATCCCTTCTCCGATAAATATGTACAATGACTTAAGGAGGGTTGCATGCGTAATAGGTGATTTTTCTTGTTTTGTATAGGGTGGCGATACTGTATACAAATTATTTGCTGAAGGGTGGCGTAAAATCTATAACGTTAAGCATGTTTAAGGTAAATACAATTCTGTGCTTCACTTTTAACACAGAGGAGTAAAGGCAAGACAAATTTGGCATCACAATCACTGACTTTTCAAACTGTCAGAATTTTGACATTCGTTTGAAGTGTAATTGTGAGTGTCGATCAACGATCGTCACGACAATTGTCGATTGCGTCGATTGATTTTGGCTTTGATATTGTGTAACTTAATCGACGGAAGAATAGATGTGAATATTGTGAATACATCATACTTTTGACAGTTGTTTGGCTATTGGGCTATTGTTTTCATAATTATTTGTATCCAATTCAATTAGAAGTAATTTATTTAAATAAATGAGTTGCGTTAACCCTTAACCACCTAGCATACGTCTCACAGACCCCGACAAATTTTAAAGCGTGAATATTATTGCGCCTGAGCTTCGTATAAACGTGTTCGCTCTTGTACCTTTTCCTCGCGCTCCTCAGTGCCGCGCAACCGCTCGTCATAGTCGGGCCTAAGCGCGTTTGTCTCTGGTAAGTAAACAACTGTTGCCGGGGGTCTATGGGACGTTACGGTTACGTGACTTTTTAACAATCGTGTTTTTCTATTGTTTTAATTGATAATGGCTTTAAATGTCGAAACATCCAGCGGGGGTCGGAACAAGATCTGTCAGACGACGAAAATATACCAAACGATGAATGCAGCGATGTTGAGGCCGATCTAGGAATAGAGCACGTGTTAGAAGACTCAGAGTGCGAAGAGAAAAATGAAGTGGAATATAACGAAAATGCTCCTCTCGAGATTGATTTATTTTCGACTTTACCTGATGAGCAAGAATTATCATCTGAATATGATATGCCTTTATCTCAACTGCGATCGAGACCCTGAAAAAAGAGTTATTTTGTTAAGAACATGCCTGGAATGTTCACACAAACTGTATTTTCACTCTCGTGAAAAACTGTAAGTTTAGGTCTTGCAATTTTGTTTAAATTTTGTTTTTATTGAGAATTTTTATTTTTATTTATGTTTTTCGATTACTGAATATTTAGAAAAAAGAACAAAGAAGTACCTACATTATGTGATTATTATAATGAATCTTATTTTCCGAATGTGTTAGTTTTTAAGCATAAAAAATTAAATGTTGACTACTTAATTAAGATTTAAAACAAAAATGATCCGGTGCCTTTCTTATTCTAATAAATAATTTAATATGTTCCTAAACTGATTTTAATTAAAAACTAAAACTCAATTCACAAAATTTTACAAACGCGTATAATTCTGTTCCGGGGTCTCACAGACGTATGTTAGGTGGTAGTGTGACAATAATAGGTGCTAGGTGGTTAAGGGTTAAATTGTGGCTTAACGATGGTGGAGGAATTGGTGAAAAAGGGCATTCAGCATATTACGAAGAAGACATGTTTTGCAAATGACAAAGCGGTAGAAATCAGGAACAATATTCTTTGATCCATGACTATCCATATGCATAATTTTGAAAATAAAAACAAATTAAAATTAGTTGAAATTGCAATTTATTTCAGTTTATTTCATCATATTGTGGTATCAAAGTAAAGAGAATAAAATAAATAATAATTATTAATTATCTCTTTCCATCGCCTATTTGCTTGGGTTTTTGCACGAACTCCCTTCGCGATATCAGGATTTGTTTCCTTGTAACCTAATTCGCACTGGATTCGAATTAATAATTATGTTTTTTAAGCATATCATTTTTATTAAAATTACTATCATTTCATACGCACAAAACTCTTTTACATCTTTCAAAAAAAGCATCGACCAGAAATTTATGATCGACTACATCCGACTGTCAAATCGACAAATATCGATCACAATCACAATAGACAATATCAAAATCAGCAATCGACACTTCACAATAGGGGCCTATGGTTGAGTTCAGTGGAGAACAGATTTTTATTGAAAAAAAGCAGACATTGGGTACACTTCGAAACGAAAATGCAGTCAACTTTGATCACAAAGGATGTGCAACAGTGTTTTCGTTTTTTTTTTTTTTTTGATCTGATCATAATATTTCGTCAAATAATTTATTAACGGTGGCAAAGTGAATGTCAAAGTCCAACCTTTTAGCATTCATCAGTGAATTGAATCCTGAATCCTCTGTTATACCTCTGTGGAGCTCGGCAACCACATATTTCTTGAGCTACACACTTTGGGGCGTTCGTTTAAGTTATGCGACGAATACATGGGAGTTAACTGCACTTACAGCATATAAGAATAATCCAAATAAAATTTAAAAATTATTGAAACAGATATCGTCAAACACTTTTAAGGTAGTACCTCTACCTATCACCTTTTTAATTTTATAAAATTGACAGAACGTGTAGTTATGGGTCGAAACCGCTTGACAGCAGCGCCTTAAAAATGTGTCAAATAAGTGGGATTCGTGTCATTTTAGTTATTTCTCTTTGTTTCAAACTATGCATGAAACTAAATGTACCCTAGTCGAATCAAATATAATAAGAACAAATTACAAGCCAAATATACAAAGATACATATGCGTAAAAAGTAATTTCCTAATTATTATAGAATTACGTGTGTTTTAAGGAGGGCCATTCACAATTAAGTTTGGCAAATTAATTGGAGCGAAGACGTTTATGTACACAACCCTCGGAAAGGACTTACTTTGCATAGGAAAATACTTTCGTCGCAATAAAATTGTTCGTCAACTGACTCAATAATTTGTGTATCACCCTTGACTCGTTACAGTCAATAGAAAGTGATGTGTTATAATAATTTTAAGGACAAGTTCATTTATTTTTAATTTCAACTATGAGGCACCATAGTATCCGAAATAACCCTACGTACATATATTTTCAGTACTAAATGGAAAGAGCATAAAAAAAATTCGTATCAATATCACTCAATATCCCGATCTCCATTCTATTGAAAATCTATAGGTCCTATATAAAAGAAATAATGTACTGCACAAAAAATAAAAATAACGAGTTGTGTGGGGTAGTTTAGCAGTCTTGGAGATCAATATCACCCGAAAGGTGCCAGCATCTTGTAGACTCTGTAAAACGGTTTTGCGCAGCTGTAATAATTAATAAAGGCCAAGCCACTAAGTACTAGTACAGTAGCAATCGGTTATAACGATGTGGAAGGGACCTTACAACTTCATCGTTATATAGTACAAAAAAAAAATGAAAAAGAAACAGTTTATTAAAAAAAGATCACTTCAAATGCTTAATGAAATTGTTGAGGAAAGAAATCGCTAATTTTCAATTGTTTTGTACATTTGGTTGTGTAAAATAATTTTCTGAGAGAGTTGTCCGATGTTTGGATTCCAACATTTGAATTTGAATTTAAAGCAGCCCATACCGGATTCAGGAGCATGAAACGGTTTATTGTTGCCACTGCAGTAAGTGCTTCGTTTATAGATGGAACGTGCACTTCTTCGGTCTCCTGATCTGCAGTCGAATTATCGTCATCCTCGTCATCAGCATTATTCAAAAGTAATTCTGACACCACTTTCAATTTTTTAAATAAGCTCATATTTTTTGGCAATGGAAAAGGATTTTCGCTTATTAAGTGTCGCCATGTTAACAAACTATCTGTCCGCACCACTCATTTTAAACAAAAATCAAGACTAACTGAATGCTTCAGATACATACCATAATAGATATTTGCACGCACATGCACGCACGCATAAGAAAATATACGAATACCTACACACAGGGCCGGACCTTACATAGGAGCGAGTGGCGCAGCCGCGCCAGGCGCTAGAAAGCAAGAGGCGTAAAAACTAAAAAAAATTACTATCCAAAAAAAAGATCTACTCGTTTGCTAATATCTATGTATTTATATTCTTCACAAACAAATATTTCTCACCGTACTTCTCAAATAACAATACACACATTTCAATCACTGTACTTTAAAAAATACACACACATTAAAATCACCAAATTTCCATATGAATATGCACGTAATGTTTTTTTTTTTCTATCCCTTCTCGTTCCCACAACATTTTATTCTCTTTCTCTCCATAGCGCCAATTGGTATAACAGACCAGTTAGCAGAATTTTTATCCGTACCCAACTACAACCAGAGACAAACATAATTATCTCTGCTGCCCTGCAACCATAGTAGACTCTGTTGTTTCATATTAAATATCCAGTCGACCCTTTCAGCCCATTGCCAACAACGAAATTTTCACTGCCAACATGCTGTGGAGAAGTCTTATCATACCGCTCCATTTGCGCCTACCAAAATCCATACAAATCATCAAACATGTCGGAAGTTGTGGAGCAGGATTCAAATTTTGCGCCAAGGCAATGCGCCTACCTAAAACAATGCGAACTTCAAATTTGGTTTCGCAACCTTGTTCGATATATCAAAACGTTCGATTTGACTGAAGAGAAAGAGAGTCAAACTCAGTAGTAAAATATATAGATCGCGACAGAAAGATAGCACATTTGCTTTTTTTTTTGGATCTCTTTTGCATTGTCGTGTTTTCAAAAAATAAAAAAACATTTCCTTCTTATATGTTGTGCATTTAATATTTAATTGATAACAAAACAAGACTACATAAAAAAATTCAACCTGCGGGTACGAAAACAAAAGATATTATTGAATTCAGAACATTAGCACTTCAAGTGGTAGATAGCACATTTTTTTAAAAATATTGAAAATTAGTATGAAATTGTACTCAATTTCCTTGCGTTTAGTAATGCGTTGATTCTCCTTGAGTTCGATTATAGTAGATTGTACGCTTGATATACATAAGTAGAAAGGAGCAATTAACTTTAGTAGTTAGAATAGTGGACCAAAATACGAAAAAGTTTAAAATTAGAGAATATTTTTTGGAATTGTTGCGAAAAAAACAACTGGGTCTGGCTTAACTGATTTAGTTTTGAATGAACTTGCTGATTTGTATATTCTATTAGTGAATTGTAGAGGACAAGGGTATGATAATGGTACTTATATGAGAGGGAAACATTGTGGTATGCAATCGAAAACTAAGGTTTTGGAACCTAGAGCTTTCATGATGTTCAATGCTCTACTGATGCAGTTGCATTATTCGATAAAGTTGAGAGTATCTATGTTTTCTATTCAAGTTCTGTAGGCAGATGGTCGGTTTTAAAAAAAAAACATCTTAGTAGTTTGACTCTTAGGCTGCGGTTATATATGTAGCAAGCGTGTAATACAAGCGCTTGCTCGCGCCTTAAATTATCAGAGCAAATTATCAAAATAGATTCAATAAAACACTAAAACTATACTTGGGAGATGTTTATAGGCTCTTGTTGTTCTTTCAGAAAATTATGATCAAAAAGTCCAAAATATGCCTCAATCCCTTGGTAGTAAGCTAAGCGAATTTAAATTTATTTGTTGTGTTGTTATTTGGTACACAATATTAGACACAAAGCAGTATTTGTCTTAAGCTTGCAGTTGAAATTTTGTGCTCAATGAAAAAGTTTTTAGTCGAACTAAGAACTAATGACAAGTTTTTTTGAATTTTTAGATAAGGCGAGACTTATAGCAAATGAAATTAAAGTTCCTTTTCCAGCAATTTCAACTTAACGGTCCCGAAAAAAAGTAGTTCAGTTTTCCTATGAGGATAGGAATGAGGTAATTTTAGACCATCAAGAAAGATTTAGGGTTGAATTTTATGTTGAAGTCAACGCGTCAATTACTCTCTCTCTTCGGGAGATGTGGAAAAGATCAAACATTTTTTAAGTTGCTTTTGGGGCGCTTATTTGTTCTCCTGCGCCAGGCGCCAAATCTGTTAGAACCGGCCCTGCCTACACAGAAATTGTATACTGCACACAGAATGACAGCCGGCTCGTCTCAGATTCCGTTTACTTTCGCAAACATAAGAGAATGAAAGAATGAAATGTAATAGGTCTGTTTGGTGTGCAGTAAATTTACTGAACCTGTCAAAAATCAAGAGAATAGAGAGCCAAATGAGAGTGTCAAAAAATTTCCCCTTCTACGAAATCGTGCTACATCACATCCATGTAGTAGTCCCGGGACATCTATCAAACAGCCATCTGACAATTCGTGAAATGTCAATCTTCATTTTTGTTTGTGTAACTAGAAGTTTCTGAGAGGATTTTCCCCCACTTTTCAAATTATTTACTATTTGACAGATGTCCCATTTGGATCACGAACAGCACACCAAACAGACCTAATAGCAAGCACGAAAAATAAGACCACGTTTTTTTTCATCGCTATAAACAGTTTTTCGACATAAATCTGATAGGGTCAGTCGCTAGTAACCGGCCGCTCTGCGTTAAATAGCTGAGAATAAGTAAATTAATCGTTACTTCCATGGGCAAACAATTATGGCTTTAGTTTTTGACCTATTTAACATGCTGGTAAAATTTGACAACTGTGAACATTACTAAACCGCCAAAAAAAATGCGCAGTCTATGTAGTTCGTCGAGAAAGTGAGAAGTGCGTTTTAGAGTAAGCGAGTAAATTTCTATGTTTTTTTTTTAAATATTTACCAACTTGTCTTTTGTTTTTCTGTTAAGTTATAATAATTATTAGTCATAAAACGTGAAAAAACTGGGAGTTTTAGTTTTTACATTATTATTAAACGGTGGCCGGTTACTAGAACTTTTTTTAGTTAGGTGTTCAAGTGTCCGGCCAGAGTGGCCTTGTAGGTATCCTTGTGGAATTTCTTCACAGGCTTGGAGGGATATATACGAGTAAAAAGAGTGAGCTAAGCAAGAAAAAATCGATGCAGTTGAAAATAACCTGGCCGGATACTGGTGCAAAAGTGGCCGACTACTGAATTTTAGTGGCCGGGTACTGGTGAAATTTCACTTTTTTCAAAAAAATAATTTTTAATTTCAGATGCATGAATCCAATTACATTCAGCTATTTTTTTTTTTAAACTTAAAATTGCCATTTATGTGCAAAAAAAAAAATTATTTCACTGATTAGGTGAATTAGTTATCACGGATCAAAGTAAGAAAAAGTGTTAGGTGGCCGGATACTGGTACACCTACCCTACATTTTCATCGTTTTAAAAGGTTTCATCATTATATACGGCATCGTTATAACCGATAGCAAATTACTTTGAGTTAAATGAAGTTTGGCCTGGACTTGGGAAATATATCGTTATATCCGGTTCATCGTTATATCCGATATTGTTATAACCGATTTCTACTGTACTCGTATATCCTTAAAAACACCTCATAGGTACTATTTTATTAAAATTCTGTATTTCTTTTTACTTTTTTGATCAAGTAAGCTGGTGAAGAAAGAGCCCTGTTATTTTTTTGCTCGGAATTTTTAAAGTTCTTTTCGACAAAATGCATTTATGTTATGTCGTTTTCGATTGGGCTTTTCAGATTTTGCTCTCAGATTTCAGATTTTTCGTGCTGGTTGGAAAACAAACGAGATTGATCTGTTTTCCTGCAATTGTATTAGTGTGACATTTCACATCTTGTTCGTAAAAGAAAATAAATAAGAAACAGAAAAATAATAAATACAATTTCAAAACACTTTCTTTATATTTTCTAAATATTCTACACAGTTTCTGATAAATATTTTTGTTGATTTATATTTATTTTGATGTACTGCGTTGACATTTCATATAAAATCTGCTGGTGTTAGTGCAAGAAGGTGTAAATCTCGAGCTGAATCCGAGATTCACAACAATTGATCTAGAGCAAAAAAAAAAGTGCTTTTTTGGTCGGTTGGAAAATGAAAATTGTACTAGAGCGATAAAAATTGCTCGAGATAAAAAAAAGTGCTTTTTTTGCCCAATCGAAATCGACATCAGTTTATTTTAATTAAATCAAAAACTAATAAATGTAGATATTATAAGAAAATAACGCATTTTATTCTACTTGTAAAATTTCTTAAAAACTAGCTTATTTTGTTGTATTTTTGATTAATGCCACTTCTTTAGTGGCACTGCGATTTTTTTGCTCGCAGCTGTACACTATGTGCACCTATGTACAGTGGCGAGCAAAATAATAGCAGTGCTACCTTGAAAGCAACATTTTCCTTAATATTTTTTTTGTATTAATATTTTTTGTGACTTTTGCTGTAATTTTATACTTATCAACAATATGTTGTTCACATGACGTCATATTGCAATGGTAAGTCCTCACTTCTGCTTTAAAATATCAATAAGTAGTGCATCTCATACTTTTTGAGACGAGCAAAATAATAGCAGTGCTTATTAGATTTCGGTATACAAATTTTGTTTTTACCTGATTTTGGAATCTAACTTATAGAAAAGTAAGATAAAAGTTCCTTCTTTTTATTTTTAATCAAATTGTAGTAAAACCGATTATTTTTTTTCGATAAAAGTGGGTCGTGGACTACACTGCACACCAGAGAGGTGCGGGCTAATTAAATTGCTTATAAAAGATGGGAAAACGTACAAACAAATTCTGGAACTTCTGGGTGTAACGCTTAAATGATAAGCAATGCTGTAAAATATAAAATGAAGGTTAAAACTCGCGGCCGGAACAAAATTTTGCATCCTTCAATGGTGAAACGTGTTGTAAGGCACTCTGGGACACATCTTTCTGCAGCAGCAACCCAGATTGTGGGTGTGCTTAACTTAACATGTGGTATTCACACTTTTAGAGGACGGCTGAGGGAACACTTTTTTAGTGCTCGAAGTCCACGAAAAGTCCCACCTCTCAAGAAAATGGATGTATCAAAAAGGCTGAGGTTTGCGAAAAAGCATTAGTATTGCCCCGCTGAGAAGTGGAGTAATATAATGTGTACTGATGAGACCAAAACCTTCCTGTATAGCGGAAACATATCTCAGCAGTATGTCAGGCATCCACCCAATACAAAATATGATCCTTGATTCACAACAAAAACTAAAAAACTCGGTGGATCAAATATCATGATTTGGGGATGCTTTTCATACTATGATATTGGTCCCATATACTGGCATAAAAGTATAATGGACCAGCACTCATACGTTGATATATTGCAAAACATCATGTTGTCATGTGCCGAAGGAAAAATGTTACTAAAATAGGTTTTCTGGCAGGGCAACGACCCGAAAGGCAGGACGTGAACAGTTAAACAATGGTGTCAGGATATATTGATTGAGTTCATGGCGTGGCTTGCTCAATATCCCGATCTCCATTCTATTGAAAATTTATAGGCCTATATAAAAGAGATATGTACTGAACAAAAAAAAACAAAAAATAACGAGTTGTGAGGGGTAGTTCAGCAGTCTTGGAGATCAATATCATCCGAAAGGTGCCAGCATCTTGTAGACTCTGTAAAACGGTTTTACGCAGCTTTAATAAGTAATTAAAGGCATACTACTAAGGACTGGTATATCCTTAATAACACCTCATACTAATTTATGTAAATTCAGTATTTTCTTTTTACTTTTTTGATAAAGTAAGCTGGCGAAGAAAGAGCACTGCTATTTTTTTGCTCGCCGTTTTTTGAAGTTCCTTTCGATAAAATGCATTTATGTTAATTTATTTTAATTAAATCAAAAACTAATAATGTAGATATTATAAGAAAATAACGCAGTTTATATTATTGGTAAATTTTTTTTAAAAAATATTGCTTAATTTGTTGTATTTTTAAATGAATGCAACTTCTTTAGTGGCACTGCTATTTTTTTTTTCTCGCAGCTGTATGTATGTACTTGTATGTTCATTCACAACATATGAAGGTATGTAGTTTTACTCACTCATAAATAAATTCGTTGAATAAACAATGAACCACCAAAATGATTTGACTTTTCAAGCGATTTTTATTATTTTCTGTTTTTCTCTTCTTCACTCTCTTTTTACTATTTCTCTTGTCTTCATGGCCTCTGCCCTCTGCGGTATTTAAACATGACCACGTGATATCAAACTGCATAACATATAAAATAAAGCGGATCAAACAAAAACAAAACAAAGCACGAATAAACGTCAACTTTATGTACATACAACTTCACGTGTTCATCGCGCCATCATGATCATCATCCGCTACGAATTTTATACTCGCCTACAACAATAACAAACTCAGTCACGAGTCACCTGCTTTATGATGGGTTGGGGTAACAATTGTAGGTATGGTGGTGGTAGGTAACGACAGATACACGTCAATTTCTCTGTTTTGTTTTTATTCCATTTTCTTGATTGCCATTTACCAAAAGCATGGTGGAAAATCTACAAGAAAAAAAACGAATAAACGAAAACAAAACAAAAACCGAATGTCATGATAAAAACAAAGTAACGAGAAATACTTTCCCCTTCGAAGAGATCAAAAATGGAAGAAAAAAAGAGTAAAATTTTGATAACTAAGAGTGACTGCGCGAAAATCGGGAGCTTTTCTCCGAGCGTACATACACCTACATTCTCTTAAAGGACAAAAATGTTAAGTTTGGAAAGGGGTGGCTTCTGAGAAAACCCAAAATGTTCTCATTAGAGCGAATGATTAACAGAGCGAGATATATTCATCTCTGTTTGGCGTACGCAAAATTTAATTAGGAAAAAATAGTGGTGAAATTTTCCACGAAGCTTGCCGTAATAGGGTGAGAGATTATTTTTCTTCTGTCACATTCACATTCCGTTGGCTTGGCATAGTGTTTATTATTTTTTTTTTCTACACCTTTTTCGTGGTAGGTATTTTTCTATAGCGAGCGCGATTCTGCTATGTGCGCGGCTGTGGTGACGCTTTTGTAAACAGTGCCTCTGATTGGTTCGAATTTTAGATATGCTTCAAAATCACCCGAAAACTTGTGGGTGAAAGCAAAAAAACAAGCAAAACCTACATCATCTGCCCCTCATTGTGGTGTGCATAGTTTTGTGTTGCCTTCTGTCATTTCCGTCACTGATTATGCGTAGACAATAATTATTATTTCTTTTTGTTCGCCCAAAAATTATGCATAATACACTACCTACAACTACAAGAGTATAGGTAAGGGAAATCAACTCCCATACACGTGCGCGTTCCATTGGGGGTTGAAAGCCAGCGATTTGTTGGTAGGTGTTGCCTTCGTACGGAACTCAAAAGCTTTTGGGTTTCTTTTATTTTTTTTCCTTCATTGGGAACGGAAATTAATGTTCAAATTCTGCTGCATATTTTCAGGGCATTTTTTTTTTGTTTTCTTTTTAATTAGTGATTAATTGCATATTTATAGGCAGTGCGGCAGTATTCCACCTGCAATGGTATGGTCTTTTTAGGGGTGTGTTAAATCTTCTGAGTCAGTCTTCGTCAACCCTCCGCTGTACTGATAATGGAAAATGAAGCTACGTGTAGCGTTGGTGAAGGGAAAATCATCACCATAGTACTATTACTGTTTTTCTTTTATCTTCTCACCGTGAGAGTGATTTCACTTGCTCTATGCTTTCTTCTTCCCTTAATGTGATGCTATGCCTAGAATATTGTTCAATGGGATGCGGAGAACATTTTTCTTAACAGGTTTTCTCTTATATTTCCCTTCGTATGTGTATGCGTGTGGCTCTGTCTAGTATACAACAAAAAAAAACAGGAAAATAAAATACATAAAAAAAAAAATCATGAAAAATGCGTTACGTTGATTGGTTGACATCCTTTCAGCGACTGTAGAGAGAATGTGTAATCTAGTTCGGGTTGGTTAGTGTGCGCATTTTTCCAAGAGAGTAGTTTAGCGAGGACAAGGGGTGTTGTAACTATATACTAGTAGATATTTAGGGGCTGTTCTAGATTCGTTGTTGTTTTGTTTAGTTTCTTTTTTGTTGTGTCTAATTGAAGTTGCTCATATTTATTACAAGATAGAATTTAGTGAGTTAGATTTGGGTCAATAATTATTGTTGCAATGAGCAACGGTATGCAATTAAGATTTGGGAAAATAGACAATTTTTTAATTGGATTATGTAGGGTTTAGCCGTTTTTTGTTTTTGCTATAAAGGAGCTGTGAAACAAATTTCTATTGATTTTAAAATCGAACGGAATAAAAAAAAAAATAGAAAACTATAAAACCTGGCTCTTTAATTTGTAAAAAGAAGTTCACAAAACTAATTTGTTTTTTTTTACAATTAAACGACATTACAAACCTACAGGTACATATTTAGAGGAAAGTTACAAAGCAGTCTCTAACACTTGACAGCTTGACAGATTCACAATGGAGTCTGTAATCTAAAACCTCATACAATGCGATCTGTCAAATACCTGAAATGAAGTAAGCTGCGAAAAAGTATGCAAACACTGCTTTTGCTACCACGATGCGTTAATGTTTAACATTTGAGAACTCAGTCTTTTAGCCGCATCAGGTAAGGCAGAGGCTTAAGGCCTTCGAATGAGATACCAGGCAATAAGGAAACTTGAAGCCTAGCTTCTTATATCACAAAAATTGTGCTCGCGAGCCTTCGGGTACTATAGAAGGTCTCACATCTGATTACAAATTGCTGTTTCCCTACTAAAGCGCTCTGAAGTCGCTTGACAGTGGTGTTAGAAATGGACTTTCTTACTTCTCCATCTGGCTATGACTGTCTAGCCTGTCTTAGTTTCGCTGTTGGTTCGTTGCGAAGATATCTTCCATTTGGAACTAATTTCTACCAAGTTCTGAACCAAAGGAAAAGCCTAAAGTCAAAAATAAAAGAAATATTAAATATGTCGTTCGCAAAAGAGGACTGCCTTTAAGCTAGAACTAATTTTTCTAGAATTATTGTCGTTCACTGAAAAAGAGTTAACTAAAAAAAAATGCTAAAAAAAATTCAAAAAAACAATTCAACTTATGAAATAAAATTTTATTTTGTTGCCTTAAGATGTTTTATATTTTAGCAAGCTGATTCACAGTATCAGACGGTAAACAAGGGCAAAACAAATTACAAATATGCTCTTAACGAAAAGGTACAGTCAACATCGATGAATTGGGCAGAACGTCACAATAGACAATTACAACTTTGAGGTAGTAAAGAACTTTTTCTACCTCGGTTTTACTGTAAGATCAAAAAATGACATCTTGTCAAACGAAGGATTACTCTTGCCAATCGCTGTTTCTTTGGGCTAAGAGGGCAATTGAGTAGTAAAGCCCTTTCCCGATCGACTAAGGAGACTCTATATGAGACCCTTATTATCCCAGTTTTGCTATATGGAGCATGGACTTTATCGAAAGCGGATGAAGATATCCTTTTTTATAACTCACGTGCGCTAAATGGGTCTTGAATACACTGAAAATGCTTTGCACAGTGCGGGTCATAGGGAAATTCTGGGGGAATGCGCATTGGTCTTATATGTTTGTAGATCGTAATGGGAGGGAAAAATCGTGTTTGGTAACGCATTCCCCATTCCTGTTGAGCAGTTAAAGAAAGAGCTCTGTTTATGGGAAAAGCTATAAAACAGCGAAAGACAAGAAACATTTCGACTGTGTTCAAGGGAGTCAATCGACTCAGTGATGATTCTATCCCCATAAGTTTTATTGCGCGTTTTTGTATTCTATCGAGGAGGTATAGTATTGTTTTTGGACCAACCGACCAGATACATATGAGCATTGTACTCGAGCTTGAGCCCTATATAAATTGTAGCTAGATCAGAAAGGGTGAAGAGTTTCTTCCAACCCAACCTAGGCATATCGCGGCGTTTTTGTCGTCTTCGAATATGTGGTCATTCCAACATAGGTTGTCATTAACACACATACCTTGGTCGTTTCGAGAGAAAAATCTTTCGTAAGATATTCGGTCCCGTTAGCATTGACGGGTTTTGGAGCAGAAGAATTAACCACGAACTGTAGGAGCTGTACAGCGACATTAAACTGGTCAAAAAAAAAAAAAACTGCGCATTTGACGTTAAATATGGCGAGGACATCTAAAGCGAATGGACTTCAACGCTCCAGCCCGCAGAGTATTCTAATTCGACCTGGATGGTCAGCGCAGCAGAGGACGACCTCGCCTCAGGTGGCGCGCTCAAATGGAAAAGGACATCAGCCAACTTGAAGTGGGCAACAGGAGGCAGTTAGCTAAGAACTCGGTTTACTGGATGGGGTTGTTGGTTGAGGCCTTGGTCTACCCCGGACCCGCCGCCTAAGTAAGAAAGATACAGTTTCTTATCGAACGATTTGACTGCGTTTCCCTAACGAAGCTTAGGCTACCGTTACATTGCACTTATCTCTGTCTAAATGAATACTCAGCTGCTGGATGGCGTTTACCATATTGCTTATAATCCTTGCATTTAGTAGTAGGTAGATCGTCGTCAGAGTTAGAGCAGTGTCATCGCAGTAGTAGATAAAGAACGCTACCATTCTGTTTTGACTTTGTTTGGCTTTGACAAACGTAGGCGAAGAAATGAGGGAATTTGTAAGAAAAATAAGCAATCTTCTTGAAGCAAACTTATCATTTGTACGGGAACAATGAATTGAACACGGGACTAAGTACTATGTTCAACGAGATATTGGACAACGGCGTGCGTCGCGTCGTCATGAATTATTTTAAGGAAGAAACTGTTTTCTTCATTTTTTTAAAAGGATTCCCATCGGACCCAGCGAATTATAGAGGTTTTTCCTTTCTAATATTTTTCTACAAAATCTTCACAACAATTCTGCAGGATCGACTATCGGTATGGATTGAGGAGAACGGACCTGATAAATAAGTATAAAGCGGGCTTCAGTCCCGGACAAGCAACGGTTGACAATGTCGCATAGAGGACCTCATTTATGTAAGCTTTAAAGCCGCTTTTGACATTGCTATATCAGCTGTACTGCACAGGATCGTTAATGAAGTTCGGACGGGTCATCCAAAGCCTGTCATTGAATTGAAAAGCTATCGTAGATTAAGATATTTCCCTAGCTGATGGATTATCAGCGTTTATCAGCATATGTCCATGGAAAATCGAACGCAGTTTTTTTTTACGAGCGTTGAAAAACATGTCTTCAGAACTATGGGAATATATCATCTGGACCGGTGGATTTGTGAATATTGGGACAATAGATACGAGTGCGAAAGTGGCTGGCATATCGTTGCAAATAAGAATTCAGATCTTTTAGCGAGGCACAGTTATTGATGTTTCACAAATGGACGGAACTGGTTACTACTGTTGAGACACTGTAGTATTTTTGACCTCAATGTTTGGTCACTTGTCGAATGTGTGAGCATAGCGACCCGTCAAATTGCCGAAAGAAGCTGTTCATGCCGTCTCAAGTTGGCTTTCTCGTATTACCAAACTGTATTTTTATGTGTTATTTTCTAACTGGGGGGTTGCGGAACGAGAAATTGGCTTATACTCGTATAAAACAGTGGTGTAACTGGGGGCGATAATAAATCAGTTATCAAGGTGAGGGGTAATAAACAAGACCCAAGTGTTGGAGCATGACCTTTGGGTGGTATCTGTCCAAATTATCAAAGGCATGTAGAATTGTTTTATTGAAACCACCCGAATTCAGTATGACGGATGAGGATAATGGGCGGCAATTCTCGTGATGAAATCAGACAGCGCATCAAGGTAAGATAAATTTCACTCTAAACAGGGGCTTCTGTAGGTAGAACATTAACTTATCAGGTGCTTACGGACATTGCATTATAACCACATGAAATGGAATTCCGGGTTGGAACAGTGGCGGGAAATTACTATAACATTTCGCAGAGTTTTTTGAAGGCCACATTGTGCCTTAATTGAGCGGAAGGAGGACTCTGGGAGGATAAGCAATGCCTGCGAAAGATATGTTAACTATTTTAAGACCTCTTAACGACACGACGTATCTAGGGCAACTGGAAAGTATATTTATCTAAAATCTATGTGGGTAAGGCTGGTGAAAACAGGACTACTGGCATTTTACCCAGTATAGAAGCCAGATTTCCCGCAACGAATCCAGCAAAGACTCGTTTTCTATGAATTCAAGAGCACGATTTTAGCAAATACTTGTGGAATAGCTTCCCACGCAGCCACCAAATGCTCTCAAATCATTATAAGTTGATGCCTTAACATCCCTTAATGCAATTTTGACCTCTCGCTACAGGTTCCCAAATGAAATTAAGTCTAAAGATTGAGAAGGCCAGCTTAAAACATTAAAATCCTTTTCCGAGATCCACTATTTTGCACTATCCTTTTAAAACGCCCATCGAAGAGGTATAGTATCTTCGGCATAAGGTAGCATTATCATATTTAGAATGTCTACGTAGGGTACTACTGTCAAAGTGGCCTCATATCTATGAATGGGACCTAAAGCACCCACTATGTTGCAGCGCCTTGATGGTATATTTGTCGTGATATAACATATTGGGCAGTCTCCGCACTAATGAACTTTAGCGAAAGGTCTTAAATAATCAGACTAACGTATATTGCAATGTTTATCTGCAAAAAGTTAGGTTTTAGCAATATTCTTATTCGACATCAGCGATATTTGTCTTCAGCTGGTCAACGTCCTAGCTAAACAATTTTTTTTGATGCTTTGGATGAAGAAAAAGACTAATTTTTTTACGCGCTCCTTTTTTAAGTGAGGCCGACATTTTAGGTTCATTTGTTTCGCTCAACGTTCACAAGAATTGGAGGCTTTTGAAACATTGACGTACAAGTGCAATCAAGGATGCGTGTGGACTCACTTCCTATCTTAGGAGACCTTAGGGGATGCATGCTTAAGTGTTGCAGGTTTTGCTATTCCGGCATATTTACACGCTGATTATAGTGTACTTTTGGCAGGCATCCCTCAACAGCTGCCGACAAGTTGAAGAAATATTGCCACACTTGAATCCTACCCGTTAGATAATACACTTAAGTCCGAAAGCATGATTTTCCAAAAAGAGGACGCAAGATATGTAGCAAACTACATATAAATGTAATTTTTAAATGACAGGACGTGGATTTCGTAAAGTATTTTAAATACACTGTTGTAGCCCTTATAAGCAATAAAAACTTCTCAAGTCTAAGTTAGCTTATGTCAAATCTGCCATTTATACATAAATATAGGCAATAGGCATAGGCAAATATGACGAGGTGCAGCAAACGACTTCAGCGAATCATTCCTCCAACATGATTTTTAACATCTTCCGAGCAAGAGGGGAAATATGCCCCTTAATTTATGTGCCTCATGGATCTACCCCTTTTCTGAAAAATCTGCAAGGGTCACAATCCCGAAAACTCATAATCCCGAAAACGAAAATAATTTTTTTCGGGTTCACATGTGTTTGAAACGGCGCAGGGACATAACTCCACCAAAATGGGACATATGTTCATAATTTATTTTTTAAAGATGGGACATAATTCCAACCAGAAAAAGTTATCAGAAAACAAAGTCCAAACACACACAATTTTGAATATATTTTTTTATTCGCTTCTTCTTTTTCTCAAATTTTAATTAATGTTTCCTTTCAAATTTAAATAAAAACGTTAAGTAAAATAAGATGTTGTTTATGAGAATTAAAGAAAATTAAAGTATAAATTCGCGCGCTTGAAACACTCTTTTTAGGGGAAGGTGAAACATTTTCACCTTTCAGATGTTGGGTACTCTTTTGCACTCAGTGTCCCATCAGAACCGCATTTTGTATGGAAAACTAGAAATTGGTGCCCCGAAAAGGTGTCCGTTAATGCCAGTTGTCCGCTTAACATGGTGTCCACTAATGAGAGATATTACTGTAATACTGTAATACGCTTTAATCCTTTCGTTCCCAAATTTTCATTTCTGTATTATTCGAGTTTTTATGTAAATCTTTGTTAACTTTAATAGATTGAATGTTTTTTTTATAGGTTTGGATTAAATTCAAGGCCGGTTTTTGGAACTTTAAGCCGGGACGTATTGTCCCATTGGTATTTTTGAGTGGGATGTATTCGTCCACTGAAGTTGTCTTCTTCCAAAAGACGTTGCAAATCTTCAGGTGGTGCAGCCATTCGAAAGCTGTTTTACGTAAAAAATATGATCATACTACCATTGGGACCAATTTAAATAACATTTTCATTCAAATATGGCTTTCTGGGATTCTTCGAACTTTGCTTGGGACATAATATGATCCCAATGGGAGCGAAAGTGTTAAACTAAATGTTTTATGAAATGTTCTCTGCTTCAACTTGATGACAATTATCTATGATAAGCTCATGTACTTTCTTATTTTAATTGAAGTTATCTATCTTTCTGTGAAACGATTGATTTTGTTGAAATTGTTAAATTATACTTGAATGCTGATATTGCCTTCTTCGTCTTAAAGACAGCTTTCTAATATCATCCCTGTTAGCTGCGATAGTTCTGACCATTTCATCCGCATTTGCAATACTTTCAATATCCCGTCGCGATGGTCAGTCACACACCAAGGCTTCAATGAAATAAAGCTATACTTCGTCCATTTTATATATCTTGAATCTTTCATGCACATGTTGGTACATACATATGTAACTATGTTGGTAACTTTACGTATATCCAAATACATAGTCCCCAAATAAAATCTAATCCTTTTGTACGAAAGTGAGATTTCAATTTAGGGGTTAAAAAAAAAAAACAAAAACAAAAAATCAAAGTTCAGCAAGACATATTCACTGCAAAGTCCTTGACCCCATTTGCACCTTCGACCATTCAATCTTCCTTACATTTGCACTTTCCACTTCCACCATATATACCTATATATGTATGTGGATACTGAACCAGCTGTGTCCTTGAAAATCAACATGTTTTTTACTCTTACATATTTTGCTCCCTCCCCATCCCCATCGTCCTTGGGTTCAACAAGGCCAGAGGCGAGAAAGAATTGAGAAATGAGAAGGAAAACAAAAGCAAATAAAGTTCTTCTCCATTCTTTCTGGTGGATATTTGAGGAAAACACGATTCCGTCGTAGATGAAACTTTCATTTCCTTAACCCCAGGAGAATGAGAATCAGAAAACGATTCCATTGTTTACATCATTCTCTGGTGGGGTTTATTAGGGTTTACAACTTGAAAAATTTGTTTCGCTGAAATCTAGGATTAAGACACCTATCATATTTTGACTTGACAGATTTATTAACAACCGTTTTGAGGGCATTGTACTTTCCTGTTTCTTGATTTAATTATTTTTGGAGTACAACAGCACTGCGGCTGGCCAATTTGGCGCCCTGGGCAAAAGTTTTCAGATACGGCCCCAATTTTTTTATTTCAGGTGTAATGGCCTAAGCCCTAAGGCAAATATTTTCCAGGTGCCCCCTCTTTAGAATGTCTGAAATCAGTACAGTGGCAGAAGAGCTCAAGAAGTGGAGGCAGTAGTTCGCAGAAGAAAGGAGAGCAAACTGGGAATACCGAAGTGCCAAGCTTGATGCTAAACTATCCAAACAGATATAAACAATGTCTCCTCTCAATTGAAATTAAAAGGAAAACACTTCGTCACACAGCCTATTTTGCAGGCTGAAGCATTGCTGCTTGTCAACTGTATTGGACCTTTTATTTTATCATAGCGCAGCGCAACACAAGCTTGTATAAGATGAAATTTTTGTTTTTATTTCTCTCCGTTTACAATAATCTAAAGCTGTCGAAATCGCTGCTTAAGAATACAAAATGAGTGCTCTGAATGATGAATGATTCTACCCGAACTTAACTTCCGGTTTAAGAACTTCAGGCTTGAAGATAAATGGCTACTATAGGGATACATATGGTGTTACAGTTAAAACTCTTTTATCCGGAACTCCAATAACCGGCAACCTCTAATGTCCGGAATTTTGTTTCGTATGTTCTTTGTTAATATTCACTCTACTATCCGGAGAAACCCTCTAATATCCGGAACTCATTCAGATCTCACAAAGATGAGTTTTTTGCTGAAAAAAGGTAAACATATGTATTTCTTTTTCTTTTTGTTAGCATTTGCGGTTTATTGGGACTCGTTGCAGTTGTTTGATTGCAGTGAGTAAAAGAGTTTTAACTGTATTTAATACTGGGAACACGTATAAGCGGAGTAGCCCATTAGAAACCTGCTCCCACAGGGAATTTGACAGCATTTCTGTCCGCCTAAGGGAATTGTTCGTCCAAGGGATAAAATATGGAAATTTATCCAACTTTTAAAATGATTCCAAGCGCATGTAGCAACACAATAGACCTAAATACGGTGGATAGCTACCTAACCTAACCTAAACGCAGATTGTATTCACGATATAATGCTTGAAATTGGTTTGAAATTGACAAACGACGTATTTTTAGGTCAATTAAAAAATTGGCAATTGTAAATAATGATAAATAAGCATTGTCCGTTTAAGCTTTGATTGTACGTACAATGTATACAATCTGAAACACAAAAGCTTGGTTAGGAAAATGTGTCCGTCTAAAGGATCGGGCCGTCCAAGGGGGCTGTCCGTAATGGGAGATTACACTGCGCATATATGTATATCGGAATTTTTGAAAAACCTTTTGTCATGAACAGATCCTGGATATCCAACGGAAATGTCTGTGAACTTTATTTTCTTGTTGCATATTGCTTGGAGCGATAGACTTGCAAAGACTTGCAATGCTCTTTCTATCAATGTAGTCGGCTTTCCATGCTTAGGGTCAATTCTAATTTCTGTGCCGTCTATAACCTCTACAAAAGTAAGAAAAGATATAATTTACTACACCGTTTGTTCATGTCATGAAATGCCATTACTTTCACTGTGTTGCCAAGTTTAGTTTTACAGTAAAGCTACGTGCAGACGATATGTTCACTGAACAAATTTGTGAGCATACGCTTGGGTGTGCATATGTGTTCATATTCGTAACAAATGCCCATATGTTCATGCGGCGTATGATAGCTGTTCAGACGATATGAACACTTTGTCCCAAAGTTGCAAATTTTTGGGAGTGGACATACATATGTGTTGAAATGCGTTGTGTTCATATTTTCTCTGTGCATATGAGTGGTGTTCACACGATATGTTCACTTGCTTCATTTGACAGATATGTGCACGAATGTGAACATATGAAAAAACAATTTATTCTGATGTTGACATTACTGATGTTGACACTTGTTTTTCTGTTTTGTTAAATAATAAAAAAATGAAATAATACAAAAATTCAACAATAAAATGGACGAAGAAGAGAATATTCTTGCTATATTGGCCAGCTACATATGTATGTATATCTGCGAAGACAGCGACCACGACGACCAACGCGGTCAATTAGCACGGAAGCGGCGCAGCGATTTGAAAAAAAAATTTAATCGAACAACGGAAGCGAGATGGTTTTCAGTTCGTCGAGAAGAGAAAACTAAAATGCGGACATCGCGGATATGTTTTTGGTTATGTCTGCAAATTAGGGGTCTCCACGAGACATTTGTATGTCAAGTAGAAGAACGTGGAGACGGGGAATTACAAAAATGAATTAAATCCGGAAAACGTCAACCAATCAACGAATTTAAATAGGAATTTGTGGCAACCTGGCAACGCAATTTTAAAATATCAAATTGCAAACAAAAACAACAACAAGTCTACTGCAAAGTGAGCATACATTTGGCATATGCTCATAGTTGAAACTTCCAAAGTGTTCAAATGGGACAACGTGAACATATCTGTATTCAAATGTCCGAATTTTGCACAATAGTGTTCATATGGTCCCAAAAGAGTGTGCACACGATATGAACGAGACGTGAGCATACGTATGTTCACGAGGTGTTCAAATGTGAGCATATGCTTCGTGAACATACGTATGATCACAAAAATATGGTGTGCACACGATATGTTCACGTTTGGGACAAAATTTTACTCAGATATGCTCACAAATTTGCTCAGTGAACATATCGTCTGCACGTAGCTTAAAACAAAAAGAGAATCTTTTTAAAGACCGATGGGTCCAATATCACCCGTAAGCGAACAAATAAAGACGACAGTGTGATACCTATAAAAGTTTTGTTTGTCAATTTTTTCAAACCAATTTACATATCCATATGCAGTAGGTACGAGTATGTAGATACTGATAACAGTATTGTTTGTTACTATTGCGGTTGATTTATATGACGTTTCGTTTGTTAGTGGTATTTTTATTTGTTGCTTCTGATTCTAGGAAATCAGAATTGTATTATGCTACATCTACAGTAATAATTTGATATTTATGTAATAACATGCGTACCTATATGTTACTATTTTGCATAGTTCTGTCATAATCATAATAAAACTAACCAAGCAAAATGCCGATGGTAATTATTAACTAAATCAAACGGAGCTAAAACAAATCACATTTTAGGCGAAATTTTCAATTCTGGTTTACTTAATTTTCCTTTATTGCAAATGGTACCAAATACTCACTCGTATACTCTTCATATCACTGATAACGCGTCATTGAAATATTTGAATTTCTAGAGCAAGGGTATGTTCATGTTCATGTTGTATGTACTTGTACACGTACCTACGTTTAATGATTGTTGTATTTTTTTTGTGCAGAGAATATGTAGGTTATGATGATTTGCTGAGTAGCTTATTTGTTTTTGGATTAACAATTTAACAGTACACTTAATAATAATGTTTAACCAAATATTTGTTTTTCATGTTATTTTATTTTGATGAGATTTACGTGAGTAACGAGCGGGCGCACTTGAAATGAGATATACTACTGGCTAAAATGTGAGAACTATCACAATGGCTTTAGTGATAAAAATATGATCTGTAGGCATAGCCACAAGGTTGGATACGGCTTCTATGAAACATAAGAGTACATAAGCATAATATGAAGAAAACGAAGCGAAATCTGCAAAACACCGTAAATTCCTCTAAGTGATGCTATTATCGACATTCGACAATATACCTACCGAAAAGCCAACAGCTGGGAGATATTAAGAGCAGACCCACGTAGAGTATTTGAACTTCAGTTGTGCATTCCGACAACAAATTATCTCAACAGGTGGTGAGATTATGACACAACAAAAAATTAAAAAAAAATTGGCGATTGGTCATCTCACGACGAAGATTTGTGAATAGGCCGCCGCGGTCATGTGATTTGACATCTCTAGATTATTTTCTTTGGGGTTATGTCAAAACACATGTCCATGCCTTCAATCCACAGACTTTGGATTATTCAGAAGTCAATATTTGTCAAGCTATCGCCGCAAATTTTGGTAAGGGCGATCGGGTGCGTCAGTGTAAACTAAGCGGTGGTGGAGATTCAAACGATATCTTGTTCCGAACATCTCTATAAATTGTGCAATAGTTTTTAATAATGTATAATTTTTTCTATACAATGAAGAAGAAATAATAAGATCACTGCATTGTCCAAGCTTCAAAATAAAGCAAAAAGTTAAAAGTTAACCGTTGTTGGTTTATTGAAAATCAAAATCCTATCACGGGTTGGAGATGAAATACTTCTTTTAAAAATACCTTTTCCTAAAATACATTCTCTCAATAATCCACATCTCCAAGAATATATTCAAGTCTGGAATTGGGCATAAGTTGCTGACTTTCTGTTTATTAATAGTTTGGGTTTCACTTCTATTTCTGGGCATAGTATATTTTTATTAGTGGGCACCGTAGCGCAAGTGGTTAGTGCGTCGGACTACTGTGCCAGCGGTCTTGGGTTCGAATCCCGCCGCAAACACCTAAAAGTTTTTCACAGTGCCCACCTCTTTCGAATGTCTGACAAGCATCAAAGAGTATCATTTGTCACGATTGAGCTTCTCAACTCGCCGTTCGGAGTCGGCAAAAAACTGTAGGTCCCTTCCATTCGTGCAAAAATATAACACGCACACACAAATGGTTGCGAGAAGCAGGCCCAGGTTCACCTCGAGCTGTAGCGCCAACTAAGTAAGTAAGTATTAGTTTTATTCTTCAAATAACTAAGATGATTTTTTTTTTATTTTTTCCGCTTTAACTACAAAAAAAAAAAACAGATGGAACAGTCAGCCCAACACTTCCTCGTCGTGGTTCTTGAATAACAGAGAGTGGGTTGGGTCTAGTATTGGAAAAATCTGAAAATACCCTGCACAATCCATTTTTCTTGAAAAAAGGTATTCTGTCCAATAGGAATTTTCAGTAAAAAAAATTATGTCCAAAGGTCAGTATACCAAAAAAAAATGGTATTTTGCCCAAAAGGTATTTTGAAATTAGGTATTTGGTAGGGTTCCCTCCTATCACTCTTAATGAATGATCCCTTTACACAGGTCCCAGACTGCAGTACTTATCACAGTCAATCAACTTATTTGAATTACAGAATTAAAATAGCAAATACATATATATATAAATAGCAGAATTTTTTTTGAAGGCTGACAAAAGTGAAGATCCTTTGTTAAAATCTTTTTGCAAAATGTCACACCTGATAATAAGGATGTTGATACTCTTCATAAACTTCTATGAAATCAGTCTTTTTGAATAGTCCTACCATACCAGGAATTATCGAATCAGGAATTTTACAAAAGGTATGTCCAACAAAACGACAATTTTTACGATTGATCCGTTGAAAACTTTTTCAACTTTTAGTTCTTCAAAGGAGCTGGAAAAAAATAATGTGTATTGTTGCGAAAACGCTAAATACATAACCCAAAAGCGGCATCTCGTCGGCTGAGAATTTAGTTGTCGTATGTGAAAAGTACCTATTGTTGGCAAATTGAATTTGAAGTTTGACTTAATATATCTTTTTTTCTAGCGGACCAATTTTTATGAAAGAGAATATTGGAAGTATTTTACTCCTAAATTGTTTTTTTTTACATAATGCTTTATCTCGAGATGTGAAAAAGTTATTGACCTATAAAAAAAACTATGTAGAATCATTTTGTTGTATGTAAGCACTTCCGAATTTTTAAATACTTACATACGACAAAAACCATTGCATACGATAAAATACTGCTTATTCGTAAGTCAAGTTTGTCGTTTGTATGTACGAAGATAAAAATTCAAATTAATTTCTTGTACCTGTAATAATGAAATACAATAATGCAATTATTTTTTTTATTTTTATAAGTTTATAAGACTTCTTGTTTTACAAGAAGTTTTACAAGGCAAAGCTCGATTTGCGCACAAGGTAAAATTTAGGCCATTTGCGCAAATCGAGAATGTGCGCAATTCGAATGCTTACAAAACATTTATAAAACATAACAGGAATCATGTTTACACACTAAATTATAGTTTAAAACGCTTTTAATATTAAAATATTAAAATAATCGTCAAATTTGTGCTGCTTAAAGTCTTACATAATGTTCATTTTAACGGCTATTTCGCGTAAGTGACACGTGAATACGAAGAAATCCAAAAAAGTGGTTAGGTTGGTATTAGCGTTCCGTTACCTGAAATAACGCAACATTAAAGGAAAATATTTGCATGGTATGAATGCTCAAAGAAGTGTCGCATTTGCACAAAAGGCTCTATTTCCGCACAATTGTGTGCGGAAACCGAGCGGTAGTGTAAATATTTTAACTTGTGTGGAATTCGAGTATTTGCGCAAAACGAGCATTGCGTAAATCGAGCTTTGCCTGTACATACAAAAATAAGTTAAAAAATGTAGAAAATAAAGAAAAAATTATTTTTCCCATTAATTAATATTAAATGATTTAAAGCACATTTTCTATCCGTATAGGTATAATATTTTTTCTCATATGTGCTTGTAATTAAAATGCTTTTCGTTTTCACTAAGTATGGTACAGAGATCGGCGGAGCTGTTGGTGACGAAGTTGATATCAGATAATGATATCACCATCTTTATCGACAGTCAGGCCGCGCTCAGAGCGCTAGAATCGTATATCGTTATCGGTAACTGTAGAAGGTTATCGCTCTGCGCTCAAAACCCTAAGCAGACATAAAAGAGTTAAACTTTGTTGGGTACTAGGACACTCTGGTGTAGAAGGAAATGAGCTCGCTGAGGAGCTACCAAGAAATATGGGAGACACTGTCTCCTGAGAAGGCATGTCAAAGGAATGGGACATTCTAGTACGGACATCTGCATTTATTGCAGATACTGCAATGACTTGAGTTCATAGGATGTCGAACATATGTATCCTTTGCTCGTTCGCGCAAAAAAGTTTCACGGAGATACTTTTTTGATACATTGAAAGAAGTGGGCCAAACCGGCCACAATCAAATTTTTAAATTTTGCAGGGAAATCAAATGTTAAGACGCAAATGTTTCGGTTTTGGTATCATCTTTAGAAGGTTCCAGTGGATCGCGATGGGCCCACAATGGTGCCAAGTGTTTTTATGATGGCTCAGCCTCATACCCCGTCCTAACCTAACCTTACCTTACGTAACTGGCTTAAACACAACATATTCGTTTAATTTTTTCTTTGCTGGAAAGGTTGTGAAGAGGGCCAGTGCAGTAGGTATGTATGTATTTTTTTTCCAATATGTTGTGCCTAAGCCAGGTAACAATCAGGTAAACCAGTAAATATTAATACATGCTAAATTTCTCTCACAATTGATCTACACAGGCGATACTAGTTTTAACACTATCAATACTATCAATAATCACGCAAATTGTAGTAGGTATGTATTTATTTGTCGTATGCAAAGCGTTTCTTTTACATACGACCATTAAATTCTTACTAAAAAGAATTCAGTTTTTGTATGAAAATTTGTCGTATGTAAAAAAAACTCTCTGCATACGACAAATAAATACTAAGACCGTTACTTAGAGCCTACATACGACAAAATAACACGGTATATCTCGGAAACTATTGATGGTAGGCAAAAACTGATACCACTAACAGAAAGATCTCATCGAATAATATAATAATGCATCAAAATCAGAAAATGCTAAAATTTGACATACGACAACTATATTCTCAGCCGACGATCTGTCGGTGAACACTGCACCTCCAGTCCGACCGTCGCGTCGCGTCGTCGCGTCGACACCACTTCTACCATCGTCATTGCCAGCAAGTCAGTCCAGAAGCTTCCACCGATCCGAGCACACACACTTACCACTACACCATCGTGCTCACGACGCCAAAAGAAAAAATTGTGGAGCATCCAACCACCGCTGTACCAAAAGTTATTGCACTAAATCGAAAAAAAATAACGGAATCACAAGTGCGATGACTTTAAAGTAGCATTGGTAGTTTTCCCGGACGTATGACCCATCGTTGGTAAGGAAATTTGTTAAAATTTCGACAAAAATTAAAGTTCAATGTAGAAAATAAAGGGGCGGGGAAATGGGCGTTGCAATTTTGGACGAACATGAATTTCGAGAATTTTTTTTTTTTAGAATCTCGGAAACATGAACGAATAAAAAACAGGCCGTGTTTATCTTTTCGTAATATGTATTCACCTTTTTGAGTAGGTACTTAATTTTGAGTAGGTACTTAATTTTGGTTAAGATTTCTATCAATACTTTGCACTTTTCTTTTAAATTTAAAAACTTTACTCTGTCTTTAACTGGTGGCATCTTTCCTCTGTATGAATTCACTTCACTCACGTGTATGCAAAGAAACGAAATGAAATGCAAAGATACAAAATCAAGGAAAAAATAACAGTTTTCCAACGAATAACGGGGAATATGAATCTACTACGTCCATCTTTTCGAGTATCCAAAAATCAATCCGTACATCTTTTAGAATACTGCAATGGTGAAAAAATTCCGTTCATCTTTCTAGGTAGTTCATCTTTTGGAATAGTTCATCTTTCCGAGATTCTACTGTAGTGGAAGATTGCTAAAAAAGCGACAGGACGGATATAAAGATCTGCAGCTTCAAGAAAGTTTGAGTTTGAGTTTTGGGTTCAGATTACATGATCAGTGTTGTGTAAATTCAGCGGATTTTGGAAAATTTCTTTTAATTTCTAGCAATTGGTTTAAAACCAGTGCTGAATACACATTTCATCTCAACGAGTGGCTAGCAAAATGGGGAACTGGCACGATACGTTACAAAATGTCACAATGATTTCAATTAAGATTACATATTTGAGCCACAATTTACATTATCAGTATTATGTAAAATAAAATTATATTTCGGATTTAATCGTACAACTTCACGGCATTCTCTAATATATATTTGCCTTCATATTGAAACGACTGGAAAACATTTCTAAAGTGCACGTGCTCAAGACGTGCTAATGTTTTGCGTTAAAGTGGAAGATTTTCAAAAATTCAAATTCAATTCATTCAAAATTGAAAATTATTCAAATACACACCAAGTTGTTTATGGTTTTTGAAAAATATTCGTGTGCAGAAAATTCGGTTTTAAAGGTCGTAGTGCTGTTGTGAACTTACTTACTTACTTAACGGACTCCCGACCCGTGAAGAGTCTCTGCCTGAGTGTGTAGTGAACATGTTGTTGAAAATTCATCTTGGTGGGTAAAGAGGGTTTTCCAGATGTTTTCGTTGAAAAAGTGCTCCAAATAAAAACATTACGATTGAACTATAGACCACAATATCCTTTTCCTTTGAGTACTTAAATTGTTTGTGGATTTTATTGGCACAGGTATCTTTAAAGTTGTCTCAAAGGAAAAGAAAAGTTACCTCGTATTCATATTCGTAAAACTCGTAACGTAAATTACATATTGCATAACATCTGTAGTATGCAGTTTTAAACTTAACCTTTAAATGGTGAACCTTTATTGAATCTGCATACATATATGAATATCTATGAGATACCTTTTTATCAATTTTATATTTGTAGGCGCCCTACTGGCCTTACGATTTGGACTCTGTAATGGACTTTTCAGGGATTGCGACAATGTTTATTACTTAGGACCAGGCCAAAGCGCATATTTAGCCTCACCATATTTTCCAAGGAAATATCCATCTGGATCAGCGTGCATGTACAAACTTATTGCACCATCGGATTATGAAATTTTGGCTTACTGCACATATGAATTAGACGAGGTTTGTATTTGTTCTAGAATCTAGAGTTTAGTCTTTCGAAAACCTAAGTTCTCATATTTCTTACGGTATTTCACGAATTACGTTGAAACTTAAATCTTGGGTCCCTTTTTACTGTCTCGTAACAGACGGACATGGTCGCTTAACGTAGTAGCCAAACCGGTTAACATTTTTTTATTATTACAGTGAACGCTCGATATAGTGAACATCGATATAGTGAACAATCCAATAAATAGTGAACATACAATATTTTATACAGGCTATTGTAAATAGTGAACAAAAAATCTCGCTACAGTGAACATATGTATGTGTTTTAATTTTATGCAAAAACACGTCTAAAACTCATTAGTGCTATGCAGTCGGCAGTATCCATACAATCGTACAAATCTACCGTTGGTTCTGCTTCTGGTGTTGTGCGAGAATCTTGCATGATTATGTATGTATATGGACATATGTTGCACAGTTTGTGGTTGTTTGTAGTGCAAATACAAAGTGCGTGTTGCTTATTTTGATATTTTGTGAACGATCTTCTTTGTGACCATGTCACTTAAGCACAGCTTAAGTTTGTTGTATTTTTCTTTTTTAAGTACCTACATGGAATGTACTATTTTTTGTTGCATTTAACGGTTTTTTACGGATGAGTTTTTTATGTTAAAAATAAAATATTCTTTTTTATAAATATTGGCTCGTTTTTAGTAATTGCAAAGAAAATTGTAATTATATTCTATTTTCGAATAATTGTACGTAAAAACATGCACATTTTGATGAAATTTGCTTTAAGGAATCCACGCTCATTACAATGAACAAACTCGCTCCAGTGAACAGGCCTGGTTTTTATAAGTTCACTACTATCGAGCGTCTACTGTATTGTTTTTCGTGTAATGCTTGCACATTATGATTTTGAAGAAAACTTCGTCGACGACTTTTAGAAAACAATTTCCATCGCTATAATAACTAAAGACACCCTCTGGAAATATTTGAGTATCATTAAATTCTATAAAATAATACATAATACATTCTTTTTGTAAGGAAGGTGGAAATCATCGAAAGCCTGTTTGTGGGACCTTAATGCACTAAAACAATCTACTGCTTCTGGTCCCTGGTCCCCACCGGTATAACTGTAAGTATTTCCTAATGAGGTGGGAACATCAGCCGTAGCTTTTCCTCATCTTCACAAGCCTTCGTCGATGTATCTGGAAATGTGCTGAATGGTGTTTTTTGTTAGTGTCTGTGTCAGTACGTACGGGTACTTCCGGTTTAGTTCGTTAGTCTCATATCGTGTATGCGTTAGTTCGTGTGTGCGTCATTCCGTTCTTGGTATATATTCGTGTCTAGTTCATGTTTGAAGGTCCTGTTGGGTGAGCTGTAGCCTCAGCTATTTTTGGTTACACGTTTGCGTCCCTTTATGAACGTATGCTTGTGCGTATGTCTGCCTGTCTATGCGTTTGCGTAAGTACATTTTGGTACACAGCAGTTTGTCTTCTCAACTTTTGGAATACATCTTTCGTACAAAAGCTCACTGCGTTCCATCCTTATTCCGATTTCGATTCCGAATTCTCCGGCGAGTTGGTGTTTCTCCCAGTACTGTTTGTAGTGCATCCCTATGTAGCTGGAATCGTTGGCAGTGGAAGAATACATGCTCCATGTCTTTGGTGGTATCACTGCACGATGGACAAGTGAGAGAATCATCGCTCTTGTATTGATACAGATATGACCGGAAACAACGTTAAGTGGAAGTTCACTTCACCATGTCTGCGGCTTATCTAAGTCTCTATACTCTAGATAAGGTGGTAAGTCCAACGGCCCTTGGAAGAAAGGCTTCAGCGGTGCTGCCACTCTCTCAATCTTGTGCTTCTTTCTGTATACATATGTACGTGTTACCTTGGCTTCCTTTACCCAATTATGCATTCTGGTTAACAATTTAAAGCAGTTCGTCCTTAAATTGGGAACTAAATATTATTCCAAGCTTTTTCTTCGAGGATATTTAATACATTGAGATCTTAAAAAATTAAAACCCACTTTGAATGTCTGATGACCAGTAGAAGATTATTGAGGAATACAAGAAACAACAAATGCTCAAGATGATTTTCTTGTGGGCAAGAAATTTAACGCTCATATGGACAGAAAGCCAGTCATAAACTTTCGCAAATTGCTTATAATACTCTAACCACCAAAACCAAAGTCAAGATTTGATTTGATTGAACGGACAAGTACTCTCACTATCCTTTCGTGCTAAGTACTTATACTCTGTTCCAATAGAATTGTCAGTACAGGCCTAATGGGGGAGACTTTTCTTAAACACTAGTGCCTGTACATATTTTTGTGGCACTCAGTTAGAAAAAATGCCACTGAAATAAAAATCAAATCATTTACTTACACTTTTTGTTTTTGTAACATTCCTCAAATTCGCATAATACATCCATCAGAAACAGCCTGTCACACAGCTGATAGCAGTCTGATCTCTGATCATGTGTGGCCACCATCAACCATCGCTGTGTATCAGGGCTGCCGTTTTGTTAATTCTAATGGGAGTATTTTAGACGATTGCAGGGGAGTATTTTGTGTCTGAGAGGAGTACAAAATGGAAACAATACAAATCAAACATTAAAATCTAGTATTAGCCTGTTAAAACTCTAAAAGGTAACTATTTTATTTTGACTATAGCCTCAAGAATGTTTTTTAATGGCTGATGGAACTAGGTAAAGGGTGCTTGTTATGTTCCAGGTCGATTTTGTTTATCCGCATATTTGGACTTGGCCGGCTTTGTTAATAAACAGTATATCCGCTATTGGGGCACCGAAAACCCTCAATTGATACACCAAAGACCACTTTACCCTCGAAGAATAACTGCATGGTGCGCCACTCGGCCGGCGCGGCATCATTGTGTCATATTTCTTTAAGGATGCTTGAGCAATACAACAGTTACTGGTGACCCCTATCCCTATCGAGACATGTTGGAAAACTGTCTTGTGCCTGAATTGGATCAAATAGACATACACATAGCTCGATCAACGATCCAAAATTTATGAGAAATTGAGAATGTTTTCCGTCAAAAAGTGCTGAAATAGAGTGGCTCCCACGATCCCCTGATTTGATCTCTCCCGAGTTTTTCATTTGGTGCTCAAGAACAAAATTCGAATTAAAATTGCCTTAAATAACACCAGACATCTGCGAAATTGTTATGAAAAATGTGCTGAAAAGAGCCCGCCCTAGCGCCATGGCTAGAGCCAGCTACTTGACCAGCATCAAATTCCTTACATAATGTTAAAGACCATATATATTCGATCAATAAAATATAAAACTCGGCCTGAGACATAGAAAGCACCCTGTATATGGATTTAACACTTGGAAAATGAATTCATTCAGTGATATTAAAAGTTATCGTGCTAGTATTTTAACAAAGGTAGTATTTTAACAAAGGTACTCAAATTACAATTTTTTTTAAAAAATTGGAAATATTCAATAGGGAGTACAATCATGACGAGGGGAGTACGGGAGTACAGTGTTTAAGAGAGTAGTACGAATACTCCCTTAGTACTCACTTTGGCAGCCCTGCTGTGTATATGGAAAATATGGAAATCAAAACAGTGTTACCATTATTAAGTCAAAGCAAATCTTAACTGCTTTTTCTGTGGATTTTGTTAAAAAGCTTTGGGATTTTGTGCTTTGAGAAGCAAGAAAGTACGTGAGGATGTTGCCAGTTGGTTTTTGTGTTTTGCATGTTATTCACCCCTGTGATCAATTCCGACCGGTTTGAAAACGCAAACCGATTTCAAAAACGGACGAAATGAAAAAGGGTGTGCTGGAATTCGCCCGAAATGAAACAAATTCGAAATAGGGGAAACCTATCGTCGTTCAGCTGCATATTTGCGTAGGTAGCGAAAGCAAGGGTTGAACCAGCGTTGCCAGGTTGCGGGATTTTTCCCCGTTTCCGGGGATTTTGAACCTTAAAGGGGAAACGGGGAAAAAAATTTCAAAACGGGGAAAATGAACTGCAATAAAAAAATGTTTCCATTCATTGACATTTTCAATAAATAAATACTATTTAGTAAGGCAATAGATTGAAAATATATACAAGGTGCGTCAATGCAAACAATTTTATACACACGATCTCAAATTTGCATTTGCCTGAAGGTTGCAACAGCGCATGAGTCACTGACTAAAGCCCTTTTTATATACTTGACATAATGATATCTTATTTCATTTGAGAATGTGTTTTTGCTCCCTTAAGGTATTTTAATACAAGGTCTGTTCATTGAGACTGTCATGGGCAGAAAAGTACATGGTTTTGTGTTCAGCGAGAAAAATGTCTGTCCGAAACTGATCTGCTTTGTGTTCAGTGAGGTTATCCAGAACAGAAAAATACAGGAAATCTTGCACCTACTCTTGAGGTAGAACAGAATGGTGTACAGATGTCAAAATCAGCTGTGATTGTACATATATTTGATTTTTTTTAACTCGAAGTGAAAAGTGAATCGACAAAATAAGTTTACCAAATGGAAGAAATCGAAATCAGAGTCTTATTACATATACTCTGCTCGAAATACAATCGGTAAAAGGGCAATCAGTTGCAAAATGCTATAAATAATTTATAAAACATAAGTACAGTAATCGACAATGAAATTGTCATTTTGACAACTAACATATGGTCTGGACTTTTCTGTGCTAACTTTGAGCTGATATTTTTCACGAATCAGTGCTTTTCTGTTCTAGTTTGCCTCACTGAACAAAGCTACTAAAATGAAGTAATTAACTCAGTTGTGATTTTTAATTCTTTGTTTTTTATTTTAAGTATTATATTTTGTTATATTTATACCCATTTATTCAACAATCAATGAAAAATGAAGAATGTACATTATGTACAACCTAAATGTTTTTTTCAGTAAGTGCTATTACTCTTTTATGTTGTTATTAAAAATAATAAGACATAAGAAGAAATAATAAGAAAAGTAGTGTTTTATTTGCAAATTACGGAAATCGAAAGTAAATGAAAAACGGGGAAAATGAAACGTTAAATCGGGGAAAAAAAATATTTTTTATGCAAAAAAAGGGAATTTTTTCCACCAAAACCTGGCAACGCTGGGTTGAACAGACAACACCAAATAAAAGGATTCCAGTTGCAGTAGGATTGCTGCGTAGAACGGTCGTTGCGGTCGCCAAATGGCGGCGGCACCAGAAAACTTCCATGCGTATTGATACGTAAAATAGTAAAACTTAAAAAAAAAAAAAAACCAAGAAATAAAACTCTGCGTGCTTGTCGCAAAGTAAATTCCCGCAAAAGGGTAATAAAAAAAATAAAAAGGGATCGTGACAAGACATCCTCGAGGAAAATAAAATATATGTATGAACAGAAAAAAAATCCTGCCTTACAAACTAAAAAAAAAAAATTAGATTTGTCCTACTCTAAAAAGTAAACAAAACATTTAAGATGTGCTAGGTGAAATTGTTCCCCTACGAATTTCAACTAGAATCTTTCATTCTGTTTCACCGACAATAAAATTTGTCCGACTCGTTGTTTTGGTAAAACCCCTTGCCAAATCAGGATATTTTGCCATGAAGTCAATCATTGATTGATTGATTTTGGTTGACATTTGTATGTTTTCCCCTAAATTAGGTAGAAATAATTAATATTTTATGTATAAATCTTCTAAAACATACATTTTGAGTCTTCCGGATTCAATTTCACCAACACAAAACCGAACGAATTGAAAACGTCAACTTCTTTTCAATTCCGACCGATTCTCAGCACACCCCTAATTAGTTCGAATTCGAAGAAATCCGAAAATCATCACACCAAAACTGCGAAAACGTAACGGATTGGATTTCGACCGAAAATCATCACAGGGGTGATTATTTTTCTGGGGAAACAGTTAAAATGTAGTTAAAAAATTTTTGGCTTTTTGTGCTTTTTAATGAATGTTTATTTGTGCGAGCAAAATGGTGGATGCGGAAATGAATAGTAATTTTTTTGGGTTGTAGCTTATGTCTCGTAAACTAATCGTTTCCAACATACAACATTGATCCATCAAAATACTCGAAAAAATACTTTCTACGTCATACTAAAATTTCATCGAAATCGAGGTTGTATCCACTTTGTACACAATTATCTTTATTATGTTCAATAATTTGTGTTATTTTTAAAAGAGCAAATTGTAACCCTACAGGTATTGATCTCCGACCCGACTGAAAGACAAACATTCTATCTTCCTGACAACTGAAAATTCTATTGGAACAGAGTATAGGCATTATCATCGACTCCAAACTTAGCTGTACGGAGAATATCAAACTAAGGGTCAAGAAAGCATGCAAAGCCTTCTACGCCTGTAACAAAATCTTTGGTAAAAAATGGGGACCTAAGGCTAAGCCAAAGATGACGCTATGGATGTATACAGCTGTAGTACCCATCATTTTCATCTACGGGTCCATAGTGTACTATTTTCAAATTAAAATCTTTGTCCGTAGAATTTGAACTTCCGGTTTTTTAGGACCAAAGTTCTTTAAACCGTGCCTTCGTCTTACATGACCATGAACTTCAAACTTGTAAACATTCTACGAATTCAACCAATAATTCCGAGTTTCTCCAAACAAATCTGCTAGATATCGAATACGAAAGCCAAATACAGTGAACTCTCGATAATTTGAATCACCCTTGAAACTCTTTATAGGCTATGTTATGGAATTCGTCCCTTTCGTTGGTTTGAATTTACTTTTGTGCAAATTAACTTCAAGACCCCTCTAATTCGAACATGATGTATTTTGCTACCTCTAGAATTCGAAGTCAATTCTATTTTTTTCCACGACTGTTCATTGAAATGCTTATTTGACGAAAGTAGTCCATGAAAACCAAATGTTTAGGAGATGCTTTTGCCCTCTTTATACATACATTCATTTATGTAAAATTAAATAATAAAAATAAAAGTAATAAAAATCACGCATATTTTTACTTTCTGAAACATTTAAGTATATGTACTTCAAAAACCTCTGTAATTCGAAGATTTTCCTTCGAGATAATTCGAATTATCGAGAGTTCACTGTATTCTTAAGTGAATACATTTTCTATTTTTTTTACCAATTTCTCGAATCAATATTTAGCAATATTCCTGAACACTTGTTCAAACTTACATAGCCGTACATTCACATATGAGTATGTTTGTTGGTATTTGCCTCCGCAAAACTCTGCAAGTTCTAGAAGCATACATAATATTCAAATGAATTATTTTGAAATAAATTAAAAAAACTACCTGTTAAAATGAACTTCGTATATGAACTTGAAAGCCTAATAAATCTCTTCCATGGAATTCGTAAAACAATTACAAAGTTACAAAACCGACTGTCGCAAGTTTACTACTAGCTTAAAAAAAACTGATTAGGTACTGCATCTAGATACACGCTAATCAACTCATAGCTCCATCGTTCTGTGGGGGATGTGTAAATATCTGTTTTGAAGAACAAAAACTAGAAAAGTAAACATTTAGTTAAATAAAACACAGTTGTAGTTTTTGAATCCAGAGCATTTGCAAGTAGATAGTGTACCAGCCAAGATGTGGTTAAATTGTTTAGGTTTGTAAAACAAAAAAAAAAATAAAGACTTGCCTTAGAATTTGAAAAAAAAAAAATACTTCCGACTTTTTAAGGTTTAGTAATTTTGCTGCTGCAGATAGTAGACTTTACGGAAGCCCTTTATGAAGGATGTGATCATGTTTATAACTTAAACGCGAACAGTGTGTCATACCTACAATCGCCGTACTATCCGAATAAATATCCATCGGCAACATCGTGTCGTTACAAGTTTGTCGCCCCATTGGATTATGAGATTTTAGCCGAGTGTTCGATTGCTGTGGACAAAGTAAGAATATCGTTGTTGTTGTTGTCTATGTCTCTATCGACCATAAGCATTCAAAAGTGACCACATTTTCAGACAGTATTGTTTCGAAATTCGCCCAAAAACGGGTGGAAAACTATTAGTGTTAATTCGTACGATCTTAGCGGCCCTTTAATTGTTCTCTTTCGCGAAATAACGGTATCTACAAAGGCAACGTTTCACGCTATAATATAATTATTCGTGTGGATTGTAACGTATTCCTGAACGAGATAAACATTCAACGCGTACATTCAATTCTGTAAAGACCACAGGTAGTGCCCCCAGTGATGTGTAATTGAAAGTGTAATTAAATTTACAATAACGTGCATTAAAAAAGAGAAAGTCATTTATTTAAGTTACAAAATAACAACAACATAATTGCAATTACACCATTGTAATTAGAAATGTTATTAAAGTTAGATGATTTGAAATGTAATTAAAACGTAGTCATTAAGTGTGTGAAGTATGTATATAATAACTCTAGAAGTAAGCTTTTAGTAAAACTAATTTTCTCAAAAATTTCATCAGAAAGCTTTCCTAGAAGATTCACTAATAACACAGGCCTGCGAAATATAACTTTTAATTTCCCTTTTGAATAATAATGTTTTTTTTTTTTATTAATTTGGGTATGCTGAATTAAAATATAGCGATGGTTTTTTTCTAGCACTTCGAAATTTATTTTTATGCAAGATATCCATATTAACAGATTTTGGAACAGGTTTTATGAAAAAATTATATATAATGAATATAAAAGTAAATGTTTAGTTATAAAACGATCAACATTAGTTTCAAACAGGTCTTAAAATACTAGAGAATTCAAAAAGACTTATGGAATGTTTTCTACATTCCTCAAAACTCATTTTCAATATTTTTTTTCTTGTACTTGCGCTCATTTCTCTTTAACGTCCAGCAATAGTCAGGCATTATGCTAACTTCCCACCTGCCTTGATGTCTGTTCTCCATTACCCTAATGTCTTGATGAAATCGCTCCCCCTGTTCTTCACTTATATCATCAACAAGATTCTCAGGAAAGAAGTCAATAAGGGAATGTAGAAAATGCAGTTTCATACTCATATTACAACCCGGCTTGCTGAGGTTATTAAGCATGCTGTTAACTATATTTATTTAATCAAGGCTTGTCTGTTTCCTAAAAAATTGTAAACGCCCTTTTTAAATGATTTCCAAGCGAGCTCTCCAGTCTTATTCATAGTCTTTTCAAAGTTAGCATCTTGCATTAACTTCCTTATGTCAGGACCAACTAAAATACTTTCTTCTATGGTGTTGATATTAAAATATATTAAATAATAAATTACTGTTGTTTTTTTTTACACAATATGCACGTATGTAGCGGAAGTAATCTGGGGAATCAACACATTTCCTAGAAGACATTTTTATTTTTTGTTTGTTTCCTTTATTTATTTACATCTGTCCATATTGGACACCAAGTAATCGTTATTAGAGAACAGGATATGATAGCTTATAAGACCATTGACTTTAGGTACATACTTTTACTTTAGAATTTATTTTTAACTAACGAATTTCAAAAAGCGAAGCCATTAGTAAGACTTTTTTTTGTTATTACCACACAAAAATCATAGAAATAATAAGTTATTTCTTATAATATATAACAAGCGACACACGTAGCTTTAAATTATGCTTCTAATCATCATAAAAAAGCAAATAGTGAGGAATAAAAATATCAACAACACCATTTATCTATATTTTTAACACAGAAATTGGAAATAAACTCTTATAGTACTAAGAAAACTGAAAAATATTTTTCTCAAAAAATGTACGTGATAGAATTTTTTAAATATTTTTTTTCTTATACTAGTACCTAATATCTATGAAAATAGCTAAAAAGTTTTGTCGGGGGAAAACCATCACGGGCCCGTATAATCCCAGCAAAAGAAAACAGCATTTCTACATTAATTTGATTCAATTACACTGCAATTACTTATCAAAGTAATTAATAAGTATCTAATTATAAAAAAAGGTTATAATTACGAGCCATCACTGGTGCGCCTGTCATCATAGAACTTTCATGTTTAAAAAATTAAAACATATTTATAAACACATCAACGATACCGCGCAGTCGAAAATAACATCAAACTGTCACGTGTGGTGAAAGGGGGCAATTGTTTAAGGTTTCCAGTGCCCGTTTTGTATTGTTGTTAATCCGACCCACACGCTTTAGCTGGAGTCTTCATATAAGGTCATCCAACAAGAGGTATCATTTTAAATTTCGCGCTATTGTTGAACTGTCAACATTCAACTATCATTGTGATGATTTTTAATAAGATAAAGCGAGGAGGTTATTAAATATTTATCGATTCGATACACACTCGCACAACGTGTTGAAATAGTGAAAATATCACGGAATCGTTACGTACTTCTTGTCGTCGTCAAGCGTTTTCTCGCACAGCTACATATTGAATTTAATCGATAAACGTCTTGGACAGTTTAGTGCTGTGAAGACTCCAACGTCTATTCGTCCGGCTGAAAATATAGTGGCCGTAGCTGAAGGTGTGACTGAAAATCCAGTGATCATTTCGAAATGGCCTATCGACTTTGCGCCCGCGTTTTGCATACAAATCTTGGCCTACATTATGTACATGATTATAAGGTCCAGCTGACACAATAATTGAAGCCAGCTGACCATGCATAGCGCCGTATGCTTTCTATTGGTTTAAAATGGCACGTCTTGTTGGGAGTCCCTTTATTAAGTTGAATAAATTGCTGAATTGTGTGATTTGATTCCTGGGAAGGTATTTTTTTGGCTGATTAATTTATCAATTTTTTTTTTTTAATTCGTAACTGAAATTTAGCGCGTTAATTTGGCTTTTAATTTTATTTAAACTGTATGAGGCTGAAAGATAAAACTTTTTTTATTATTTCCTTTACCTATTACTAAATTAATAAATTACAATTAACAATGTTACTCTACAGCAGCAGTTGCAACGAGGGCTTTCGGCTAAATCTAATTACATGTACTTATAAAAACTATGGGTTATGATTATAAATGATGAATTAAAAATATTAAAAATAAAAGACAATAAAAATGCTTTTGGAGCGATATACTAAATTTAATAACGCAGCTTTGTTAGCCTTTGAAGGCATCTGTTGTTCTGTCAATGTTTTGCAATAGATGCAGGTAAAAATAAATAAATTAAAAAAAATAATGAGATTTTCTGTTTACAAAGATGTTTGGGTCGTCAAGCCCCGCTCTGTTTGTTCGAATTGACGTATTGTATTGACTTTGCGCAGCGCACCACCTCCTCATATAAATCTAAAAATATTCTAATTTGGCCCAGAATTGGTTTGCCGTATACGCCATTTGACCTTTTTAGGAAATCGCATTTTAAAGTTCACGGTTCAATAAAAGCAAAACTAGTCGATAAGATTTTTTTATTTTTTTACCAAATTTTATTCAGAATATCTACTTTCAAATCAGAGTTAAAGAAAAGCTCAGTGTCTTTTAGTTTTAGAAAAATTCAAAGTTTTCCTCAGAATGGCTTTACCGTATACGCCACATAAATCACTTATTTTTTGTGCTCTCATACACGTACGTCAAAAAAAAATGCACTTACGTCATTCCAATAATAAGCGAAGATCTGGATCGAGTCGTATTTTAAGTTCACGGTTCAATAAAAATAAAACAAGTCGATACATCTTTTTTTATTTTTTTACTAATTATTGTTCAAAATATCTACTTTCAAATCAGAGTTAAAGAAAAGCTCAGTCTCTCTTAGTTTTTGAAAAATTCAAAGTTTTCCTCAGACTGAACCGACTTTTTCATTATATTTTAATTTCTCGACGGTTAAAGCTCATATGCACATACAGCAAACCAAAACTAATTATCTTTTTTTTTTTGCCGAATACGACTAAATACACTTATTTTCTTAGTAATGTATGTACATGCACGTACGTTAAAACAATACTGAATAAAATTTTCAATTTTTATGACGTATGATTGAAGCCCATGGATATACGGTAAAACAATACTTAACAAATAAATAATGTGAATTGTATGAGAAATTGGACGTAAATATATCCACAAACGTATATAACGTCAAACCAATACTACAAATTGCTAATTTTGGTGGATATACATCGAAAATGGTACTCGATATCTCAGGATTGGCTACAGATAGGACAAAAAGGATGACTTATTCGAAAAGAGCACACGCAAAAGCATAAGACTGCATTCACAGCTAAAAATGTGCATTTTGGCGTTAACGTCAAACCAATTCTAGGGCGACGATTTGTGTCTAGGTTTAGGCTGCTAAAAATTTAGTTACTATAGAAAAAGGTACTGTCAAAGTAAATGTTAATTCCTTTTTTAGACAAATTACACTAGTCTACAAAATTTAATTTTTTTAATTTTTGTAACAAGAATGAGACACATCATTTCTGGTAGATTATTTGACGCTGAATCTAAATCTGGCAACAGAATTGCTCTAGGAGGTCAGAATTTTGAGATATACCAATCTCAAAGTGCTGGAAACACGGTTTTTTGCGATATTTGAAGTAATATTTTGAGAACAACGAATTTTTATAGTCACTTTTAACTAAAGCATCCTTTATTACAACCTTTAGTACTACTCATTCCCTTTCAACACCATTTTAGTTTGTTTCGCTACGACGTTTTTTTCTCAAGATATACCATTTTATTTTTATAATGCAGCTCGTTAGTACCAAAATGCAAAATATAATATAAACAATATCGAAGTACCTACCGTATAGCTAAAAATTAATATCTTGAGAAAAAAACCAAAGGATGCTTTAGTTAAAAATTACTATAAAAATTTGTTGTTCCCCAAAAATTACTTCAAATATTGCCAAAAACCGTGTTTTTATGACTTTGAGATTGGTATATCTCAAAATTCTGACCTCCTAGACTCTCTAGGACCTAGAGCAATATTCGGTTGCGAGATTTAGATTCAGCGTCAAATAATCTACAAGAAATGATGTGTATTATCCTTGTTACAAAATATTGTAGACTAGTGTTGTTTTAAATGTATTTTAATTTTTCCAAGTTTCTACCGAGTCTTAAGTAAAAACAAATCCCTATTTCAATGCAAAAGTTATTCAAAAAGTCAAAAATGTAGACAATGCGCTCTCTCCACTTGATCTCAGTTTTTATGATGGATCTTCAAGTCAGACCCTTTCATGAAAAAAACATGAAACAAAGAAGATTAACATCGAACCGAATAACCGTTCATGTTGCTCAATCTACTTAGGTAAAAATGGTCTTGTCCCATAACACTGTGTAACAAAATTTCAAAAAAATTTTTGTTTATGTACATTTTTGGATTGTTTATGCTTGGTATATGTCAGCTCATTTCAAAAATGCCAAAAGTTCTTCTTAAGTGTTAGCTATTGGTTAAGAATTTTAACGAAAAGTTGGCATTTTTGAGCATTTATGCACTTTTGTAATTAAATAAAATATATAAAAGAAAACTTTATTCAAAACGTTATTTCAAATTTTAATAACCTGTCATATATCCGAACAAAAAAAATATTGGCACTTCCATATTTGTTTAGAAGAGTAGAGATTTTCTTGTTTTCCTACTCTGAACTTTGGAATTGCCCCTTTTTAGGTGCCAGACGTAGTCGCCCATCATATTGGCGTCCAATTTGCCCTGGTACCGGCCCTCCATTGAAGCGATGTCTTAGGGAAACGTCTCAGCATTTTCTTCAATAATGCTACCTACGTTGTCACTAAAAAAAAATCTAAGTGAGAGTGAAGAACATGTAGTTTTAGCGACATCCTGCATCCTAATATATTAAACCTATCCACTAAGTTATCTACTAGTTCTACATAATTTTCTATTTTTATGTTTCCTCCTTTTATTTCCCTGATGGCTGTCCAAGCATAACGTTCCTTTGATTTGAAGCGGTGGCATAAGTACTTTTCCTGAATCTACCAATAGGTGGAACTTTACGTTTTTTGCATCAGCTATAGTATAAAAGGTTCTCTTAGCGGCCATCTTTTCGTACGATAGTTTTCAGTGTCAGCACGACTGATCCATAATTAAATGAAACAGTTTTATTTATTTTCTCAACTAATACTATTGACATTCACTTGCAGAGGTCGAATTATAGACTTGCTCTGCTTGCATCTCCGTTAACACATTTCGCGATGCCGTTACCGTAGAGCTAACAGTTAGAACGAATGAATACTCAAAATGTACTTGACATATCATAAGGAAGCAGAAACTAACAAAAAAATAACATAAACAAATTTTTGTTACACAGTGTAATTAACAATTTACGTTATCTGCTGTTTAAGCGTGGTACACACTATCGATCAAAACTGACAGCCAAAACTAATGTCATTTTTGGATGAAGAGTCTCGCGTACACACTATAAGCTTTGTTTGACACTCAAATCAGCGTTGTTTTTGTTGTTTTTCGACCCTGTCTTCCTTTGTTTGCTTTTTCAATGACGAAATTTGTGTACACACAGTCGAGTGAAAACAAAGATGGCCGCTGATCGTCAGTCACTAGCAAACATTTTTGCACCTCGTCAGTTTTGATCGACAAACCATCAACCAGTTGTTCACACTTTCAGTTTTGATGGACGTCAACCAAAACTGTCAGTTTTGATTTGTGAAAACGTCGGCGAAACATAGAGCTAGAAAGTACGAGTACTTAATTTGTTGTTGATTTAACTGAGTCTGGGGATTGAGTAGTTCAGTTAGTAGAAGTTTATTAGTTTATTCTTAACTAGCTATTGCCCGTGCACTTAAACAGTCGCGTCACTTACTTGTAGTATAATAGAAAGGACATAGTAGGAAGCAAAGGTATGATAGAAGGCAATCTTTCGCCTTGCCAAACTATATGGTTATGCTGGAAACAGATGTGCCTCCACTCTTCGTCAAAACGTTAAATGTTAACATAGACTACATCTTAAAAGTTTTAAATATGTCTGAAGAACGGCTCCCGAAAAAGTTGCCCATGAAATTATACAAGGACGCAGGACGAGTTCGTTTGGTGAGTGGGAGGAATTTGTGCATAATTGTAGGATGGAGCTGAATTCGAGTAGTACTGACTACAGCGATTGGAAGGCCACACTCTATGGGCCTACTGCAAAGGTGGACCCACTCTGCGGAGAACAATTTTCGCTGGATGCACTGGGATCAGTACATAGGATGATTTACAGCCAATTGTCCCACAATCTTCATCTTACTAAATACTTTCGTGATGAGTATAGCCTAGACGAAATATCGATAATGTTCGAGGAGAACTACTTCTGTGGCAATAAGTTAGAGTCGCTTATGTCGACATAAGGCAAAATCGAGTTTTTTGGTCCAAAATGTTGTATATTTTACTACCTTTTTTTTTGGTCTGGTTGTCATGCATCTAAGCCAACAAATAACCGTTATATCGCTTAAGTCAGCTTAAGTCTCCTTAGACAAAAACTGATTTTTTTAAAACAACTTATGTTAGGTCTACATATTGTTTTCCTTAGTCAGCAGTTGAATACAATTCATATTCATATTCGATAAGTGGCGCTGAAGTTATTAACAATTTCTATATTTATTGACCAAAATGACTCATATTCACAACATACATATGTAACTCATCGCGCAACATACAGGAAAGGGCAGGACAACGTCTGCCCCCGTGCCAACTATTAATAATAAAATAAAGATGATCCTTTTTTTCGTAGAGTTAGTGCGGCTAATATGGCCAATGTGGGTAATATAGCCCACCACAATATCTCGCTACTGAAAAAGCATAGAAACCCCACTGTGCATCCATTTCAAACATATTCCAACTGGCTTTGACTCACAACTGTAATTTGATGAGTCTGGCTAATATATGCGGTAAAGCACGTGGCTATGTTTTTGCACTTTGCGTTGTAGTTTTTTGGTAAGTTTTCTTAAGTGTTTTTACATTAAATTTTGCGTAAATATTAATATTTAATTTTATGATTGTGTGGTGTTGACATTTTGAATTCTTCATATGAAATCAAAACCTCAAAAATAGTTGAAAAAATGTGTTTAAATTAAAAGAAAAGTGAAAAGGCTTTGTGTGGGTAATATGGCCCACCATAGATTTCTGTAATATGGCCCGGATCAAATTGGCAACAATTCCGCGCAGAAAAAAAAAATCAACGTGCTGAAGAATCTACTTCATCAGGAAGTGAGGACATTTTCATTTCAGGTGACTTATCTGATGCAAGTCCTGATAAATGCATTTATTGCTTGAGTCTATTTTCTAAAGATAAGGGGGGAGAAGCATGGGTGCAATGTGTTGTGTGTACATAAAGATTGTTCTGGCAACGAGAATAAATATTTTATTTGCGAATTTCGCAGTTCGTATGATGACAAAACATGATTTTATATAAGTGGGCCATATTAGCCGCACTTTTTTAAAAAGTTATTTTTGAAGTTCCTCTAATTCTTTATTTATATCTTTTTGCTAAGATGTTTTTTATATTTTATGTTTATACAGACTAAAAGAGAAATAATTTCTAAGAATTTTAAAAAATAAAATAAAAAAAATTGAAGTTAAATTGTCTGTTTTATGTCCAAAAAAGTTAAGGGTGGGCCATATTTGCCGCACTTACTCTACAGCATTTTATTTTGCCGAGCAAGATTTATTAATTGGAAAAGAAATATGTAATTCTCCGTAAAAGCCACTTTTTTAAAAGTTCGACGTATGTAAATTAACTCTAAGAACAATTTTTCTTTCAAATAATAATTCTATTAATTGCAAATTTAATTTAACCTTCGTGTCAATGCGAAATTTATACACGTTTAGTCAGCGCGACGGGTACCCAGGTACCCCCTTTGTATTTTCTATGGGCTAAAACAAAAATAGGAAGAGTTCTGCAAATAAAGGGAAAGAAACATTATCTAGAGTAAGTTCAACTTAATTCAGAGTCTTTATTTAGAAAATTGCTGTTTATTTCAACATATTTATGCATTGTTTAAACAAAACTGACATTTGTTTATAGTAGTGTTATGCTGGTCGCAGATTGGCTTTTCGCAAAAGTTGCAGCATTTTCTTGTTTTTCGCCTGGGTTTCATTGCTTCGAGCAAACATGGCATGGTCCTTGAATTTTTAGCTGTCTATCGGGTCCCTATGGTGTAATCGGTGCTGATGATGCAGGTGTGCGCGGACGTATGTTCTCGCCAAGCATAGCTTCAATGTCATTTTTCGTGTTGAAGTTGCGGCATATAAGAAGATTTTCAGATCTTTCCTGAATACTTGGCATACACAGCTGCTTTCCCAGATCTTGCAGAAATTAGCGTCGGCTATCGTTTCTAATTGCAACGTCCTTATTATGTTGAATATGAAGAACGTAGGCCGCCAATGCACAAATGTCGAGCATGTTATAAAACACGGCAACTGGCCATCGTTTAGTAGCCCGTTTTGTTGTAAAATAACATACCATTTTGTCCATAACATCATTTATGATGTCTGGCTTATGTTTGTCATCCGATATAGCATTGTCGTGGTGCATTGGGGATAAAAGTATGACGGCCTTATCTTTTTTAGGGACGTAGGAAACGATGATTTTGTACCTGGGTGTACTGTGCATATAACTCCGTACTAACGTTGAGAAATAAATTTTATAAAATAAATTGTTTATATTTATTTTTGATGGAGCATGCCATTGGAAGCAGAATTAAATTTGAATAAGGTACACAAAATATTGCTTTGTAGTCCTATGGGCGAAATAAGTTTTATTTTGGTTCAATAATCAAAAGGTTACCCGGGTAACCTCGCATTGATACTAAGGTTAAACTTCAAATTTTAAATTTACACAGATGTAACAGTAAAATGTCAAATTTTCATTCGAAAGAGCGAACGGATTCGCTCCTTTCGTAAGTGAGCAAAGCTGAACGAAAGCTTAACGATTCGAAGCAAAAAGCTATTATTGTCATACAATACGAATTAGCCCAGTTTCTTACGTCTTTAGTCAACTTCTTCTCTATGGAAGGCGATACTTTTGAAGATACTTTTTTGACGATAACATAATGTTTTTCTAGGCCTCAACAGGATGTAGCAGTGAGTACTTTTATGTCGCGACGGATGGTGAAACCGATTTGACTGGAGCTAATCAATTCTGCGGATCGGGAACTGTTACGCGTACTTCATTATTCCGTAGTCTTGTAATTGCCTACGTATCTGGAGCACCAAGATATTCAGCAACCGGTGGCACATTCAGTTGTAAATTAACTACACGACCACAGGCTTGCGATTGCGGATGGTCGATGAGTACGAGAATCGTTGGAGGTGTCGAAGCTTCAAAGCTGGAATATCCCGGAATGGTGGCGTTGTATCATGTTCCCACCAGAAAGGTATTCTGTGGCGGATCTATTAGTAAGAATACCATATTCATCACATATCTATATTTCATTTAAAAAACATGGATTTTTCTTTTATTATTTTAAGTCAATCATCGTACTGTTGTAACTGCAGCTCACTGCACTAGACTCTACCCAAACCCAAGTGAAGTTCTTATAGTTGCTGGAGATCACGATTTAACCACAGGTGAGATTAAAAAATAATTTCAATATTCCGAAATGAGTTTTATGTTCTCGTTTCAGGTACCGAGTCGAAGTACGCAACGACCTATTATGTTAGCAGATACATTGAGAATGCAAATTACGATTCGTCAACGGATCTCAATGATATCTCTTTGTTGACTACAAGCACTGACATCGAGTGGTCCCGAGGAGTTGGACCGATTTGTTTGCCGCCCATCGATCAATTGTATGTTGCTTTATTTCTATATTTAATTTTTAATATTTCATGCTCATTCCATTTAAGCTGGTATTGATCGTAGAGCATCTTTCCTAGCTTCTAATAGTATTATCTCCTCTCTATCTACCGAGCTTCATCGGTCGCACTGAGTAAACATTTTCCATCGTGATTTATTGGAGTCCACTGTACTGCTGATTGTTGGGTTCGTACAAGGGCAGCCTGTTCTTATGGGTAGTACATTTCCTTTACCAAGTCTTTCTTTGGTCATTCTTAGAAACGTCCAGAATACATCAGAATAGTTCTTTATGGCCCCCCGGTATTGCTCCACAGGTTTCAGATGTATATCTATATGAGAATATCTGGTCGATAGTCCCATAACTTTTCGGCTATGCGTTTAGATGTCATGAGTGCACGAGTCGCTTTCTTAGTAATCTCCTCTGTGTACTCTTCCAGGTGAGTCAAGATACAGTCCTAAATATTTGACTTCTGGCACAGGAGTCATAGTTGTGTCTGAGAGGGTGATTGACATCAAGTGTGGGAGTTGCCTCTTTGCCTTGGGCGGATTGATATTGCACCTTTCTATGGTCACTCTAAGCGCTTTTTGTATTATACTAGTAGCATAAAGGGTATCATCGTTTTAACAGTCTATGCCATGGCTGGCCGAACCGTAGCCCACGGTCGACTGGTCGAACGCGAAGACATTTACAGTCGACCCCGACGCATATCTGAGGATCGTTCCTAAAAAAAATGTTAACAACACTGCACTGCACTCCGTCCTAGAAAGCGTATGCAATAAAACACTGCATGCTTTGTGTCTTCTTTTTGATTTGGGCAATTTGGGCAAAAATGTGAGCTATCATGCCCAAAACGGTGTAGGTATTTCCGATACCGATACCGATTTCCGATAGTTACAGTTTCCGTGCCTTCAGTTTCTCCAGACGTCTATGGTTGGGATCAATCTGTAGTTTTATCTGCCCTTCGTAGTGGTGTCCCAACGAGCCTGTCACCTGGTCATTGAATTCACTCTTTGATCCTTTTGATGGCAGTCGCTTCTTGGTTACTAGAAGTTTTCCTATTGTAGACTCCTTGCATCTCGTCCGCAAGGATATCGATGGGGACTATCCCTGCCACTGAAGCCACTGATTACCCTTAGTGCGCTAAGTCGCATTCTCCTTGTTTCCTTTATCGCTAGGACCCCTATAGACAAACTGGGGCAGCGAATAAAAGGACTGAGCTTACAATCTTGGATATTAAGTTTCTTCTAACATATCAGGGTCTTCCGATGTTTGGCCAGAAAGTACTTGAGGCCACGAAGTGAGGCTTAAAGCTAAGTCTATTATTGTCGAGTATTACTCCCAGATATTTTACAGAATCCTTAAATCTGATAGTTTGACTTCCTACCCTTATGTCCACGTACTCCACATTTTTTCGACTGATTATTAGGACAGCTTCCGTTTTGTGATTTGCTAATTCTAGGCCGGCGGATATAACGCAGTCTTTGATGAGGTTGATTGCTTCGTTCGTAGCTGACTGTATCTCACAAATGTTTTTTGCAATCGTAACAACGGCGATGTCCTCAGCGAATCCGATTATTTTTACTCCTGGTGGCAGTGTAAATTGCAGAGCTCTATCGTACATGATAGTCCAAAGTAGGCGGCCCAGTACTGATCCTTGTAGGACCCCCATGTAGACTTTATAGTAATTTTCTTCTGCTTTGGTTTAATATCTCAACCTTCTATTGGTGAAGTAGCTGGATATAATGTTTCGCAAGTAGTTTGGCATATCCATTCTGGCTAGTGACCTTCTTATGGTGTGTCAATATTTATAGGTATTTTCTTCCATGTAAAAATAATAGGTAAATAGCACGCGTAACCAATTTCAGCAAAAAGTCGAACACATAGCCTGAGTGTTTGGCCACCCCTAGTCTAGGCTTTGCTTTACAGTCCATTCCGAGGTTGGTCAGCTTTCCCAGGAGTTCATTAATGACTCCAGAGCAGAGCAGTAGATATAATATCTACTCCACCATGCGGACAACCCCTAGTGTTATTAATTCTGATGGTATGAAGTGTTGTGTATGTTTTCGCCAATCTTGTGGTTAGTAACTCATGTACCCATCTTACTGTAGTGTCATCTTTTTTTTTACTAAGGACGTGTCCAACATCTTCGTTTGAAGTGTTATGAAAGGCCCCTTCAATGCGCAGAGTACTTAGTGTCTTGCGTAGTCTCTGTGGGCACCGTAGCGCAAGTGGTTAGTGCGTCGGACTACTGAGCCAGCGGTCTTGGGTTCGAATCCCGCCGCAAACACCTAAAAAAGTTTTTCACAGTGCCCACCTCTTTCGAATGTCTGACAAGCATTCAAGAGTATCATTTGTCATGAGAAGCTTCTTAACTCGCCGTTCGGAGTCGGCAAAAAACTGTAGGTCCCTTCCATTCGTGCAAAAATATAACACGCACACACAAATGGTTGCGAGAAGCAGGCCCAGGTTCACCTCGAGCTGTAGCGCCAACTAAGTAAGTAAGTAGTCTCTGTTGATCTTTTTTCCAAAAAGTGAGATTTCAGAAATGTGGGTTTCTAGGAGCCTTTTGTGATACTGGGGTGGGTACATCCTCATGAGGGGAAGCTATCAATACCGTTTACTCTCCCCGCCGCTGACAAGGTGATCGATGAACGAGGAGAATACTAAAAAGACATTACAACATTTCGAGTCAACCCATTCTAATAATTTTTGAGAAGCACCAGCTCTCTCAGGCATGGAAATGCGTTCGATGATCTGTAGCAAGGACCCCCCATTCCGTGGAGCTAGTTACTGGTGAGAACAAGCATGCCTCCAGCTACAGAAATTCGGACACCCTTTCCTTTCTGCTGCCCGGACGGGCCCAAGGAGTCCTGTGGTCTTGGGTTCTAAGGGTAGCGTAGGGGAGGGAAGGCTGCGAAGGACTTGCGGGTGCGACATCGGCATGCCGGTACACTGAAAAAAATATAGGTTGTCATATTGATAATTGCCGGTTGTCAACTGAAAATTGTCAATGTGATGAAAAAATTGTTAATATGACGAAAATTATCCCCGACTAGCTTCGTATTTGAAAACCGGATAGTCAATATAAAAATTTTCGATTTTCAATTTTCGATATTCAATAGATGAAAGAAGTTGTCAATATGACAACTCCAATAATCAATGTGAATATTATGGTTGTCAATAAGATAATCGCGTTTTTAAGTCATATTGACAATTGTGGTTTTCAATATGATTATCGCATATATATTGATAATTGTAGTTTTCAATATTACAACTACTTTCATCACATTGACAATTGCAATTGTCAATATCACAATTCCAATTTAAATCTGTCAACCTCAGTTTTCAATATGACAACTGCTTTCATCACATTGACAATTGCGATTGTCAATATGAAAAAACAAGTTATCAAGTTGAAAAATTAAAATCGTAAATTGTCATATTGACAACTCTAGTATAAAGTCGGTAAAAAAAATTAAAATTTTTTCATCACATTGATTACAAAAATTTTCAATATGAAAACGTTTTTTGGTTCAGTGTACTGCACGTATGACCTTTTTTGCAACTCGACTGGTTTAGGGTATTTTTTTTTTCTAAATGCCATTACAGATGGTTTTAAAACCCCGCCACCCGTAGTTCATTCCTTTTTCCGTTACACTTTTGTTTTTAATTTCCAATGAATACTGTTAGTAGCATTGTGACGATCGATGCTCCGAAATGGAAATACATAAGAACAGCGCCATCTACTGTACTGTATTTTCACAGGTTTCATTAAATACATCATCATTTTAATTCAGTTATTAATTTTAGATTGTATTTTTTGCTTGTTTCTTTTATTCAGATCGAATTCATTTGTGTACGCCGACGTTGACGTTGTTGGCTGGGGCACGACATCTTTCTCTGGTGCGGTATCCAGTACGCTTCAGAAAGCAACTCTTAAAGTTCTTCCAAATTCAGTATGTCAATCGAGCTATCCTACGATACAACCAACGCAAATGTGTACATACTATCAAAATAGGGATGCCTGTCAATATGATTCTGGCGGTCCAGTCGTTTACAAAGGCTCCATTAGAGAATTCCTATTGGGTGTTATTAGCTATGGTCTTGCTTGTGGAACTGATCCGGGGGTAAATACACGAATAACTTCATATGTCGATTGGATTCGACGGAATTCCTATGGAAGTATATGTTCTAAACCATTCACTTGAATATATTTTGCAATCTTTAGTTTATTTTGTTCTTTATTTATTTAAAAAAAAAAACCGGCTAAGTGCGAGTCAGATTCGCGCTGAAAGGGTCCGTGGTCTAATTTTTTGTAATTTTAACGAAAATCCAAAGATCATAATAAAGAATGAAAAAAATAAATCGGAAACAATTTTTTTTGTGATAGCTTAAAATGATGTGAACTACAGCAGATTTTATTGGGATGTTTCTAAATACAAACATACATAAAGTAGCGCGTACATATGTATATTTACATATGTTTGTATGTATGTACAGAGTACAGTGGGTACAATTAAGGGGTGGAGTAGGTACTACGACAATCCTGCGGGAGTTCCGCAGGGATCGGTTCTTGGGCTCCTATTATGGAATATGATGTAAGATAGAGTTCTACGACCAACGCTGCGAAACGGGAAGTGTATCAATAATTGGATTTGCTGACGACATTGCAGTGGTGATCGTTGCCAAACAGATCCTTGAAGTAGAATCAGCTACAAATAAGCAGTCGTACGAATAAAGGACTAGCTTTTATCTACTGGCTTAGAACTATCCGACCAAAAAACAGAAATGGTATTAATAATCAGCCGAAAAACTGTAGAGTTTACTAATTTTCGAGTGGGCAACCATACCATCAGATCAAAAGAAGCAATCAAATATGTTGGAGTTACCTATAATTGATAATAAACTGCAATTCAAAGTGCATGTATTGTAGATTATATCAGCAAAAATGCATCACAACTACAAGGAGCCCTCCCTAGCATCCTCCTGAACATCGCGGCGGTGAGCATGGATACTGCAGAAGGGTTTTGCTCTCCAAAGTAACAACATCAGTCTTATTATATGCCGCTCCAGTATGGACGCATGCATTAAAAACGAAGGAGACAAAAACGAAGATGTCGTCAATACAATACATGGACTCTGCACCCTACGAGCCATCAGCGGTTTTCGAACCATCTCAGACGAAGCCGCCTTTGTTATTGCCGGGATGATCCCCATCGACATCCTCGCAGACGAAACGATGAGATTCTATAACAGGAGAGCCTTGGGCCAACATGACGTGAATGAAATCAAGATGATAAAACAAGAAGAAAAGCAGCAGCATCAGCAGCTATGTATGTGGCAAGCTTGGTGGAATAATACACAAAAAGGCAGGTGGACCTACAAGCTGATCTCCACAATCAAGGATTGGATAAGTCGGAAACACGGAGACTGCAACTACCACCTTACGCAGTTCCTGAGTGGCCACGGCGGTTACCGGAAATACCTGCACAGATTTGGGTCCGACAGCACACCATCCTGTCCGGAATGTCCAAATGAAGAAGAAGACACTCCGAGCTGTAGCGCCAAAACAAAAGTTTTGACTCTTTTAGTATATGAATAATTGTTGTGCATTTGGCAGCACTACCTATTTCCAAATGTTAGGCGGTTACAGTGTTGTTATGTCTTGGGATTTTCGAATTCGAACTTCAAATAAACTTTATTTTCAATTATTATTATTATTATTATTATTTATTGTTATTTTGGAAAACTTACACTGTAAGATACAATATCTTATAATATAGTGAAAGTTAATTTAGAGGTACATATATTTGAGAACTACATTTTAAAGTTTATAAAAGTAAAATACTAACAGTACATTTTATTCTTAGGTTTGAATTTATAAATAGTGTATAATTTTCTTAGTTATTTGTGAAAAAGAGCTTAAGTTCCTTCTTCATTTGGACACTGCTATTTATTCTTCTTATATGCCGAGGCAAGGAATTCCAAAGCCGAATTGAGTTTACAAAAAACTGACGCTCAGATGTTAGACAATTAAAACGAGGGAGTACTAAAAGATTGTTATTTCTATTAGAAGTGAAGAAACGTATTTCATTAAAGAGGTCAACAGGTTGATGAGTTAAGAGTATATCCGAAAACAAGACCAAAGTGCGGAAGTTAAGTAAATTTTCAAATGTCATGTTAAGCAGTGACATGGCAAGGTGGGATACTCGATCGTAGCGACGTAGTCCGTAGACATATCTAACGGTGCTGTTAAATGCCACAAGCACTTTCCTTTTACTCTCAAAGTCAAGCTTACCGATAATTTCGCACCCATATGTCAGCAAAGGAAAAACAAGACTCTTGGCGAGCAAAACACGAATTTTGTGTGGGGTGAAGTTCTGCGTTGCCCATAGTGTACGAAGCACGCCATATGTCTTTCCAACTGTGTAGCTAACATGGTCTTTCCACAACAGATTGCTATTAAAAATTACTCCAAGATTTTTTGCAGTTTTAACATATTCGATTGGAGAATTGTTTAGAATGATTGATGGAAAATAAGAGAGGTCTAGATTATTTTTAGAGAAAATTAGACATTTAGACTTCGCTGGATTGAGCAACAAATCATACTTTTGTGACCAGTTAACAATATTCTCCAAATCTTCATTTACACAGGTTGCGAAGTGTTCAATAAGACCCAGTGGACAGCTTAAGTACATTTGCACGTCATCTGCATACATGCGAATGGAGCAGTGCTTGATAATAGATGGGAGCTCGTGGAAATTTCGATGCAAAAAGAAATAGTCAAAAGGAAATAACTACAAGCTCTTATACAGAATTGTTAAATTTTTAAAGAAAATACCATAAAACAATTTAGAGTTCAATCACGCCTATTTTAGAATCCGTCGGGAGGGATTCATTGTAAGTTGAACATCGAACAGCTTCACGGCACCGTGCGTGGACACCATTCGAATCGTATCTACCCATAGAAAATCACCCCAATTATGCAAGTCGTATTTGAGAGTCACATACGAACATAGTCGTATTTTGTTATTATGGAAGTCGTGTCACTACGAACATACTCGTACGCTAATGACTTTCAACTGTCAAAAGAATCGGATGCCATCGCATACGACTTTCGGTCTATATCAGCTATTATGCAAGTCGTATTAAGTCGTATTTTCAACGTTTTTAGGCGTATTTTCTTCGGCTGCGATTTCTTAAGTGACTCTACACGATTTTCGCAAAAACATGGAAAATAAACAATTGTAAGCTCTTGAATGGAAACGATTTAATGTTTATTGAAGTTATTTTACTACTTAAATTACTTTTACTTTCTAAAAAACTTAAAAACAGCAACCAATTCGTTGGTTTGGTATATGCTATAGAGAATAATGTTGACATCACAAGGGACAGCACGTTGATCTAAAAGATGGACAAATGGTTGTCAACAGAACAGTTTTATTAAACTGCTATGGTCAATTATTTATTTAGTTTAAGAAAAGAAATTCAAATTTCGAAAAATACATCCGAAAAATAAATTCACATGTACACACACATGTACATACACATTACAATGAATTTGGCAGTTATTGCGTTTCAACTATCTCTTAACAATCTGTGAAAATAATTCCTTTTAACGATATTCCTTCATGTGCTCAAAAGAATAAATCTATTTAGTTTGTGGTGACATCTTTCGGGAGCAGTTGTAATAAATCATCTCCTTGACCTCGCCGGCAAGGAAACCAGCACTGACAGCAAAAAGTTCAGTTTGAAGTGCGACGTAATGCGCTGTTAACACGCAGCAACTTATAGGGAGTCGTACTCAACGCATACGACTTGCATAATAACAAACGAAATTCAATACGATGCGAGTACGACTTGAAGTGAGATACGAGATACGACTTGCATAATTGGGGTGAATATAACAGCTCAAACGTTGCGGATCTCATCTTGTTGATTTGTTTACTGCAAGATTAAACGGTTTTTAATTATTGGTACGACTTCAGAAGTTGTAGAGATGAGATAGAAAGTGCTAGTTATTTCATCTGCTTATGCCCAGTTCTTTCCCGTAGAAGAAAGCTTCACCTGCGCGAATACTGCTAAAGTCTTAGTGACGTATAGCACAAATGGATGTTAGAAGCCTTTCTCGTTTTATGCATATAAAATACCAAATGATTTTCATTGGTAGCGGGGATACATATCCCCAAGATCCTTGGTGTCACTATGGACCTTACAGATGTAAGTGTGATGGTATCCGAAATACCTAACCTAACCTAAATACCTTTGCAAATGTCCACTATCGAAAAGGGAAAATTATGTAGAGAACAATAATTAGGGCAGAACACCATTGGATTTATTTACAGAATACTAGATTTATATCTAAAAGTTGTGTAATTGTTTTCTAGTCATACAAACATGTTTGCTGTCACAAGAAAACAAAAAGCGATGTTCTCCAGTGGGAAAAGTGTTAAGTGCTTCCATGGTAAGTGCATATTTCTTTAAAGAAAATACTGAAAATGTAATATCTTACCAAAAGTAACGCCTAGCAAGGGAATGTGTGACGCATTGAAAATATTATTTTAAATATTATTGAAATTTTACATCGATGCCTTACTTATTCGCTTACCAGGCGTTACATAAATGCTTAAACATGTAGTAACTAATGTTTTCAATAACTAACTTTAACTGCTAAGTTAACTGATTCCCTATAAGGCAAATAGTAAGTACTTACCACCCTAGGACGTAGTAATCAATGTTTTCAGCAATTATCATTCACCGCGGAAATAAGTTATTACCGGTAAGCCAGTTGGTAAGTGCTTACCGCCCTAGGACATCCCCATGTAAATGTAATCGATTCTGTAATAAGGAAAGTAAGCGCTGGTAGCTACCAATCACCACTTACAGAATCGATTCGGTAAGCAGTAATTTCCTACTGGGTTAACTTGATTGTCAACCTACATACTTACATACACACATACATAGTGCCAAATGATCTCGATGATCCGCCCTCAACTATCAACTTAGCTCTGATTCCACCGAAGGATTTTATACCTTTTTTATAATTGATACCGTTAGCCAGAATACAATAACACATGCGATTCACATTCCAGTAGATATAAGTGCATGCAACAAAGCCCGTGTCAAGTCAAGTCTATATTTTGGAGATCAGGGTAATCAGACTGGACTAAGCAGTATAGGAAGACCTCGCTTTAGATGGTGAGCACGGCTGGAAATGTCATCAGTCAAATTCTGGCTTTAAGGTCTGGATCCTTCTCAGCTTTTTGCACCAAAAATGAAGAGGAAGCTGCAGTAAATGAGAAACAAACAAAAGTAATATTTGAATTGAAGAAGATATAAAAATTATTTAAGATTGCATAATAATAAAACAATTTTTTCTGCAGATTATTAACTAACAAAATAATTATCCCAAAGAAGCACGACATGGAAAAATTCTGCTGATGGCCAATGACTTTTCCAAGGACACTCCTGCTAAATAAAAAAAATAAACGAAACTCTCCAAGGACGAACCCATTTGATGCATCATTTCAGCTTATTCCAGAGACTACACAAATGGGGATTTTTTTGTAAGAAAAAAATTGTCCTATGATGAAAAGGGTTTCATTATTATTATTCGCCTCTCTTCCTTTCGTTTATTCACTCCTCTTCCGCGTTTTTTGTTTTTTTGTTGCGAAATTATTTTCCCAAGTGCACTTATGGATGGCTTTTAAAAAATAATTTTTTACTTTGTAACATTTCAATTAAATTAAAAAAAAAATACAAACAATACTTAGGAGCTTTGTGTTTCGAAGCTACTATGGGTGGGTAGTGTTGTTAGTTGTAAGACTATAAATTTCTGCATCAAATGAAATATAATTTGCCTAATTAGTTAGTCTTTGGTACTTCCCCACTTTGAAATACAAGTTCACGGGGGCTGAAAAAAAGTATAAGTAAGAGCGTTTACTTAAAAATAATTAGGGACCGACAGATCCTTCCGAATGGTAAGCAGTTTGCTCGATTACTCTTTGTCTATTAACTAAATTTGCCCGTGCGTCTAATCAAGTGAACCGAAAAAATGCTGCAGTTTTGACATGATTAAGAAAAAAAGAGTCCAGAAGTACCGTTAGGTGTCTCTCACCAAAATTTTTTTTATATCATTTCACAGAGAAATTTCTAACCTTTCTGTTGAATGCAATTGTTTGCTTATTGATCCAAATTAGGGGAAACAAATCAAGATTTAAGGAAACAAATTGTATGCGTCTAATCAAGTGAATCGGACTGAATGTACAGTTTGAAGCACTTCGTCATATTATTAGACCGAAATCGAAGAAAAATAATCAACAATTTTGAAAAGAAGATGTTTCAAATGCATAAATTTGGGTTATATTATATCTTTTAACATTTTTCCGTCATTCGGACAACTATTTGGAGTCTTACTTACTTACTTAGTTGGCGCTACAGCTCGAGGTGAACCTGGGCCTGCTTCTCGCAACCATTTGTGTGTGCGTGTTATATTTTTGCACGAATGGAAGGGACCTACAGTTTTTTGCCGACTCCGAACGGCGAGTTGAGAAGCTCAATCGTGACAAATGATACTCTTTGATGCTTGTCAGACATTCGAAAGAGGTGGGCACTGTGAAAAACTTTTTAGGTGTTTGCGGCGGGATTCGAACCCAACACCGCTGGCTCAGTAGTCCGACGCACTAACCACTTGCGCTACGGTGCCCACCACCGTCATTCATGGATAAATTACATTTTAGTGTACTTTAAAGTTTATTAAAAGAAAACACGTCAAAAATGACTCCAAACGGAAGATAATCGCCGCCTTTTCCTCTACAGAAAAGTTCCTACGTTTTCTAGAACTCATATGGTTACATAAGAAAATAAAAGCAATAAACGAATATTCAACTGCTATCACTTTGTAAAATTTAAACATTTTTTGTTGACAATGCATTAACCCCAATTAATACACAAAACAATAAAATTTAGATCAGCTACCAGCTGGCGGATACGACGACGTTATATCCGATGGAAGAACAGCTTAAAACATAAAGAAACCAACCAAATGGACGAAGTAGATACATACATACATATGTAATTGCATATTCTATATTCACGTTTTCTTTATTTTTTAAATATAAATAGTCTGCCTTAAAAATGACCTGGAAATAAACAAAGGCTATGTTGCAAAGAATAATAACAACGTACTGTAATACTCAAAATGATTTTTTATTAATTTTTCTAAATAAACTAAATTATGTACTTTGCTCTCCATGCATAAACAAATAAAAGTGAGATGGAACAACATTATAAAACTAATTCTCAGAAAGTACAAATACAAAACAATAACAAAACATCCAAGTAAGGAATACGGATGGCATTAAGAGTAAATGATTTTGGTCATCCTCCTCGATAAAGTTTATGTGAATGCGTTGGATGGAAAATTGAGGTAAAATTCAAGAAGACATGACATGGATCTCAGTTGCAAAAAGGCTTACTATTGTACTGAATTCAGTACTATTTCACTTTCTGTAGTACGCAAGTACCACTTCTCAATTTTCAGTACTATTCGTACTATTTTTGACCTCGTTGCAACATTTTTCACAAACTTCGGTTTTAGACGATGAAGTAAATTCAATAGTGCAATTCCTTAAAATAGGCGATGTTGACCTTAATCAATTGAATCAACATTTTTTATCGTTCCAACAATACGCAAATGTTGAATTAGAACCCGTAGATCAACCTTTTAATCCATCCATTTTTTCTTCTTCTCCTAGCTTCTATTTTACAGGAGTAGATTGCACGGACGTACTAGAAAGCCTTTTATCTGTCAAAGCTAACGCTGTTGGACTTGATAATTTACAACACCCGCTGTTTGATAAGATAATACTTCCTAAATTATTACCTTTTATTACTCATATCTTCAATACTGTGCTAATGACAGGCGTTTCCCCCTCCCCCCCCCCCCCAATGGAAATTGGCAAAAGTCATACCCATTCCAAAAACTCCGAAAGGCGAAGATTTTCGGCCGATCTCTATATTGCCATTTCTATCAAAAGTTTTGGAGAAAATTCTTCAAAAACAAATACGTCGGTATCTTGAGGATAAACATCTTCTGACGCCATTGCAATCCGGTTTCCGTCCTAAGCGCAGCTGCATCACTGCACTGCTAAATGTAACCGAAGATATAAGACATACTGTGGATAACGGTGAGGTAACGTTTTTAGTCTTACTTGACTTCTCAAAGGCTTTCGACACCGTCAGTCACTCTATACTTTGTAAAAAAAAACTGTCGAGCATCTTCAACTTTTCGCCTTGCGCCGTCAAATTAATTTCGTCCTACCTGTCAAATCGATTTCAAGCTGTCACATCCGATGAGAGTATTTCGAACTTCTTACCTACCATAAGCGGTGTGCCTCAGGGATCTATCTTGGGACCCTTGCTGTTTTCACTGTATATAAATGAACTCCCATCGATTATTAAGTACAGCTCAATACATCTTTTTGCTTTACATAAGTTGCCCGTTGGGTCTCATCGAGCACGCTGTGAGCTGCGTTAATGACGACCTTGCTGAAATAGCCCGTTGGTCACAGACAAATGGTCTTCCGTTGAACCCATTAAAAACGAAATGTTTAGTCATCTCTAAAAGGACACTCGACTTGTCTTACTTCCCCTCTATTACACTAAATGGTAGCCCAATCGATTTCCTTAAATCAGCTCAGAACCTCGGTGTGACCTTCAACAGTCACTCAACCTGGGACAATCACATAAATAAGGTTGTTGGAAAATCATATGGCATACTTCGTGCACTTTGGGCCACACAATTTTTCACACCATCAGATACCCGAATCTTACTTGCAAAAACATTGATTATACCTGTATTAACTTATGGTTGTGAAATCTATTCAAAATGTAGCTATGTTAGCAAAAGGAAACTTAATGTCGTTTTTAACAACATAATTCGATATATTTTTGGCTTGAAGAGGTATGACAGGGTCTCCAGGTTTTCTTCACTACTGTTTGGCATGCCGTTTGACAAATTCCTCCAATTTCGCACATTATGTCTGTTCTCCGATATTTTGCTAACACATCAGCCGACTTACCTCTACGAAAGAATTCGACCTGCTTCCTCAAACAGATCCGGACAGATAATAAATCCTCGCCACTCCTCACTAGTATCCGAACGTCAATTCTTTATAAACTCTATTCGCCTGTGGAACACTTTGCGACGACAATTAAGAAGAATAGAAAATCCAGCACAATTTAAAATACAATTAAAATCGTACTTTTCATCTTAAAATTGCAAAACAACTGTATCTATTGAATTAAAATTTCTTGTTTTCAGTTTTTTATTTGTTTCTTATTCCCGTTATATGTATAGCTTTCTTCATGTATTTATATCTACTCTAGCTTATCAATATTTTAAAAGATATTGTTTCTTACATTGTATACGCATTCAATGAATAAAATACTAAATACTAAATACTATAAAAAAAAATTTGTTGATTTTTTCCTGGCGAACAAAAAAATATTGAAGTTTTAATAATGAATATAGAGTTCTAGCTGACTACGAATACATTAAAAAATTTAGAAATGCTTCTATTTCTGAGATTTGGGCTGAAATAGGCCTTGTGAAAAATGAATGAAACGAGTTCATGTTTTCATTTAACACTATGTCAATGAAAACATGGTACGAGTAAACATGGTCTCATTAAAGCCCGCAGACGATGAAACCAAATTGAAGGCAATTCACTAACACATCTCCTCCATGTATCAAGTTAGTTTGTCAGTCAGTTTTTTTTATACATTTTATTCCAAATGTTGACAGACCAGCACTCAGTCACTCAAACATGGTATCAGCAACCCGAAACCCCGCCCATAAACATCCGCAAAAATCAAGCTAGCTTTGATTTTTAGTGAGACCAAATTTGATGTTGGTGAGACCAAAAAATTGGTACGCGTACCACTCCGTAAACGATCATCATCAGCTAAAACTTGGTTTGTTTCGCATGTTTACTCGTACCATGTTTTAGTGTTTACGGGCCGGGCCGCTTTAATAAAATAGTTATTTTCAATGTTTGCGGCGTGTTTTATCATTCAAAGAAGTTGAGTACTATTTTGTCTGTTTCAGTACAATTTTTTTTTCAGTGTTCAGTACAATCGAGAGCAGTCGATTTTCATCACTGCCATGGATACTAGTTTTCCTCCTTTTTACAAGCTTTATATTAGCTTCTTTTTCTGTGAGCATGGAATCTGGGAATCGATTTTACACCCACTTCCAGATATCCGATTTTGCTGAAATTTAGCACTTCCGGTGACAGCTTAATATAGTATATTTGATGATCTTGTAAATCTAATATGGCGGACGCCCCAAAATGGTGGATTACTGTTATCCTCCCGACCTCCTAAATATAGGTATCAAATGAAAAGGATTTGGCAAGTCGAAAACGATTATATAAGTGACGTGATTCTAAATTCAATATAGTGGATGCCATAAGATGGCGAATTACTTTATTCTTCACAACCCGCATGACATGGATATCAAATAGAAGGGTTTAACGAGTAGAATCTCAAACAATATATGTAGTATATTTTATGACGTTGTAAATCTAATATGGTGGATTACCCCTAATATGGTGGATTACCTTTATCTTCACGACCTCCTTAATATGGGTATCAAATTAAAGGGATTGACAATGTTGTATTTTTCCGGCTGAGTTGTTATAAAACACTTTCACAGTTCTTATTATCTTCTTCTTTATTATTTTTTAGACAAAAATTTATTTAGCTGTATGAGAATGCAAAAATTCGAACCAAAATAATTGCAGTAGATTTAACACTCATTTATTATATTCTAGTTCTATAGTACAAATAGCGACAGATACAGATAGAACAGATACTTTTTATAGTACAAACAAAACTGAAAGTATGCGTATCCAACAGCTTCTGATCGCGAACTCTTTCTTCAAAATTGTCTGCCCTGCCGTCGAACATGCATTTCTGCCATCACCTTGAAGAGGATAAATGACACCTTTGGGAACGTTGGCTGCGACCAGTTCGCACACAGAAAAAAAAGATATGCGAAACGCATTTGTCATAGGACACCATATGCAAACAGTTTGCTTATGGGAAAGACAAAATAATAATGCGATCGCGTTTGATTATAGAAAAATTGTAAGATAAGCATATTTACGTTTGCAAAAAATAAATATGCGATTGCAAAAGGAAATTATTGGGTATGCATACTTACGTATGCAACAAAAAGCCCCAAACTTTAATTAATAGTCACATGTTGGTCACTCGGAAAAAAATTATTTTTTACTTTTAAGTTCATTACCCTTGGTCTCCACTGGCAATAATTCATTGCAAGAAATATGTCCAGCAATTGAAATTTCCAATGGAGACCGCAGATTTCTAGAAATAATTTATTTTATGGAATCAATTTCTACTTTTATTTTTTGCAATCTCTGTGGAAATAAATCCTAAAATAAATTTGACAATGACTGCCGATTTGAGTTTCATTTAATTCAAACATGACTGATTGAAATAAAAACTCTGGAATTAATCAACTGTTTTAAACAAAATGAGTGTTTGTGGAATTGCAAAAGCCATTTAGGTATATAAACGGAACAATTTAAAAAGAAAGTCCTGGGAAGAAGTTGCAAACCAATCGAGGACGTGAAAAAAAATTAAATGTTTGCAAACGCGCGTTCATAGGTATGTTGCAGAGAAAACAAAGTGGATTTTTCTAAAAAAAAATCGGGTAGTGGAACAGATGATGTTTACCAGCCGCATTTGTTCTACTTCACCGAGTTTGCTTTTTTGGATTTCGTCATAGTTTTGAGAAAAACTACCCGCAATTTCGAGCTCGTAAGTAACGATTTGAAAAGGAAGTCCTGGGAAGAAATGGCTTTTATAATTCCACAAACACTCATTTTGTTTAAAACATAATGAATAAATAAAGATTTATGATTTAATGCAATGAGGGATTTTTTTATTTGTATCCACTGATATGGCACAATATTTTTGGAAATCATGAGATATGCTACCATTCGGTGACGGTAGATGGCATCTAAAAGCAAATGTTAAAATATTTCACCTTCCCACAATACATCTTAGAGCAAAGTGGTTTCCAAATCAAGCAACTGTCTTTTATGGATACGAACGATGCCTTCTTTTTTTCCCGGATTTTTCGATTTTCTCTAGTTTTTGCAAAGCCATCACGGCAAGAATTAAAAGTCGTTGCTTCCTCGTATACGACATGTTTGCAAATGAAATGTCCTGACAGAATTTGCCCACCCAATAAAAAAATAAAAATTTCTGAAATGATGTCTGACATTATGTCGGAAAAAAAATCGGCGTTAACCCTCTACCGCATACAAAGCCATATATGGCTTTTCACATGTATGACTGATTTTCTTCACCAGATCGGATTCGAAAGAACAAAACACAACATTTATCACTTCGTCTGTATTATTTATAACACAAAACGGTACTTTTTCATATTTGTCAGATAGAGCCTGTCGGCGATTTTCTCATTTTTACTTCAGTCCATCGCGCATTGGAAAAAAAGTGACAAGAAAAATAAATTCTATGTGCAAATAATTGTATTTTATCGGTAAGTGCAATCAATTTAAAAATATATTTTAGTGGAAATGCTTAATGAACTAAATTGTAAATGTATTTTCATTGTTAAAAAACCACTCACTTGATTAGTTTAATTACTTAAGCTATATAATGTTTTTTATTATTTTATTTTTATTTTTTAAACTAAATATTTTTTTTTTACTTTTTTTAATAAATTTCACTGAAGAATAACTAAAAGAAGCTATTCCAACCGTTTTTTCAGCTTTTTCCTCCACGCATAATAATTCATGCGGTAGAGGGTTAAAGCTTGTTTTTAAAAATTATTTTTTATCTTTATATTTTTTTTCAATTAATGTATGATCGCTGTCGCACTCTATAGGTGTGGGTATGGTACCTGAACCGATGAAAAATGCACTAGCTTTTAATTACTGGATGAGATCCCCAATAATGGATGGTTTGTAGCGATCGATTACAGTTTTCTCATTCAAAAGACCAGTATCAATCAATATTCGGTTCTCACCATCCTTCTTCTTCAGGGACGGAAGAAGAATTGTATAAGACGCCGGTTCTTAGAGCTTTAAAAATAATTTAAAAACATTTGTCTGTGACTAATTAAATTTTAAATACTATACCTATTCCTGTCTTGTGGAAGATCAGTTCATCCCCCGCGCACTTGTATTTCAAAGTGGGTAAGTGACAAGGACTAACTAATTAGGCAAATTAAGATCGTCCCTGGCATATTTTATTTGATGCAGAAATTTAAAGTATTACAACTGCTACACTACCCACCCATAGCAGCTTCCAAACACAAAGCCCCTAAGTATTGTTTGTATTTTTTTTTTAATTTAATTGAAATGTTACAAAGTAAAAAAATTATTTTTTAAAAGCCTTCCATAAGTGCACTTGTGACAATAATTTCGCAACAGAAAAACAAAAACCCGGAAAAGGAGTGAATATACGGAAGGAAGAGAGGCGAATAATAATAATGAAACCCTTTGCGAAATAGAACAATTTTTTTCTTACAAAAAAAAATCCCCACTTGTGCAAAGAAAAAAGAAGAAAGATTGTCCGCCGAGTCTCTGCAATAAGCTGAAATGATGCATCAAATGGGTTCGTCCTTGGAGAGTTTGGTTCATTTTTTTTATTTAGCAGGAGTGTCCTTGGAAAAGTCGTTGGCCATCAGCAGCATTTTTCCGTGTGCCGTGTCGTACTTCTTTGGAATAATTATTTTCTTAGTTAATAATCCGCAGAACAACTTTTTTTTAATATTATACAATTTTGAACGGTTTTCATATTCAGTCAAAATATTTTTTTCTATTTTTTTTAATAATTTATTTTTGATATGGATTTACTTCAACTTCCTCTGGAACTCTTGTCCACTCGGGTGGATCCTTATGTAACTGCTTTTAGATGAGAACGCAAATTTGACTGATTTGATTTTCCAATCATGCTTGCCATGCAAAGTCTTGCTTTACCGCTTAGTTAAGTCATTCTATCTACGTAGGCATTTAAGGCCATAAATGCGAGCCAAGTCAAGTATGGTACACTGGGGCATATTCGCCACTTTTTTTTTACTAAATCATGCTGCGTCGAAATTTATCAACGAATTCCAAAATGCTTGATGATGGAAGAGATTCGGATATTTAAGCTATGAAACCTCATAAGAATTTTGACCTTAAGATTAACGGAACATGCATTTTTTTAATTTTAAAAAATTAAGTCGTTTTGAAGAATTTTCCCCAGCCCCGGGCACATTTGGCATCTTAAGGGGCACATTCGGCAAAAGAGTTTTCAGTCGAAAATAAAAGACTCAAAATTGTTTAACTTGATTTTTTTTAAAATAAATTAAACACAAAACAATTTTGTGGCTTACTATAGCTTTCATACTACAATGGATCCCATTTTAGCGTTCAAGGGCGTATTTAACCAGAAGGGCGTTAGTCTATAAAGCCTGGTTCATACTAAAAACGGGCCTGCCGAATGTGTACCGATGACGAATGTACCCCAGCTTACCATATTCATTATGTCGCTCTATTCCCGAAAAATAAAATAAAAATTAGGACGACTGGAGGGGGTTTCCCAACTTTGTAAGACAGCCCCACCTTGATCTCCAAACCAAAATATAGACTTCAATGGAAATCACGTTTTTGTGAGGGAGCACTTATTTCTGCTGGACTCTGTACCGCATGTGTAAACGTATTTGAGCTCACGATATAACTTTTTTTTTATTTTGAGGACAAAATATAATCCGTCGGTGGAATCAGCTAAGTTTAAAGTTGAGGGCTAATCATCAAAATCGAGCATTTGGCCTTAAGGGGTTACATGGGTTTCCACGGGTAAAAAACGGCTTATTTTAAACAATTTTTTTTATATAAAAAATAAAATATTTTATTCAAACTTTTTATTGCCTTAATTAATAATATACATATTTAACAAAGAGTTTCTGAAATTTTTGTAGAAAAATACTTAAAACTCTGCCATTGCGACGTCATTTCTGGTGACCCGTCGGGAAAAGGTGCTTGCGCGGACAGGATTAACTGAAGCCAAAAAAAATACGTGTTTTAGTTAATACCTTAAACTAGAACTTGGACGAAGGAAAACACAAAAAAAGTGAAAATAGGATTTTCGGCACACTTTGTTCTACATTTCTTTTTTTAAAAAATAGTTGCATTAAAAAAAAATCCTTCGTCCAAGTCCTTGTCAATAATATCTCGAAAAGGTGTGTAAAATTTCATCAAGATCGGTACTGTAGTTTTCGAGAAATCTTGACAACCGACTTTGAAAATGCAGTTTCGAGAAAAACGCGTTTTAAGTTTTGAGTGACAATAAAATTGAGCCCAACTGGCGTTGAGCGCGCAACTCCCCAAGGCTCTATCTCCGAAACTATTACTCCGGTCGACTTGAAAAGGACAATATTCTAGAGATGTTGTAGAATTTAATAAGACAATAAAAAGAAAATTCGATTTTTTGAAGCCGTGAAACCCATGTAACCCCTTAAATTAGTTGACCATCTACGTACCATTTGTAAAGGTCTCTCCAACAGAGTTGAATTCCTAATAGATCTTCACTGATCCTAGCCACTAAAGTCCTCCATCGGGCCTACGGAACGACATACATGCATACATACATATGTATGTTAGATCAGGACATCATCATCCACATACATTTGCATATAGCAGGAGTCTATAGAATCCCGGAGATCATTAATATAGATTTTTAGATTTTTTTTAGATAGATTATTTTTATTTCAGTTAAATATGCTGCTTACAAAAAGAATTTACAATATTACTTAGCAGTGGCTTTTTGCCGTCAGCCAGGTGAGAAAGGTTTTTAGTTCTGTGTTACTGCTATATTGGTCATTAAAATAGTTTTTTTCCCCGAGATCGTGCTGAAGAGTTTTATAAGAGCTCCTGGATTCGCTTCGTTGCGCCTCTTCTTTAAATTTTGCAAATATGGATGCCTGAATTTTGAAAAGCAACCTCTGCGTAGCACTTTTCCAATAGGCAATATTCTCATCCAGTACCTGCACGCTATGTTCATTGCTTAGCCGCCGCCATTCACTAAAAAACTGTAGGTTTCGGTCAAACAAATATGCCGCGACTATGTTTGGCAGCCGGTGCCTTGACAGTGTCATCACTTTCATAAAATAGTTGAAATGCATTTTTAATGTGAAGATATACAACGGTGCTAGTCCAGTTTCCAGATGAACCATGTAGGTAGGCGTACTTTCCGGTAATCTGAACATCTTCTTTACAAAGTATCTCAGCAACTTTTTAACCTCTTCATACTGGAAAATACCCCAAACTTGGGCCGCGTAACACATTATTGACCTCATCACTGCTGCAAAAAGTTTATATTTAGCGCTGGACGGGACATCCTTTTTTGAAAGAAAACTTCTCCAATTTGTGTTAATTGCTATTTTAGACTCCTTGAGCTTTGCCTGTAGGTGCCTTTTAAACGACAGACGCGGCATAATGATGACTCCAAGATACTTGTACTCTGACACTTTCTCCAAGTCTTCATTTCCACTTTTCTTCGCGTGCGTATCTTCCTGTCCCGTTACGGAAAACCATTATTTTTGACTTGTTGGTGTTTAATTGTAAGTTCCATGCGGTACAATACTGTTGTAACTTGTTAATCATTATTTGCATCATGTTCGGTGTCTCTGCTAGCAAAACAATGTCGTCAGCGTACATAAGTAGCTTGATCCTGACGCTATTGAACATAATACCCCCAGGTAGCGAGTCTGACAGATCATCCAGAAATAATGAAAAGAGAAGTGGACTTAGGAGACAACCTTGTTTTACTCCCGTCTTCGATTCGAACCAGGGTGATACGTTTCTCCCATTCCACACCGCAGTAACATTTTTTTCATAGAGACTTTGTATGACCTTTAGCATTTTTGACGACAGCCCAAGGTTATTTAGCTTGTAGAAAAGCGAATTCCTATCGATCGAATCAAAGGCTGCCTTAAAATCAATGAAGAATGCGTATAGTTTTTTCCCATTTTCCAAGTATGATCGAGCGATACTTGTTAGTACGAATACGTTATCAGCTGTCGAGTATTCTTTTCTAAAGCCAGCCTGAAATTCGCTGAGTAGGTTATTTTCTTGGATCCACTCGGTCAAACTAACTTCTAACATTATCCCCGAAAATATTTTCATCACCGTGTTCATAAATGATATGCCTCTGTAATTATTCGGTTCCCGTGCATCTCCTTTCTTCAATTGTGGGAAAATAATATTTTCTCCTAAAACTTTTTGGGGTCTCCCCTGAATCAAATATAAAATTGTATGATTCCGTGAGTTTTTCAAGGAATTGCACCGTCGCATTCTTAAAAAATTCATACGAAACACGGTCGTCGCCAGGTGCTTTGTTCAATTTAGATTGTTGTATGACTCTACTAACTTCTTCAAGCGTTATTGCATGATCTAAAGCCACATTTTCCATGTAGGGAAGAGCATAACTTAGCTGGTCTGAGATTCGCGGTTGGTTTAATAGATTTCGAAAGTGTTCCGCTAGCACATCTGCTTCGATTTCGATAGACCTTGCGAATAGGAGGCCGTTAAGAGTTCTGGCTAGCTTCCAGAAAGAGCGACTATCTCGAACTCTATCTAGTTCCCGCATCAAGTTCTGTGTGTGCGCTTTTTGTTTTTCCTTACATATGTTTTTGTATACCCTGTTGGCCTCGTGATACATGATTTTGGCGAGGTTTGTATCTGTTTTTCTGACCAATCGCAGGTATGCGAAGGATTTTCTTCTGGCTGTTTCGCATTCAGGGTCATACCATGGCTGTTTTCTCTTCCTTCTACCCATATATTGGAAAGGCTCTGCAGCGTTTGTGATACATGCTATTAGCATGTCAGTACCTCTAAGTGAATGAAGTCCACTTGGACCTACCGCGCTGACTTGACGATCCAAATTAGTTCTGTACCTTCGTGCATAACTCTCCCTCCACTGTAGTTTTGGAAGTAGCTGCCGCTCTCTAGGGGCGTCTGGCTGAGTCTCCATTTTAATTTCGACGGATAGTGGAAGGTGATCTGAGTGTGTTATTTCCTTAACTTGTTATGCACCAAAATGAGAACGTTTAATAATCCAAAAATAGAAAAACACACTTATCTCTGCAAAAGTCACTATCAGAATGAACTTATATTTTATTACCACAAAAAGTCTTAACGTCTATCGGTTGGGGTCACTGTCATGCATAGTGCCGCCCGGATATGCTGATGTGCAAATTCAGAGTTCGGTCGTCGCTCCGTAATTTGATCATTTTGTTTGCTTCCAGCACGCAACTATGTGAAATTGCAAGGCATGTAAAACGATCAAATGGATTGTTGCGAGTGTTGACCTTGCACCAGCACATCCGGCACATGCGTATGCATAACAAACTTCTAGATCCGTTACATGCTCTTGCCATAGCCCACGTACCAGACAGTAATATATACAATGATACAATGAACCCTGTGGAACTCTTGTATTTACAGTATTAGCTGTAGAATCTTGTCGCTGAGATATGTAGCTATAAACAAATGTCAGTAGTAGAGAGATTGTTTTTTTTCCTCATTTTTTTGGTACATTAGTAGGTACTCGTAGTAATGTTTATTGGAAAAATATTCAGAGATTGTGGTAGATCTACCACATGGTGGTAGAATTGACAGTACTGAATAACATCACGAGCTTGGCTAACTATACTTCTTATTTAAGATATTTATTAGATTTCAAACTGGTAGGTAGATTGTTTCGTTTTCTCGTACAGCTTTTAGTTGGCAGGTGTCAGCAAAACGTACTTTGATGTTTAAAAGCTAAAAATGCCACGAAACTGAAACTATTTTAACTAACTTGGTTTTTTAACCCTTTTGTCAGTGGGTGTTTTGAAATCTTCCCATCAATGGAATAGGTTTAGCTTTACAGTGAAATGTCTGCCCTTGATTTTTTTGGCACATTAGGTGCCGCTGCAACATTATCTGTTAATCCAAAGATAGCGGGTTGTGCTAAGTTACTACGATCCGAAAGCATTACTTCAGGAATGCATTTCTTATTCCGTCGAATAGTTCTAACAAAAGTCAGTCCAGTTTCCCAAAGTTTCAATCAATCAGCATCTTCTTTCCGAAATTTACAGCATTCTAATGTCCATCGTCTTCACCGTCCTATATAATTCCTTTGCAAGGAATTACTAATCCCCGACACTTTTATTCCGTATTTCGCAGGCTTCGATGGAACATATTGTCAAAATCTTGTGTTTCCTTTATGTACATATATGGAAATAGTTGTTCGTCAACGGTTATAACTTCTGTCCATGTATGCGAAGTTCCGAATGAGGATTCTGCATGCCCCGAATGGGAGTTGCCTTGTCTCCCCTTTGTCGTTCTAGACGACTAATAAACCGATCTAATAAACCAGTTTATAGCCAAAAATCGAGTAAGCGACATCGTTGCTCTGAATATAGAATCCCTGTTGGTTTTCCACAATTCCTCTGTATGCTGCATGTTTGCAGCAGCAGCTAGACAAAGACCCAAATAGGCATATACATATATACATAGCTCTTCTTCAGTAACAGATTATTTATTTTATTTTTTGCGGATGAAATATAAAACAAGTATTTTTTTCCATACAATGTACATATATATGTAGTAGGGTCTGGGCAGACCTATTCCATTGACTCTAGGAATCCCTAGTTGTAGACATTTTTTGCTTGCACCCACTTACATCTAAAAATGTTTGCCTACACTAAAGCATTAAAAATATGAACGCAACTGTCAGGAAATTAGCTACTTAATTACTTGGGATAAAATGGTTTTGAATGTGGTAAAGGTCTGGCCAGACCTAGTAATTGGCAGAAGGTTTCAATAATGTGAATTAATAGCTTTAATTGTGAAGAAATCAGACTATGCCCAAATGCGTATCAGCTGCCTCCTAAATCCCTTAAATCCTATCTAAATTTAGTTGTATACATATGGACATACATACATCTAGCTCGGAGATGGAGTCATGAATAAAACACACAAGTGGTAAACTTGAGATAAACACATCTACCAAATGTGTATATTTACTCAGCAGAGTTTTATTAAATTTTTAATACTCCAAAAGTCTTAAATTTACTTACTTTTCAATTGTATACAGTTGCGCGCATGGAAATTCGGACAGTTGGAAAAAAAGCTAATTTTATTATGTTGCGAAACCAGAGGTAGTCTTAAAGGATTTTGCATAAAAAGGCATTGATGACATGATTTAATTTCACTTTGATTCTAATAATCGCTGAGAAAGGTATTTAGGCCGTGTGCCAATTGCGTTAAAATATTATCCTCTGGCTAATTTTTGACGCTAGTGAGGTGAATATAGACTTCAAAATATTAGCCGGCTCTGGAGCTGCATAACAAATTAAACTGTGGCTAATGTTTGACAGTTGTATATACCCATGAAGGAATGAGAGAGACGACGAGAGCTTTGCGTTTGTTGCGGTTTTCCAAGTCGATTGTCGGTGGACAAATGTAGTGCACTAGTGTTCACATACGATGGGAAAACTACCCATTGTGAAAATGATGTAAAAACCAGTTCAACATATTTTTTTATAAAAAAAAGTAATTGATGTGAGCAATATCGTGTAAAAACAAGTAAAATTGATTGAATTTTGAATAATGTTAATTAGTGAAATTTTATCTTTGTATTTTCCATTAACAAATGACGAACTTTGTTGATCAATCATGTTGACAAATTACACATAATTTACAAACAAAAGCATTAACACGGAAAATAATTATTAGTTATGCTTTTTGTTATGTTATTTCTTTTTATTTAAAACTGGGAAAACAATTTGGTAATTTTAGTTATAATAAAATGTGATGTGAATAAAATGACAGGGAAATTTTTCAATTCTAGTGGGAAATTAAAGAAAAATGACACTAAAAAAAATCCCATTTAATCCAATCGACACAGCAAAAAGCTAAAACTTTATCCACCTCTAGTAGAAACGTCAAATATTAGCCAGTGGATACAAATTTAACGCAATTGGCACACAACCTTAGAGTGAAAAATTATAGCGCGAGTCGGATTCAGCTAAACGTCAGTTAGACTGCATTCAGCAAACAATTTAAGTCAACCGGCATAGGTGAAAGGAAAGGAGGAACGGGCCCCAGTTGAAAAACCACCAGTTCTGAAGATCGTTTGTTAAAACGAAGACTTAAAAAAAGAGTTCGTAGAGGCTGTATGTCCTTGGTCGGTGCATTTTTTAAGTCATAAGGTCAGGGGAGTTCTTTATGTAGGTTACGCCGTCTGACCCCAAGAAGTGCCGGGCACTCACAGAGCTCGGCCAACTCGGCCTCCTCTAAACAGAGTAGATAATCGGTCCCGCTAGACAGGCCTAACTTATTTAGATGGTATCGTAACTGACCGGAGAGGAAGCTTGTTAGATACCTAATATCCTTCTATTGTAGTTCAGAAGTTCCTTTTGATGGGTGTAAGGCTTAATTAACAGTTTGGTTTGTCTGAGCCCTCATTTCTCCAATGAGAGAGATGTTCCCATTTGTTAATTAGGGCTGAGACTGTTGCCCAGTTGATGCCACAGAAGGGTTCCGGGCCTGAAAATTTGGCAGTTGAAACTGAACGGCTTTTTTGGCCACTTTAATTAGATTTATTGGACGACGAGGAATGTCGTAAACCATATTCTCCGATAATGGCACTCCTCACACCTCGTTGGAGCTAGTAAGATATTAGCCGTGTTTTGTTGCACGCATATCTAAAAGTGCACAAAAAAACGCCTATCGCCGCTTAACGAATTCATCAAAAATGATTGGCAGCACAGACATGTTTATGACAGATAATTACGACGCTTACATGCAGGGTTGAACTTACATTGTTTTGGTTATAAAATTATTGGATAAATGATCATTTAAAAATGGTGTATGAGTTTGAGTTATGTTTTTAAATATTAACACAAGTAATTTATTTTCAATGTACATATTTACTTTTTGTCTGTTGTTGTTTATTCATTTTTGACGCTTTCTTTTATTAATAAATATGTAGTACCTACCTAAAAATATTGGCCCAAATTTACAGTCGATTAAAGTGCACTTTAAAATTATTTTAGCCCGGAACAAAGGTTTTTTCATAGTTATAGTCGTCAGAAAGCCCACTTTATCGTTAGCGCCTCGTGTTAAACTTAAAATCACCCGATCCTCGTATTAAATATTTAATATGAAGCTAGACTACTAAGTTTTTTTTTATCAAAACTGTCACTTTTATGTGTGTCCGAATAAAATTTTTCATAGGAACGTTGCGAACTAGAAATTATTTAGCAGCATACTAAAAAGTGTCTATTATTAAATAAAAATTAGAGTTTGCTTTTAAGTTTAAAGTTGCGTGTAACTAGTACGGAGTTAAACTGAGTGGGGTTGACTATAAATTTGCGCCAGTATTTTTATGAATTTTAAAGAAGCTTTTTTGTTTTTTCCTTTGATAAATTCAAATATCTTATTCGAATTATGTATGTGGACTCTTTTTTAGTCCGGGACACCTAACTGGACACTTTTTACATTTTACCAGCGGCAACGTTGAACTGGACTGAGAGCTCAATCGAGTTGAAAAAATGCATGTATACCTGGGTTGAGTAGTTGCACTGACATGTAGTCTCTGTGTTTGTGTGATCTCTGTTTGTGTCTTTCTTTTCCTTTGTTTGGAGCAAGAAATCATTTGTTTTGATTGCGTTTATGGCTAGTTGCGGGTAAAGTGTGTTAAATTATCTGTCGGTTTAACAACTTTTTTAGAATTTCAACCATTCAACTCCGTGTGTAGAAATACTCAGATCGAAATCTCAGCTGTTTCTTTTTCCCAACCTGCATGTAAGCGTGGTAAATGACACTTGAGCTCTCAGCTGTTGACAGAATTGAAAAAAAATTAAGAATAAAATTATAAAAATGGAAAGTTCAGGGAATGCACATCCAAATATATTTAATTCCGATAAACGAAATCATTTATTATCTTAAATAATTAATTTATTGCTTATTGACTTAAACAATCGTCGGCAATAGAATAAATAAGAGATGAAAGAATTGTTTTCGATTGTTCTTTGTTTACGTTTGGGTTTCTCCGGTTGTCAAAAGAATGAATTTATTCATGGGAATTCATCGTAAAAGAAAGAACTTTGCGTTTGGTATCACTGTTTTTATATCCGCTTAGCTAAGCGGGGATACTATCGTTGTATTTAACATGTAAATTTGCAAAATAAGCGTATATACGCGTGCAAAAAAACACGGCTATTATCTACTGAATTTAAGCAATTTCTGAGATCACTATCCGCAGATATAGCGAAAGACTACAGTCGTCTAAACCTAGAGTGGAGATTTATTCCACCAGGTGCCCCACATATAAGGGGATTATGGGAAGCTGGAGTTAAGAGCTTCAAACTTAATTTTAAAAAAAAGTAGCTGGAACTAATAAACTTACCTTTGCAGAGTTCTCCACTCTGCTCGCTAAAATTGAAGGTTGTCTTTACTCCCGGCCAATTTCTCCCTTGTCTAATGGATCTGACGTTCTCCCATTGACCCCAGGACATTTTCTTCGCGGTGGTCCTATCTTAGCTCCTCTGGAGCCTACTATCAACGAAGAAAACATAAGCTGCATAAAACGGTGCGAAAAGGTTAAGTTGCTGCACCAGCAGTTTTGTTGTGTAGCAATTTTTTTATGGAAAGACGAGTATCTCAAAGAACTGAGCAAAAGATACAAATGGAAGTACCCACAAAGATGAAAATCTTCCCCCAAATGAATGGCGCATCTAGGGCGCAGTATCAAAGTCTATCCAAGAACTGATAACAGCATTCACGTCGTGGATATCAAAACTCAGAATGGAGTTATTCAACGTCTCGAAACTGACTTACTCGAAAGCCACTCATCCATTTTGTATTTTATATATCCTTCTTTTGGTACTAATCCTCAACGAGGTAAGACGTTCCTTCTGTGCGAACAAATAAAAGAGCAAAAACCTTTAAGAAAGCCTTTTTTTTCGGAACACCAACTACGAGCAACCAGCAGGGGATCTTTCTCACCCCAACATTTGGTCTTTCGAACGGCTGAACAGCTCATCCGCAATCTTATTTCCTTCAATGCCCATATAACCAGGCACCACCAAAGTTTGACTTATTTGGTACAATAAGCGAGTTGGATGAATATCGTATATTGAAAAAGTGTGGAGTAAGGAAATTCAACTGGATGTGTTGCAAACATTAGTTAATTAGTTAGTAATGATAAATAACATAGGGCAACCGGAAATATGCAAAAGCATGTTCTTTTGGGAGGTCGTATTGGAAATTGGATTACATAGAAATACGTTTTATACAAAACTAAGCATTTTGAGCCCTATCCGTAAGAGCATATTTGTGCATATTTTGGGGTAAATGCATATTTTTGCATATTTCACTTTTAAGAGCATATTTCGGCATAGTTTTGGATTTTTAGGACATATTTTAGCATATTTGTGAATTTTTTCAATGTGTTTGCTTATTTGTCCTTTTTACCCGACTACGCAGAGGAAGGGTTATGATTTTAACAGGCTGGGTTTGTTTGGTTGTATGTATGTAAGGATGTCACCTCGTACAGCCTAAATTATGGAACCGATTTCAACAACTGAGGTGTCGTTGGATTTGTCTTGATAGGTAGAGTGTCCTAGGCTATGTGACGTCACAAAAAAATTCAATATGGCGGCCGCACCAAGCTAAATGGCAGACTACCTCTTTTTTTTTTTTTCTTATTTACGACTAGTCTTTACAACCGCATTGATAGTGGTATCAAATGAAAGGGCTTAGCGAGTAGAATACAATATGATATGACGTAGTTTTAAATTCAATATGGCGGACGCCCCCAAGATAGCGGATTTCTGTTATCTTTACTACCTCCCCTTGTGTCTACACCCAATAAAAATTCGTCCTGTCTACACCCGGCACACCCGGGTAAACATAGATATACATGCGCAATATTTTGGAAATATAGTAGCCGAGAGGTACTGAACCCTACAGCAGCGGGCAGAAATGTGAAGAAGTATCTCTTATGAATATGATACACTCTTACATAGCAAGCACACCCGGGTGTACTGGTGTAGCCATAAGGGTTAATATGGGTATCAAATGAAAGGGCTTGGCGAGTGGGATACAATACGATATGACGTCATTCTAAAATCAATATGGCGGACGCCCCCCAAGATGGTGGATTTCCGTTATCTTTACTACATCCGTAATAAGGGTATCAAATGAAAGGGTTTGACAAGTAGAACACGACATTGCTTACTTATACATACACTACATATTTTTTGAAACTAAAAAGTCGTAAATAAAAAATTAAGTTCAAAAAACCAAAATCCGACTACGGGAAAAACCAACTAAAAAGTACGAAACAAGATGAAACGAAACAATGATTTTCAGAGTATAGCCGGGGTCGCATGCCGTTACAGTAACGTATTTATATAATTACGCATTCGTTGGACAAAGCGCCATGCGACTACCTACAACTGTAATCTGAAAATCATTGTTTCGTTTCACCTTGTTTCGTACTTTTTAGTTGATTTTTTCCATAGTCGGGTTTTAGTTTTTTAAACTTAAGTTTTTATTTCATCAACTGTTTGTGTGAAGAAAAAAAAAGATAGCTCCGTTGACTGCAAAATAGGGAGAAAAATAAAGACTAAAATTTCAAATTTTTTGGAAAAAACCGTGGTTTTAAGACGACGAAATTTCCAGTTGTCTGTCCAGACAAAATTTAACAGTAAATGAACACAGTCTCTGATATAATGGCATTTCAATTTGCGCCTATTACATCCGTTGAGGTAGAAAGAAGTTTTTCTATGTACAAAAATGTCTTTAGAGCAAATAGACAAAGTTTTTTTTTAGACAATTTAAGCAAAATTATTTGCATTTATTGCAACAAAAATTTAAATTAATTATAATTCAAGAAGAATTTTGATATACATATTTAAGTTATTTAATTAAGGTGTTTCTTATTTAGTTGTGTTTTCTCAAATAAAAATTAGTTAAAAATAATGGCGCAAATTTATAGTCAACCCCACTTTATCAGTTTAACTCCATACTAGTTATACGCAACTTTAAACTTAAAAGCATACTTTAATTTTTGTTTAATAATAGACACTTTTTAGTATGCTGCTAAATAATTTCTATTTCGCAACGTTGCTATGAGAAATTTTATTCGAACACACATAAAAGTGACAGTTTCGATAAAAAAAAACATAGTAGTCTAACTCCATATTAAATATTTAATACGAGGTTCGGGTGATTTTAACTTTGATACGAGGCGCTAACGATAAAGTGGGATTTATGACGACTATAATTATGAAAACGCTTAGATTTGTGCTAAAATAATTTTAAAGTGTACTTTAACCGACTGTAAATTTGCGCCAATATTTTTTGTTTAATTTTTCGTGATTTTTCCAGTTTTCAATAGTTTTTAGAGCATATTTAAAGCGCTATCAACGGTTTTTTAAGAGCATATTTCCGGTTGTCCTAACTATAATTTGTAATGCATTTCTTAATGTATCTGAAGCAATAAACTTTTCTTAAAGACTAATTTTGATTATTTGATAAGTCCACAGACATATTCCATTTAATGCTGCTTTCTTCCCCTGTCCAGATTTCGATATTCGCAACTGTAGGTAGTAGCTAGTCTTGAAAAGAAAAACACAAAAGATAAAGAGAAAAACAACGATTTGTAAATATCTGTGTTTTCGTGGGGTAATCAAAAACCTTTCGTAAAAAATTGGAGAAAAAAATAAACAAAAATAACAAGTGTTAAAAGCAAAGACAAAGCATTCCAAAATCATAAGTGTTTTAGCAATGGTGGCGTTAACATGTCTTGGTTCGTTAAGTTTCATATTGACTCGTAGTTTGTAATTTAATAAACTCGTATTGGAATATTTCAAGGTGTCCTGTTCTTGGTACAGACAATAGGTCTGGCAGAGGGTCTGTTTGAAGGATGTGACCTCACTCATCAACTTAGCGCAAACACAGTGTCGTATCTGAAATCGCCATATTATCCAAATAAATATGCCGCAGGCTCGTCGTGTCGGTATACACTCACTGCACCGTTGGACTATGAAATATTGATCGAGTGTTCAATTAAATTAGATAAGGTAAGACATTTTTAATTCTTCCTTAAACATAAAAATCTGTGAAAAAAAGAATAATGAGTGGTTAGCATTTACAATAAAATTATATGTATGTACGTTTTTCATGCAATGAAAATATGGAGAAGCACATAAAAAAATGGAAGTAGCTCAAAATAAAATCTTAAAAATGATTATACATCTTCAAGAATTGTTCAAGTTGCAATGGAAATTGAATTTCTTAAAAAAATTGTTTTTTAAAAAAAAAGCCAAATTAATGTAAATAATTTAATGGAGTTGTAGATAAATATAAATATAAATCTATTTATTTATCTATTAACTTATTAACAATCTATATTATATTTAACATTTATTTAAAAGATGAGACTTTATTTATATTATTTTTTCTTTATTATTTTATTTATTTATTAAGTTTTTATTCATTTATTTATTATGTATCAATTATTTATTTTTTCCCATGTTTATTTAAGTAGTAATTAATTAATTAGACTTTATTTATACAATTCAATTTTACATTGCATTACAATCCAGTTTATAATGACCTGGTTTAAAAACCGTCGGTCAGATTGACATTAAGTAAGATGAAACAAAAAACAGAATATAGTACATTGAGATACAATTTAACAAATTCAACAAATTCGAAGGTTAAGTACAAAGAGAAATAGATAAATTGAATTTAAGTTGGAAATTACATGAGTTTACAGTTATTGCAATCAAGCTAAAAAAAAAACAGAAGTGATTATAATTTAAAAACTCTCGGTAAAAATTTTCTTTCTATACGTCATTGAACGTTGGACATATTCAAAAAGGGCACTCCAGCCTCTGGCTCCGTTTAAAACACCTAATGTTTCTTCTTCGCTTAAAAAGTTTGTTTGAAATACATCTCTCCTGATTTCGCGTAAGATCGGACACCGACCCAGCAGATGAAAAATGTCTTCTCTTTCCCGTAGATTGCACAATTCACAATAAAGTGCTAGATCTGGTCTATGGGGCACATAATTTAAGGGCAATATTTCTCCTCTCGTACGGAAGATGGTTGCAATCATGTTGGAGGAATATTTCGCATGAAAGTAGTTTTCTACACCTAAATTGAAATTTAGTTTGGTATAGTATCGCCTATGTTGTGAAGACTTTGCCAAGGTAATGTACTCTTCACGTGATTTTTCGTCTATGGACGATAGCAGTTCATACAGCAGTGTCCTTACTTCGGCAATATTATCCACATCTAGCCTTAATGGGACTCCATGGGACTCTGAGAGTAGCATCCATTCATTTACGAAATTTAATTTGTTTGCTATCAGGAATTTTGCAAATCTGTTAACGAGTCTTGAAGAATCCATTTGAAGAACCTTGAGAATATAGTCAAAGTGCAACTTGAGGGCATCTGAAAACATGTTTGGCAATCCAGTCTCAATGTAAAGCATATAGTTTGGCGTTGTAGATGGCAGTTTGAAGATACGTTTTAAAAAGAAACGAAGCAGTTTTTCTAATTCCTCGCGTTGCTTATAACCCCAAACTTGGGCAGCATACAGCATTATGGACTGCGAGACCGCTTTAAACAGCTTGTGTTTTTCTGAGTGGCCAATAAATCTGTTTGACATACAGCTTTTCCAAGATGCACAAATGGCAGACTTGGCTTCGGACAGCTTAGATTTGAGATGTTTTTCAAAGCTAATGTTGCTTGTAATGGTTACACCTAGGTATTTAAACTCCCTTACTACATTCACTTCCTGTCCTTTGAAATACCATTTTTCGTTGGCGGCGCATCTTCCGACCCCTTTTCGAAAAATCATAATTTTAGACTTATCTGTATTAACGGAGAGGTTCCAAGTATCGCAATATCTCTCCAACTTGTCAATCATTTCTTGCAGCTGATTTGGGGTGTCTGCCAGTAGTACTATGTCATCAGCGTATAATAATACCGGAACAGCAACACCTGCAACATTTACACCTCCCGTGTTTATTTATTTATTTATTTGTTATTGCCAGTTAATAATTTACTTATATTCCATTTGATTTGCGTTTTTATGCATTTTCGTACAAATGTATGATTGATTGTAGTATTTAGTAACTTGAACAAAATTTAGTAAGAACTTTCTTTATTCTGTGATACAAATATAGTTCTAAATATGCATAATAACAGCATAAACATGATTACAATAGTTCTTAAGGTATGGCATTCCAGGCTATCTGAAACATAAATCTGGGAATTTGGTGGTACCTATCGGGTTAAGATCAGGGACTGTTCTGGCCGACTTCAAACATCAATCTTTAGGCCTGCATACGAAACCATAACACTGATCAGGATTTCCATATAAAAAGCTCCAATTAGTGGACACTAATGGTCTCCGAATTTTTGTTCGGTTATGAGACCTGTGGCCTTTTTCACCAAACTACAATTCCAATCACAAATTTGTAATTGTAAACTACAAATACAAATTAGTAAACCTAATTTCTGTTTCACAAACTGCAAACATATTTCCAATAAAGTTGTAACAAAGAGGAAATGAAATTATAGAAAATAAAGTTGTAGCTTACAAGTACAAAAAAATCACGTTGCATCGCTTATTTGTCAGACTTGTAAACTACAATTTTTTCTCGCAAATTTGTAAGCGTCTGACGAGTCTGACGAGCTATGAATAGGCATAGCAAAATGTTCGTTGTAAGTTTAATTCGCGATAAAAAATAAGTATTTTTTGGTTAATTTTAAGATTTAGTGATACATAATGCTAAAATAATTAAGTGGTAAAAAGTTTATGCAACTATTTCATGGTACAGTAAAACTTGTGAATAGTGGAATCTGCGAATAAAAGAATCTTGCGAAATCTGGGTAGTGGGCATTTTCGGATGCCAATTTTGGTTTTTTTTTCATACAAATTCACTCTTATATAGTGGAAACCTGTGAAATCTGAATAATAGAACATTTTTCAATGAATTTTGTTTTCTTCCCATGCAAATTCACTCTTCAATAGCGGAATCGTGAAATGCATGAGCCAAAAGTCACATTTTGTCGGCTTCGTGTCCTTTGTCGAGAATTTTGACATTTCAATGGTTTCTTTTCGTATGTGCCTCATTCTGCTAGCTGCTAGATTCTACTAGTACACATTCTGAACTCCGATATCGAAATTGATCGAAAAATATTAAAAGAAACTAGATTGCCGATAGTGGAAAAAAACTGCGAATAGTAGAAATGTTGCGAATAGTAGAAAAAAAATTAGCACCAAAACGTTCCACTATTCACAGGTTTTACTGTATTTTAATTGAAAAAGATTAGAAATATCTTCGAGATGTTGTTTGGCATCTATCGACATACGCTAATTAAAACTCGTATTTATTATTCATTCAAATTTATTGTATTGTCTTCAAAGTAGTCCCCTTCCGAAATAATACACTTATGCCATCAAAACATTTTTTAAACGCATTTTCCGGAATTGACTTCAGCTCTGGCCGTGAATTTTCTTGTGTGTCTTATATTGACCAAAAACGAGTGTCTCGAAGTGGTTATTTGAGTTTTGGAAAGAGAAAAAAGTCAGCTGCAGCCATATCAGCTGAATTCGAAGGTTATTCAATGATATTTGTTTGATTTGTTTCTGGCCAGAAATTCGTTGACAATGATAGCCTTGTGAGAATATGGTGCGTTGTCGTGGTGCAAAATCCATAGCGACGGCAAATTTGCTCTCAAGCCCCGCATAACGCCCAGATAATATTTTTAACCTTCGTATCAATGTGAATTTAATACACGTTTAGTCAGCGCGACGGGTACCCGGGTACCCCTTTGTATTTTCTATGGACTGAGACAAATAAAGGAAGAGTTATGTATATAAAGGGAAAGAAATATTATCTAGAGTGAATTCAACTCAGTTCAGAATCTATATTTAGAAAATTGCTGTTTATCTCAACTTATTTATCCATTTTTTGAGCAAGAATGACATTTGTTTATAGTCGTGTGATGCTGGTCGCAGATTGGCTTGTCGCATTTTCTAGTTTTTTGCCTGGGTTTACGTTGCTCCGAGAAAACATGGCATGCTCCTTGAATTTTGAGCCGTCCATCGGGTCCTTGTCCATCGAAAACGATGGTTTTGTTTCCCATGAACCCAAATAGAGACGACTGGACTGTACGTGATCTACTTTTCAGTATTTGTTTTGGGATGTGAGCTTTATTAGCACATAATATTCTAACCAACAACATACGATTTTTCTGAGAAGATAATCGGCGAGATCCAAAGAAGTAAAAAAGTTGTGCATTATAATGTTACAGCCGGATCCATCGTATTGCCGAACCAACCCTTTTCTCCACTATCAAATCTAGCCCACAAATCTCGAATCGGTGCAGCTTTGTCGTCTATCACTCGATGAATTCGCGTTACGCAGTTTTCTAATCGGATAGATCGATTTATGGCCCAAAACCCATTGATGCTCATAGTAGCGATATAATGGGAATGCTGTTACTTTCCAGAGCTCTACTTATTGTGCAATATTGGAATGATGAGCACCAGCTGTTATCAATATTTCAAGATAGCCACTGGGCTCCTGCAATGTACATATCCTTTAATCTTTAGGTTCCCGCATAGGGTTGTTCACGTTCATTGCGCTGAAAATTACTCATAATTCCAATTTGATATTTCTTACACCAAAAAATATACACATATGAGCTTCACAAGCGTAAGATTCAATGTATAATAAATAATGTTTACGTTGAAACATGTTCGGACGGGAAAAACATATACGAACCAGTACAATATAAATAGGGGTACCCGGGTGTACTTCGCATATAACTCCGTATTAGCGTTGAAAAATAAGTTTTATAAAATTAATGGATTATATTTATTTTAAATTGAGTAGGCAATTCGAAGCAGAATTAAAAATTCAAGAAGATACTGAAAATATTGTTATGTAGTCCTTTGGGCGAAATAAATTACGAAGGTTAATTTACTGCCTGATCTTTTGGCAAGAATTCCGAGTGCACAACACCTAGATAATCAAAGAAAACAGCCAACATTACCTTGACTTTTGCTCGACTCAAACACTGCATAACGCGATAAAGTCGATTTACTGTAAGCCTTCTGTAACATTTTCAGCGATTCAGCACAAAAAATTCCATTTGCAATACAAAATTTTAGACAAATTCTTAATTTGATATTTTTATTCATTGTAAAAAAAAAAACACTTGAGAAAATCGAGCACTTTAAAGATAAGGACAGATTGCGCTCAAACTTCCCGTCAGGATAGAGGACAGTTGTGCTAACAAAAATAATTTTCACAATTCCTTTAAGGGGGCTTTTTAAATATAGTAGACGCTCGATATATTGAACATTGATGTAGTGAACAATCCAATATAGTGAACACACAATATTTTATACAGGCTATTCTAAATAGTGAACAAAAAAAAATCTCGCTACAGTGAACCTATGGTTTTTTTTTATTTTCTTTGAACCTTTCAGCATGCAAAAACACGTCTTAAACTCATTAGTGCTATGCAGTCGGCAGTAGGTATCCATTCAACAGTCCAAATTTAACGTTGGTTCTACTCATCGTGTTTTGCGAGAATCTTGCACGATTATGTATGCATATGTATATGGATTACACGGATGTTTTTGTCCTTAAAAGTTTACAAGAAAAGGCAATATTGACTGACATAAATTCAAAGAAAAAGCAAACGTAGATGACTAACTATTTGAGCACAGCTTAAGTTTGTTGTATTTTTGTTTTTTAAGTAGGTACATGGAATGAATTATTCTTGTTGCGTTTTACGTTTTTTTTACGGATGAGTTGTTTTTGTTAAAAATAAAATATGTTTTCTTATGGGCTTGTTAGTAATTGCAAAGAAAAATTGTAATTATATTCTATTTTCGATGAATTATACGTAAAAACATACACATTTTGATGAAATTTGATTCAAGGCGTCCAGGCTCGTTACAATGAACAATCTCGCTCCAGTGAACACGCCTGGTTTTTATTAGTTCAGTATATCGAGCGTCTACTGTAATAATTTCCTGGTACTTTTTTGATAGAATGTACATACATATGTATGTACAAAAAATAATATTTACAGACAATTATAAGAGAACCGTTTACAATTGCTCTCGTGTTCCTCTGGCCAACGTACACTGTTTTCATAAAAAATATCAACGATGGCTACACAAACAGGATTGACACATCTGCATACCGTAGATTTAGATATGCTTTGCATATGTGCTTTCCCATGATATTGTTCACCATTTTCAAGCCAGTATAAAACTGTAAAAAAAACTCGATGTCAATGAAAAGTTTTTTTTTCAGACTCATTAGCAATCTGTGTCCAAAAATTGTTTTTACATATTTCCATTTCCTTTATAGAATGTAAGCAAAACTTTTCGTTCAAGTGGTCGATTAATACCAACCAAAAATTTAAGCTTAAGAACCTCCTAACTTTTAAAGCGATTTATGAGCGATTGATAACTACCGGCCTTAATGTCTACTAGATCAAAACGCAGGTACCTAGGGTAAAGGGGTTAACAGTGGATCAATTTTTACTTATTGCGCCGTTGAGCTCGCATGTATCATAGTATAGCCAGGACATTTTTTTCACAGCTTTTTCAATGTTTTGTCTTCATTTTAAGCCCAAAATCTCAAAGCTTTATTAATGTTGAGATAGTGAAAAAATTATTTGAAATTACCCTTCCCTTGTGATCCACTGTATACCATGGGTGTACACAGTGAATCAGTGCATGGTACACAGTGAAACAGGGATTTCAAATCAATTTATTCAGTAAAAACATAAGTTTTATTCATAACATATATAATATTTATTAATTCGTTTTATTATTTAGGGATAGACAAAAGAATAAAAACGAAAATAAAAACTCTTCAAGTATTAATACAAAAATAAATAAAAAGAACTTAATAGTTCTTGTAAAAATATCACAAAACGTTACTTTTTTGTACGAAAATTAAAGAAAAGTAAAACTGGTAATTCAGTTGCTCATAATTATTGCTAGCGAACATCCAGATTTGAAAAATTAACATTGATTGAAAATTTTAAATTCTGGAGCCTCGAAATTCTACCATGTTCATGATTCACTGTGTACCACTTTCAACTGATTCACTGTGTACCATGCTGTCATTTCACAAAAACATGTTAATAATTTATAAAATATTTCACCAAAGTAAACAAATCGACAAAAATTATTAAGTCTATATAAACAAAAGTACGAATATTAAACTCAAATGAACTTACAATGCGCACTTTTTTAATAAGATCAAAAATAAAACAGAAAAAAAAAATTACTTACCTATGCAGAAAACACAAACACACGAGGATAACCACCTTCGACAATGCGATCGCGCAGACCGTTAGTCTGTTGCGAGGGGAAGTACAAATGTGTTCTTTTCTCATTTCCAGATTAATTTTAAAATAAAAAGGAACATTATGAGAGCTATTGATTCACTGTGTACTCTGATTCACTGTTGACACCTTTACCCTACATATCTTCTTTTAGTAGAGCATCGGGAAAAAATTACAGCCTATAAAGGGAGTCGCAGTATAAAAAAGATTGCGAACCCCTGGTGTATAAGATGAAGATTTTTTTTTATCATATTTTTACGTTTAAATATTAGCTCAATCAAATATAAAAATATTTTTTTCAAAAATAAGATAAAACGGTAATTTATCACTGTACAATAACATTGTTTATTGTAATCTCATTATGAAAACAACAAATCTACTTATCTGTCTATCATGGGGTCCTAAGATTGCGTTCCCATTGTTTGACATTTTGATCATCGTCATCAAAATCATCATCCGCAAACAATAATATTACAGTACAGTAGAAAAAATATACAGTGGACTCTCCCTAAGACGGACTCTCTCTAAGTCGAATTTCTCTCTAACTCGATTTTTTTTCGCCATGTTTTATCATTCCCTTCAATTTTCCTTACAAAAATTATTCCTGAAGTCGAACTCCCTCTAAGTCAAAACTTCTCTCGATTATTGACATATTTTTTTACCCCTTAAGTCGAATTTGGTTTAACATAAAAAAAAATAAAAATACATTACCACTTCGGAATTCGTATTTGATGTACCTACACACTTCAATACCCTAAATATGTGTAGCATCGCGTGTGCCACCATAGTCAGCTCGTCGCGTCGTGTTTCTTTCTATTCATATTCTTGGTACCTGCATAAAAAGATACAGTTTTTAAAAAGTTGCAACGCAAAAACAATCAATTGTTATCCTTTTCTTTGGTTTTTGGTTGCATTCAAAACAGGTTTTTCAATGGATCTATCTGCGTATGTATATTTTTTTTTTTTTAAAGGGGTACTGACCCGCCAGTTGCGGAGGGCACCGCGCCCTAAAAGATCTATTGTACCACGAAGTCAGTTTAGGGAACCAGAAGAGGCTCAAATCTTTTGATGAATTTGAGGATCTCACTGGTGGAGATTGTACGAAGTTCCGTGGGAGTTAGAATTTCTCTGTGGAACTGTTGTCTCCGGAGGGCACAGAGTGCCATGCAGTCACATAGGATATGTTCTGCAGTTTCGTCGTCTTCCATGCAAAGACGACATTCAGTTTCCTGAATAAGACCCATTTTGTTTAGGTGATATCGAAGATGGCAATGTCCTGTTAGAAATCGCACTAATCTTTTGATATCATTTCTACTCAAGAGCAGATTTTTTGTGGATTTGCTTTGGAAGGGTTTTATGGCTCTTTTAGCCTGTCGAAGACCCTGGGAATTTTCCCAATAGGAGATACACATGTTGTTTTCCCAACTTTTGATGCTAAAGTTAATAGCTGAATTTGGAATGTTGCAAAACGGCTCAGGACCGATAAAGGATTCAGCCGAACCTTTCCTAGCCAGTTCGTCAGCTTTCTCATTTCCATCAATACCCTCATGACCGGGCACCCACCAAAGTTTGACTTTGTTTTTATGGGAGAGGTCTTGCAGAGTATTAAAGCAGTTCAGGACTGATTTGGAGTCAAACAGGTTTGAGCCTAGTGCTCTTAAGGCTGCTTGACTATCCGTGAGTATATGGATGAGGACACCTTTTATTCCCGATTTGAGGATGACGTTGGCGCACACTTGAATGGCATGAATTTCCGCTTGGAATACACTGGGAATTTGTCCCATAGGTATTGATATTCTAGTGTTTGGTCCAAAAATACCAGCACCCACCCCGGTGTCCATCTTTGATCCATCCGTATACCACTTGTTACCTTTAAGGTCTGATGTAGGATTTTTATATTTCCATGCTTCACGGCTAGGAATCACTATGTCGAACCTCCTGCCGAAGCATAAAGTTTTTGGTAAGCGGTCATTTACCGCGCAGATCATGTCAAGCTCTGGGACTTCGGATAGATATAAAAAGAACTTGTTTTAGAAGCTTCCAGCTAGAATTTCAAAATCAGTTGATTCTAGGCAATTCAACAGAGCTGGTGCAGTCTTTGTGTGCATGCTTGTAGCTAGATTATTTAATTAAGCAAGAAGCTATATTTTTTTGTTAACTTTTTTGTAAGTATGTACATGAACCTTTTTTTTTTACTAAAAAACGTGTTAAAACAAAAATAGAAATAGTTCTCTCTTTTACTCGAATTTTTCCAAAACTCTCTCCAACTTGAACAAATCTTCGTATCCCGTGAAAATTCGGCTTATATTTAAACATTCAGGTTCTTCTCTCCATTACGATTACCGGTTTCTTATTTTATCCTTGGTTTCTGCAAGTGGATGTCGGTGAATAAATACCTTATATCTAATGCAGGCTACGAATGGTTGCAGTACGGAGTACTTCTACATCGCCCGGGACGGAAACATGAATTTAATTGGAGCTGAGCGATTTTGTGGAGTGGGCGGCATTACGCGAACTTCTCTCTTTCGTCGGGCTACGATTGCTTACACATCTTCAGCAGCAACTAGTTCCTTAATAGGGGGCACGTTCAATTGCACCTTAACAACACGTCCACAAGCTTGTGATTGTGGTTGGACAACAAATACAAGAATAGTCGGTGGCGTAGAGACGGCAATAGGGGAATTTCCTTCAATGGTAGGGATTTATAACAAACAATCCCAAAGGATTATCTGTGGTGGCTCTATCAGTAAGTTCGGAAGTATACATTTGTTGAGCATATAATACATCTTTCTTTTTGTTTTCAGTAAGTCACCGTGCCATACTAACTGCCGCTCACTGCACTTCTGTCTTTCCAAGCTTAAGTCAAATTTTAATATTAGCAGGAGATCATGACTTAAGTTCAAGTAAGTTCCCTCCTTTTTAACATGATCAGAATTAGAAATAATAAAATTGCAGGTACGGAGTCTCAATACGCAATAACCTACAATCTCAGTCAAGTCATTGTACACCCAGGCTACAATTCGTCAACCAATGTCAACGATATCGCAATTTTAATCACAACTATCAACATTGAGTGGTCCCGAGGGGTTGGACCGATATGTCTGCCGTTTGATCAATTGTAAGTGTTTTATTATTAATTACCTTTTAAAAATGAGATTGTAATAAATTGTTCCTTTCTTTAGAACCAATACCTTTGACTACACGAGTGTTTACGTTATCGGCTGGGGAACAACTTCATTTGCAGGTTCGGTATCTAACACTCTACAAAAAGCAGCTTTAAATATTTTGCCAAACTCCATTTGTCGAAACGTGTACAGTAATCTGCAAGCCTCACAAGTTTGTACGTACTATGTGGATAGGGATGCTTGCCAATTTGATTCTGGCGGCCCAGACATTTATAAAGGTCCTGTTAAGTTATTTCAATTGGGAATAATAAGCTACGGGCGAGAGTGTGCTACTGATCCAGGTGTAAATACAAGAATGACTTCATTTATAAGTTGGCTTGGTACCTATTCACTGGGTACCTTGTGCGTGAAGCCATTTAATTAACCCTAGAAACATAATCATATTTTTATGTACGTTAAGGATAATCATACGCCAAACTTACGTCTACTTTAAAATCGGCTATATTAACTATTTTATCTATAAATATGAATGTCTAAAATAACTGTAAGATAAATTTATATATTTATAAATGAAACATATTTACTTTTTATTGAAATTTTATTTATTTTTTATATAACAAAGCAAACTAAAAGATCATTCAAGATCACCAAAAAAAACAAAGTATTTTCTTCGGACTTCAAAAAATAATAAGTTTGTACTTTAACACATTTTTTACATTAAATTTAGGTTTAAGGTATACATACAGTGGTGGTCATATGGTGGACAATGCATACTTTTGCACGTTTCTATATATTAAGTAGTAAATAGCCTTAAATAAATTTCAACAATGATTGCATATTAAGTATACACTATTATTCTTCATATTTATGAACAATAACCTCCCATTTACTCTATGAAATTAAACAAAAATAAGCATTGTGTGGTTCAAAGCCATTTTATGCCTGGTCATATTTTTAAGGACATTTGCTTAGTCCTACCTTAATTTATTAATCGATCGGTTGTCAGTTAGTTCAGATCATTCCGGAGCTTATTAGTCGAGTGTATTAAGTAAAGACTACATTAGGAATTTTTAAAATTTAATTTTAAAATGAAATATTTGAAAATGGGAAGAGGTAAAAAAATTGTACTGCCGAACAACGGATCGTCATCCAAAACTTGAGAAGATAAGGAATGTCGCTCAGAAATATTGCGAGAATGGTTAAGTGTTCAAAGTCGATGGTGGTAAATGTCCTTAAACCCCAAAAAGGTAGACAAAAAACAGGACCAAAAAGAAAAACAAGTGCCCAAACCGACCGCCGAACTGTTCACCTATCAAAGCAGGATCCGTTTAAGTCTTCTAAAGAAATAAAAACCGAAGTGAACGCAGATATTTCGGCACGAACAGTTCGCAGACGGTTACAAGAAGCTGGTCTTTTTGGTCGACCTGCTATAAAGGTGCCTTTGCTTACCAAAAAGAATATAGCAGATCGTCTTAAATACGCAAAGGACCACGAAGACTGGAGTGGAGACGATAGAGCGAGCAAATGGCGCAATATATTGTGGAGCGACGAGACAAAATTTAATTTAATAGGCTCGGATGGTCGACGGTACGTGCGCAGACCAAAAAATAAGTTACTTCATCCCAAATATACCGTAAAGACCGTCAAACATGGAGGAGGAAATATTAAAGTTTGGGGATGTTTCTCCTGGTATGGCGTAGGTACTATTTTTTGGATTCGGGAAAGTATGACGGCAAGATTTTATGTGGAACGCATACTCCAGGATATCATGTTGCCATATGCTGAGGATAATATGCCACTTCGTTGGACATACTAACAAGACAATGATCCGGCAAACATTTCACAAGATTTTTTTAAAGACAACAATGTCCATTTGATGCTTTGGCCAGCGCAATCTCCGAATTTAAATCTGATCGAAAACCTATGGAAGCTGGTCAAAGACAGAATTCAGAGTGAAAAATTCAAAAAACAAGACGATTTGTGGAAAAAAATTGAACATATCTGGTATGCAATCCCGAATGAGACCTGCCGTCACCTTGTCGACTCAATGCCTCGCAGATGTCAAGCAGTTTTGAAAAATTCTGGTCATGCGACTAAATATTGAATAGGTACTTATATCTTTTTAAATAAAAGTGAAAAAAAAAATACCATTGACATATTTTTTTTCCAGAAAATACTATGTGTCGCTATAAATAAAGGGTGATTTTTTAAGAGGTTGAGAACTTTTGTTAAAAAAAAAACACAAAAAATTCGAAAAAATGAATGAAATATTTATTTGAATCGATAGTTTGAACATTGCAATTTAATGTTTAAAGATAATTTCATGCAAATGTTGACCGCGGCTGCGTCTCAGGTAGCCCATCCGCTGAGTCCAATTTTGGCATACTCTTTCACACATATCGGCCGGTATCTCACGAATGAATGCATGGATGTTGGCTTCCAGTACGTCAATCGAAGCGTGCTTGTCCCTATAGACATTAGCCTTGACATACCCCCACAAAAAATAATCTAATGGTGTCAAATCGCACGATCTAGGCGGCCAATTGACCGGCCCGAAACGTGAAATTAACTGTTCACCAAACTCGCCTCGCAATTGCGCCATTGTTTCGCGTGCTGTGTGGCATGTGGCACCGTCTTGTTGAAACCACATATCATGGAAGTCAAGAACTTCCATTTCGGGCAAAAAAAAGTTTGTTATCATCGCTCGGTAGCGTTCACCATTGACAGTAACGCTGCGATTCGCATCATCTTTGAAGAAATATGGCCCAATAATGCCGCCGGCCCATAAACCGCACCAAACAGTGGCTTTTTCGGGATGCATTGGTAGCTGTTGCAATGCTTCTGGCTGATCTTCACTCCAAATGCGGCAATTTTGCTTATTTACGTACCCATTCAACCAAAAATGAGCCTCATCGCTGAACACAATTTTTCGATAAATCGATAAAAAAAACATTTCGAACCGAGCACGAATTTTGATAGTAAAATTCAATAATTTGCAAGCGTTGTTCATTTGTAAGACGATCCATGGTTAAATTGCAAACCAAACTGAAGCTGTTTGACAGTGACACAAGGTACTAAACACACGTCAGCTGTCAAAACCAGTGTTGCCAAAACCAAACCAGCTAAAAAATCACCCTTTATGACCAGTGAAATATCAAGGCAATTTTACATTTAATTTATTTTGAAATTTTCTTTAAATTATGTTGAAGTTTTTTTTTAAAAAGTTTGTATGAATTATGTTATGTTTTTAATAAAAAGTGTTTGTTTCAGTTAATTCCGAAGTTTTGTCGTTTTTAACACGCAATTCGATAGAAGACACGCGATGTCCCTAAAAATATGACCACCACTGTATGTATATATTTTTAATAAAATTATATGCAGTTGGAACAAACGTCTTCGCGACGTAGACCATAGCTATATCTCAATTTTAACGTGACTTACCTCAATGAAACGACAACCCCATGCAAGCTCTGAGCGACGAATGAGAATTCTTAAAGGTACATCCCGATCCACGCATCGGCTTAAGCGAAACAACTAATAATTCCGAGAGCACACGTCAAATTGACGTAGATTATGCTTCTAGGGTTAAAGAGAATTTCAATAAATCTGATGTCTTTCTTCTTTAAATTTATATTATTGTAGGTTGGTAAATAATTCCAAGTGCGAACTTTTTTCAACTTCAGTCTAAGCATAAAATCAGTTGCAACCCAAAAAGTCGTACTTACAGAAGAAGTCCCGTTAGCCCACAGTCATCTAATCAATCAATCGGAAGTACAATGCCCCATTGAATAGACGAGGAGATATAACAACGAACTACACATGTGTATACGATGGCAGAGCTGTAAGAGAACATATGTGTTCCCAAGGAATACAGATTCAGCGACTTCAATTGTGACTTTCCTTTTATTGTTTTCGAACAAATAATGCATGTGTCATGTCTACCGGCCAAGAACTACACCTACTGTTTGTATGTAGAGAGAAAGATTTTTGTCGTTTAGTCATTCTTAGAATTTTGTAAGCCCCAATTGCGGCAATTTCCCTTAATAACAGAGACTTGAAGATGGAAATATGACTCATCGCTCAGAATTATTTTTAGTCGGATTTCTCGATTAATTTTATGCATTTCCAGCACCAAAGTTAGGACGCTGCTGATGATCAGCCGACTTAAGTTCATGCACCAGCTGAACTTTATAAACTGTAAGAAAAATTTGATGGAGTGTCCTAGCCGATAGTTCTTGACGAATTTAGGTTACGTTAGGTAGGATACCCTGTGACAACTCAGCCACTGCTCACTTACAGCATTTTATTTTTATTTATTTTATTTTTATTTATTTTACTAGCTGACTTGCCTTGCTTCGCCCGCCTGCCATGTTTTTCTGATTTTCAAAACTTGACCTATTTCCTCGCATTTAAATGCTTTTTTGGTAGGTCCAAACATTTTTAGAAGCTGAAGTGTTAACAAAATGTTCTTTAAATTTCTAACATACCAGGAAATCGGAAACTCATATAGACCGGTAATAATTTAATGAGAATTATATTTGTATCACAAATTATTCTTTTATTAATTAATGTTCCTTAAAAGTTTTTCTTCTTTTATGTTTTTGTTAACATCCACTATGAATAAATGGGTTTTCAAAAAAAAATTATTAATCGTTCTAGCTCGATTTTCTCAAAAATCCCTCTAACTTGCACTAATTTTGATCGCCCGCGAAAATTCGACATAATGTAGAGGAATTCGCCTGTATTGTCTCCACCGAGTGCAGATCAGGGATGGAAAATGGGTTACAATTGTAACTTTTTGGATACAATCAGAAATCAAAGTTACAGAGTTACAATTGATTAGAAAAAGTTACAATTTACCAAATTCAAAAAATCTTTAAAAAAAAGTACCAATTTCAAAGTTTTGGAATGAGATTAGCCTTATTCAAAATTAATGTTGTAATTTTATGTTAAACATACATACTACATACAGAACCTTGTACCCCGTGCGTGAAGAGCGGACAAAAAACACAGTAAATCGGCATATAAACACTGCAGTCTTCATGGACGGGTCAAAAACTGCAAGCGGCACTGGGACTGGTCTCTACCGTGTGGAACCAGATCTTAAGGTGTCCTTAAGACCCCCGGATACCTGCAGCGTTTTTCAGGCAGAAGTTCTAGCTGCAGAGCTTCTGAACATGAAACAAATATCCGGTAAGGATATTGATATTTACATCGACAGCCAGGCTGCGCTTAAGGCGCTAGAATCGTGCACTATTAAATCGGAACTAGCCCGGAGCTGCCGCACAATGCTCAGGGCATTATGCATGCAGAACCGGGTAAGACTATGTTGGGTGCCGGGTCGCTCCGGGATAGTTTGCCGATGAGTTGGCAACGAAAGTGGGGGAACTGCCTTTACCCGAAGAGTTAGAAGTAGCTCCACCACTTTGCTGAAGGGCTGACCATAGATGGTCTAACATTGCAGGACACAGGGTTTCCAAGGCACTTTGGCCAGCGCTGGACAGTAAAAGGACCAGCGAAATCCTTAGACATAGCAGGGTACAAATGGGTACAGTTATAGGAATATTATCTGGGCATTGCCTTCTAGGCAAACACGCCAAGAGACTCGGACTCTTAGGAACGGGTATTTGCAGATATTGTAATGATCTAGGTTTAGCAGAGGATATCACATATATTCTGTGTAAATGCCATGCATAGCACGTAGTCGCAAGAACATTGTAGACAGCTACTTCTATAGCAACCTGGAGGAGGTAGGCCGAATCAACCATAGATTCGTTCTAAAATTTTGCAGGGTAATAAAATGCTTTGAAGAAATTGTGGCGGCTTAGGTGCCATTTTGGTTGGATTCTTAGGGGAACGCGATGGGCCCACTCTATGCCTAGCGTTTTGGGATGGCTCAGCCTCTCAACCCCCCTCAACCTAACCTAACCTAACCTACATTCATATGTACATATATAAAATAGACCAAGGCTTACTTTCAATACTACATTCTTCGGCCTGTGTGATAAGCATTTTTTCGTATTAAAATTTAATAAAAACTAAGTGTAAATCGGCTACTGGTGGATACTTGTTCAGCTTTAATTGAAACAAAAATTCGTTGTGAAAAATTAAGATTGTCATAATTTCAAAATTGAAAAAGGGCGTTAGGCAATAACGCTCAAGGAAATAACGCCCAAATCGATTTGGAAATAGCGCCCAAAAAAACACCCAAAAATAAACAAGAAGATGGAAATAAAGCCCAAAAACACTTTGCCGAACGCCCAAAACTCAATATCACCCAAGTTATAAAAAGGCAATATCGCCCAAAAATTTTGAATGGGAATCGTTTTTGTAAAAATTGGGCGATATTTCCAGATTTTTGGGTGTCCCGTCCGCGTTGCGGCGCGCCGCGCACCGTTCGCGTCGTATTGTTATTGTAATGCATTGAAACAAATGATCTAATCTGGATCATGGGTGATAATAAAACGCGGCTAATATTGCCATTTGGGCAATTCTTTTCTTTCTTTTCAAATATTTCCACTTGTTATTTTGGGCTTTACTGCCCATTATAAAATGAACACTGACTAGAAAATTACACCCAAAATGACTAAAAAAATTACAAGAACAAATTGTTCGATATTTTTTTGGGCGTCATTGCCTAACGCCTTGAAAAAGTCTTTTAGACACGAATATACTGATAAATGATAATATCACAGATTATCAAAAGAAAAGTTACAATTCAGTCGGAAAAGTTACAATTTCAGCTTGGGAAAAGTACAATCTGAAAATTTCATTTTCCATCACTGGTGCAGATTCGAGATCATGATTAATGCATTTGCTTTCGAAAAAAAAAAAATAAAAATGGGATTGCAGTGAAGTCAAAATCTTCCCCAAATGTAGAAGGAATCTTCCCCGGCGTGCGCACAACAATAATGTTTTTTTTTGCACATTCCTCAAGTTTTACCGCAATCGGATGAACGATGCGCGAACAAATAAAAGAGGAACACAGAAACATTACTTTTAATATACATATACATGCATATACAGTAACTCACATATTCGATCGAATGTGAACTACATTTCTAGAATGTTGTTCATAATATAATTGGATAAAATATAACGGGAATTTAGTTGAAAGGATTGAATCTGGCTATTAAAACTAAATTCTTTCCTAATAAAAAATTCATTGAAACTAAAATACCGTTACAAAAAATGATGTTTTTGCAATGAGCATGCATTCGATCAGTTTTGTGAGTTCTTTCTTACTGTGAAGTTGACGATTGTAAAGCGAAGAATCATACAATTTTTGTCAAGCTTAATAAAAAAAAAAAAAACTATAGGTAAGTAATTTTAACAAATTTTTTTCATTTTGTGACTAAAAATTGTTGTAACTTTTCTGATTTTTGTTAAATATTTTAACTTCCCTCCATAACATGTACAAACATTTTAAGATATAAATCATCTTCGTACGTTGTACAGAAGTTGAACAATAAGCATTAAATTATAATAAAAATTCAATTAAAAATGACATACAGTTCAAGAAAAGCTTAGATCCGTGGATTTTACCAAAGACCAGTGGAGATAATTTCGTGTGTCGCCAAAAACGGTTTTTTTCTTCTGTACCTGCTGTGTTGTTTTTTTTTTTTTTATTTTGAACTTGGGCGAGGAATTGAGGATATCTATACTGTTTGAACGCGCATCACGCATAAACTAATGGACGGATTTTGATGAAACTTGACGTAATGATTGCTTATGTAATTGGTCAACATTTTTTATACTTTTTATCCCCGAAAATGATATTGTTTTTACAAAACATTGGCAAAAACTGCATAACTGTAAGGAAAATTATAGTTATTCAGCCCTAGCTCAATAGTAGCTTATCGGATTGAAAAACAAAAACAGGTGAATTTAGCAAATTCTCCACTGATTCATTTGAGATATGAATCATCCTTCGGCGTTATCCTGGGGCTGAGCTATGCTGAAAAGAGTTCATGAAATGTTCGCCAACAATTTTCTATCAGTGGAGACCGCAGCCAACACGACGTCATAGTGTGTAAGTATGTACCTATATATATGTATGTTTGTGTGTTCCTCTTTTATTTTTTCGCGCATCGTTCATCCGATCGCGGTAAAACTTGGGGAATGTACAAAAAAAACATTATTGTTGTGCGCATGCCGGAGAATATTCCTTCTACATTGGTGGAAGATTTCTACTTCATTGCAATCCTGGTATGTTAGAAAGTTAAAGAACATTTTGTTAACACTTCAGCTTCGAAGAATCATTTGGCATTATAATATGAGGAAATAGGTAATGTTTTGAAAATCAGAAAAACGTGGCAGGCGGGCGAAGCAAGGCGAGTACGGGTCAGCTAGTGTCTTACAAAGTAATGCTATCCTTTAGGTTAACGGAAAATAATAAAAAAAAATAAATTTCAAATAAAACTAAAGCTAAAAATATTATAAATCATTACGCAAGTTGTTTGTTAATTTGGCTTAATAATTTTCCAAATAAATGAAAAGTAAAGATTTAAGTATCCTTGTATATCTGACTCTTCTCAACTCGATCGGCAGCGAGTTCCAAATTACTTCATCGCCAGTAGAAATAAATTTAAAATCTCGAACCTCTCTTCCATTTGCTGTCACAAATGCCAATCTATCACATACTCTCGTAAGCGTCTCCCACCACCTCCCACACCTTACTTTAATTTCTCTACAACGATCCCATTCCCTTGATCATCTCATTACGAAATCTGGGTATTATTTGTGATAAAGAACTCAACTTCCAGTTCCATATTGATAGCATTATTTTCAGAGACAACTCTATGCTTGGTTTTTTAAAACGTTGGTCCCCTTATTACGAAATCCATACTAAGCGAATCGAAGCCGTCCAGCGCAGGTTCATCCAGTTTGCCCTTCGCGGTCTTCCTAGCGTTGACAGCTACAATCCTTCCGCCCTAAAGATAACGTTTGAAACTGATCAATCCTCAGTCTCTCGAAAAACGGCATTATGTTGCCGATATACTATTTATTCAACAGCTCTTAGCAGGTAACATCGACTGTCACGCGCTCCTTCTTAGGTCTCAGATCTGTTCCCCTCTTTTATCTTGTCTTCCATCGTACCAATTCTGGCTCCCACGAAGCAATGTTCAGAATGCTGCAAAAGGTCAAGAGCACTTTTGCAATTTTTATTGCTCCTTGATCTACTTTACAATTTTACCCTCTCCTTCTCATTTCTTCTCATAGTATTAAATCGCTATCGTTAAGTAGCTTACTCTTAAGTTCTAAATTTAACTAATCGGTCAATCTTCCCTTATTAGTTTAAATTTCTAAATGTTAGTTTTAAGTTTCTTAGTTTCTTTAAGTTTTCTTTGTTTGTAGCCAAAAAGATAAATAAATAAATAGGTTGCCCATTAACTAGCTTCACATTCTAAGAAGACTAAGTTTTTTTTATCTTCCTCAGTCATTGTAGGGTACTATAGTCAAGTCGCCAGATTTGGAATTAGGCAAGATGAGTATGTGACGGCTTTTCTTAGCTACGGTAAAAGTTCTAGCCTTAACGGCGTTACTGGAATAGAAAACAATATATGTAGTTCCTTGAAGCGTCCAATAACGCGATTGTTATGAATCTACAGGTCCTGGACTAGAGCCAGTTTTAGCTGTTCCTCTCTCAAGAGTAGCTGCAGCTTGTTACAGAGGCGACTGAGCTACGATGTAGGTTGATTTACACTATGTACCTTCATTGGTGGTTGTAGCATCCACATCCATAGCCAAAGTCATCTCGTTGATTTCTGTAGGTTGGATGCGCTTGAGGGGTCCAAGAGTTGTCTTTCCTGATTCATAAAATAGCTGGACCTATGATGATCCAAGGAATTACCGGGGCATATCATTCTTAAATATATCGGCTAAGCTGTTCGGAACCATTCTGTTTAAAAGGCTCATTCAGTGAGTGTCTGATAAGAAAATTCTTAGACAATTTCAAGCGGGTTTTAGAAAAAATTACTCAACAATAGATCAAATTTTTTCGCTTGTTAATATCGCTGAATTTTACAAAAGCCAACACAAGAAGTTGTATGCCTTTTTTGTCGATTTCCGTGCAGCTTTTGACTCGATACCACGCGAGGCACTATTTTATAAACTCCACGTAATAGGAATATCTAATAAAGTTATAAACATCTTAAGAGCAATGTATGAAAGCAATTTAGCTTACGTCTGGGACGGCGAATTTATTTCTGAGGAGTTTGGAACATCAATGGGGGTGAAACAAGGTTGCATACTGAGCGCGCTTTTATTTATTCTGTTCGTCAATGACATCACCGATTTTGTGCGGGGAGGAATTGAACTGAACCAAGTCAAGATCCCTGCGCTTATGTATGCAGATGACATCGTCTTCCTTTCGGATTCTGTCAACGGGATGCAGTTGATGATAAACAGACTAGCTGAGTACTGCAAGCTTTGGAACCTGAGTGTTAATCTTGAAAAATCGAAGATGATGATATTTAGAGGTGGAAGCGGTAGATATTCACGCAACGAAAAGTGGAGCCTTCAAGGTGAACGTATTGAAATAGTGATGGAATACAAATACCTAGGAGTTCTGATAACTGCTAATCTCAACATGAAAAAACACCTTAATGCAAAGCCGGCGGAAGCAAAACGTGCAATATCTTCGGTTTGGAGTCGTTGTATCCTACTTCCTACTTAATATATAAATGTGAAAGTTTGGATGTTTGGATGTTTGTTGCTCTATAACACCTTAACGGTTTAACAGACTTGAATGAAACTTTCGTGAATAGATAGTCTTCTTCCTGGATTAGAGATTAGGCTACTTTTTAAACAAAACATACAATTCCTTGATTCCATAATTCGAGTTATTCCAATTTCCGCTTTTATTATTTGGTCATTATTTTTGGGTAAACCATTGCCATTGATCAGCACTCTGTTGGGAGAGAGATGTTCGTGTTAATATTAATGCTTTGTAGGATTGTGTAGAGGGGGGATGATTTTGCTGATATTTGCTACCGACTTTAGTTAGTTGTATTTCTGCCTCATCAGCGCGCGGATGTAGACCGGCGGAATGGGGGAAATGTACGATTCGTTTTACTTTCTTTCTTTTTGTCACTTTACACCGGTATTTGGTTACCATAAGGTTAAGTCGTTGAGTCAGTGGATACCTTAGAATAAAATTTCACCTTTTATTTCAATTCACAAATATATATGTATATTGTAGTAGGGGTAGGTAGGCGTTGCTGAGTTTTAAAATCAGTAAAAAGTTGGTGATTTTAGACAAACCTTACCAGTTACTCTACGATTATTGCTTACATCAAAGCCTAATATCTTCGGCGTTTACATAATGTTACTTTAACTATGAACATTAAGTACAACTCTTAGATATAAGAAACCAGAAAGTACCATTATTTGATGCCCATAAAATACATATTATGTAGGTACATATGTGTGTAGATGTGTTTGTACACAGGTATACTACATTTCCATTAATTTTTTATGTAATCGTTTCATCTATAGGGAACAGCCACTAAGTTCAGATTATAATGTATTGATTTCAGAATTCTTTAGAATCTTAATTTAAATAATATCGCTTAATACTACTTCCTTTCTAGCATACTACAATCAAACAACTATACTACAATCTACTACTGATTTAAAGCACGGGCAACGCCGGGCAGGCAACAGCTAGTTTCTAATAAATGCATAACTCACAGCTCGAAACAGAAAATATTTTGTGCAACAGCAAAATCGATACTTCTATACGGAGCCTAAGTGTGTGTTTTTTTTCCCTTTGAGGAAGTAGAAAGGTTTCTTCGATACTTCTTGAAACGAATTTTTCGCCTACCTAACAACACTCCTAATTATATGTTGCATTTGGAGACTGGGGTACCTCCTCTTTTCCTGGATACTCTACGTCTGCGCTTTGAGTATATGGTTAAAATATCTGAGATGGAACAAGGCAGGCTGCCTAAGCTAGTGCTCAATCTTATAATTTCAAGAAGAGGTCATCTTTATCAGAGCTGGGAACGTTTAGCATCTGAATGCGGTTTTCATCTTAATCTAACAACGGCGGATCAAGGTTCTGACTTAAGATCTAAATTTAACGCGCTAGTGTCATCAATAGGACGATATAGATACGAAAGATACGCAAACGATTCTCGGAACTCCCAACACAGAATATACTACTCGCGACTGATATATGATCTACAGGATAAAACATATTTTTTAAACAGTAAATCAACCGACAAAATAAGCCTGATATTAAAAGAGAGAGGGGAGCTGATCGCACTTTTATACCGCATCGCCTTGAGCTGCCAATCCTTTGTGATCTGTGTAACAAAAGTACGAGAGAGGACGTTTTCCACTTTTTAGCGATATCTCCTATATTGAAAGAATACCGATTACGATTTTTTGGGGCGACTGTGCTGGATGAGGAGAGATCGCTGAACATTTTAAATGGAAGCTATGGATGGAACGCGTTGTATAACTACACTGCGAAGGCGTTAATGTACAGAAAATGTATCATTGAGGAAAGTTTTTAAAACAAAAATGTCAATCTAGCTAGCTTTCGTTATATGTATGTTAAATTCTTTATGCAAATGTTTAAAGTTCATAATATATAATATACTATAAATAATGTAATGCAAGTAAACTCATATTTTATGTAGGGAGCCTAAATGTCAATCTGGTAGACGGTCAATAATGACCAAACCTAAATAGACTTGAAAATGTATGCTAATGTATCAACCTACCTTTTTTTATGAAATAAAAGTCTTAACTAACTAACTAACTAAATAGCTGGACCTGCTTCTCCTTCAATAATGCCTTCGGTTGGTGCATTTATTACAATAATGAACCACTTATGGGCTATTTTGGGCTCTTCCTCAACGAGCACTTCCCACTATCCGCTTTTAGATTTTGAGCTTGTGAGAAGTTTTGTTCACCCCCAGATCTGGATTATATAGTCTTCTCTTGGATTTACTATAAACAACAATTTACAGGTACAACTTGTAGTTCAGCCCCTCCCAGGTTTTCATGTTAGGTCTGTTCGTCTGCGCGAAGTCATAAGACGAGCATTCGATCAATGACTGCTCTTACCAGCGCCGTGTCAGTTATTTGACCGAATTCGGAGGAGTACTCTGCCTTCCCGAATCTACTTTGGTCAACTGAAGTAGACTCCGTTTCGCCCGCTATACCCCACCTTTGGATCTGTTTAAATTATTTCAGGGGGATTCTTTGTGTTCTCTAAGGATCTTACTCTATTGTATGTACATGTATGTATGCATGTGGCAAGGATTTTATGTTAAAAATCAAATTGAAAACAATTTATCTGTCGCACCCTGAATTACCATTCGACAAAGATATTAATTTAAAGAAGAACCACATCAGATTTATTTAAATTCTCTTTAATTCAATGGCTTAGGGCACAAGGTTCCCAGTGAATATGTATTAAGCCAACTTATAAATGAAGTCATTCTTGTGTTGACACCTGGATTGGTAGCACATTCGTCTCCGAAGCTTATTATCCCCAATAGAAACAGCCTAATGGATCCTTTATAAACGACTGGACCGCCAGAATCAAATTGGCAAGCATCCCTATTCGCATAGTACGTACAGACTTGTGAGGCTTGCAGATTGCTGTACACACTTTGACATGCTGAGTTTGGTATAATATTTAAAGCTGCTTTTTGCAGAGTGTTAGATACCGAACCAGCAAATGAAGTTGTTCCCCAGCCGACAACGTAAACACTCGTGTAGTCAAAGGTATTGGTCCTAGGGAAAGGAAAGAAAAAACAATTATTATTTTTAAAAACTAAACAATAACAAAAAACTAACAGTTGATCAAATGGCAGACATATCGGTCCAACCCCTCGGGACCACTCAATATTGATAGTTGTGATTAAAATTGCGATATCATTGTCATTGTTTGAGGAATCGTAATCTTGGTTTTCAACGTACTGACTGAGACTGTAGGTTGTCGCGTATTGAGACTCCGTACCTATAATTACTTTTTAATACTGATCATGTTAAAAAGAAGGGAAAATATGGGAACTTACTTGAACTCAAGTCATGATCTCCAGCTATTATCAAAATTTGACTTAAAGTACTTGGAAAGAGACGAGTGCAGTGAGCGGCAGTTAGTATAGCACGGTGACTTACTAAAAACCAAATAAAAGATTTATTGAGAAGCTCAACAAATGTATACTTCAAAACTTACTGATAGAGCCACCACAGAATACCGTTTGGGATTGTTGATTATAAATCCCTACCATTGAAGGAAATTCCCCTATTGCCGTCTCTACGCCGCCGACTATTCTTGTATTTGTTGTCCAACCACAATCGCAAGCTTGTGGACGTGTTGTTAAGTTGCAACTGAACGTTCCCCCTATTCCGGACCCAGTTGCTGCGCCAGATTCAAAAGCAATCACAGCCTTCCGAAAGAGAGTAGTACGCGTAACGGTGCCCACTCCACAAAATTGCTCAGCTCCATCTAAATCCGTGTTTCCATCTCGGGCAATATAGAAGTACTCCGTACTGCAAGCATTCGTACTCTGCAAGATAAAAGTATGGGGTTGAAAATCATGAAGATCAACTTGATAGTATTTCTAGATATTGCTACAGCCAGCGTTCAATCGCAATAACCACAGGATTTTCTTAGGCGAATCTTTTTTATTTAGTTGAATTTATTTATATTCGCGCAATAGAGCTAAAATGTTAAAATATTTTTTTTTTTAACCCATTTTAGCCTAACGTTACATAAATGTAACACTGGGTCACCTTATTTGTTTAAAACAATTACTATTTGTTTTTCATCGACATCTGAGTTTAAAGTTTATGCAATGTAAAGTGTAAAGGATTCTAAAGAGAATAACACGAAAATACTGCATTTTGGTTGTGATTTTTTTGACAATAGAAGATTTTTTACATATTTGAATTTGAGTTGATAGCAAAATGGGGATGAGCGGAAGGTAGGCATTTGTTTGTTAATTATTTTAGTGAACTTACTGTATATTGTAAGAAAAAATATGAATGTTGTGTTATTGTATCATAATGTATAGAAGCAAATACCTAAAACAAAAATATTTTTTGGAAATCCGTTTGCCTGATCGCTCAGGTATTTGGATGCTGTTACATATATGTAACGTTAGTCCGCATATAACATTACATAATTTGTGACGGAAAATACATTTATGTAACATTAGTCCGTATGCAGCAGGCTTTGTATCTGATTACTTTTTGTATTATTCGTCTTGGTAGGATAAAACAAAGAGGTTACAACGGAACCGGAACCATCCGGGAAAATTGCATTTCGGCTTCTTGTCAGTTAAGAAATAAAAAGGAATTGAAGAATGCAAATCGTGGTACAATTGAATTGTAATTCTGCTGAAATGGGTTGACAGTTCCATTGTGAGTGTTGCGTCTATACTTTTTGGAAAAAATCCAGTTACAAAAGTGTCCACATATTTCCGGAAAGAGCATAAGCTATGGATCTTCCACGACCCTATGCAATTGCATGGTATAATGCAAACATGGGTGGCACGAACCGTATGGACCAAAATGTAAACAACTACCGAATAGGTGTTAGAGGGAAGAAATTGTAGCCGTCCATTTCAACTTGGCTTTGACTGATAGATGTTTCAAATCATAACGCTTGGTTACTCCACAAAAAAGCTGGCTCCAATTTACACGGACTTCAGTTCAAGCATTCGATAGAACGGTTTTATTGGCGGACTCTTGGTGACCCGAAACCTCCTGATGGTTTTCGTAGACATAAAATGGAAACCGAAAATGCTAATGCTCGCTACGATCGAGTCGACCATTTGATTATTAAGATCCCCAATAAAAAAAGATGACGATATGCAGGTTCGCTATGCAGATCACACTGTACTACAATGTGTTCTAAGTGCGATGTAGGCTTATGTGTAGCTTGCTTCCAGAAAAATCATTACATATCTTTAAATTTATGAAATAAATAAAAATAATACTGAAATAAAATGCACCGTGGTGTAGTGGTAAGTGCGCTGGACTACTACGCAATGCTGCCCGGGCCCAACACCCAAAAGATTTTTTTCACGGTACCACCTCTTTCGAATATCTGACAAGCATTCAAAGAGTATCATTTGTCATGATGAGCTTCTCAGCTCGCCGTTCGGAGTCGGCAAAAAACTGTAGGTCCCTTTCATTCGTGCAAAAATATAATACGCACACACAAATGGTTACGAGAAGCAGGTCCAGGGTTCACCCTAAAGTAAATTAATACTGAAATAAAATACATGATTTGCTTGCATGTAAAGGGTGATTTTTTAGCTGGTTTGGTTTTGGCAACACTGGTTTTGACAGCTGACGTGTGTTTAGTACCTTGTGTCACTGTCAAACAGCTTCAGTTTGGTTTGCAATTTAACCATGGATCGTCTTACAAATGAACAACGCTTGCAAATTATTGAATTTTACTATCAAAATTCGTGCTCGGTTCGAAATGTTCATCGCGCGCTGCTTCCATTTTATGATCGGCATTCTCGACCTTCTGAGCAGTCTATTCGGAAGATTGTGACCAAATTTCGCACCAAATTTACTTTGTTGGACATTAAACCACCAACACGTTTACGTACTGTGCGTAGTGAAGAAAATATTGCGGCCGTATCAGCTAGTGTGACAGAAGACCGCGAAATGTCGATTCGGCGCCGTTCCCAGCAGTTAGGCCTTTGTTACAGCACTTTTTTTTGCCCGAAATGGAAGTTCTTGACTTGCATGATATGTGGTTTCAACAAGACGGTGCCACATGCCACACAGCACGCGAAACAATGGCGCAATTGCGAGGCGAGTTTGGTGAACAGTTAATTTCACGTTTCGGGCCGGTCAATTGGCCGCCTAGATCGTGCGATTTGACACCATTAGATTATTTTTTGTGGGGGTATGTCAAGGCTAATGTCTATAGGGACAAGCCCGCTTCGATTGACGCACTGGAAGCCAACATCCATGCATTCATTCGTGAGATACCGGCCGATATGTGTGAAAGAGTATGCCAAAATTGGACTCAGCGGATGGGCTACCTGAGACGCAGCCGTGGTCAACATTTGCATGAAATTATCTTTAAACATTAAATTGCAAGGTTCAAACTATCGATTCAAATAAATATTTCATTCATTTTTTCGAATTTTTTGTGTTTTTTTTTTAAAAAAAGTTCTCAACCTCTTAAAAAATCACCCTTTATATAGTCTTATTATTTATACGATGTTTGTGGTATCAGGACTAACGTTACATATATGTAACGGCCTAGTGTGACCAAACCTTATTAAAAAAAAATTAAAAAAAATCTGATCTAGGTTTCTGCACACAATACAAGCCGCGCCTTAAAATTTCAGGCTTGTATCGAACATTTTGGACTCTCGTCATTAATGGGTTAAAGCGGTCTTATTGGCCATCTTCTGTTTTCATTGTATATTAGCACATTACAGATCTATTTGATTGTCAATTTCTAGTCATATGTATAATAGGTCTGTTTGGTAACATTATTAATATACGTGAATTTACATCCAACTGTCAAAAATCAAGAGAAGAGAGAGCCAAATGACAAAACATTTCCCCGCTTGCGAAATCGTACTACATCTAATTCATGTAGTGACCGAGGGATATCTATCAAACAGCAATCTGACAATTTGTGAAGTGTCAATCACTATTGCACGTTTTCACAGTGCGAGCTTAAGTGTCTATTCTATAATAAGATAATCTCAGGATTAACACGAATTGCGTTTTCACAGTACAGGCTTAACGCAATCCTGCACTTAAGTAGTGTCATACTGAAGCCACCGACTTCCACGGTTTAAGTATCGATCCAGAGAGTAAATTGTTGCCGTAAGTGTACCAAAATAATATTAACCTCCAAAAACAGTACAGAAAACCTACCTAAACAACGAAATGTTTTATCTGGTAATGCGGCTGGCATTGCGACTCTCATTTTATGCAAGTGGAGGGGGATGATTCTGCTGATATCGCTGCTCGCTGCGCTCAGTTGTGTATCTGTTTCATCAGGATGCACATCGAAGGAAGGGGGGGGTGCGCAATTTTGTTTTGTTTTCGTCAGCATACTGCTGTTTCGTCGTTTTTTAAATTAAAAATGAATTAACCCATTTCCGGCGGCTACCAGTTTCCCTTGAGCTAGAAACGTGAAATTGCAGATTCTGGCTATTTTTGGTCTAATTAGTAGAAATCAAAAAATTTTTTTTGGAAAATCTTAAAATTTTCCAGAAAATTCACGTTCACGCCCACTGTAAGAGGTAGTGAAATTCTTCAATTTCGATTTTCAACGTAATATTTGAAGTTACTAAAATATATTTCAATATTTTTCTGAACAATTTTAGTTCGCATTTGTTGAATTCCTTGCAAAAACTCATAGCAATAATTATTTTTTAGATTATGAAAAAAATTAAAAACGATTTTTGAGAAAAACGCAAAAACAGGTCAATTAGATAATTTAATGAACTCTCAAAATCAATAATTGTTTCATTAAAACTCTTCATCAAATAAGATTTACATGTCAAAATATAGCACGTTGCGTTTTCGCAACGCTAGCCGGAAATGGGTTAATTGAATTATTTTTCTATTTCCACACATGCAGCCGCTTCTTTGTCTTCTTTTCTTTTAATTTTCATTGCATTTCAAAGCACTTGGCCAGGAAGTGAAAACCAAATTTCTTTTGTCATTTTGTGTTCATTCACAATTACTTTTTTCCATAAATGGTTCACAATGGCACTCAATCCATGACTTAAATATACCACACTTAAGTGTTGACTGTGAAAACGAAAACTTCTTAAGTGTTGGATATGTTCAATCCTACACTTAAATAATCCGACACTTAAGCTCGCACTGTGAAAACGGGCATATGTGTTAGAAAAATAAAAGAAAACTAATTTTCGTGAAATTATTCGATAGTTAAAAAAAAAGAAGAGAGGATTTTCCCCCACCTTTACTATTTGAAAGATGTCCCATTTGTGTTAATAAAAGTTGACAAACACACCTAATAGCTATCAGAATGTCAGACTATGTGAACGCAATCCTAACATCGCGTCTCCACGAGACATTTCTGAAGGCAGGATTTCAAAATAGCAAGCCATCAATGGCATGCGAAAAATCCTGCTATTGATGGCATGTTATCGGCATATGGCGGTCTCCATCAGCCATTTTGATAGCTTGCAATCTCCTATATTTTCTCTTTTTGTCTCTTCCAATGAAATCCTGCCATCAGAAATGTCTCGTGGAGAGGCGGTGTAACAACGTTAGCAGCTGTATTAAAATGTTTGTTGTATTGAAAAAACTACCAACTGCAATTCAATTTGATTAACATTTCATAGAAATTCGGAGAAATGCATCGGGAGATTTCATAATAAATCCTTAATTATTTGGCTACGTTAAAAATGTAAGCAACATTTAAGAAGCAATCCTCTTCCAGATTTAATAATTAAAACATTGTTGGAGCGAACTAAAGACGAGAAAAAAATATCCAAGTTCCATTTGAGAAGTTAAAATGTCAAAGCACTTACGAACAGATCTAAGATTTAACAACTTGTTGGACACATAGATTTGTTGTTTTCATAGTAAGATAACAATTAACAATGTTATTCCACAGTACTGAGATATAATAAATAATAACAGTTTTATCTTACTTTTGAAAAATTAATTTTATATCTCAACGCGCTAATATTTAAGTGCTAAAATATCCGTACGAAAAAATAGAATCAAAAATAGCAATAGCGGCGTTAGGGTAGACCACACTGTTGGGCGACCACACTGGGCGCCAGACATGAAGGAGCGCCGATCCAGTTGCATATTGTGACTTGTTGCATTCTCGGCAGCTTCCAGGCTACCTGTTAGAGTCCTAAATTCCCTAAATCTTTTGATAAAATCGCTTAGGCGGCAACACTGGAACGCAATAGGTAGAAAATAGAACGACAATAGACAAAACTTATTATTTATCCCTTTTTCGCATTGTAGAAAAAGCTAGCATTTTGAAGTGAATACTTCTTTAGCGACGTTTTTCTTTTTGAAAACGAGTGACGATAACTGCATCACGATAGATTTCGATAACTGTATTTCGATAACGTGGAAATGATTCCATACAGGGGAAATATGTATACAGAAAACATCAGCTGTCTGTATGCCTGTCTGTCCGTCTATCCGTCCGTCTGTCTGTCCGTCCGTCTGTCTGGCCGTCTGTCTGTCTGTCTGTCTGTCCATCCGTCCGTCTGTCTGTCTGTCTACCTTTTAACATCCAAACCGCTGAACCAATTATAATGTAATTTGGCAGATAGATAGTCTGGGACCTAAGGAAAGACTTAGGTGGAAAAACCGCTCGCTAAGGGGCGCTGGAGTCAACTTCTTAACAAAACCTTTTCACGCCTAAACCGCTGTACCAATTGTAATATAATTTGGCAAAGTGATAGTCTCGGACCTGAGGAAGGACTTAGGTGGAAAAACCGCTCGCTAGGGGGCGCTGGAGTCAAGTTATTAACAAAACCTTTTCACGCCTAAACCGCTGAACCAATTATAATGTAATTTGGCACAGAGATAGTCTGGGACCTAAGGAAGGACTAAGGTGAAAAAACCGCCCGCTAGGTGGCGCTGGAGTCAAGTTATTAACAAAACCTTTTCACGCCTAAGCCGCTTAACCAATTATAATGTAATTTGGCAGAGAGATAGTCTGGGACCTAAGGAAGGACTAAGGTGAAAAAACCACCCGCTAGGTGGCGCTGAAGTCAAGTAATTAGCATCTTCTTTATTAACTGACCAAAATGATTCATATTGAGAGTTTATGTTAGTATAGTACCAATAGAGAAAACTACAAAACTGGACCCGGTGGGTGGCGGAGGAGTCGAGTTATTAACAAATTCTATATTTAATGCAATTTTGAATAGCTGTTCCTTTCATAATTTGTATTACAAAAATATAGTCAAGTTTACATTCATATTTACTCAATTTTATTACACATTTTCCATCGATTGTACTAGACAAATTTCTTCTCTTACACATTACACATACACAACTGCTTTGGATTGCAAAAGTATTCACTTCCCCCGTGAGCTTATGCGGATAAGGCTCATACATTTTTTATTTGACTTATTAAGAAGCGAAATTCAGCTTATTACACCGCTGCACTTCAAAATAACTAGAATCCGTCAATAAGGACTATACATATATGCTCGTTTTTTAATGGTCTTTGTTATTAAATTAAACTTATACCTGCAAAACTGTAAGCCCCAGGTAAAAACATTTTAAGGTAAACTTGTAGGTGACGTTATGGCGCATCAAAATAATAATACTAAAAAAAAAGTTATAAGCACACTTTCCTGGGATAAATGCGATTGTCACAAAAATGGATTAACAAAAATCAAAAAAAAAAACTGTGTTTGAAGACCAATATCTCGAAAACGAAAGTACGGATGGTAATAGTTTTTAACTGTTATAAACACTAATCCATTGTCTATGAAACGAGCCCACTTTAGTTGCTCTATATTTAATGCTCTTGAAATTATAATTCAATAACTGTCGGTATAAACTTCTCTGAAGGATCTTTTTTAAACACCCTGTACCTCAATGGGTGTTGAAGATAGTCCCCCCACTCTGATACAATTTTTTTCAAAACATGAACCAGAGAATCAGTCCCAAAAATATCTATAACTTAACCCGGACCACCCTGTATATACTATAAAAATCACAGTGAAACACGTTATCAAATTAGTCCCATTCATGACGCTTTAAATACTTTGGCTATTCGAACTGAGAAAAGTGATGTTCAAGAATCGCCATTTTAACAGCGAAGCAGTTGATTGAAAAACTTGAAATTGTACTTGTATTTAAAGTCACAACAAGAAGTCGATGTGCTTAACGCCAAGTTACTAAATCTGCCCGCGATGAGCCAGATTCTCCAGAAAATAGAATTGAAGTAAAATTTTTCAACTGTCTATTGGATACTAGCTTAATTTCACTCAAAGATTTGAACAGTTCAAAGCGTACTACGAATCTTGGTCTTTATTGTATAACATAAAAGAGATTCCAGAAGAATCAGACCTTCTCAAACTCCGTGGTGATCTTCAATTAAATTTAATTGCAGGCTCGAAATAATTTATAAATGGTAGTATGTTGTGTGATGTACTCATAAGCTGATCTGCGAACGAAAATATGTATCTCAATCTAAATTGACAAAATTGGCAACTTTTTCAATTGAAAATGAAATTGAAGAAAACATAGACTTCGGTGTCATAAGAGAGTTTTCCTATATAGAGGTCAGAAACATAAATGGTTATTATTTCATTCTTTCTGTTGTTTTATTCCTTCCTTTTTTCACATGAGTTTGGATAGCAGATAGGGGCGCCGTAGAAATCTTGCCCAGGGCGATGGTAGTGCTAAAACTGTCACTGCCATATATGTATGTATGTATGGTATGCACATATATGTATTATTTCCAATATTTTATCCATAAATATATAAATAAAAAATAAATACTTCAACAATAATCCTTACTATAGTAAAAATTTAACTTTTTTTGGACTGCAAAGACTTTGTCCGGATTTGTCTTAGAAACTACTGCACGAAATTGACTCGGGTTTTCTCAGTTGCATTGCAAAATTTCACAATTATAACATAGGATATATTTGTTGTAATTTTCTGTCCGGATGCGGAAATCTAAGCTGATATCTAAGCAGGGAGTATTTTTACGAATACCTTCTAGCTCCTAGCTTGAGAATGCTTTGGTGGGTTCAAATTGAATTTATTTTATTATAAAGTTCAATTTTGTACAAACATTAGAGATAAATCATATTCAAGCGGTATTCTGAAGTTGAGCAATAAGCAATAAATTAAAACAAGTAGATATTCAATTAAAAATATTATACAATTAAAAAAAAGTATAGATCGTTGGATTTAAACAACGACCAGTGAAAATAATTTCGTGTATTTTTTTTTTATTTAACTGGTGTCTGAGTGTGAATGGTGTGTCGCAATGATGTAAACACACACGACGTTGCACGCAGTAGTAAGATATAAATTCATAAATAATAGATAAATGATAAATAAATACGAAATGAATAGATACAAAAATGTGTATTAAATAAATAATAAATACCATTTAAATAAATTAAAAATAAAAAATAAATATTAGATGAATTTTAAGTTCATAAATGTTCAATACATAAACAAAAAATAGGTTAATAATAAATTAATAAATTATTAAAAAAATAATTAAATAAATACATACATACCTATATACATACATATGTTTAATTGTTTATATATGTATGTACCGTAATGGATACAAAAAAGTTACCACCATAATTTAGAAAATTCCCAAAATCATTAAGTAGCAACACTAATTATATTTTTTTATTACCCATATCGGAAAAATTTTCACAGAAAAGTAGGTAGCGGTTAAAAAACTATCCCATTTTCATGTTTTTTCTCCTCAATCAGAAATAAGTTCAGTTCGCTTTTAGTGCAGTGAAATCAAAATGGGTAAACAACTGACCAGTAAGCAAAAAGGTGTAATTAGGTATTTGAATAAAGAAGGGCGAGCTATTTCTAAGAGCTTCATGGATGCAGCCATCTGACAGTTTTAAAATTGCTAAAAAAAATTAGAGTGTATGGAACTTCTGCCAGGAAAACTGGCACCGGTAAAGCTAAGAAGACGACCGTAAGAGAAGACCTAATTTAGAAAAGAATTTCATGAGCTAATCGAAAGAAATCAGCAAAGCAAGTTAATTCGGAGTTTTTTGAAGAAACATATAAAACGATTAGCAACCGTACGGCCAGCAGAAGGCTAGATTCATTCGTATTGGTAGCTAGGAGACCACGAAAAAAACCATCTTTGACCTCAAAAATGAAAGCTGCAAGGTTGCAATTTGCCAAAACTCATCAAAACTGGACCGAACATGACTGGAAAGCTGTTATCTTCACTGAAGAGAGCAAATGTATCCTGAATTCATCTGACGGTATCCAGTACGTACGGCGGATGCGTGGAGAACATTAAAAAAAAAGAGTGCGTTTGGACGAAAAATAAATTTCCTCTAAGTTTTATGATATGGGGCTGCATTTCGTAATTCGGTCAAGGCGAATTAGTATTTTGCACCGGTTCAATGAACGGAGACAGCTATATCAATGTCATAAGGGACCATTTCGTGCCTTCCATAGATGCCCTGTTTCCAGTCATTATTGATCCTATCTTTCAGAATGATTCTGCACCATGCCATCGAGCAAAAAATTTATTATAAAACTCGATTGATCATTAGAAATGAAATGGTGTAACTAATCAATGATTTTGCATCTTATGTGTCTCTAGGTGAAGGAATTTATGGCAGGCATCGGTCTAAAAACATTAGATTGGGCTGGAACAGCCCCGATTTGAACCCGATTGAGAACTGCTGGGCTCTTTTGAAGGCTAAAATAGTGTCCAGGAACCCAAAGAGAAAAGAAGAATTTAAAACCGCAATTCAAGAAGCCTGGAAAAATTAAATAACAAGAGAATATTGTCAAAATCTAGTGACTTCTATGCCACGGAGAATTCAAGCTGTAATCAAGGCCCGCGGTGGTCACACAAAGTACTAATCAACTTGTTATCCCCCAATTATGTACTTCTGATTAAAAAATTTTAATAAAAGTAAATAGCTTAGTCGGATTTCAATCAAATCTGTTTACAATGTTTCTATGTTGAGTTAATTTTTTGTATTACAGTAACACATTATTGTATTACACTAAAAATACGATAGTAAAAACTTCCAAAACAAGAAATTTCTTTGACAAGATTAATCATCAACAAGTGCTGAAAGCATTTACTGATAGTTTTACTTTCTAAAAAATTTAAATCATAGCTGTAGCGATAGGTTCTCAAAAATTCGGAGGTGGTAACTTTTATTTGTCTACTACGGTATATAATATGTACATGTAAGTAGATCGATTTCAGATTAACAAGTTCAATAAGTAAATTATTTACATTATTTCGACATTTTTTAAAAACAATTTGGTTAAGAAATGTAATTTTCGTTGTATCTTGAACAATATACTTGAAGACATAAGATCATTTTAAAGATTTTATTTTGAACTACTTGGAACTTTTCTATATTCCCAAACGACATTTTCGACAGACAGAAGATCCATATAAAATGATTAGAATAAGTTCGGGTATTGTGGTATCGGGTATTGTGATATATAGGTGGTTTTCTCGAAAACTATGCTCAGTTTGGTAACTCTTAGTGAGAAAAGCATGCGTATTTAATCTAGTTAAAACCGGCCATGTTTTCGCTTAATTGTTCAAAAGTTGTTTTCGTATCCATTCGAGTTTCTTTTTTCAGTTAAACAAAAAATTATTGTGTGCAGTGAGAAATATTATTTGAAACCAGATAATCAGTTACGTCGAACCCGAATAATATCACATTGCTTAGAAGCACAAATCGCTTTGTATCACAAAATGTTTAAGCCAGATATCTTTTTTCTATAAATTGTATTGGAACTAAACTGCTTTATAGAATCTCGTTTAATATCACATCCCGCATAGAGTCTTAGTAAATTTTTCCGCTTAATATCACACATTATTATTATTATTAATTGCTTGATAAGTAGTATAATTTAGTTGCAATATCTAACAAATTTATATCGAAGGGTGGTATTTTTGGTCAGTAAGAATCTGACACTATTATTCGCGCTTGCTATTCTCATAGTGTCTATGGAAGATTTTCACCTACCCTCGGCAACAAAAAAAAAATTATTACAGAAAATGCAGTTGCCACATATATTGGCTTGGAAGTATAATTTATATGCTTGTGTAGTCAAAGCTAACACATATGTATGTAATAGAGATTAGGGATAGGCGATGTTCATATCAAAATCAGCTGTGATTGTAAATTTAATTTTTTTTTTACTCGAAGTGAAAAGTGAATCGACGAAATAAGTTTACCAAATATGGAAGAAATCCAAATCAGTGTCCATCTTAAAATTATTAGAAATATGTATTTTGATAGAAACTCAATCGGTAAGAGGGCCTCCACTTATTGTTAGCTATTATAAATTATTTGGAAAACATATGTACAATAATCGAGTGAAGTTTTAATTTTTGACAACTGACATATGGGCTTTCTGTGGTAACTGTGATCTGACATTTTTCACGGATCTAGTTTTTACTCACTGAAGAAATCTTATACCAACTTGAACTTCACCTTACATTCTCTGTGTATTTTTTCTTAGGACTGTCACTTATTAGATTCTTGTTTTCAAATTCAAATTGATTTGTTGCCCTCTAAATAAAAATAAAAATAAATAAAAATGTATCCTTATTCTAATCAGAAATCAGCAGGATGAACGTAGGAAAATGATCAAGAAAACTATGGTGATGTGTGCCGTCTTTAAAAATGTAGTTATATTTTTTTTCCCTGATAATAGCACAGCCCGCTTATAGTCACAAAGTTCGGCTGCCCGGTTGATGTGACTATATCCGGGTTCGACTGTATTTGGAAAAAGCAATACTTCATTTACGTAGAATAACTGCAAGTTACCAATTTAATTATATTCAAGCCGTGTACCCCATTAGAACCCAAAGTATATCACATTACCCGCAACTTTTTCGAAATGAGGTTTTCGTGGTCGGATCACATTTTTGTCAAAATACTATACAGTGACGATTAGAATCCTGCCAAAGGATACTGAATGGTAGTTTGTACTTCTATATTGAACCTTACGAAATTTGGATGCATTAAATCTAACACTTTGTCCGTTAAGTCCAAAATAGAAATGGGTATACCACAATACCCGAAGTTACTCCACTTGAAAACGAGTGGATACACCATTTTAATTTTACCCACAGATTTGTTTTAAAATGCATTACACTTGATTGAAAATTACCTACCTTATCTAAGGCAATTGAACACTCGATCAATATTTCACAATCCAACGGTGCAGTGAGTGTATACCGACACGACGATCCTGATGTATATTTATTTGGATAATATGGCGATTGCAAATACGACACTGTGTTTGCGCTAAGTTGATAACTGCGGTCACATCCTTCAAACAGACCCTCTGCCAGGCCTATTATCTGAACCAAAAACAGGACACCTTGAAATATTCGAATTCGGGTTTATTAAATTACCAAAGACGAGCCAATACCACGCCAATAACGAACCTAGACACGTGAACACCACCATCGCTAAAACACTTATAATTTTGGCATACTTCGTCTTTGCTTTTAACACTTGTTGGATACTTTTGTTTTTCGGTAAATATTTTTAATCATCCCACGAAAACAGAGATATTTTTGCAAATCATTTATTCTTACAGTTAGCTTAAGACTTTTAGAGAATTAAAAATTTAATAAAACTGTGTTGATTAAATATACACATTTGATAAGTGTGCTTATCTGTAGTTTACCATTTTTGTATCTTAGTCATAACTTCATGTGCGAGCTACATTATACGGTCATATTTATATAAATTATTTTAGATGTGCTTTAGGGGGTTTGGGAGGCAGCTGATTCTTGCTTCGCATTTGGTAATTGGTCTCATTTCTTCGCCGTTTAAGCTCGTTCTAATTAGCTATCAGGCAAATCTTTTGGTGACTAAAATTTACTTTATTTATTTAAGAAACTTAGGCCAGATACAAAGATACGATATGTTGATACCTGTCAAACAAAAACTGTACGAGAAAATAGAACACTAGTACGAAGCTTTTTGAGAGGAATTTCAATCAGTCAAGTTCATGGTGTTAATCAGTATTATCACTTCTACCATAATATGGTAGATCTACTTCAATTTCTTACCACATCGAGTCGCTTCTTGCGAGCCACAGAGCGTTGGTCTCTTTTCCGGTTATATGGGCGATTATGCCAGGATCAGATCACGGGCATAATAAAACAAACTGGATTACATTGCACACCTTTTTTAGCTTAGACGCAGATCTTAAGCGCGAAGTTGCCGTTTTATTACACAGCTTTTAGCTCAGACACAAACATTTAGCGCGAAATTACCGTTTTATTACACAACTCTCAGCCCAGACACAAACAAGCAAAGTTCACAAGCGCAAGTGCATCCTACTGAGAAATAGCTAAACTAATTTTGAGATCACGAAAATAGATCTAAATGAAAAGCAAGATCTCGTATTGTTATTGTAATGCATACAAACCAATGATCCAATCCGGATCATGGGCGATAATAAAACGCGGCTAGTGTTTCAATTGGTGGCAGTATGGAAGTATCAGCATCACTAGCCGTGTTTTATTATTACTTATGATCTATATGGATCACGCAATGAAAAAAAACAAACTGGATTACATTGCACACCTTTTTATCTCAGACACGGACCTTTTTAGCATTAAGCGCGAAATTGCCATTTCATTACACAGCTTTTAGCTCAGACACATACCTTTAGCGCGAAAGCAAAGTTCACAATCGCAACTACATCCTACTGAGATATAGCCGAACTAATTTTCAGATCACTAATATTGATCTTGATAAAAAGCAAGATCACGTAGTGTTGTTGTAATCCATACAAGCTAATGATCTATATGGATCATCGGCGATAATAAAACACGACTACTGTTGCCCATAGCCGATCCAATTATTATTTCCGGGTACCCAGCATAGTCTAAGGTCTAACCTTCTGGTGGCTTATGACATTTAGTCCATTACGACATTTTTGGACTGGCCCTGATTTTATTGTATTTGATCCTGGCTGATTATCCACCAGAATGACTATCTTCGATGGACGGAGGTCGCTATCTTTCATGGATATTGCAGTCATTTTCCATCGCCATAAGTTCCGACTGGAGGACATTGTATGTATTCGGTAGTCTGAATGATTCCCTTCCCATTTGTGTATCTGAGACCTGAGTACAACCCTGGTCCAGTACCTACATCCATTCTTTAGCCGGCGGTGAAGAGTGTTTTTTCCCTGATTACTTTGTTTGACAGTCAGTCTTTCCTACTGAGAAATAGAATCGATAGCACGGTTGCCGAAGTGGGTACTGAGGTAGTGTTCGTACCTTCTTAAACACAGTACTCCCGGCCTCCCGTCGGTCGTCCTGATTGTACTCCCCTATAAAATATTTGAAATTTTCAATGAATAGTACATAATACTTTTTTAAAATACTAACACGATAACTCTTAATGTGTTTAGTGTATAGGCACCTTATTTGAATTTGATTTCATACATCTGTACTTCTACCTACCTACATATACCTAGTTCCATCAGTCATATTTACAACTGTTCTCGTACTGCGAAAAACTGCGAAAATCTACGAAAATCAGTCAAATCCTTTTCCCGCACGAAGATTTTTCGTAGTTTTTCACAGAAGAGAAAGCTAACAAGAGACTAAGAACTTTCCCCATCCTTCGAATTTTAGCTCTATGAATTTAGGTGCAGAATGTACGGGAACAGAGCTATTCTTTTAACAGACTTAAAGCCTCCGCACACTACAAACTTTCTGTCGGTCGATAGTTTTGGTCGGGCTCCTTATCGGTACCGGCCGATAAATAAGTTTGATAAGTTACACGATTGCCTTCAAACTAAAGTATCGGCCGACTACTTAATCAGTACGGCGCTCTTCCACGCGCGCACACTACCACTGATTATAAAGTCAGTTTCAATAGCTCAGTTTGGATTTCTGGATATTTCTTCGTATTTAACTATGGAACTATGGACATTTTTTGGGGTAAAGCAATGATTACATCTCTGGAAATTTTTTTATTGACTGCCATTAAGCGACTGTTCTCTGCTAAATCTGTTTAAGCACTAGTAATGGCAAATCGGTAGAGAACAGTCGGACAATTACTGTCTCGTGTGCGCACTCACTACCAACCCGACTAGTCGGCCCAGTGTATGCACTAACCAGCCCAACCCGACAAAACTATCGGCCGATAGAAAGTTTGTAGTGTGCGGGGCTCTAATGCTTGATGTTAATAGTTTATCTGTATTGTTTTTTTTTTGAACTCCTATTAGACTCACTGTCTAAAATACTCTCTTAGGAATTTTCAAAACTGGTGGTGTACTGCCGTGCCGACTGCCACAAGTATATGTCTTCTCTCTTTAAACTCTCTGTGTTTCTCCACCCAAATACGAATTTTTCGTATTTCATTTCATCCTTGAAATCCGTAGTGACAATGACAATACTGGTGTCAACTGTCAATCACTAAAGAGAAAGCTTAGCGCTCTCAGTTACAAGAGCCAATCCGACCAGTTACTGAAGAACAGGGTGGTTCAGCAAGATTTTTTTTATTATTTAAGAAAGTTCCAATGTCGTTGATATGGAAATAAAACTTTGTAACAACAGTATTATTTTTATGCCGGTTTATTTATAAAAAACATTATTATTTTAATCATTTTCATTTTGTCATGTAAAATTTTACTTTTAATTTTATTTTTTCCGTACTGTTTCTACTTTTAAAATATTCTTATTAACTTTTGTCCGTACTGTGTCTACTACAAAAACCGTTGTTACTATGGAAACAGTAAGTTTCTACAAATACCTTTGTTACCATGGAAACATTAAATTTCTACATGTATGTAAATTTCATTTTTAATTTTGTTCATATTTTATTTTTAAAAAAAGCTCTCTGTAAAAGCTTTCAGCTTGTATTAAAGAAGGCCCAGAAGCCAATGTAAGATACTCAATTTTGGTACTTGGGAGTAGACGTTTCGTCGCACCAAAAGTCCACAGTTGAGCTTTATACATTTTGTTAGAATTAAATTAATTTCTTTTTCCTTACTTTTAATAAAACAACAAATTTGTTCATTCAAAAATATTGTCTTACCGGGTTTTATTTAAATCGTTTTTTTCACTCACACACTTGAAATCCGGCCTATTCAACGAGTACTGCGTTTCGAATACACGTGGTGGAAGAGAGAGCAAATCCAACCGACAACCCCACGACCGACAACAACACCGACGGTTACAACTTATGTATTTATAAGTAAAAAAAAAACAAATATTCATTCACAATGTAGGCATAGATTTATTATCATGTTCAGCTTTTTTTTTTTTTTTAATTAAATGGCTTGGGACACAAATTTCCCACAGGATATCGTCGTACCCAATCTATAAACGAGGTCATTCTTGTGTTTACACCTGGATTGGTGCCACAGGCAAATCCATAGCTAATTATTCCTAACAGGAATTGCCTTACATTCGCTTTAAATACGACCGGCCCGCCAGAATCAAATTGGCAAGCATCTCTATTCGCAAAGTACGTGCAGACTTGTGACGCTTGCAGAGAAGGATACACCCTCTCACATGCGGAGTTTGGTAAAATATTCACATCTGCCTTCTGTAGCGTATTAGACACAGAACCAGCAAAAGAAGTTGTTCCCCATCCGACAACGTTGACGCTCGTGTAGTCAAAGGTATTGTCCCTGAGAAGACGACAAATTAATTATAGGAAATCTGTGATCATTAAAAGAAAAACTTACAATTGATCCAAAGGCAGGCATATGGGGCCAACTCCACGGGACCACTCTATGGTGGTAGCTGTGATTACAATTGCAATGTCGTTGACATTGTCTGTCGGAACAAAGTCGGTATTTTCTATGTATCTACTAACGCGATAGGTTGTTGCATACTGGGACTCGGTACCTTAAAATTGATTTCTGGATTTATTCTGATCCTGTTAAAAAGGGTTATATTGGAACTCACTTGAGGTTAAGTCGTGATCTCCAGCTACGATAAGAATTTCATTCGCATTTGGATACAGGCGAGTGCAGTGCGCTGCAGTTAAAACTGCATGATGACTTACTAAAAAAAAAAAACAATAGATAAAGATGCCCAAGGGACGTATAATACGGAACTTACTGATAGAGCCACCACAGAATACCGATTGGGATTGCTCATGGTAAAGCCCAACCATTGAAGTAAATTCTCCTATGGCTGTTTCTTCGCCACCGACTATTCTGGTATTCGTTGACCATCCGCAGTCGCAAGCTTGCGGACGAGTTGTTAATTTGCAATCGAAGGTACCCCCTACTGGTATGTGGGATGATGCGCTAGACTCATAAGCAATCACCGCCTTACGAAAGAGAGTGGTCCGCGTAATGTTTCCCACTCCACAAAATTGTTCAGCATCAGTTAGATTCGGGTCTCCATCCCGAGCGATGTAGAAGTGCTCAGTTGTGCAACCATTGGGATTCTATGAGAAAAGATACATTTTTGAATTTATAAGAAATTTGATTTTTGTAAGTCTCACGGAACCGCTTATATTTAGAATGACAAAAGTAGATTAACTTCAATTTTATTCGTTATACGACCAGATTGGTTCTGGCACGGATCTGTTTTGCACATAAATATTTTTCTCAACAAACGCAATCAAAGTCGATCTCTAAAAGAATATCTACTGACTGGATGTAATTTTTTCTTAGAGTTCATCTTTTTCATTCCACTATTAACTGTGACTTAGGGTTCCACAAGGTTCAGTTACTCGACCCTCATTATTAATTTTTCTGCCTGTTTGCGCTTCGCTTAATCCTATTGATACGTTTCTTTCTGTGTTAAGATTGTAAGAGCAGAAATATCTGTGAGTACAATTTGAATTTAGTCGAGATGAACTATCAGATGTGGCTAAAGCTGTTTTGGAAATTATATCTAAATCAATGGAGCTCGATGAGATATGTCCTTACTTTGTTAAAATAATGTAACAATATATTCTTTCAGTGTTTTTTTTCATACTATTAATACAATTTTACTCTCTTCTTGTTTTCCTAGTACTTAAAAAACTGCTGCAATTCAGTGGAAACTCTCCTAACGGACACTCCTATTAGGCGGACATCCCTCTTGTGCGGACATTTTCTGCTTAACTATTTTTTTCTATATTTTTCGAAACAATTTTACCTCTCTTGGACGGACCCTCTTTAACCGGACGCGAACAGTATATTATTATGAGTTGTAAGAAACGCCTCTCTTAGCCGGACGAGAACCACTTAGCAATGGACGCGCAAAATTATGTCATAAATTGTGCGACGGAATGGAAATGGTTTAATGGAAGATGACTTACCCCTAGCAACGCTGTCTTCGATTTTTCAGCTGCCCAAAACTTTCGGGTAGTCTTATTTCGATTATGAAGAATTTCTCGCAATATACAATGATATGGCGAAAGAAAATCCAGAGCATGAGGTTGATATTGATTGTAGGAGTAGCGAAACAGTAGACATAATTGACAACAATGATACGGGTACTGAACTTATGTATATCTGCGGGTTCTTGTGAGGTGGAGTTCTGGCAGTTCTTAAAAGACGATTACATTGCATTCGAACATTTAAAAAATATAGAAAGCTATAGGAGAGCCTGGGGACACTTGATCCCCCCTTTTTCATTTGTCAAATATCTCCAAAAGTAAAACATTAATTGCCTTTTTATTTTAACGATATTATAAACAATTTAATTGTCCATCATATTGTACAGTTTAATTAAGAAAGCATGTAAGATAAAATTTTTTTGTTTCCGTTTTTCTAAAATTATCCAAAATAACCAATTGTCCCCTATTCAGGGAGACTTGATCCGGGCTTAGAGTAGACTTTATTATGGGAGAATGGGAGGATTTTTATGTAGGAAGATCATAAAGGGCGGAAGATAGTTCCCCATTGCGTTTAGGTATAACACAGCATGTAGTTTCCAGTTTCCCGCGCTCGCCTGACGTCATTTTGTTTACTTGTTCCTTACCCTTGGTAGCAACCACTCTTTGGTTTATGGAGTGCACTTAGCCTAGTCTCGTCAATGTTCCATATAGATTCTGTCCCCAAAATTAAATTTTTTCATCATAAAGCGTACATTTTTGAAAAACTGCGAAATATTGAGCTTGTTCTCGGGAACAAGTCTCTCCTACATTATAGGGATCAAATCTACCCTGGGGTCATAATTTTCTATTGAAAACTTTTCTAATACGTATCGATATATTTTTTCAAAAACAAACCTTCGAAGACTTACCTAAATGAACCCGTTTTCGATTATTTTTAGAGATAACTCGTATAAATTATTATCAATACCTATGTTTAAAAAAAAACAGTTATGCCCGGTTTCACAGTGGGGGCTTAAGTCGTAGCTCAGCTAAGTAGAGCGCAGAGCTTAAGTTTTGGCTTAAGTTTTTCGGGTTTCACAGTAATTTAAAATGTTTGGCTTAGCTAAGTCACAGATTTAGTGTTATTGTGAACTATTTATGAAAAAACTGATTATAAACTGATTAAATGTCCAACGAAATTTGATTTTTATTTCCGTGTCAAGTGATTTTTAAATAAAAAAAAAAAAAAACCATACGGATCGGGAAAAAAGAAGAAGAAGCATACAAAATTTCCAGGAATAACAAAAAACAAAAAATACATATGTAGTAACATAATAACAGTAATAAATGCAAAAGAATGCAAAGCATTCAATTGAAGTCATAAGTGATTGCATTTAATGGAATGGTAGAAAAAAGGAATGCAATCTTTTGAATGCTCAACAGGAGGTCAATGAATGCAACCAAAAAGTTGAGTTCATGGAATGCTTTTGAAAGACAGTTATCCCGAATCGTTGAAGCAACTTAAATTCAACCACCTACAAGTTATGGCCGAAAGACCAGCCAAAACTTATGAAAATTCAGAGAAAATTACCTCGAAATGATCGATTGCTACAGAAGGTTCAGAGGCCCCCATTTAATTGATATTATTTTTCATAAATTTCAAAGTAGGTAACAGTCATTTTTGTGATTTTTTATTAAAAAAAGTTTAAAAGCTCGAATTCCCATTATTAGTACAATAATAAGTGGCATCCACGCACACTGTCTAATAAGCAAAACATGTGTCAAAGCTTGTCATTTCTAATACTATCCGGACGAAGAAGACGAGAATATTACTAGTCACCTTATTTCAACATCTACACACTTGCTGTTGAAGACCTCAACAACCTTTCAAAAGCACGTGATTCACTTTACCCGCTTTATTTTATTTTTCTTGGTTCATATTCGTTTTTGGAAACTCATAATCAAATTTTGACTATTTTCGACACTCTCTAGAGGTATTAGGTCTAGATGGTTAATGAGAAAATAAAAATTTGTATTGTTTACCTTATCTATCGATATAGTACACTCGATCAAAATTTCATAGTCAAGTGGTGCAATGAGCGTATAACGACAAGACGTCCCGGCTGGATATTTGTTTGGAAAATACGGCGATTGCAAATATGCCTCAGTATCTGGAGTTAGATTGTACGTATGATCACATCCTTCGAATAGTGCCTCCGAAAGGCTTATTATCTGTACCAACAACAAGACACCTTAAAATATTCAAATATTCTTGATAACGAACGTGAAAATAGAGAGCGAGACAAAATTTAACGAACCAAAACAAGCAAACTCCATCATTTATGATAACACTGTTTTTCTTTTCACAATTTTCTCTTTTATCTATTATTTATCCAAAGAAAGCACAAACAATTGCAAACATGGATAAGGGTAGGGGCTAAGATACTAATGTATTTTTTTTTTAAAGTTTTTTTTTTTTATCTAAATCCGATTGTTGTTTGCTAAGACAAGAATATCTAGCAACTGGAAAATGTTAGCTTTAGAGTTAAGAAATTGTTGTAATAAATCTCAACGTATTCCACTGTAAACAAATCAAATATTTTTTTAGTTCGCTGTTTAGTTAAAAAAAAATCACACGAGGTATGTACTCGCGCTCTTTGTATCTAAATTTTTGAGCAACGGTAACGGTAACGAACTTAAGGTTCGCCTGAATGATTTATCTGCAATTATTGGTGCGACAGTCAGATATATACTCCTACCTGCGTATGGGATAGATGGAAAGCCATTCGCATATTTGTTTTAATTAAAAACAATTTACATTGAACTTGAGGGTTTCGCTGAAAAGCCAACCACTGAATGTCATCTCTACGAGTCAAGTACTCGTATCTAGGTGAAAATGTATGTTTTTCTTTCCAAGGTATATGATGGTAGGCAGGGGCGTAGTTGAAATAAAGTTAATGGTGTCAAAAAGGGTTTTCACAAAAAAAGGAATCAAGAAATTTGTTACGTCGTTATTTGCATACAAACAGAAAGAAGGCTGAGCTAATTTAATAATTTTTTTTAGGAGCAAAATCAGTTATTTTTTATATACCACGTCAGTTTATGCAGGACTGTTTCAAGTTAACACCATTCAAATAATAAAATGCATCATCCAGTAGTGAAATATAAATTTAATAAATTTGCTATAGATATACATAGTAGTTGTCTGCTAATTAAGTAGGGTAGGTGTACCAATACCCGGCCAGTCACTGGTATCCGGCCACTCTGCGTTAAATAGCTGAGAATAAGTAAATTAATCGTTATTTCCATGGGCAACCAATTATGGCTTTAGTTTTTGACCTATTTAACATGCTGGTAAAATTTGACAACTGTGAGCATTACTAAACCTCCAAAAAAATATGCGCAGTCTGTGTAGTTCGTCGAGAAAGTGAGAAGTGCGTTTTAAAGTAAGCGAGTGTTAGCGGAGGTATCAAACAAAAAACGTAAATTTCTATGTTTTTTTTAATTATTTACCAACTTATCTTTTGTTTTTCTGTTAAGTTATAATAATTATTAGTCATAAAACGTGAAAAAACTGGGAGTTTTCATTTTTACATTATTATTAAACGGTGGCCGGTTACTAGAACTTTTTTTAGTTAGGTGTTCAAGTGTCCGGCCAGAGTGACCTTGTAGGTATCCTTGTGGAATTTCTTCACAGGCTTGGAGTGATATATACGAGCAAGAAGAGTGAGCTACGCAAAAAAAAATCGATGCAGTCGAAAATAACCTGGCCGGATACTGGTGCAAAAGTGGCCGACTACTGAATTTTAGCGGCCGGGTACTGGTGAAATTTCACTTTTTTCAAGAAACAATTTTTAATTTCAGATGCATGAATCCAATTACATTCAGCTATTTTTTTTTTTAAACTTAAAATTGCCATTTATGTGCAAAAAAAAAAATAAATTGTTTTACTGATTAGGTGAATTAGTTATCACGGATCAAAGTAAGAAAAAGTGTTAGGTGGCCGGATACTGGTACACCTACCCTATTTATTTCTATGGCAGATTTTTTTCGTTTTTTTCGGTTATTCTTCGGTACCAAGCGAGTGGGATTTTTACCGCACTAAAAACAGCTTGGTATCAAAACCAATCAATAAAGGATCGACAAATGAATTTTTCTTTCTTGAATTTTATTCGCATTGGGGGAAGATTAAAGTTATATACAGTCGAACTTCGATAACTTGAACCATCACTTACCACAAAAAAAAAAATCGAGTTATCAAGACTTTGAGTTATTAACTCGAACCATCACTTACCACAAAAAAAAATCGAGTTATGAAGACATCGAGTTATTAAGTAAAATTCAAAATTGATATAAATATATAATTTTTCAGCAAGAGATAATGTTTTTAACGTACGCTTTTCCTCTTTGTGTTTTTTTAAGCGCCTATTATTTTTTTTAAAAATAAAAACTAAGCTTTGAGTTCATATCGACCAATTTACCAACGTAGTAATGTGTGTTCCAAACCCTACTAACAAGAGATTTGACAATTCTTACTCACTTGGCGCTATTGCCAACCAATTTCATTCAAGTTATCAAATATTCGAGTTATCGAAGTTCGACTTATCACTTATCAAAGTTCGACTGTACCTACTTTCCCATAGTTTTTAGGCTGTTAGCTCGTGAAGCTTTGTTCTCTTCAAACTCTGACTATTGTCTCTGACATTTAAGACGGATAAAGGAGGTAATGCGATTTTGCAGACGCTGCTGGTTGTATGAAAGACCGTACTTACCAACCACTTCTGTAACCATGTCTATCTGGAGGTCACGATGCAAGTCGCTATTTTTTACGTACCAAGGGGCATTTTTTATTCCATGAAGGACTTTGATTGGAATTTTTGTTTGGTTAATTTATATTTGTTTTCTTTATATAGCCCGATAATTAGATGACATACGTCCATACAGGCTTCAGCACTTGCTTATATAGCATTCTTTTGTTCTGGATAGAAAGGTTTGGGGTTCTTCCAAGTAGCCAGTACATTTTTCTATATTTCAATTTTAGTTCTTGTCTTTTGTTTTTAATGTGCTCTTTCCATTGTAATTTCGCAAGCAAGTAAATTAAGAATTTATACCAGTTAGAGGTACCTACATACAATAAACAAAATTACGAGTATTCACGAAACAGAGTTTTGTTATTTCACGAAAAGGTCAATGGCTGTTAATTTATTGTTAGGGGCTAGAAATAAATTGTACTGCGACCATCCCTTTATCGCCTTTGTTTCTGTCGAAATTGGTTAGAGAGAGCTAAGCTTCCACGAGGCGCGAGTTATAGCACCTTATCCAGCTCGATTTTTCGGAGAAATCACACAAGAAGATTAGGTACAGATTCTCTGTCAAAAGCTTGAGCGTATATTGGAAGTTTCATTGGATTCATTGCAAAATGTGTATGAGTATGAGCCTTCATATAAAAGGTAGGTACCCATTTAGGATGCGAGGTGGTTGTTGTGAAGACCAACACAGGCTATGAATCTTTGTCTGCGACTGTCGTAGACCCTGGGTATTAGACCAGGACTTAAGATGTGTAACTCTTGGAATCTGAAAATGTTCTCCCTAATAAAAATAATATTTTTGCGAGAAATAAAGTAAATAAAATGTGCCGAATGTACTGCTGGCATAATAACCTCTTCCGAATGCCTGACAAGCATTCAAGAGTATCATTTGTCATGTGAAGCTTCCCAATTCGCCGTTCGGAGACGGCAGAAAACTGTAGATCCCTTCCATTCGTGCAAAAACGCACACACACAAATTGTTGCGGGAAGCTAGGCTTGGTTCTACCTAGGACTGCTGAAGCCAAATATTTATTTATTTATTTTTTACTACTGGCATAATAGCGAGCAGAGAAGAAGAGCGGCGAATTTTAATATTACACTTGTACAGGCTGGCTCGACTTTTAGTAGGGAGCTTGAACAGCGTTGCCGCAGAAAATTTTTTTCCGTGCCACCAGCAAAAACAGATAGAAAAACACCTTTTTTCAGTCTGATGACATATACACGTTATGACATGTTTCTCAGACAACAATGATTCAAATAATTCAAACTAGAAAATAATTTGGCACAAAAGGAGTTGGCACCAATGAAGATTATTGAAAATTAATTAATTCATGTGTTAAGGATTTTTTTTTTTTTATTTTTTTTATAATCTACACACGCTAAAGGGGATATGAATACCCTTATAATGTTTACACACAGCGGGAGCAATGTGAAATGGTGCCATATGAAATCTTAAAGTGCCACCGTGCCATTTTAATTAAAAAGTGCCATAATGGCACGATCGTGCCACATCGGCAACGCTAAGCTTGAATTGAACAAATTGAACAACTATCGGCAAAATCCAGATATTCCATCGTATAAAATTGCAACGAAATTAAAAGTAGCAGTTTCAACGGCATATTCAGTTATGAATAATTACATGGAAACTCTGTCAGTTCAGAGAAAACCAGGTTCGGGTCGAAAACTTGAACCTTTGGACCCTAAGCTTCAAGCTAAAATTGAGGGCAAAAAAAAACTTTCACATCTCTGCTCGTGGCGCAGCGAAAAAACTTTTCCACATCAACTGGTACTATCTAGTGAGTAAGTTCGAGCTGGATTATCCGCGTATAAAATCAAAAAGGTACCAGATCGAGAAGAATCAACGCAAAAAAAGCAATACATTTTATTAATGTTGTACCAAATGATGCCAATCCCCCTAATTGCCCAGAACTTCGGAACATTGAAAGATTTTGGGCTCTAATGAAAGCTAAGTTAAAGAAAAAGGGTGGAGTATGTGAAATAGAATACATATTTCGAAAAAAAATGGAGACAAATGGCCAAAACCTTAACCGAGGATGATGTTCAAACCTTAATGAGAGCTGTTAATGGCAAAGTTCGTGCGTTTTGGCACGATCCAAAATAATTGTTATTTTATAGTTTTATATTGTAAAATCAATCATGTTTCTAATAAATTAGTAAAAAAAAAATTAAATTTTTATTCGTTTTCACTTAAAAAAAACATATTTTCTTTTCCAAATTTCACTACAGTGTATCAATCTCATATTCGTAAATCAGGTATTAAGAAAAATATTGAATTTCTGATCAAAAACGACTTGAGATATTAAGTTAAATATAGTATAGCATTTTTACTGGATATTGAACAATTGCATTCCATTTAGTTTTGACATTAGTTAACATTCCCTTTGGTTTTGAAATAGATAAAAGTAAAAAATAGAAAAAAAGGAGCTCAATTTCGTATTCGTACACCGCTCGTTTATTCACAAAAAAATAAAAATTACTAATCTGTTCCTTGTCAAAGTTGTTTTTTGCACTGAATTATTATTTTTCAAAGTGAGATAATGAAAAAAAAGTTACTTTGTAAGGTTATTCGAAATTTCTTGGGAAAATGGGTAGAACGTAAGGTGAGATATAAAATTAACTGCGGGAACAGATAATCAGATATAACGGAGAAGGAAAATCTTATGGTGTGATATCAAGTTTGGTAGGTCGGCCAAGATCAACCATCCAAACAACCATTAATCGGTTGAAACATGAAAACCACATCGAAAATAAACCAAAAAACACATCTAGAAATGTATTAAATGCATATGACTTGAGAGTAATTGTACGGTAAATTAAAAAAAAAAACCTACATATGAGTGCATCAAAACTAGCAGAAAAATTTGTCGAACTTTTAATAAAGGTATCTGAACAGAAATGCCAAGAAATTGCATCCGAAAACATGGGAACAATTGAAGAGTTATGCGTAAGAAACCTCTCAATAGTTTAATGAATAGAAGCGAGAGATTAGAATTCACTAAACAACACCAATTTAAAGATTTCGACTTTTGAAACACAGTAGTATTAACAGACGAGTCTAAATTTAATGATCATGGGTCGGATGGCGGACAAATGGTTTGTCGGAAAACAATTACCGGATATCTTCCACATAACAAGGCGGACAGTCAAACATGATGGTGGTTTGGTAATGGTGTGGGAGTGTTTTTCCGCGGCTAGAGTGGGATGACTGCATATAATTTAAGGAATAAATGGACAATAAGCAATACATTGAGATATCGAAGCCAAATCTGAAGGAAAGTGCTGTTCAAAAGGGGCTCTGGAAAAATGTTACCCTTTACCAGGATAATGACCCCAAACATAAAGCTTATCTATTTTGAATGTGGCTTCTTTATCACTCTCGAAAAGTGTTGGAAACACTTCCACAGTCATCGGATACTAATGCCGTAAAGAATTTGTGGGACGAGTTGGGCCACAGATTAAGAAAATTTGGTATAAGGTAGAAAAAATTACAGAAATATTAGCCGAATCCATGCCCAGCCATCTTTGATAGGTCTTAGCTAACAAAGACTTTGATTCAAAGTATTAGTTTTTAGATAAAATATGAACAAATTGACTTAATATCAAAGTGTACGAATACGAAATTGACCATATTTTTCTTAATATTATGTTTTTTTATGAAAAAATTTCAATACTTTATTTGAAATATTTGAATTAATTGAAGTTAATTTTTTCATTTTAATGTGTTCTTACTGAAATCAATAAAATTTTGCAGTATCTGTTCAATTTGTTTGGATTTTTCCTTAAATAAATATTACCACATCAGGTGTACGAATATGAGATTGATACACTGTATATGTATTTCGGTAAATCCTCCTCAGTGTTAGTAGTTCCCTTTTATGGTTTGCTGCTATATGCTCCTACTACAGAAGGGTTCAGAGTATGGTTACGTCCTTCCTGGCAAGTGTGTCTGCCTCTTCATCCCCACATATCCTGGTACCCTACCCAATATTGCTTGTGGCGCACAGCCTATTCAATTTCTCTAGGCATTCCCCAGCATTTTTAGATTGGGTGACTTCAGCTCCTATTGTCTTGATAGCTGCTCGGCTATCTGACATTCTTCCTACGTCGCATCTTTATAGCTTTTATCACGATTGATGTGGGCACATCTGTCAAAAGCGCTGTCAAAAGCTGCTAAATCATTGTCATTTAACTCACAGTCTTAGGGATGTAGAAGTATAACCAAATAAAGAGTTTGACATACAGAATGCGGGGAAGGTTGTGTCGCCATTTTGGTAAGCATGCATTTCGACATATTTGACAGTCATTAAGTGTAGACGTCGTGGCAAAATTATTATGAAAAAATATCAATAAATCAATCAAACATCAATAATAATTGTGAAGAAGTCATAATTAGTTTTATTTAAATAGATACGTTAATAAACAATATATGTGAACATTTTATATTATAAAAATAACTCGCATATGTTAAGCTAGCAAAGACAGACATTTAGCTGGCATTGCCTTCCATACATACATAACTCCCAATATTCAATAAAACATTTATGAGCATTCAATTATTTTGTTTTCATTTTCTATAAAGTTTTAGAAGAAGGAAGTAGCAAACCTTCCCGGTGAGCACCCTGTAGGCTGTAGTGTAGATTGGTAGTATAACATTTAAGGAAGTTGCAATTAAAATCCACAAAGATAACCATCAGAGTGATTTTTAAAATTAGTTCGGGATTATAGTAGTCGAACTTTTTTTTTTTCAAATCGAATTATTTATATCCGGTGTAGAAATCTAACAAAAAATAAATTATCTTTGCTACGAAATATATTTATATATTAAATATATTCTGGATATACAGCTTCGAACAATGGGTTACCAACGAAATATGTTTCCAAGAACATGCACAAACAAAATGATAAGCAAATGTCATCCTATGTAAACCGACGACGCTTTTCAACCTAACGTTCGAAGCGAAACAAGGGGATTTGCTAATAAGAGACAGACTTAGGCTTGAATTTGAATTTCGCATTAAATTATGGGCGAGACACTCCGGTACGATAAACCGATCTTTGGCAATATTGCAGACTCCATCTCCTTTCCTCTTCCGCAGAAGTCGTTTGAATTGATTCCTTCCCTTAACCGTACTGACGTCTATGATTATGCTGCCTGATTCTGTATTAAGGGACCCATCAAGGAACGAATAAAGCTAAGCTAAGGATACGGACTTTGTTCTTATAAGGATTGTGCTTAACACGCAAGCTAGAACTGGGAATCAATTTGGTTAAAAGTGCTAGGAGTTACAGTCAAACTAAATGCGTACCACTCCTCATGGATCTGGCGGCAAGCATAAGAATATTTTGCAGGCAACATTAAAAGATTAGGCAAAGGAAAAGGATATCGACCTTTCGATTTCATAGAAAGATCATGTTTAAAAAGCTTCTAACAATTAGCAACTTTGGAGCTCATTTCAATGTTATAGTGACTTCCATATTCTCTAGATACCAGTCCGTTTACAGCCCGGGAAGACGGTTGAAAAACTTAGCATTGTTAACATAGTAAAAAGTACTAAATACGAAATCTTTCGATCATGGTCAAGGAAACTGCGCAGCAGTCATAACTAATTCGGATAAAAACAAAAAGCATTCAAGTTTTTTGCTTCTTTCGCATGCGCGAAATGGTTGCCTAAGAGCCCAACGTATAGAATCCCACGCAGAAGATGCTCCATTTCATGGATGTCTGGATAGCTAGTGGCCCATAAGCAAGAGATATAATGGACAGAGTAGGATAGCTTTCTATTTGTTTAAACCTTGAATCCGTTGACAATCGATTGAAAAGGAGTTGTCTTCTTATATGACGAATTCAATAGGTCAACACATCGATCGACGCAAAGGAAGCAACGTATTCTATAGGGCGGGCACTTTAAGTTCCAACGCATACAAAAGAATTCGCTGATGGAATTGTCACGCTAGTGTGTTTAATTTGAAAATGTTAAAAATTCGCCAAAAAGTCGTCCTTCTAAAATTGTTGTCAATGCTTCTGTTTACGTGCTTTTTATATTTAACAGTTAATTATTCCCTAAGGTCAAAAGAGAGAGATTGACTTTAACGGCTTTTAAATATTTTACTTTGATAACAGAAATTGGTTCATGGTGGCGCTACAGCTCGAGGTGAACCTGGGCCTTCTTCTCGCAATCATTTGTGTGTGCGTGTTATATGTTTGCACGAATGGAAATGACCTACAATTTTTTGCCGACTCCAAACGGCGACTTGAGAAGCTCATTGACAAATGATACTCTTTCATTACTTGTCAGACATTCGAAAGATGTGGCACCGTGAAAAAACCTTTAGGTATTGGTCGCAAGCTGGAATTGAACCCGGGAGCATTGTATAGTAGTTCAACGCACTTACCACTACACAACGTTGCTCACATGGATGTCAGTTGAAACTGTAACCCTGCTTTCTTTTAATCAAATCAGCTACCACACCACTACCACATGCGTGTGAATCTTATGTTTTCCTGACTTATGGACTTATGGAATTTTCGTTTGTTTATGATTTCGAGTTAAATTGTATACAATTTTCTGTTTCAAAAAAAAAAACGCTGCTACTGCAATGCACCATTGCACCGTCTCGTACAAATATTACCTTCCAGGGTTCCAGGACACTTCATTGAATAGCGAATCAATAAATCAAAGTAAAATGTCCAAAACCACTTATATTTCAGAATATTCGAAATGAAAACTATTACAGGCCATATGCAGCCATGACAGACAGGGACACATAGTTGGGACAGGTAGGCTTCTATCGCATGTCCAAATTTACCATCTCTGTTACAATGCAAGTGCAAAGCTACAACAAGACAAATTCCAAAATTCCATAAGCAAGTGCATTAGGTTCAAATGTCTTCGATGCCGAGACATCCAACCAATGCCAATCAGCACAAATTTCGGGAAAGAAAATGTGTGTCTGCTGTCATGGTAGAAGTTCTAGATGCGGCATCTGCCAAGAGAAAATCTACTTAGTACGTGTAAAGTGTGGGAGGACATGCGTCCTCTTACCGGTGTATCGTAGCAGTAGCTATGCACTGTTGTCTGGTAATGGATTCAATCTATCTCGAAGAGTTGGCATATTCTTCAGGTGGTACACCGAACTGTAACCAAATACCACTCAAGTCAATAAAACTATTTAACTGTCATCGACAGATGAATATATTCATAATCATGTATTTCATAGATGATTGGTGGATTTAAGAGTGCTCGCATCGATGAATAAACAGGTTTCGATACAATTTTTTCTCAGGCCTATTCCTGCATCCACTCACTAGCGCTGTCAGATGCAATGTCTATAGATACTTAAATTTAGTTCTGATCGTTAAATATACATTTATCGAGAGTAGATACAATTTTAAACTTTTTACAAATTGTTGGAGGATATATCTTGAGAACTGCTTAACCGACTTTTGTGAAATTCGGAACGTACACATCCTCACAAAATTATTCGCACAAGACTTTATATAGGGAAAAAAGCAAAACTTGACCACTTTTTTGGATAAAAATTAGAAATTTGATACTTCAGAAACGATTTTGACTTCATCATTAATATGTATGTAGGTAGTTAAAAAATCAAAGCAAAATATTTGATTCCTAGAACTAAAAAAGGTAATAAAAAAAAAAGGCGTGAGTACCAGGTACTCGTGAAATTTGATGTGTAAACATACGTTTGTGTGTGATGGCGGATAAACAGATCTCTCTAATACTTAGAGAATTATTTACAGAAAACGCGTTAATACTAAGTTTGGTTACACGTGACGGATAACGGCGAAAAATGTTCCCATACCGAGAGCTAAGATGTTTACACATCAAAAAAATTTAAAATACAAATTTGTGAAATAGCCCACTGGAGCAGATAGAGAATTTAAAAATTTGAACAGAAAGCTGGTTGTTACTTCTTGGTCCATAAGGGTTCATTGAAATGTATTCTGCATTTTGACCATCAACACATGCTTATATCTCGCTATTAAGATAATTGCTGATCATTTCAAGACGACAAAATAGCTCGCTCACAAAGCCAAGAATTCTCTTTTTAGTTGCGATAAATGTACCATCGTAAACGGATGAGATAAGTTCTTCGGTAGAAGACACTGTTTGGCACAAATAATGTGATAAATTTACTTGGCCATTTTCTTTCGGAACCGTTCCTCCACCAATTGTAAGTAGCAAATCAGAGAAATATTGTGCGATTGAATTGACGGTTCAGACAGGCGTTTACGTCGTCAGCTCTTGTACTTCGTTCCACTGCTGATAACGTTTGACTTAAGTCTCCGCAAAATAGTATTGTGTTGTCTATCATTTTGTCGTATATCCTGTAAGATTCTGTTAACGGATTCCACTGCCTTACGGTATGCTATAGTGCATTCGTCCGACACAATTAGATAACAGTCACGTAAAACCCGAGTTTTATCACTATTTCAGGGAATGTTGTAAGCTAGACTTTCAGTGGTCTAATTGTATGGGCCTTTTAAACATTGCCTTAGAAGTTTTACCACCGGGAAGAAACGTAGCTACTATCCCTGACGATGCCACAGCCAAGGGTAATATTACATTGGCTTCGTACTAATGAACAACAAATACTTATCCCAGATGACTTTCATTTAGCAAACACATATAGTACATACATAATTACATACATATATGAAACATAATGAACTCTTAAAACAACAAGAGTTCATTTTTCAATATTTTTAATAATATTTATAATCTGAAAATGCAATTCACTGCTCTAGAAAATCCTTTCTTTTGACACCTCACTTGTAAAGATTGGTTCAGTCGGAGAGCCGCAAATGGTGATATAGATTTCAGAACATGGAAATGCAATGCATTATGAACATGTTAGAGCGCGCACATACATATACTCAGACACACACTATTGCAACGATACCCACTGCTGCTCGACTGCTGGCAGAGATCTCCACTGAAAGAAAAGTGTGGGCGATGCTTGGAATAATTGTTTTAAACATTTCTCAGCTTCAGGACAACGCAGGAGGATGTTTTATATCTGAAATGAATCAGGGACAAATCTACTAATTTCACCTATTTTTAGTGTTCCGTCCGTACCAAAACGGAACACTAATGGAATCTGTTCGGTGTCTGTCTGTCTGTCTGTCTGTCTGTCCGTCCGTCTGTCACAGGCCTTTTTCTCAGAGACCATTTGACGTAGACTATTGAAATTTGGAACAGTTATAGCAATTAGTGGCCCAAACACTGACATGAATTTCGACTTGGTGGGCTAGTTTTGGGGGGATAAGTGAAATGTTAAAAAAAAAACTTTTTTAATTTAATGTTGAAGTCATCGTGTGTGATGTCAAATGAAAGCTATTTAAAGCACGAATTCAAAAATGTATAAAATATTTTTTTGTGTTACTTTTTTCTTAACACTTTTTCAAAAAAACGTTAAAAAATCGCTGTCCGAGGCTGTATCTCCAAAAATATCGATCAGAAAAATCTAAATAAAATCACAAACATCGATAATAAAATGTAGATGGAAACCCAATTATCAGAACTGCATTACCTTCGACATGTTTGTTTCTATTAATTTTTTTGTATTTTCACCTTCCCGACTGTTTGCATATACTAAAGTGACGTAACCATATCACAATCATATAAAAGTGAATACGTGAATTTGTATGTGTGAGAGTAAAAATTGAATGGTTGCGCGATTCGCTACAAAAAATTCACTTCCGGTCATTGTATATGAAATATATACAATGCTTCCGGTATAACCATTGAGCTTAGACTTAAACCACATAAAGGAATCTTGATGGTTTCGTATACATTGTAATGTAGGTGTCTCTTCTTTTGCTATGAAGATATGAAAATTGAATTTGCGTACAGACACGAGAGGGAGACAAATCGCCAAATTCCACGTATTTAATACAATTCAACGAATAACGAGACGAAAATATATGTATGGATACATACTCATACATACTTTTTTTTTTTTTTTTGTTGGTGTACCATGTAGATATGTATAATTATTATCATTGTATTTATATCCTATAGTAGGCGTGTTTTTTTGAAACGTAGCTAGCCAGTCGTTCATTAAAACGATTCCCAGCCAGCCGAACCCAGCTGACTTACCTGAAAGCGATTTGTAGAACATTTGACAGACTGCCGTGTACGAAAATTATATAATTTCAATTACTAAATGATGTTTCACTGAAATAATCCACTATATTATGATTTCATATCACTTTATGTAAATTATCTATTGAATAAATTACCGAAATTAATTGTTTTCACACAAATAACAAAAAATCGATTTGGTTGAATGCCGAATACTTTGACAGTTCACACTTAACAGCTGATCGAAATCACACGCATATGACCGAAATCACACACACCAACTTGGAGGTAAGTCAGCTGGGTTCGGCTGGCTGGGAATCGTTTTAATGAACGACTGGCTAGCTACGTTTCAAAAAAACACGCCTAATGTATGTTTCTGTACGATACGAATAAATTATTATTCTTGTTTTCATATTCCTACACTTGTGTATGTATGTACCTATGTGTGTATGTAATGTATATATGCACCCCTCATGTGTGCTGTTGTTTGTATGCATATTATACTACATAATTTGATTTTAATTTATAAGTACATACTTATGTAGGACATTATGTATTTGCATCATATGTCACAACTGATTTTAAAAGTCCTTCTGGCGGAAATGTTATTTACCTTTCTAGGGCTCTAGCTTCTGATTTCTGATCCAATTTTTATGTTTGACCCACTCTCTGTTTCACCAGAACCACGATGAGGACGTGGTGAACCGATGGATGGTTAAATTTTATTTGATTAAGGAAGAATTAGGGAGTATTCTATTCTATATAAGGAGCTCCTCCTAAAGTAGGTAGGTACCTACAGTATTGTGCAAAACATTTGCAATTTTTTTTCAAATACCTACCTACAGTGATTTTGTGTTTTAATTACTCTAAACAAAGGCAGAATTCGAATGAAATACTGAGTTGAAAGTACGTACATACATATGTACCTATTACGTTGAGTTTATTATTTAAAAAAAAGCAAATAAATCCCTAACATGTACCGTTGATGTTTTATAATAAAAAAAAAAAAAACGAACATATGTATGCAACTATTTTTTTTTTTTAATAATATATGTAGGTATTTGGTACAAAGTATTAAAGCTAAATTGTTTCTTATTATTCCTCACACCTTTTTGGTATGGACCAAATAAGGGAGTTTGTTAGCTAACAAAACATAAGAAAAAAAAAACTTGCAAATATTTTGCACAATACTGTATGTACTGCCAAGATAACAAAAAAAAACCCTTTATGCAAGGAAAATGCATTCACAGTATGTAGCTGTAAAGGGAGCGTGCGTCCACATTTACCAACTTTTTGTGATAGGCGCTGACACGTTTGCGGCAGAACAATTTTTTTACGGTTTTAGTTCCTCTGATGTGTGCCCATAAACACAAGTATAAACTTATTCCAATTGGTTAACGTTTTTTATGATTTTGGAAGACGGGACCTTATTACGCGCTGGGCCTTATTTGGGTCACCTACCATACATATTTTTAAGAATTTATTTTTTCGAGTTAATCTACATTTCGCCACCCACACCCTCAATTTTTTCATAATGCGTTTTTGAGTGATAAGTTATCTCAATTATATGTACATATGTGGACCACCGCAATGTATAAGCGTCCCAAATTTCAAGTTTCTAGGTACAGTAGAATTTCGGAAATATGAACTATTCCAAAAGATGAACTACCCAGAAAGATGAACGGAATTTATTCACTATTGCAGTATTGTAAAAGATGAACGGGTTGATTTTTGGATACATGAATAGATACCCACAAACCCACAAATTTGTTTTTCTTCTTTATTCGTATTTTAGTTATCCCTAGTAGATTCATATATTATTACAATATTATTATTATTATTATTCTTGGAAAACTGTTATTTTCTGCTTGATTTTGCATTTTTCCATTTTATTTCATTTGTTTGCATACCAGTGTGAAGTGAATTTATGTAGAGAAAAAATGCCATCAGTTAAAGGCCGAGTAAAGTTAGTAAATTTAAAAGAAAAGTGCAAAGTGTTGAAAGACATCTTAACCAAAATTAAGTACCTACTTAAAATTAAGTACATATAGGTACTCAAAAAGATGAACATTTCGAAAAGATGAACAGGGCCGGTTTTGTATTCGTTCATCTTTCCGAGATTCTACTGTATAATAGTTCTTGATGTTTTTATCGTGACCAACATTTTAGAGTTCAAAACGAACTTATAAAAATTCCTTATTACCATATGGGTAGGTTACGTTCGAAACCCTAAAAACGAAACTCCGGTCACATTTCCTTTTCCCTTGAAGCAATTTCTATAAGCACAAATCATTTCTGCGAAAAAAACACACATACGCATAACCTATTCGCTAATGGCAGTGAAATTAAATACAAATATACTCCACACAATAGTATAGGTATGCTTATGTTGTAAAGTAAATTCTTGAATTCAACTTGTTGTTGTTCTTACGCTACCTTTGCTCTTTTCGTCTTCCCCACATTCTAACCCACCCTTTAGATCAATAGCTTTTTTTCTTTTCACAAACCATAATTAAGAACGACGAATAAATAAACAAACAAAAAGCTCGTTTTCAGATATTTTCTCATTTTGGTACAACTATCGGCATCTAGTGAGGTAACCTGCAAACGTCCTTGTCATTACTATAGGATATAAATACAATGTTATTATTCTTTCGAGAAGATGAGACTTATCAAGTTGTTTACATTTGTGTAGATATGTACATATATGTACATACATATTTAAATTTGTTTTTGGCAAATCGTGCTGAATTTTTATTGAAATATATGCATACATACATATGTACCTATTCGTATCTACAGGTATATAAGTGCATATGTACATAGATAAGTATGTACATTAGAGGTGGGTCATTTTCGCGGTTAGAAAAACGAAAAACGAACAAAGGGTTAAAAAAAAAACGAAAAAACGATAACGAACGGGTGAAGTAGTTGGAGGATACCTACATACATACATCAAGGGTGGAATCATGTTATGTAGGTAGGTACTATTGTTTTTCTTCTTTATCCGTTTTCATGTGTGCGTAACAGAATTATTCATTCGCACACCTGTGTTGAATTGTGTATTCTTTGGTTTGTTATTTTTTTAGTTTGCTGGGTTCGTTTGCCTTTGGTTTCTTTTTCAATGAATTTTTAATGTGCAAACGCAAAGTAGTGGGCACCGTAGCGCAAGTGGTTAGTGCGTCGGACTACTGAGCCAGCGGTCTTGGGTTCGAATCCCGCCGCAAACACCTAAAAAGTTTTTCACAGTGCCCACCTCTTTCGAATGTCTGACAAGCACCAAAGAGTATCATTTGTCACGATTGAGCTTCTCAACTCGCCGTTCGGAGTCGGCAGAAAACTGTAGGTCCCTTCCATTCGTGCAAAAATATAACACGCACACACAAATGGTTGCGAGAAGCAGGCCTAGGTTCACCTCGAGCTGTAGCGCCAACTACGTACGTAAACGCAAAGTAGATAAATGTAGTTACTTTTTAAACTGTTTTTTTTATTATAAAAAAACGGTTACGTCGTTACGGGATGAAAAACGGTTTTTTAAACCAGTTCGTTTTTTTTGTACCCACTCCTAGTATGTAGGTACTTACTTTATGTATTTGTTGTTTTTCTCTCTTTTTTTTGTGTAGAGATTTTGCGTGTGTGATTGCAAAATTTGAATAGTTGTACTTAGAACTATTCAATTTGGTGTTTGTTTTTGATAATGTTTTGAGAGTGTTATATAGTTGAACATTTTTAAAACGTGACAGCTAGACTGTGCTCAGCTTTGAAGTGTTTTACTTTCAGAAACCTGCGACGGAGTGCTAAGAATATTTATTGTATCGGATAGAGAAAGAACATATTTTTCGCATTTTGTGTACTTTTTGCACTTAAATTTGAATGTGATTGAACCTTTACGGAACACTTATTGCGCAAGTATAACTTGCACTTGACCGGATTTTTTTTTTTTTTTGTTTTTCCATCCGATAAGCCATTATTGAGTTAGGGCTGAATGATTATAATTTTCCTTTCAAATATGCAATTGTTTTCTAAAAACCATGCTATTTTCCGGGATAAAAACTAAAAACGTTGTTGAGGAGGAACTAAAGCAATCACTATGTCAATGCTTCATCAAAATCCGTCCAGTGGGTCCCGCGTGATGCGCGTTCAAACAGTTTTTAATCTACAGTACTAGGAGAATCATATACAGACAACGCACTAATACCAAGTTTGGTTATGCGTGACGGATAACGGCGAAAATTTTGCCCATACCGAGAGCTAAGATGTTTACACATCAAAAAAAAACTTCAATAAATGTGACACAAAGTTATTCGCACAAAACCAAATAAAAAGACAAAATAACAAAATTCAAGGGATGCTCAGCATATCAATAATTTGTTGCGCCACCATTGGTTTTAATTAAAGATTCTAAGCGTGTTGGCTGTTGGCATACTATACACAAGTTTTTTATAGTAAAACTTAGGCTTGTAAGCTCCCATTCCTGCATAAAGGCTTTTTTGAGAGTTTTGTTGCTTATAGTCCGATTTCGATGGGAATGTTTGATGGGATTAATATCAGGCGATTATGGGGGTGTTTTCAGTTGCGAGGATGCATTAGAAAGCAGCCACATTTTAACGTTATAGGCGGTATTTTTCGGGTCATTGTCTTGTTGGAAGATGTAGTCTGACCCTAGACCCAATTTTGTGGCACTTTATTGGAGATTTCTTTTTAGAATATTAAGGTATTCATATTTGTCAATTTTATCATCAATAAACTCCATTTGTCTTACCTCGTCTGCAGATATACACCCCTACATCGTAATGTTACCACCCCCGTGTTTAACGGTTGCATGGAAATTAGCTACTTCTAACTCTGTATTTGCTCGTCGGCAAACCGTTTGCCTTCCAGCATGGCCAAACAAATTTAACTTGCTCTCGTCACCGAAAATTACAGACTTTCAAGACTCTGAGCCCTTGTTAACGTATTATTTGGTGGAAGCAAGGCTTTCATGGCCCCACAGGAAATAGTCTAACGGCGTCAAATCGCACGACCGAGGCGGTCAAGCGACTGGACCATTTCGTGAGATAACACGTTCTCCAAACTTGGTTTCCAATAAATTGATTGTGACATTCGCTGTGTTGCTTGTGGCGCCGTCCTGTTGGAACCACATGTCCTCCAAGTCCATATCATCCAATTGGGGCCAAAAATATTCGGTTATCATTGAACGGTAGCGATTCCCAGTCTTGATCATCACGGAAGAAGTACGGCCCAATGACGCCGCCGGCCTATAAACCACACCAAACCGTAATTTTTTCGGGATGCAATGATGACTCATGGAGTACGCGTGGATTGCTGCCTAACCAATACCGCATATTTTGTTTATTGACGAAGCCATTCAGCCAGAAATGAGCCTCAACGCTGAAGATGATTTTTCGATGAAAATCCGAATCATTTCCAAGTTGTTGCTCAGCCCAATTCACGAACATACGACGCTTCTGGTGGTCAAGCGGCTTCAGTTCTTGCGTCAATTTAATCTTGTAAGGATGTAGGCCAAGATCTTTTCGCAAAATTCGCCACAACGACGTCACAGAGATGCCCAACGCTTGAGAACGACGTGTGAGAGACATATTTGGGCTTCCTTCAACTGAAGCCTCAGCGGCAGCAATATTGTCGACACTACGGGCACTTGTTTGTCTCACTGGCACGGGAACATTTTGTACTGTGCCTGTGGATTCAAATTTTTCCACTAGACGCTCAATTGTTGATCTGCTAGGACGATTATGACGACCATAAATTGGACGTAGCGCTCTTAACGTTGAGGCCACTGACTCCGAATTTCGGTAGTAAATTTTAATAATTTCGACTTGTTGTTGGCTCGTATATCTTTCCATCATGAAATGGCAAACCTTACTGAAGAGAAATGTTAAAAGAGCGGCACAAAATATGGCGTCGTTTGCTGTCGCTGTCGCTCTACTCTTGTAGCGTCCCTGTTGAAAAACCCTGCATATGGCTAAAAAGTACTTGTGCGAATAATTTAATTTGTGAGGATGTGTATGGACATATCTTCTTTTTAATTTTTATTTTTTTTTATTTCTAACTTCAAATTTTAGCAAAAAATATTTTTGAAAATGTTTTCCCCGCTATACTTCATAGCGATTGCGTACACTATGCACACACATAATTTGATCGTGCCTCTACCGCCGGCATGCATCCTGACAAAGGGCGGTGTCCAGGCACAGAGCGTAGGCCAGGAGGGCACAAAAATGACCAGGACCAACTTTTAGGTAATGCGCGTTGAAAGATCTTTGAACTGTGATACTCGTAAGTCTCGCAACATTACAAACCCAAAAATATATATATATATGTAGTTCATATATATATATATAGTTCAGTAAAATTTTCTCGCGGTGGTTCCCAAGTTGTGTCTATAAAACAGAAGGCTGAGATTTAAGCTAAATTGCATCAGTTAAATCGCTTTGTGAAACATACAAATGCATAGTGTGTAAAGTGTAAAGATTCAAGCATACGTTTTTTTGTGACCCGATTATTGCAACAGCCTCAATTAACGAAATACAAGAATACCTCATCACCCATCAACAATCAGCAAATCAGTAATCACCGATTATAGTACAAAAAAAAAACAAAATTGGTAACGAAATGCAGCCCTGTGGGACCCCATTTTAAGCCTCGATGTTCCTACTCCGAGTGCTATAACCAACAACATACCGGACGCCTACTAATAATGCTTATATAAAGCTTAGCCTTTAAATCCCATTTCACTTCTCTTAGTTTATATACATAAAAAATAAAATCCTTTTTTGCATATTTTTTTCCATTTCTATGGACTGGACTGCTACATTAGTTTGTTCGCATTTCTCTTGCGACCGCTAAAAAAAATTAAATCAAATCGTGTTGAAGTATAAAACCATCATACAGTCCGTCAACATAATATGATGTACGAGTACAAACAACTAGGAACGTCTGTCAATGGATGACGTTGGCATCACGCCCAAATATACATGATACAAAAAAACCGACACACACATTTGAAAAGTGCAAAACAAAAAAGATTGTTAAAAATAAAATAAAACAAATAAATATTTATAAATCAGTTGAAAAAAAAAAATGTTTCAAAGAATTAAATTAAAATGAATTTTCCGGCTTTCAAGTTGTGAAAAATTCATTATGACCAGAAAGCTTATATTTTCATATTAAGTTAATTTCTCGTTGTTGTTTCCATCGTGTCTACGTCTGTTATATTACTTTTTTGCGGTGCCCTCGATTTCCGTCTGTTTTATATTTACCGCAGAATGAAAGCTTAATTAAAAACAATATATGTACATTTGCGGTGACATGTATGAACATGTAGAATGCCAGCGTGTCATGTGTTCAGATGTAAGAGGACTATGAAAGGCTGCAGAGAATTAATGGAATAGGGATTCTGAGAATAAGACTGGCTACGGCTAAATACTCCTTTTTTGGTGCTACGAGTATCTACATATTGTATGTAACTGAAAACACATTTTTTTTTAGATGTAGGTAAGGTAGGTATCCTGTAAATATGTATGATAAATCAAGAATCTGTAATTGGGCGGATCGAGCACTTCCATTCGTACTAAGGTGTAGGTCAAATTTCTAGTTTTTTCTATAATTTCGACCCTTTGATGCCTGAATTGTTTCTGGTTATTTAAAAAATATTTATTGGGCACAACAGTTAAATTGGAGCCTACAAAAGTTTAATACAAAGTTTAAATCTGATAAGCGGTGTGGGTGGGTGTGGCGTATACGCAACATTGGGCAACGAGGTGTACGAACAATTTTCTTGGCAATACTATTTCAGTTAAACAATAATTTTCAAACATAATTATAATTCATATGATTTTATTGCGTATTGCAGCATTTGGTCATTTGGAATTTGAAAATCCATTTTTACAATTTCAAAATCGACCCCGACTAGTCTATTCTACCCAGAGCCGTCCTAAGACATTCGGCGCCCGTGGGCTGGTAAAAATAATGCGCCTCTCTTCGTAAGTGAATACACGGGATGGCTAGCGGCAGCGGGATGACCGGCAAAGTTATATAAAAGTGTCAGGACTAGAAATTTTCAATTTATTACCATTACACTAAAGAAAAACATAAAATTCATACAAAAAAAAGTACATAAGTATAATATGAACGAAAACGTACTGCGCCAGGCCAAACAATTTAAAATAACAATTTTTTTTTCAAAGCTGTCTTAAAAATAAATGTGTGCCTTATTATTTAATAATAAAAACAACCTTAAACTGAATATGTTTAAGAAAAGGACATTTTTAATGAACAAAACCCAAAAGTTACTTATGCATATATTTATTTTCCTAGCTTTTTATTTTACAAATTGAAGGCATTTTTTTTCAGAAAAGCTTTTAGCTTTTGCTTTAATTAACGATTGGGGAGATCAGATAAACTTTTTCGTTTGTATTACATATATGTATGGCTTGCCCCGCTACACGATATAAAAAAAAACTAACGCTACGAAGTAAAGATTGCTGGAGAATTTACAAATATAATGAACCGTTAAAACACTACGCCGAAACTGGGAAATAGCAAACTAGAAGAATAGGTCCATTCACGATTTTTTTCTACCAAATATTCGTATTCTGTCTAATTGTGAATTTTGAAAAATTGAGAAGACGAAATGAAAAATGTACATGTGATTTTACAGTTTTCATAAATCTGCCCCAAGAAATTTCTTGTTCTAAGATTCGTGAGTGCTCTCTTAAGAAAAACTACGAAATTTTTTCATATGCGAAGGGGTTTTCATAACCTTTCGTAGATTTTCCTAGTCATGGGCGCATACGCGAACAGACCTAATAAGTTAAATCACAGACAACGTCAAAAAATAGACCTTTCACCGATATTGAAACTTGTATTGAAATTAGACACAATTATAGTATGGTAAGACTGTGATGTCCTTGCAACAGTGAGTTCGGTAGAGGGGTGTTTTTAAAGACAGTGACGTTTCACGAAGCTGTCCGAAGAGTACTCGACGGCGTTGCTGAGCCTGCAGTACAATTGTGGCCGGCACTTGTTAGAAAACGTATTTCATTGATGCACTATACTTGTTAGTATAAGTGACCGGATAAATTTTAAAAATACACATATTTATTACCGAACTCCAAAACGAAGATATGAATGCATGTATGCACATATATATGGATTTTCTTTTCCATTTAGAATAGGTTGTTTGGTAATTTGATGTTATTAAAAGATTTTGAATAAAAAATTCTTATAACTAAATAAATAATATATAGTAACAAAATAAACATAACACCAATAAAAAATGGCGCGCCCAAAAGGCTTTCGCTCTGGGGCTATAGCCCATTTAGCCCTGAGGTAGGGGTGGCCCTGATTCTACCCAATGATTATATTGGGCAACTCTTATATTATTAACCATGGGTGCCTCTACATTTCGCCGTTTTTTTGGATACCTGTTGCTTCGGTGTGTTCCGGTATGCTAAATGAAGTTGGAATCTTTGGACTACCTGGCACCACGGTTGCCACTTTGGTAATTTTTAACCAAACTTGGTAATTTTATTCCACTTTTAAATTTTTGGCAATTTCTGTCTCGTTTTGTTAGCTTTTCTAGCTTTTTTCGTTCACATGACGTCATATTGCAATGGTAATCCCTCATTTTTACGTTGAAATATCGATCGGATGTGCATCTTATACTTTTTCATAGGACCAAAATAATAGCAGTGCTTATTATATTTCGGTATACCAATTTTGTTTTGACTTGATTTTTGAATCTAAATTATAGAAAAGTAAGCTAAGAGCTTCTAGTTTTTATTATTAATCAAACTGTAGTAAAAGTAAAACCGATTAATTTTTTTCGATAAAAGTGGGTCACGGGATACATTGAACACCAGAGAGGCGCGAGCCAGTTCAATTGCTCACAAAAGACGGGAAAACGAACAAATACATTGAGGAACTCCTGGGTGTAACGCTAAAATGATAAGCAATGCTGCAAAATATGAAATGAAGGTTAAAACTCGCGGCCGAAACAATATACTGCATCCGTCAATGGCGAAACGTGTTGTCAGATACTCGAGGACACGGGCGAGTTCGTAAACGCAGTAATCTGCGAAAGTCCAATCACATGCCTGCTTTGTGCCTGCAAATCGAAAACTAATTTTCGTCTGCGCGCAGACGACAAGCAGGCTGCAGTCATTTTACTAAATTGTGTTCATAATCGTCATGAGAGCGCAGAGAGTTTTAAATATTATTAAGACAATTAGCTATGGCGAAAAGAAAGTGGAAATGCACATAGTTCTTGATAGGCAAATGAAAAGAAAAGACAGCTCCTAATAATTAATATTTGTAAGCTTAGTGTATAACCGTTTAGTGCCTAAAATCATGAATGTAATGATCACTATAGAAAAACATGATGATGATACATACAGAGTGGTCCAGTTTGGAATACAAATATTTCGGGATCTGATTCATTGGTTCATGCTATGAAAAAAATCATAACTACCTATTATTATTTTGATGCGCCATAGCGTCACCTACAAACTAACTTTTCAAAGTTTTTACCGGAAGCTTACAGTTTTGCAAGTATAAGCTTAATTTAGTCACAAGAACCATTCAAAACGAGCATTATCTTGTATAAAATGTCCACCATCAGACTAAATACAAGCTAATACTCATTTTTGAATGGTTCTTATAATTAAATTTACCTTATACCTGTAAAACTGTACGCCTCAGGTAAAATCTTTCTAAAGTGAATTTGTAGGTGACGTTATGGCGCATCAAAACTAAGCACACTTTCCCGAGATAAATGCGATTTTCACAAAAGTTATTAACACTAATCAATTGTCAATTGTCTATGTCCACTTTGGTTGCTCTAAGTTTAATACAGTCGAAATTATTATTATTATTATTTTTATTATTTTGAATAAAGTTTTACATCTGTCTGACATCCAATAAATGATTGTTCATTTACATTAACATGCATTTCACGAGATATAACATCTTGATACTTTTGGTTGGTTTTGGTATAAGATATAAGAGATTTTTTTTTTTTTTTTTTTTTTTTTTTTTTTTCCATCACAGAGCACACAGAACACTACGTTCTCTAGTGTATACTCTCAGTATCGCTTAACACAACTGTTGTTTGTTGCGCGACTAAGGATCATCTACCGATTTTCAATCTTATAGACTACTTCAAATAAACAATATTAAGTTAATCAAAAACCAATGAAAAAACGCGTTTTCTAAATTCTGCTCGTGATAAGCAAAAATCAACTTCATTGCACAGTTCATTGTAAGTGCTTATGCACCTTGTAATAGGCTCATTATAACCATAATTGGTTCTATGCCTTTCTGGGAAAAACAAGCTTCTAACCCGCAGAGACCTTTGGGGAGCATATATATTTAATAGAAAAACCAATTCTGGTGAAATAATATGAAAATTAATAATATCGCGAATAAACATGATGGAAGTTGCGTTGCGTCTGAAACTTAAGGTTTTCAAACCAATTAATTGGCACCTTCTATCATAATTAGGAAGCACATCAAACATATTTAATTTATACATACTTATGGCTTTTTTTTTAAATTAAATTCCATAAATCGAAAGTATAATGGAATAACTGTACCAACTTCTCTAAAGGAATTTTTTAAACACAAAAATTTCTGGTTTTCTTTTTCCTGCTGAAAATCGCCCTCCATATATGTATATTTTGTTGCAATTAGCAAATTTATGTCCTGGAAATTCCACTTTTTATCATCCCCCTAACAGAAATATATATTCATTAATTGAATTAAAATAATTTAATGTTTTAAATCACATTACATACTTACATTATTTCGTAAAACTAATTTGCCTGCTTTCATGCAGATGTTTTTTTTTTTTGTCTGCAATATCTGCCCGACTCCAACTTGTTTACTGCATGTTTTGGACGTTTTCGAACGTACTATATTTTTTTGTCTGCGTAAGTTCGATTTGTTTTTCGCTTTATGAACGCAAGTACTGCAGTCAGACGTTAGTCAGACGTTTACGAACTCGCCCTTTCTGCAGCACTTTCTGCAGCAGTTACCCAGATGGTGGATTTGACTAACTTGACATGTGGTATTCACACTTTTAGAAGACGGCTGAGGGAACACAATCTCAGTTCTCGAAGTCCACGACAAGTCCCTTTTCTCAAGAAAATGCATGTATCAAAAAGGCAGATGAGAGACCAAAACCTTTCTGTTTGGCTGAAAAGTATCTCAGCTGTATGTCAGGCATCCACCCAATACAAAATATGATCATAGATTCACAATAAAAACTAAAAAACTCGGTGGATCTAGTACCATGATTTGGGGATGCTTTTCATAGTATGGTATTGATCAAATATATTGGTGTAAAGGTATAATGGACCAGCGCTCATACGTTGAAATATTGCAGAACATCATGTTGTCATATGCCGAACACGAAATGCTACAAAAACCGGTTTTCCAGCAGGACAACGACCCGAAAGGCACCAGCCGAACAGCTAAACAATGTTTTCAGGATAATATGATTGAGTTCATGGAATGACCTGCTCAATATCCCGATCTCCATTATATTGAAAATCTATAGGCCTTCTATGAAAGAGATAATGTACTGCACAAAAAACCAAAAAAAAAACGAGTTGTGTGTGGTTGTTTAGCAGTCTTGGAGATCGATATCACCCGAAAGGTGCCAACATCTTGTAGGCTCTGTAAAACGGTCTTGCGCAGCTGTAATAATTAATAAAGGCCATGCCACTAAGCACTAGTATATCCCTAAAAACAACTCATACTAATTTATTTAAATTCACTTTTTTTTTTACTTTTTTGATCAGGTAAGCTGGTGAAGAAAGGGCACTGCTATTTTTTTGGTCAACAACTTATAAATTAAGACCAACTAAGCGTACTTCTGTTAGAACCTACGTATCTATTACATTTAAGAGCACACTCACGCTAAAAATTCTAATTTGGCAACACTGATACTTAATGTATAATGAAATTAAGAATTCACTTGTAAAGAATAAAACATCATCCAATTAATCAATTTCTCGCTTCCTCGCCAAAGTTAACACATCTTGAGTGTTGATGCGCAGCAAAAGGGCAACCCTCACAGAGTGTGAAAATCGACACACTTCACCATATTCATTCGCCTAGTGCTCAATGTGTATATGTATGTATTCACATTTTATTTGTACAACTTACATGAAGTTTACATGTTAATTAATCACAATTTCTCACCATCAATTAAAAAAAAACAGAAAAACAGAAAAACGGTTCAACGCTTCTATGTACGTACATGTGTGAAGCAATACGAGTATCTATAGACATTCAATTGGCATGATTTAATTAAAAGCAAACACGTCAAATGGATCCTTGAAAATGTGTCTATTTACCGATACATAATTAATGAGTCTGTCAAATGAATCAAAATCATTGAACGTAATGACGATACAACGGCAGTTGTCAGTCAAGAACACTTAAAATTACCACACTCTGGTGGGGTCGCTTTGAATACACATACCTACTCGTATGTTTGCATTTGTGATTGGTAAGGAAAAATTAAAATCGGAAAACCTCTTCTAAATTCATTAGATTTTGATATCCACAAACGGGCACACAGTCTAATTAAAAAAGAAACTAGCAAGTTTTAAAAAAGTCTTTCCACTATATTCGCAACTCAGACAATCGCGCTTTCTGCCGACCCATACGCATACACTCAAGCACACACACACTTTGGCTCAAATCCTTAATTAAACCGCAAAAAGTAGAAGAAGAAAAAGTGTTTTTCCTATTTGCTAGGCCCAAAAAAAGGGGGTGTGGCTGTTTGGCAATTCTGTTTCCTGTTTAGAAGAACATGGCACATCAATACGCATGCAATTGCATAAGAATCTCTTTCTCTATGTCGTATCTACGATACGAACATTGTTTCTCTATTGAAGCCGAAGCGACGACTCAAAATGAAAGGAAAACGCAAAACAAAAAACCAAAAAGAAAATGAAAACTGTGTGCAAGTAAAAAAAACAACGATTTCAATAGAAGCTAGTAGAAAGCCGAGGAGAATTTGTATTGAAGATTCAATTGAAATTTGAATAGAGTTTACGTGGATGTGGGTTTGCCTCTGTATACCTTACTCACACTTCAAACGCAGAGGATGCAAGTAAAATGACAGATAGACCATTAAAAGACAGAGATTAAAAAAATGTTCAACGCGTATAAGTTGTTCGGTGGTATGCGTATCCGTTTTTAGCATACGGAAATGGTAGAAAAGAGGACATGTGTATGTAGTCACTCACACACAAAGTCCGACGAAAAGAAGCAAAGCGAAAAATCATAGTTCATGTTTAAGTTACATATTTCGTTTGTTATTTTCATAAAAGTATAAAAGTTACCAACATTAAAAAAATAGCATTGATATGCAAAACAATTCGAAAGCATGTTCTATGTGTAGAACAACATAACGCAAAAAGTGAAGATAGATGGAATAAGAAGCGTAATAACGTTCTTTAATCTGGGTGGTCCACAAGGCTCCATTTTAGGTCCAACTCTGTTTCTGGTCTGCTTTCAATTCGATCCCGGGCACGCTGCTTCCAGTTGTCTAGACTAAGCATCCGCGGTAGCTTGGTCCTAAAACCGGAGGTTCGGTCTTTCTTGTCGTCTCGAACCTGGGGGCTGTGATTCGAAGATCCTCTTTGCTGGAGCATTGTTGTCCATTCGCTGGATATGGCCGAGCCAGTGTAGTCGACGTGTTTTGGCTTTTCGGACTATATCCACATTTTTGTACAGCCCATAAAGTTCGCGGTTGTATCTTCTCCTCCATTCGCCCTCCTCGCATACGGGACCGAATATCCGAGGAAGAATTTTTCCTGGTTATCGTCCAACACTCGGCTCCATACAGCAGAACTGGCAGGATCAATGTTTTGTAGAGCATGCATTTCGTCTTCCGAGTTAGGAGTTTTGAACCCATTTGTTTTGTCAAACCGAAGTAGCAGAGGTTTCCTAGGGTAAGTCTTCGTCGAATCTCTACTAAGGTGTCATTCGTGGATTTGATGTTTACTCCGAGGTAGGTAAACTCCTTAACTATTTACTTCGAAGTTACTGTTTTGTCCTAGGCGGTGGACAGATGTTTCTTTGTTTGTTGACAACATGTACTTGGTTTTGTCCTCATTCACTTCAAGGCCAACTCGTTACCCCTGTTCTTCAATTGCCGTAAAGGCCTCTAAGACGGCGCGCTGGGAGCGACCGATGATGTCAATGTCGTCTGCGTATCCCAGTAGCTGGACAGATTTGTGAAAGACAGTGCCTTCTGTGTTTACACCTGCCCTGCGCACAAGATTGAAGAAGTCACATGACAGCGCATCTCCTTGCCGAGATCCGGTGCATATTTGGAATAGTTCGGAGAAACTGTTTCCAAATTGCACGTTGCGCATATTTTCTAGCGTCACGCGGCATAGCTGGATCAGTTTAGCCGGGATTCCGAATTCGGCCATCGATCGCCTTGTAGAGCTCAAGACAATGAATGCTATCATATTTGGCTTTGAAGTCGATGAAGAGATGGTGAGTCTCGACTTGAAATTCGTTGGTCTTTTCCAGGATCTGCCTAAGTGTGAAAATTTGGTCGATCATCGATCTGCCGGGCCGGAAGCCACACTGGTACGTGCCGATTAGTGTGCTGCAGAAAGGTTTCAGACGTTCACACAGTATGTTGGATAGGATCTTATATGCTACATTAAGCAAGGATATGCCTCGGTAGTTCTTACAGGACATATGATCGCCTTTCTTGAAGATGGAGCATATAGAGCTGATATTCCAGTCATCGGGCATGGCCTCCTCCACCCATACTTGGTTGATGACTTGGTGTATGCACCCTACCAAAGCATCACCACCATATTTGAAAAGTTCCGCTGTTAGACCATCAGAGCCGGTGGCCTTGTTGTTCTTCAGCTATTTGATAGCTGAGCGGACTTCTTCAAAACTGGGAGGGGGTATGGATAACCCACCCTTTTAGTCGGGTTAAAATTACTCTGTTTTGAACATCATCGGCGCCGTAGCTTAATGGTAAGTGCATTGGACGTTAAATATTTATGTATTTATTTTATGTGGATCTGAATAGAATGATAGCTGTCTAAAATTAGCCAAATTATATCGGAACTTATTGCACTCCACTGTTAATAAGAAAAAGGGATTACTCCTTATTGAAATATGTTCATATGTGCGGACTCGGTTAGCCCCACCCGCGATTCATGCAACTTCTCGATTTTCGCAACGCAAAAAATAACCCTTCTTGACTCTGTAAGTGCAACTTTTCCAGAAAATTACCTCGCTAAGTGCAACTTATTTCTTGCGCCAATGTAAGTATGTTTTCATTTTTGTCTTGTTTTTATATGCATTTTCTCCTTCTCGAAAGTTATTCCACAGTTGGTTTCTTGGACTTTAAACAAACATGTTTGTATCTGAACATATTTCAGTTACCTCGGTTATTGCAACTGCTTTAATTCCTATCAGTTGCGTATGAGGGTTCTTACTGTATGTACCTATAATAATATGCCTACATGCAGAAAGATTTATCAGGCAGATCCGACAAATACAAAGAATAGAAACACGAAGATAACGAAACTAAAAACGATAAAGACAGGAACAATTATTTTCCTACGTAATTAAACTGGTTGCACGATTCAAAAAAAAAGTTTCTTCCGCACATAGGAAACAAATATAGTTGTATCTACATATGTATGTATATATGTATGTATGTATTTTCTTCGCATGCATACATGAGTGCAAACACACTTTAGATTTGAAATCGAGTTCCTGTCAAAAAGAACGAGCAAAGAAGGGATGAAAAGAAAAGCAATGCGAAAAAAGGGAAGACCTGCTCACTGCAAGAACCGATAGAGAAGTGGGGAGCTAATCCGTTTGTCAAGGTACATTTGGTTGCTTTGAAGAAAAATTCCAATGTTCACTAAACGGCAAAACTCATACCAGTAAGAATGCAAAAAATTCTAGAACGCTCCACTTATATCTCATTTTTAACTGTTTAGTCGCGAACATTTCCAAAACCCTTAAAACTTCTTCGACAGATTTTCAAAAGTAGGGATTGATTCTAAAATCCAACCCTGTTAGGAATTAGTAAAGCGGAAACCCATAATGATTTGAGAAATTCTTGAACACAGATTTTAATGCCCATCATCTACATACGTCAGTGTAAGGCCTATTGCGAGGGCGCAGACCAGTGACAATGGACTGATGTTCGGGGCTTATTACCCCAATAAAATGTACCAAGAGGGTATGCCCCGATCTGGCTTTAGTCGACCAGAGGTATTTCTCCATATTGATACTAAAGGATAAGTGCAATGCGCGATGCCCGATAAAAGCGGCTCATCCACGGTGGGCTCGACGGAAAAGCAATACGCAGATTTTTGGTGGCTTAGCTAGAAAGAGGGACCCTATGACATGCCCTCCCAGGCCTGTGTGTTACTTTTGTAACATCCTAGTTTTAAGTTAGGTATGTTATGACGGTTATGGATAGCTAGGAGTCTCGCTATTATAGGATAACATCTCCGAGAGGTGATCAACGCTGCGTTATTGCTCAGGTCTCGGTGCCGCAAAGAGGGGTTATAAAGGCGACGGGCAGGTTCCGGGGACGCAATCCACTCGGCCACTCGAAGCACTAAGCGACGAGTTCTTATCACACTGATTCTAGTTAGTTAGATTAATGTAGCTTAGGGTGTTTTAATTAAGTTAAGTTTGATAGATCAAGGACTAATACAAAAAAAACGGATAAATCATCCAGGTTTTCCAAACTTTCCTTGAAATTAAATATATATCGGATAAACTTGGTCGTAAAATAGTTAGGTAAACGCTGCAAGGCAATAGACGTAATGGAACTTCTGGACGTATTTCTGTCGGCACGATCCTAATTTAATAACAGCTTTTGCAGCTTCAAAGACTTACTTTTTTCCAAGGTTAATAGAATTAACAATCGTTAATATTTTTAAAACGTGATTAATTTATTTTTAAGCTGAATATTTTATATAACATATTATTAATATTAATAGGCTGTTCGGCTGTATTTTTAGATGTTGCTCAGTTCTTCGGTAAGGCTTAGAATAAATGTTAAGAGCACAAAAATTACACACACAAACAATTTTTCGAAACATGTACCTTTATTTATATCTCAGATAGACACTTTCGAATACGAGTTAACACGTGTCCTTTAGGAGGACATAAAAAAAACGCGAACACCAACCAAGGGGTTGGCCCAACCGTTCGACTTACAAAATGAAACACCGTTTCTACTCTTTGACAATGTTCTATATTATTATCCGTCCTTAATTATAACCGCACAAGCTTATGTCTTACTTCAGACTAACTTAATTCCCTCAAAACTATCACACCGCCAACCGATGTCTACTGTCCAAAACTGCTGACTCCGTCCTATGGGCCGGCGCGTGTATCCGGTGCAACGGAGATGAAATACGATGTGTTCGTCCACAACTGTGGGAACATGTTTGCACCTGAATGAAATTGAAATGCTGAATCAGCGAATACCGATCACGCTCCTCGCTCGTGGCTCGTTCGCGTGGTGTTAACTTACGATATGGTACTATTATTATTATTATTATTATTATTATAATGATTATTATTACTAGTGTGCCCGTGCGAGAACTCTCGCAAGAGAAAATCCAACCCCTAAAATCCAAACTTCCTTCTTTTTTAATTTGCTGAAATTTATAAAATGAAAGTTCAATTTATCACTGCTCCAGGAAAATCTCTTTCTTTTGAAAACTCATTTGTTAAGATTGGTTCAGTGTGAGAGCCGCAAAGGGTACCTACACTACAGAAACGATATATAACATATGTATGATGATTATCTTTTGTTAGGTTTTCCAGTAATAAAAAGACCAACCGATGTTCACTTAACAATGGTTTATTCGAGAATGAGAATATGGTGAATACAAAATTAATATTAGGTGCTTATATACTATTATATACAAAGGCATAAGTGTATGAGTGTAAATGTTAATATTAATGTACGGTGATACTATTACGTTATATTTAACACTCCTCCTATCAATGTACATTTCAATTTTAAAATATATTTTCGTATTATTCAACAATCAAAATTCATTTGTAATACTTCATAACTCCATGAATTCATAAGCCTTAACATTTTGATTATAATATAAATTATATATTAATTTGATTATAGCAATTCATATGTTTCGTTTTATCCAATGGTTTAGTTAAAATATCTGCAATCATTTGACATGTGGGTTTGTAAACTATTTCGATTTCGTTGTTTTGTTGTGCCTCACGTGAAAAATGATAACGGATGTCAATGTGTTTCGATTTCTCATGGTGTATATTGTCTTTTGATAATCGTATTGCACTTTGATTATCACAAAATATTATTGTTGGATTTGAAGTCATCTCTTGAAGTCCCATTTCACGTAAAAGTCTCCTCGCATGAATAACTTCTTTGGTAACCTCAGAAAGCGCCATATATTCAGCTTCCATAGTAGATAGCGCCACCGATCTCTGCTTCTTAGACTTCCAACAAATAATACCCCCTGCCAAAGTCAGTAGGTACCCAGAGCACGATCTCCGATCGATAAGATCATTTGCCCAATCAGCATCGACGTAGGCCAAGAGCGGATAATTTGTTTTTCGGTATGTCAACTTGAAGTCTAAGGTCCCTTTTAGGTATCGCAGCACTCTCTTGGCGGATATCCAATGATGTTTCGTTGGACAGGAACAAAATCTGCTGAGGAAACTGGCAGCGAAGGCTATATCTGGACGGGTAGCATTCGCCAGGTAGATCAGAGATCCAACCAGCTCTCTATAAGGCACTGATTTCGCTTCGTCGGTTTCGTTTTGCTTTTTAAACACTTGTAAACTGTCTAGAGGCGTGGAAATTGGTTTCGCATCTGTCATACCGAATCTCTCAAGTAATTTTTCGACATAACTTCGTTGACTGATTTCGATTTTTCCGGTTTTTTCTTCTCGGCGAACATTTATTCCTAGAATGCTTCTCACCTTTCCTAAGTCTTTCATTTCGAACTTCGTGGATAAATCAGATTTCGTTCTTTTAAGAAGTTCTAAGTTGTTTGACGCAATCAGCAAATCATCAACGTATACGACAATGATTATAGTTCCGTATTCATCATCCTTTTTGTATAAACATTGATCGGACGCGGCTTGTTTCAGTCCCATCTTCTTAAGAAATTCGTCCAATTTCATATGCCACTGTCGCCCGGCTTGCTTTAACCCATAAAGCGGACGGAGAAGCTTACATACATTCTGAAAAGTACTACCATCGCTGGAAAATTTTGGCTGCTCCATGTAAATTTCGTCGTTCAACTCTCCTTGAACATAAGCTGTGACAACATCCATCTGATGAAGGTGTAAGTTTGTAGCTGCGGATACGGCAAATAATGTTCGTATTGTTTCGTAGCGCGCTACTGGGGCAAAGACTTCATCATAGTCTATACCATCTCGCTGCTCGCAACCTCTCACAACAAGCCTCGCCTTGTAGCGCTCAACTGATCCATCCTCTCTCTTCTTTATACGAAACACCCACCTGTTGCTTAAAACATTTTTATTTTCAGGACGTTTGACGATCACCCAAGTTTTGTTTTTGTTTAGGGACTGCAGTTCAGATTTCATCGCTTCTGTCCAGATTTGATGATCATCCCTGCTCATTGCCTCCTTAAAAGACAAGGGTTCAATTAGTAAATCGTTACTGACAAAATTTACCTCGTTTGGAGAAATCCGCTTCCCGCATCTTAGAGTCATCGCAGGGATTTCTTCGTCACCTTCCTCCTCAGAACTATTTGGTAAATTAGTCGATTCATCTTGCATTTCAACTTTTGGCTTTGTTATACTGTCATCTTCATTGCTGTCGGATGTGGATACTTCCAGCTTTTCAGGATCGCCATCTTCACTTGATACTTGACACTTGAAATCCGAAATTTCGAAGTCGTCAAACGCATAGTTCTTGGGATTGATTTCTTCAAAGAACCTTACGTCTCTGCTTACTGTCACCTTTTTCGTGTTGGGATCCCAAAGTCTGTATGCCTTAGACTCTCGGGAATAACCAACCAACCGAAACTCCTTTCCCTTTGGATCCAGCTTCGTCCTGCCAGGACCCTTTTGAAGAGCAATAACTTTGCTTCCGAATGACCGAAGGAAACCTACATGTGGTTTCTTGCCACTCCAGACCTCTAACGGCGTGTTGTTTTTCAAAATACTCGTGGGACACCTGTTTCGAATAAATGCAGCAGTGGTGATAGCTTCGGCCCACAAGTACTTTGGAAATTCAGCGTCGATTATCATACACCTCGCCATCTCCAAGAGTGTTCTGTTAAAACGCTCAGCGACACCGTTTTGCTGCGGAGTGTACGGTATCGTTAGCTGCCTCTGAATACCTTCTTGTTGTAAGATATCGTTGAATTCTCCTGACAAATATTCTGCGCCGTTATCGCTACGAAGGCGCTTTATTTTTCTTCCTGTTTCACGTTCAGCCCGTAATTTAAAGTTTTTGAAAGCGGTTAACAATTCACTCCGAGCTTTCAGAATTACTACATCGACGTAACGTGATTTGTCATCAATGAACGTAACAAAATAGCTTGCGCCGCCGAGTGATTTCACGTTCATCGGGCCACAAATATCTGAGTGCACTGTTCCTAAAATCTCAGTGTCGATATTATTTGATGATTGAAATGGTTTTTGACAAATTTTTGCCTTTTCACATACAACGCATTTCACTTTCACATCAGGAAGCATTTCCTTCATTCCACTGACTAAATTTGCGCTTTTTAAAATTTTTAGTTGCTTGAAATTTAGGTGCCCAAGCCTTTGATGCCATCGGATTAAATCTGAACGGTCTTTCGATACACACATTAGCGCTTCTCCTCCAAAGTCATCTCGTCGCCCGCCAGCAGCATCCCGTTTGACAGCCTCGTCCACAACATACAGCTTTCCTCTTTTGATTGCTCTGAAGAGTACAGATTTATCACTTCTTCTAACTATGACAGCGTCTCGCTCGAATGAAAATGAGAACCCGTTTTTCGTTGCTTTGGAAATAGATAAGAGATTATGTCGTAGACTTGGTACATACATTACGTCATTCAACTGTACCCTTACGGTTTCACCATCTGATGACAGTACATCGAGATATATACTCCCACTTCCATATGCCTCTATGATTTCATTTCCCGCGGTTTTGATCTCTGAACATTCTGCACTATTCCACTTGACGAATTTGCTTTCATCACTACACATGTGTGCACTAGCACCGCTATCAAGACACCAGCCACCTTTAGGTATTTTTCCACTTGTTACACTGAGAACAGACGTCATGGCGTCTTCATACTTTGTTGTTTTTGTGGTTTTCTTGACACGGCATTCGACAGCTATGTGACCAATTTTACCGCAGCTGTAACACTTAATGTTCTTTGACCGCTGTCTCTGGGAATAAACGCGATTCTTACCTCCCATTGCATGTATAGTAGCTTTGTTGTTGCGATATTTTTCTTGTGACAGTAGAGCATGTGTAGGTGTACTTGACTCTTCATTTGTTAACAGTTGAGTTTTTCGTTCATCCTCTTCTAACAACTTGATTTTGAGGGTATTTACCTCTGGTAAGTCATCTCTCGTTTCAATTGCAACACAGAAATTTTCATACTCTTCTGGCAACGTATTAAGAAGCATTATAGACAGTAATTCTTTTGGAATTGGTATTCCTGCTTCCTCTAATTGATCCGCGTGGTTTTGGAAATCTCGAAGGTGTTGCTGCATACTGCTTTGGAATTGCTTCTTCATTTGAAATAATTTTCTGTACAACATAATCTTCTTCGTCGGTCCTTTCGACTTATGAACTTTTTCAAGAGCTGTCCATGCCTCATTCGATGTAGTCGATTTCTTAATGTAGCTCATTTGACTCTCCTTAACACCTAGGAATATCATTGCTTGGGCCTTTTGATCTTTGTTGGTCCATGATGCGCTGGCTGTTGCATCGCTTGAATCTCTCTTATTCGTTCCATTTGCGTAGTCCCACAGGTCGTTGCAAATTAAGATGCTTCTCATCTGAAGCTTCCAGGACTCATAATTGTCCTCGTCGAGTTTCTCGATAAGAGACGAAGAATTGGACGGACTCATTTTTCGCATTAAAACCACGTATTTTAAACTCTTACAACCGAGGATAACTTTCCTGATATTTGTACCGATTCTACGTGATGTATATTAAAAATAGCACTTAGCTAACTGAACTGATTCTCGAATATCTAATGAAACTATTTCCACGTGACCTGGGCCCATAACCTGTTAGGTTTTCCAGTAATAAAAAGACCAACCGATGTTCACTTAACAATGGTTTATTCGAGAATGAGAATATGGTGAATACAAAATTAATATTAGGTGCTTATATACTATTATATACAAAGGCATAAGTGTATGAGTGTAAATGTTAATATTAATGTACGGTGATACTATTACGTTATATTTAACATCTTTATTGAAGGATGAGATGCACTGCGACCTTGAGACCTATTGTGCTCACTACACGTCCTAGACGAAGGAACATCCCTCTCGTCATTATTCCTACTGGAATCGGTTAGAGAGAGCTCGCTCACATCTAGCCCAGGTGAGAATTACATAACGTAGGTCATAGCACCTCCTCCAGACCAATTTCACTGAGAAATCGCAGCAGGAAATTGGTGCTATGAATGGTAGATCCTCTGCTTTAATTTTTACCCAAGCACTTAAATCTTTTCTGGGTTAAGGTCCCACATTACACCAGTATGTGTTCTGGTGTTTTACTGGACTCGTTGCAAAATCTGCATGAGTCTACTACATCTGGTTGACCTAGTTTTCTGAGATGTCCCTTAAGCTTACAAAACCCAGTGAGGAACGCAGTCAGGATGCGTAGTTTGATTTTGTCCAGGCTTTGAAACTTTTCAGATTGTCATTACCCAAAAGTTTCTTAGCCGGTCTAAGGCACTGAGTTTCTGTTCGGGACTTAGTCCTGCTAGTCTTCTCCAATGATCGGAGCTCGACTTTATGGTATGTTCCCCTATGTCGCAAAGGGTTCAAGGCCAACGAAGGGTGATGCAGCCCTTTTCATTACCTTCTATCCCCATATGTCCTAGTACCCAGTAGATGGTGACATTGATTCGTTCGCTCAGTCTATTTAGTTTATCTATAGGCATTCCCCGACGATTCTAGATTTGATGATCTGAGCCCCGATTGCTCTTGGCTGTTTGGCTGTCTGGCATTATTGCTATGTCGCGTCTGCTGTACAGTTTATCAAGATTGAGTTGTGCACATCTGTCTATAGCACAGATTTCAGCTTTAAAATGCTGGTTTAGCTGCCCGTAGATTCAAGCAGTTTAGTTTCGGGCCCAAACACTCCCGCCCTTCCTCAGTTCTTGAACTATCCGTGTACCATTGAATGCTATAGATTCTAGATTAATTGATCCAGTCCTTCTTTTTGCCAAGTTAAATGTCGAAATGTTTTGACCAGTTAAATGTCCTGATACCATCGTCTCTGGGGAAGGCCAGAAGGGGAAGTTTATTAGATATGGTACGATGTATTATGGTATTGTATATGGAAACCCGCAGTAAAGTGTACTCGATCTGTTTCTCTTTTTGCTGTACCTATACTAGAGATATTCCAGTAGATCACGATGCCATGATGGCCAGCTTCGCAGGTGACACTTCCATCTTAATATCTGGCAAATGCTTCGTGAAGCCAAACTCAAGCTAACTACGAAAAAGAAATCGTTCTAAATGTAAGAAACAGTACTCGACGATTGAGTAGAACAAGACCATTCGAAGTTATGGTATAAAATTTCTAATATTGATAATTTCAAAAATAAGAACTGATAATTAAAGGAACAAAAACCATTCGTCGACATTCCATAAATTAAAAATGAGTTTTTAGTGGTGTTCAAATCCCACACTCAGTTCGGCTGAAAAGGTCGTATCGTTCCTATGAGAGGGCGCCACTAGAATCACATCCATATCATTTTTAGTTAGTACCAACCTACAAAAGATACGTGTCTAAATTTGACAGCTGCCGGATTATTAGTTTGTGAGATATAACATTTTGAGTGAAGCAACTTTTGATATAACTTTGATATAAGAAACTCTGTTTTTTTATGAAAAAAATGCTGCTGCTACCAAAAAGGGGCTTGATGAGTGCTATCCGGACTCTGCGCCAGGCGAAGCAACCATTCGTAAGTGGTTTGCTGAATTCCGTACAGGCCATATGGGCACCGAAGACGATGAACGCAGTGGACGTCCAAAAGAGACTATTAAGGACGAAAACATCAACAAAATCCACAAAATGATTTTGGAGGTGCAGGGAAATAACTTCACGGGCAATAACTTCACATGGAAAATAACTTCACCTTGAGTGGGAAATAAATGCACATTTTTGATGTGAAGTTATTTCTCACTGAAGGTGGGCAATAGCTTCACTTTTTTGTGGGAAATAATTTCTCTTAATTTCTGAAGTTATTTCTCACTGAAGGTAACTTCACATTTAATGATTATTTAAAAATAATGTAGAAATGATTCCATTTCAAAATTAGATATTTAAATTTAAAATTTGTCTTGGCTATGCAAGCTAGAAAATAAAAAATTCTAATTCTGAAATGGAATCTTTAGTGTTTGAGCAAAAGATAGAGTAATAGTGAAAAATTCGCGCAAGTTTTATAATTAGATAAAGCTAAATGCCAATTTTTTCTTCATTTGGCCTTCTTTCCAAGTTCAGCCTTATTTTGCTTGGCTTTATTCCACGGTACCCCTGTGTTTTTCGAAAAAATCATAATTGGGAAATAATTTCAAAAAATATCTGGTTAAATTACTGCCCACCTTCAGTGAGAAATAACTTCACATCAAAAATGTGCATTTATTTCCCACTCGAGGTGAAGTTATTTCCCATGTGAAGTTATTGCCCGTGAAGTTATTTCCCTGCACCGATTTTGGATGACCGTAAAATGAAGTTGATCGAGATAGCTGACAACAACGAATTGTTCACGGGCAATAACTTCACATGGGAAATAACTTCACCTCGAGTGGGAAATACATAAATGCACATTTTGTATGTGAAGTTATTTCTCACTGAAGGTGGACAGTGTTTGAAGCTGTTCAATCGTAATAAACCCGAATTTTTGCGTCGATATGTGACAATGGATGAAACATGGTTCACTCCGGAATCCAATCGACAGTCAGCCAAGTGGACTGCACGCGGTGAACCGAAGCCAAAGCGTGAAAAGACTCAACAGTCAGCTGGCAAAATTATGGCGTCAGTATTTGGGATGCGCGTGGAATAATTTTCATCGACTATATTGAAAAGGGGAAAACCATCAACAGCGACTATTACACAGCGTTATTGGAGCGTTTGAAGGACGAAATCGCGGAAAAACGGGCCCACTTGAAGAAGAAGAAAGTGCTGTTTCATCAAGACAATGCACCATGTCACAAATCAATGAAAACGATGGCAAAATTGTATAACTTGGGCTTCGAATTGCTTCCGCATCCACTGTATTCTCCAGATCTGGCCCCGGCGTCTTTTTCCTGTTCTCAGACCTTAAGAGAATCCTCGCTGGAAAGAAATTTAGCGCCGATGAAGAGGTAATCACCGGGACTTATGCGTTTACAGTTCAGGTTTCTAATTCGTAAGAAATAGAATAGGGACCGTTTTGATGTTGCTTTCTCAAAACGCTTATTATTCGAATTATATTCAGCTTAAAATGGTTCTAATCAAAACGGTTTACCAAGGAAGTGGGGCACTGCAAAACAAAACCAACAGAACCTAATTTACGTTCACCACAAAAAATTGAAAAACAGCAATAGTCCTGCCGCACCTTCTACATAATTTAAATCCGCCTCCCATGCTCTCCACATTTGTTATCTTTTCCCGCTTGCTCTCACACTTTTCTGGTTTCCTCTTCTTTCAGGCGAGCAACAACAAAACAACAACCACGATGTAGTGCAGAAGCTTAGGCCCAAAGGACGAAACACCAAGAAAATACCTAATAAAAAAAATACTAGCCGATCATGGGTGGTAAACGGGTGGTCGCAGTACTCAACAAACAAAGACAAAACCCGAACAACAAAAACCAAAAAAAAAAAAGGAAGAAAACATTTTGGAGACCAGTATCTACTCGAACTCGTGTATTGGTCCTGCGAAAGTTTCCTATAACAAAAGTGCAACATTGCAACTTTTCGGGTCGTGCTCGATCGATATTCGATGCGAGATTAATTTTTCTGGACCAATCGCGCCTTGCGTGACCAAAGCAAATGATTTTCGTATATTTCACGGAAATGCTCTTGTAGGCGGAGCTCCATTTGCCTCCTTTATTGGCGGCAGTGTGTGTTTTCCTAGCGTGTAGCTATACTTTGGGAACATTTTTCGTTATTATTGTTTCTTTGTTTTGGCGTTTTTCTTCATCTTTTTTTGTTTTTTTATTTTGCACTACTATTTCGGTTTATGTAGGTACCGCGAAAAATTTTGTAAACGCGCCTTTTTTTGCGAGTCTTTCACTGTGGCTCCGACTCTACGAAATCCGCACAAAAAACGTACGGTCGCTGGAAAATAAACGCAAGAAAAATACTCGTATACCGACTTTTTGAGCAGAATATTGCAGAAATCCTCTGTGACTTGTGTTGGTCGAAATATAAATTGAAGAGAAGTGGAATAAAAGGGGAGAGGGGGGGGCATATAAAATCGGTTAGCCCCGTAGTAGAAAATGCAAATTTTCGTTGACCGCGATTCTGGTTTTTCTTTTTCTTTGGCGATGTGGACGATTAATACGAAACGTGTAGGTACTCGAATGAGTGTTTTTTTTTTATTGCTTTAAGGATTAGAAATAATAAAACGCATCGAATGGGGTGGGGTCAGCAGCAATACGAATCTCAGATGCGATTGTACATGTACAATCAAATCAGAAAAAACAGTTAGAGTTTGGTATCTACAAATTGGATAGGAGGTTGTAGTTATGCATTCACATAGTTTATGCAAACCTAACGGTAGGCTGCGTAAATGAATTCAGACTTGAAGGCAGTCACATCTGTACTAAATTCGTTGTGAGTTTTACTTGATTTTTGTCGTTTTATCCATTCGATCGGAACTCAGATTCGAAAAGTAAATGTTTTCAAAATTGACTTTTGACTTTTCGAAAAAGAAATTGGAACAAATATGCCGGAAGTTCTGCCAAAAAGTGACAGCAATATATTACAGAGCGGGGTCCAAATGAATTTCAAAGCTTTGAAAAAAAAACAGGGTTTTACAATGAATTTTAGTATATCTTATATGCCATCGCAAAGCTTCAAAAGCTACAAAGACTGGCATGCCTCGGCACCACAGGCGCTTGCCCACTTGCCCCACAGCTGCTATAGAAGCGCCCATTGGCCTAACGCCACCCTTTCACCCTTTCATAAAAAAAGATGGCAATTAGCAGCACTGTCAGACTACTGCAAACAGGAGAGATAAACTACATAGATCTTCTCTCCGAAATCCCAGTGCTTGACGTGAACTGCGCGGTAAATGATCGCTTCCCTAAAACTTTATGCGTTGGCAGGAGGTTCGATAGTGGCGACCGTGGCCGTGGTGGTTAGTGCGTTGGACTACTACGCATGCTGCTCGGGTTCAATTCCCAGCCCGGGACCAACACCTAAAAAATAAGTTTTTCACGGTTGCCACCTCTTTCGAATGTCTGACAAGCAATCAAAGAGTATCATTTGTCATGAGAAGCTTCTGAACTCGCCATTCGGAAACGGCAAAAAACTGTAGGTCCCTTCCATTCGTGAAAAAAATAGCACGCACACACAAATGGTTGCGAGAAAGCTAGGCTTGGTTCTGTATAGGACTGCAGACCGGTTCTGTATAGGACTGCAGACCGGTTCTGTATAGGACTGCGGTCCCTATTCTATTTCTTACGAATTAGAAACCGTATATTTTTATTTATTTTAGGAGGTTCGATCCCAAGCCGTGAAGCATGGAACTATAAAAATCCTACCTCAGACGTAAAAGGTAATAAGTTGTATACGTATACGGGTGGATCGAAGATGGACACCGGGGTGGGTGCTGGTATATTTTGACCAAACAGTAGAATATCAATAGCAATGAGACAAAGTCCCAGTGTATTTCAAGCTGAAATTCATGCCATTCAAGTGTGCGCGTGCGCCAACGTCATCCTTGAATCGGGAATAAAAGGTGTCCTCATCCAAATACTCGCGGATAGTCAAGCAGCTATCAAATCACTGGCATTAAACCTGATTGACTCCAAATCAGTCCTGAATTGCTTCAATACTCTCCAAGACCTCTCCCATAGAAACAAAGTCGAACTTTGGTGGGTGCCCGGACATGAGGGTATTGATGGAAACCAAAAGCTGACGAACTGGCCCTGAGCCGTTTTGTAACATTCCAAATTCAGCTATAAGCTTAAGAATCGGAAGATGAAAAAACAACATGTGTGTCTCCTATTGGGAAAATACCCAGTGCCTTTGTCAGGCTAAAAGAGTCATTAAACCTTCCCCCAAAAAGTCCATAAAATACCTACTCCTCAATAGAGATGATATCAAGAGATCAGTGGGATTTCTAACAGGGCATTGCTATCTTAGATAGCACATAAATAAAAAAAGGTCTCATTCAGAAAACTGAATGTCGCCTCTGCATTCAAGACCACGAAACTGCGGAGCATATTTTATGTGACTGCAGGAGACAACATTTCCACAGAGACATCCTAACTCCCATGGAAATTCGTAAAGTCCCCGTCAGTGAGATCCACAACTTTATCAAAAGAGTTGAACCTCTTCTGGTTCCATAAACTGAATTTGCGGTACAATAGATCTTTTAGGTCGCGGTGCCCTCCGCAACTGGCGGGTCAGAATCTGAACGTTTAAAAAAAATGAAAATGCCTTATATCGCAGTGGTTTTCAAAGAAGTGGGTTGCGACTAGACTTGCCACCTGTCCTCCTTTGACGAGGGCAGTCCTCCTTTGTGAGGTGATGTCCTCCGTCCTCCACAAAAAGAAAAATCTCCTCCACACACATAGTTACTTAAACAAAATCTTATTCCTTTCACTTCTCAAAGAGTCAAAGAGTACGATTTTTATGATGACGTCAAGAGCAATAATGAACATTTATTTATTTATTTATTTATTTCATCAAACAGACTTATACAACTTAATATAATCTTACAGACTACAGAACAGTATTTCATTGTTGACGCGTGACTGGCTCATTAAGAGCGTAGTTTAGATGGGGAGGCTCATTAAAAATATTGCGGGATCGGAGCTGCCTAGACGGAGCCACGGACAAGAGTATGGGGCAATTAATATGATAAGATATAATATCTCTTAACCCATTTTGGCCCGGTACCAGTTCCTGTAGAAATTTGTTCACGATATTTTGAAAAGTAGCTCATATAGACCCCATCAAGCCAAAAATGTGAGCAAAAAATTTTTCACTTTAACCGTTTACCTGTTATGATCTGGGTAGTTTACTACCCACTGGGCCAATAAGGATACAAAAAAATGTATTTCAAGAAAATCAACATTGCATAAATTAAATAGCAAAGTTATAAGTAGTACGTAGGTGTAAATAACTATGTACATATATGTTTGTAGTTTATTCTCCGAAGCATTTAGAATGCAAACTAGTTAAAAATACACTTTATACAAATGAAAGACGCCTTGCTGTGACAGACTTTGCAGCGCTTTTGTCACTAATGCTACCATCGAAATATTGTATTATGCATGTGGATGGGCGATTGCGGTCTGCTCTCAAAAGCTCCTTAGGTACATGGTCTCTTAGCTCCAACTGTGGCTTGACATTTCCCGATTTCATCACCAAAACAAGTCATTTTCATGCATTGAGCTTCATGTTGGAAGATGTATTGACAGAAAGTGGTCACCACTACTTATTACTGTGAATACCTCAATAATCGCCTACGGTGATTGATTAGCGGTCTTATTTTGGCATCCGATCTGTCGAACTTCTTGTTGTCTGATAAATGAATAAGTCGTTTGATTGATTCAAATATCGACATTGAAAGATTCTTCGCAATCGAAACTCAAAATGTATGCTGAATTGACAGGTACAATTTCCATGGAGGAAGTGTATGGTATTCACTGCGGAACAGTATATCCAAGAAGCTCTTCACTTCGTGCAGTTTAAGTTGAAGTGTGCATTATTTTGTGCCACATATTGGTTTTTATATGCTTTTATCATCTCGGTAATGCTATCAAAATGGAAAAGAGAAAACAACTGAGATGACAATTTACCACCTAATCTACGACAATGATATGTAATAATAGAGCCTTATAGCATATTTTATACTTGCTTTAGCGGAGTATAGTACACAATAGCTGTGAACTGTGATATAGATTCAACGTATTCCGTTCTGTGCACCTTATTGACCACATAATCTTCTTCATCAGGTGACTAAAGCAAGGCCATAATCTCCTCCATTTGCATTGTTGTTTTTTTATTGTATGATATCTACTAGTTACTATGTAGTACATAATTTCTTTTCTTGACTAAATACTGAATCTGGATGAATCACCTCGAAATGTGAAACAAATAAATAAACAAAAAACGGTTATTTCAAATTGTATCAATTTTATACATGACTTGTCCTAAAATGAAAATAAATCTTACTTATTGGCCCGTTGGGTAGAAAACTACCCACCAATTTTTGAACGTTGATCTGTCAGGTCTGATACACGGAACGCATAAAGTAAATGTTTCGTACTTTATATTGACGTCATAGAATAGACATTATTTAAATGTTTATCTTTTTTTAAATATTTTTTTTTATTTTTTTTTTAAATGCTTTTTTGAAACCTACATTTTAGGCCCCAATTATAGTGTTAAAAGAGAGGGGTGTGGGGAAGAATAAAAAAAAAATGGTAACTAACACTACTAAGATTATATTTAAATAAAAACATTTTGCAAACAGTCATTAATCCTCTGGAGAAAAAATTATAAAAATCTGGGTAGAAAACTACCCACTCGGGCCAAAATGGGTTAAAAATACAATTGAAAAATATTTACGGCGAACAGAAAGAGATTGTAGGCCAAGAAGTTGACATCTTGTTTATAAGACGGGATTTGGATGTTCCAGTTTAGGTGGCGGACAGCAATTCGTGAAAATTTTTTTTTAATGTTTTCAATCCTCACGGAATGTGCTTGATAATAAGGATTCCAGATTACACTGCAATATTCTAACGAGGATCTAACATACGCAAAGAAAAGAGATCGGAAGGTTAATGGATCCGTAAACTCTTTAAAGTTAAAAATAAATAAAATAAATATTTGGCTTCAGCAGTCCTAGGTAGAACCAAGCCTAGCTTCCCGCAACCATTTGTGTGTGCGCGTTATATTTTTGCACGAATGGAAGGGACCTACAGTTTTCTGCCGTCTCCGAACGGCGAGTTGGGAAGCTTTACATGACTAATCATACTCTTGAATGCTTCTCAGACATTCGGAAGAGGTGGGCACTGTGAAAAACATTTAAGGTGTTTGCGGCGGGCTTCGAACCCAAGACCGCTGGCTCAGTAGTCCGACGCACTAACCACTTGCGGTTGCGCTACGGTGTCCACTCTACTATTAAGAGTTACGACTAACAAATCCTAACATAGAATTAGCTTTTGCAACCACAAAGTTAATGTGAAACTGAGTTTGGAATCAAAAAGAACTCCAAGATCTTTCTTTACGTTGAGTTTTAAGAGTTTAGTTCCTTCGATGACGTAGTCAAACAGAATCGGTGAGAAATTCCGACAAAAAGACTGAGACTGAGACTGAGGCACTTAGAAACATTTAAAAAGAGCTGATTTGCTGCACACCATTCTGATAAGCACTGAAGGTCATTTTGAAGTAGAAGGCAATCGTTAACAGATTTTATGCAACGGAATATTTTGATCTCGTCCGCAAACATTAATTCTTTTGCGTTACGTCACTCGGATTATAAAGCTAAAGTTAATGATCTAGAAAGACAATGCTCAAAATCGTATTATGACAGCGACTGGAATTAAAGATGCGAAATGTCTGCAAGCAGAGATGCTTTGCGAGTGAAATTGGAAAGCAATTACACTTTTCTCCAACGAATTAAATCATTACGACTTGGCGACAAATTATTATATTCAATTTGTATAAAATGTTTAAGCTACTCCACCGACCCCAATTATTCATTTGTTATTCATAATTTTCAATTAAACTTCCACAGAAAATTGTACATCCACCCTAACGTCCGAAAACTATTGTTATTTTATAATAATGCTCTTGAACAAGATATCGCTTTGATAAATTTCATGTCAACACTCTTGACATGGCGTCGTGAACGTGATGGTGTGACGCAGTGGTGGGGTATTCAATCGGAGTTCTGTATGACGAACTGAGGAGGACATTATAAGCTACGTAAACAAACTATGCGCATTACAGGGGAATAGTAGTAAGTAAGAACCGTATAGTACGACATTTTCCGGTTTTCTAATTAAAATGCAAATGAGCGCCATTGTCTGTAAATCAGTTTTCTATTTTTCACTTGGACGTTATAATTTTTTATGTTGATCTACTCGTATATGAATGTGTCTGTATGAGACCAGCAGCGCCTAAATAAATAAGACAATGAATGGCTATCAGAAACATGAGTAATTTGTTTAACTGTGTAATTAACAATGGGAGACATACATACATACATTTTGTAGCACGTTCATCCAAATTTTGAAATCCAACCACAGCGGAATACGTTAAGGCTGTAAACTGTCACCGCTTTTGTTGTTTTTTTTTCTGCTCATCATTAAATTTTCATAGCGGATAGCGATAGGATAAAATGAAGCACAATTTCATATGCGAAAGAAACCACTACCAAAATAAAAACCGTTAGTATTATAAAAAAAATAACAGAACTATAGATGTCTTGACTGACAGTAGCGGTAGCGAACTGAAAGTATGCAACACTATTGGCGAGGGCGTGCGCTGTAATATAAATGGTGGCCCAAAAATACGAAGTGGATTTGAAATATGAATAGGTTTTTATTTAAGTAACGAATGTAAAATACATACTGTGAGCGTCAAAAGTAAGTAAGCACCCATATGATTTCTCGAGTTACGTATATTTCAAACAAAAAAATTTACAAAAATTAGATTCCAATGATACAAAATAAAAGCTTTATTCATTAGCAATAAAACAGCGAGAAAAAATAAATCAAAACAAAACTAATAAAAATTGTTCTTAATAAAAATTAACCATACATATTTTACGCGTCAAAAGTAAGTAAACATTAGCAGTTTCTTTAAGGAATTCTTAAATTAAAACAAAACTCAATATTTTGTTTGACCGCCTTTAGACTTTATAACTTCTTTAAGTCTACGTGGCATGGATACACCAAGTTAATGTGTAAAATCGAAGGTTAATTGGGACTATTTTTCAATTAAAGCCTCTTTTAGGTCCTTTTTGCTTTTAATAGTCCTTTTACGAATGTTTCGGTCCAAATTATCCCATAAATGTTCTATTGGGCTTAGGTCCGGTGATTACAGAGGTTGATCGAGCTGTTTTGGAGTCCTATAAAGCAACCACGAGGTATGCCAAGGGACATTGTCTTGCTGAAAGATCCAATTCCTAGTCGTGTCTGATTTGTCCACGCTCGGTTGCATGTTATCCTGTTCAGAGAGTCTTGCTTAGTCATTGTACTTTCAATGAAGACAAGACCCCAGATGCTGCCATACACCCCCACACCATCACCGAACCACCCCTCTATGTTGTACTGTACTTCTAGCATTTTGTTTTCATTAATTGATCTGTGTAGGAACAAAAGTCTCTCACATCCGGTTAGGGTCGATATTACACATTAATAAGTATGTATACAGCTCAAAGCAAATAAAGAGTTTTAAGAAAAAGAAGCGATATCAAGTAGAACCCGATGCGATGTTGAGAGTAATAACACAAAACTGCAAAACCCTAAAAACCCACCGTAAAATGGAAATACATAATTCGATTTTGTGTACAAAAGTTGCCCAAAAACTGCATTCCGGGTACTTTTTGGGAAAACTAGGACTTCTTCTAATTTTAAAAAAAGGTTGCGTATTCTTTCGCTGCCAGTTAGTCCTGAAACTTTAATATTTAAAGGGGTATTCGTATTCTAGTCTAGAAGTACAAATTTTGGGTGTTTTTCAAAATTCGATAAAAAAAAACTAAGTATATATACTAGTCAGTTTTCTATAAGATATTTATTAATATTTTAGCAATACAAGAAAAATATTAAAAAACAAAAATTTGGAAAATCGAACAAATTACAGGCTGGTAAAGAGGGGTGGTGAAAAATAAGGGTGGGTCCTTGTTGACATGAAAATATCAAAAAAACAAAAATAAAACATTCTAAATCAGTGAGAATGTCGTTATCGTCTGAACTACGGAAATAAAAAACAAATTTTTTTCACAAAATGGCGGCTGTTTGAAAAAAAAAGTGTTTTTTTGCCCTTTTTCAAAGTTTTTAATTTTTTAAAAAAAAGTGATATACATATAAAGAAGTTCCGCGCCAAGTTTCAAGTTAATCGGTTTATTAAAACTTGAGAAATCATGTCAGACGTGTTGGAGAAAGTAGTTTCGAGAAAAACGCGTTTAAAGATTTAAGCAAAGTTGCAGACATTTCGTTAATTGGCGATTCCTGCTTCATACATTGGGCTTTCTTCTACAAACTCGTAGTTCAGGAAATATTTTTGAAGGTCTATTCTTTGAAAATATGAAGAAAAAAAACGATTTTTTCAAAATTCTAGACTAGAATACCCCCTTAAAGTTAAACGATAAAAAGCAAAAAATATAAACAAGTTGAGCGATAGAATGTCCAGATTGACGCCCAAAGTGGTACAAGTACGAGGTGGATATTTCGACGAAAAACAGGTCTAACTCTATTTTACTACCCAAGTCTTATTAGGTTCACTTAATTTGGTAATTTGGCTAGATATACATAATATTGATAAAGTTGTATTTACAATAAATTTTGAATATTAAAATGAAAAACACGAAGAGTTTTATATGGATTTCTCTAACAGAATGTACTGTCCGGAAACTTATGGGCGGCAGTGCATCTTTGCTGTTTTTTATGATGTTAAAAATAAAAAATAATATACTTCAGATCTAGGTTGTAGCACAACTCCATTATTTTGATGAAATTTTCAATCACCTTTTTTAAAGTTTGCGGATGCATCTGCCGCTACCACATTATTCGAAGGTTTTCCTTACCCCAAGAAGTGTAAGTGCAATAATAACTGACTTTCTGTGTATGTTCTGTTTGTTCAAATATATTACGTCGTCCAAACATATGAATTGTTGAAATCCACTTAATATTATTGGCCCACCCTGTAGAACCGAAATATGTTTTTATAGAACTCAGGATCCTATATCTTAGATCGTAATACGACAAGGAAAGTGTCAATGAATGCGTTATACTGCACGGCTCGGGGCGTAGTAAGGTTCATTCCATGATATGCCCGGCAGTGAAAAGTGACGTCCTTTGGGGAAGACAAAAAGGTAACTGGGACTCAATCGGAATAAGTTGAAAAGCGGTGAAGAGCTTCAAAGAAGATGGCGTGCGTTGTCGCCGCCCTACTAAGCAAATCCTACGAGTGGTCAAATGACCGTAACCTGGCTTTTCATAACCAATTACGATTTGTCCTGCGCGTGTTTAATTTTAACGCACGGATGTAATGGAACTCTACAATTTTAATGTCATGTCCAAACAGTGGTTTGTAAATCTTCTCATACTCTCTGAGTTTTGCAATGCATCTCTTAAGATATCATCTCCCTCATCAAACCACTTGAGTCACAGTTAATTAGTTCCAAGAATACGACTCCCCTAATCATCTATGCGAATGAAAAGCCCATACCTACTGACATGCAGACAAGTGTACATAAATACATATGTATAAGCATATTACGTTTAACTGGTTCGCAAAACTTGAATAGTCTGGGCTAACAATTATGATTAAACCCTACCAGCATGACAATAAAAAAAACAAGTGCAAAGGTTAATTAAGAAATAAAAATTTGAATGCAAAAAAAAAATAAAAATAAAAAAATAATCTGTAAACAAGGACACTTGAACAATGCTAATTGCAAGAGGATTTGCCGCACACACACAACAAAGACTTAATTACCATAGAATAATTGCAATAATGTAATCATCAAGGAAAAAAAATAGAAACAACTCATTACGATTTACCATAATGCTGGAAGGATATGTAAAATTACATCCACTACAAGGACGAAATTTGACGAATAAAAAAATCAAAAATTGAAGGGAACTCTTTCACTGTCAGCCACACACAATGTAAATATACCCACACCCCACACATTTAATATAATAATGCGATTTGTGCTTCCCTTTTTCGTCCTTCCTTTTTTTTATGATCTTTGTCCGTTGTTTCCTATTCTCATGGTAGTCGACGACAACGACGACGTCTTGTTAAGTTGTGTGCCCCACTTGTTCTCTTGTTTTATTTCCGTCAAGTGATTTTTTTCCCACATAAAAGGATAAAGGAAAATAAATAAAAAAAAGGTGGATACACTGACAAGTCCTGAGAGAAAGGACATAAAAATCACAAAGTATCAAGAAATCAAAAGAACACTTCACATCAGTGATGCAACCAGGATGCTATAATGGCGGTGTGGTGGTGTGAGTTGCAAGAAAGGATGTTGGTTTGGTCTGATTTTTTGTGTGCATATTTGAATACGGAATCAGAAAAGAGCTACGCTGGCTGTTAGCTGTTGTTGGAGGACAAGAAAAACCACACCTCAATGATTTTGACAGAGACTTTAAATTGGTGACCCTCTGGTGGGAGTGACTTAGATGAATTCAAGGAATCTCCAAGGTTGGATTCATAAAAGGAATCAAATTCTTCGAAGTGCTCCCAGTCCATAGCTCCTCTTCCAGTTTGCGAGTTGCGTTTTTTGATGCGTTAGTAGGTCGGGAATAAATCCGAGTATGTCTTCGTAATTTCCTCACAAGTGAACGGGAATAATTAGTCTTGCGATAGGATGTACATTACTCCATTATATCCACTTTGAAACTTGCTGCTCTCAGAAATTATATCGTTGCTCGCGTCCATCGCTCCAAAGAATCGTCCTAAATTAATGAAGGACTACGAGATGGGATATTTATTGTTCGACAGTCCATGTGCAGAGGTCATTTCTAACTGCTTTTTGCAGGGCAAGTGACATTTTCGAACATCTGACTTGCAAAGTTGCAAAACTGTTCGTTTAAGAGCATTTCACAAAACCATTGTGAAGCAGATAAGGTTGTACAGCTACTTTAACCTTGAAGATGCATCCAAACGTAGTTCCTGATGGATTGCTCATTTAGGATTCATGCTATGATGCTATCTAGCCGAGTGCTCTGTAAGGTGTTTGAATTTACTCGTACTGTTCAATGAAAACAGTGTAGATGTATATTGATCGTTCACCATTTCTTAAACACTACCTTTCAAGGTACTAAATTTAGCACTTAAATCATCCGGAAACGGCCGAGTTTTCCTTGGACTTGAATATCTTTATCAATTTAGCAAGATTTTAGAATTTAAGCATCTGCCAAGGGATACTGAGCACAGTTGCTCCTTGTTCATAAGCAAGGCTCCTTGATATTCCCTCCTGTTGCGAAATAGTGGTTCAGAGTGCTTCAATAGGACTTTCATTTTATATACAAAAAAAAAAAAAACGGATTGACAGCGATAGCTTGACGAGTGTTGGCTTCCAAAAAATTCAAAGTCTGTGGTTTGTCGACATAGACTTAGCCCCAAAGGAAATAATCTAGGGATGCACAATCACATGAATTGGCCACCGATTCACAAGCCCTTGTCGTGAGATGATTCAATCGTCCAACTTATCCTGCAAATTTAGCGTATCTATCATTAGCTGTATGGTACACACCGCCGGGTCGCCTTGTTGAAACCACACCTCTCCAATATCGATGTTCTCTTCCCTCCTCATTCCACGCAGTGAGTTTTTCGGGATGCTTAGGCATTTCATGTAACACTTGAGTTCTGTTCTCGCACAAATAATGGCAATTTTGTTTCTTAACAACGCCTTTCATCCAGAAATACGCCTCGTCTGAGAAAATGTTTTTTTTTTTTTTTTGCCGAAATCAGGACCATTTCCCAAGTGCTCAAGGGCCAATCAGCGAACTCTCGACGGAATCTGTGCTCGTTTTGATTCAGCTCTTGAGGCAGTACTACTAAGGATATAGGTCCAAATCCTTAAGTGGAATTCTTCAAGTTGACGTCTGAGAAAACGCCAATTCTAACGATCGTCCTCATCGGCAATATTGGCCGCTGCACCTACGATATTCTCCTCACTTCGGGGTTTCGTTGTGTTGTTGGTGACTGATTTTCCCGTTAAGTGAAGTCAATCTCAAACCTTTCCACGGTGCGGCGTATAGCCTGCGTACAACTAAGCTCGAACTTTGGTTGGATGGTTTAAACATTTCTAAACGGTCAAAAAACGTTAAACGCTGCATGATGCAACTGCAAACTATACTGAATATTTCTATACAGTAAAAAACACGATCACCTTTATTAAAAAAAACTTTTACAAGCTGTATGATTCATTACATTTTATGTTCATCCCTGAGCTGTTGCTTCAGCTTTTAGTATCTAATAATAGTTTGGCAATTTTCCCCTCAAATGGAAGGTTTTATTGACGGCAAGATGAACGACAGCTCGAGCCCTCTAGTGGATTGGAAATCCTTAAATTCACCACACAGCTTCATTGCTGTTGATGTATCTGCCGATTTGATATTGAGAGATTCCAAGTAAATTACTCATAACACAGCCATATCGCTTTTTTTACACAAGATTTTTATGGATTTAACAGAATTTGTAAGTAATGCACTTACCAACGAACAGCATTTCATTTTTATTATATAGATTTTTAACCACTTGTAGAATATTTATAAAAAAAAAAGATTGTATCTGTATCTGTCCTTGCTTGCCCGACTGTAAAATATTTACCAAACAGAGTACGACGTTGTACTCCCGGTAGAGGAACTTGGTCTTTGTGCGCTAACACGCCGCACAATGACATTATTAAAATCCATATAATAATAATGAAAGGACTATTTGCGAGGACCCTCCCAATAGACCAGTTTGGTCGGGTATTTGTTTCATATGCCTTTTCAAGTTGGTATCCAGTTCATTGGATTTATAAAGTCACAACAATAGACGGGAAGGGAAGTGCGATACACTTGTTGGCGGGTGATGTTTTGTGAGATATAATGTCGATAGAACAATCAATCTATTCATGGACTAAGACTCGTCTACATTTTCTTTTTATATTTTTTCTCTATTAATTTAACCCTCGCCTAAAGAAGCAGCGGGACTTTCTTTAAGCAGCCATCTTGACATCAAACTCGACGAAAGGAGTAGCACTAGTGTCATCGTTTGGCCTATATACACACCAGTCATAGTCCTGGAATTCTATACAGCGGACCTGAGATCTAAGCAGGCCTTCAAAGCTATACTAAGTCCTATAGCGCTACTTCTAAATACAAAGGGACGGACTTTCTCGTATAAGTGGTTAGTGGGTTGGAGCTCAAGCTCTCACTTAAGCCTCTATTGGGCTTGTTGTCTACCACTCGTGGTTACTTCTGACAAGAGTAGATATGCTATTGATGTGTTGTAATGGAAAGGACATGAGGTTTTGGGTCTACGGGGTTTTCGAAGATGTCACTAATTTATATTTAACAGCGATGCGTTAAGTTTGCTAGAAATGGTGCTCCTTATTCTTTATATGGCAGCCTCGCTCTTGCTAGTCAATGGCAAATTAATTGTTTCAAATCTTCTTCCTCCTCTTCGCATTTGGTGCAGGTGATCGTATCTATGAGGCCTTGTCTATATCCATATTTAATGCGATTGAAGTGCCCTGTTATGACTCCCACCATCAGCCTCAATTGTGTTCTACTGGAGCAAAAAGCACAATTGGTTAGTTGGTACTTGTCGTTTGCCTCCTTTACAATTGATCTGGCCATCTTACATGTGGCTAGCTCCTCTCAATATTTTTTTAAGTTCTGGTCGGTCCGATTATTTATGGCTGTCTTGAATCTTGATAGTTGTTAAGGAATAGATGCCAGCATTTCGTCAGCCCTTTCGTTTCATATTAAATATACCTCCATGACCCCGATACCCAACCCAGGTAAAGCAGACTGTGTTGAGGTGTCCTTAGAAGAAACTAGAAGCCGAGGAAACACTTCGGAAAGTTACGCATTGGAATAAGCAATGCGAACGGTTCGCGATATTGGTTCGGCGAAAATTAAGTTGGAAGAAAGGAATAGATCCATGATTACGTGGATTGGTGTTGTGGGTAATCTTTGAAGCACTCGATGATTCCATCCCATGACCTAAGAACCTATCGGTAATATCTCAATGCATTTTTATATAAGGGGTAGTTTAGGTCAGGTGGCTATCCATGGTTCTCGGTAAGATTCACTTAGACCAAAGTAGGTCCATTGTGTTGCCATGAGCTGATGTTTATCGGTGGTCTGGGAACCATTTTGACAGTTGGATAAATTTCTATATCTTATTGATTCTCCCAATTTTTTTTTTCTTCGAAGGAGTGTGCCGGGACCGGGAAGCTACACAGGAGGTGATAGGGGGTCCTTCCTCCTCCTTATCCCTGCAACCGCAATAAAAGTTATTGTAGTGGATTCCCAATCTGCTGGCGTGTCTGCCTATTGCACAAATACCTGTCAATATCCCAACTAGGGTGTCAACATGTGCGCTGCTGATTATAAGCCGACAGTAAGTTTTGCGCCGATCAAGCTGAGGGCAAGTCTAATATTGGGGGTAAGTTACAACATCTGTCGAACCAGGTAGGTTGAACGGATAAACCTGCGGTGTACTCGGTTTCATTAAAAGAAACGAAGAGGATTTTACGGATCTCTACGTCCTACTATCCCTATATTCATCTCTCGTTAGATCGCTCCTGGAGTATGCAGATGTTATTTGGAGTCCTGCAGTTAAACTTCACTCTGGCAGGCTTTAAAGGATTCAAAGACCACTCACAAAAAATATATTTCAGCAAATGCGATCGGGTTTTTCTCCCGATTACAAAGCTAGATGTCAATTGCTTGGAATAAAATCGCTAGAATCCAGACGTGCCATCCATGGTGTAATGCTGGTGAGGGATTTATTGTATTACCACATATAGAGTCTATCGCTTCTTGTGTTGGTACCAATTTATGTATCCACTAGTTCTCTTAGAGCGAGATTTTACTTATTTCAAAAATCACACAAAACAAATTATGGCTATAATGAACTCTTATCAAGATCGGTTAGGTATTTTAATGAAGTGTCCTTAAATATTGATATGTTATGTTTAACACGAGAAAAATTTATATATGAAACTTTGTACTTATTTTTATTCTAATCTACATAATGCTTAAATTGTTGTAAATCTGTTAGCTGTAATATTGCTTGTAAATCTATATGTGTACATAAAAATGGTGTAAACAAATGTATAGTAATTCATCAATTGAGAACGGCTGGGCCGATTTGGCTCAAATTTTTTCAGTTGTTCGTAATTGCCAGGAGAAGGTTTTTACGAAAGAAAATTTTGGGACAGCCCTCACAGAAAAGTCGGGAAATTGGAAAAATCAAAATGTATGGAATTTTATGTGAAATTGTTCCGGAATGGCTTTTCGAATGGAAAAATATAAAATTCTTATTGGAAAACAAAATTTGAATTTTTTTTCGACGAAATTTTGCATTTTATCGCATGATTTGATGTAAAGGTAGCAAATTCGCTGTGAAGCTTGGAAAATTTCGGATAATTGTGAAATTCATTGTGATAAAAGACGTTTTGCGTGCATTTTGGGTGGAGAAGTTAACGAGATAAATAAAAGATGGCACTGTGCTGCGATTAATACCACAACCCGATAGATGGCGTTATACGTTGACTTAGGCTGTGCGCAATTTGGCAGGTAACATTTTCGCATTGTCATTTTCTATTGGGCAAATGTGTTATTTTTCTTGCTGCAATTGATTTGAGTTTTGCGTATATTATTACACTGATTCCGGATAGTCGTATATCGCGCATCACATCCGTAAATGGTACAAACATTACGAGCAATTGAAATTCAATGCGATATTTATCAATTCGATAATTTTTTCAGAAAATAAATTTTCTTTTGAATAGGATTAGTCAAAAACGGCTTTATTGTTTTTTGGGAGAGTTATTTGCTTGACTAATGCCTCCTATTAGACGATCAAACTTCGGACGACGTACACGAGATGATTTGGTGGGGATATGATATTGCTCTCCGGAGATTTTCGTCAAACGCTCCCCGTCATCCCGAAATCTACTGCTGCCGATGAACTTTATGCATGCCTGAAATCGTCGGCATGTCAAGAAGTTGAAATTGACCACGAACATGAGAGTCGCATTGCAGAACGACCCATCGGCTGCTGAATTCTCGAGACAACTGCTGGCGCTGGCAATGGCCAAATTCCTGTTGATTTTTCGACTGGATTGATGTCGTTCCCGGCAAATTTTTGCGAGTTCACATCGTCGACGGAGGAACTCATCACCAAAGTATTCCCCGGCATTGCACAAAATTATAAAAATCTCGATTGGATTAGTGAACGAACAAATAGACAGACTGGTAGCTAGATATACAGATAGACAGATTGATAGACAGACAGACAGACAGATAGACAGGCAGACAGACATACAGACAAATAGACAGACAGAAAGATAGATAGACAGACAGAAAAACAGACAGATATACCGACAGGTAGATAGATAGACAGATAGATAGATATACAGACAGACAGACAGATAGACAGACAGGTAGATAGATACACAGATAGACAGATAGAGAGACAGACAGACAGACAGACATACAGACAGATGGACAGACAGATAGGCAGACAGACAGATAGACAAACAGACAGATAGGTACACAGATAGATAGATAGAGAGACAGACAGGTAGACGGACGTACGGACAGATGGAAAGGCAGATAGATAGACAAACAGATAGATATGTATATAGATAGATAGATAGACAAACAGACAGACAGACATTTCATTTTGATTTTTGTACATTTATGAAATAAATTCATTTGGAGTATTTATTTTACCTTAATAAAAACCGAATTTAGTTCAGCTTATAAGTTGACACAACATTTATTAATTTTGAGGCGGTACGAAATATAAATACTGCCTCAATTCGCAGAGCATAGGAATCGTCATATGGAAGACATACTTAACCAGCATATTCAAGGATTGCTCTTAGTTATTTTCATAAATTTAAACGAACATTTAACTCTCCCTCCAACAAAATATTCCTATCACGCAATGAAGTGACAAAGTGTATGGGTTCGTCAAGGTGGTATAACGAACTTGCCATGTTTCCGCAATGTTAAAAACGTGTTCAGCACATCTTGGAGTGGGCAGGAATCATTCATATCGTCCGCATGGACAGATAAATAAGAGTCTTTTCCTATACTATAGATTTCATTTTGTTAAGAAAAAAGTAAAAGGACCAAGGTGGTTACCTTGAAGAATTGCCAAGTAATTTAATGGCTATAATAGATTCGAACACAGAGTTCCCTTATATTAAGGTTCCTCCAAGTATAATTTATTCCAAATGATGAAAGTCGAGTGCTTTGAGTTTGGAAATGATAATTCCGTGTGAGATTTTGTTGAAAGGCAAGTTACCAAAACGTGTGGCAATTGTATCTTCTTTCTTTTTCATCTGCCAAGGGGCACAGAGAGGTATAATTGTGCAACGTATTCTGTTCTATCTGATTACCTGATTATTGGACGCAATGCAGGCAAATTTGGCGCTGGGTCGAACGTTGAAAATATCTTTCTTGTGACCTTTTTTGGTGAGGAGGGTCGTTTGCAGCAGTTACAATTTCACCAAGAGGCCATTTACAAACCCGACTTGGACTGCTGTAACCAGAAACGCATGCTCTCCACTCGTTTTTATAGACGTTAAAGTGAATCAAGAAGTGTACCGATAAAAGGTCCTGAATGACGCGTTATCACTTGGATATGCAAACAAGTTGGTTTCAATTGCTGGACATTCCAAAAGGACTCAGCACTCACACTCAGTCTCATAAAACTTGGCTAAAACAACGTTCCGTTCCGTAGTTCATTTCTTCACAGCATACTCGCCAGATTTGAATCCGATGTGTTTCTCCATATGGTCCATTTTGGAGGCTAAGGACTCAGCAAAAAAGTATGCAAGTGTGGAAAGCGTTTCGTCGGGAATGGCCACGAATCCCATAGGAGCACATTCGTACAGCGTGCAATGCCTTCATCACAAGGTTTGATGCCATCGTCTGCGCTAGAAGGAGCAGTGACATGGTTTTCATGAAATTAAATGTATTTTTAACATTGCCTAAAAATATGCAATTAAAAAAGACCAGGACCTCATATCTTAAGGGGAAAAAAAGAATATGACCTATTCCCAAAGAATGGTTTCAGTGGCCACTTTCAACCCTAATCCGCACATTAAAATAGATTGTTATGGATATCCCAGTTCGTCCTTCATCGCCTCTGTTTGCAAAATTAACACTTATACGTCCCCAATTCGATTGACCGTAATAATAATCATTTTGGTTAATCACATTCGAACTACAGGTAACACAAAAAAAAAACACACAAACCGAACTCAATTTATAAGTAGGTTGGCGGCTATGGGTTGTCCTGAAGCCAAACGGACGATCATCGTTAATAATTCGATACAAATGCAAACATATATACGACCCGCACTCGTACAAATGTCGAGAGCCAAAAACGCACGTGGCAACGGATGAATGCTGCGAGAATCGGGTCGCACATTGCTGGTGAGGTGGCATCAGTGTTCCGGGTGGTGGCTTTCGATTGGATATTCCGAATTTATAAATTCATTAATTGTTTAAATGGTTTAAATGAGTAGACATCGTGTTTGAACACACGTCAACATTGAATGGTGTTCGGTTCGATGCCAGCGTGTACGTTCCAGCAATCGAAAACAATCTGCTTGGCCGCAAATTCCGGATGATGGTTTTTACGCACTTTTCGCATTACCAAATGTGGACTGGGACTGGGACTAGGTCCATCCGGTGCGTGAGCACTGAGTACGGGTACGAGGATAATGAAAGCGGAATTAAAAATGTGCAAAAGACAGACAGAAAGAGCGAGAGAGAGGGAGAGGGAAAGCTGAATGTGTTAATATAATTTTATTGTGCAAAATAAGTAATTAATTAACAGGTTAACAATTGACTGTTGTTCTATAGTGGTTGGTGGTGAGCAGTCAAAAAAAAAAGCCAGCGGTTAAAAAGGACATCACTGTTGATTTATCAGTCGAGAGTTCGATTTTGATTTCTTTTCAAAATGAGGATGGATGCCCTCTGTCGTATGTTACTACTCACTTAGACCATGGAAAACAGTAGACATAACCACTGATTAAGCTAACCCAGGTACTTTAACTCTCATTCTAAAAAATTTCCTTACCACCTACAGGCAAACGTGATAATTGACCGATGATACAGGACACTCAAGGCGTCAATCAACTGCTTTTATGCGGCGGACACACTCTCGCGCAAATCTGCGAGCAAATGCGTACAGGTATAAGCACGCGCGCAAGTGCGTTGCTTTTTTCTTCATCCACACACAACAGAATGAAAAAATCCGGTCAAGTGCAAGTTATACTTGCGCAATAAGTGTTCCGTACTGTATCAGTTATTTTAACTACATACATATGTATGTATGTCATAGATTTATGTTGATAGATCTATATGAACCCTTTCCTTAAGCCCGTATGACACTACATTTTTTTTCCACTTTTAATGCACTTTTTAAGTACGTAAATGTCAGCCGCGCGTAAAAGAGACAGAAATATTTTGCACGAAAAAGGCCAATAGAACTTGTAGCAAAAAAATACACTCCTCGAAAAAAAAGAAGACCAATTTAAGATGAGTGATTGTTTTTTTTTAAATAATGAGAGGGCAACCAATTGTATACATAATATTATATGTGTAACCAGTTATTGTGTTAAAGAACTTAAAAAAAACTTAATTTAAAAGTTGTTTAAAAAAATTTTGTAAAAGACAACTTTTAAACGAACGAAATAATGATAAGATCCAAGGGCATAATACAATAAAAATATATAAAAAAAAAAAAACAAAATCGATAACTTTGGTAGTATTAAAAGCTCGTAGATGATTACTTGTTTATAATAGTTTACTGCAAATGCATTGACATTGAATTTATAAGGTTTTGGATCTCATTTTGATAGATGTTTTCCCGTAAATCTGGATTGCTTCTTTCAGTTGACGAGCGCTTTCCAACTTTTGATCACTTTGGAAAACCCGCTGTGATAATATAGGTACTAATAAGGTTATAAATAAAAACAAATTATTATGTTTCATTAAACACATGTCTGCTAACAGAAAATTTACGGGCCATTAAAATTATTTTATTTAAAGTGCAAAAAACCACGTGTGGTCCATCAATATTTCGCACAGTGATGCTTTTTCTTTCCTTTTAAAAAAATAATGGAAACAGTAAATAAAATAAACAAATAATCAAATACCATTACATAGTGCCAATAAGACCAAATGATGGAATACAATTTACCACGAGCACTTATTTTTACATTAAAACGCTAAACCATCACAAACGTTTCGGTCCTTTTTTTTTGTTTTGCGGAGTGTAAGCAAAATAACAATCTGTCAACAAAAAAAGGGAAAACGTCAAAAAACAAGCTGCCAGCGGCTGGAAAAAGTGAATTGAAATGTATTTTTTTTTTGACAGTTTCATATGTTTTTGATTCTTGTGTACGCACTCACACCTATTGGAGCTTTGTATTGAACATCTTTCTTACTGCTCATTTTTAATGCATTAAAAAAGGGAAAACAAGCTAGTGTCATACGGGCTTTACGATACGATTTCTACTAAAGATACAATGATACTTTGTTCGATACTCACATATATGTACAAACATAAAAACATATATAGGTACATATATGTACATATGCACTTGTATATCTGCAGACACAAGAAAGTACATGTGTACCTACATACATAGTTTTATGGTGCACAGCACATTTCAATACAAATAAATTGAGCACAATTTGCGAAAAATAAATTCAAATTTGTACCTACATAAATGTATACATACCAACAAGTAAGTTGAACAAATTACCTACATATGCATGTATGTATGTACATATGTCTCTGATGTCCTTTCTCATCTGCTCAGAAGAATAGTTATACACACACACAAAGTAAAAGAAAAAAAAAACAACAAATAAAGCATGTATATACATACATACATATATACCTACATAATATGTTCATATGTATATGTATTTACAAGAAATGTACGCTTGTGCATAAGATTTAATTTTTCGTCTCGTTATTCGTTCAATTTCATTAACTGCGTAGAATTTTGCGATTTGTCTCCCTCTCTGTGTCTGTATATACACAAATTCAATTTTTCCCAATATAGTAAAAGTAGAGACACCTACATTATAATAGGAAACCATCAAGCTTCCTTTATGTGTTATATTAGCCGTGTTTTATTATCCCCGTTATCTGATCCGGATCAGATCAACAAATAAGTTTGTGTGCATTACAACAACAATCCGAGATCTTGCTTCTTGTCAAGATCAATTTTCGTGATCCAAAAATTAGTTCGACTATTTCTCACTATGGTACACTTTCGTTTGTGAATGTTGCTGTATTATCGACAATTGCCAAGGGTAAATGTTGCCAGATTAGAATATACAAATATTATTGGCAATCCAAATATCATTTATGTTATTTTGTTCGAATAAATTAATTTTTCTGCTCATAATGATATTTAAGCGATGTGAAACCGAAATTATAGCTGCAAAATATTATTCTCATTCGGTGTCTGTTAATCAAAATTAACAATTTCCTCCTAAAAAATAAAACAAGCGCATTCAATTTTCATTTAAAAGAAAATATTCATTCGCATGGCAACTTCGCACTAAATATCAAAATGAACTTAGCTTGTACAATCACCACAACACAGAACTTTGATCTGGTTTGTTTTATTATTCTGATCTGATCCGGATCAGATCACGGGGATAATAAAACACGGCTATTATGTATCATTGGTTTAAGTCTTAGGTCAATAGTTATCCGGTAGGAATATGCCACGAAAATTCGCTGCGGGTATAACACTTTTGCCATCAATTATTCAATTTTTACTCTCGTATCTACTTTTAGGCGTTGTGATATTTTTCTGGGTAAAGTCGAAATTCAGCTTTTTAAGTTCTGGTCTGTGTTTAGGCCACTAATTGCTACAACTGTTCCAAATTTCAATAGTCTAGGTTAAGTAGTCTCTGAGAAAAAGGCCTGTGACAGACAGACAGACAGACAGACAGACAGACAGACACCGAACTGATTCCATTAGTGTTCCGTTTTGGTACGGACGGAACACTAAAAACGGCTAACTAAATCGGAAACAAACTTGTTTGTGATAGCTAAAAATGATGTGAAATACTTAATACATAATGCATGTATGTATGTGCATTACAGTTTTTTGGAAAAGATTCGTAGGTTGTATTCTATTTAGTTTCCTCTTCGATACACAGAAACAAAATCACTGCAAAAAGCATGCGTAGGACCGCTGAAGTTGGAGGTTCGAGTCTCAGCAAAATCACGGCCTTTTTCTTATTTTTTTTTTCCTGTTTGTTTTTATATTTCAGTGCGATTTTGGAACATCTATAATACTATAATTTCATTAGAATCGGTCCAGTAGTTTACGAGTTATTCGGTTGAGAAACTTAAATTTTCGGCGTGAATCTCTCAAAAGCTGTAACACTTATGAGATTTATTTTTTACTTATTTATTTTTGCTTAACACAGTTAGATACAAAATCTTATAAATTAGTGATAAGCATAATTATAAAGAACTTAGAAAATGGATGCTACAAAAATGAATAAAGCGAATTGAACTAAATGGAAACTAAGTAAAAAATGAAAGCAAAAAATAAATATTAATATAGGGTGATTTTTTAGCTGGTTTGGTTTTGGCAACACTGGTTTTGACAGCTGACGTGTGTTTAGTACCTTGTGTCACTGTCAAACAGCTTCAGTTTGGTTTGCAATTTAACCATGGATCGTCTTACAAATGAACAACGCTTGCAAATTATTGAATTTTACTATCAAAATTCGTGCTCGGTTCGAAATGTTCATCGCGCGCTGCTTCCATTTTATGATCGGCATTCTCGACCTTCTGAGCAGTCTATTCGGAAGATTGTGACCAAATTTCGCACCAAATTTACTTTGTTGGACATTAAACCACCAACACGTTTACGGACTGTGCGTAGTGAAGAAAATATTGCGGCCGTATCAGCTAGTGTGACAGAAGACCGCAAAATGTCGATTCTGTCAATGGTGAACGCTACCGAGCGATGATAACAAACTTTTTTTTGCCCGAAATGGAAGTTCTTGACTTGCATGATATGTGGTTTCAACAAGACGGTGCCACATGCCACACAGCACGCGAAACAATGGCGCAATTGCGAGGCGAGTTTGGTGAACAGTTAATTTCACGTTTCGGGACGGTCAATTGGCCGCCTAGATCGTGCGATTTGACACCATTAGATTATTTTTTGTGGGGGTATGTCAAGGCTAATGTCTATAGGGACAAGCCCGCTTCGATTGACGCACTGGAAGCCAACATCCATGCATTCATTCGTGAGATACCGGCCAATATGTGTGAAAGAGTATGCCAAAATTGGACTCAGCGGATGGGCTACCTGAGACGCAGCCGCGGTCAACATTTGCATGAAATTTGAATTGAATTTTTTGTGTTTTTTTTTTAAAAAAAGTTCTCAACCTCTTAAAAAATCACCCTTTATTATGTTTACAAAAGATTGCTAAATTAATTAAGAATTACTGTGAAAAATGTGCTTTTAATTCATTTCTAAATCTTGCTGTGTTATCAATTCTCCTTATATTACAAGGCAAAGAGTTCCACAAGCGAATAGCGTAAATGAAAAAATGTCGTTCAGATGTCAAACAGGTGTGTCTATGTGCAATGAGCTGACCGGATCTGTTTGAAGATGGAAATCTGATTTTCTCGTATAGATAAGCAGGCTGATGAGTTAGTTGTATTTCCGAAAAGCGAATTAATGTACGAAACTTAAGAATATTATCAAATGTCATATTATATACATATCTGGAACTGCCCGAAGCTCGATCAAAGCTGCGCAGTCCAAATACGTAACGTATAATGCTATTGAAAGCTACATTAAGTTTCCTTTTAGAGGCATCGCTACAGTTTGAATAAATTTCACAACCGTAAGTTAGGAGAGGCATGGCCAATGTTTTTGCAAGTAAGGTGCGTGTCTTTATCTGAGTAAAGAAATGGGAGACCCATAGTGTTCTAAGTACGCCATAGGTTTTACCGACTGCTAGATTAATATGCATATCCCAAGTTAGACTTCGACTAAAGTTCTTAAGTGATTCAACATACTCGATAGGGGCATTGTTAAGAGTGATGGAAGGAAAATATGACAAGTTTAATGGCTTTCTTGAGATAACAATGCACTTAGTTTTGTTACGATTCAATAACAGACCATTACTTTGAGCCCATTGCCCAATACCAACCAGATCTTCATTAACGCAGCTCGTGGCGTGCTCGATTAAACCCAAGGGACAACTCATTATGAGCTGAACATCATCGGCATACATATGTACTGAGCTATGTCTAATGGAAGTAGGAAGTTCGTGGACACATAACGAGAAAAGTAATGATCCTAGTATAGAACCTTGTGGCACGTAGCTGACTATGGGGAGAAAGCTTGAAAACACATGGTTTATTTCTACTGCTTGTACTCGGTCTATCAAGTAGGAAGATATTAGCTTTGCAGCACATGGCGAAAAATGGTACATTTGGGACAGTTTATGACACAAAGTAGAGTGAACAACCGTATCGAATGCCTTAGAGAAGTCTAGTACGACAAGAAATGAAACTTTATCTGCACCTAAGGCGATCCGAATATCTTCGGGGACGCCTATTATGGCAATCGTACAGCTGTGTTTCTGCCGAAAACCAGATTGCCTTGGAGATAAGATGTTATGAGTGGAGAGATACTGTCCAATTTGTTTTTGTAAAATCTTTTTCGACATGAATGGCAAAATAGATATAGGTTTGTATTCGTTACCTTTAGGTGTTTTAGGGACTGGAACAACTTTACATGACTTCCATTGCACAGGAAAGATACCTGTGGTTATCACAGTATTAAAAATATGTGTTATATAGGGCAGTACAACAGGTAATATGATTTTTAAAAACAATAGATGTATCTCGTCGAGTCCAACAGCATTGGATTTGATACTGAGTAAACTTTCAACCACATCAGTACTACTTACAGCTGTGAAGCAGAATCTTGGATCAAGCGCAGGTGAAGACATATTGAGAAGGTACTGGGGAGTTTGAGTATAACTCGTACTCGTATCAACAGGATTCTGTGAAGAGATAAATTTATGATTTAATTCATCAGGATTAACTCCCTCTGTGCAATGACTTTTGCATTTACCAACGCCGATATTGCGAAGATTCTTCCATAGTTGCCGACTCCCCAAAGATATATTCAATCGATTGGAATAAAAGTTAGATTTGGCTAGACGAATCTCAGTAACTACTCTGTTACGCAATGAACGAAAAGAACACCGGTGCTCATCCAGGCGGAAACGCTTCCAACGATTATATGCATGGTCACGCTGTCGCATTAGTACACGGATTTGGCTAGAGAACCAAGGTACGTTATTGGGTAAGATGGTTTAAGCCCTGATAGGCATATACCAATTAAAGAGTTGCCCAATGTTTATATTTAGAGATTCGCTATAGTTTTCGTTAAATATTTAGCTAAACATCTACAAACTGCGATTTTTTCATATGTTTGACTTCAGTAGTTTCGGTGATTAGGGGTGTGGGGAATGGTATTTTTTCACACATTTTCGGCAATAACTCCCAAGAAACATTGAGAAAAATATTTTTGGAATCTTTCCTTCGAGCCTTGTCTTACTTGGATGTATTAAAAAAACTTTGTTTAGAACCGAATGATAAGAATGGACAAAATTACCTGCAAAGAATTAATCTAGTTACACCGGTAATTCAACAGCAAGATACTATTTATTTATAACCGTTATTTATCCAAGTAAAATATAAAATACATTTTTTCTGCGAAGCCTAATGGGCTTATCTACAGAAGATTGATTTTCAGATTACATTTGATAAGTGAGCTTAGTTTCAAGAATAAGTTAATTATAAACTACAACAAGAAATTAATTTAATAATTTAATTCATTAATAGAAGATTTTAGTTCTCTCGAAAAGATCTAAGTTTTAAAACAAAAAAAAAATTAATTAAATAAGTAAAACGAAAATGATATTTTAATATTGAAAGGGAAGTAAAATTACTGCACAAAAAGGCTTTGATCTTCTTTTTTTCCAATTTTTTTTAATTTCTGATTGCTCTTAATCATTGTGGAAGTTCGTTAAGTGTTGTTGGGACGCAGTACTTCAGCTGTCTTCTGCCATAGGTGTTTCTTAACCTTGGTACTTGTAACATACCTTGAGCTTTGTGTTGACCTCATGATCAATAGGACTCTTGAAACGCGCGTCGTCATAGTAGGGTAGGGCGAGGAGGTTCTAACACGTTAACGGATATTGTCAAAAATTAGGTACATCTGTTAACAAACAAAACTATATATATATATATATTTTACTTTATTAACATTTAATCTATTACAAGAACAACTTTAAGGGGCTTATTTATTAACCGTCTCAGAGTTTTTGATGAATTTCTAAATAAGGAAAAAGTGACAGAATCTCCTAGTTTTTAGGAGGTTCCGACTTTTAAGAAGTAGGTTTCAACATGCTATGCTTTTACTGCTTTAAAACTCTAAAACTCCCCCTGCCAGATGGATTCCACCGAGTCTCACCATTGAGTTTTTTTAGTATACCGTTTTGGAGCCACTGCAACTTCTCCAAATGTGTATTTAATGCGTTGCCCCATGCAAGTATACCATATCTAAGCTTAGACTCAACTAGCGCGTAGTAGACTTGCTTCTGGACCTTCAAAGTTGAGTAATTTTTAAGATATACCAATGCGAACAAAGCCTTTTAAGGCCTGAGCGAAGCTTATTGACATGTTGATCCCATATAAGGTGACTATCGATTGTTACACCCAAGTACTTATAGTTTTCGACTCTCTCGACCAAATCATCTTGATGTTTTCCGGTACAGCTGTAGTTCTTCAGATATATCTGTATTTGCGTAGACTTATGATGAGGTCCACGAACATGCATTATTTTCGTTTTGGATCGATTTATAACCAACCCGTTGTCGTGGCACCATTTAACTGCCTTGTTTAGCTCTTCTTGCATTCTTGTGGTCTGTGCTCGACCACTATCGCCGTATTGTCAGTTTCACTAGAATTATTCGCCAAAATCAGCGTTTATTTCAACTGGTAATAAAATTGTCATTGTTATTAAGGACGATTGTATTTGATACGTATCGCTGTTCAACGGAAAAGACGTGAGCTTCTCAACGAAACCTAACATTGAATTTGATTTATTGACAATGTGGTTTATATGCTCTTTAAAATCAAGTTCATGGCTAAAATAAACACCCAGGGCCTTAAAACTATAAATCCGACTGAGAGAGTTATTCGATATCAAGTAGTTGAATGTAGTTGTCATGGACTGGCATTTGAGTGGGTTAAGGACTAAACCGTTTTTACAGCACCAGATACAGAAGCTATCAATATCTGATTGCAGAAGTCTACAATCATTTATGGTTGTAATTACTTTACTGATCTTCATATCGTCGGCAAATATAAGGATGTTGCTATGGTTTATGATTGATGGAACATCATTAATAGCAAGAATAGATAAAAGCTCCCTTGAGGGACGCCGGATCCTGCTAAGAAGAAGTCTGAAAGACAACCTCTTAATTTAACCTGATATGACCTCTGCTTGAGGTAAGAGCCAACCCACGAAATAATTATTGGGGGAAAACCTAACACCTCGAGTTTCTAGATAATAATATCATGAGAAAGCTGATCGAAAGCTTTGGAGAAGTCAGTGTACACACAGTCCACCTCATGACCACTTTTTATGGCATTGGAACAGTTATGGGAGAATGTTAACAGGTTTGTGACAGTAGACCTGTTTCTAACGAATCCATGTTATTCTGTACAAATAACACCCCGACAAAGAAAAGTCAGGCTTTTACACACAACTTGCTCAAATAATTTTGGTATGCATGACAGCTTAGACATTGGTCTGTAGTTTGTGACAATATTTCTATCGTCTTTTTTAAAGACGGGCGTAATAAACGATTGCTTCCAAAAGCTAGGGAAATGTCCAGTTGATATGGAGATTTCAAAAAGAAACTTCAACGGCAGAGCTAGGACATCGCTGCATTTTTTCAGGACAATTGGAGGAATGCCGTCAGGACCTGTAGAGTAATCATCTTTAAGATATGAAATAAATTTAGAGATAGTCTCCAAATCTAAGGCAATATTGGTAAAGCCAACTTGAGGAACATCTTTGAGATGCTCAAAGTATTCATCATCAATACTTAGCGGTACATCGTTAAGAGATTTACGAAAATGGTCCGCGAAAGCATTGCAAATATCGACAGGGTTATTAATAACACTGCTATTATAAGAAAACTCTGCTGGATATCCGTCAGACTTTTTCTTGGAATTAACCAAGCTCCAGAATTGTTTCGGGTGCTTATATAGTCATTGTATAAGCTGCTTGAAAGCACTTTGAATTAATCGAAAAATGCAATGTAAATATTAAAGTCACGTTAACGTAGCGATGAGTGGAGACAGCACTTTAAATATTATTAAAGAGCATCTCATTCCATCGATAGATCGGATATTCCCAGTAATAGTCGACCCTATTTTTCAGGATGACCCTGCGCCATGTTATCGGACCCGGAATGTTAGTTTGATTATATTGATAACATTGAACATTTAATCTATCAGAAACAAAAATCTTGGTGTTGATCTCTTAATTTTTTTAAATCAAATATAAAGAATTTCGTAAACGAAGTCGGGCTCAGAACTGACCCCTGACCTTAACGCTATTGAGAATTGTTGAGCAGTTCTTAAACCGAAAGTTGAACACCGAACTTTAAGAAGTAGGGTAGAATTTAAATTTGCAATATGGACCCTGAGAAAATTATATAACCCTAGATTATTGCCGTAAGTTAATAAAATCCATGACTTGCGGAATTAGACGTTATCCGAGCTAGAGCGGGTCATACCAAATATTAAATTAATTTAATTTTTCTTTACTATGTATTTATGCTTTAAATTTTCTAAAAATATTTATTTTACTTATTGTTTTTTAACCTTCGCATCAATGCGAAATTAATACACGTTTAATCAGCGCGATGGGTACCCGGGTACCCCTTTGAATTTTCTATGGGCTGAGACAAAAATAGGAAGAGTTATGTATGTAGATAAAGGGAAAGAAACATTATCCAGAGTAAATTCAACTTAGTTCAGAATCTATATTTAGAAAATTGTTGTTTGTTTCAACTTATTTATGCCTTTTTTGAGCAAAAATGACATTTGTTTATAGTCGTGTGCTGAGCGCAGATTGGCTTTTCGCAAAAGTTGGAGCATTTGCTTCAACGCACTCAAGTTTCGCATAGGCTCTACTAGTGAGGATGTTCACGCTGTGTCGGTGGAGTCTTCAGACAGTTTGCGAGCTGAGGCGAAAGTGCTTTGTGAGAAGCATAAAAGTGTGTTTGATAACACATTGGGATGCAGCAAGTTGTTCAAAGCTCATATTACAATGAAAAGTTATTCTCAGCCAAAATTTTTTAAATATCGTGCGTTACCATTTGCACAAAAGGCAGCAGTAAAGGCTGAACTTAATCGTTTGGAGAAACTGGGCATTCTGAAACCAATTCAAACATGTCAGTGGGCTGCCCCCATAGTGGTGGTACCAAAGCCCGATGGTTCGGTACGCATATGTGGCGATTTCAAAGCGTCTATAAATCCGCAACTGGAAGTGCATGGATATCCATTTCCATGATTTGAAGAATTATACCATCAACTGAATGGTTGTCAATATTTCACTAAGATAGACTTGTCGGACGCCTATCTTCAAATTCCACTTGATGAGGAATCGAAGCAAATATTCGTCATCAATACCGAGTTTGGTCTTTATCAAGTACTGAGATTACCTTTTGGTGCGGCCTGCTCGACTGCAATTTTTCAGCAATATATCGATCAATTACTGGTGGGATTAGAAGGTTGCGGGGCGTATGTAGACGATATTATCATCTCGTATAACCTTGTGGTGCCTTATGGCATTTAGTGGCTTTAGTGACATTTTTGGATTGCCCATGAATTTATTGTATGTATTTGATCCTACTGATTTTAGAGCTAGCTGACTGTCCACCAGAATGACTATCACCGATGAAGGGAGATCGCTCCCAGTTATGGATGTTGTAACTTTTTCAATTGCCAGTAGTTTCACCTGGATGAAGTATCGCCACATGTATATACGTAGTTTGTTGCAAACAATAGGATTCTCTTAGTCTGATGGCTCCCTTTGCTGCTGAACCTTTGATGAACACATCGATGGGGAGGTAATGAAGAATCATAGCCAGTCCAGTCTGGCTGGTATCTACTCCTTATTGCTCATGTTGTGCCGAGTGGCGTTAGTCTTTGCACTTTGGCGAGCTTGTTTATGTAGCTTTTCACTTTTGTAGCAATCCACCTAAGAGTATGATGGGTCTAAGGATTGTACCACTATTATGAAAATCGAAAAGACATGGAAAATGAAAATTGGAAATTGCTACTTGGCATAAAACTTATCGTTTTTTAAGTTAGAGACAGCTCTGTAGAGAAAATCACATCATCAAAATAATTTTTAAGTGTCAACTATTGTTGAATATTATACATATTGCTCACCTCGGGGTTGATAACAAAAAATAACGGTATTTGATTTTGTTGAAATTACAGACATTCAAATGATCAATTAATTTTTACTAGATGTTTCACGAAATCGTCGCAAAAAACGAACCCATTACAGACCGTATTATTGAAAAGACGAGTCAATACCTCATCATCGACAACAATCACGGTGGAGTGGCTTTGAAGACCTCCTATGACAATGCAAATACCCAGGGCATTATTAAACATATAAGCAAGACTCTGGTATCGGCTACAAGAAGTGCTGTCCGCGACATAGACACAACCGATGATTTAGTCTTTATGCGAATAAATACGAGAAAATTTGAGTTCCTAGTATCACCCGAGGTTGAGTTTACAATTGTTTTACAACAATAACGCGGTAAATGAATTTGAATGTGTGCTTATCAAATTATTAATATCCCTTTGATATATAAGTAAAGTTACTATGTATACTCACTCAATGAATCTAAGCAAATAAAAATCTTCGGTTCCAGCTCGTAATATATTGTTTGGAATATCCGCAGCCTTTGCTGCTGTTTTGGTTTATGTTTCTCACAGGTTTTAAGATTGTTCGCAAGCATGACATGCTCAAACCCCAGACTGACAGACATTCCAGAAATGAAAGGGACTCATGATGGACCTTTCTCGTCTTAGACGTACATATTCAAAATTGTTTGCACTAAACACGTGTAGTGCTTGAGCAAGCAGATAGCCTTGAACACACGAAAGAGTAAAAAGGTATCAGTTGCCTTCTACGCCTACAACAGATTCTACGGGAAAAACTGGGGGTCCAGGTCACAAATAACAATGCGGATATACTCTGTGATAGTTTAAGCCGATCAGCGATCGCCTGGCTATAAGCAACCTGGCACTCTCCAGATGGTCGAACCGCCAACCAAATCGAGCACGTGCTAATAGATGCGAGACACGCATCCAACATTCTGAATGTGCAAACCTCCAGAGGGGCAAACGTCGACTCTGACTATTATCAGTTGCAGCTAAATTCAGAGCTCGACTATCTAACGAGAAAAAGCTGCGAACCGCCCAGAAAAAGAAATTCAATATTGGAAGCCTTAGCACGAATGGAGCAGCCATAGCCTACAGAGAGCGCCAGAGTGAGCGACTCTTCGCTGTGCATTCACCATCCACAGATGCCAACAATCGTATCGCGACATTATCAAAGGGGTAGCAGAGACCACCATAGGCTACAAGCCACCACCCAAAATCGCGACATCATCAAAGGGGTAGCAGAGACCACCATAGGCTACCAGCCACCACCCAAAAAGAGCCCTTGGTAAGATGATGAATACGTGCGTCGGAAAAATGTGACAGAAAATGCACACGTGCAAGCGCTGCAGCGCAAAACAAGAGCAGCGAGAGAAGAGTATCGAGCCAGAAGAAAGGAGGAGAAGAAGATCCTGCGTAAGAAGAAATGGGCCCACACAGTCCCCCAGCTCAAGGATATCGAAGAGTCCCGCGATAGGAACAACATCCGGATGTTTTATAGGAAAGCCAAGCAACTGGCAGCAGGCTTCAAGTCCAGAACGCAGGCTCTTCGAAACATTGAAGGGAACCTAAGCGCAGGAAATAGTTGATGTGTTTAAGCAGCACTTCCAGCAGCTACTTAATGGGCATCAGGTAGAGAGAGTGATAGGGCGAGAAGAGAACCCGTATCCAGTCAGTGAAGAATCCATACCCCCTCCCAGTTTTGAAGAGGTCCGCTCAGCTATCAAAAAGCTGAAGAACAACAAGGCCGCCGGCTCTGGTGGTCTACCAGCGGAGCTTTTCAAATATGGTGGTGGGTGCATACACCAAGTCATCAACCAAGTATGGATGGAGGAAGCCATGCCCGATGACTGGAATATCAGCCCTACATGCCCCATTTCAAGAAAGGTGATCCTATAAGTAAGAACTACAGAGGCATATCCCTGCTTAACGTACTGTATGATTGTCTGAAGGCTTTCTGCAGCACACTAATCGGCACGTACCAGTGTGGCTTCCGGCCCGGCAGATCGACCAAATTTTCACACTAAAGCAGATCCTGGAAAAGACCAACGAATTTCAAGTCGAGACTCACCATCTCTTCATCGACCTTAAATCCGCATATGATAGCATTCATCGTCTTGAGCTCTACAAGGCGATCGATGGCCGAGTTCGGGATCCCGGCTAAACTGATCTAGCTATGCCGCGTGACGCTAGAAAACACGCGCAACGTGCAATTTGGAAACAGTTTCTCCGAACTATTTTAAACATGCACCGGATTTCGGCAAGGAGATGCGCTGTCATGTGACTTCTTCGATCTTGTGCGCAGGGCAGGTGTAAACACGGAAGGCACTGTCTTTCACAAATCTGTCCAGCTACTGGGATACGCAGACGACATTGACATCATCGGGCGCTCCCAGCGCGCCGTCTTAGAGGCCTTTACGGCAATTGAAGTTGGCCTTGAAGTGAATGAGGACAAAACCAAGTACATGTTGTCAACAAACAAAGAAACATCTGTCCACCGCCTAGGGCAAAACAGTAACTTCGAAGTAAATAGTTCAGGAGTTTACCTACCTCGGAGTAAACATCAACTCCACAAATGACACCTTAGTAGAGATTCGACGAAGACTTACCCTAGGAAACCGCTGCTACTTCGGTCTGGAAAAACAAATGGGTTCAAAACTCCTAACTCGGAAGACGAAATGCATGCTCTACAAAACATTGATCCTGCCAGTTCTGCTGTATGGAGCCGAGTGTTGGACGATAAGCAGGAAAGCAAAGCAGATTTTGAGTACTTTCGAGAGAAAAATTCTTCGTCGGATATTCGGTCCCGTATGCGAGGAGGGCGAATGGAGGAGAAGATATAACCGCGAACTCTATGAGCTGTACCAAGATGTGGATGTAGTCCAAAAAGCCAAAACACGTCGACTACACTGACTCGGCCACATCGAGCGAATGGACAACAATGCTCCAGTAAAGAGGATCTTCGAATCACAGCCCCCAGGTTCGGAACGACAAGGAAGACCGAACCTCCGGTTTAAGGACCAAGCTACCGCGGATGCCAGTGCGCTTGGTCTAGACGACTGAAAGCAGCGTGCCCTGGATCGAAGAGTGTGGAAGGCTGTCGTGTCTCAGGCAGAGACTCTTCACGGGTCGGGAGCCCGTTAAGTAAGTAAGTAATTAAGTAAGTCTAAGGATTTCACTAGTCTTTTTATGGTCCAGCGCCGGCCAAAGTGCCTTGGAAATACTATGCCCTACAATGTTAGGTCTATGGTCAGCCCTTCTCGTGATTGCATCTTGTACTTTAGATTTAATGCTGCATAGCAGTGGAGCAACTTCCATGGCTTCGGCTAGTGGCAACCCGCCCTTGCCTTGCCTGCTCATTGGCAAACCGCGCAAATCGAATTTCGGTAGGCAAATGCATTTCGCGCAAATATGAAACCGCGCAAAAAGAAGTCGCGCAAAGCGAGTGACCAGTGTATATGAAATATTGTAAAGGAGAGAAAATGGTAACCATTAAAGTGAAACTATACCATAGTGTGCATACATACATATGTAGGTGTCGCACACATACTCTGCGAAAGTCGTGAGCTGAAGTGTGAGAGGGGCAAAAAGTGTTGCGGTTTCACTTTTAACTGATGGTTATTAAAAAATTAAAAAAAGATATTCATTCAAGTCGCAACAGGCAGCAGCCGTAGCCATTTTCTGCTCCTGGAAGAAAACAAAATAGCATTTGTAAAGAAATAAAACTAAAGAAAAATAAAATTCATTAAATAATAAAACATACTAAAATACCAATATTCATACCGGACATTCGTTTCATTTCAGAAGCTCTGCAACTCTAAGTATGACTAGAACTTCTTCCTGAAGAACGCTGCAGGTATCCGGGAATCTTAAAGACACCTTTAGAACTGGTTTCATACAGTACCCTGTCCCGCTTGCAGTCTTAGACTCTCGTCCGTGAAGACTGCAGTATCTATATGCCGAGGTACTGTTTGTCCACTCTTCATGCACAGGGTACAAGGTTCTGTGCAGTGTGTTAAAATGAAGTGTGAAGAAGGTATCATCCGTTTGTATTTGATTATCTATTTGGATTTCTGTAAGAATAGTACAGTGTTATTTGCCGCTATTCTTAACACTACATAAGGAAGTGAGGGTTACAACAAGACAAGCAACAAAGTGACGTAGGTAGATTTTATTGTGAGTTACAACGAGAAGGCTTGATTGCACCAAAAAACTCTTCTCACATAAAATGTACCTGTCTCACTGAAAAGCATCGGTATGGAAATGATCGTGTAGCTAGCCACAAAGGTTGTCACTTCAAGATATGTCCACACATATTTATTTATTTATTTATTTATTTATTTATTTAGCTTAATACAAGCAAACTTAAACAAACTTAAACAAACTTAAGACTTAAACAAACTACGAAACTTAAACTAAGACTTAGAACTAACAATTACAAATTTACGGAAGGGGGAAACTTATACTAACACTTAGGATGGAGGGGTGTAGAGAGAATTTCTAAGAGAGGATATACTGGTATGAAAGTCAAGGGTGTTGTGTGGGTTATTGGCCAGACGTAACATTCTTGAGATTGGTTCGAAATGGCCATAGTTGGTGCGGTGGAGAGGAAGACGGAAGAGTGGGACAGACCTAAGGTTTCGCGGGTTGGTGTAGAGATGGCTGCCTTGAGGAACACCTGAGGTGGCCTTGATGGGGACCGAGACTGAAAATCTGAAGAGAACCCTATACTGGCGTTCCTCTAGGTACGATCTCAGCCATGAAATGAAAAATTGTGGAAAACCGAGGGCTTTAAGTTTAAGGTAAATAGTTAGGTGACAGATTTTATCAAACGCCTTACTGTAGTCGGTAGGAATGACATCCACTTCTTTACCTTCTTCAAGTGCTTGAAGCGTTTTAGAAACGAATTCGATTTAGTTAGACGTTGTGGACCTACCCTTTAAAAAACCGTGCTGTTGAGGAGAAAATATGGATTTACAAGTTTGATATGTCATTTTTCCTACCTTTTTTGTGGATAGGGATTGTGACTTTGGGAAAACGGCTTGAGAGAGTGAGAGTCGAAATAGAGTTGTAAGGGGCTGACACAGAGCATTTACACATTTTTTGAGAATTATGGCAGGCAAGCCTTTGGGACCAGCGGAGAAGTCGTCCTTGAGACTATTAATCTTTTCGCATACCATATCGGTCTTAATGTCAATTGAGACAAAGGAGGTTTGTGAGCAGCTATTCAGATAACTGAAAAAGTCAAGATCTGGTTCGTATACGTGGTCACTATACGATTGGCTGAAAAAGGTCGCAAAGAGGTTGGCGATTGCTTTAGGGTCTGAAGATGATGTGTTAAATAATTTTAGAGCGGAAGGGAAGCCATCGGACTTTCTCTTAACATTAATAAATTGGTAGAAACGCCTAAGATCTATGATTAGGCTCAGTTGCATTTTATCCAGATATTCGAGATAGAGGGATTTGCAAAGCAAGTAAAAGCTGGAGTAAGCTTGCTGGTAGAAAGCATAATCGGATTCAGATCTGGATCTCAGGTAAGTTTTCCATAGTTTGTTTCTATTATTGCGAAGAGTACGCAGTTCATTATTATACCAGGGAGGAGAAGACGAGCAGTTTTTTCGAGGCACATGGCTGTGTAGAAGAAATCGAGAGCAATGTCAATGGGGATATTATTATTCACAAAGAGATTGAAGTTTATGCTATTGATGGAGTTATTGATTTGAATGAAGTCAGCTTTACGAAAGTTGAAAGAAAGGGAGTTCTCGGAATCAACGATAATGTTGTCGTGTTCATATGAAAAAGAAAGAGCGAGAGGGGGGTGGTGGAGGTCTTGGGTGGAGAGAAGATGGTCGCTCTTGGTAACAAGGGAAATATGTATGTTACATACGGATAATATAAGTCACATTGTCGTAAGTTTAAAAAGAAGAAAGTGTACATAAGTTATTTTTCCAAAGCTTCGGTTTAACGGTACACAATAAAACACGATTCCCTGATATCCCATTTATGTAGGTAGGTAACATGAAGTACTGTAAGTAGTGAAATACACTGAAATAAATAAATTATTTTATCTAGAGACCCGGTTGAAAATAAAATAAAATAAATACATTACATACCTAATTTATATTTAGCTTATTGGCAATTTTACTCAAAAAAGGTAATTAATTCTCTTAAATTTGATTAATTTACTTTCTATTAACTGGTCCGGTACAGATGAACATTGATGCGATAGTACGCAATAATAAAGCGATCACAGAGAAGATAGTGGAAAAAACTCTTGGGCATGCTGTCATTGACAATAATCGTGAAATGGCTGTTCAAACTACGTTTGAGAACACTATGACTCAGGGTATTATAAAGCAAATAACAAAACCTCTCATATTTACCGCTAGGAGTGCTATACGTGATTTAGATGTAACTAATGACTTGACGTTCCTTCGAATCGTAACCAGAAAATATGAGATCTTGATAGCACCAGAAACTGAGTTTACTATCGTTGCACTGCAATAAAACATATTGTATCTACATAATAATAAATTATACAAAACAACCTATAAATAAATAACATGTAATTAAATTGTATTTTGTATTTTTACAGATCTCCAAAGTGCAAGGTTTTCGGTATCACTGCGTTGTGTCTATCAACGTAACGATATTTAGCCTTTTCGAAATGTCTTCAGGATGATTTAAAGATATACAGGCGAATCCGGTTAACTGAAACGGCAATTTGCCACAAATTTTATTTCACTTATGCCTTTGAATAACGGAAAAATTGTTGAACTTAACCGAAGTTCGGATAACTGAAAAACAATTTCATCCGAAAATCCAAGAAGCACTAACTAAACATTTGACAACATTTTTATTAAAATAAATGTTTTAGTAAATGTTACCTTTGTATATATGTACATTACTATAGTAGCGCCAATCCAGTAGTGCAGTTATGCTGCAAGGTGTCGCTAGTAATACCAAATCGAGAATAAAGTGGCAGAGAGCTTTTGCGTCTTTGATAATTGAATTCCTTATGAAAAAGCTTTCGTCAAGATTTTAATTTATTTCGGCACCATTGAAGTAAATATTCATCTTTTGATGTCGGTTTTTTTTTACCCGACTACGCAGAGGAAGGGTTATGATTTTAACAGGCTGGGTATGTGACTTCACAGAAAAATTCAATATGGCGGGCGCACCAAGCAAAATGGCGGACTACCTCTTCTTTTTTTTTCTCCTTTTCGAGTAGAATACAATACGATATGACGTAATTCTAAATTCAATATGGCGGACGCCCCAAGATGGCAGATTTCTGTTATCTTTACTACCTCCTTAATATGGGTATCAAATGAAAGGGTTTGACAAGTAGAACACGATATTGCTTACTTATATGTACATACACTACATATTTTTTGAAACTAAAAAGTTGTAAATAAAAAATTAAGTTTCAAAAACTAAAACCCGACTGCGGGAAAATCCAACTAAAACGTACGAAACAAGATAAAACGAAACAATGATTTTCAAAGTATAGCCGTGGTCGTGAAGAATCATTAAAATTTCTAAAAAATCATTTCAATCGCTCTTGAGGAAATGGGTTTTGCAAATTAGTAAAAAGTTGCAGGCGGGCGAGCACGGATCAGCTAGTAAATGAAATAAAATTATATGCAGTTGGAACAAACGTCTTCGCGACGTAGACCAAGCTATATCTCAATTTTAACGTGACTTAGCTCAATGAAACGACAACCCCATGCAAGCTCTGAGCGACAAATGAGAATTCATAAAGGTACATCCCGATCTACGCATCGGCTTAAGTGTGGCAACTAATAATTCCGCGAGCACACGTAGATTATGCTTCTAGGGTTAAGGAATTATTTATCAAAAGTTATAATTTCATTAGAATCGGTCCAGTAGCTTACGAGTTATTCGTTTGTGAAATTTAAATTTTCGGCGTGAATTTCTCAAAAGCTGTACAACTTATGAGATTCGCTATAGTTTCGTTAAATATTTAGCTAAACATCTACAAACTGCGATTTTTTCATATGTTTGACTTCAGTTGTTTCGAAGATGACGGGTGTGGGGAATGGTATTTTTTCACACATTTTCGGAAATAACTCTCAAAAATTCTAAGGAAAAACATTGAGAAAAATATTTTTGGAATCTTTCCTTCGAGCCCTCCAAATAATATCCACCATGTTGTTGTTGTTTCACAATATTTTTGAGTGATGAGTGATAATATGTGGACCATCGTAATGTATAAGTGTGCCAGATTTCAAGTTCCTAGCTGAAACGGTTCTTGATGTTTTTATCGTGACAGACATTTTAGAGCTTGAGTGAACTTATAATGGTTCCGTATTACCTTATGGGTACGGAACCCTAAAAAAAGAAATTACAGCGAAAAAAATAGGTAATCCAAGTTTGTCTTACTTGGATGTATTAAAATAACTTTGTTTAGAACCGAATGATAGGAATGGACAAAATAACCTGCAAAGAAATAATCCAGCTACACCGATAATTCAACGGCAAGTTACGAGATTAAGAAATTCGATTAGCACTCTGGAAAGACTATAAGGTACATTGCCAGTATAACTTACTGGTAGAACATATCAAGATCTAAAATATTCCGCAGTTGCATATATCTCCGCAATCGATTTCACAAATCATTCCTGAGACCTTCTAGTTGCAGAATCTCAAAAAAAAATTAAGCACGGCACGAAAAATTCATCCACACTCTCGCACTTGCCCTCGAATTTGCTCAAAAAATCAATCACCAGAAGAACCGCCGATCGCTCTCATGCCAAGCCAAAAGACTGAACTGACTGACTGTCAGTTTCACTTAAATTATTCGCCAAAATCAGCGTTTATTTCAACTGGTAATAAAAATGTCATTGTTATTAAGGGCGATTGTATTTGATACGTATCGCTACTCAACGGAAAAGACGTGAGCTACTCTTACATTCAAGATGGTATAAGGACAACAGTGTCCCATCAAAAATACGGTGATCCAGTGCATCTGACCTCCTTAGAGTTGTAGAAATTATTTTGTGGGAATTAGTTGGTAAGAATGGTTAGTCTTATCTTGTCTGTAATGTTCGGTTTTCCTCAAGCATCCTGGAATAAAATGCCTTAGCCATTATTTACTGATTAGTGCATCGCAGATGGGTCTGGGCATAATAAATATAAATCTAAAATTAGTTGTTCCTGCCCACTTATTGCCGTCAAAGCCACAACAGTCACTGAGTTGTCAAATCAGCTTGATCCTTATTGTATGTACCCATCCAGTTGTTTTTTTTACAGATTCGACCATTTGATTAAATTTGATTCGAACACGGAAGAGGTTTGACATTCTCTTCTTTATTTTCTTACACTGGATTAACCTTAGCTTTGAACAGTTGTGGACTGTGGTTATTATTTCCAAACGACAGCGCTACGATTTTACTTTGCCATAGCTGCAATTTAATAGTTGTGAAAACTAGTTTGTATTTCTATTTCAACAATCAAAAAATAAGATAAAATAAAAATCAGAAAAAATAATTAAAACATTGCCAACCTTATTTACTACCAATTAAAATTTCTCGATCAGAATTTAAAGTGAAAACCAATAAACCAATTGCAGCCAATTTGAATTCTGTAATTGAAATTAATTAGCATATTGTGGTCGCCCATTAAGTCCGCAATCGAGTGACAATAGGTAAACAAATATCTCACCTCCCACACGCACATATGGTAAATAAGTGTAGATACACGTATCCGATAATAACACCTGCAAACAAAATCCACAATCGAACATCACCGCCCGCCCCGTCCGACAATTACAATTTCAATAATATTCCCAATGCAATTCGTTCTAAAATTGAATTTTATATCACGCTCTTAATGATGTTATCATTGGCAGCAGTGATTTAAAGTCCAGTCTGGCGTATTTAACGTATAAAATATCAATTTATTCCAATTATCGTTCTTAAGTAGTAGCATATGCGTGTACGAGTGTACGAGTGCCTCGGTACGCGTAATGCACAACTGTATCATCATCAATTTGCATAACTAGACGAAATCGGATGTAAATAATCAACAGATAATAATAAATATTTGCAGGAGCAAATATTTTCCCGATAAAAAGGAATTAATGTGCATTTACAGGCCGGCGCCTGGCATCCTGTGCAATGGCCCGGATAGGTGAGAATATTTTACATGCCGATGATTTCCACTTGAATATTCAATTTAATTACTAAATAAATATTCATAATCGACAACGATTTTCGATTTAAGATATGAGTACGTCGATAAGTGAAATTTACTTTGATTGGGGCCAAAAGTTAATAGAATAATTTTTTTTTTTTTATTTTCAGTTCATGCAATTAAATTAAAAATAAATGTTTCTATATTCAAAATACGTTGATGAAAAATCGCTTTTAATTAAGTTTTGAATTTATTGTTAGACTAGCTGTTATTCGCGATGTTGCTTGTGTATTTATAAAAAAATTAATTCATTCACATTTATTTATGTACTCGTATGTCGTTTGTACTAAAAACCAATTTATTTTTTATTATATCGGGTTGGCAAGAAAGTAATCGGTCGGTTTTTTAGTGTGAAATGAAACTCTTTTTTTTTATATTTTACAAACAATACACTTTAATCAATTACCTATATATTCTCCATTTTGTTCCATGGACTTCTGCCATCTTTCTGGCAACTTCATGATTCCATGCTCATAGAATTTCTAGTCCTTATTAGCACAAAAACATTTGAAAGAGGTGGCACCGTGAAAAAACGTTCAGGCGTTTTTTTGCTGGGATTATGATTTAAGCCGCGATAAAACCTGTGCTTCCAAATTACTTTCGGACAAATTTTATCGAAAATGTAAAAAATTATACAAGACGTCATGTCACTTACATAAGAAAGAAAACTTTCGGCAAAGAAGGATATCTTCAAAGGAGAAAATGTACAATAAATAATCAAAAATGAAAGCTATATTACTTACTTACTTATTTGGCGCTACAGCTCGAGGTGAACAGGGGCCTGCTTCTCGCAACCATTTGTGTGTGCGTGTTTTATTTTTGCACGAATGGAAGGGACCTACAGTTTTTTGCCGACTCCGAACGGCGAGTTGAGAAGCTCAATCGTGACAAATGATACTCTTTGATGCTTGTCAGACATTCGAAAGAGGTGGCACCGTGAAAAAACTCTTTGAGTGTTAAACCCGGCCAGGAGTTGAACCCGGGCAGCATTGCGTGGTAGTCCAACGCACTAACCACCACCGCCATGGCGACCAAGCTATATTAAAAAATGTATTAATACAAATATGCACCACATACAACTGAAGTGTCATTTATGTCACTATGCCCAGTGCTGCCAGATAAACATTAAGAGAACTTTTAGCGGCGATAATCGTTTTTTTATGCGATTTTTTTCTGAGCCTACATAGTAACATAATGTTAGGTTACAAAAAAAAACATGCCTAATATTTTTTTCTTTTTGTATTCTTTTATATGTATATACAGTGAACTCTCTCATAACCGGACACTGACGGTACCGAAAAATCTGCCCGGTTATGAGAGGTGTCACAATAGACATAACATATAATATTAATCTTATTTTATAAATTCATTTACAGTAAAACCTCTCTAATTGGGACACTGATGGGGCCGACTCTTTCCTGTCCCGATTTAGAGGTGTCCCAATTATAGAAGTTTGTATAAAAAATATAGAAAAACACAACTACTTAAGAAACAACTGCTATTTTCAATTAAAAGAAGTATGGAACGCCCTATCTCGTTTTAAATATCATACCTTATTCAAATAAAACGACATCTATTTTATGAAAAGTTATAAAAATTTATGTAGTAGTATCTCATTACGCGTATGCATATTAAAAAGTTTAAAAAGTGTATTGTATCCACACAAAAACAACTGCAACTGCACGGTACCAATATCTAATATTCAGTAAAAATAAATAAAAAGTTGTTTTGTTGTTTTTTGTCACTCTTCTGTATAAATATAACGGTTTGAAAATTTGTAGAATGAGATGTCACAATTGCTTTTTTTTCGGGTCTAGTGTCCCAATTGAGAGGGTCAACTCGAATTGTCCCGATTGGAGAAGTCATATTTCCTGACGTTTTTAATAAAATGTCCCAATTTGGAGGTTTGGCTCAATTATGGAGGTTCTAGGAAAGTTGAATTGAGTGTCCCAATTAAGATGTGTCCCGATTTCAGTGTCCCGATTACAGAGGGTATATTGTATGAAAACTTTTAGGGTTGGCAATTGGGTTGTACCGATTGGGAAGTCGTCCCGATTACGGAGTGTCCCAATTAGGAGGTTTTACTGTATATGTGATAAGCACAAATTACACAAATTACCGAAAAATACTAAATTCTGTGTATGGCAATAGGGGGGTACACACGATCCAACATATCTGACGGACCTGGTTGGATAGATGTCTGACAGACCGATTGCGTTAGCGTTCATTCACATCGTCCAACTTGTTGTCCGACTTCACTTTGCAAGTAAATTTGAAAGATGTCGGATGAGAGCAGCACTTATGATTGATACAATTTTAGAAGAAACAAAATAAAGAAAAAGGAAGCGAATTTGTGAACAAGAATGGGTGAAGCAATTATGTTAACTTTCCAACAGAATAACAATTATTGAATTATCCACGCGATTATCAGAATTTTTTATATTTCCAATTTTTTTTTCTCCAAAATTCAAAATTTCCATAAAAAGCCATTTTTGATTCGACAACAACCACACCTCTTGAAATATATTTCAGAAATAAAATTTGCTCTAGGTCGGACAGTCAAACGTACACATTATCCATCCACACAATCCGCTATGTCTGTCCGACCGACGTTTCTTGCGTTCACATTGTCAGATTTGCCCGGACAGACCAAACCTGTCAGATATGTCGGATCGTTTATACCCCCCTAATCAAGCTTATAATTGCATATACATACTAACATACACTTAACCTATTTAAAAAATGCAACGGGATTTATAAATGCACATAGTTTTTGGATAATAACGCAAAGGCACACACCACAGTTTACATTTTTGTTTCGTTTCTTTGCAAAGTGTAAAAGAAGAAGAGAACAAAATAAAGTAGGTATGTTAAAAGTTTGAAATATGTAGATGTATTTTGTCCATTTAAGAGAGAGCGACATTCTATTGCGGTTACGACAATTGGTGTCCGTGTCCGGTTATGAGAGAGTCCGGTTATTGGAGATTTTTTTATATGAAAAATCGTGTATTTAATTCCGTTCTTTGAAATCTGTCCGGTTATAAGAGGTGTCCGGTTATGAGAGGTGTCCGTAAGGAGAGAGTACACTGTACATACATTTTTTTTCCAAACCTCATTTAACTCTAATTTATTCCAATTGTTGTACCAATACCGTGAAAATTCGATGCATCTTGTTCCGGAAATCTTAAATCGAACACTTGATTTACTTTCTTTAAACTCGAAATGTGATTCGGCGGTAGTACTGAAGTACATTTATCAGAAAAACAAAGTTCTTACATTGAATGACTGCGTGTTCCATTATTCCGGAACCATTTATAGGAAATACACTTTGTGAAAAGTGCCTGAAATTGATTTAAAGTTCCGTTATATTTTTATTTATAACTGAAACAGAGTGAAGAGCACAAAATAGGTCGTGCATATAATTAACAACGCATCAGTTTTTGATAAAAAAAAGTTCATTTATTCCTTTTCATTCACAGAAACTTAATATATAGTAGCGTAGCCACGATTTTGAATCACTGCCTGTAATCTATGTGGCATAGATTCCACTAAATTTTAGCAGAAGCTTTCAGAAATCGTTTCCCAAGCAAATTTCGTTTCCTCATAAAGGTTGATTTTTTAAGAGGTTGAGAACTTTTTTTAAAAAAAAAACACAAAAAATTCGAAAAAATGAATGAAATATTTATTTGAATCGATAGTTTGAACCTTGCAATTTAATGTTTAAAGATAATTTCATGCAAATGTTGACCGCGGCTGCGTCTCAGGTAGCCCATCCGCTGAGTCCAATTTTGGCATACTCTTTCACACATATCGGCCGGTATCTCACGAATGAATGCATGGATGTTGGCTTCCAGTGCGTCAATCGAAGCGGGCTTGTCCCTATAGACATTAGCCTTGACATACCCCCACAAAAAATAATCTAATGGTGTCAAATCGCACGATCTAGGCGGCCAATTGACCGGCCCGAAACGTGAAATTAACTGTTCACCAAACTCGCCTCGCAATTGCGCCATTGTTTCGCGTGCTGTGTGGCATGTGGCACCGTCTTGTTGAAACCACATATCATGCAAGTCAAGAACTTCCATTTCCTTCCGCAAAATTTTCCACGTAGTGCTGTAACAAAGGCCTAACTGCTGGGAACGGCGCCGAATCGACATTTCGCGGTCTTCTGTCACACTAGCTGATACGGCCGCAATATTTTCTTCACTACGCACAGTACGTAAACGTGTTGGTGGTTTAATGTCCAACAAAGTAAATTTGGTGCGAAATTTGGTCACAATCTTCCGAATAGACTGCTCAGAAGGTCGAGAATGCCGATCATAAAATGGAAGCAGCGCGCGATGAACATTTCGAACCGAGCACGAATTTTGATAGTAAAATTCAATAATTTGCAAGCGTTGTTCATTTGTAAGACGATCCATGGTTAAATTGCAAACCAAACTGAAGCTGTTTGACAGTGACACAAGGTACTAAACACACGTCAGCTGTCAAAACCAGTGTTGCCAAAACCAAACCAGCTAAAAAATCACCCTTTACATATATAACCTTGAATGGACCTGGCCACACCTAGCAGCGTATCTAGTATTTTACCGTCCCCACTGTACAAAGTAAAGTAATTATCGGAAATTGAAAATACATAGTTCGCAAACCTTACAATCTCACTTCCTTTTCATTCTTATCATTCATTTAAGTGTATTATTTTTTTTTTTTTTTGTTTCCAGAATCATAGACTATAGTATTAGTACTTCATATAAAGAAAAATCCAAAATCTCTTGACCTAATTTGGAAAAGAAAAAAAAAGCACGTTAAGAGAAACACAACCCGAAGGCCTAGAACGAAAGAAATAAAAACTCACCAAATGAAACAAAGACATTTTGCGTCAAACCATCATTCATGCAGAAGAATGCAGTACTTAGGCAAGAAAAATAATCACATCTCATCACAGGAGTGCTGTAGATACTCATACATATCTAAACAAAAACATAACAGGTGTAGATATGGTATGTATCTGTATCGTCGCATCAGCAAGTATAGTATAGAAACAAAACCCTACTTCCTTATTCCTCCAATTAGCAAGGATATCAACTGTTATACACTGTTTCGCAATTGTTATTTCTTCCGCCTGACATCCTTCTACTTTCGCTTCTCATAAGCGATTATCATGTTTATTTATATTAAACCTTCACTCGCAATTGAAAACAAAAAAAAAAACAAATGAAAGGAAAGGAAGGTAGTTGGGTACTTAGCATAAATTCTATGCCATTCCAGCGGAGGAAACATGCAAGGACAATGAAAATTGTGTGCCTTTGTTTAATTATTATTTCATAAAAATGCCCACAGGTAATTTGTCTTCATTAAATCCATCACCATCATAATAATTGTCATACGAACACACCTACATCAGTAGCAGCCAGCTTGCATATTGTCGTCATCATGGTCCTTGTGACTTTTAGTGCTTTCGCTTTGTAAATGTTTCAGAAGAGCATACGCCACCATGCTACGTGAAAAGCAGTTTGGCTTTGCAGCTTCCTCTCTGATTATCTTACAAGTGTACTGTGCATACATATATATACGAGTATCTGCGTATATTTTTTAGGGGTTTTTTTTTTTTATTTAATGCAGACAAATAAAATAATGAAAAACATTTCAATTGGTAGGAGTATGTGTGTATACTCGTATCTGTATCTACACTGCATGTCGTTATTCTGAAGAGCGGTTTCCTCGTGATAAAAATAATTTGCATTTGTAGTTGCAGAGTTTGTAATTATGAATGAAAATTTAAAAAAAAAGATAATAATAAAGTTGAAACTTAATTACCGCTAATTTATTAAAGTTGTTATATCACTGATTTGGATATAAGATGCAATGGCACAGCGGAGCTACGAAGGGAGATAAGCACGAGTTACATGCTGCAGCTATGTACAATGTACATAGACATGAACACACATAATGTACATAACATACAAACATACAGCAGCAACATCAAAACCAAGTTTAGCCAGTGTTGATTAATAAAATAAGCGCAGATGTCTTGCACTTGGCTAGTGCTATGTTTAGCTGCTTCTTTTTGTTATTTGTGATTTATGTAAAACTGTCAATTCTGTCAATCTATCAATACCGCCAGCAGGTTTGAACTTTTCGTTTTAATGTAATTGGCTTGCATTATTCCTGCTCTATTGGATCTTCTTTATTCCACGTAGCTGTTACATATCTGCTTGCCTTTGCGATTTGTTTTTGTATGATAATACGCAACATATCTGCGGTGATTAGAGAACGAAAGATTGTTAATAGATCGTGGATCATCTTCTTCAATGATCCTCGCATGCTTCTGGTGTAATCGACAATGTTATGAGGATGAATGCGACTACTTACTTGTTGGTTGATCTTTATACCATTTCGTTTTGTTTTTGGAAATAAAATAGGCAGCATTAGCTAGATGATGGGCAGCACTAGCACGAGCAGCTTCTTCACGAACAGCGTCATCATCACATTCGAACAGATCAACATCATTTTCATTATCGCTCTTTTCATTAGTAAATGCAGCATATACAGTCAACCCTCGTATAACGCGGTACTTTCACAACGCGGATTCTCTATAACGCGATTTACAAATTGCGGCAAACCCTCCTATAATGCGGTACTTCTGCAATACGGTTTCGCTATAACGCGATTTTTGGTTATTTCTAACGTGAACAATTTATATACATACAGTCATATATGTATGTATGTACCTATAGCATTCCTGTGTTTCGGGAAATTTTTGTTTAACACATTCACGTGTTCCGTAGGATGTGCAGTGTGACACATGAAAATTTCCTTCAATGTTGGTTCAAATGTTAACCCGAATTTTGAAAATGTCTCCGATATAGAATGTTCAGTGGATTGTACTGAATCAGCAAAAAAAAACAGCTTACAATAACAAACATACACCAAATCATTAGATTTGGCGGCTTATTTGGAGAAATACTTTGCAGGCATAGATCCCTCTATGGAACACTTGAACAATTTTAATATGCATTTGCAACGTTCTCCAGCTCCATATTTTGAAGTCCGAAAAGAGTTGCAGAAAAGTGCTCAGCAAACTTTAAAATTTATGAAGCATGTCCAATATGTATGAAACATGAATTAAATCTGCAATGAAGATTACGTTTTTCTTTTTTTAATTGTTAACATAATTTTTTTTATTATTATTGTAGCCTTTTTGTATTACAACTATAGTACAATTAGTTTTATTTAAACACTGTAACAAATTAAAATGCATTTTTGTAACCCCAGTTTTAGTACTATATTTCATCCATTGCACCCTTTCCTCCTCGGGCGTTAGTTGGTAGCATGTACACTGAAAAAATTATTGTACATAATATCAATGAACGGTATTCATACAGCAAAATTCATTTGATTTTATGTACAAAATCATAAAAAAAAAACTGATTTTATGCAGGATTCATTGTTTGTATGAAATTGCGTTCATAAAAATATTTGTATGGGAGATTTTGGGTATGCACGCTGATTCTTATTTTAATGAATTCTTTCATAAGCGTATGAACTATATTCATACAACTGCCGATCATCCATTTTAGGAATAAAAACATTGGATTAATGAAAATAATCATTAAATTATGGAAAAAGAAAATGAATGCATAGATCCGTACGCATTATGTATCTATTAAAAATTAAAGTATGTATGTATCAAGTCATCATATCATACTATATAATAAAGCAGTAACGCTCATTCTTTAAACACGGCTGTATCTCGGACGGCTGGACGGATTTTCTTGAAACTTCATATCTGGAGTCTGTGGGACTATACCACAAGGCCAATTTAAAATTTTCATTCTAGGCCCAAAAATTATCGGTGAAAACGATAGCGGACCATCTGTAGATACAATTAAAAGACGGTTGCCCTAAGCAGGACTTTTTGGGCGGATAGCTAGAAAGAAGCCACTTTTAACAGAGCGCAACAGAAAAAAAAGTTTGGAGTTTGCCCATAAATACAGCCATTGGACTGTCGCACAGTGAAAAAATGTACTATTTACCGATGAATTTAAAATAAATAGAGTTTCATCTGACGGTAAATGCTGTGTACGCCGGCCGAAATCGAAAGAATTTGACCCAAAGTATACCTGCCCAACGGTCAAACATGGAGGTGGGAGTATAATGATTTGGGGTGCAAAGTCTTGGCGCGGCGTCGGTCCAATTCATAAGATCGAAGGACATATGGACAGGCTCCAATACTGCAGTATACTGGAAAATGTAATGGTGCCATACGCAGATGAATATCTGCCAGTTGTTTGGATCTTCCAACGGGACAATGATCCGAAGCACACTGCGGCTTATACCAAAAAATGAATTGACGATCATATGGTGACGTTACTAGACTGGCCGTCGTGTAGCCCAGATCTCAATCCAATTGGGAATGTGTGGCAAGTGCTTAAAAGAAAGTTAAGTTACAAAAAATTTGTAATTTTGAAAGATTATATGAGGAAACGAAATTTGCTTGGGAAACGATTTCTCAAAGCTTCTGCTAAAATTTAGTGGAATCTATGCCACATAGATTACAGGCAGTGATTCAAAATCGTGGCTACGCTACTAAATATTAAGTTTCTGTGAACGAAAAGGAATAAATGAACTTTTTTTTATCAAAAACTGATGCGTTGTTAATTATATGCACGACCTATTTTGTGCTCTTCACTCTGTTTCAGTTATAAATAAAAATATAACGGAACTTTAAATCAATTTCAGGCACTTTTCACAAAGTGTATTTCTTATGTACAGTAAAAATGGAAATTAACATTTCCTAAAGGTGAAAACACATGAGCTATGAAGAAATCAAATCGATCGACTTCAGCGGTGCTAATTATGTGCACGGCACTGTATATCTTGCTATAAACGTTGGATGCGCTCCTGATCTTTTTTAAATGACATTTTCAAATTAAGTACACAAATTCACCCAATTAAAAAAATTACACAACTGGGTAGGTGGAGTGTTGACTTGTGCAACTAAACTTTTTTAAAACCATCTGAATCTGTATAATAGGAAACAACAGGAAGCTACTGTACCGACAACGGGTTCTGTCAGGCGCAAAGTATAATATTTTTGAAAAAAAAGAGCTGGGGGTGTTGTCAGCACACCACCTACCCAGTTAAAGGTTATGGAATACAGTGTCTAGCTCCTTCTAGCAGATGCTGAAAAAATTTGTAAACATTCTAAAAACTCAAAGTCCCTACGGACCTTCTTGCCAATCGAAGGGTTAACAACTACCACTTTTCCACAAATTAAAGTCAACACTACTTAAGGGATACATTTTTGTTAAAATAAAATAAAACTGTGAGTACTCAAAATTCCCTCAATTAGATAATACAGTGACATAATTGATCACATGTTTTCAAACATAACAAACTAACGACGGTTTCTCATAAAATAAGAAAAAACTTAAATTATTTTAAAAACTAACAAATTCGTTAGAATCGAATAAATTGCTGAATGCATAATTCTGGAAAAAAAAGAAGCAATTTCTTTAAAGAAGCATGTGATCAATTTTGTGAGTTAACCTTACACTAAGATTTTATGTCGTATTAATATTTTATGTGTCCTCCTTATGCGGCCGAAACACTTTTTACTCTTCTTGGAATAGAGTTAACTAGGTTCATTCGTACATGTGGTGAAACATTGTCCCAATAAAGCTGAGCTCTGGACCATAATCCGTTCATGGTCTTAGCCGAACCATCATGCTTGAATAATTGCCTTTTAATATGGCCCCAAAGGTTTTCTATTTGGTTTAAATTTGGAGACTGAGGACGTCACTCCATAGCATCAAATCCCTGACTTTCTAGCCAATATCTTGTGAGCTTGACCATTAGTTTCGGATCGTCATACTTGTAGAAGGTAACGTATGAAATCGTTTTGACCCATTTTTATAAACTTGGTTCTAAGCAAGATGTCTAACTGGCCACGTGCATATTAGCGGTCATGCGACCTTCAATTTTCTTGCACGTACTAACACCAGCAATGGTCATACACCCCAAAAATAATAAGATTACCCCAGTGAAACATGACCGTTTCTTTAACCAGCCTCTCTGAAAGCTGTTGCCCCTCTTTTTCCAAACCCATTCGCGGCCGTTTGTACCAAAACTGTATTTTTTGGTCTTATTTGATGAAATGACATTAGCCCAGTTCTCTTCTGTATACTATTTGTACTTTTTGGCAAACGGTTTTCGGAAAGCCATATGCTAATTTGTTGGTAAAGGGTTTTTGACATTTTCCTTATCGTTTTCGTAGCATTTTTCTTGCTGTTTAAAGCTTAGCAATATCATTATCGTTTACTTACAATGCATATTGAACTTTAACAGCATTACCATACTCTAGAAACGAAAGTAAGCACGAGTTTTCATGGAAAATTTAGGGATAGGCTTAGCTTTCGCCCAGGTGGATTTTGTTGAATCTACAAGTTGAGTATTTTTCTTAGTTTGCTGGTGGAATCTTAATATCATTTAAATTTGCTGGCTATTTCTAGATGAATCAAGCTTTTTTAATGTCGTTTCTAGTGCTTTATTTCATCTGGATTGGTACAGCCCTCATTTTGCAGATCCTCCTTTAAAATGTGATTACCTATCTCAAAAGGCGCATAAATTCTAATGTGTTTGGTTAAATTCCACTTACGAAAACTGTGTTTTGTTTTTTTATGTTACACCTATTACTCAACTTTTGAAATCCAATAAGTTTTATAACTTTAAATTGTAAAAATGTAGCAACTCACAAAATAAGTCACATCGAAGGTCTTATCAAACCGCCCACAAAACTTCTCTGAAGCACTGTACTTTTCCGATAACTATAACCAAATTAACAGTTGTATACTAAGCAGACTTGAACATATGAACGATCGAATAACGGAACTTTAAAACGGCACCATGAGAAGAAATTGTAAAAAATTGAAACATGTAATCAATTATGGGAGTCACTGTATTTTGAACGAGTTGCGATATTAGGAGAATGTTCTTTATAATTGCATGAAAATTCCCAGAAATACCCAAACAACATTTAACTAACTTATTCACTAAACTCTTGCAAATAATGTCTACAAATATATATTTTTATTTTATTTCACTCTCATTCTACCAAACTTCAGGGCATATCTACATATTCTTCATTATGCTAATTTTATTTTGCGTCCACGACCATAAAACACTCGTATAGTGAATAAATGCTTTTTAAATTCAAATTGCTTGTCTTAAAACGGTGTCTTAATGAAATTCCACCTCATTCGTAATTATCATCTTGGAATAGCGACAGAAACCCTTTGATTTTGCCAAGCAGATGAAAAATTATAATAATAAGAAGAAGAGGACAAAGTCAAACGGACCACCTATAGCTCTGTGGAGCCGCCATCAACTAACATCATTAGCATCATTTCGAAACTCTCTACGAAAGAAATTGAATAATCTCATTAATTGTGTCTTCCCCCACCACTGCCGAGAACGCCGATCAAATGCTTTTCTGATTGCCCGAAAAACAGGGCATGTTCCATATTTATGAATTTCCACAAATTATTGTGTGAAAAGCTATTCGGCCTTTGCAGGAGCCATCATCACTCTCGCAGCATTCCACCCACCCACTGTCATCATCCGAAATCGAAAGGATAACTTCATCATCTTTAATTCTGCCCTCGCAGAATCTTCTTGCCACTTTCAATGTTTGTTAAACTGTTCATTTTAATTTCGTTTCTCTACGGTTTTCCCTAGCTACATACACATATATACAACCACCAACATCAATCCATCCATCCACCACCACCGATGCCACCTCCAATTGACAAGGACAATAGTCCGACGACCGACGAGACGACGAAATTTGAATTGGATCAACGAAATTCATTTCAAAGGGGTAGGCAGCAGGCAGGTACGGGTATGGTTCGAAATTTGCATACGACAAATATCTACTTCAAAATGAATGAAGTTATCCCTTGTCAGTTCAATAAGGGACATTAGTTTAATTACAAAAACCGCGTTCAATAGATTTGAATTTATTTCCCAAGGATCTGTCGAAATATCCACATCGAACCGAACCGCACCGCACCGTTGTCAATTCGATTCGAACCAACAAGAGTGTTTTAATGAGCCTTTTTTTCGATGCAAAAATGTAAACAAAATAAAGAAGGATTATTAAAAACAAAAAACAGAAAATTCGTCCTTCGTCCTCCCGTCCCATCGAAGAAGTTAATTTCGATATTAGGAACAATTTTCTGGTCATCAGATGAGCAACAATCGAAAGATTTATGCGTATATGCGGTGGATGCTCGAAAAGCTGCTAATTGAAAAGGTGTCCCGAGCCGCTTTTGTGTTAATCCCAGACACCGCAATGAGTGCTGAAAGACTGCTGCTACGTGTGCCCCGAATGTTGGTAGTCTCATAAATTGTACTCGAAATAATTAGGAAACTATTTTCATGGAAATTCCATTCGCAAAACAGAAAGACCAGCGACTCGCGAGGAAAATATCGACTCTTTGATTGCCTGCCGCGAGCTTGGCGAAGGATTCCATACACCATAGGCGCATCTGCCTAGGAAATAAATGCTTCCGAAGTTATATCATTTTCCGCGACCGCGAAGCGATGTGCATGGAACGGTTAAGCATGCTGAATACATATTATGAATTTAGCTCCATAACTTCATAACTGCTCTGTCAAAACTTATATTCAATTGTTATTTATGAAAATGTACTTTTCGATTCAATCGGATTCGGAATTGTCGAAAAGAAACAGTAATTGAAATAGGTATCTATTTGAGTTGAACCGAGAGAGAAGCGAAGCAATGGAAAAACAAGGAAGGGGGGTATAAAGAAAAAAGAAAGACTAAGCAAGACTTCTTGCATGGGAATGAAAATGGGGTCGTGGGTACTGAACCCTTCTACGGAATAGTAAAAGAGGAGCTCCAAGCTCTGTAGAAGACTAACAGGACTAAGTCCTGGACAAAAAATAAAGGGTCTAAAGAAGGCGTAGAAACTTTTGGGCAACTACAATTTGAAGAGATTCAAAGCCCTAATAAAAACAAGCTCCGCATCCCTACTGCATTCCTTACGGGGCACTGTAAAATCAACGGAAGACTCATGCAGATTTTTCAACGAATCCAGTGAAACTCCAGAGAATATATTGGTGGATTGTGGGTCATTTACCCAGAAAACGTTTAATTGTTTTTAACAACACGGCGGTCAAGGGACTATTGTTTGCAGATGACATAGTGCTGTTAGCAGATTCACCAAACATGCTTCAACTCATGATCAACAGACTGAAAGAGTACTGTCTCCAATGGAATCTTTTTTTCAATACAAGCAAGTCGAAAGTGATGATATTTCGCAGTAACTCTGGCAGATATACAAGGGAAGAAAAATGGAACCTAGGTACGGTTCAATTAGAAGTGGTTAAAGAGCATCGCTACCTTGGTGTAACCCTTACACCTAGACTCTCGTACAATATTCACCTCCAAAACAAATTGAAGGAATCAAAGAAAGCGTTAAGCTGCTCTTCGAAAAATGTTCTCAGTCGGAAAGATGTGCCAGTAAATTCAAAGTGCAAACTATTCGAAACAACTGCAAGATCCGTAATGTGTTACACAAGTCAGGTATGGGGACACGAAGAGTACGAAGAAGTAGAAAAGCTGCAAAGATTCTATCTCAAGCACTTGTTTAGACTACCAACAAACACACCAACGTACATACTCCATGTCGAAACCGGTCTACCTCTCCTGCGACTATTCACCCTCAGGCTTCATTTCAAGTATGTTTTAAGAATCACCAAGCTTCCTGATCATAGGCTTCCAAAAGTGGTCCTCAGACATCTTATTACCAGGAAAGTGAACTTTTTCCGGAAGTGGCAGCAAATGAGCGAGGAACTAGGAGTTGTGCTGTCCTTAAGGTGGGAAGACAGATCCAGCTGGACTGTGGCCCTAGATGACAGTTTGAGGAACTTAAATGAGAAGATTAACCAAGGATTTATGGAGAAAGCAGCGTGTTCATCGAGTCGCTTAATCTACAAACAGCTAAGCCATAGCTTAATGGATTTGAACTACTTCCACGAATCCATTAGAATTAACCAAATACGCCTTATCTTCAAGACTCGTGGAGAATTGTTACCTCTGAATTTCAGTCCATACAGGGAAGATCTTCCAGCACTCTGCTCCTTGTGTAACTTACGCGAAAAAGAAGATACATACCACTTTCTAGGAAAATGCCCAATTCTTCAGAAGACGAGGAGATACCATTTTAACCAATCCGTTCTCTCAATGGAGGAGGTAATTCAGATACTCAACGGATCTAACTGGAACGTTCTCTGCAACTACGTATCGGACGCGCTTGCGTATAGAAACCAGTTTATGGAGGAATAGATTCCCCAATCTTTATGTTGCAAATCATTAAAATTGTTAAGTAAATCGCTGTAAAATCCGTATGTTCTTCTTTATGTTAGCAAATCATTAAAATTGCCAAAGTATAAAAATGCTCCAAAATATTTCTTAACTGTTATATCTTGCGAATCGCTGTATATTACTTATTATCTTTTTTTATGTAAGCAAATCATTAAAATTGCCATACAAAGGTTAAAAATATATTTCAACAATTGTAATTTTAAAAAAATTAATTTTACTGCAATAATGTATCCACGCATAAAATTGTCAATCTGGCTGACGGCTTTTGCCATTTCTAATTAGAATAAGTAAAAAAAAAATTGTAATTGGAAGAAAAAATTAATGATACAATAAATTCAATACTACTACTACGTTTAATTCTTTGGGTCAATTTGAATTTACAGCAGAGAATCTGCCACTCATAGCCTCCAATCCAATCTTGGTCCAGATCTCTTACCAGCTCCAACAGGTATAATAACGTTAATGATGTCCCATGGTCTAGGACTTGTTGGGGGCACAATAGACATTAAGGTCGCAGTGCAACTCACCCTTTTATAATAATAATAATAATAATAATAATACTAACTAGTGTACCCTATACCCGTAGGTATAAGTAATAATTTATTTTCGTAATAACTTTACTCATACATATGCACCTATTCAAAATTATTTCTAAAGTTGAACAAAGTTCAGTTTGTAACCTTTCGATCCATGTAGGAATCATTGAAATCAGTGCATACATAAACTCTCAGAAGGAATCACAAGCTCCTGCTCTAGCGATTTAATTTAACTAGTGTACTAGTACCAGTGTGAGAAATCTCGCATTCGTTTACTATTCACGAATAAAATGGCTACCTACTGGCACCTTGTAGCAAAAAAAAAAGCTGCATTTTGTGGTGGTGATCCTGATAAATATAAAGGTTAAGTGTTAACAAATTGTTAATGTATATAAACTGAGAGTGAGAGAAATTTTAACCACAAAGAGGGGTTGGGGACGGTTGAATCAATTTTTCTGAGTACGGCTGAAACAATATGTTTCGCGCCGCCCCGCACAGTGGGACGAAACGGTAAATTTACCGGAAATGGCATTTTCACTCAGTTATTTCCACTAAAAAAATTCACTGTGAGTCATTTGTTATGTATTTTTTCACGCTGAATCTAACGGTGAAGTCTGTTTGGATATAGGAGTAACGCAAAAAAAAGCTACAGCCCACAGAATATCCACCTACAATTTTATTTAGTTTTATATGAAATAATATTTCGTACGAATCGTAATAATTTTTAACTGTAATAAGCATAATTGTCTTTGAAACAAGCCTACTTTGGTTGCTCTAAATTTAATGCACTAGAAGCTGTGATTGAATAACTGTTGGTATCTCTTTCTCCGAAGAAACTTTTTTAAACACCCTGTAGCTAAGTGGGTGCTCAAGATATACCCCCCCCCCCCCCCCCCCCCATCCCGTACGATTTTTTTCATAACATGAACCAATGAATCTGATCCCAAAATATCTGTATCCCAAACCGGAACACCCTGTATACAAGCACTACCTATGGTTGAATTTTACGATGGGAGGCACTTGTTCAAACATGAATAGCGGGTGGAGTAGGACCTCTGAATTGTCTGAGTTGTCCATTTTTCGGAACAACTCGGAACTTTTTTGTACGGGTTGAATTTCTCGAAAATACTGTCAAAAAAGACGTTATTTCGAAGAAAAATGACATGCCCTGGCTACTAAAGAGCATAGAATGTTTCTATTTCTTGACATTATCTACTACTAAACTATGTAAAATGATAATATTAAAAAAAAAAAGACTCAAACATTCTTCCCGACTTGATTATATTGCGATAAACGAAACCCAATTTATCACGAATTTTCGTTAAAATGGCAGATTTTTATACTCGTTTTTGAGGTTGGGGGATTTTTAGGGAGCCAGAATAAGCAGCTCCGTACGACTCCCAGACCACAGCAGCATTTTCCAAGCGGAGGTTCTAGTAGTAACAAAAGCTGTCGAATTGGTTTTCGGGATTTTGGGTTTCGGGATTCTGGCCTTTCGGGATTTTCGATTTTCGGATTTTCGAGACTTTGAATTTTTGAGATTTCGGTTTTCAGGATTGTGAGTGACCCCAACCCGCTCAAGTGTGTGTGCTTCATAAAAAAATCAGAACGCTTTGAGCACACCCAGTTCAGTGCATTCTCGATGTGCCTGAACTCTGTTCAATGCTCTGCTCTATAAGGCCGTGTGCCAATTGCGTTAAAATATTATCCCCTGGCTAAGTTTTTACGTTTCTACCAGAGGTGGATAAAATTTTAGCTTTTTGCTGTGTCGATTGGATTAAATGGGATTTTTTTTGATACTATTTTTCATTAATTTCCCACTAGAATTGAAAGATGTCCCTTTCATTTTATTCATATCACATTTTATTAGAACTAAAATTACCACTATTTTCCCAGTTTTAAATAAAAAAAATAACATAAAAAAACATTACTAATAATTATAATAATATTTTGTGGATAATATTTTAACGCAATTGGCACACGGCCTAAACATAAGAAAAACGGATATTGCACACAAGAGTTTATGTAATAATTGCTACCAATTGCAGCCATACCTGAATTAATGTTTCATTTCATTCATTGATCGAAGAATTTCGTCGCAAACTTTCAGTACATTTTTTTGAAATTTAACGGACGCCTACCTTTTCAATTTAAAAGTTTGCATTACGTATGCACATTTGTACGTATAAACTCGTATGTAGAAAATACGAGTACGTCCACAAAGTTTACAGACAAAAGGTGAGTATTCCTAGGCCGTAAAGTGCCTTTCCTTTTTTTATTTTAATTAAGAAGCCAAACAAAACTAGACTCTAGACGCCATTTAGTCTTTCTGCTAATAAAATCTAGTAAAATAGGAAAATGTAACCTGAAACAAAAAACGAATTCACCATCACTGCATCTACACATTTGATCTAGATACCTACATACATAAGTATATGTGTGCTCAAGAATGATAATACTAAACTGAACGACAAAGTGGAGGATGGGATGAAACTACACCCACTCACTATATCATCGAAAAAAAAAAATTCAAAGGACGGGATACGGGATACGTTGGGGAGAAACACAACGCTGGTCGTCGCTGCTACCTAAACGAAAGGATGAGCGCGAATGAAAAATCGTAGAAAACCAGCGAGCGCCCAGTTGCGCGCTATAGACAACCAGTGGAGACCACCATCTACCCCCAAGTGCTCGCGGAGTATTTTTATTTTTTTACTTTTGAGTTTTTTGGACAATTTCTGCCGCAAAAAGACACATACAACGATGAATGAATGAATTTAGCATTTTTTGATAGGAATTGATTCCTGGTTTACTTTTTTCTCCAGTGTCCAGCGTAATTCTATCGTTTTTTTTAGCTGAAATTTCGCGCCGTCCAGAGTCGCTGTTCGTAGTCCTTAGAGCCTTTACGGAGAGTCCAATCCTCGGTCAACTACGGCGCGGCGTGTGTGTGTGAGACGGTGGTGGTGGCCCCAAATTCTGTTCGTATTTTGCTTTGCTTGGGAAGAGTACCACAAGTGGAACACACACATCGTGTTTGTTTGTCCGTTGTACTTTGCCTTCGTTTTTTTTTTTTTTTTTTTTGGAGGATTTTCGTATCCTGTAGCATGAGAAAAGTGATAGAGGTGGGATGAGCGAGGGGATCGACAACGTAGTGCTAGGACGCCAAGTTGAACAATAAAAATGTATAATTGGATATGTGCAGTGTTTTCTTCTGCTATTTTTTTCTGCTTCGCGATACACCGCAACCCATTCCATTGGTCCTATATGGTCAACATTTACTTTTTACATGTTGTCCTTGAAGTAAAAGCAAAACAAGTGATGAAGAAGGTACGAGTATGTGTGCTGGTTAATGCAAAAAACAACGAAAGGAAAACTTAAAACAAATGCAAATGAAATGAACGCAACGACTGGCCACTGGTCGTCATCATCCAATTGCGAGTATGGGTTGGGGGGGATGGGGGGTGGGGGGGTGGGGTTGTTCGAGCATAGATGGCGAATGCTGGTCACCTACCTAGAGATGACTTCTGGAGTTGAATGCAGAGGAGAACAATCGAAAGAATCACCGTAATCATAATAAAGTACTTTTAAGGGTAAGGGCAGTTGTTGGTTTTCTATTTTTTTTTCTATTTTTGGTTTTCATTTTTTTTTTGAAAGCGCGGGTGGTTACGTTTATTTGTATTGGGTAACGTCTGTCGAATACGTTGCCAGTTTAGGGGGAGAGATTTTAATGCTTTAAATTATTTCAATTATTTAGATACACACTCACGTATTGGGATGGATGATGAAATCAATAGAAGAGTGTATTTGAAATTTTTGAATTAAATGTTTTGCTTAGTATTAAATATTGAATTCTTATGAGTTTCGATTTTATCAGAATTCTTTTAGTAATGGAAATAAATTAGATCATTGCATTACATTTCGCTACATTATGTGTTTTTCTTTCTCTGAACAGAGCCTGAGCAAATCTAGCACGCTCTTAACTGAGTGTGCTCAGAGCGCGCCTGAGACTGAGCGCTCTGATTTAATTTTGAAACACACTCGAGCACTTAGCTGTCATACGATTTTCCAATCGTTTATAACCTTAAATTGTTTTTTTTATCTATTTATAACCTTAACCCTAGTACAGGAACTGGGGTAATATGTTACCCCAACGCTATTTTGAAATCGGACAATTTTTTTTTCAGCCGAGTTTTGAAACCTGGATTTTTGTTTCATATATTTTTTCTATATTTTTTTTCAATAGTCCACGAGTTATTTTCAAGGTATTTTTATTTATTTATTTTATTTTTATCTGCCTGTGCATTGTTGTTTATGCCATTTCCATTGACAACTGCTTCTTGAAAGCAGTCCATTTCGTGCTTATGTTATACTTGTGAAAAGTGAAAGTGTATTTCAGGTATGAAATTTGATTTTTTTACCATTTTACATAAAAGGAACCATATTTGACTATTGCAATTGTGAAAATATTGTATACTTTTATTTGTAGATGTCTTAGCTACGCAGATTTAATCGCGATCAAATATTTGTCCATTAAATATTTTTTTTATTTTGTTTAAATAATATTGCCACATTCGACCCTCATTTACTGTTTACTTACAGTTTGTCAAGAAAGTGTTTTGACAAAGGAAAAAAATGATAATTTGGACAGTTTCTTTATAAAAAAAAAGAGCTTCTTTGATGTTTTAACTTAATTTTTTTAATTTCGTTTATTTTATTTATGTATCTTCTAACAAACAACAGTATCGAAAAAATAGTACATTTTGAAAACAATAACAAAAAACAACAAGAAAATAAAAAACTACACAAAAATTAGTCTGTCAAGAAAGTGTTTTTACATAATTTTTTTTTTAGAGTGAAGGTCAAGAAACAAAATTAGGTAATTAATATTTTGTATGGCCACCATTAGTGTTTATCACGGCCTATAGCCATCTTTTCAGTGAACAAATTGAATTCTGTACATCATAATCGTCTGGAATTTTATTCCATTCCTCTTGTATTGCAGTTTTCAGCTCTGCTCGGCTTTTTGGGTGTCTTCTGGTAACTTTTGTTTTGAAATAGCCCCACAAATATTAAGTCTGAACTCTGGGCAGGCCGACGGCCGCTCCAGTCTCTCCAGTCCACTCCAGTCTATTTTCTTTTTTTGCACCATTTAAAATATTGTAGACGGTTTGTCTGGTCAAAGAAAACACATGGGACAACTCTTGAAAACTGTTTCCGATACGGGGATTATAATAAACCAACAGAGCCACTTCAAATGATGTTTCATTGCCAGGCATCTTGAATTAGGAATAAATTAACCACAACTGTTGTATTTGACGACCAAATGACAAATTGCGTGCTATTTTGGTTGATTGGCGACAGAAATGAACACGTTCGTGGAAAAACATCAAAATCATAACGGTAATTTCATTCTACAGCCCGAAAAAGGAATTGTAAAAACACTTTCTTGACAGACTAATTTTTGTGTAGTTTTTGTTTTTCTTTTTGTTTTTTGTTATTGTTTTCAAAATGTGCTATTTTTTCAATACAGTTTGTTAGAAGGTACATAGATAAAATAAACGGAATTAAAAAAAATTAAGTTAAAACATCAAAGCAGCCCTTTTTTTATAAAGAAACTGTCCAAATTACCATTTGTTTCCTTTGTCAAAACACTTTCTTGACATACTGTACATTTTTTTATCCGTGGGGTAAAATTTTACCCCAGGTTTTAAAACTTGTAAATGGACAAGTGTCCTGTACTAGTACTAGTACTAGGGTTATATTAAGTTTATGTATAATCAAACTTATAATTAATATTAATTAATATAATTATTAAATTGTATTAACTAACTTCTGCGCCATAACAAAAATCCTCGTCTGCAATTGTTTTCGATTGTTGTAATCTCCAAAAAATAAACAACTAACACACTTTATAGTTTTTAAAAATATTGAACAAAAACGATTTCTTTCTCTAAGCAGGCTCTGAGCGAATAAAGAAACACACGTTCCACAATGTTCCACACTCTGAACACTCTGAGCAAAAAATAAAAGAAATACGAATTTTTTTTTTTACAACCCAGGCTCTGCTCTGAACTAAAAAAGAAATACGCCAATTGATAGCGCAAGTTAGAATCCTACTGGCACGTGTTAATACTTTAAAAATGCATACGTACCAACGTCACTTTCGATTTTTCAAATACATATTGTCTTAAGAAAGAATCAAATCCTTAGCACATTTAGTCAAAATATATTACAGTTAAATTTTTGTTTTTCGGGTGGTGGTCTTGAAAGTTAAACTAGTAGCTTAAGGTAGGTACATATAGGTAGGTAGGTTAGAAGTGATTGTATCGGTGGAAAGACAACTCAAACAGTGCAAAGGCCGCCGTTTTGATACAATAACCTGAGGTGACCTGTTAATTCGGATGTACATAGTTTGAGATATTTATTTACATCCTGTGGAGCTTAAGAAAAGGATCAGTTCTCAATCCTTTTGTCGAATATCTTTTGAAGGTCGTCGAAGAAAAGTTTGTCGAGTATGCGTTGCCTGGCTCTCGCTAGAGCCGGACATTTGCACAGAAAATGCATAAGCGAATCCTTTTTGTTTCGTTGTGAGGGATTACTAGTTCAGCTGCATGGTCCCCATGGCCCTGTATTAACGGCCACTACTCTTACGATGTTCTTTGTAGCAACTCATTTGTTTTCGACCTATTGTAATTTGGCCATATCTTTCGGGATATGACACAGTTTGTCAGACTGGTCCGCCTGAGACCAGCTAGTTTTAAGCAGTGTGAGAGTATATTGCCCTTAAGAGCACCTATAGGAAAAAGCTTATTTGTCAGGTGTATAATATTATTATTTGATGATAAATAAAATATTATCTTGAGTTGAAAGATCTAGTTGAAATAGGGCCAATTCATAAATGCAATATTGCGCAAGATGTGCTAAGCAGAGAGTTCACAAATGCATGCAAAGGCATCACTGCTAAGCAGAGAATTCATAAATGTAGTAGAACTATATTTATTGCGCAATTTTAAGCGCAAATGTGCAGCTGTCATATAGTCGTATTGCATATGCACATGCTTTGCAGTGGACTTAAACTTTCATTTGCGCAGCTTTTCCTGCTTTGCATTGCGTTTGCCTTGCAAAACTTGCATTTATGAATGGGCCCATATTCATTTGCTGATCTACGACTGTCATGGTGATGACACTGACTTGACCTGTATATCAAATTTTCTTCCCAGTCATGTGTAAGTCGGGCAGAATAAATATTTTCAAGTGCTGCCGGTTAATATTTTTGTAGGGTAAGTTCTGTACATACATACATGTACATTCATATGTATATTATAAACACACACACAAGTACTCACAAACGACTACACAATAAACCCTTACTTGTTGAGGGTGAACTCGGACATATGTCTATCGTTGTTGCATGCCGATATTGAACTGAACAATCTCTAACACACCACTCATATGCCCGAGCTACCACTTTAAGGATTATTTCACTCCTTAAGCAATAGTATCAGAACCGTACTGATATTTCCTTTCTCTGTTTACATTCGGCCATCCGACCTAACACTGTCCCCAGTGTGTCTTTCAAATTAATATACCTTCATCTACAGAAGGAATCGTTTCATCTTCACCAAAGAAGGAACCTTTTCATCTTCTTTTTAGAAGGTACGTTTCATCCTCTTTACAGAAGGTACATTTCATCTTCTTTACAGAAGGTACGTTTCATCTTCTTTACAGAAGGTACGTTTCATCCTCTTTACAGAAGGTACGTTTCATCTTCTTTACAGAAGGTACGTTTCATCCTCTATACAGAAGGTACGTTTCATCTTCTTTACAGAAGGTACGTTTCATCCTCTTTACAGAAGGTACGTTTCATCCTCTTTACAGAAGGTACGTTTCATCTTCTTTACAGAAGGTACGTTTCATCCTCTATACAGAAGGTACGTTTCATCTTCTTTACAGAAGGTACGTTTCATCCTCTTTACAGAAGGTACGTTTCATAATAACAAACCAAAACTTACACAGTATTACTTCGTTGTCTGCTTCCCTTAAGCAGTGATCAATAACAAACAAGAACAGCCTACAACGCACACCCTGAAATTGATAAGCTTGATTTTGCTAGACTATTATAAAATTAATCAAGATCTCTTTTTCAAATTCTTTGCAAAATTCATCATTATTTAAAAAGAAAATGTACTTCATGTCATTTGAATTAATTAATTTGATTCATTGTACACTAACACTGTACAGGTTCCGTGGTTTTTGTATTGATTTGTTGGATTCGTTCGTCATCGATTGGTTGTTCCTCATCGGGGAATTGAAATTGTATTGATAGGCTGAATTCCTGAAGTTTTCCCCAGTGTTTCATATGGTCGGCTGAGTGCACAGATTCATATCGCCTCGACGATACACTGGTGGCTGTCGTATCAGCGATAGCATATTGGCCGTTTGGAAGGATTTGTTTCAATACCACTCCATTGCACTGTCTTCATTCGCAGCAGCCTCGCATGCATATGTACTGACTTCCAATGGACTTTAGCGAACACATCTAGAAATCGGGTTTGATCGCTCGTATTGAAAGTGGAATGTTTTAAAGTGCTAGCTTCGGTTTCATTGCACAGCCACGTGTTGTTGGTCGCATTAAGAAACTCATATTTCATAATTTGATTACCTAGAACTAAACCCACAAAATTACAAAGCAAGTAGTCCACTGACCAACGCGATTCGAGTCCAAGGTGTTTCATTGCCCAGAGTGAGAATTGCCAATATTGCCAACGAGGGCAGGATTAAGTGAGACTGCTTTTCTTCCAGATTTTGCATTATTGTCAGATATGTAGACCACGAAGTCATAAGCTGATTCGCGGTATTATTTTCCCAGTAAAAGAATTTATGTTCCTCGAGGACGTTGAAATATATTTTTGAATTTTTTTGATGAGGAACATGCCCAGTTTACGATCAGCACGAATATCGTCGGAGATAAGAGTTTCAGTTATTTGCCAAAATGAAACACGTTCGTAGATGTGAGGTTTGAAGATCGAATTGTCCATAAAGTACACAAGAAGACGGTAAGACTTCTTCGCTAATATCTGTTGCCAAGTTATTTTGAGGAAGGAGTCCATTTGAAATGTATCAATCAGGAGAGGTGCACAGGGCTCGTTGTGTTTCCAATTTAGAACTTTCCCCATAGTCGCTGTTTAGGATTTCTTCGATAAATCCCGATGTACGAAGCTTCTCGACATCGATGTTATGAGGAAACGACTTCAGTACATGTTAAATTATCCGTGAAGCAGTAATGTGGTCCTCTTTGTTTAACGAGCGTTTGGCGAGCAGATCTTTCATTAAATTTGTAAGGTTCGATACCGATTTTGACTTTTGTTGAACTGGTAAATGTAGAATTCTCAAAGTAACAATGAGTTTGTGGAGCTCTTCGAATTCCTTTTCAGTTATGTACTTGAAAAAGATTATTTGCATCAGGAGTTGTTATATACATTGTGATTTGAGAATCTGAATCGGATCGCTCATGAACGATGTAATCGTAGAAGCCAATCATGTTAGTATTGATTTTTTTAAAGCTGATCTTTAATTTTATGGTTTCCATATCAAAAAAGTTTTTAACATACAATAGATATAAAATAAATTCAAAATAACTTTCTTCATTACCAACTAAGCTGGAAGAAAACTGTAAGCAAAAGTAAAGCACGCAGTGAAATGTAAACATTCCATTCTCTAAATGTGTTTTATTGGCAGTATGTGTTCTATATCTTTTTTTTTTGTCTGCATTTCTTTTCGAATAAATTTTGCACTTACAACACCTCGAATAGAATTTCTACTTACATATACACCCATACGCTTTTCTTCCAATTGTAGGAGAAACAAGAACAACACTTATACAACCCTATGAACACAGGTTTTTTTTTTATTTTTACCGATTTGTACAAGTGAAAATGGAATACCACATATATACATACATATGTATTAATATGCTTTACACACATTTTTCATGAAAGCCTTGGCTTTCATCCCTCTTGTACGGATCACATTGCGAGATCGCGTAGGGAAAATTGTACCGTTAAAAATTCGTGCACAGACAAGATTATCTCCGTCCACTCAGTTTTGTGTTTACTACAAAAACAGAACGAGACAGTAGGATGGACTATGACTACGTACAAGGCAACTACGTACTTCATGATTTTCTTTTTTTCTTACATTAGCTGTGTTTTTTTGAAACGTAGCTAGCCAGTAGTTGCTAGCAAAGTCAAATTTCACACGTAAAACAAATACAACAACCAGCTGGCTACAACTCTTGATTTTATCCGCAGCCAAAAGCAGCTGGCTACGAATTTTACGCCTACTCATCGTCAGGGGGCGCTGAAAGCGATTTGTAGAACATTTGACAGACTGCCGTGTACGAAAATTATATAATTTCAATTACTAAATGATGTTTCACTGAAATAATCCACTATATTATGATTTCATATCACTTTATGTAAATTATCTATTGAATAAATTACCGAAATTAATTGTTTTCACAAAAAATAACAAAAAATCGATTTGGTTGAATGCCGAATACTTTGACAGTTCACACTTAACAGCTGATCGAAATCACACGCATATGACCGAAATCACACACACCAACTTGGAGCTAAGTCAGCTGGGTTCGGCTGGCTGGGAATCGTTTTAATGAACGACTGGCTAGCTACGTTTCAAAAAAACACGCCTAATATGTATATTTACAGTAGCGAGCAAAAAAAAATGCAAACGGTCACATCAACAGCGATTACATTTGCTTATCTCTTGTAACGCTAACCAATCTGTTTTTCCTTTTGGGATATTAGTTCGCAGTGTGTAGATATTGGATTTTAGGCAGCAGCATTTAATTGCTCTTCTAATTGTGTTTGCAAATTTACATTAAGTTAGTAAATGAGAAATTTAATGCGAGCAAAAAAAATTCAATAGGCAATCATGACTACCAAAGAAAGCAAAAAAACTTTTTTTTATTTAACCCTTCTGTTACCTTAAAAAAAAATTACACTTATTACCTTTCGGGTCATAAAATGACCCCTTTGATTCAAATACATTAAAGAAGAAATATACATACTTTGTGTACAAATAAATCTCCTTCTGGCTGGTTACAAAAAGTCGTAGTTACCTTGATAGTATGGCCATATTGTGGACATACTGACTTATAGCAGACAAGGCAGGTGTTAAATGTCTTTCGGTCAGTTTTCGGTGGACAAAAGATGCAGCGCTTTCGCTCGGAAGTTTTTCTTTGGTGGCTTTGACTTTGATGTTCCAGTTTCTTCATTCAGAAGATGCTGCCTTAGGTAAACGACACCGTCAAGCAATACATTTTCGACAAGACTTTTACCGAATTCTTACAAAAACAAGCGACGATTATGCAATTTTTTTTATTGCGGATGAACCTGAGTCCATAAGACATATGCGCCAGAGATGTCAATGAAATTACTAAAAAAATCCACTAGCCAACGATTTGTTTGACGTTTTCAAATGTATGTTCTTACCAATTAGTCAAGCGTAACAACCCATCAGCCCAGTAGCTCCATTGCCAACTTATGGGTTGTAAAAAAAATATCTGTGGTTGCGTTCCTTCCACGATAAGTACATTTCTTGAAACTTTTCCAAGGTAAACTTGGAAGTTCAAACGAAACCCATTCGATATATAACCTGCAACCCATGCTTTGATTCCGTATTTTATGGACTTTCTTGGCATCTACACTTTGAATGGGCACCTAACTCTAGAAGGGATCAATTGCTCGTCGACGGTAATATTTTCATACGGAACGTATAAGAACTGCAGATTTTCGCACGCTTATAATCTTCGATTTTCTCTCTCATCAAATGCAACGAAACGAGATATTTCAATGAATCGGTTAAGAGGCATAACGGCTCTAAAAATTGAGCGACCGCGTATTTCATTCCATAGGATTCTTACAGTTCCGTCGTATGAAAGCAAAGGGAATCATGCTTTATGTTTTTATATAACATACTGATAAGAATCAATATGCCTAAATAAGCAACAAATTCAATTGTATCCTTTTCATGAAAATCAGTTTTACCCACTTCTTTTCCTTCTATATTAGTCAACCGAATTATTGAATGTATCGGCCACAACTGAGTTACGTTAAACAGGAAACTGTGTGACACCCATGCGCGACGTTATAATGTTAACGGCTGACATACGCGACAGCCAGGTTTGAACCGGTGCGGTGCACCATATTAAATCCTTATCATTACTCAGATATTGGTCATTGGAAATGCCAGCATCAGCATCAATAGCTTGCTTTTATTTTGTTTATACACTACGCTCAACAAAAAGAATGGTGCCGTATACAGCCGCCTGGCGACCAAAAACACAAACAGTTGACTGATTTTAAGTTAAATCACATTTAAAATATTCATGGGTCATTTGATGACCCGTAAAGTAATGCGTGTATACACCTACCGAGAGGGTCTCAACATAACACTTACAGGATAAACATTTATTTTTCCTTAAAATATACACGAATTCATGCACTGAGTAAAGAGAAACAAAATTTTTAAAAATTATAACAACCTATTTTTCTACTTAAAAGTCGTTTTGGGTCACAAAAAAACCCTAAAGTAATAGAAGGGTTAAATCAATTGGAATATGCAATAAATTAGAATCAAATCGACTGGATGCAAAAGCGCAATTGTCGCCCGTTTTAACACGCAGGGTGGTGCTATGGAGTTTGATTTTGCAAAATCAATAATCTCGCGTATTTTGTCCCGATATCGGGAACAAGGGGATATCAATCCCAAAGTTGGAGGTGGGCGTCCTCGAAAACCAACTCCCCGATAAGATCGTGAGATCACAAATCAAGTAAAAGACCATTTCCTGAAAACCACCGTGAAAGTTACTAACTACGTCATTGAACATTCGGAGGTTAACGTAGGAATACATACAGTTAAGCAACGATTGAGGGAGTGGGAACTGTATGCAAGACAACCAGCTAAAAAACCATACATTTTGCCAAGCGCCGCATGCATTCGATGAGGGAGCAATGGTCGATTGAGCGATTAGAGCAAGTTAAACTTGTTCTCGTCAGATGGCATTCACTATGCATAAAGACTGTGAAGGCTTCCGGGACAAAAGTACAACCCCAGATATCAAGTTCCTTCAATTAAAAACGGCAGGGGTTCGATAATGGTTTTGGGAAAGCAACCTAAAATATTCACTAAATCAAATTTCTAATTAGGGTTTTTTTAAGGTTCATTACTCTCGTCAAGGAGTGGGTCAATTGTTTCAAGTAAGCGGTCGAGTGAATGCCCAAATGTATCAGGAAATACTGAAAAACCATATGCTTCATTTGTGGTCGAAGAGACCTTATTCCAATATGATAATGGCCCAAAACACATCAGTCGATTGGTAAGAAGCTTCTTGGAAGAGAAGCATGTTGATGTTTTGGAGTGGCCAGCGCGATCTCCTGACCTCAATCCCATGGAAAATGTATGGGATCTTGTAGATCGGGAGATAAGGAAACCAAAGCCATCGAATTGCACTGAGCTGATGAAATGAATAAGGTCAGAATGGGACCAAATATCTCCGGACTTGTTGGTGTACCTGGTTGACTCGCCTAATAGATTGCGCGTTGTTATGGCTAATAAAGGGTATAGAACAAAGAACTAAGCTAATTTACTTATTGACTCCAATTTTACTTAAAAAAATTAATGAATCCGTTAATTTTGCAGTTTTCTTAAGTATTTGCATTTTTTTACTCGCCTTCAAACCCACATTTGCGAACATTTTTAATGTAATAATTCTCTTGCAAATATTTAGATCTGACAGAAACCCCCTCTGCATAAGGAAAACAAAACAGTTCTATATGTTTGTGCAAAATTTCATAGTATTACCATGTAAAATGGCAGAGTTAGTCTCAAAACCAAGACCATACTATTTCGTTTGCATTTTTTTTTTTTTTTTTGTTGCTCGGTACTGTAAATGTACATAATATTTGTAAATCAAGCAATAATTTAGTATTAAGACAAGAGCTATGAAGAACACGCAGAGGCAGTAATTCTACGCTCTGTCTCTTTTTACAATCGTCTATGGCAATTCAGGGCAAAAGCCTGTTTCTTTTTTCCTACTTTTGAGATACCCAATTCAATTATTATATTTTATTACTCAGAGATCGGTCTGAGAGGAAGTGGGCGGTAGGTAATTATTTTGTATAAAACATTTCAAAGAACATTAATCCAGCTGTAATGTCTTAAGTATGATTGAACCAATGAAACAAACAAACTGCCAATTATCAAATGATTAGTTTCTATCTATTCTCGGTCATCAAATAACCGGTAACGTCGATTAAATCGTGAAAATGGGACTAAGAAAATTGGAAAATACTTAATAGTGTTACGAGTATCTGCAAGCTCTACGTGTTTGAGAAGATTATGGCATACCCTATTAATACAAACAACGTAACCCTGCTATCCTCTCTATAATGCTTACATTTCATATCACAAAAAAATAAATAAACTTATTAAGAAATGTAAAGGATTCTTTACATACATATATGTAAGATAAAGTGAATTCGCGCGATTTACCACATTTTTCTGGAGAGTTTTAAAAATGTATTTAATACAAACCGTTTATTTATTTATTCAAAATTTAATTCCACTGCGTAATTGCTTACAATTTGTTTCAAGACCCTTAAGACTTTTAAGGTCTTTGTTTTGACTAAAATTAGTTAGCATAGCATAAGTCATTTGAACATAAATTTCAATATGAAATGATTGACTTTTGAAAAAAATTGGGAGGTAAGCAAAGTGGACTAATTTACTTAATTTAGTTCGCCTTTCAAATGATTTAATGATTTATTCTCCGATATTTTTGGACTTAACAAGATATAAGGTTTGACTTAACCAGACACTTAAGATCTTTAGTCCAACAGAACAGCATAGTCAGCAAAAAAAAAAATAGAAGCTAGTTAACTGGAGTTAATTATATCAATTTAGAAGTTTTAACTTATTTTTAAAAAATTGTAAATATTATTACGCGTTCCTTTGCCGTAGTTACTCTTGGGTAGCGTTGTACATCTTGGGTAGTGTACACCCCAAGACTAAGCCATTCAGTTCGATACGTTTTTGACATTTAAGGAAGGATTTGTTTTGATTAGTCTCGGATTTATTTGGTTATCATTTTCTTATATTATTTATTTCTTATTTTTTAACCATAAATTAATTAATTCGACATCCACTAGTAGTAAGGTGACTAACGAAGACCCAATACCTCTCAAAGTACAATCATTTTTCGATCATGTTTTCAACAGCATTGATGGCTTTCGAATGGGACTGGACAGCACCAATACTTGTATATAATTGAGTACACATAGCCCAATTAAAATCCGTTAAGCCAGCATTCTACACTTCTATCTACAGTGACCAACCAAGTGATTAAACATCAATAAATTATTTCCATTTTGGCGAACATTTTTTGTCGAGTTGCGTGTTTGCGTGTGCAGCCACGGGAAAAATTATATGTAAGTGTGCGGGGTTTTCACAGCATTTAACTTTTTAAGTAGATCTAAAAACCTTGCTTATCGATTAAAATTCATCAAACCAAAATCGTCAAAGAATTAAAAGAAAACAGAAGCCGCAGCAATTTTTTTTTTTTATTTAAAACTTAATTTACTTATTAATTAAATAATTATATATTTCATAAATAAATTAACAGTACTTGAGGATCACAATCACAGACTAATTGTAGTCATAATGCCACGCGAAACCTTATAGTTTTAACGGCAGATAATAATCATAATACATATCTAATAAACTGATAACAAAAAAAAAGTTCTTATGACACTTTTTCATGAAATAAGCGATATATGTAACTGACAACGGTAACCCAATTTTACACGCGAAAAATCAGTGTCAACTTTTTGAAACACTTTCATTCTTTTTACTATGTATGTACATACATATATGTACATATGTAGGTGGGTGCCCGGTCGTGAGGGTATTGATGGAAACGAGAAAGCTGACGAACTGGCTAGGAAAGGTTCGGCTGAATCCTTTATCGGCCCTGAGCCGTTTTGCAACATTCCAAATTCAGCTATTAACTTTAACATCAAAAGTTGGGAAAACAACATGTGTATCTCCTATCGGGAAAATTCCCAGGGTCTTCGACAGGCTAAAAGAGCCATAAAACCCTTCCAAAGCAAATCCACAAAAAATCTGCTCTTGAGTAGAAATGATATCAAAAGTTTAGTGGGATTTCTAACAGGACATTGCCATCTTCGATATCACCTAAACAAAATAGGTCTTATTCAGGAAACTGAATGTCGTCTTTGTATGGAAGACGACGAAACTGCAGAACATATCCTATGTGACTGCATGGCACTTTGTGCCCTCCGGAGACAACAGTTCCACAGAGAAATTCTAACTCCCACGGAACTTCGTACAATCTCCACCAGTGAGATCCTCAAATTCATCAAAAGAATTGAGCCTCTTCTGGTTCCCTAAACTGACTTCGTGGTACAATAGATCTTTTAGGTCGCGGTGCCCTCCGCAACTGGCGGGTCAGTACCCCTTTAAAAAAAAAAAAAAAAAAAAATTTACATATGTTAAAATATGTACGCTTTTTCACATTTGATTGTGAACAATTCAGAATTTGAACCAAAAATACGAGTACAGTACAACCTCGATAATGTGAACTTATTAATACCGTTCACATTTATGGCTACGAAAAAGTTCGTTGCACACATTGCATTTTATGCTTATATGTATCTGTGACTTGGTTATTGAAAGGTAAAAGAATGGAAATAAAAAACTAAATATAATCATATATGTATATTATTTCCGTAGTATAGGTACTATATGCGGCTCTCACACTTAACCAATCTTAACAAATGCGGTGTCAAAAGAAAGAGAATTTCCTGGAGCACTGACGAATTACAATTTCACTTTATAAATTTTAACAAATTAAAAAAGCTATCAAAACAAATATTTTACCCAAAATGAACTCCCAAATGAATAAACACTTCCCGCATGATTTCCATGAGTTGATGAATGGAAATCATATGGGAACTTTGGATGTTGGATGGGAAATTTGGATTTCTGGGATTGGGTTTTCTCTTGCGAGAGTTCTCGCTCAGGCACACTAACATTAGTATATTGTAAATATTATACATATATATAAATATTAAAAAAAAATAAAAATACCTTTTCAGGCACGCATAGTGAAACCTAACAAAGCTAATTTTTTTTTGTAACAAAAAGTTTACATATTCGGGTATCAAGAATTGGTCACATTTTAGAGTATGTAATACAAACTTATTCTGGTTCATATTTTCGAGGTCCACATTATCGAGGTAGTACTGTATTTTGTTTTAAATTGATGTAAAAAAAATATGTATTATAAAGGTTACTACCGAATTGCGGTAGTAAATTTTAATAATTTCGAGTCGTTGTTGGCTCGTATTTCTTTCCATCATGAAATGGCAAACCTTACTGAAGAGAAATGTCAAAAGAGCGGCAAGAAATATGGCGTCGTTTGCTGTTCCTATTGCTCTACTTTTGTAGCGTCCCTGTTGAAAAACCCTGTACATACGATTGAATAGTTCTGTGAAACTGTGAAAATCCATCCATAGAATTGAAAACTGTTCGATTGCTCATAAAGAGGTGCAGAGTGACGATATCCGATAATCGATAACGTCAGAGGTAATATCGAACCCGTTTTCTTTTCTTTTTTGACGAGGTTATGCCGTTAAATTTGTTTGTATGTGCCTACATAATAAACGTACAATTTTTGTATTTCTTTATTTATATGCTTTTTTAACATTTCGTCATTCATTGGATGGAGCCCTAGACCCATTTTTTACGAGTAGAGGAGACTGGGTACGGTTGAAACAAAAGACGGCTGAAACAACACAAATATATCGAGAACCATAAGCGGATGGGTCTAAAGCCAGCTACAGACGAGAAACTAGACGCCCAACTGGTTGAAATACTGGTTGTAATCATTTCCCTACAGACGCAAAGACCAAACTTCAGTAGTCATCCCAAACACAAACCGAAAAATCAAAACATTTTGATTTTTCAACGACTTGTTGGCAGACTGATGAAATCATTGAACTCATCGTCAGACTTGCCTACACACGGGTTATTTGCAATCAGTCTGTCAACCAGTTGGCCGATTAATTTCTCGTCTGTAGCTGGCTTAAGGGGCCTACGAAGCGGCGACGGGTTCGAACGAATTTAAGAATTGCTTCGTTCATCGCGCGCTTCAGCTGTTAACGGTAGGCCCTATTGTATATTGACACCCTAAGTAAGTATTTTTGTTCGGATATTTTTCTCTATAACCGTTGTTTCTATTCATCTGAGATTATTGAGTGTATTTAAGTGTTCGAAGTGAAGACTGTAGAATACAACATGGTGACTGTTTTTAATGTGTCATTATTGTTACCACTACTATGTATATACATTTGGGGACAGTTGAAACAATTTTTTTGAGTACGGTTGAAACAATATATTTACGTATTGAATACACCACCTAAACATCACATCAGTATAATTATGCAGCAAACTTCGCCGAAACTCTACAAGTGCTCAACTAGTAGCTCCTAGTGAAGTAACGATTTCTTTGAGTTTATTTTTAAATTATTTTCGTTTAGTTTGTTTTGTTCAAAAAAAAACTGCTGATGTTTCGTTGTTATTGTTTATATATATAAATAAATAAATATTGAAACATTGAAGACTGACAAATATTGTCAAAAAATGCTAAAATTATTTTTATAATTGAAATATATAATGAATAAAACATGTAACAATATTATATTTTGTATTATTTGCATGTGTTTCAACTGACCCCAATCACTGAAACAACAAATTGGTTTTTTTTCTTAATTTAATGTACCTACTACTAAAAATAACGCACCTAGTACTAAAATGACACTGCCCATCACTACTTTTATAAAATGAAATCTAAAAAAAAGTATGTATGTATGTATGTGCCGCAAAAACAAAAAAAAAAAACTACTGAACGGATTTGAATGCGGTTTTTTGCAATTGATTCTGGTTGGATTAAATCTATAAAATGGATCAAAAAATATCAATATACATATGTATTTAAATTGAAAACTTCTAAATGAGAAAATGAAAAGTTTATATTTTACTTTTGGACATTTATCTCGCTCTATCTTAGTTCTTAAATAACGTATTAAAAGAAAATTTACATGTATGTATTATGTTTAGATTATTCCACAACAAAGATTTTGATATATATATCTTCTTTGTACATTTTCTGTAAGAAAAGTAATAACATAAAGAAATATTTTTTGTATGCTTTCGCGACAACGATCAGTGGAGACCATTGCCACCGTCAATGCACCAGTGGCAGCAGTGTAGTAAAAGTGATTGGTATTGCTTCGTGATGTCGTATAATATGTATTGTAATTGTTATGTATTGTAATTGTTCAATCAACTCTAATCCAATAACTGGATAAATTTGGTTGCAATTTGTTTTATGATAAGTAGATGCAGGGCTCGGGACAGATACAGATATGTATGTATTATGTTTTGACATTTTGGCGGTAAGAACGTGCTGTAATATTTAAGAAAGCGCAAAAGTTAGACTGGAAGAAATTGCTAACCCACCTGCATCACTTTTTTCTTTATGGAACATTTTTTATCCCAACAATTCATTCAGTCATTTGGTGCTAAGCAAATTGTGAAGCAGCAGGAAGTGTAGCATTTAGCTGGAAGTCTCCTTCCAGTAGACAATTTATTACAAATACACATATCTACATACAAAGATAATATTTTTATATGTGCAGCGAAGCGGATACATCAGCTAGTTGGTAGATAAAAACACGATCTTTCATTTAACATACATACCTCCATCATCGCTCGGCTTATAAATGGCAATACTATGGACGATATAAGAAAAACCGTTTCAACCGTACCCAGTCTAATTCCTCCACTGGTCACACTGGATTAATTTCAGCAACTTACCATCAACTGCGTTTCTGGGATTGAAAAACATTTGAAAATACAACAGAAATAGGGTACGTCATATGACGGACACGAATCAATTACAGTCTTTCTATAAAGGTTTTCTTTTTTATATAACCTTTTAATAATCGGTCATTAGATTGATAGAAAATTTCTATCTATGCCCACATAATATGACACAGAGATGGTGTCTGTGAATCTGGAGAAACTTGAGCCAATCTGCAGCTTAGAGGTTAATTCGATTTCTGTTTTCAGTTCAAGTTGAAGCGACGCGGTTAAAAGCGGTGCTCCGCATTTACATATTACATATGTAAATGACGAATTTACATATGAATTTTAAAAAGTATTTATAATGTTAAAAAAGCGCGTATCGTGTACACTTGTGGTAATCTTGTATTTGAGATGCCTTTGCAGTGTTGCATTATTCGAAAATTGTAATCACTTGATACAGTTGAAAGCCAACGAAAAAGCCTACATTAATTCACCATATTACCCGAACTCTTATCCCCGAGGTACATCGTGTCGGTACACTGTGGAAGCACCAAGCGATTATGAGCTCAGGTTTAGGTGTGATCTTAATTTTAGTTCGGTATGTTGAAGTGTCAGAAAATGTACACTTAAACAAAATAACCTATAGAATGTGCGAGTATTTGCGTTGCGAAGTTAAAAACTGTTCTCAATCGTTCAGTTAGTATGTGTAGATCTGTGAATATTTTTTTTTTATAATGTTCTTGGAAGATCCAGTGAAAGAAAGGTGTATTAAAAACTGTTAAATATCATAAAAAAAAAATACAAGTTTTTGGACTAATTCGGCAACAAAGTGACTTTTTAAAACAATACAACAATTGTTCGAGAGCTTGCATTATTCGTTATGTTATAAACAAGCATAAGTACGTGCGAGTTTTCCCCAAAATGGGCACGTATTGACGTGAATTTTTGGGTCAACGCGTTGAATATTTTCATTGACCGTGTAATCACCCTATCGACACTGTTAATACGCCATGACATATTTTTTCGGTATCCTAACGTTAACAAGGCAGGAGTTTCTGTCATACGACATTAGTGAGTTTGGCTATCATGGAACCTTATCATGTATGTTCCCAATACACTCTTACTCGTTTTTTATTTATAGAAGGACAATAATTGTTTGCAGTAAGTTTGTAATCGTTAACCTTTTTAATTTCTATATTTGACTTACTATGTAGTATGTATGCCAACAAATATTACCAAAAAAAAAACCGGCCAAGTGCGAGTCAGACTCGCGCTCGAAAGGTTCCGTACTTTTAAAACTAGTTATATATTGATTAAGTAACTGTTTCGTTTCGTTAACACAAAAAATAAAAACGACCCACCTCTATATTCACTTTACAAACTTACGCTCCGCACCACTTGAATAGAAACAACAATTTTTGTTACGATTTAACCGTTTAGCGCCTTGGTAAGCTAAAAATGCAGCTTTATTGTTTATTTTTCTAAAAGAGGAATTCATACCGAAAAACCATGCATACTCAGAATAATGCAAAAAGTCATGTTAGGTTGTTATTTTATGCATTTTTGCATTCCTGCGAAAAAAACACTGTTTTTTTTTTTTTGCTGCACTTGAATAGAAACATTTGCTTGAATTAATTAAAATGAAGAAATAGTAAGGCCAAAGTTATTAAGTCCCCCTACTTCTACCACCTTTATTTAAAATACCTTCATAAACCCTTTTGGAAAGTGTATCATGAAGTTTATTTAAATGGTTTAACGAAATGTCACTCCAATGCTGCCTTAATTGGAGTAATGAGTCGTTCACTATTGTCAAATCGTTGTCCGTTATCGTAGGCTCTGCGAACCATCCATGCCCACACGTTTTCCATAATATTAAGGTCCGGTGAAATCGCTCCCCCAGACCATAACACCTTCTTCGCAGCTGGTAACGTTCCAAGAAACTTGGTTCCTACCTCAAATCATGGAAATAATGGTTATATTCATCCGGATGATCCATATTAAATTGTTTTTCATCTGAAAAAACCACTCTTGTCCACATTTTATCTCACATTTTATTTTGTAATGGGTTTAACGGTGTTTTTTTTTTTTGCAATTTCAGGCGTTTCAAATGATGTCACTATTCATTACATGCCTAACGGTATTAAGCCTAGCACTGACACCAGTCTTTGCTTTGATTTATGCTGTAGAGACGCTGGAATTAGAAGCTAATTAAGGCCGTGTGCCAATTGCGTTAAAATATTATCCTCTGGCTAGTGAGGTGAATATAGACCTCAAAAAATAAGCCGGCTCTGGAGCTGCATAAAAAATTTTCCTGTGGCTAATGTTTGACATTTGTATATACCCATTAAGGAATGAGAGAGACGACGAGAGCTTTGCGTTTGTTTCGGTTTTCCAAGTCGATTGTCGGTGGACAAATGTAGTGCACTAGTGTTCACATACGATGGGAAAACTACCCATTGTGAAAATTAATATGAGCAATATCGTGTAAAAACAAGTAAAACTGATAGTTTGAATAATGTTGATTAGTGAAATTTTGTTTTTGTATTTTCCATTAACAAATGACGAACTTTGTTGATCAATTATGTTAACAAATTACACATAATTTACAAACAAAAGCATTAACACGGAAAATAATTATTACAGTGAAATTCCTCTTAACGGACACCCCTCTTAAGTGGACAATCCCCATAAGTGGACAAGATTTACTCTAATGGTCGGCTGGCATGATTTTGTATGAGATTTTTTCCTCTTAAGTGGACTGTATTTGAGTAAAAACATTCCCTTAAATGGACAATATGAGTCATTCGTATGAAAATGAGACTTTTTTTTTTTACGAATCAAGGCGTTTTCGCTTCTGGCGAAAGATCGTTGTATACATACAATATTCATATGTATTTGTTTGGCAGCAGGGCAAGCACGTGCATGTGTAAGCGGGGGTGTACACAGAAATTGTACAGGAAAATCTCGCATTTTCGCATTCGGTTAAAAAGCTATGAATGGTTAGGTTAACAAACTTTGTGTTTGATTTATTATCGGCATATCTAGAACGTTTTGTTCATATAGCGTTAACTTGTAGGAATAGATATCCATAATGTAAAAGAGAATCAATAGGAAGTTTTTGTTTTTTTAGCAGAAGGCAGACAGTATTCTGCGTTAGCCGATCCTGAGTGCGCTTCATAGAAACAAAATTGGGTGTTGGTTGGAAAATCGTGTGTGGCCAGCATATTAAAAAACAAAACAATCGTTACTTGCTGAATGGAGCACTTCTGTCACGAATGAGCTACGAAAACGGAGGTTTCATATGTAAAGAAGATGTAAAGATGTAAAGATGTAAAGAAGGTCAGTACATGGACACATGAATGGTTTTTCAAAACTCGCGAAAAGCGCATCCCAATTTCTGGACCATTCATTCGAATGAAAGCTAATTGCGATGGAGATTTCAAAAATTTAAAGGCATCATCCGTTTTTATTTTTACCCGACTATGGCAAAATTAAGGTTCTGATTTTTACAGGCTTTTTTATGTTATTTTGTTTGTTTAAAACTGGAAAAACAGTGGTAATTTTAGTTCTAATAAAATGTGATATGATTCAAATGAAAGGGACATTTTTCAATTCTAGTGGGAAATTAATGAAAAATAGTACCAAAAAAAACCCAACAAAAGCTAAAATTGTATCCACCTCTGGTAGAAACGTCAAAAATTAGCCAGAGGATAATATTTTAACGCAATTGGCACATGGCCTTAAGAATTATTCTCCTGTTCGCTTCTGATGTAGTTCCTGTTTACCTACCTTTATTTTATGTTTTTTTCGTAGTTTTCTTTCTGCTACAAGTATCGTATTACGCGATTTCGTATAACGCGCTGTTTCTCGGGGACCTAACTATCGCGTTGTACGAGGGTTGACTGTACATAAAAAAAATGGGAAAATAAAACACTTAACTCTTGGTACTTCACATGAACACGTTTAGTGAAGATTTTTTTAAGCTTTAAAAATTATTTACGCTTTTAAACTTCTTACTGGATTATAAACGGGTGATGTTATATTTAGCAAAAAAAAAAAAGACTAACAGTGAGTGCCTAAAATACTCGTAGGGTGTAGTAATATCCTTCGACAGATTGAAACTCTTTATTTTCATTATGTATTTCTCTTTTGCCATCAAATTCGCTTTTTGATTTGGTTTTGTTTTTCTTTTTTTATTCTTTCTCTTAGCCAAATAAAATTAGCTGCAGCTCGGAGATATTTTACTTCAACCGTGAGGGAAGTGAGCTCCTTTCTGGTTCCGATTACTTTTGTGGGTCAGGAAGTTTGGAAAGGAAAAGTTTCATCAATAGGGCAACGATATCGTATATTTCTTCGAGTAGTAGTAATCCCATTACTGGCAACAACAACACTACGGCATCCGGATACTTTTCGTGCTTAGTGGAGGCCTTCGAGCCACCATGTGACTGCGGATGGAGTACAACTCTGAAAGTGGCCGGTGGTACTGAGGCTCTCATGGGTGAGTTCTCCTCAATGGCAGCTGTCGTTCGAAGCATGGAAAATACCATTTTTTGTGGTGCTACAATAAGTAAGTTAAATTTAGTAGCAGAAGAGGGTAAACATCCTTAAATATGAACTCTCTTCTCCTATTTATCCTTTCAGTTCATCACCGGTACCTCTTGTCAGCTGCTCACTGTTTTATAGCAGCAGAGACGTCTGTGCCCGGACTTATTAAGGTAGTGGTTGGGGAGTATGACCTGTCACCAAGTGAGTGCGAATTTCTTTATACGTATACAATACATCCCGGCATACCTTTGTAATACTATCCTCTCCCTCATGCAGTGTATGATTCTTTTTACAGACAGGAATACGACATTGCAGAAATCCTTAAACACAAGAACTTCCGCATGACGAACTTAAGAAATGATATTGCCCTGTTGAGGACCGTAAAGCGAATTGAATGGAGTCGTTTGGTGGGGCCGGCCTGTTTGCCTTTTCGCTTCGCAAAGAAACCATTGGGCGGTTATAAGGTGGATACTGCCGGTTGGGGTACAACAAGTTTTGGTGGCCAACAGTCGAGCAAATTATTGAAAACGAGTCTGGATGTGTTGAGGAACGATGTGTGCAAACAAAGTGTGGGTGCAGTCACAGCCAGCCAATTTTGTACGTTGACGTCTGGTAAGGACACGTGCCAGTACGATTCGGGTGGAGGGTTATACCTAAGGATGAGTCGAATGTATGCAGTTGGAATTGTGAGCTATGGCTATGCATGTGCTGGGGAAATACCATCGGTGCATTCAAGGATTTCTACATATTTGAAGTGGGTGCAAAGCAAAACGAATAATGTGAAGTTCTGTGTTAAATGAGAAAAAAGGATTTTTTTATTTTTTGATAGCAATAAAATTTTGTACTAGATTTAGAGGAGTTTTGATTTAGTCGTCTTTTTGTATGAAAATATTTTAGAATTCCTGCTCTCAGCAACTTAGCTGAGAGATATTTGCGAACCTAAAATGTTTGTTTGTTTGCTTATGAGATTTGCGTTTTTGACGTTGCAGTCATGATACGATGCAAATAAACAACATCACAAGACCCGCTTACATGAAGTTGCATTTCCTGTTTGGCTTGGCAGCATTCAGCGATGAGCAGACTGTTTATTAGAATATCCTATGTACACCACTTTCCGAAACTGTGCAATAAGATCAGGCTTCAGGTTAAGAATATGTATAGGTAGACACACGTTATTCGCTTTCATCCATGCTTCTGAAGACTAACACGACTGCAATTTCCTGTTTGCTATGCATGATGACCATCAATAAGACACAGGAACTTAGCTTGCTAGGCTGATAAGGATCTGAGGAATTACTGTTTCTCTCACGGCCAGTTGTATTTTTCATCCTTCAGTAGGATAGAAAAACGAGTAATGTCTTGAAAAAATAAGGAATTGAAAATCTATACTTACTCATCAATGTCTTGAAACCCGGTGAGAGACATATGGTAAAATGCGACGTCTTTCTTGGTGGACGAAGTGGCGGTAAACTTAAGATTAAAGACATTTGATTCGTGTCTTTGTGCATTTTTCCTAATTTCATCTGTGACGCATTTAATTTCTAGATCCCAGTGGAGGTCATTATTCTTTATGTAACATGGTTTCTTACTTACTACAGTCGAGGTGGACCAAGACCTCAACCAACAACCCCTTCCAGTTAGCCCAGTCCTGAGCTTACTGCCTCTAGTTGCACACTCCAAGTTGGTTGTGGTCCTTTTCCACTTGTGCGCGCCACCTTAGGCGAGGCCATCCTCTGCTGCGCTGACCATCCGGGTGTTGTGATCTTGAAACTGAAACTATAAAATAATACGCGACCGCACACTTTGGTTGTTATAATACGACTCTCCGTCTCCAGCTCCAATCGATCGCGCGAGCGGTCATTTTGCACGATCAGCAATTCGCCGTTGGTTGACCCATCAACTCATTGCGAAGTCAACACAATATCGCTGCAAACGCGAAAACAATGTTAATGCCATTAATTGTGCACCCGCATCGTTTGCGGTTACCGTAGCTGTGACCTAGGGCAATGACTGGGGGTTCAACCACCAGCGATATCGGCTCGTGTCGGATATCGGAATATAACACGGGTTGGAATCGAATACTCTCCAGCCGGAGCGTTTATGTCCACTCGCTCTACATGTCCTAGCCATCTTAAACGCCCAACACTTAGTTTTCTGACCAGGTCTATGCCGTTGAACAGTTCGTATAGTTCGTGGTTGAATCCTCTCCTCCAAAAACCGTCAACGCAAACGGGACCGAATATCTTATAAAGGATTTTTCTCTCGAAGCTACCAACGATATCCGCTTTCGGTAAAGTTCATGCTCAGCTCCATATAGCAAGACTTGGATGATAAGGGTCTTATAAAAAGTATCCTTAGTCAATCAGAGCATTGTGCATGCAGTACCGGGTAAGACTATGCTATCTCCGGGATAGAAGGCAACGAGTTTGCCGATCAGTTGGCAAAGAAAATGGGGGGAGCTGCACCGCTAAGCTGCATTAAATCAAAGGTAAAGGATACGAATAGTTATAGGAAATTGGAATATTATACGGGCATTGCCTTCTGGGCAAACACGCCAATAGGCTCGTTCTCATATGCACGGATATTTGCAGATATTGTAATGGTATATGTAGGTGTAGCAGAGGATATCGCACATATTCTGTGTGAATGTCAGGGCGTAGCACGTAGTCGCAGGAACATTTTGGACCCCTACTTCTTTGGTAACCTAGACTGGGTAGACCGAATCAACGATAGACTCGTTCTAAAATTTTGCAGGATTATAAAATGCTTTGAGGAAATTGTGTCGGTTTGGATACCATCCTTGCATTCAGTCTTAGGGATCGCGATGGGCCCACTCGGGATGGCGCACCCTCTCAACCTAACCTAACCTAACCTAAGCCTCCCGCCGCAAAGCAACTAAAAAAGTTGTTCACAGTGCCCAACTCTTCCGAATGCCTAACAAGCATTCAAGAGTATCATTTGTCATGTAAAGCTTCCCAACTCGCCGTTCGGAGACGGCAGAAAACTGTAGGTCCCTTCCATTCGTGCAAAAATATAACGCGCACACACAAATGGTTGCGGGAAGCTAGGCTTGGTTCTACCTAGGACTGCTGAAGCCAAATATTATTATTATTATTAACCTAAGCCTCTGCTCGGACAGGCCACAAATCATCGACCAGAACAAGTTATAGTAATTACATAGTAGCGCACTATTTGTGGTCGGTAGCGATCTCCATATATGGTTTCACTCGGTTTGAGCAGCTCATAGTAGATCACACCCTTCTGATTCCACCAAATACAAAGCATTAGCTGTATCCATGATTATTTAGCTTTGCCTCTGCACTTGGGATTGCCGTAATAGATTCACTTTTCATCGCCAGTGACAATTCGATGCAAAACCCCTTTCCTATTCTGCCGTTGAAGCAGCTGTTCATAGGTCAAAAAACGCATTTCGACGTCCCTTGGCTTCAATTCGTATGGAACCCAATTTCCTTGTTTTGGGCTCATTCATGGCTTTAAGACGTTTTGCAAGTCAACTCCCAACGATTCAGACTTGAATTATATGAGATAAGTCTTTATAGAGCAATTCCTCCAATTCTTCTTTTTCCAACTTTTTCGGCCGTCCAGGTGTTCCTTGTCTTCCAAGTCGAAATCACCACTTTTAAAACGTGCAAACCACTTTCGACATGTTTGCTCGGCTAGAGCATGGTCACCGCAAATTTCCACTGAAATACGATAACTCTCGGCAGCACTTTTGCTCATATTATAGTAATGAAGTAAAACTCCCCGCATTCGAACCAAATGACATAATACTGAAACTGTCAATAACTAAAGGTGGGTGTCCATTTGAGAGTAAAAATGCTGCGAGCAGCTCTCAAGCAGCTCTCGAGAGCAAACTCGCAAGTGGACACAGTCCTGAGAGTAGCTTGCGGAGAGCTGACTTTTCACTCTCGACATTCGAACTTTTTGATTGTCACTCGCAAATGGACATATGTTTTGTTCACTATCGGAGATTAGCTCGCAGAATTCCAACACAGTTCGTATTTTGCGAGTAGCTGTCGAGAGTCAATATGACAGAACAGTGGATATCGTAGGATGGAGAGTTTGAGGACTTGTAATAATTCACCAATTTATATTTTTTGATGTATGCATTTTGTTAATTTTAATTTAAGCTTCTAATTAAGTGTATTTTTTTTTTGTTTTTACTTGTAAATATTAGGCGTGTTTTTTTTTAAGCCTATATAGAATAAACATGTTTCAGCAACATGTTTTCAATATAAAATACAACAAAACCTTAGCCTGGATAATTATCGAGGCTAAGGTTTTGTTGTATTATGTATTGAAATTTTTATTTTTATTCTATGTAGGCTAAAAAAAAACGCCTATTTATCGTTCAAACTTCTCTCACAATTCTCTCAGTTGTACATACTGGAATACAAACATGTACATATGTATGTATGCTGATGATGTTCAAGTACGAAAAAATTTTCCTTTTGGTGTGGTGGAAAATGCAGCTTATGAGGTTAACGAAGGTCTAAATAGAATTCTGTCCTGGTCGCGATGCAATGGCCTCTGCCTAGATCCATCCAATGTTTGGTTTTCTCAAGAAGGTCTATGACTATGATAGGTCTTCTTTTCCTAAATTATACCTGAATGACTCGCCGATTGGTGTAACAAGCAAGATACAAATATTGAAAAAACTTATTATTCAATTAAAAATGAATAAATTAATTTTTTTTTAAATTCAGAGTTCTATAGTGACGGTGATAGTGATACCAGCGAACCTCGCAACAGTTTGAAAGTTTTTTAGCCAAGAATTAATTTTGATGTTAGTGATGATCTGATACTTATTTAATCAACTGCACATAATCTTGCTGCCAGACTAAATAGTAAAATACAGTCCACTACTTAAAAAAGCATTTTGCTTGTCCGCTGTGATTTTGGAAATTTTCACTTGCTAAACACATGTCGACAAATGCCAACAAATCAAAGGAGAATAATTCTTTTGGCAAGTGCAACGGTTTGAGTTCTGTTTCAAAATTAATTTGCACTTGTCGGACAAGCATAGTTAGATAAGTGAATTTAGACTTGTCGACTTGTCATGTTCTGTTACAGGCCCTAGGTGACAGACTTATCAAACTACAGATAACAGAAATCTAAGTGTTACCAATACATGCTCACGTGCTGGTATGGCTTCCCTTAGTTAAGTTTTTTTTTTAAATAGTGGGCCCAACGGATTGGTATTACATATTCTATTTCACTACTGGTCAAACGGCAAAAATTTCTTAATTGTTGAGCATCTTCAATTTGAAGCTCTTTTGTAAGAGTAGACCCCGCACACAATTGGCGACAACGATCTACCCATGGCTTAACCTAGCATTTTTTTTTTTTTTTTTTTTTTTTTAAGAAAAGTACCAATAATTAAAACAGCTGCAACCTTCCGCTTATAAGAATACTTTCACGTGCACTACTTTCAACTGATGACTAGCAGCAGAAATATATCAAGTCGACACGGTTATGAGAGTACTCTCAGGAAATTAACTCTCAGAATTCTACCAGAGAACTCGCGACATTAAAATCTCGAAAATATTATTCTCAAATGGACAGCGACCCGAGAGGCCGAGAGTGACTCTCGAGAGTTAACTAGCGAAAGTACTCTTAAATGGACAGGCACCTTAATGATTTACGGAAAATATGTATGAAGAAAATACCTACTACCTACCTACTCCATTGCTGGTAAAACGCTACGAATAAATTGCAACACCCAATATTTGTTAAAACTCGCCGTAAAAAACGTCCTCTAAGACTTCTTCTTTTTAAATCTTTAATTTTATTGAGATTTTGCCACTTTCGACATTTTTGTTTTTTTATCTTCGAAATATATCCAAAATTATTCCAATAGATTTTGTCCATATCTTCACGTCTGCTTTTTCACCTTCTGTGAACTTTTTGAACTAAAAATAAAACGCGCACTCCCATCCCTAGATTCCCGGTCAAGGATCAATGGCTTTTGATGCCTTTTTTTTCAATCAAAAAAAGTGCCAAATTTTACGGAACTAGTGTTTCACTGAAAAGTTTCCCAAATGGGTGATGTAAATTATAAGAAGTGTGAGCGTTTATCCTCATCGAGGTGGTAACTGATTGCTGGCAATACACAAAAACCGAAGAAGAGGAAAACGTATCTAAATTTTCGGTGGACTTACATACCTCATGTGGTGGCAACGCTAACGGCTGGCAATATCCTTTTTATTTTATTTTTACCAATATGGACAGAACACACAAAAGGGTGTCCAGCGCAATACAGTCAGTTTGTTTTCCCCCTAAACAAAACATTAAGCCCGTAACAAAGAGTTACCTTCCGCCAGTCAGTGGAATAGCGCAAATGAGCAAAAGTATAAAAAAGTACAAAAAACAACAAAAAAAGGAAATTAAAAAAAATTATCGAAAATTTTTAAAATGCACAAGGGGTGCGCGTTTCTGACTGCATATCCTTCTCAGTTTAATGGAAAAAAATTGCTGATGTCCAGTTGGAGTCGGTTTCTGTTGGACTAACGCTACACCATCACCTGAAACCTAAAACCTCACAGATGATGTTAGGCAAACCAGGACAATCTCTTTCTGGCACTTTTTATCTCACATCTTTGATACAGACAGGGAATCGAAATCATTTGCTGATGGTGGCAATGCGATCGACGACGATAAAATAAAGACGAGAATGCTGATGATGATGATGATGATGAGGAGATGACGATGATGATGAATATTGGGGGAATGGTTCGTCAGGATTTTTTTTATTTTTGAAATCATATAAAGGAGTTAGAATGGTGGAACTGAACAGCTAGTGCTCGTATGTAAGCTCAAATGGACGAGTTTTATGGCGAGAAATACACGAAAGCCGAAGGCAATTGATTTTTTTTTTTAATTCAACCTAAATTTTGTTTAATATTCTGGTGCCTGGATGGGTACGAGTATGTGTTCCATGGACTTTGTCAGTGATGAAATATTTTTTTTTTTTGTTGTTTAAGGAGTGTGAATTGGTTTTAGGAGTTTTAGTTTTTTTTCATATCCTGAAGGGGCCAGATTATTTGAACTTTCAGCCGTCCGACGTAATAGATTCGACCTTAATTATTTAAAATTAAATGAATTTAGTAAATCCACTGCTATAACCTTTTAATAAAGGTAAAGAAATGGATACTGTGTCAGTGTCCTTTGTAGAGCACACCGTTGATATTCAGTATACAACTAGATAGTAACCCGAAAGCGGCATTTTTGATTTCGCATATTATATACGACAATTTGAGCTTTCAGGATGTAAAGGCATATGCATTTGGACAATCTCTTGCTCCATTGGATGACTTAGTGGAGGTTATGTTAGATTTTTTATTTTTTAAGTGTAATTTGCCGAAATTTGAATACGCGTGCTGCGTATTGAACTCAACCTTAATCTCAGGTAAATGGTAGTTTCTATGAATGAAAATATCCTGTTTTCTTCTTAGGCTAGGCGGATCTGTTGTACCAATCCAATCCAAATGGAAAGCCAATAAACTATTTCTACTTAAAGAGTGGCCGATATGAACTTCATCGTTTCTAGTGTCCAGTTGGTGCCTCTTCTGACCTCTCAATTATGAAAATGGAAGCAACATTTGTACATATGTATGTATCTGTGTATGCATATACAGAGCACTCTCGATTTTTGCAACCTCGATTTCTGCAAACCTCGATATTTGCAACCTTCGTAAATGGATTTCCTTTTTTTTGATTTTCGCAACTTTGATATTTGATTTTCGCAGCATACACAATTTGTGTATGCAATGTTGCAGGCAAGAGCAAACTTCTGCCGATGTTATAAATCGTCTTGACGCAGTGTGATAATAACAACGCGTCTAGATTTTGTTTTGTTTTAAATGGGCCGAATCCCGGAGTGAAATCAATGGAAAAGAACATTTGTCTTTCCTTCATAGAGCCGTGTTCCCTTTGAAATGATCATCTGAGCAATGAAGCAATAAACCCGCAGACCATGTAAAAGCTCAAAAATGGTCCATCGCTATAAAATACGCAGCCGAATGATTGCGATGCGATCAAAAACGTAAATGTTGACTAAACTCTACTACAAAAAAATTTCGTTAAGTCATCTTGCTTTTTCTTGCAATTATGAAGAGCTCTGAAAAGTTTGATTTCAAACGATGCGATGGCATAAACGCTGGGAAAGAGTTAAAAACGAATACAATTGCTAAATATTCGAAAAGGGTAATCAGAACTCCTGATTATGTTCCTTTGCTTCTATTTCGGGATAGAATTTTGTCGGAAAGATGTTTCCAGATAGAGAAAATTCTCTCGCAGTGTGAAAAATTTGCAATAAAGTAAACAAACGCGTTGAATCACATTTTTGACGTTTTGTGGGTATAAACCATCAATTTGTTTTGTTTTTCCACCTTACAATGAACTTGTGACAGCTTATTTCACTGACAGAAACTGCTAAATGGCTGGTTAGACAGGTTTTAACCAACGAATTCGAAGTACCAAACAGACATAGTATGTAAACCTTTTAAAGTGTTCGATTTGTGCAACTTTTAGGTTCTGGTTAGGCTTGTGTTATCACCCCTTTTATGGAACATCTCACTTAACAAAATCCTTAAGTCCCTCACAAACAAAGGTATTAAAATAGTTGCATATGCCGACGATGTGGTCATTCTGGTAACAGGAAAATTCCTCTCCACAGCCAGCGATATCATGGAATCGGCGCTAACAGAATTATCAAAGTGGACTGACGCCAACGGCCTATCGATTAACATCAACAAGACAGAACTAGTTCTGTTCACTAGAAGATACAAAATCCCATCTTGGAACCCACCAAGACTGAAAGGCACGAACCTCAGAATCTCCACGGAAGCCAAATACCTGGGCATCATATTCGACTCCAAACTAAATTGGAAACGGAATAGAGAAGAAAGAATGAAAAAAGGACTAAACGCATTCTACGCGTGCAAGAATACATTTGGAAAGAAATGGGGACTACAACCGCAAATAGTACACTGGCTGTACACAGCAATTGTAAGACCAATCATCACCTACGAGTCAATAATATGGTGGGGTGCGACTAACACCAAATCCTACCTTAGAAATCTAAATAAGGTACAAAGGATAGCCTGTCTAGGCATAACAGGTGCGCTCAGATCCACTCCGCAAATTGGCCTAGAAACGCTTCTGCACCTCCCACCGATTGATCTCTCCATAAGAAACACGGCAGCCAAAGGAGCTCTCAGATTAAGAGAAAATGGCAACTGGAGGCCCCGTTCATCTGGACACACGGTCATACTGGACATTTTCAACCAACATGGACTCATGCCCTGCACGGATTATGAGAAACCCCAGCTCGACTTCTCCAGATACTTCAAGGTCTTCATACCAGACAGACAGATCTGGAACAACTTCGATAGTGCCATTATCGGAACATCCATCTTTACAGACGGCTCAAAAACAGAAGTAGGTACCGGAGCAGGTGTCTTCTCGGAAGAACTTTGCATTAAGCAGTCTTACCGACTAGCCGATTATTGCAGCGTCTTCCAATCAGAGATATATGCTATTAAGAAAGCAGCACAAATTGTCCTAGCAAGGAAACTACCAGCAACGGAAATTACCATTTGCGTGGACAGCCAAGCCGCACTTAAAGCACTGGACTCCATCTCCGTGAACTCAAAATGCGTAAAGGAGTGCCTCGAGGCACTTAAAGCGATAAAGCACCACACAGTTCTACTCTGCTGGGTACCCGGACATGTGGGTATAGAAGGGAACGAAACAGCAGACGAACTGGCCAGGAAAGGTTCTGATATGGATATAACACTAGCTGACAGACATGTCCTTCCGGCTTTCAACACAGCTAAACATCTAATAGACCGCACCACCACTAATTTATCCGAGGAACGATGGCACAACACTAATGACTGTGTCATAACCCGCAGCCTGTGGTCCGCAGTCGACCAGAATAGAACAAGATCCTTACTCTCTATGAAAAGAAGCCAAATCCATGTACTTGTCGGTGTCATAACCGGACACTGTATAATAGGAAACATGGCCCGAAGATACGGTATCCTTACTAACGACTTCTGTAAAAGTTGTATGGATGAAGATGAAATGGAATCTGTAGCACACCTTCTATGCCAATGCCCGGCTCTTCAGGAACGGCGCCTATCTTGTATGGGGGCACGGTTCTTTGACTGCCTGGACGACCTAGCTAAGATACCGCTTACAGACCTAAAAAGGTTTATTAATAGATCAAAATGGTTTTGTTAAAAGTATGTTTCGACATACACAACTAGGGTATTCACAATGGACCTTTACGGCCTCTGGGTGAGTTTGCATCTATTGCAAGCGACCCTCCTAACCTAACCTAACCTAGGCTAGTTATTGCTAGTTAAAGTAATTCTGTCATGAGGCTTATATTATCCTGATTTGGTAGTGATGATATTTGCTTTATGTAATCATGCAGAATGATGAAGCATACAGCACCCAGTTTCTATATATATATATAATATACTTTGTTGTTTCTAAGTTTGACCTTTGAACTCTTGTATAGAATTCTTTGGTGGTTCCTTCTGCATTTGAATAATCGCGATTACCGGTCTACATTGTATAATCGATATATCTGCCTCACAGTTAAACATAATTTTATGATTTTCACAATTGAATCAATTTCTTGGTTTGTATTTTGATATGGCTATTGGCTAAGCGCCTTCTATTAGATTGACACTTAAAAAGGTTTGCTATCAAATGTTTAATATTTGAGAAATGAGTTTTAAAAATCTCTGTTATTCTTTGGTGTTACTGAGAGTGCATTTTTAATCAAATTCAGCAGATAGAACTTCTCGAACGCATCCTCGCCACGTATTATTAGCACCAACAATGAGCAGGCAGCAGAAAAGTAAAAAAGGAAAAAGGCACCAGAACATTTGGTTCTCAGTACTTACTTGTTTAGTTACTCTGTAAAGATCTGCATTGTTTTTCTGTGAATACATTAATCCGTTATAAGTTGTTATTCTCTAACTCGAATATTTGTACTCCGGAAAATCCAGACGAAAATCCCTAACCATGGGGCATCTTGCCGAAAAGGGGTACATACCCCGCTATTTAAAGGTGCCCGTGCTGTAGCTAGCTTGTCCATTTGAGAGTACTTCGCTAGTAAACTCTTAAGAGTTACTCTCGGATGGCTGTCCATTTGAAACATGTCAAGAACATATGTGTCTACTTGCGAGTGACTCTCAAAAAGTTCGAATGTCGAGAGTAAAAAGTCAACTCTCCGCGAGCTACACTTAGATTATACTTATCATTTCTGTCTTAATGTCAGATAAAAAATACCTTCTGACTTGTAGATGATGGTTCAGCTTACTATAGTAGGCTCTATATTGGGATGAATGTGCTTCATTTATGAAGTTGGCATATAGTCGTCGGGCTGTTTTCTCAAGCAATGCGTGCAACCTTACCTTATTAAGAGATTAAGGCTGCTGATTGTACTCAATTCTTAAGTCGAAAAAACCTTTCCCACACAGCTTCTCCTCGCCGAAAGCTGTTAAGAGAGAATTATTTTGACAACCTTCATTGTTGCATCGTCATAGCTCTTAGCACGTTTTAAAATTGCAACAAAGAGCTGATTGGCAGTCTAAAAGTGTTTGCATTAAAGTCTCGCAGAAACTTTTCCATTACTCCAAATGAACTGAATCCCCATAATTCGGCTCCAGAGAGAAGGAACGATGTTGAGGTTGCACAGAAAATCGTATACTTAAATCTATGCGAAATGCCTTCGATGTTAAAGCTACTCTCCCAAGCCGTAACAATAACTAATTTAAGTTGAAAATTCTTGCTCATATTCAGGTTAGAGGAAATCAAAAGTCCTGGGTACCTATACCTACCTACACATTCGTACGATTTAGATTTGGTCTCCTCACTTTTCCCTTCGATCGATTAAACTGGCGTGCCACCACTTCTCAAGACGTTCAAGTCCTGCGTCGAAATCAAAAGAAAAGCTAACTGCCTCGACATTGCAACGCACAGTGGTTCCACTCTCCAACAAAGGCGGCCATAATTACTTGCTCATTGAGAAATAACCAAAATGAATTCGTGTTAGAGTAATTTGGGGGAGCTGATTCCGAATCTGCAATCCGTTTTGCTCCATCACGTCACGCTTTCGAGATAACGGTACGGTGCGGTTCGGTACGGTACCTACGGTATACCGGGTGGTCCGGTTTGGGATACATATGTATGTTTTGGGATCTGATTCACTGGTTAATGATATGAAAAAAATCGCCTGGGAGTGGCGGTATATCTTGAATACCCACTGAGCTACAGGGTGTTTAAAAAAGATCCTTCAGGCAAAAAGGTACCAACAGTTATTCAATTATAACTTCGAGCGTATTAAACTTAGGACGACCAAGGTAGGCTCGTTTCATATACAATTGATTAGTGCTTATCACAATTGAAAAAAAGTTACCATGCGTACTTTAATTTTTAAGATATTGGTCTTCAAACACAGATTTTTTTAATTTGTTTTGTACCAATTTCTGTGAAAATCGCATTCATCTCGGGAAAGTGTGCTTATAATTTTTGTATTACTATCATTTTCTTGCGCCATAGTCTCACCAAAAAATTCACTATACAAAGTTTTTACCTTGGACTTACAGTTTTCCTGCTATAAAGTTAATTGAAACACAGGAATCATTCAAAAAGGAGCATTACCTTGCATGCCGTGTCCTCCATCAGACTAAATGCCAGGCTATTAGAAAAATCAGGAAAAAAAGTTTGCAGATTAGATTTTTTATTTTCAAGCAGACGTTTGGCTGTATGGTCAAGTAAACATAACATTCTTGTAAAAGAGCATTTAGTGATATCACCTGAAATAAAATAATAAGAGATATGGTCACTTATAGCTCCATTTAATCTGATTCATCTTGCATTGAATAGTACAGAAATCAGCCTTTCTGGCAATACATAACATAACGGGGGGTCTTGGGGGGAACACAGTTAAAAGTTTAACACAAAACACAGAACTCAATTTTATTTGAATTTTTTCCGTCCCCAGCACTTGTACACATATTATACCTAAAATAAAATAGACAACGGAATTCTTACCTTCTACTAATAATCCATTCCAAAAAAAAATTGTTTGCAGTAACGAAAGTGGATGAAAAATAGAAAATCAACTGACGCTTAATTGCAGAGCACTAAAACTAAATAAGATCACTTTGGAGATGAAAATCAAACGGTTTTGACTTAACGGATTTTTCTCATTAATATTAGCTTTAGGTTGTTCTCAGCTTATAGCGCAGCTGGTTCAAAATTTGAACCACCGTTCTTTATTCTAATTCGCGAGGGTGGTACAAATTCTGAACCACTTAGATATTATTTTGTTCCTACTACCGTTCATTCTGTAGGCAAAAATAACTATTCTTATGAACAACTTAGTTCTGTTAGTAAATTGCAGCTACATATGCTCGTGTGAAATAGCAAAAATTGTTGCCACAAAAGGGTTTTCTAATGTTCAGGTTGCTGAAAGGGTTAAGCGGTTTTGAGTGAAAACTTTTACAATGAATTTTTCAACTTTTGGCCTACGGTGGAACTACTGTGCAACGTTTGAAATTTCTTAAAAGGTAATAATATACATATACGGTGCAGGGTTGCCAAGATGACATTAAATATGTCACTGGTGAAATAATTATTTTTATGCTTAAATAAATTCATACTGACGCATATGATTAACTGTTCTCAAAACATTTTTAAAGAGCGATATATTATTTGTGGCACGTGAACGATAAGTGACTTTCTATGGTGAATGTTGGATGTTTTTCGAAGGAAAATATGGTGTCACATGCCAGTCAGCGACTACAACAATCAAGACTTTTTTTAAATGTGTACAATTTCAGCAAAGTCACGATTTCAGTTAGTGTGCGATTTAACGCCTATACATGTACAAATGTACATCTTCAAGAGTGAAGATCATCGGGAGAGCAATAAGTCAGATAGAGCCGAAGATTTGCGCATAATGGAGAATTGAACGGAACCTGATTATATCCTGCAACAGTCTCGTTTCAACCATACATGAAGACCAAAATGTATGTAGATTGACGTACGCATAGACTTCCAGGTATCACAGATATCTCAGATAGACCATCACAACAGCCAACCATAAACATGATGAGTTCAACCTATTCCTGAACCCATAATTCCAAAAATCTACAACACGTACTCGTATCTACTTACAGTTTCAAGGCATTTCGAAAGTTATTGCTTATGTTGTGCCCATGGAAAGCGTTGGACATTTTAAATTGAATTAAGTATCTAGAATCAGGACTCAGGTAACAAGGAGCAAAGTTTAAACAAAACTTTTCAAATCCATTTTGCCGGCAACATTTTCACCCTACACACATGCAAGTCAATGTCGATGATGATGCCAATGATTCCTAATGTCGTTGTCGTCTTTTTGCATTGTCCTCAATTGGGGGCACACCAATGGCTTTCTTCATAACCAAAGAGGGCACGGAACGGTCCTACTTTGATATTCACAATTATATCGTGTAACAACGTTCCGTACACCACCGTAGAGATGTGCGAAAGCGTATGTATGAAATCTATTGCCCACTTGTACACCATATTCGTATACCGAAAATAAGACTACAACATGAATCCCATCATCATCATCGTCGTCCTCGTCCTCGTCCTTGTCACCCTCGTCATCATCGTCAAAGGGGGCGCATATGTATAGAATAGGCTCATATTACCACTGACTAGCTGGGTTGAAGCTGTGTGACATCCAAAGGAGTTGCGGAAGACTGCAATTGCAATTTGTAGAAGAATGGAGCAACTATTTGATGAGGTTGACAAGGATTTAACTTAATTTCATTTGCACCGAAATTGGAAATAAGGAATTTTCAGTTTTGATCTTATTCTCTGTGCGTCCTTTGGCTGCAAAAGGTAGGCACCTAACCAGCTAACCTACGCAACGCATGGCTCGTACTCGTACTCGTGTACAGCGTTGTATAACATCCTTTGCAAGTGGGAAATTTTAATTTAATGACATTAGGCGAGGAGGCAGGCGGCATGCCAACAACGAGAATATGAATTGATAAAGTTTGAGATGTTGGAACCCACCAGCTCACCAGCTCACCAGTTCACTACGGTGGGGTGGTGGTATTCCATGGCTCCTTCCCTCCTTCCCTCCTGTGTCGTAGTATAGGAAACTTTACATTAGTTTTCTCGAAATATTGCACAATTAAAAACTTCAATGAATATTGGAACGTGTGATGTGTGGGATTTTGGTCTGACATTAGGTAATAATTTATTGAGAACTGCACTGGCATCGAAGTGTATCGTAAGGCTTCCGGGTTCCTTGAAACAGCCGCTTAGAAATTGTGTGACCACAATTCGATGGAATTGCCATTGATTAGTGAGCTGTTAATAAATTAGTAGCGCATCACGTTGTCGAAAGTATGTTTGACCAAGTTATCGAGCTCGTGTCGTGAAATACAATGGAGGAGGAAGCAACATCCCACTGTACCGACCTACTGCCAGCAAGTTGAAACAAATGCGATGAAGCGACCTTGCAAAGAAGCTTCAACTTAGTAGAACTATGGAAAGCATTGAGAACAGTCTACGGTTAAACATTTGAACAAAAGAACACGACAGAACTAGACCGATTTCTAGCAAGTTGTTAGATCTGAATGAAGACACAGGCAAACCGGATCTAACGATCAAATCAAAAGGAGTAATTTCCAATGTAACCAAGGACCCCAACTAGATTCTGTGAACTAAGCGCTTGTACCACAGTAACTGACGCGGATCTTACTTATTTACTTAACGGGCTCCCGACCCGTGAAGAGTCTCTGCCTGAGACACGGCAGCCTTCCACTGTCTTCGATCTCGGGCACGCTGCTTCCAGTCGTCTAGACCAAGCGCACTGGCATCCGCGGTAGCTTGGTCCTTAAACCGGAGGTTTGGTCTTCTTTGTCGTCTCGAACCAGGGGGCTGTGATTCGAAGATCCTCTTTGCTGGAGCATTGTTGTCCATTCGCTCGATGTGGCCGAGCCAGTGTAGTCGACGTGTTTTGGCTTTTCGGACTACATCCACATCTTGGTACAGCTCATAGAGTTCACGGTTTTATCTTCTCCTCCATTCGCCCTCCTCGCATACGGGACCGTATATCCGACGAAGAATTTTTCTCTCGAAGGTGTTCAAAATCTGCTCTGCTTTCCTGCTTATCGTCCAACACTCGGCTCCATACAGCAGAACTGGCAGGATCAATGTTTTGTAGACCATGCATTTCGTCTCCTGATTTACGAGTTTTGAACCCATTTGTTTTGCCAAACCGAAGTAGCAGCGGTTTCCTAGGGTAAGTCTTCGTCGAATCTCCACTAAGGTGTCATTCGTGGAGTTGATGTTTACTCCGAGGTAGGTAAACTCCTTAACCACTCCGAAGTTACTGCTGCCAACAGTGACGTTTTGTCCTAGGCGGTGGACAGATGTTTCTTTGTTTGTTGACAACATGTACTTGGTTTTGTCCTCATTCACTTTAAGGCCAACTCGTTACGCCTGTTCTTCAATTGCCGTAAAGGCCTCTAAGACAGCGCGCTGGGAGCGACCGATGATGTCAATGTCGTCTGCGTATCCCAGTAGCTGGACAGATTTGTGAAAGACAGTGTCTTCCGTGTTTACACCTGCCCTGCGCACAAGATCGAAGAAGTCACATGACAGCGCATCTCCTTGCCGAAATCCGGTGCATGTTTGGAATAGTTCGGAGAAACTGTTTCCAAATAGCACGTTGCGCGTGTTTTCTAGCGTCACGCGGCATAGCTGGATCAGTTTAGCTGGGATCCCGAATTCGGCCATCGATCGCCTTGTAGAGCTCAAGACGATGAATGCTATCATATGCTGCTTTGAAGTCGATGAAGAGATGGTGAGTCTCGACTTGAAATTCGTTGGTCTTTTCCAGGATCTGCCTAAGTGTGCAAATTTAGTCGATCGTCGATCTTTCTTCTTACGCAGGATCTTCTTCTCCTCCTTTTTTCTGGATCGATACTCTTCTCTCGCTGCTCTTGTTTTGCGCTGCAGCGCTTGCACGTGTGCATTTTCTGTCACCTTTTTCCGACGCACGCATTCATCATCTTACCAAGGGCTCTTTTTGGGTGGTGGCTGGTAGCCTATGGTGATCTCTGCTACCCCTTTGATGATGTCGCGATACTGGTTCCACAGATTGTTGGCGTTTATGGATGGTGAATGCACAGCGGAGAGTCTCTCGCTCAGGCGCTCTCTGTAGGCTCTGACTGCTCCATTCGTGCTAAAGCTTCCAACGTTGAATTTCTTTTTCTAGGTGGTTCGCAGCTTTTTCTCGTTGGATAGTCGAGCTCTGAATTTAGCTGCAACTGATAATGGTCAGAGTCGACGTTTGCCCCTCTGAAGGTTTGCACACTCAGAATGTTAGATGCGTGTCTCGCATCTATTAGCACGTGATCGATTTGGTTGGCAGTTCGACCATCTGGATAACGCCAGGTTGCTGTGTGGATTCGTAGTCTTGGAAACCTAGTGCTACTTATCACCGCATTACGAGCTGCTGCAAAATCTATTAGCCGGAAGCCGTTGTCTGTGGCCTTGTCGTGGAGGCTGTGCTTTCCATCTAATCCGCCGAAGATGTTTTCCTTACCGATTTTAGCATTGAAGTCCCCGAGTATGATTTTGACATCATACTTCGGACAGGCTCCGTAGGCTCTGTCCAGGAGGTCATAAAACTCTTCCTTGATAGAGTCTTCAGCTAAGTTGGTAGGGGCGTGTGCACATATTATGCTGATGTTTTTGAATGTGGCCTTGATGCCGATTACAGCCAAGCGATCGCTGATCGGCTTAAAGTCAATTTCCAGGAATCCGCATCCTAACATGTGCAGTCTTTTGTGACAGCTGTAATAAATGTCGCAATTTTCCCTTTTTTGCATACCTGATCCTATTCATCGTATCTCCTGGATCGCGGTAATATCTGCCTTGTACCGCGTGAGGACAGATTCAAGTTTTTGAATAGCACCGAGAGTGTCCAGTGAACGCACATTTCAGGTGAATATTCTTAGGTCCCGCCGCAAACACCTAAAAGTTTTTCATGGTGCCCACCTCTTTCGATTGTCTGACAAGCATCAAAGAGTATCATTTGTCACGATTGAGCTTCTCAACTCGCCGTTCGGAGTCGGCAAAAAACTGTAGGTCCCTTCCATTCGTGCAAAAATATAACACGCACACACAAATGGTTGCGAGAAGCAGGCCCAGGTTCACCTCGAGCTGTAGCGCCAACTAAGTAATTCTTAGGTCGTAGTCCGTGGACGTTCCGGGTCGTCCATTATCCGAGGCTAGTGTCTCTCTTATAACTATCTCTTTTTTACGTGGTAAGGAAGTTACCCCGATGGCACAACCCCCAACCTGGAGGGCCAGTTCCATTTTTTGAAACCCCTAGGACGAGGGGCCGGTTTTAAACCGATGTCAGTAACCCGCTTCGGGGATGTGAGCGCTGCCGTTGGCCCAGTGAGGGCTCATCCGCCACCATCTCTTTTCCAAGACCCTGACTAGTACATGGAAATCCTTTTCGACATGAGCTCCGAATATGTCGGAGTAGGTCAGATAAGGTTTTGTTTCCGTTCTGGAAATCTAGCGCCACCGTTGGTTCCATCGAGGGAAATCGTCCGCAGATGTGATTATAGTGCTGCTATTTTCTCTGGATCAGCACTCGCAGTTATAAGTTTAGCAAGTCCGGATGGGCAGCGACCAGTATCCGATGGCTACCACTTGGAGGTAAAATAAGCACAATTGATGTGTGGTAACAGTTACAACACTGGGCTTTGCCAAGTTAAAGCCAATCAGTGCCTACCCTATTTCCACAACATCCAGCCATCCAGCCAACTGACGCGGATCAGAACTTAACAAACTCTTTAATGTGACTAAAGTCATAATAAACGAGCGAAAATCAAAGGATTCATGAAATCATGTCAAGTTGATACGATTAAGGAATTTTGGTCCCAAAGGTTTGTAAATCGAAAAAAAGATCTAAAGCATTTTACTTTCATATTGTACGTGTAAAGAAAGAATCTCTATATTTCTAACTACGTTTGAAATTGGGCCTGTAAACGGCTTAGCATTCTATTGCGGAAACATGCAATAGTTTAAGGACCTGAATACAATTCGGCATTTCACTGCAGCACTGTTTGTGAAATAGCTATAAAACAAGGGCAGCCAAAAAACATTGGCAGGATGTTCATGGAAATCAATTGACTCAGCTATCCCATATGTACATACATGTACAGTCGTGGACAAAAAAAAAACCATCTCAATCGGAATAATTTGTATTTTTGTATTTTTGCACGAATGGAAGGGATCTACAGTTTTTTGTCGACTCCGAACGCCGAGTTGAGAACCTCCTCATGGCAAATGATACTCTTTGAATGCTTGTCAGACATTTGAAAGAGGTGGCACCGTGAACAAACTTTTAGGTGTAGTCCAAATCACTAGCCACAGTGCTCGCCCCAATTATTTATAGTATGTATAGTGAAATTAATTATAAGTATATATTTTTACCACGGTGGTCGCCGTGGCTGTGGTGGTTAACGCGTTGGACTACTACCTCTCAGAGAGAGAGAAATTCTCTCAAAGATAGAAAACTTGAACAAAAGTTACCAAGCGATTTTGAAACAACACTTGGTCAAGCCTTTCAATTTGTTTTTGTTTTCCACTAACAATGAAGATTATGACATTTCACAAACTGTCAGATGGCTGGTTTGAGTTGAACAACACACCCCAACGAAAAAGTGTAGCGTAACATCGCAAGCTGAGAGCCAAATGAGAGTAAAAAAAAATTGAGAGCCATGAAACTGTCATGATTCTATGAAAGTTTACATAGTATCTCGAAAACTAGCGTGTTATCAAGCAAACCTAGTATTCGCAAAGACTGAACATTTTCGTTAGTGGACAAGAAGCGCAACGTCAGCAACAGGCCATCTGACGCGGGAATGCTAAATCGCATGTTCCTGTCCGCTATTTGAATTCGCGGTTTTACCAAACTTAGTAGAAGATCAAATTGATCGGTCGACATCAAACGAAACCGTGACATAATTCCGGTTCATCGCCACGCAGTTCTTCAGTCTCGCGAAGTCGTACCCAATCTTTGGCAAATACACGACGAATTCTTTGCACTTGCACACTCGCTTCTTCGTGGCTTCCATCTTCGTCGTCATTTTCCATCATATATATTGCCAAAATAGCAACAGCAGCCCATTTTCTTTTTGACAATTTTAATATTTGCACACTTTAAATTCTCACAAATTACCAACACATTACAGAAAATACAAAATGTCAAATGATTGATAATGTTCGCAAATCTGCATATGATTGAAAATATGTGAACTGAAAATTGTGTCGTATATCGTGTGAACACGTCGCCTATGGCCCACAACATTCGCGACCCCATTTGCGAACATATCATATGCGAACACCATGTTCGCATTTGCGAGTTTTGGGACAAACGTTTCATATTTGCGAGTTTTTTCGTGACGCAGCACTCGCATATACATATATGCGACTTTTACATATCGTCTGCTCGTAGCTTAAAACAAAATTAATTTAAAGATATAGGAAAGCAACATCGGGTGAGTGTTTTTGGGCTTTTCCTTCACTCTGTTTTTTTTTTCAAGTCATGATTGGCTGATTCCTCTTCTCAGTTTGTGCTGCTTGTATTTGAGTGAATCTGATCCCATTCAATTCCTCAAACAGTGCTGTCAAAATATTTTAAAGTAACAAGAGGACAAGTCGTTATCCCTTTCGGAACATCACCCCTCCACCAGCTGAACTATTCACTTATCCAGTATCGCTTACAATAACTAGGTTATAATGTGCTGCTCCTTAGGTAGACATAGCAGGTGCCCTAACCACTCTAATGAATAAATTGCATCGCTGGGAAACTAGTCGAGTCTTCAGGGAATACTCGTGCCCACCGACCGACGACCGAAGCCCCCCCATCAGCTGGTATCACATTTCCATTGCATCAAGCTGCAAACTTATAAACTATCTCTGTCTTAATTAGAGTGAAATTTGCTCTCGAGTGCTCTTAATCATGGACCTACATTTTTTGGAATAAAATTAGCAGTGATGTCGGATATGCTGTGGCAGCACTACTCACGTTATGTGTGTGCGGAGCTGTTCTGAACATGCCTCTGGTACTGGACCTTGTTTCTAATTAACGTTGACTTCAAGATAACTTTAGATTTAACATTTTAAATACGCTGTAGGTAGACAGAAGATTGCCTCCTCAATGTGTAAGTGTATGCATGATGCTTTATCGCATAAAATATCCTTTTACCGCAGTCCACTTTACCTATGCATGTACAGGTATACTGTGTGTGCCACCTTGAATCGGTTAGAACTTGGGACACAATTTTCCAGAAGAAAATTACACCGACCCAGAGCAATGTCTATCACTGCGATGACAGCGATACGAACAACGTCTAATGTACTCTTACGGAGGCAGCTATATACCTACAATATCTTCATTCTTGTTTGTATGTATTTGTGTGGAGTGTGAAGAGAAAATTAATTTTGCCCTGTCGGGCTGGCCTGTGGCAGCGTGCTCCTTTATTGCTGGCGGTCGCTCGCTGGCACTGTTTCTCATTATTATTCCATGGTGTGTCCTTAATTGCAGGAATTTCATTTAAACAATTAACATCTATTAGATCGGCGAGGAACAAGAAGGAAATAGCTATGACTACGACACGGATACGGTGTTGTAGTGTCTGGGGATAGTTTTTGACACAAGTTGAAAAGAAGTGGCTATAAGGACGATTGTGCATTGATGACACTTACTGGGGTACTTAAAAGGATTACAGCTTTCGCAGGAAGTGCTATAGCGCAGATGTGACAACTTATTTATGATAGCTGATCGGTGATCTGGAAGGGAAGAATCGACATTCATCCCTTCAGTGTGGGACCCTCCATTGAATCTTGATACTACTCCATTGATTTGACGCAACAGATGTCTTCAGTCTGCTAAATATTTAACTAATATTGCGGCATGTATCAAAGACAGATGGAGCTGGTTTAAACAAACTTTTGAATTCTCAGATGCCTGATGGTGGAATGGGTACACTGCCGGACAAAACTGAAGCACATATTCAATATGTAAATAATTTTCACGTAAAACATTAGTTAAAAATAAATAAATAAATATTCGGCGTCAGCAGGCCTCCGTAGAACCGGTTATTAAAAATGAGCCTAAACGAATTGGATAGTAGGAAAGGAATTTTTCCATTTACGAGGAAAATAAGCATTTAACGCGGAATCAAGTGGCAACGCAATTAAAAATGCCGAAATCAACGGTGTATGATGTCATCAATACATTTGAGCAACGTTTAAGTGTCGAACGCGCAGACGGATTTGGCCGTCCAAGAGCCCCGCAATTCCCAGAAGTTCGAAAGAACACCCTAAAGAAGTTTAAGAAACACCTGAATACCTCAATGAGAGACATGGCGGTTAAGTTCGGAGTTTCAGCATCGATTGTCCAAATATATAAAACTGATGCAGGGCTGAAGACATTTGTGGCCCAAAAAGTTCCGAAGAGGTCTGAAAAGCAACAGGGTGTAGCAATAACGAGAGCGAGAAAATTGTATCAGCATAGTTTGCCATATTTCGATTGCATTTTAATGGATGACGAAACATACTGCAAAGTTGATTTTAAACAACTTCCAGGCAAAACATTTTACACCGCGAATAAAAAAAGAAATGTTAAAAAAAAATTAAAGAAGTTAAGGCCGAAAAATTTGCAGCAAAATATATGGTGTGGCAAGCAATATGCTCATGCGGATTCAAAACAGACATTTTTGTTACAATTGGATCAATCAACGCTGCCGTTTATATTAAGGAGTGTTTGCAGAATCGAATTTTGCCTTTTATTGGACGTCATAGAGTATCAGTACTGTTTTGGCTAGATTTGGCAACATCCCATTACGCAGGACAGACTCTAAAGTGGTTTGAGGAAAATGATGTCCAATTTCTCCCCAAGAACTGTTATCCTCCAAACACTCCCATGCTAAGTCCTATTTAACGATATAGGGCCCTTATGAAACGTGAACTGAAAAAATTATTTTAAGAAAATATGGAACGAAATGTCTTAAACCATCGACGAGGTGACTATACTAAGCCTCATGAGAGGCATTAAGAACAATGTTATGAAATTCCATTTAAATAAACAACAAATTATAAACTATTTGATCTTAAATAAAATGCACAACTACTAGTTAAAGAAAACATAAAATATAACCTCTTTCTTTTAACATTAAAAAATTGTAGGTCTAGTTTGTCTTTCCGGATTTTTTCTCGAACAGTCCTTACCTGTTTGTGTATTTATCCCGTTGAAGTTTGCAGTCTCTAAATTCCAATAGACAATAGGCTGCAGACTCTAAAACTTACATTTTGGTAGCAGTTAACCACTCATTCACAAGTTTTGGGATGTGGTTGGGAATGAAAATCCACTTTAGAGACTTCTCTTATATCGCATAAGGCAACATACGATTTTGAAGGATGTGCTTAAATACAATACGGTCCATTAATCCATTTCTTTAATGTACATAAATTATGTCCCATTAAGTTAGGTGGAGAGCGGTTGAGAGGCTAAGCTATGCCAAAAATAGTAGGCACCAGAGTGGGCCCATCGCGATCTACTAAGAATCCAACCAAGGATGGCACCTAAACCGCCACAATTTCCTCCAAGCATTTTATTACCCTGCAATATTTTAGAGCGAGTCTATGGTTGATTTGGCCTAGCTCCTCTAAGTTACGTATGCCGCATTCCTTGCCCAAAAAATATCCCCAGACGGTATTACCTCCACCATATTTCACCGTACCTTTTAAATAAAGCGTATTTTTGCTGTTCTTTTTTTTTTTGGTTATCATACTTAAATCAATCCATCCGATCCCTTTACATTAAATTTCCAATCTTACGAGTTAGTGTTTAAGGGAAGTAACGGAATGGTGAATTCTATAATTTGTTTCATGAATATTTCTTTGTTAAAATCACTTATACATACAGTGGATGTCCAGTATAACGAATACAAACGCTTTTCAGATTTACATTAGTATCTCTATAAATAGCCTATAAGAAATAAAAAGTTTTTTCAGTTTTGTTTTTATAATGAGTAAACAATTATACCATGTTTTCTGTCTTCTTCTTTCACTCATCGCCTACTTCAAAGCTACTCCAAAAGTTTTGAGTTTTATGCTCACACTCGAATGTCTAGTCTTGTGCTCTTATGCCATCCAACATTACGTCGTTAATACAACCGATGGACCGAAACGCCATCCTCCTAACAAAGCTCCATTACCGCAATAGCTTGCTGAGTGACATTATGCGTTCATACTCTAGACGTCCAAACATCACTACTGTGCTAAAAGAATTCAAACTCTTTGATGCAATTGTCCTTCTGGACCGAGAATGGAATAAACTCTCGAGTCTAATGCTTGAAAAATATTGGAGAAATATTTTGATTACAGACTCAGGAGGATGAAATTCCACTTTCATTATAACGGCAAGATGATGAAGTTTTGGCAATGCAGAGCACCTTGAGTCTTTTCCCGAAGGTAACCCACAACGTTTGAATGACCTCAAACATTATATCATTCGTTATACTGGACGTCCACTGTAATTATTTTATTTGGGGTAAGTGTTCCGAATACTTGCTTCGCGACATTTTGTCATATATGATTTATTTAATTAAAAATTTGGAAGAACAATTAGCTAACAAAACTTATTTTCATCTTTCTTTTAACTTACATACATATCTAAATACATATGCCTGGTCCCACGTCATGTATATATGTACAACCAAGTACAGCGTATCTAATCTAACGGTATTTTTGTGGCTTAAAGCAACTGGATACTAAAGGATAAGCCTCTTGGGATCGTGTGCTTAACGTACACAATCCATATTTGCGAGCTTAATGGTGATTCATGTTCTGTCCCCAACTATTTATTTTTTCAAATGTCTAATTCGGAAAAATGTCTACTTGCCAGACGCCGACTTTTTATATTTTTTCAGCTTTTAGCCTGACTTCACTGTGTGGAAGCTGAAACCTGTAAATTTTTTATTTATTGCATTTTAGATTTTCTTAATTCTTCTTTTATGTTTTAGTAGATGTACTGTTTTTTGTATTGCTTAGTATTTTGTATTTATCTGTATTATGTTAAATATATTTATTTTTAATGTTAATTAATTTTTATACGTTTTTTACTCTGCATCTATCCAGATATGTATCTATGGATCTAGGAACCATATCAAGATGGTTCCAGGGGATCGTGATGGGCCTACTATGGTCTCTAGAGTTTTGTAATGGCTCAGCCTCATAAACTCTTTTTAACCGAACCTAATTCTGCGTTGAAATCTGTTTTTATGTTAAACTTTGAAAGAGATGCTCTAGTCTAGAACCTATCGTCTCTGGCATCGAGTAGAACATAAAGCCTCGGCGACCAGTTTAAATAAAATAAACAGAATAGTAACGCCAACTTTTGAAAAGTGTCCTTTTATTATCTAACTTTCTGTTTCTTCAATTTATAAGGTTTAAATAGGCTTTTTTTTTAAATACTTTCTTCTAAAAAAACATTCTACACTAAAAAAATATTTTTGTACGCTTGTAATATTCTCCCACTTGAGTATAATGACATTTGTGAAGAGATATATTCAGCCTTCTATCTTGATTACTTACTTACTTAGTTGGCGCTACAGCTCGAGGTGAACCTGGGCCTGCTTCTCGCAACCATTTGTGTGTGCGTGTTATATTTTTGCACGAATGGAAGGGACCTACAGTTTTTTGCCGACTCCGAACGGCGTGTTGAGAAGCTCAATCGTGACAAATGATACTCTTTGATGCTTGTCAGACATTCGAAAGAGGTGGGCACTGTGAAAAACTTTTGGTGTTTGCGGCGGGATTGCATAATGCATATTCTAGTTTTCTTTTTTGTCCAGTTGTCATTATCTGTCTTATAGACCTCGTGGATTCAACCTTTTGTGTCTGTTTATTATTTTTTCCCGAATGCCAGCTTTTAATCTTCGATCTTCGTACAGTAAAGTTTTTAAATTATGTTTGTTTGTGTTGATAGATAAAATAAAAATAAAGACGGGTTTAGGTCCATACTGGTAGAACTTACATTTTAAGGGCAAAGAAATGCCTGTAATCGTTCAATAATTTCGGAAAATATGGTCATTGTATAATAGTTAGGAGTAGTATTAAATTTGATACTCGCAGCTGTGCCAAAAATGTTCACGACATCTTTGATATGCTGGAAAAGCGATGTTTTGGAATTGACTGCCCGTAACTCCATCTGAGGTTTTACCAATTGATGTGCCAGTTCAATTATAAACTCACGACGCTTGTTACTTTTTTCTGTGCAAATAATCCGTCAAAAAATATATATTATTTAAGAAGCGAGTGCAGAAACGTATACGAGTAGGGTAGGGCGAGGAGGTTCTGACACGTTAACGGATATTGCCAAAAATTACGTACATCCGTTTACCAACAAAGCTATGAACAGTAAAACCTCTCTAATTGGGACACTGATGGGACCGACTCTCTCCTGTCCCGATTAGGAGGTGTCCCAATTATAGAAGTTTGTATAAAAAATATAGAAAAACACAACTACTTAGAAAAAAAAACTGCGTTTTTCAAACAAGTATGGAACTCCCTATCTTGTTTACAAAATCATACCTTATTCAAATAAAACGACATTTATTTTATGAAAAGTTATAAAAATTTATGTAGTAGTATCTCATTACGCGAAATTTAACGCGTATGCATACGAGAAAGTTTAAAAAATGTATTGTATACACACAAAAACAACTGCAACTGCACGGTACCAATATCTAATATTCAATGAAAATAAATAAAACGTTGCTCTGTGGTTTTTTGTCTCCGATATAGTCACTCTTCTGTAAAAATATAACGGTTTGAAAATTTGTAGAATGAGATGCAGCTGCGAACATTTAGTTTATGGAATTTTACTGTCCCGATTAGAGAAGTCAAAATTGTTTTTTTTTCGGGTCTAGTGTCCCAATTGAGAGGTTCAACTCGAATTGTCCCGATTAGAGAAGTCATATTTCCTGACGTTTTTAATAAAATGTCCCAACTCGGAGGTTTGGCTCAATTATGGGGGTTCTAGGAAAGTTGAATTGAGTGTCCCAATTAAGAGGTGTCCCGGTTTCAGTGTCCCGATTACAGAGAGTATTTTGAATGAAAACTTTTAGGGTTGGCAAATGGGTTGTCCCGATTGGGAGGTCGTCCCGATTATGGAGTGTCCCAATTAGAAGGTTTTACTGTATATGTAAATTTTACTTTATAAGCATTTCATCTATTACAGGAACAACTTTAAGGGGCTAATTTATTAACCGTCTCAGAGTTTTTGATGAATTTCTTAATAAAAAAAAAGGGACAGAGCCTCCTAGTTTTAAGGAGGTTCCGACTTTTAAGAAGGAGGTTTCAACATGCTTTGCTTTTACTGCTTCTTTCATGGCTTTCTTGTCAAAAGTCTTTTCAGGATACTTTCTTTTATAAATGTTAGGCATTTTGATTTAAACCTATAAAATTTCAATATAAAAAAAAACTAAAACTAAGTAAAACAGTGAAAGGAGGAGGTTTCGACAATTTGACTTAATTTTATACTTACGTAAAAGGGTCACAACTAATAAAAACACTGTTAATCTGTTCATTTAGTTTTTGAATTCTCACTTTCAAACACTTAAAACAAAAAAAGTTATAGCTTAAGAATTCACTGAAAAAAATTACATGCAAACTTACCAAAAATGAAAACACGACTTAACTTGTTACACGCTGATCAGAAACTGAACTCAATAAGGGGAAAAGTAGAGGTACCTTTAGACTGTGGAAATAAGAAAATATCATATCTGTCATATTTATAGGAAGTGAAAAATTTGAGTTGGATGAAACCTCCTACATGTCGAAACCACCTCGCCTTACCCTACATAGCATGTTGAGAAAAAAAACCAGTGGCCAGCGATTAGTACCGCGTTTGCACGAGTAAAATGATACGATATAGTCTATCCATTGTGTCCACTCCCGCCTTTTATTTATTGTAGTTCAATATTTGATGCGCTTTACTAGCCTCTCTATCAACGTTACATGTTAAGTGTTCAGTTGAAATAAGAATAACTGACTAACTCTTTTTTGGCAAGTAGAAACACAATGAGAATTTGTTGTAATGGAAACAAACAAACCTGCCATTCTATGGGCGAGAAGGGCCAGTAGTTCTGGTGGAACAAATTTTTTTCAGGGCGCTGGCTAAGTCGAGTATGGAAAAGAAGTTGTCAGCGTATATCGTTCATCCTGTACCAAAAAACGCTATAACCATTTCCATTACCACTCGTTGGCGCTGATTTACTCTATCTTCATGGGGAGGTTTACCTGTGTAAATTTGACCCTGCAATGTATTAGACAGTGTGGCGACATTTTGTGCGAGTACTTTCCGAACTGAAAATGCAATGAACTGCATCGGCTTTCTCAGTCAAAATTCTTTATTTAATTTAAGCTCATTAATACATTTTGTACAGAATCCTTAATTTTAGCTCGAACAGTCTACATAGCTTTCTCTTTATAGGCAGACCTTATAGAAATATTCTCTACAGGCATATCCGGATGTGTTGTAAAAGAAAGTTTTGGTACAAATGACCCCCACATATTGGTAGCTATGGCATATGGGTATCGCATATGGTGCTCATATTGAATACCTACTAGTTTCAAATACCTTTATGGGAAATATGGTTATTGGAAAGTTATTGGAAAGTGTTGCATATTTGTCAGAAAGATGCAAAAAAACGAAACCAATAGAAGACACCTACTGAATACCAGCGACATCTGTAGTAACAGCCAAACAACTGAACATCAGAAAATAAGGTTCGATCGGTCATATTTGAAGATTATACATACTACATATTTTTATAATATCAGAAATAAGTACTGTTATAGCAGTTAGGTTTCTATATTTAAAAATTTAAATGTAAATCAAAATAAGAAAGGAAAAAAACCGTTAACACTTTCCGGCAACTGCCGGCACATACCATACTCATTTACATATCCTGACACAACTAATCTTCGAAGGACACCTACATCTGCAACGCACCTGAATACTTTCGAAAAGAAGAGAAGAGAAAATCATATAAGAAAAAGCTCGCCTACGCAAACTGTATAGCGTTGTTTTTTTTTTGTACTTTTGTACCCACATCCATTGGGGGGGAGAAAAAATCTCGCGCACTCTCCTAACTCGTAAACGTGTCGTTGTTCTCCACTGTTCACACATATGGCCAAAAAGCTCCCCACTAACTTACGAATGAGCGTGTTCTTTTTTTTTTAGCATGTCGTGCGTTTTCGAGCACATTTCTGCGATGTGTTTCGTTCTGCTAACGGTAGCGCGGTACTATAGAGCCGATTACTCGGAGAGAATGGCCATCTACCGCGATAGAAAATACGCTAGGCTCTAGGTTTTTCCTCCTTTAGAAAAAAAAAAAAAAAGGAAATTCTATACATACGAGCACTTTTCTATTTCTCTCTTTTCGACTTTATTCCTGCAAAGGATGGGACCGCTGTTGGTGCTGCTTCTATGGTGATGGTGATGGTGCTGATGATGAAGATGATTACATTAATATTGTACTTGTGGTAGAGCACTAGCTGGTATTAGTGGTAGTTGCGTTGTATCGCATCCTCTTTAACTCATATGTCACATCATCCTAAAATGAGATTGGTGCAGAAGAACCTTTCGCAGCTTCCGCGTTGAAAGCTACAAGGAAGTAAATAATTTCCTATCTTAGTATAGTAAATAATTTTTCCTTTTTATCCAATACTCCTACACGAGCATGCAGTGGCCGCGCGATGTGTTCTTGTGTAGCTTCTTCCTGGCGATATTGTAACTCCGCCCCGTTATCTCAGTTTTGTAGTGTTAAGTTTTCTTTTCGCATTCTCCTCATTTTTTCTTTCTCCCTTAATTTGTGTTGCAGTTTTGCTTTTTCCCTTTTTTTTAATTTTCATGTGTATACGCTTTTGCATCATCATCTATTCTCTATTTGCAACTACTAGCACGGTTCTATCGTTACACCGTTATTTCTCTTTTTTCGAATCATTTTTAAAAAACCAAAAAAAAGGCAGAAGGGAAAATGGTAGAAAATTCCCATGCAAGTAGGCGTTCTTTTGTTTCGTTAACAAAATAAACAGTAAACAGGACATTTGCTTTGATTTCTTTCAACTGAGTTATCCTATAGAAGGCACATGTATGTATATGTAAGTGGAAGAGATCCTTTTACTTGATGAATTGCCGTACAGAAAAAGTAGTTAAATTTTCTTAATTTCTTTTTATGGCTGTTGATGAAATTTGAACCGTTAAAATTGAGAAAAAACAACAACCACGTCTAAATCCTTAGCTGTAATTAATATTGCTGCTCTGCAGTTTGCAATTAATTATCGTCCTTCCTTCTTCCATTTTTTTTGTCTTGCTTCTTGGCTATTGCCGTCGCGTCGTATTGACTGCTATCGCGAGTAACTTGTACTGTTGTTGTTGTTCACACCACGAATCCCTCTGCCTCTCAATGCAAATCCTTCCAGGCATACACGTACTTGTATGTTAACTGAAAACAAAAAAAAAATTGAAATTGCCAGGAATATAGAGGACGATTAATTTTTTTGTGAAAAAAAGCCCAATTTCATTCTAATAAATGAAAGATATCGATTCACAATTGCTTTCTCTCTACATGACAGGCTATTGAGGTAGTTTCAGATTTTCACCTTTTCAACCCCCATCCGTTGGAAGGGAGATCCCTCTTCATCGCTATGCATTTGCCATTTACTATTTGCAACTACATACGTCAACTTCCTCTGCCGCTCTTGATACGTGGACATTTCGTCCTACCATCTGTTGTTCGTTTTTTTAAGGAAACAATTTTCTTCGTGACTGTGCTATGTTTTATTTTCCGCAATTTCTTTTTGCTGAGATGTATAGGTATTCTCCATCATCAACTTAATTAGTGTTTCGTTTTCTGTTTTGCCAGTTGCCGGTAGTAGGTTAGTTTATATAAAACGGATACAGTCAAATAGGATTACTGACTAATACAAACGAATATTTGAAATTGATGAGATTCGTTTTTGTCCTTAAATCAACTAGTAGTCTCTTTCGTCAGAAGATACTTTGCCATGGAGGAATTATTGATACGTTTTTATTGATACTGTTTACCTAATCAATCAAACTAACTATCTAAGTGGTTTTATGTTAGACTAAGACTTTTTCGGCCAGCAGATTTAAAGACTTACTTATAGTAAGTAGGTCGCCGTGGTTGTGGTGGTTAGTGCGTTGGAGTACCACGCAATGCTGCCCGGGTTCAACTCCTGACCAGGTCTAACACCTAAAAGAGTTTTCTCACGGTGCCACCTCTTTCGAATGTCTGACAAGCATCAAGGAGTATCATTTGTCACGATTGAGCTTCTCAACTCGCCGTTCGGAGTCGGCAAAAAAAACTGTAGGTCCCTTCCATTCGTGCAAAAATATAACACGCACACACAAATGGTTGCGAGAAGTAGGCCCCGGTTCACCTTGAGCTCTAGCGCCAACTAAGTACTAAGTAAGTACATACTTACTTATAGTAAAGGGTTCTTTTTTTTTAGAGGTATAGAACTTCCGATAGGGATACCTGTTAAACTAGCTGTCATACTACCGAAGTGTGTTTGACTTTTTTTTCAGTATACTTTGGCAAATCACCATGCAAAGACTTACACCAGAACAACGCTTACAAACCGTGGAAATTTATACCCAAAATTCGCACTCTGCTCGTCAAACTTGAACCAGATTTTTACCATCAAATCATTTTCAGCGACGAGGCTCATTTCTGACTTGGCGGGTATGTAAACAAACAGAATTGTAGTTTTTGGAGTGAGCACAATCCTCATGAAACTCTTGAGACTCCATTACATCCCAAAAAATCACTGTTTGGTGCGGTTTACATATGGAAGGCGTCATCGACCCATTTGTCCTTAAATCCGAAACCGGTATCAACATTACCGTGAATGGCGAACGCTAAAGGCAAATGATTTGTGATTATTTTATTCCCCATGCCATTGCAAATCATTTGGAGGAGAAATGGTTCCAACAAGACGCCGCAACATGCCATACAGCGCGTGCAACCATGACTTTGTTGAGCCAAACGTTTGGTGACCGAATCATCTCAAGAAATGGACCTGTGAATTAGTCACCTCGTTCGTGTGATTTGACACCGTTGGACTCCTTTTTGTGAGGGTACGTCAAATCTCTGGTCTATGCTGATAAACCAGCAACGATAGATCATTAAGAAGCCTACATTCGACGCACTATTGACGAAGTAAGACCGTGTATGCTCGAAAAAGTGCTGCAAAATTGGACCGACAGGATGGCCATTTGCCAGAAATTAATTTTAAACATCATGCCATGAAATTTGTGAGCTAATAAAGCCATAATGGTCATTCCATTGAATTTTTTGTTTTATTTTAAAAAAAGTTCTATACCTCAAAAAAAAAAAAACATCCTATACATAGTTGGCGCTACAGTTCGAGGTGAACCAAGGCTTCAACCAATAACCTTCTCCATTTGCGCTCTCCAAGTTGGTTTGAGGTCCTCTCCACTTGGCTGCTGTAAGCTCTACATGCAGGGTTGCCGCAAGCAAATTTCAAAAAGCGTCCAAAAAAGGGGTCCAGAAGCAAAAAAGGGGTCCCACTTATATTTGTATGAAAAAATGCAATTTTTCGAAAAACCGTATTTTATTGCTGAACTTAAAATAAAATAAATATTGGGAAAAAAATAACAAAGATAAAAAAAGCATGTATGCAAAACGAGTTTTTGGAAGGAAAATTCTGACTAACAAAAATACTTTGTTGATTTCATCACTGGTTGAACAAAATGGGTGTGTTTTAAGAGTAAAGTACCATGTTTTACAAGTAAAAGAAACATGAAATGAAAATGAATTGAAAAAAGGGTCCTATATTTTCAAAATGCGTCAAAATCGGAGTTTTATTGAAAAGTGGGGTCCCGGGTCCCATCGCCGAAAAAGCGTCAAAATGACGCAAATGCGTCCCAAACGGCAACGCTGTCTACATGTTCCAAACATCTCAAATGTCCAATTTTTGACCAGGTCGATGTCGCTGTATAGCTCACATAGGTCGTAGTGGAATTTTCTCCTAATATCTTACGATTCTATATTCTATATTCTCTCGAAGCGACCAAGGACATCCTCAACCACTTTCAGTAAAGTCGATACTTCAGCTCTTTCTAGCTGGACTGGGATGATAAGGATCTTACTTAGAGTTTCCTTAGTTTATCAGGAGAGGGCTTTACCATTAAATTTATAGAATCCGATCTGAAAGAGCTTTCGGTATGGGCAAAGCAGAATCTTCTTAACGTGAACCCCAAAAAGACCGAGCTTGTCATCTTTACCAGAAGAAACAAGATCACAGACTCTCCCCTGCCACAATTTGAAGAAACCACAATCAACCTCTCAAAGGAGGCGAATTACTTAGGAATTACCATATTTTAGACTCAAAGCTATCTTGGAGACAAAATATTGAAATGATAATGAAGAAAGAATTAAATGGTTTTTACGCCTTCGGACCTTCAGGAGAGGATGGGGACTGCAACCCTACATCATCAATAAGAATTACACCACAAGCGGAATAGGATATGATTCTTCATTACCTTCCCATTGACATGTTCATCAAAGGCGCAGCAGCAAAGGGAGCTCTCAGACTAAGAGAATCCGATTTGCTAAAACAAATTACGTATGGGCATGTGGCGATACTCGGAGAAATTTAGCAACTGAGGAGAAGCAACCCTGAAATTATAACCAAGACTTGAGACTACATTAATCCTCACTATGACTTCACTTTGAATGGACGAATCCTATTTCCCAGTAGGGAAGACTAGCTGTCAAACAAGGTGATCAGAGACCAAGAAATAGCACTATTCACGACGCGACGGCTCAGAAATGGACTAACATAGGTATTGGAGCAGGGTTCTACTCAGGTACACTAAATAAACGGAAATCTTTCAGACTACCGGATACATGCAGTGTTTTCCAGGCAAAATTACTGCCGATTGAAAAGGCTGCAATAGTCATAAAAAGAAGCGACCTCCCTCCTTTGGAGATAGACATTCCGGTGCATAATCAGCCAGCACTGAAAGCAATAGGATCAAACACAATTAAATCAAAGGCAGTCATAGATAAGAACACAAGTTTTGAGAGAAAAAACATTTTATTTTTCAACATACATAGTTTAGTGCATTTCAACTTTGTAGTGCAGTCTGAATTTCTTGAAAATAGCTATCAGCTTTTCATTTCACTTTGCCAGCCAAAATATTTTGCAAATAACTATGGTAAAAGTCACAGGCGCTTAAACCTGGAGAAGAAATATACTCAGGTATATTTGCCACTCTGATTATCGTGTGTTGTTCTTAGACAAATGTGTGTTGTTCTTAGACAAATGTGTGTTGTTCTTAGACAAATGTGTGTTGTTCTTAGACAAATGTTTTACTTAAAGTTCGTCCTTCCATTGACCCAGTAATGCTGCATAAACTTCCCTTTCTTTTCCTTCTCCAAGATAATCTACTATAACTCGACTATATCACTGTTTTCAGTCTCTCAAGTAACTATTGCTGCTCTTTTTAAAATTAATTTACAAATCAAATAATCAATGATTCTCTCATAACTGTCAACTTATGACCAAAACTCGATATAAAAAAAAACATAAATACGACGTATTTTCGAAAGGAAATACCACACGAACAACTTTTGCCTATATATATATTTTTGTCCTATACAGGGCATCTGTGATACAACTTTCCTACTCTCAAGGAACAATTGTGTATCTGTATAGGCGTCGCATGCTGAAATACCTCTAAGGCCGTGTGCCAGTTGCGTTAAAATAATATCCTCTGGCTAATTTTTGACGTTTCTACCAGAGGTGGATAAAATTTTAGCTTTTTGCTGTGTCGATTGGATTAAATGGGATTTTTTTTGGTACTATTTTTCATTAATTTCCCACTAGAATTGAAAAATGTCCCTTTCATTTTATTCATATCACATTTTATTAGAACTAAAATTACCACTGTTTTCCCAGTTTTAAATAAAAAAAATAACATAAAAAAGCATAACTAATAATTATTTTCCGTGTTAATGCTTCTGTTTGTAAATTATGTGTAATTTGTGTACATGATCAACAAAGTTCGTCATTTGTTAATGGAAAATACAAAGATAAAATTTCACTAATCAACATTATTCAAACTATCAATTTTACTTGTTTTTACACGATATTGCTCATATCAATTACTTTTTTTTATAAAAAAATATGTTAAACTGGTTTTTACACAATTTTCACAATGGGTAGTTTTCCCATCGTATGTGAACCCTAGTGCACTACATTTGTCCACCGACAATCGACTTGGAAAACCGAAACAAACGCAAAGCTCTCGACGTCTCTCTCATTCCTTCATGGGTATATACAAATGTCAAACATTAGCCACAGGATATTTTTTTATGCAGCTCCAGAGCCGGTTAATTTTTTTGAAGTCTATATTCACCTCACTAGCGTCATAAATTAGCCAGAGGATAATATTTTAACGCAATTGGCACACGGCCTAAGTACCTCAATCAATTTACTTCCAAATCTGGATGATTTTGCTAGACCACATATTCTATGGCCTTCCGATTGCATTGTAAGAACAAGGCTCTGCTCCTGACTTAAATTAAAGATTTCTACCAATTCTTATTAAAATCCACCACTGACTGTTGTACCTTTAAATTTCAACTGCCATCATTTAAAACACTAACATCCTGTCCAACCGAAAACACCGCCATCTATTGTAAATTTCGACACAACACAACTTCTCGTTCCATTTTCCGGTTTATGTCCTTACTACATTATCTGTGTTATGCGGTTTTGGTATCTGCTAATAGTTCATTCTACTGACAACATGCTGCAATAGGAATTCATGCCGCATTTAAATTCTTATAAACTCCAAAGAGACTTAAAAAAAAGTGAATTTGTTTTGATTTCCATACTCTTTTGGCCTGATCCTCTAGGTGCGTTTTTTTTTTCAAATCTATATAGATTTCGAAAAGGTTTTCCATACAAGAATAAGACTGGATAATTATCCAGGCTAAGGTTTTGTTGTATTTTGCATTGAAGACATGTTGCGGAAACATGTTTAGCCTATATAGGTTTGAAAAAAACACGCCTTTTATTAAATAATAAATAACTCGCGTAACTAATGCCATGAGATTGAAGGTTGCCGAAATCACAGCAATGAATTGGTTTAGGTACTTTTGAAATGTTTCCTGATTGCATATATGTTTGTATGTTCGTACATATGTACATAGTTCACGTCATGAAGATGAACGCTAATCAGATTGCTATAAACACACACATATGACGGTATTTCAAATAATTGTATAGACGACACATTAAGGATAACACTGGTAAACAAAATCACACTTGTTTTCTGTTGCATGAGATTTTTCAACTGGTTCTCACTAATTTGACGTTGCTGATTCCGAATCTACCGTTACTTTTTATCTAGCAGCTCGAGTTTTTGGGATACAAGTACCTTCTAGGATTTTACTTCTTAGTCGACGAATTGTTACCAACGGCGAAACAATCAACCAGATTTTATAAATTTTCTGCGGTGTCGTCATCAAGAAGAACTTGTGAAACCTATCCAAATAGTTTTTGTTTCATTTGTGGCGTGTAAATGTTTGAAGAATGTCGCTTGAATGTGTCTGACTTTGTAAAAGAAGTCTACATGGACATCTTTGGTATGCCATTAGAAATAAATATCAAGCCCTGGATCCCAAATTTGGTGTGTAAAAATTTTGTTCAGTCTTTGCGTTAATGGGCAAATAAAAAAAAGACTACTTTTAAGCACAAAGGTCCAATGATCTGCCGTGAACCATCCAATCATCACGATGACTGTTATTTTTGTGTTGAGAATATTACTGGAATAAACCGCAAAAATCGTTCCAAGTGGATTTATTCTAGCTTGTAATCTGCAACCTGTTCTGAGTTCTAATGATGCCAATCCACAGTCCCAACCTATTACATCCAATCTTACATCTCAAGAACGTTTAGAAGACAGTGACAATGGTACCAAAAACAGTATTTAAAAGCTGTTAAGAAAGATGGGGAGTGTTTCAAGTACATTACAAAAATGTTTCCAAAATTGACTACTGAAAAGACAAAAGCTGGTATTTTTGATAGTCCTCAGATTAGAAAATTAATAAATGATTCAAATTTCACCAATTGCACGGCAGTTGTTGAAAAATCTGCATGGAATGAGTTCGTTTGGGTAGCGAAAAATTTCTTGGGAAATAAAAAGTCGGCCGACTACCCTCAACACATTGAGCAACTAATGCTGCACATTCAGCAACTTGGATAGAACATTAGCATGAAACAACATTTCCTCTTCAGTCATTTAGATCGTTTTCCTGAAAATTTGGGTGATTTAAGGCAAGAGCAAGGAGAACGATTCCATCAGGACATTCGCACTATGGAAGAGCGATACCAGGGTTACTGGAATGCAAACATGATGGCTAATTTTTGCGGGAGCATTCAGAGTAATACTCCTGGGTCCACTCATGCAAGAAAGTCGTGTAAAATAAAGTTTTGTTCAAATTAATTTTGTGTAGTAAAAGATTTTAGCTTGAAAACTGGTATATTTTTGTAAAAATGTCTGCCCTTCATATCTCAATAACTAGAGCTGCTACTGGGAAATGGACTTCAAATTTGAAATCAGCGAGGCAAATACATTTAGAATTGAGCATAAAACTTCATGCAACAAAACCACTGTTTACCAGTGTAATGAGCATATTTGTATTGAGTCGTTTTGAAAGTAGAAAGTTGGTCTGTTACAGCCAATTGACTGACTTTGAATTTGTTTTATTAATGAAAAGTGGAAAGAAAACTAAACCAGGAGGAAATCAGGAAAATTAAATTAAAATTAAAATTTGGCAAAAGCCATAACATTATCAGCAAACTAGGGCCACAAAAGGAAATGCCAAAGGAAGAGCGAGACGTCATATCAACGCTGAGTACTCGGCAAATTGCAGTCAAAAATTTAGATTCCGCAAGTATAAGAATCGTTCAAAGTGTTATAAAACGGTCTCCAAGCTTTAAATGACTAGATTTGAAGCACGGGCATCAATCACCTCGTCCGACGCGCCGGTTACAAGTAGCCAGGCTACATTCATTTACATAAATGTTTATACCGACTGGAAGACAATTATCTTCTCTGACGAAGACCGAATGGGATTCCCTATTATTTCCACGATTTATGGAAGGAACTGAAATTTTTGGCTGGTCGTTTCAGTTCGATCGGGCCAGTTATAGTCTGGCGAGCCATTTTTTTATTATAGAAAAGTGGATCTCGTCACAGGAAATCAAGACGCCCAGAAGCTGATTACTGAATGGAAATATCGATTGCCCTCCTTCAACTGATGGAAATGATTTTCGAAGGATGGCACCTAAACCGCCACAATTTTTTCACCCTGCAAAATTTTAGGCCGAGTATACGGTTTGATTCGGCCTACCTCCTCCGGGTTACTAAAGAAGTAGGAGCCTAGATTGTTCCTGCGACTGCGTGCTATGCCCTGACATTCACACAGAATATGATATCCTATATCATTGTGGTCGCCGTGGCCGTGGTGGTTAATGCGTTGGACTACTACGCATGCTGCCCAGCAAAAACACCTAAAAGATTTTTCACGATGCCAACTCTTTCGAATGTCTGACATGCAATCAAAGAGTATCATTTGTCATGAGAAGCTTCTCAACTCGCCGTTCGGAGTCGGCAAAAAACTGTAGCTCCCTTCCATTTTCGTGGAAAAAATAACACACGCGCACACAAATAGTTGCGAGAAGCTAGGCTTGGTTCTGTATAGGACTGCTGACGCCGTATATTTATTTATTTTTTCCTATATCATATCCGAGCCTCTTGGCGTATTTGCCCAGAAGGCAATGCCTGGATGCTATTACTATTCTCATTTGTGCCCTACCAAATCTAATGATTTCACTGCTCCTTTTACGGTCCAGTGCCGGGTAGTCATATCTCTTACCATTGATTTAATGTAACAAAGCGGGGGAGCAAATACCACCCGCTCGGGTAACGGCAGCTCTCCCCGTCTTCTTGCCAACTCCTCGTCAAAATCGTTGCCTTCTATCCCGGAGTGAGCAAGCACCCAACCTAGTCTTTCCCGGTTTGCCGTGCATAATGCACTGAGCATTGTGCTGCAGCTCCTGACTAGTGCCGATTTAGTAGTACACGATTTAATTGCCTCAAGCGCAGGCTGGGTGTCGATGAAAATATCAATGTACGATACTTAGTGGATATTCGTTTCATTTTCAGAAGCTCTGCAGCTCTAAGTATGGCTAGAACTTTTGCCTGAAAAACGCTTCAGGTATCCGGGAGTTTTAAGGACACTTTTAGATCTGGTTCCACACAGTAGATACCGGACCCCATGCCGCTTGCAGTTTTAGACCCGTCCGTGGAGACTGTAGTATCTATATGCCGAGTTACTGTGCTGTTTGTCCACTCTTCACGCACAGGGTTCAGTGTGTTAAACTCAAGTGTGAAAAATGTATCATCCGTTCTTATTGGATTATCCATTTGGATTTCTATAAGAATAGTAGTGTCCTTTGCCTCATATGCAGATCGAGAGTCAGAAGGTAGAGGAGCATGTCCAGCAGTGCCGTCATGGGTGTCATGTGAACGGCACCTGTGATGGCAATACTAGCTGTTCTCTGTACCGCCGCTAAGCTTGCCAGCGTCGTTTTCTTATCTGCAGTCTTCCACCAGACGAATGCCCCATACGTAAGCATTGTATAAGTCCTGCTTTTCGCAGGATTCTTCTGTTTTTCCAACCCAAATCCTGCGAAATTTGCAATCCTGTATTTACGCCTAAGGTCCTGCTTTAATCCTGTTTTCACGTGTCTGGAGTTTTCGCGAGTTCATAAAAAATCAGACTGATATGCTCTAACAAATTTCTTCGAAAGAGACATACACTGTGCGCATGCGCACCGAAGATGGAATCGAGCAAATTGATGATGACTCGGATGTCGGATCTCGAAGCCGACGAATGAAATGAACTCAGATTTAAGCCAATTCATTATTTTGTTTATTCCGTTGTTCGTATATTTATAAATACAGGGTGGCTGATGAGTATTGCTACATTGAGAAACTCAAATAACTTTTTTTTTTCAATTCATATGTTATTTATTTTTAGTTCATTTTAAGTTTTTAGTTTTTTTTAATGGTTTTTGAAAATTACTAATTTTAAATGGCCTCTGCGCTCGGTGACGCATGTGCGACATCTTATTAAAAGGTTGTTCATTACTGTCTGTAGGGTTGCAGCAGGAATTGCTTAAATTATTATTTGAAGAGATTGCTTCAAATCATGCAAATTTTTGGACTTAATTTTATTGACTTCCTGTTTACAATAACGCTACAAGCCCCAGCCAAGTGAGGAGACCATGCACGCCACTCTGTGACTCGAGCTGGATGCAGTTCCGAACAATGAAGTATCTCCGGGTTAGAGTGACTCCAATTTCGACAATCTTGATTGTTTATATTACCGATTAAATCAAAATGGGCCTCATTAGACATAGAAATGAGGTTTAACATGTTGTTGTCCTCTTCCATTTCATTCGAATGATCTTCTGGGGAATTTGGAAGACTGCTGTGTTCAATTTGCTTATTATTTGAGCTTTGTATGGAAATATACGCTCAAATCTTTATGCAGAATTGTCTGCAGTGATTGCTTATACACATTTGAGCAGATAAAGGTCAAAAGTCAAAACGCTAGGATTGGTTTATATGGGCAACAGCTACAGCAGCAATCGTATCCTGTGTTCTAACTGAAGAATTTCGGTGATAAGACCCTTGTGACTGTCCGGGGCTCAGCATACGAGTTAACTGGCCTCATCGCAGTCCATCCGCTCGGAGGAATACTACCACACGTCCGCCTAAGCTATCTTTAGATCGTCCCAATTGTAGTAGTAAGTAAGTAGTAAGTAAGAATTTTATTTTCACTAATAATATATATACAGTACTTCAAAATTTACTAAATAAAGTTATACAATTAATAATTACAACTAAAGAAAATTTAGAGACTTTACATATTTCTTAACAGAAATAGTATTGAAAGCCCCTTCAAAAAACTAAATAAAAAGAAAGAAAATAAATGGGTGGGGTGACCCTTTAAAGTTACGTTATTTCACAATTTCAAAATTAAAAAAAAAAAAAAGAGATTCATCCTTAAGTAAAAACAAATATAATACATTTTGTCATTGAAAAAGAGAACATTTGAATATTGCAAATTAGAGAACAAAAATTCATCAACGAAACACTAAAATATCAAAAATTTCATCTACGATCGGGAACTAAAGACGGATTCCAAACTATTAACATCATGGGCTAAAAGCCAATGCCTTACGTGATTCATAAATTGATTAATAGGAGTAAGAGTCCTTATCCAAAAATGAAGCTTGTTAAAGAGACGGCACGACGTAATTGTATAAAACTGCTTATAAGCTGTGGTTCGGAAACTAGGAACAGCTACAAGATGCAAGTGATTACCGCGAATATTATAATTTAGAAGAACTCTAGTATTCATGTTACCAGATCTAAAGAAAAAAGACCTTAGAACTTTAAAACAGTATAAATGCCGAACTGAAAGAATTTTCAAATCGTAGAACAACGGAAAACTTGGATGTAAGCGATTTTTCCCACATATTTTTCTTACAATATATTTCTGCAAGACCAGAAGTGGTTGTGTCTTGTTAAAATATGCTCCTCCCCAACAAGTTATACCATATTGTAGTTTGGAATGAAAAGTTCCATAATAAATTATTTTAAGAAGGTTTGTTGAGCAGACATTCCTCAGATAGAAATAACTCCTAAGCGTTGCGCGAAAATATTGCCTCAAGTTATCGATGTGATTGAAAAAACTCATTTTAGAGTCAATAATAAGCCCCAGGTACTTAAATTCTTTGACACATTCAATATGAAAACACATTTCGCCGCAGTTTAGATTGTTACTGACTGAAAAACATTATTTTTGTTTTGGAACTGATCATTAGTTTGTGCACAGCAAACCATGTTCTGAGCAGTTCTAAATCCAAATTGATATCAGCAACTAAATTTAGAGGACTTACTGAACCGTATGTTAAACCTACGTCGTCTGCAAAAGCAGTGATAAGGCCTTTGAAATTTAGCTCAAATAACGAGTTGATATAGATCAGGAATAGGATTGGTCCCAATACTGAGCCTTGAGGTACCCCTAAATTCATAAACCTAATTCCACTTCTAGTCGCTTCAATCTTTACCCTTTGTGATCTATTATCAATATATGATTTGAACCAATCAAGCATAAAACCTCGAAAACCAGCACTTTGTAACTTCGGCAACAGAATGTTATGGTTAACCATGTCAAATGCTTTGGTAATATCGACGAAAAGACCTGCTGTGAACTTTTTATTATCTAAGTTATCGAAAATTTGCGAACAGAAATTCAACAGTGCATCCTCTGTACTTTTACCTGCTTGTAAACCATACTGAAAAGAACTGAAAAACTTTGTTTTATCTAAAAAGCTAACAATCCTGTTTTTCACAGTTTTTTCAAAAATGTTGCTTATTGACGGAAGAAGCGAAATGGGTCTATAGTTGCTTACATCGTTTGCAACACCTTTTTTGAACAGTGGAACTACATCCGCAGATTTAAGAGCTACAGGAAAGACTCTAGATAAAACGCTTTTATTAAAAATGTGCGCTAGGACGTCAACAACAAAACATGCAATGTTCTTCAGCATCCGATTGGAAATGCCATCTATGCCACAGGAATTTGAGCTTTTTAGAGAACTTACAGTTCTAAACAGCTCTAAGCCTGTAATGGGCTCGAAGAAGAATGTACAGCTTTGAGCAATGTCGAAAGGTGTACATGAGAAACTAGAATTTTGGCAAAATAATGAAGTTGAATTCGGATGGATAATGCTGGCAAAATAATTATTAAAAATATCGGCAACTTCAAGCCTATCAGTGACAATGCGATTATTTAAGAGAATTGTAGAAGGACTTTTAAAAGAAGAGGGCTTATTAAGAATGTTATTAACTAGTTTCCATTCTCCTCTAATATTTCCTCTATTTATGTTAAACTGATTTTTGTAAAAACTCTCACGACATTTTGGAACCTTATTTTTTACTTCCAGACAAATCCTTTTGTATTTCTCTTTCAGATTAATATTTCCAGGGTGTTTATAACATTTCTGTCGGAGTTTATTCTTTTTATTAACTAAGTGAACTAGATCCGCAGTTATCCAAGGTTTGAGCCTTTTAGACGCCTTTTTTATATTTTTAGTATAACTACAATTTTGAATTTGAATTTTTGTCTATTTTCCTTAAATCAAACGCCAATGTGTAAAAAAAATTGGAACCGCTCGATAATACAGACAAAAAGTTATTACGTTTTCTTTTGGTAGCATGTTTCACCAGCCACCCTGTATTTGAAAACTTTTTCACTAATAAAATTGTATTCTGCTTTTATCCTGTTTTTCGGAAAAAAAATCCTGTAAAAGGCCGAATTTCCGCGGGATTATCCTGTTTTCCAACGAAAATGAGATACGAACATTACCCATACGTGATTATGGGCCTGACTATCATGGCGTGTAACCAGTGTATCATTGACGATTTGAGGCTCCATGTTTAACTCCGTGCCAAAAGTCCCATTGCAGGTCGCATTTTAGCACTCCTAGAACATACTCGTCCATTCAAAATGAATAAATTTTAATTTGATTTATTTTAAATTGTTGTTTATTTTCAAAACTTTATGAATATTGTACACAATTTATTTTATTTTATTTTTCGATTACACTTTCTTTACCTATGCATTTCTATGTTACTTGACATAGTGCGCATTATTATTTAAATTGTACAAAAATCACAGATAAATTTATAAAACAAAAAGAAAAGAAAACTTCAACTAAAGAAAGGAGCTCGGGATAACCGGTAATTCCCAAGTAAACAATAATTATTGTGTTAATCAATTCATAAATAATGTCTTACATAGCTAAACAAACAAAAACATCCAACAACAAAAACATTCACAATACCAGGGACTCTTTGTCTCGTAGTTACCAGGGTCGCCACATGCTTTCGGAGGTTTCTTCAACGTTTGCCTCTTTTTTGACATTTCCATTGTTATCGGTATTTTCCGATTTTTCCAAACACACTTTCTTAGCTGATGGTTCATCGGAGCTATCGCCGGAAGCGTACGGATGAAACCGTTTCGTCCCACTACTGAACACCACTTGTGAATCTGCATTTCGAAGAGATCCTTTACTCGTATCGGCCCTGCAGGGAGCTGAAAAAACTCCCGAAAAACTACTCTGACTACTGTCCAAAGGAGGAGTTATCGATCGAGAGGTAAAGTCGGAGCTGGTATGCATTATCGAATCTTCTTCCTGACTAGATATCGATGAGATCGGACTAAGAGGTGGACTAGTATTTGTGGCTGATACTGGAATCGAGGTATTAATGTCGTGATAGTTTGCAGTTGGAAATGCAATCTTATTCGTAGGCTTGATGAACGCACTCACACGTGGAAAGTTGGACGTGAAGTCGACATTTGCCGTTGGTATATTTGGTACACAAAATGGTGCCGATTGACTGGTGTTTGGTGGCAGTACGTTCGCATTTGATGTTGGCATTATAAGTGCGAACTCGCCGGATGGTAGTAGTGATGGGATTAGATTAACGCCACCCATTTGTACGCGTCCATTGTTATTGGCATCATGTGGCACAGAGAAGGGTAGTTGATTTGGAACGGTTGCTGCGGTGCCAAAGTTAGTGGCGGTCTGCGATCGGTAGCCATTAGAAAAGTTACTAAATGATCCAATCTGCTCTAAGCTATTCGCACAGTTGTTCAAGTAGTTTGACAAGCGTTGGCGTGTGCCGTTATCAACCCCATCCAATTGGCCGATATAGCGTTTCACTTCATCGGCACATTCAACGAAACCAGTTTTAAATTTATGGATCACTGAGGGATCTGTTTGAATTGCCATCGACAGTTGACGGCGCTGAATAGATTGCAGGTGCTTAACAGTCATCTCAAGGATATCGGCTTTCTCAAGTTTAGTGTGACGGGCTGGCTGTAATTATAATAAGAACAAATAATAACAATTAGTCAATTTGATTTTATGACAGATGTGCATATTAAGGAAGTGATACAACTTTAAATTATGACTAAGAAGATGCCATGTGTGACTACCGCGACTTACAATCAATCATAGCCACACAAAGTCACAAAGTCAAGCCTTCAGAAAAATACACGGTAACGGCTATTGTTGCGCATAAACCTATGACCCCGATTTGTAACAGAAATTAATTTAAAATGCACAATCTTGGAAGAAAAAATCCTGAGAATCTTCATTTCGATGGAAAGGAAAGAGAGAGTGAGAGAGAGAGGAAGAGGGACATAGCCCAAAGCATTAATAACATCATTTTCAGCAAGAGTGGTCATAACGCCAGTACATTATGTACGAGTACATACGAGTAGTTGACGGATAGAGAAAGGCAACCAATTAATGTTGCCATTAAGGCAAGATAACATCGTTTATTTTTATTTATGTTTCAATGCTCTCATAATATTCAGACTAAAAATAATTACGTGGGCGGTCGGATAAGTACCTACTTAGCCTACAAAAGAAAAACAAAAATTTTGGAAAAGTGGCGATTTATTTCTCAACATAGTCTCCTTTTAGCTCGATACGCTTGATCCAGTGATGATCCAACTTCTTTAACCCATCCAAAAAATAGGTTTTCTCGATGTCTGCAAAGTAGGCCTCCGTGGCGGCGATGACCTCTTCATTCGAAAATTCGCGGACAAGCTGGCACGTGACACGTGGTCAAAACAAAACTACTAGTCCGATTCAGCTGAAATTTCGACCGTCTAAGAGAATGCACTAAGCGATACTGGCACCATCGGGCGGTGAGGCTAAGTACTTATCGGACTGCCCTCCTAGGTATTCATAGCTTCTCGATATCTTCTCCAGCACCAAATGGTGACTCTAAAATTATTCTTTGTTTTTGCATACGTACTTTAAGGACGCATTCAGCGACTGAAAAATTGGTTTTACATATTTAAACGATCGGCAAATGACCTACTGGCAAGGGTGATTATATTGAAGTCGATTGCATCATGCTCAATCAACCCATACCTCAGCATAGATTCAACCAAGGTATAGTACACCCACTTCTGGAGCTTAGGCGCCGAATGGCCTCCCAGGAAGTATGTACAGTGTATCAAAGTCAAAATGGGACATGTGATAACCGGTGGATTAGTTGTAAATAAAACACTGATATCATTTAGGTACCGGTGATACAACAAAATAACAATTAACTTTATTTACTGTAATTATTATATTTAAGTAGGTAATCAAAACTATTCTAAATACAACAATCGGATTCCTAAGATGATTACACCTGCGCGGCTGGCCAACGACTGCCCCCAGCAGATCCAGTGTGTGTCTGCTGATATAAGGAGAGCTTTTACGTAGAAGAGCAGTATGTTCATTAATCGGCAGGTCGCCACAGGACACAATACAAATAGAACACAATAGGAAAGTAGAAAATTACTGATGAATTTTTATAATGAATCTTGAATGAAAACACTTAAAGATGTACGAAAATAATGTCAAAGTTACTGAACACATCCAATAACTGACGACAGCTTCGGAATTCATTCCAATTGCTGACAACTTCGTTACATCTAAGCATAACGGTAAACAAAATCAAAAAAAAGGATTGACGCAGTTTTTGGAAAAATAGAAATAAATGTATGTCCCGAAATGAGCAAACCACGGAAGAAGTGCGAAAACTTGTAATTCAGGGATACGAGAATGGAATATCTATTCAGGTGCGGGATATCGGAAAAAATACTGATGGAGTCCACTCAGTGTATAATATTTTTAAACAGTATAAAAGTTAAGGAACATTTTTAATCGGATGAACGTTGGATAGTCCGCCAAGTAAAAAAAAAATTCACATCTTAGTGCACCGAAACTAGCCACAGAAGTGTATGAAGAATTTTAAGTAATACACATTGTCCTACGAAAAGTAATGGTATGGTGGTCAATCTTAGCTGCTGGTGTTGGTTATCTTCATATTATTGAAGGTGTAATTGACCAGTACATGTACTTGGACAATCTTGCACAAAGTGCACGCAAATTGGGGTTGGAGAACGAGTTTTATTTCTACCAAGAAAATGACCCCAAGCACAAGGCTTTTAATGAAAGATCCTGGCTCCTTTACAACTGAAAGCATGTTATGAAAACACCACCCCAGTCACCTGATTTGAACGTGATTGAACATCTGTGTAGTCATCTCGAAGTGTCCCATTTTAACTTTGACATTGTTTTGACGCTTTTTTTCATTTGACTTTGATCCACGTACCTATGTACATAGCAAATAGTGCCATTTTGATTTGAGATCAACGACTGTCGATATGCTTGTCCTTAATAAAATGGCTGTCAATGGTGACATCGTCAATGATCTGATTGGGGAATTTACATTGACATAACCGGCTTCAAATACTAATCCTTTGTTATGTCATATTATGCATCATTTTCACCATTCAACACCATCCAACTGGTCTTGCATTATTCGCGTAGTCGACACTTATGTTGAATAACTATAGCTGTAGAATCTGTGAATGCAAATCGGATACTATTGTGTTTTAGAAAACACGAAGCAGCTCGTTTGTTAAGAAGATGAACAATATTGGTCTCAGTATCAATCGCTGTGGCTGTTGTGGTACCCCAGAGTGAACTGCGGTATCATCGCTGTAATTATTTTAATACTTTACTCGGCATAATCTATTGCTTGGGTAATTTTGCAGCCAATCGGCCAGCTGTCCTTGGATGCCCGATTCATCCAACGCTGAGTACAGTCTTATATGGTTCAGCGTGTCAAATGACTTGCTAAAATCAATGAATAACACAAGATGTTCACGAATAAAACTAAACAGGTGTCTACTGATGTGCTTTTGTTTTCTTTAGAAAACCATACAGCTTGTCGTAGATCAGAGAAGGCTTTTCCAGAAAGTTCTGGAATTTGAGCTTGGCCTTAGCTTATGATTTTTTAGTTTCGAGACTATCAGGGCAAAGATCTGCGCATTGTTTCTAATGTCCCAATAATCTTAGTAAGGAGTGCCATCGAAAAAATTTACCCACAGAAAATTAACAAAAAATGTAAGAAAAGGTTATTTCATAAAATTTATAAATATTTATGTGTATTTAGCTTTTGATTCCAAATTTTTAAAACTTAACAAAAAAGAAGTGACCCTTATTTTTAACAAATTTCCAAACTTATTCCGGAACACCTTCCGTCATTGTTTTTATAGTCTCATCTGCCACTTTCTTGGAGCTATTTATCCAGAATTTTTTGACTTCCTCCATGGTGATGACAGCTTTTTTGGTGGCCCTTAATTCACTTTTGACCAGGGCCCAATATCTTTCATTGGGCCTAAGTTCTGGCGAATTTGGAGGATTGGCCTCTCTAAGCACCACCGAAACGTTGTTTTGCTCATACCAACCCACTGCCTTCTTTCCATAGTGAAATTATGCAATAGGGGGGGTGTTTTTGATGACTTATAAAAACGTCTTAAACGCTAATGCAGGCACTCATTCACATACATTTCGCCATTTATTGAGCCAGTAGTGGTGAATGTTTGGCTTCTGAACCCACAAGAAAAAATTACTTGCCAAACCAGGATTTTTTTTTTAGAAAGTTTGCTTTTGGTTGGGCTCGAAACGCTTCTTCAACTTTTCCCCTACCTTTTATTTATTTATTGTTCCAAAGAATAGTTTCACAGTAAGATAACATCTTATAGTTTGTGAAGGCTTTACAAATACTTGAAAGTCAACAGCAAATTTAACATTTAACAAACAAAATAATAACAAAGTATCATTAGCCAAGTGTTTGAAAAGATAAGTTTTAAAAGTGCTTGTGTTTGTGGTTCTCCTTAGTGTAGCGGGTAATGAGTTCCATAGAAGAGTGGCGTGGACAAAGAATGAGTGCTCAGATTGCAGGTAATAGCATCTGGGCCGAATCATGGTGGATGTTCTTTGTGAACTTGCAAAATTTATCCTGCTGTACAAATACTCAGGCTGTTGGGTCTGCATAATACCATGGAAAAGGATTAGCGTTCTGAACTGAATGAGATTGTCGAAGCTAAGACCCATTATTTGCAGAGAGTAACTCGTTATGTGGTCGTAATATCGTTTTCTAAGGATGTATCTTGCTAAATTGTTGTAAATGACATTCAGTTTACGCCTAGTGTTGTAGTCAACAAAGTAGAAAACCTCGCAACTATAAAGCAATATGGGTAATAAAAGGGACTTAACAAGTACATAACATCTTAGTTTTGACCGGTAAAGAATTTTGTGTGGCCCATAACAATCGGAGACCATGATATACTTTTCCAATTATAGTTGCAGCGTGATCTGTCCAGGTAAGAGTATCATTGAAAACTATTCCCAAATTTCGAGACTTCATGACGTATTCTATGAACGCCTGGCCTAATTTTATCGGCGGAAATGTAGACGTATCTAAAGACCGCTTATAAATGCAGAGTGTCTTAGACATCGCTGGATTCAGTGATAAATTGTGTTTAACGGCCAACTGTTGTATGATCTCTAGATCTTTGTTAATCATATCGATGGCATGACTAATCATATCCAGCGAGAAGGACAAGTATAATTGGACGTCGTCAGCAAACCTATGACCAGTACAATGCTTAACAAGTTGTGGGAGTTCGTTCGCATAAAGTGAAAATAATATGGGCCCGAGAATTGAACCCTGCGGAATTCCCATGGGAACTCCAAGAAACGCAGACATTTGGTTTCCCACTGCTACGCATTGCTGACGAAGAACGTAGGACAATTGGTATCCAGGCCATTGCGGATGTCATCGACAACGAGTAAGAATGCAGTTTTGCAGCTCCTTTTCGCGCGAAAGCAGGATTGCGAGGGATTCAAAAGGTGTTGCTACTAAGGTGCGCTTGCATTTGCTTTAGCATGGTTTTCTCGAACACTTTAGATTAAAATGTTAAGATTGCGATTGGTCTGTACTCAGTCCGACTTTGTGACTTAGTTATCGGTATAATCTTAGCCCTTTTCCACGAGCGAGGGTATTCACAAGTGGTTAATACGTGATTAAAAATATGTGTGATATGTTTAAGAATGAAAGAAGAAGTAGTTTTGAAAATTTAGGATTCATTTCATCTAAACCTATCGCATCAGATTTAACCGATAACACTGCTTCAACTACATCTTCATCCGTTAATCGAGTGAAGTTAAAATTTACTATATTTTCGTCTTCGGTAGACTGATCTGTAAACTGCTCGAAATCGTGATCTCGAATTGATGGCACAGAAACCGACACAAACTGCGAATTGAGAACATTACAGTACACCAACATTTACACTCGAACGCTGTCTCCCATTGCCTAGTTTGCGCAGTTTTTTCCAAATAACTTTCACAGGCTATATTTCAGGTTTAAGGAAATGTTCGTAGTGGCGCCGCTTTGCAGCCTTTACACGAACGACAACTATGTTGCGAAGTTGCAGGGAGTTTGTATCGTTTGCAACGAGCATACGCAGTATCACGATTATGAATCAAATCTAATAGATCTCTACCAAACCAATGGGAGGACCTGGAAATGGGGCAGTATAAAATGCCTGCCCTGGAAGCTGATTAAAATCAGCAAAAACATATGTTTCGTCCATTATAATGCATGGAAATTTGGTCTATGGTGGTTGAACTTATTGAACCTATCTAGACTTCCGCACATAAATATCTTTACTTACTTAGTTGGCGCTACAGCTCGAGGTGAACCTGGGCCTGCTTCTCGCAACCATTTGTGTGTGCGTGTTATATTTTTGCAGGAATGGAAGGGACCTACAATTTTTTGCCGACTCCGAACGGCGAGTTGAGAAGCTCAATCGTGACAAATGATACTCTTTGATGCTCGTCAGACATTCGAAAGAGGTGGGCACTGTGAAAAACTTTTAGATGTTTGCGGCGGGATTCGAACCCAAGACCGCTGGCTCAGTAGTCCGACGCACTAACCACTTGCGCTACGGTGCCCACACATAAATATCTTTATTCCGGAAATGTTTGTAAGACCTGTTCATCCCATTATACAGTTGCATACACTACATAACACCGTCAACAAGCAGGTCATTTCTACCCAGCAGGTCTACCAAGCAGGTCACAAGCAGGTCACTTTTACGTTGTCTAACAACTGACCAACATTGAGTCAGACTGCTTCAGTTCATTCCCACAACAATTTCACACAGCACTACACCCCTTAGTTAAATGTATCACACATCAGAGGTCACTGACCGTGGGCTACTATTGTATCACATTCGAAAAAAGTAATAAGTTCGTGAGAAGGGTCAACATTTCCATATTGTAAAACGCAACTGTAAAAATCCAATTCCCACACGTAAATTCGAAAAGATGGGTTCCAACATCTACATCTCTTACATACAAATATCATCCGAGAGAAGGAATGAGGATTTTTCACACGACCATATTTCCAAACCACCTAACGAGAGAGATCCTTTCAGCACCGAAAGCGGAATTTCATTTCATTATTATCATAAACCTCTTTTATGCATGGGAACGCACCACACCGAGTCAAGTGCATGAAATCGAAAACAAAAGGACATGGAAAAAAAACAAGAAACAAAACAAAGTGAAGACGAAAAATTCCCATCGGAAATACATATATTTTTACGAAGGCGAAAGGTAGTTTAAGAAAAAAAAAAAACAAGGAAAACGATTATCATCGACAAAGAATCATTTTCTTTCTCTGTAACTGTTCTCTATCTTCTTCGCGCACAGGTACTTTACACATACAACAACAAAGGTTGATGATCATATTTCTTCTCATCCTTCATTCGGCTGTGGTCTAAGTCGCTGCATCAGTGTTCGTCAAAGGCGTTTAAGGTCGTGCGAAATGGTTAGCGAACGATTTCGTTTTAATAGTCCCGCCTGCTTACCTTAGAATAGATTCAATATTCAAGGTTCCCAGGCATTTTCATTGTCCTCTTTCGCTGTTTGGCCTGCATACCTGTTCCCTTTTTTTTTTTTTTTTGTTAGTAAATATTTACATTTTTTCCCAAAAAAAACGAAGACAAGTGCATTACTGGATGTAGAGAGAAAAATTCGGAAAATGAGAACACAAGTGGCACGTCCTTGCGCATACTTTGTTAACTGATCGTTATTTACAGTTTAAGTAAAATCGATTACGAATGTGAGAGAAATGTACGCCGAGTTCTCACGATCTGTATCTTAACACGAATACGTTAATAGATGCCTTTTGGTACCGCAAGCGATTAGCTGCTTCAAGTTCCTGGACAGCCAAAAATGTTGGAATGATATGGCTGCTCTTTAGCGCTTGGCTCAGTCTTGGATTTAGAAAAGTTAATGTAGAGTGTTCTGCAATGTAATCCGTTCTATATCCGTTCTACAGAATTGTCCAATGGCATTTGATCAGCTATTAAGTGACAGAACTGAAGGAAGAACGGGGCAGGAGTGTTTGGGCCTGGAACTAAACTTTTCGAAACCTTAGGTAGTTACAACAGCATCTTTCAAGCTGAAATCTGTGCTATTGACAGATGTGCCCAGCTCAATCTTGATAAGCGTTACATCAGGCGCCACATAGCAATTATGTCAGATAGCCAAGGAGCTGTCAAAGCAATAGGGACTCAGATCATCAAATCTAAAATTGTCTGGGAATGTCTAGATAAACTAAATAGACGGGTCGAACGAAAGATCGTCACTATCTACTGGGTATCATGGAACACCTGGGGATAGAAGAAAATGAAGAGGCGGACAAACTTACCAGAACACCCCTCGTGGGTCCTGAGCCCTTTTGTGGCATAGGGGAACACACCGTAAAGGATGAGCTCCGATCACTGGAGAACGCAAATAGGAATAAGTCCTGAACAGAAACTCAGCGCCTATGACTGGCGAAGAAACTTTTGGGTAATTACAAGTTGAAAAAGTTCAGAGTTTGCATTAGCCTGGAGAAAAACACACTCCGCATCCTGACTACGTTCTTCACGGGGCATTGTAAACTTAAGAGACATCTCAGGAAGCTAGGTCTATCAGATGAAGACTCATGAAGACTTTGCAATGAGTCCAGTGAAACTCCAGAACACATATTTGTGGAATGTTGGGCATTAACTCACAAAAGATTCAAGTGTTTAGGTAAATACAGAGGATCTGCCACTTATAGCACTTAATCTACTACTGCGATTTCTCAGAGAAATTGGTCTGGGCGAGTCGGAATTCTATGGAATTCTCACCTGAGCTAGATGTGAGCGAAGCTCTCTCTACCCGATTCCAATAGGAACAATGACGGAAGGGATGTTCCTTCGTCTAGGGCTTGAAGGGCCACAATAGATTTAAAGGCGTTACATGGGTTTCGTCGGGTAAATAACGGCTTATTTTTAACAATTTTTTTTTTTATATAAAAAATTGAATATTTCATTCAAACTTTTTATTGCCAGTAACAGTAGTTTTTATTGACAGTACTACATATATATATGACAAAGATTGCATAAACCATTTCCTCATGAAACTGATCTGGAATACATTTAAAATCATGGTCGGGTTCTTCCTTTGGTTTTGTTAAAACTGAACTAAACCGAAACATCTCAGTGCATTATCCTTTATAGATAGTACTGCATCTTTGACTATCATTGCACTGTGATAGTTTTTAGATTGGTTTAGTTCGAGATTCTAGAAATACGCACGAGATGGCACAATATGTACTTTTGTTTTGAACATTTTTTTTTTTTTCATTTTCATTGCTTACGTCTTTTTTCATTGCCTCCAATATTAAGGATTTTAATTCATTCAAGCAGTGATTGATTCTTGCGCGTCTCCGCTTTTCCATTATCGGCTTATTACTCTGTAAAGAAAAAAAAAGTTTGTTGTTAGTTTCCAAATACAAAAAGTTTTAGTAAAAAAAAAGACATTAAAAAATAGTATGAAAGAAATAAGAAAGAAAGAAGCATAAAAGCTTAAATGAATTTAAGAAAAATTACCACGAATTATAATCGAATGCAAGGAATTGAATCACGGTGCATTGATTAAGTACAGATACAGCCCAAAGTAACCTTTTGTACCACTTCATCAATTTATTGTTCCTACATAATTCTTATCTCCGTTTCAAACTTCATCTATACACTGAACCCCCCACATACGCGGTCTCAGCATACGCGATTCAGTTTTTCCGATATTCCCTCAACATACGCTCTTATATCTTTGACCACGTAATTTTTGAAAATAGAAGTCGCAATGGCAACATAATTAAGATGTCTTAATCAAATTGATCATCACAAGCTTCCAAACAAACATTCAAAAAATTGCTTGTCTTGGAACCCATCATCATACTCGTATGTAGTACATACATATTTTCATACAGTTTCTAGTTTCAACATACGCGAATTCGACATACGCGGTGGTTTTTCGGAACGTATCCTTCACGTATGTGGGGGGATTGCTGTATATACCTAGGTCCTAGGTAATAAAAATAATATATACATACATGTCGGTCTAAAAGAGCATGTTATTCTTTCTTTAGGTGGCGCTACAGCTCGGGGTGAACCAGGGCCTGCTTCTCGCAACCATTTGTGTGTGCGTGTTATATTTTTGCACGGAGGGGAGGGATCTACAGTTTTTTGCCGACTCCGAACGGCGTGTTGAGAAGCTCAATCGTGACAAATGATACTCTTTGATTGCTTGTCAGACATTCGAAAGAGGTGGCATCGTTAAAAAAAATTTGTGTTTTCCTGGGATTGAACCCGAGCAGCATTGCGTAGTAATCCAACGCACTTACCACTACACCAAAGTGCTCACATATTCATTAAATTATAATTATAGAAAATCTTGCCATAAACATAGCAATGCTAGTGCCATATTAGTAATATAGCAGAAGTAGCATAAATGCTACGGGCCCCGGCCCAGTCATTTTTTATTTATTTATTTACCTATTTAATATATTTATTGTAATTTTCGGATAAAAAAGTTAGTTTAATGGTTTATTTAATTTTCGACATTAATGTACAACAAATGATTTAAGGAACATTAAGGGACAAGGAAATTAAACATTGAAAGCGATTTACTTATTTGACTAGTGTTATCTATGATTAAATAAGTTTTCTGTACAAGTTCTAAAATCAAACCAAGGGCCTGCTGATGACATCTGCTAATCCGGCACCGGATCATATTCACAACTGAACCAAGTCCATGCAGGGTTACAACATTTATTAAAAGGCGGGTAAGGGACTGCGTAACGATCAAATGCAAATAAAAACACTCAGCACGGCCAACCGCTTTTGAGTTTTTGAATATAGCAAACAAAACAGGATAAATTATAGTAACGTAATAATGCCAGTGACAACTCGTATTTCACGACGACTCAGCTTAGTCAGAGAAAGGTATCTCCTTGTGTCATAGACCGCACACAAGACTCTTATTGTTGTGCATGTATCCGTTTCCGTGTTAATTGCGAGCATATTGGCATTCCTAATGGACATCTTCACTGAACTTATTTATTGTTGTTGGATATTTTGTATTTGTTCGTTTTATTTAGTGCTTGGACTTAGATCTACCATAAGGTTTAGCAATGGGGTTAACTAACTTGTTGTTTTTAAACAGAAACACCTTTTAGTTGATTCAATGTGCTAGATAAAATTATCTGTTCAGATAAGTGATTTCGATTTCCGTTAGTTCCGAAAAGCTTCACTACCATGGGACTTGATTTGACTTGCAACAATGTGGAAACCTCGTGAAAAGAGTGTCGATCATTTAGATAACAGATAATAGTCCAACGCACTTACCCCTATGCTACGGTGCCCTCAAGTGCAGGGAAATTATTTAAGAAGCAAAGTGTAGAACATACATATAAAGTATTTAATTTGTTTCAAAATTAAGTATAGAAAATGTGCAACAAAATACGTCACGGAAATGATTCGAATATTTAGGTCAAACATCTCCTTCCTAATTGTGGACCGAATTTTTTTTTTACATTTTGAAGAAAGAGTCGTTGCACTAGTACAACAGTGCATACAAATTTAACCCTGGAAGTACATGCTTCGTCGAATCGACGACGCATTTTCACGTTTTGCAAAATATGCCAAATAACATACAGATTTAAAAATTAATTTTTTAAGTGAAAATTTTAACGAAAAATGTTTATTGTTGCTTTTCTTTATGCTCAATGGTTCACCGCACACGAGATGAAAACCTGTTTTGTGGGCGGAGGGACTCAGGTCTGCTGTAAGAAACGGCTGAAAATCTTCTACCGAATTTGAGCGGTTGAACAAGGTGGGAAACTTATACATACACAGCTTTCAAAATATTTTGGTCCAAAAAAATACTACCACAGTGAAAATGGGTTTATGTACATAATTTTTTCTTCCGGTAGAAATCATCCCGTGTGCGCTCGAAATATGGTACGAAACTAGTTTTCTGCCGTTAGAATTGATCTCGTGTGCGGTGGCCCAATGAACTAAATAATTAAATATAATCGATTTTCAAAGTTTTTGTAGCATATGTCATTTGCAAAACTACTTTGAATAATGCCATCGTCATTTCGACGAATCATATCCTTTACGTACAAAAAATAAGCATGTACTTCCAGGGTTAAATCGAAGGAGTTCAAACGGTAAAAAAAAACCGGTTTCTCGCATTGAGTTTTGACAGAGGTAGCATATTTGCTAAAAATAGGACAGAATGTCAGTTCTATGTCACAGAAGCCTTATAGTTCGTGTGAAAGGTAGTGGATAAAGTAATAGGAAATGAAAAGCATTGAATATCTCGCTTCCTGAAACATCGGCACATTAGCCGCATTTTATTATTCCCGTGATCTGATCCGGATCAGATCAGAATAATAAAACAAACTGGATCAAAGTTCTGTGTTGTGATGATTGTAAAAGCTAAGTTCCTTTTGACAATTAGCGCGAAGTTGCCATGCGAATGAATAATTTATTTTAAATGAAAATTGAATGCGCTTGTTTTATTTTTTTTTTTTTTGGAGGAAATTGTTTATTTTGATTAACAGATACCAAATGAGAATAATATTTTGTAACTATAATTTCACTATCACATCGCTAACATATCATTATGAGCAGAATATTAATTTATTCGAGCATAATAATATTTAAAAATATTTGGATTGCCAATATTTCTTATTCTAATCTGGTAACACGCACTCTTGACAATCGTCTGTAATTGTAGCAACATTCATATACGAAAGTGTATCCTAGTGAGAAATAGCCAAACTAATTTTTGGATCACGAAAATTGATCCTGATAAAAAGCAAGATCTCGTATTGTTGATGTAATGCACACAAACCAATGCAATGATGTGATCTGATTCAGATCAGATCACGGGAATAATAAAATATGGCTATTATACGTAATGGACTGCTAGTGAAATGCCACCTTCATACAACACAACGACTGCGGAAAATTTTGTTCCAACCACGTGTTTCGTAGGGACAGCGGACAGCAAAGTGAAACAATTATCCGCCATCATGTAAATTTTACATAGAAACTGTTTATCCCCCTATATACAAGTTACTGCGAAAATACGTTAAATTTCAAATGGTTGTCCCGTCCCGTTGGTACCAACAGATGCCACTACCAATATTTCAAAACAAAAATTGAAAATAGCCGTTACTTTTCTTTAGTGACCCACAAAGTGGATAAATATGGTAAATTTATTTCGAATTAATTTTTTTTGTTGATTAATATTCGTTTTTGTTGCTTTATAATGCAATACAACTTATCACAATTTACTAAAAAAAATACTTAAATCACAAACCAACGGCTTAACCGAATTCAAACGCAATGTAAGCTTCCACAGACCTCTGCTACGAAACAAGAGGGCTGGAGCTTTTGTTGGTACTAACGCGATGTTTGGTACAATCAGTCCATACATAATATGTCAATGAATACAATATTAAAATATTGATAACTTTAATACATACCGTGTTAAAGTATTACTCTGGAAAGAGTAGCTTGCACTTTGTCTATATCTTTCTGTGTGCATTTAGTTTTTTTTTTGTTTTCTTACAGGGTAAATACTCCTTATAAACTAAAATAAATATTGAACTAAATTGTTAGATCTGTTCCCATATTCTGATAAAAGGTTATGGACCTAGACTTTCGGTAAAATTATGTGTCAAATGCTTAGACCACTTTAAGTATGAGAAAAACTGCCAGAAAAGTTTTGCTAGCATTGCGCAATTAAGAGATCTGCCTCTGATTACAATATACAGAATGTATGTATGTATGTACATAAGTCATGCTCTAGGTGTATGTAAATCCAAAATTTGAACCAGAAATCGCATAGAAAGTCAAACTGATTACGCTATAGAGCTGTCAAAAAATTCCTATAGGTCAAACGGTGTGAATTCCAACAAACGTTTGACACAGAAGGCCTGTTCCCGTATCTGTCCAAAACGGCGAAAAACTACGAAAATCAGTCAAATCCTGTTCTCCGTACGAAGATGTTTCGTAGTTTTTCGCAGAAGAGAGAGCTAACAAGAGAAATCTCCCCATGCTACGAATTTTAGCCCAAAAAATTTCTTTGGACAGCTTTATGAAAACTGTCAAATCAGTCAAATGTTATACATTTTCAATTTTTTGTTGTTCAATGCGTTTCTGTATTTTGTCAAACTTTTAGCTCACGCTGAGATTTTTACCCCCAATCCTTGATATTTGCGAATCTGTGAATAATGATGCAGAAAGTACGGGAACAGACCTAGAAATTGCCATCAGAGAATCTCCTAAAGTGTTTGATAATTTTGTTGATCAACTTTTCCCGCACATACAGTTCGTTCGATTGTTTCCTTTAATTTATTAGCTTGTCGGCTTTTTTGTTTTGATCTCATAGTATTTTCTAAAGAACACTTGAAAATCTCATTATTAGTTAGAGCAGGGGTTCCCAAAGTGTGCAAACAGGGGCGTCGCTGTCGATGACAGAATGCTGCATTAAATATATTATAACTTTTTAATATTCACTATGATATAAGACTTTACTTAAAAGCACTTTCTATAAATCAGAGTTTTATCATCAAAGGACAAAGAAACGAAGTTTTTGATTGGCTGGTTATATAAGAACGATTTTGACTGGCTACTTAGGACACTATAAAAGGAAACTTCGGTTTTTATAAATTGGTCATTAGTCAAGGAGCAATTATACTGTGTGTTTTCGTAAAAAAGTCAGTCGCAAAATGGAAAATTTTATATTAAAGAAACAAGTCAATAGTTCAAATGTTTGAAAATTCTAGCGCCCGAGAGTATGCTCCCAAGTAAGCTGAAGCGACATCTCGGGATGAGTTGAAAAATCGCGCGATTTTTTTTAAAAGAAGTTGCAAATTTGTTAAAAACAAAAAAACGTGTTCACTCAACAGGCCTCAGTACCTACCAACGCACTGCTAGCATCTTTCAAGGTGGCATATAGGATGGGAAAGTGCAGAAAGCCTCACACAATCGCTGAAGAGCTTGTTCTACCAGCTGCACTCGACATGGTTTATATTATGGTGGGATAATCGGCTGGTAAACTAATATTAAAAGTACCTTTATCTAACAACACTATTTGTCGAAGAATGATATAGCAATAGAATGATATTGCTGAGGCTCTCCATGACTAATTAATAGAGAAAATAAAAGGCAAGGAATTTGGTCTGCAACTTGATGAGGCTACTGACAGTAATAAAGATGCACACCTTATTTGTTACGTACGCTTTCTTGATGATAATGTTATTGTTGAAGACATTCTGTTCTGCAAAAGCATAATTGGAAGCGCAAAGGCTCAGGTCTTGTTTGAAATCGGTGTATGTACTGATGGTGCTCGATCAATGTCTGGCCGCTATGGAGGATTACAAGCGCTTATTCGCAAGAAAGCACCGCATGCGATGTGGATCCATTGCATCATCCACAGGGAAGCACTTGCATCGAAGTCGATGAGTTCTGAATTGAACTTGAAATTAGAACGTGTCATAGACGTAGTAAACTACATGAAAACTAGGCCGCTGAAAGCCAGACTATTCAAAAAATTATGCATGGGCATGGGAGCTGAACACATAGTCCTGCTATATTACTGCAGTTCATGATGGCTTTCACTTGGAAATGTCATATTCCGTGTTTTCAAGTTACGTCAAGAAACTCACACTTTTCTGGAAGAGGTCATGTAAGCTCCAGATACCTTGCCGAATCATACTTTTGCATAAATTGGCATATTTGTGTGCCGTGCCAAAATACTAAACCTGCTAGTGCGCCGCGAACTGAAAAAGTTTGGGAACCCCTGAGTTAGAGGATATCTAAGTATTATAGCTACAAGCTTACCCTTCGCAATTCAGCCTTTGATAGTCCATTGGGGTTTTTCATTTGACTATTGCCATTATTATCATTATTGTAATAGCTGTTGCAATTTCCGTCCAAATCGTCATCCGAATTAATATTGTAATCCATTTTGATTTGTTTTCTTATTTTTTTGAATATTATTTTAATTTATTTAATTATTTTTATAATTTTATCATTTAGTAATCCAAGAGGAATGATAATCCAAGCTTCACTTAAATTTATTGTTCAGTAATCCTTTTAATAAGCACTTAGTAATTAACGGTCACACACGACGGACGAATTGAATAAAATTACAATTCTTTCGCAAGCAATGAAAGACAGGCATATTTAATAAAAAAAATAAATAAAATAACCGAACAACGTTTATACCGCCAAAACTTAACACAGAATAAAAATAAATGAAAATAAACGAAAACAAATTTCTATTTTCATTTAGTTAACAAGATCACCAGAAGTGAACCTCACACATTTACGTTCCAACGGATACTGACTGATCACCAGAACATGGCATGTATTTCTGATCGATAACGAACTGGGATCTCGAATGCTTGTATTCCCGTAGGAATACAATGGTATTTTGTTCTCCTTCTTGTCCCTTTAACTTCTTAGGACTCTATCGTGTGAACTCCTTTTACCTATGTAACGATCTTAAAGGCAGTGAACCCGGGTAGAATGGGAATTTATTTTTACTATTTTTTTTTTCTTATTAAGGGATGATGATAATCAAATGCCGGCGCAGCACACCTCTTTAGTTGAACAGCCCTTGTGTCGTGTCCCCTTGTTTTCACAGGCGCAATGCGACTTAAAAGTAGACGAGTAGAAGAGTAATGGAACTCATGATGGGAAATTCCGAAACACCCCTTCGAAAGTAACAGGAATATAATTCACTAATTATACATATTATGATTGTGTGAGTGACGGTGTGTTCGGTTCGGTCGATGTGCTTCCCATGAGGCGCAATAAATATTTTCAATTGGATTTTATATTCTACGCGAAGCTAGGGTTTATTATAAAATACAAATGTGTACTGTTTCATGTGTACTTGTATTTGTATACAGTTCTGTATATTAATTTGGATCCATTGTTTGTAACAATCGTCTGGCAAAGCTGGAGAGTGTACACAGACACACAGTCCAGAACAACTCTTCATATTGCTAAAATAACTCAAGTAAATAATTTTTATTTTTGCTCCGTCCATGGGATAAAAAAATAATCGGGCTTTGGTTAGGTTACGTGGCTATCATCCACCATACTCGGTAGGATTCCTTAGACCAAAGCAAGTCCATTGTGTTGCCACGTGAGCAGATTCTTATCCAACCTCTTAGAACCATTTTGAAAGTTGGATAGATTTCCCTATTCTTTTGGTATCCGCTGAGGAAATATCGCTAAAGAAATATTTGCACAGAATCTTTTGTCTTAAGGAGGAAAGTGCTGGGCAGCTGCACATGAGGTGATAGGGGTATTCTTCTTTTACCTCATCCATGCAGCTGTGACAGAAGTCATTGGCGAGACTTCCCAATAGCTTGTCTGTCATTGCAGAATGACCTGTCAATACCCCAACCAGGTTGCCGATATGTGCTCTGGTGATGTTTAGCAAACTGTGGATAAGGTTTGTGCTGATTTAGCTAAGGCCAAGTCTGTTTAGCGTGGTTACACGTGGCAAGGTTACGCCATCTTTCATTAGTCTGTTCCAGTGTTTACGTGAAGTTTTTGTGCCTTTTCGTTTTTATTGGTACATGGGTTTCACTTTTTGTTGTAGAATTCCGACTCTCGGTAACTTGAACATCCAATAGCTTGAACAATCCAATAACTTGAACATGCTATTTTTCCCCTATGGGTATTCTATAACTTGAACGGACAGTTTTTAAGGCTCGATACCTTGAATTTTTACATTAAGAACTCTGTAAGTTGAACAATTAAAAAATGGAAACCTCTTGCAAATTTTATGTGACAACCAAAACCGTTTTAAATTCGATTCTTCGCTTTACACCTATTTCATAAAGGGGAATCCCATAAAATTTCTTTTGTATCTCAGTTTAAAGATCTAAATCATTTTCTAAGCGATTTTCACTGTGACCAGCTAGTGCGGCTTGAACCAAAAAGTTTAATCTTGTTGATGTCGTTATCGTAGGTACAAAATAGTGTTACAAATAAGGAATCAGTTGAACTATTCAATAAAACCAAAACGAACGAATATTCTCGGAACTGAAAGTTGTCCAGAGATTTCCAGAATTTACTTTGCAAAACGTACTGCATAAGGCCAAACAATTTAAAATAACAATTCTTTTTTCAAAGTTGTCTTAAAAACAAATGTATGCCTTATTATTTATTAAAAAAAACATTGTTAAACTGAATTTGTTTTGATCCAGTAACTTGAACAATCCAATAACTTGAACGGCCCTGGTTTCGTACGTGTTCAACTTAAAGAGAGTCCACTATAATTGAAAATAGAGCATGTATGTATGTTGGTAACAATGTATTCTGATGATTTAGAAAAGAGCTTGGTTGATAAATGCATCTATCTTTGCTCTTATTTTACAACTTTAGCTCGAGATGGAGTACTGCCTCGAACAACCAACGCAGTTTTAAAGATTATAAGAAAAGAAGAACTTGAGAGGAGACAATCTATGTATCTTAATATAGATATACCCTTAAGAATGTGCGTATCGACGGCAGTCAGCAATTGCAGTGGTGGCATTCGTACTAATATTCAAAACTCTATTTCTGTTTTTTATCAAAATTAATATTTTTTCTAAGCTGGGAGCCAGAAGGGCGAAGATGAAATGCTTTGCGCTCTATTCATTTAATCCGCCACTGTAAGTAGATGTTGTGGTATAGATGTCAAAAGGGTCAATCAAGATCGATTAGTCGATGAGGTGAAGCCTAGCTCCACCCGGTGTTTTTATCGAAGATTTAGTACTCCAACTTATTTGTTAGGAATTTGCTACATCAGATCGGGATTTTAACACATACATGTCGGTTGGATATCATAAGATACTTACATACATATACTTTCTAAAACGATAAACCACGCATTACTAAGATTCAAAAATATCACCAGGATGATTTTTCTAAATTGCAATACTGCTTTACAAATACGATAGAAATGAAAGAGACAAGCCCATTTTTATATTTAGTAGGTCTGTTCCCGTACCTGTCCAAAACAGCCGAAATCAGTCAAATCCTGTTCCCGTACGAAGATTTTTCATGTGTTTTGACAGAAGAGAGTGTAGTTTTCGGCTGTTTTCGGCTGTTTGCAACAGTACGGGAACAGACCTAGTGTTTCGGACCCTCTACTGTAACCAAATACCAGACACAACCGTCGTCCTATAATTGCCTGTACAAAAGAGAGATGGAAAATTAAAATAGCGATCGGTTATTATGTCTTGTAGGCAGCGTTGCCAGGCTGGGGGATTTTTCCCCGTTTCCGGGGATTTTCAACCCAAAAGCGGAAACGGGGAAAGAGATTTCAAAACGGGGAAAATGAACTGCATTGAAATGATGACAAATGTTTCCATTCATTGCCATTTTCAATAAATAATTACTATTGTATTTAGTAAAGCAGTAGATTGAAAATATTACAGGAATACATACAGTGCATCATTGCAAACAATTTTATGCACATAGTCTCCTAAATTAAGTAATTTTTGTTAGTTTTAAATAAGATTTAAGCATTTTTGTGCAGTATGTAAGTAAATATTAAAAATTGAATAAGAAAAATGTTTTTAAAAGTAAAAAAAGTAAAATGCACATAGTCTCACATTTGCATTTGGCTGAAGATTGCCCACAGCGCATGTGGCACTGACTTCATCATATTTTAGATGCAGATAATGAATTTTAATACTAAAATGAAGTGATTAATTGAATTAAGTCTTAAATTTTTTGTTTTTTATTTTAAGTTTCATATTTTGTTACTCTTATACCCATAGAAAGAACCATTATTGAATGAAGTATGTACACTGCGGTTCACTAGATTAGAATCAGGCAATTTTGATCTATCTTCCAACATATGGCAGTTGTAGAACAAAACAGAATGGTGAAAGAAAGAGTGGTTTGTGCTAACCCTTTCTTATTGACAAAATTTCCTTTTTATCCAAAAAAAAAGAAGAAATATCTTCACAAACAACGATAGTAATTTTACTGGCAGGCGAAATATCAATTTTATCTCCCAAAGTTAGTTGCTTCTAATCTAGCGAACCGCAGTGTATGTAAAACCTAAATGTTTTCTTTTTCAGTTATTTTATGTACTGTAAGTGCTATTATTCTGTTATGTTGTTAATAAGAAAAAAAGACTGCATAGAAAGTAGTGTTTTATTGGAAAATTAACGAAAGCGAAAGTAAATGAAAAACGGGGAAAATGAGACGTTAAATCGGGGAAAACATTTTTTTTCCATGCAAAAAAAGGGAATTTGTTTCACCAAAACCTGGCAACGCTGCTTGTAGGCTGCTGGAACAAAGTTCAGCTGCTCACCAAGTTTTCTCTCCAAAGTTATGCCTAGCCTAGAGCTATTTTTTTCATTTAAAATTAAAATTTGTAAACTGTAAAATGTGTGTATCTACTGATCTTCTATAGCCTTTGCTTAATTTTACTTTATGGGTGTTGCATTGGTTGTCATTTTAATCCGCTTTTGCCGCGGATTTTGAAGGTTTTGTAGTTTCTGCAAGAGTGAGTTCGCTGCATTTCCGCACGTTGGGTATCACATCTTGAAATGCGTACTCTAGGTATTTATGAGTTATACAAACCATAACGAACGAGTGCTGAATTAGTCATATAAATATGTGGGTACATCTGCAGATCCTAAGATGTTCTGTAAACCGTTAGTCAGGCGATGAAGCATTCAGTTGTGGGAATAAAAACATGACCAGCATGGACGACATAACGACCTCTAACAAGTGAGTATTTTTTTTTTTTAATCAAGTTTGGAAGTCCGAGGAGGATATCTTGACCTTTTGCGATGTCTGTGTCGAATACTTTTTCTTCAAATGAGTAAAAAAAAAACTATGCGGTTCCCTATTTTATTTGTTAGATTCAAAATAGTATAGAAGTATTAGGGGCAGACGAAAAAGCCATGCTTATCTAAGTTTTCTTTTATTAGTTTATGATTGTGTCCGTCGGTTTTAATAAAATCTTTGTACCTTAATAGGTACACTTTAATTGTTTTCAAATTGTTTACAGTCTTTTGTCTATAGTCTATTTTTTCGCTAAGACGAACCATTTAAAAAGATGAGACATCGAAAGATGAACTTAATATTTTTATCATTAGAGGGTTTCAAACGATGACTGGCTCAAAGTTAAGGGTTCGAAAAGATGAACGTTATGCTTTGTTCCGTATTAGTTCAATTCTTCACTCTGCAAAGTAACTGTGGTTCATTTTAACCCGGCAGTGTGGTGACAAAATATAACATAGAGTATGTGGCTGGGTATGAAATACCCACATACAAAATCTCCTGTTAATATTGTTATACATAATAAATATTAACATTTAAAAAACGGTATTTTATTATAAAGGGTATATAATAATTAGTTGCAAATGAAACAATACAGTTATGTAAATAACGGGGTGGGTATGTAATACCCAGCCACACTCTCGCCGGGTTAAGCACGTTTTTTCGTTGTGCTCCTTTCTTAGTTCAAAATAAATTTTCATGCGGGAAATATGCCACCGGTCGAAGGATAGGTTAAGTTTTTAAGTTTTCCACAGAAGTACGATGTTCTGAAAGCATTAAAAATGTCTTACAACTCTCCTGACGCAAAAGTTACCCATACAAAAAATATCTCGAAAAGATGACTCGGTCGGTTTTTAATACGTTCATGGTTCATCCTTTTGAGCTTCTGCTGTATGAAGATATCCCAATCTCGAGTCGAGGACGTAAAGGAACGAACCTTTTATTGCGTATGAGTAGTGCCTTTGGTTGATATTCTTACACATTGCAAACTGAGGATTGAGTATACTTATACCCTAAAAGAAGGGCATGTAGGTTATGTGTTCTTTTTGTCATTTTCACAAGCAAGCAAAAAATTGTTGGGAATAAGAATTTCTTTTTCAACCAAATTTCGATGGGAATGCCCGTATTTTGATGGGAAAATTGTAGAAGCTTGATGAGTATATGAGAGATGACCCATCACCTTCACGTGAAAATTGCTGAGCAGTGGTCGAATCGTCGAATACGTGACGAATAAACGCGTTCGAAATTTTCGTCTTTGGCATAATGGCATTCGTGATCAATTGACAAGTATCGAAATTCGATATTATGGTTTTCGAGAGCCAGTTACTGAACAAACTCACTTTTTCGAAATGTCATTCGATAGCTCAGCTGCGATCGAATTTTTTTTTTTTTTTTTTTTTTTTTTTTTCCCCGAGGGTAGGTGAAAATCTTCCATAGACACTATGAGAATAGCAAGCGCGTGCTCATAGTAGTGTCAGATTCTTACTGACCAAAAACACCTCCCTTCGATATAAATTTGTTAGATACTGCAACTAAGTTATACTACTTATCAAGCAATTTTTCTATCACGAAATATAAACGTTTGGCAGGTTACTTTCCAATGAAAGATCCTGCATATTCCGCAATTTAGATGCGGTTAATCCTTATCTCGCCAAGTCGAAAGGTTTTGTCCTTTGTAGTCGGCGCAATAAATTGCTCTCATCCAAAATAAGTAGGACTGTATTATTAACATGTCCGATTAGTCGGTTTCTATGTTTTCGCGCGAAGCTTCTAGTTTCAGCTTCGATTGTCGGAATTCCGAGATCCCTGTGGATATCGTCGTTTCTAGCATACCACGGTGCTTGGACAATTTCTCTAAGCACTTTATTTTGAAAGGTCTGTAAAATATTGGCATTTGTTTTCTTGGTACAACCCCAAAGTTGTATACCGTAGGACCACACCGGCTTTAGCACTTGCTTGTATAAAAGCAGTTTGTTCTCGGTACTGAGGTGGGAATGTTTCCCGATCAGCCAGTACATTTCTCTATATTTGATTTCTAATTCTTTACGTTTCATTTTCACGTGCGAATTCCACTTCAGCTTTGCGTCAAGTGTCATTCCCAGGTATTTGGCTTCATTTGCAATAGGAATTCGGACCAAATTTATAAAAATTGGCAAGTCATTAATTTTTCTATAAGTGAAATTCACGTGAACAGATTTAGTTCCGTTAAGGGCGATCCGCCAGTCCCTCGTCCATTCATTTACTTTATTCAATGCGTTTTGCAGTTTGGCAGTCGTTTCCTCGATTGTTTTACCTACTGCTAGGATAGCGGTGTCGTCGGCAAACGTAGCAAGCATAGTGCCATCTTCTTTCGGTATATCACGAGTATATAACAGATAAAGAAGCGGCCCCAGAACGCTTCCTTGCGGTACGCCGGCCGAAATTTTTTTGAGCTCTGAGTATTCGTTTCCATTTCTAACACGGAAGAGTCTATTTCCGAGATATGAATCCAAAATCTCGTATAGGTACACGGGGAGTACTTGTCGTAATTTGCATTTCAAGCCATCGTGCCACACCTTATCAAAGGCTTGCGAGACGTCAAGAAATACGGCTGAGCATATCTTTTTTTCTTCTAGTGCTTTTTCGATTACGTTAGTAATTCTATGCACCTGGTCAATTGTCGAATGCTTACTTCTGAACCCAAACTGGTGGTCAGGGATTAGATTATTTTCTTCTATAACCGGTTGGAGACGCCTTAGTAATATCCTCTCGAAAATTTTTGATACAACTGGAAGAAGCGAGATTGGTCTGTATGATTTTACTTCATATGACGGTTTTCCTGGTTTTAAAACCATAATGACTTCCGCAACTTTCCATTGGCTCGGCACGTGTTTTAATCTGAGTGCAGCATTTATAATATGGAGAAGCTTAATAAATGCTCTTCTAGGTAAGGCTTTGAGAATTTCTCCGGTAATCAAATCATAACCAGGAGCTTTCTTAGGTTTTAGTTTCGCGATCTCACGTTCGAGTTCTCTAAGCGTCGCAGATCTGCGCGTTAAATCGTCAGATGGTGGAACTGCCATCCTTGTGATGTTGATGTTGTCATGAACCACTTGACCAACGTTCGGTTTAAAGGTTTCTTCCAAATGGGCGGCAAAAATATCCGCTTTTTCTTTATCTTCCCTTGCCCATTCATTTTGATTTATTTTAAGTGGCGGCGCAGGGATTTTGGGCCTTTTGGTGCCTTTTACGGCTTTCCAAAGGGAATAATTGGAATCTTTTTTCGCTGTTAAACTCTCAAGGTAAGAGCCTATCGCACGATTTTTAAAATCCTTAATGCTATTCTTTAACAAATTGCAGAGACGATTCAGATATGCTTTATGCTGTGGAGCACGACTCTGTTGCCATCTTTTACGCGCTTTTCTTTTTTCCCTGATTAATTCTTTTATTTCAGAAGGATATCGTAGACCGTATTTGTCCGGCGATTTTCTTGGATTGGGCGTATTATTCCAAGAGGCGAGCTGTACTATCTGAATGAAGCGATCGACTTCAACCTCAAGTTCATAGGGTGTCGTAAGCGGTACGCTCAGTTCAACATTTACTTCGATTTCGTTCCTAAAGCCTTCCCAGTTAGTTGTTCTACCGGTTAATTTCGCTGGCTCTCGGTTAAATAATAGTTTTTCGCTCAATGTCAAAATAACTGGGGAATGATCAGATGACAGATCAAAGCTTTCTTCAACTTTTATGTGGTTGTTAGATATTCCTTTCACCACGAAGAAATCGATCAGGTCAGGTATTTTCAAAGTATCAGCTGGCCAGTAAGTCGGTTTGCCCGTCGAATGGAAATCACAGCTGTACTCCATACCTGCCCCATAGAGCATTCTACCTTTTTGCGAGATGTATCTAGAGCTCCAGAACGTATGTTTAGCGTTAAAATCGCCGCCAATAATGAAATTAGGTTTCAGCGATTTAAGTAAGTTAGTAAAATCACTTTTTTCAAGCGCGGAACGTGGTGGACAGTAGATAGATGAGATTTTAATAGTACGCTGACTATTTTTAACTCGAATTGTGCACAGTTGCAGAGTTTCAAGCTCCATCTTTAGGTCTTCGCATTGTTCAATGCAGTCTTTAATAAACAAGGAAGATCCGCCTCTCGCTTTGCCCGAAGGGTGACAAGCGTGGTAATCAGTATAGCCTTTTATTTTTAAATGCGATTCCTTTTTCACGTGAGTTTCAGAAATCAAGCAAATGTCAATATCTTTTTCTCGCATGAATATTTCCAATTCGTCAAGTTTTTGCAAAAGTCCGTTTGCATTCCAAGTACATATTTTTAACATTCTTTTTTCATTCATATTCTAGGTGAAGTACGCGTTTTCCGTGAATAACTCTCGAGCTTAACCAACCTATCGAGAATAATTTTATTTATTTAGCTTTGCTCTTCAAGTTTCGCGAGAATAATTGAGAAAACTTGAGAAGCAGGGTCCGTCGGGATTTCGATGTTTTTTGATTTTTCGGATGCTGCAGCCTGGGCGTAGGTCTGCACTCCTGCTGTCCGAGGGCTATTACTTGATGTCTTTTCTAATGGCTTTTCATTACCATTTCTCTTAAGGCCAGAAGTCGAGGGCTTTTCTCCTGTCACCAACTTTTTCCGCTCTGAACCCGGTGGTTTTTGTTTGCCTACGTTCGCCTGACCGATCTTACTATTTGCATTAGTTAGCGGTCTTGTTATTTTATTTTGAGGCTTATGGAGTGCATCTCTCCGTTTTTGCAACTCCTTAGCTACTTCACAGCCTCTATAATTTGCCGGGTGCTTTCCCTTACAATTAGCACAGATTGCGGAGGCTTGTTTGTTCACTCCACAGTCTTGGGAGAGGTGATTTCCGGCGCATTTCACACAACGCGGTTCTTTTTTGCAGTACGTTTGCGTATGATTAAATCCTTGGCAACGTTTGCACTGCGGAATTATTTTTAAATTTCTACGCATGGGCTCGATTTTGACCACGATATTCAATATGGTTTTAATTCGAACCGCGATCGAATGGATTTTTATTTGCAAGTCATACACTCATTAATTTTTAAATTGTTATTTTTAATTTTAACTTAAACTTTGTAAATGCTATCTTGATACTTATTATTAGATTTTAAAATCTAGAAGTATTTTGTTAAATAGAAATGAATGAATAAATAAATAAATAAATAAATGTAAGTTATTTTATCGATTTACATGTTATTATTATTAATTAAATTTATTTAACATAATATCCAATTGTAGGACTAATGTATAATATAATAGAATATATACATACAGTGAAATCCGGATATAACGACGGTGAAGGGACCGGCCAAAATGGTCATTATAACCGAATGTCGCTGTAACCGAATGTTAGAAAAATTCAAAAAAGAACACTCTTTGCTACACTTTCAATAATCTCTGTAGAAACAACGGCCGTTAAAACATGGTTATCTATATCAATTTAAGTCTCCCAGTTACAGTAGTTTTCTTAGTTCGACCAAATTTTAGTGGCTAACTATCGAGTCCATCATCAGTATCCTCGATATATGCAGATAATGGTGAAGAGAGAAGACTCACAGAAACCTGCATGTGCAAACAAAAATTTTATAGTCACTGGGTGTACTCTTTCCCATGCTGTTGTTAACATTTCTATTTCAGAACACTTTAAATCTTTCTTCCCATACCAAATTGATTAGCCTTTTCTTATAAGATGCGACTGCTCAACGATATTTTTAATTCGATGCAATTCAAACCATTTGAGAAGCGAGTGTTCAATGTCTTCATGTTCGGATTTACATTCCTTTTCATTTTTAAAGAATTCGACTGAGAAACTTGTATTCTTTCGAAACGAAACAAACGGTAATTTGCTTCCTATGTTTCTATTCTGCACAAGCAACTGACCACATACATGTAGTTGGTTTTCATTTCTTCGCTTTATCCGGAAACGAAAACTCAAAATGTTGCAAAATTCGGGCGCTATATCCGGAATCGTCGTTACATCCGAAGTCGTTATATCAGGATGAATTTGTATGGAAACTAAGGTGTGAAATCGTGGGACTCAGAATTTGCGTCGTTATATCCGCATGGTCGTTATAGCCGAGGTCGTTATATGCGGGTTTCACTGTATATATATAATATAGAACATATAAGATGAATTCATTACTTATTTCTAACAAAATTTATTATTTGTTTTATAGTATGATTTATTGAAGATTAATTTCACTACGTACGATTAACTGTCAATAAAACTATATTTGTTTAACCTCCAAATTTGGTTGTCTATTGTAACCTTGACATCTAGTACAATGGTAAGAAGCATCTGTCATATTCTTTCAATTTAAATTCGTCACGAATCGTATGCCATTATTCCAACCGATTTGATCGTTTGATTCGTAACGTAATTGTTTTCGATCATTCGATCACGTATGCGACGATTCGACCCCAAGTTAATTATTTTGATCTAAATCTAAGAATATAAAAAAAAAATATTACCAAAAACCAAAGCGCTACAAGTGAAATTTGCAAGTAAATGCCCCATATTAGATCTGAATCGATTTTGCACGATTCACACTGATTTGTATCGCATCGCTGTTTACATAAAGAAATTGATAAGAACATGATACACGTGGGCAAATCCCTATCTCCTATGCTTATAGATAGTACGGCTATAAGTACATTTTAAAAGCTAAAGTAAATACCAAGGAACTACGAATTTGAAATACACCTCGCTTTACTCATACAATTTACACTCGCATTCGCACTCGCATTCCCTGTAATCATTTATCCTTTCGCATAAAGCAGCGACCGATCATTTTGCAGTAATTTTCGTCTGAGTCGCTCACCCCTTCGTCCTCCGTTAAATTTCGTTTTTAATGTATCGGAATGGCCATCCATATGATGCGGATGACTGGTAATGGCGAAGCGATGGTGATGAGTAGGACGCAGGGCGCGGCGTAGACCGGGGAGTATTTCTCATGAAATTTCCCACACTTCCATTTAGTTGTGTGCTTGTGCCTGTGCGACGACCAAAACACTCGTTTCATTTTCTGTTTCTCACTCTTGGTTCTTTTATGATAATGCGGGGTCTACCGTTCTGCGTGGATGATCTTTATATTGTAAAAGGATGAAAGGGAGGAAACGGAAGAAAGGAGCGTGAGAATATTTTCGTGTCTCTGTGTTCGCGTTCGCTTAACCTCGTTTGTACGAATATGTTAAGGTTCGCAAGTGAAAAAAAGGATAGTTATGTGTTTTTTTTTTTTTAAATTTTTATTTCACGAAGCTTGCATTGCAATGGCCAATTGATTGAGTGTGGAAGAATGTGAAATCGAAAGGAGTGTAGATGAGTGGGACAGTGTATCAAAATAGAACACACGTAGGTATATCATATATAAGGTGGGAATATTTTATTTATTCCATTTTGAAAAACACTGTCATACCTATGCAGAGGATTTACTAAATATTAAGGGGTCGTGGGAAACTTTCGCTTAAATGGGACTTCGGACTACAAAGGTGATTAAGGAATTTTCTTTTTTATTTAAAGGGAACTTAGGCACTCCACAAGAATAGTTTAAAAAGTAGGTACTGCGGTTAGTCCAGGACAGCTCTAAACTTTAAAAATTAAAATAGCGCGCTCAGAGCACTAAACCAGACCCTGCACTTACTAGAACTGGACCTGCACAAAATTTATTGTAACATGTAGTGCCATAAGACTTTGAATTAGGGTTATGGTCATCGAAGCCCTCGATCTATTGTCGGGAGCTCTTGGCTCTTACCTCTACTAAAAAACTCCCAAATTTGACTTTAACAACTCCATCCAGATTATTTACCGACGACAGAGTTGTAAAAGAATGCAATCATTTTGGAATGCATTCTTTCAAAATCATTCCATGAATTCAATTTTTTGATTGCATTTATTGACTTCATGTTTAGACATTCAAAAAAATGAATGCAATCACCATTTATTAAGCATTCAAAAGATTGCATTATTTTTTCTACCATTCAATTGAATTCAATCATTGAATGCAATCACTTCTGACTTTAATTGAATGCCTTGCATTATTTTGCATTAATTTGCATTTTTTTGCATTGAAGTCAAAAGTGATTGCATTCATTGATTGCATTCAATTGAATGGTAGAAAAAATAATGCAATCTTTTGAATGCTTAATAAATGGTGATTGCAAATTTTTGCCGATAATTTGAATGGTTTTGTAAAAAGTCGTGAACAATAAAAGCACTATACAATACAATACCATCACGAGGAAGACCACTAATCACGCCGGATGAACTGCACGAAGTCTGCTTAAAGAAAGGGGACAACGAAGCGCCCGGACCCGTTGGCATCCCAAATATAGCGATAAAAGCAGCCGTCAAAAGGAGACAATCTTTTATAGCAACAATGCAAAGGTACATACCTTAAGGAGAGGATCTTCCCGGAACCATGGAAACTCCAGCCGCTGGTATTGCTACCCAAAGGAAATAAGCCACCTGATGATCCTTCGGCGTATCGGCCAATATGTCTGCTGAATACAACCGGAAAGATCATAGAATGCATCATATAATGCAGGCAGCGTCTCCGGGATGCTGCCAAACATAGGTGGACCTGGATACACGAGGAGGATTCTGCTTTCCAGAGTGGTAAGCTCAATACTCCTATACGCTGCTCCGGTCTGGGACATCATGACAAAAGGCAGATGGTACCACAAGCTGATTCCCACAATCGAGGTCTGACCAAACAGAGCACACGGGTATTGCAGCTTCCAACCTACGCAATTCCTGTCCGGTCACGGCGGCTATCGAAAATATCTTCACAGATTTGGACACGATAGCTTGCCCTTCTGCCCAGAATGTCCAAAGGAAGAGGAAGACGCAATGTTCCACTGTAAACGCTTGGCAGAAACAAGAATGAACCTACCGACTCCAGAGCTTCTAGTAAGCCATATGTTAAGCTCAGGGGACTACTGGTTGCAGATCTGGAGTGTGCTGGGTGTGGATTCGCACGTAGGCTTACTCTTGATAGGTGACGCTACAGTTCGGGGTGAATCAGAGCCTGCTTCTCACAACCAAGTGTGTGCGTGTCATTTTTGCACGAATGCAAAGCACCTACAGTTTTTCACCGACTCCTACCGGCGATTTGACCAGACTCTTGAATGCTTGTCAAACATTCGGAAAAAGTGGCATCATGAAAAAACGTTTGGGTGTTTTGGTGGGATTGAATCCGAGCAGCAACGTTATCTACCGTTGCTACTTATATAAGCTATCACTTGAACTTGACGCAGTCAAAAACACAAATGTTCGATGGGATGGTAGATCCAGATCTAGCCTAAACTGAATCTAAAACGCCCTAACTACCTTCTGTACCTAAAAAGACCACATATAAGCACGATTTATTGGTATCATCACAGGACAAGCGAAGCATACAACTAGGCTTCGTGTCCTTTCGAATGACTTCTGCAGAAGTTGTAGAGACGAAGAATAGAAAGAAAGTTCAACACATCTCCTCTTTTCCCAACTCTTTCCCGTAGTAGAAAACTACACCTAGGTGAATACTGCTTCAACGATCTTAGCGACATAACCGAAAAATTTACGTTGGAAGCCTATCTCGCTTTATACAAAGCTCCAAATGGTTTTATGAGTAGCTCACAATGGGCCTCTATAGGCCTTAGAACTACCGCCAGCCACTGCTACCTAACTGGACTCATTCATCATTAAGGATCCATACAAATTATTCAATACCAATTGAACTCTTGTTCTCGTTTTCCTGAGACATGACCAAAAACGCATCCTTCCAATCACAATCGCCGCCGTCTACACCGTTGCTTCGCGTCGTCTTCACATTCACATTCACACATGATTTACTCATTTCCCATGCATTTTATTCCGCCATATGTGTGAGACTGAGAATATATCCATTTATGGGAACTTATTTCCTTGCATAACATAGCCTATGGGAATTTGGTATTCATGTTCTTGTTCCTCCCTTTTTCATTATGCATTCGCGTATACTCGTACATATTGACAAGGGTATTGGAGGTATACATATGTAGCCATCCAGCTATGAGTGTAGTTGCACACACTTTCCCTCTCTCTGAAAACACACGCGTTAGTCGTGCGATGGCTCATTTTTAGGCCCATTCTGTCTGTCTGCACTGAATGGATGATTAAGATTCTCAGGCATTCATTCCATCGCATCTGGGACTAACAACGTTACAGTACAAGTATGTTATGTATGTTTATCTCGCCCAGCGATACAATCAACATGAGCATGGTTATCGTGATTGTCTTCCCCCTTTTTCAGTTTATCAAATCGGAAGTACGGATCACATTGTTTGCGGTGATCCGTAATGGGACCGCGTGTGAAATGTTCAGATTGGTTGCCTCACAGTTGTTGGGGTCACTTGTCACAGTGTCAATTTCAATCATTATACTGTCGCATGTATTATGGGGGAGGAAATATAACATACAATCATTAACATATGTATGTGTGTATGTGTGCACTCGTATGTGAACTCCTGGGAAACTAAAACATTGGACTGTGTTATTTTTCCCCACTTAATTTATGTTTTAATTGAGACCATTCATTATATTCTGTCGTGTTCCGTCAACGACTATCCTGGTGGACTACTAGCACGTAGAGCGGTTGTCGAATTGTCTCTTCCGTAAATACATATGAATACAATATAATTTGACAATCGAAGGAAAACGTCGTTACAATTACTATGTCAAAGGATTACTCGGTCCTTACTTTACATTATTCCTTACTTTCGAACTTGTACTATATTTTACTTACTAGCAGAAACGTCAAATAGATGTCATTTTAGATATTACAGTCGAACCCGCTTAAATGCATTGAGGAAACATTTTGGTTTTCATTTTAATTCAGCGGGTTTTTCATTTAAGCGGACTTCGGATAACTGTAATAAAATTTCTTTTAAACGGGCTTCGTATAACAGAAAAATGGTTCATTTACAAACCTGGAATATTTTGTCAATAAATACGAACAAGTAGATTCAGTTAACGAAACAAAACTAGTCCCCGACATATTTCAAAATAAGTAAAATTGCAAGCATTTGACGAGGAGTAGCAGATAAAATAAGTACCTATGTAGTAGAGCAATCAGCAAGCGGAACAGACGAAAGCCGAAACTGAAAATACGCTCAGCGATCAATGAGCGCCGATCAAAACCTCTCTGTTAGTACAGTGAAAAGGCGATTGAGAGAAACTGCTTTCTATGATTGAGAAAACCCTTACTTCGACCTGCTTATAAGAAAACCCGTTTAAATTGGCTGTGAGACATCGAAACTAGGCAGAAAAGGGCTTAAGACGAATGCCCTCGATTGACGAATCGAAGTTTGAGATTTTTGAATCCAAAAGGCAAACTTTTGTCCGATGCAGAGCTGAAGAACAAATGCCTCCAAACTGTATACGTACATATACATATGTAGTTGTGGTTTGGGGATGGTTCTCTGCAACTTCAGGGAACGATGAAAAAAGAAAACTACCTAAAATACACACATTTCAATGCGAGTGCCCCCATTGAATAAAGCGAAACAAAGCAAGCAAACAAAAAGGTTTTTGCTTTACTGCCTAATTTTGCACGTGTATTTATGGGGCTACGTACATTGAAATAAGAAAAAATAATTTTAAGCAAAACAGTTAAGTTAGGCAAGAACACTAAAAAACATTTTAGGCATTAGGCAGGCGAAATGCACATGAAATGACATGAGAGCGCCCATATCAACCCAGTCCAACAGACAAAACAAACAAAAACGCTTTTAAACATGCGAGCGATGCGATGATCATAGGAATTTGTTTTTCGTTCATTCAATAACGAATTTTTGTGGAGTTCAGTTTGTTAGGCTTTGTCTGACTAGGAGAAAACTAATAAATTATGCCTATCAATAACCACACCAAATAAAGCAAAAAAAAAAACATTTTTTTTTTGTACTTGCTTTATTTAGTGTGGGTTTGAACAGGCGCTTTCGTTTTGTTTGTTTCTGCTCTATTTGGTGTGTGTTCACTGTTCACCCTTAATTTCGTGATAACTTAGAAAATAAATATGTTTTGTAAGTAAGATTTTAGATTGTTCTATTAAGAGTAGGTATCTGTTTTTTTATAATAAGAAAATTTACGAAGGGGCACAACTTTGATACGTGCCCTAGACACCATTTCCAATTGATACGCCCCTGCCTGGATGTAGCAATTTAGTTAAACATTTTGAGACAGCTTAGCTTAGATTTGACTGCCTCTTAACGATCATGGAAGAGGGTGTTGTGTTGACTAGTTTCCAACTGAAAGGTGTCCAGCCAAAGTAACATACTGGCTTCATCAGAAATGCCAACTAACTTATTATAATTGACCCCTGCATTTAAAATCAAATATTTCGAGAATTACGTACTTTCAATAGGGTGATGGCACTAGTAATCGGCCGTTTAACTTTTTTTTACGTTTGACTGGTCTTTAATATTCCGTTATTCAAATAATGAATTGAGTATATGGTTTATCTGAATATTTGGATTGTGTAGATTAGCATTAGAGAATGCTAAGCATTTTTAGTGGATTTCCTACACAAAAAAAAATATTTACAAAAATTCCAATCAAACTCTGTTTCTTTAGTAGTCGGCCCCTCAGCTACAGAAGTCGGCCCCTTATTTTTAGTCCTATGTTTTCGTTCTATTAACCAATAAGAATCTTTTCGATATCTAATAATTAATAAAAACCATTACGAATAATTTAATTTAAAAAAAAACATTTACTGATATTAAAAATTAAATAAACACAATATAAAGTAGACGTACTTACTCCCTTGTTAATGAAACAACAAAATAACTCAAAAATAACGAAAAAAGACAAAGTCACTTCAATAACTTCCTATGTGTTTTAACATAGTAAGTGTATGATCTATATTATATTTAACTTCGTAACAGCCTAACCTGCGTTGACAGGAATGCACGGTGTTCTTATATTCTGTTTTGGGCCTTTTAAATAACACCAACATCGGCTGGTTGGGTGATGTGAGTCGTATTTAGCAAAAGTTCATATAAAACTATATCATTATTTCTGAAAAAGTCGCTCAGTTCCATAACTAGATGCGACTTATGACCATCGACCAGAAACAATACTGGCCGTTTGATGTTATTTTCAGTTAGCCAGTCATTGGAACGTTTGGCCACGTACTCAAAAAACGTCTTGAAACGCATCCAGCCACTCTTTGGCATTTCTAAAATCCATTTGTCTGGGGTGCTTTTGACCACAGCTTAACACAAGGGCACATATGGAAGAACGACTAATGGAGATGACGTTTTACGTTGGGCACTGAACACTTGTCGTTTCCAGGACTGATCCTAGATGTATTTCCAGCCCTTGGGAGCCGTTGGATCCGTTATAGGTATCTACTATCCTTTTTTCATCTAAAACATAAAAGGACAAAAAGGACTGAAAATACGAAAAAAAAACTCGAAATGTAGTAGTCGGCCGGGGGACCGAGCTTAGAAGAATCATACAAAAATTGTCTCCTAATGTCGGCCCCCTCTGTATTTAATTAAAAAAAAAACATTTTTTTTATATGTTAGTGCAGCAACAGTTACAATTAACTATAAATAACCCAAAACAAATCAAATTATGTACTTCACACTCAATACTTTACTGATTGTAACAGTTTTCGCAGCTCACTCCCACTACTTTATTCTTAGTAAAATTCACGAAAATTGCCACTCATAAGAACTTGAATCAAAGTGACAATTCTTGTGCAGAAACCGTTTGTTGTATTGCACCAACCCTTTGCACACGGACAGAAGAAACGTTAGGCTGTTGGAAAAAAAATTCTGCGTGTGTGATCCACAAACGCATTAACTGTTACGCTTCAATATATGACGCGGCGGCCGACTACAAGAGGGGGCCGACATTACATGCCATCACCCTATTTCGTTCTTTAAAATTTATAATTTTCGGGCTTATGACGTGAAGGGTGCAGAATTCTTAAATATCGGCGCATCTTTGCTTTTAAATCATGTCATTAGCTCAATATATTTATGCATACATCACATACATACATATGTTCGTAGTTTACCCTATGAAAAGGCACATGGAAAATTATCATAAAAAAAACAACTGGTATTACCATGTATGGTTTCCAATCAGTGACAAACTGATCGAATTGCTGACCCCTGAACAAATATCGTGACGCTATTCAAGGGAATTCGTTCCAAACAAAGACAGGAAGCGAGGAAAAGAAAATATGTATGTCTACCTACATACCCAGGAAGACTTCCCTACCCAACCTTCTACTCGCATGTTTGAAAGAGTCGCGCTTGACCGCTGTTATTATAATAAAATTCAGACTGCAAGTATTACACCACCCCTAGCTTGTGTTGCTGCAATAATCCAAGTTTTATTTCCGAATCTTTTCCAATGTCTTTTTTTTTTTTGCTTCCTTCCTTCCGTTCTTCCTTATTTCTTTTGTTACTTAGTTCTTACCACCGCAATCGACCCTAAAAAGAAAATTTTTTGTACAAGGGAATAATATTCGTCTTCCCCTCACAATCAAGATCCTCACATCTGTCGCTAATCAAAGTTCACCCCAAAAATGTTCTACAATTAGGGGACCTTCCTAGATCTATAAACAAGATGAATGTACGCGTATGAAGTACGAGTATGTACGAGTATGTAGATTAAAACATAAACGGCATCTTCGCGTGTGAAATTTTGTAAAACTTTTCCAACTTACTGTAGTAAGAGGGTGACACGTAGAAGTCCGACATCCGACTCCATTTCATAGTCAATGGCTGCAATCAAGTGTCCTTATTTTGATAGATGTGACATGCGACCTATGATGTACGGATACGCAGGAGCAAACGTTCCTATAGCGTGAGTTAATGGAAGACGTCGAATAATTTTTCATCTTAATACATATTCGTGAATAGATAGATACTCATACATACATATGTATGTATGTATGAACTTTCGGTGCATAAAATTACTTATTTTCTTTGCCCGTGTTCCCTTTCTGTCTTTTCAGCAATAGGCCCCATGACATTTGGTTAGCACCCCTGTTTTAACTATTCGATTTTACTACCCAGAATGACGATCGCAAGAAACGTCATCTCGCCTAGCAGGTGAACGAAAAACACCAATAAAGTCTCGTGAAATACCCAGTTAATGCGAAATGCATCGTATTTCTACTACTATCATGGTTTCTGATTGTACCGACAGAAAATAACTGTAAAATTTATTGTGTTTCTTGCAAACAATACGATTTGTGTGTTAAAGTATCATTTTGTGTTGGTCAGTAAAATAGAGCCACTGAAGAAAATATTGAATATACATATGTACATATGTGTAGCCAAAAAAGTGTTGAAATACTTTAAAATAAGATTAATTTTATAGGTTAGAATATTGACTTCAGTAAGGTTAGATATGGGACGTTGAGTTCATTGCACACTAATAGAGTGTACACTTATTTTACAGCACGAAAAAGGCAGTGAAAGCAGTGAGGTGTTCCAGAAAAATGGTGGCAAATACATTTAAGCCCCAAAAAAGCCATGATAATCGGGGCATGAGCAGAAAGCCAACACTGAAGGAGGGTCGAAAAATTGTTCATGCTGTAAAAAAAGATCCATTTTGTAATCTAGAGAAAAAACAGAACAACCGAATGCAATCTATAAAGTGACAAATGGAACTCCTCAGTTGAACACTCTACTACTTCGGCCGATTGACACGGATGATCTGGTAGCTGAAGGTCCTACCAATGAGATCGTCCGTTCTATCATCTTTTGGTATGAGATGATTATTATTCTGACGAACACCGAAGAAAAAAGTTCCGTTCTTAAATATATTTTTCTACTAACGAATTGTATCATTTTAAATTTTAAATAAATAATCGACGAATTCGACGAATATAAGTGGACCATAATCTTAAAATTAAAATTGCAAGTATATTCTAAGAAAACAAAATATTCGACAACGCTTAAATTTTGCTCTAAGGCATATGAGACTAAAACAAATGTATTTAGTAATGATAGCAGAATATTGTTACAAAGACCACCAAACAGCAAAAAGTTAGAATTAACGACAAATACAGTAGACTAAGCAGTATTTCTATCGATATACACCAAGGATCGGTCGTGGGTCCAATTATTTTCTTGGTTTTTATCAATTCTATTTTTATACAGAATTTCGAGGGTAAACTTATGGCTTTTGCGGATGATAAGGCGTTAGTTGCAAGTCTCCGCTGGACCTGATTACTGACATCAATATCGATTTGTATATCTTAAGACGCTGGTTTGCTACACATCATATATGATTTTGAACAATAAACTGAAATCGATGTATTTTAGTTTGACGGGCTCCTCCGCCTTCCTTGATTGCAGTGTTTTCTACCATTCTTTTGATTGTCGGAAGCTTACTTTTAATTTAAACGTAATCGATTGTAATTATATATCTAAGACATTTGTTTCAAGTGAACCCTGTTCTAATAATTGCTTTCAGATTGATTTAGTTTATTTTTTTAAATATGTTGGCGTAATCTTGGATAGCAAATTGTTTTGGTTTGATCACACTAATGCATCAAAAAATATATTCATTGTGTTGTTCTAGGCAATTCTATAATCTAAGTTCGTACTGCTCCAAAAAGCTGTTATATTATGATATACTATGGTATTGTTCACTCCAAAAGTCAGTATGGTATCTCTTCTTGGGGAGGTACGTATCTGAATAAAGTTAATCCACTGATTATTGCGCAAAATGCATTATACATATTGGCGCAAATTCATAGTCAGATAGAGCCGACTATAAAAGAATTTATTCACCTACATAACCTAAAATATACTTTTTGCTGTTCATAGTCACTTATAGCCGGATCGAAAAATGACCCAAACGTCATTTTAAATAATTAGAGTCAGCTATAAATTTCTCATATAATAGTTTGACGCTTGGGTTTGTTCGTTCAAATCACTTTACAAAAACATATGAAAGTCGATATTAACTTATAGTACGTTTACACCGAGCCCAAACCTCGAGATTTCGATGAACATTCACCGAAACATCAGTAACCCGTTTACACCGAGTTGAAGAGGTTTCAGCTGTCAATTTTGAAGTGGCTGGCAAACCTAGGGATGGGCGATTGAGAATTAGTTTCATAATCGAATAAAAAGACAATTCGGTGTTAGCCGAAAACAATCGAATAACTATCAAATCGTATTTCAGAAAATTTATTTTACTAGGCGAGTATACTAATTAGTCGATTGTAGAAATGTATGTCTCAATTTATTCATCGTGGTGCCAGTGTGACTTTTGAATTTGGATCTGAAATCTGAACGCATGCAATTTGATATTTAAAATAAAAAGATTTTCTTCAGTTTCAATTTAAGTTTAATAACCTCATTTACAATCGAACTATCGCCCAAAACAATCGACTCCTGTCAACTAAAGGAGCTCACACATCGGAGCGTCACGCGGCAGCGGTATAATGGTATGAAATACTATTGCCGTAAATATAGGTGCACACACTGAGGTGGTTTACAATTTTGTACCGCAGCAAGCTACGTTGACCGCGTATCGTCAAAATGTTATGTGAAAATTTTATTGAAATTGAAAATAAATCCGATTTTCTCTTATTTGACTCATTCAGAGTATAAAAATATAAGAAAAACGGATAAAATATGGAAAAATATAACAGAGACAGAGCGGAGAACAATCGCTGTAGACTTGTTCGCTTTGACAACCTCTCACGGACGGATGAACTCAAAAAGATTTCAAGAAGATTCGGGCTTTCGAAATCTCGAGATTTCGGCCAAATGTATGGCGAAACCTCGGAGATTTGGATGAATTTGCCGAAACCTCGGGGTTTCGTTTGGTGTAAACGTAGTATTATACACAGGCAGGTTTATGAATAACGAAAAGTTATAGCCGGCTTTTTATTTATAGCCGGCTGTAACTATAGTCGGCTAAAGGCACTATTCATGGAATGACTATGAATTTGCGCCATTATCTGCAAAAAACATCGTCGCTACAGTAGTTTGGTTTTGTTTCAGGAACTGAAGGTTCTTTCCTTAAGACATCTCTACTACTATAAAGACCTTAAGCAATTTTTCATACGGAGTGGTTTACCTTTCTACTAGAAGTTGTGAGGGACATAATTTACGTGTTAAATCTGATAGCTATGTTAATATACCCACTCATAAGAAAATGCATTTCAGAAAGTTATTTTCTATAGTAGCACCTACTGTCTTTAAAAGATTACCCGTCTCCATCAGACGTTTAAGACTATTGTCAGTTTTCACACAAAAAATAAAACCTTGGCTTATTAACCTCGACTTCACACAAATTGAAAATCGAATCAAAGTACATGGTTAATCATAATCCTAATTAATATCTTATATGAATATTTTAAATTTTCTTTTTCTCGTTCTTTTCTTTTTATGCACTCGCTACTAGCTTTAGCTTTAAGCGAAAGAATGTTTCTAATTTTTTTTTTTTTTTCGGTAATTTTCTTTCTTTAATTTTTGGTATTTATGAAGAACACTTTTTAATCTTAAGTCTCTTCTGAATTGTACTTATTATAATTATATATATTACCTTAAAAAAATGATTAAAAATACAATACAATACAAATACACTGAAATCTCCCCAAATTATGTCAAAAAGAAAACCGTGAAGCAACATGAAGCTGTGGACATGTTTTTCATGGCATGGCTGTGGTCCAGTTTACTGAATTAAGTAAAACTAATGTAGATCAGCATGGGTACATTAAAATATTCGAGAGTGTAATGTTGCCTTATGCCCAAGAACACATGCCGTTAAAATTGATCTTTCAACAGGAGAATGATCCAAAATATACTTCCAAAAAAGCAAACCAATTCTTCAGGACCGATATTTAAGAGTATTGCCTTGGGACTTTGTTCAAATGGAATGGTCATCTATTACATACATACCAGCAATGTCAGCTTCTGGTCGACTATATGCCTAGATGTTGCAATCACTTTTTTCAAAAACCATGGCCATGCAACAAAGTACTAGATGGGCACTATAAAATATAAAATATTTTATGAACTTTACCTTCGTATTTTAATTTTTCTATATTTATTGTTACGGTAAATACCTTTATGGACAAAGTCTTAAAGCTAGTATTTTGTCGACAAACCTTTATTTTTGAGCACAGCTGCACATCCTTTTGGAAGAATCTCCACTAAAGCCTCACAATGTGGATCACGCTATCCGCCACAATGGGTTGGTAATTGTTGTGGTAATCTTCAGAATCGGTCCCACCCCGTACCAAGAAAATTAGCCCACACCATCAAATTTTCTCCACCGTTTTAGCCATTTTGAAAGTGTATTTTGGATTCCTGTTTTTGGTTAGGTGGACGCCAAACGTATCTTTTTTGTCACGAGCGGATTTCTCTGTGCTATGCACCCTCTCAAGTTTATTTTCCCTGTAAACTCCATCTAATGGTTCTATCTGCTACACACTAATGGAATGGACGGACTGAGCAGCAAGCGACAGAGTGGTAGAGTGGCAAAAAGCTGAGCGGCAGGCTTAAGTTTCATTTTAACATTTACAGAATTATCTCGGGTTTTACAAGAAAGACTTGGTGTTCATCCAATAAACCGAAATATATCATGCTAAAGCGAATCTCAACATTTGTATATTAATGAAGACCGATTCAGGCAATATCTACGTAATCATTTTATTTGGTGTTGGAAAAAGTACCAAAATTACAAAACCGCCGCCCAGCACTACACAAAAATAATAGAACTGAATTGAAAGCTGAGTTGAGCGACGCTGCACATAGGGGTATTTTGATCAAAAACCTAGCCGAGAGTCGATTTTCTGAAAAGTAAAATTGACAACTAAAACCTTGGTATAGCGGGTGCTAAATACACATGGGTCAATATGAGGTGTTGTGATAAAATGCTTAAAAAAATGAAATGGAGAATTCTGCTTCAGGTATGTATTTCCAATTTCAGATGAATTTTGGGAATATTTGGCGGTGTTTTTTGTTTCAATTCGGGCTTAGAATTATTGTATCAAAACATAATATTTTTTAAAGTTATTTTTCAAGTTTTAGACCATTGAGACACAAAAATAGTTGTGTCCACTTTTTCATACAAATATGTGCGCCGCTCTGTAGCTCAGAAACTTCGCTTGACGCTCGCTGACTGCGTGGCCATAACCATAAATAATTTTTACCGCTAAGTGCGTGGCCTTAGCAATATTAGCCTTAGCATTATTAGAAATTAGCCATTCACCCAAATTCTCAATGTCGTACATATTTCCTACTCGTATTCTAGTTCAGTCGAATGTTCTTATTCCAAAAGTCGTATTATGCGAACATACTCGCATGTGTAATTGCCTTTTGTCAAAAGCAAAGCATTGCACTCGACGCTCGAAATTTTTAGTATTCCCAATCTCGAATTTTGCTCGTATTTGTGGCGTATTATAGTCTCATTTGAGCTCACGGGTAGTTATAATTTTTATTTAAAAAAAAAGGAAAAGAAAACAAATGTAAGTAGACAAATTAATAATTTTACATTTGAAAACGTGCTTTTTAAATTTACTTACAACAAATAACAAATAAATAAGTTATTTATGACCTATTCGCTATTCCATATGCATATATAAATTAAAATTCTCCACAATGTCCTCTTCCTCGTCGTCAAAAAAGATCCACTGAATTCATTTTTTAATTTATAAATATAAAACAGAAAACAAACACTTTTCCCGAAATTTTCTTTATTGATATTTCATATTTGTTACTTCTTGGTATTTTACATTTCAAATGTGCATTGGAATGCATTCCATGCGATGGGTTGTAGTGATATTATCCACCCTGTACAAACAAGGCTCGATAAACACTAACGCAGACGCACTTTCGAGAATTAAACTGGATAGTGAAATGTTGAAATCGATGATACCGACTGTTGAGGTTAAAGTACTGACAAGACAAATGACCAACAAATTGAAAAACGAAAACAAAGATAGAAAGAAGATCACGGACCCCGATCAAGGGACTGATCAACCTTCCATCCGGGAATGTACTTCGATATCTGAAACAATGAATATAAGAAGATTGAAATTTAAATTCGCGAAAACTAATAATAATCAGGTGCTTATGAATAGGTGTACGTACGAAAAAATAGTTTGCCAATAATAAAGATCTACAAGAAAGAAATTATAGTAGAATTCATTGATAATCTACGTGTAAATCTAGATTTCATGCTTGAGAAGCTGATATTCGAAATGTTGAAAATAAATGTTAATAAATTAGCTATAGCAAAAGATGATGATGTTTTTAAAACAATAACGGTAGATCAATTTAAGAAATTATATAATAAGTTGCAACAAAAGTTAATATATGATGCACCAATAAAAATAAATGACGACGTCACAAAACTGAATATAATAGAAGAATTTCACAATTCGCCTCACTCCGGAGGACACTCAGGTGTCAAGAGGACGATAAATAAAATAAAACAAAGATACAATTGGAAGAGTATGAACAAAATGATCAAAGAATACGTTAACAAATGTAAATTATGCGCGCAAAACAAACAACATAAACATACAAAAGAAAAACTTGTGAAAACAGAAACACCGACCAAGAGTTTTGAAACAATCAGTGTAGATACAGTAGGACCCCTACCACCATCTAAAGAGTTTCGTTACATACTTACCCTACAATGTGACTTAACCAAATATGTGGAAGCAATACCGATTATTAACAAAGAAGCAAAAACAATAGCAAGAGCACTAGTAGAAAAATTAATTTTAAAATTTGGCACATTCAAAAAACTAAAAACGGATATGGGTACAGAATTCGCAAATGAGGTTATACGGAACATCTGTGCATACTTCAATATAACACATGTAACTTCAACACCTTATCATCATGAAACTCTGGGATCTATAGAACGTAACCATAGAGTCTTGAACGAATATTTATTGTCATTCACAAAAGATCAAAACTGGGACGAATGTATACCTTATTTCACTTTTTGCTACAACACAACACCACATACAGATACAAACCTATCACCATACGAATTAGTTTTCGGACGACTTGCAACATTGCCAAATGAAATTGAAAATAATAACATAACCCCACTGTACAACATTGAAGATTACAGTAAAGAGCTAAGATATCGTTTAGAACAAGCACACAAGACAGCTAGGACACTTTTAGACATAGCAAAGGATAATAGAAAACAAGTAGTAGATAAAAACACAAACCCATTAAATATAAAAATAGGTGATCTAGTTTGGTTAAAAGTAGGAAACAAAAAGAAGTTAGACCCACCATATAAAGGACCTTACGAGGTCATAGGAGTAAACGGTGTAAATTCAAAAATTAAAATAGGAAATGAAGTTAAGGAAATTCATAATAATAGACTTAAGAAACAATACTATTAATAATTAAGAGAATACTAATTTAATGAAAAATATTTCAAATTTTATAATGATTATAAACACTGTAAGATAAGATATTAAATCAACATTAAATTAAATTTCAAAATTTTATAAAAATTATAAACACTGTAAGCTAAGACATTAATTCAACATTAAATTAAGGCATATGTGATTTAATAAAAACTACAAACATTGTAAAACACAAAAAAAAAATTTCATAGATCTATGCGAGTATGTTAGATGTAACAAGGTAATCAGAAAGCATAAAATAAGTGTACTAATAAATAAAATTACGTAAATAAGTAAAGATTGTTAAGAACAAAAGATAATATAACCATAGACAGAAAAAAATTTCTCAAAGCATATCAAAATTTTTTTAGTAAAAGGGGAAGGATGTAGTGATATTATCTACCCTGTACAAACAAAACTTAATGTAACGATCACCCGTTGAACATTCGATAGACAAATACCAAATTTCACATTCAGCACTTTTCATTTTTATTCTTTCATTTATTCATGTACGATTCGTAAGCGCCGTTTAATTGCTTTCGTAATATGACGCGCGCATTGCTTTAATTGCTTGACCCAGTTCCCCACTGTGCGGTCGCCTCAAAGGTGAACCACCGACGGTTATGAAATAATTATACTTTTGTTAATCGAATGAATTCGGCAGAATCGAAACGTCTGCAGAATTCATTGTAATGCAGTATTGTAGTAGTTTTTACGTTTAGTATATAAGGCACTAATTTTGTCAAAATAAATCATTCTTGATACTCAAATCGTACATCAAGTTTCATTGAATAATATCGGCGAACTCCTAGTGGGTAGCCACATACATTAGTTCGGCATTGAGGAGCCATAATTCCTCTACCACTAGGGAACGTTAGGAATCTTCTCCTTCACCAGCTCATCTTCCGTTACAGTCGTGTACATCGCACTCGACTTCGGGAATACCAGTTCGCATGCAATACGACTATGAATACGGGTCGAAGTACGACATTGGGAATTGGGGTGATTGTAGCTGCTCAGAAATATTTGAAACCGTTAAGCCGTTAGCCTTCAAATTGAAGATGAGCTGTCGTGAACCCTCTAAGCAATGTGCACGTCCCCCAATATTCAAAGAGATTTCCTGACCGTTAATATGGCCTAAGTTGAATATTAAATATATCTATGTACGTGCTTTCAAATGAATTATTTAATAATAATTAAATATCAACAAAATATTAATAAAACTGCGCACGAAGATTGTGTGCTATTTATGTGGCCAGGAAAAAACACGCCCCTTTTACACTGTGATTGCTATCTCGATAGCAGGAAAAGTTAACCATATCTGTTTTTGGTATTTATGGCTGAACGTGTGCATATCTTTTTTTTTCTTTTTTATTTTTTGGTTAGAATTAACGAAAATCTTTGTAATATGTATATATGTACATTCGAGAAATGTATGCTATTTCATGTCTACCACTATATCTGTATTCGTTTAGTATGTTACTACCAGATCATTGACGAGATCCCATTATAAAGAAGCACAAATACGAACTTATTGTGGAAGAAGTTTTTAAAAAACGCTGGTTTTCAACTGTATGTTTGTTCCTATACACGAGTCTCGTATGTATTTAAAGATTTTCACCTACCAACGATAAACAAAATGTTTTTTTCCTATTTTTTTTATATGTATTTGAAAATAAAAGATTTTTACTAAAGAGCCGATAGTCTTTTGCTGCTAGTGCTCTTCATTGCTACTATTAATAAGAAATTTTAATTTATTATTGATAAAAAAGATAAATAAATAAATAAAAAAAGAAGAAAACAACATGTTTTAAGAAAATGTGAAATTGATTTCAGTTCAATTTTTATTTTTTTCGTAATTTTTTTTACAATTAAATTTGATTGTGCAATTTTTTTTTTACTTAATTGTTTAAAATACCAAACATTTTGGTAAGGTAAAAATAAAATCCCTTTTGCGGTGGTAAATTAAAATTAAAACTATTTTTTTGTTTTCTTTTTTTAAGAAAAATAATAATTACAACAAATAGGGAGTAGCCGCACCTTTGAGTTGGGTTGTTTTTTTTTATAAATAAAATAATAAATCTCAATTTTATAAAAATAATTACCTAAAAATGTAAGAAAAAAAAATAGACCTAAAACAAAATAGTTTACATGAAATAAAAATGTTTGAGCTTAATTACACAGTCAGCTTTTTGTTCGCGCATTACAAAAAAATTAAACTTAACTTTATGGTGCTTTTTAAGATATAAAATTTCATTTTTTTTATTTCTGGCATTTCAGTAGAAAAATCTATGTACACAAATGTTTTGCCAGGCGACTAAGTTTATAAATTAGTCGAATTATACATATGTATATGTATTTATGTATGTATGTGGTGTTATTTTGTTGATTTTAATTGTATTTATGAATTATTAAAAATATCAGATAAAATAGACTAAATTCGATTTTGTTTGCATTTTGTGCAAGATTTCATATGTACGTGATGTATTGACGAGGACTACAATATGTGGCATGAGGTTACTACTTAAACCTCAAATATCGTTAATAATCAAAGAATATCAGGTGTACTGGTGTCGTCGTGTGAGTGCTGCAGTAATCCCTTTCTTTCGTCTGGGGCCGTGCTAACACTCTCGGATACAGATGGCTCAGCGATGGCACCCGCATACATGGACTCGTACACTGGATTGGCAAAGTTTCCCTGGAGTCAAATAGTAAGAGTTAATTATTCTTATATATTGTATCTGGGGTGAGGAGAAATGAAAATTCTAAATTCTGTTAAATTTACGCTTTTAAAATTCAAATTCTTTGTGGATATTCCAAGGCAATGTCAACTATTATTGCACGTCGTTCATGCTAGATAGTTTACTTACATCCGCAATATCGAGACAGAGCAAGATAGGAGCTCCAACAAAATGCGGTTAAAATAATAATCTAAAACTTGTAACTTATCATCAACAATTTCAATTACCTTGTCATCCTCGTTTACAAATGCTGGCGCCTCATCAATATCAGCTCTATACATCGGGTTCGTTATCTCTACGTTATCGGTAAGTCTTGCATGCGAGAATGGTTGACTTATTTTTCGTTTTCTAAAAATAATGAAATTAATTAAATTATATGTTTTTTTTAAATCAATACGCAAAACATTAAACTACTACAAGTGTGTACTTACTTTAAAAAGAATATGGCACTTCCAAACATGGCAATCAACAAAATCATGATCGCCAATAACACACTGAGTATTGTTAAAACACGCGCCGATTGTTGTTCAGCTTTCTCTAGTCCATCAGCACTATTAGATGAACAACTGGCAATGCTTCCATCATTGCATCTGAAATAAAATAAAAGGTTTGTTTAACTACGTAGAACACTAGTTCCAGTAAGGCTAGTATCCAAAATATTAACAGTTTAATAGCGCTTTTGTGGAAGTTTAACTTCTTGTCGTAATCAAATGGCAACAAAACAGATACACCTCATACCATGTTCGTCCATTATAAAACAAATGCCGCTGTTACAATCATAGTTACATAACACCGGTGTGATTTGTATCAACTTACAAGCACTCATTGATGGAGCTTCCTTTAAGGCAAACGCCACAATTATTTACACATTTTGGTGGTTCATCACAACGAATGCCTTCCCATTCAGCGGCGCAGGTACAGTGTGGCACTGTATAGGCGTCTAGTTGACATATTCCGTTGTTTTTGCAGTGTCCAACGCATGGATTTTCATATTGAATAAATTTCTGCAAAAAATAGTAACCAAATTTATGTAATGAAATTGATTTATCTGTTTCAACTTTACTTCGCAAAGGTTTCCATTCCATTGTCCCGTACAATTACACATTGCCATTCCCTTGATCACATGGCAGGTTCCACTATTCTGGCAGATGATTCCTGTGCAAGCATCACGCAATGGAACCATAGATTGATCACAAACTAAACAAAACAAAAGAAAAATCGAAAGAGTAAAGAAATGTGCATAAAAAGGGCCAATGAGAAATATTTACATCTTGGTGGACTTGAAGTCTGGCAGAGATCAGTTTCACAGCGATCACCACCATAACGCTCCGTACAAGCACAGGCCAAATGTTGTCCACGATCTGTGCATGTTCCACTGTTCAAACAGTAATCGTTGCATGAATCAGACTCGCATTGTTCTCCAAAGTATCCTAGCGGGCAATCACATTGCGGTCCACCTTTGTTACCAATTGTACAAGATCCATTATTCTTACAGAAGCCATCACAAACGTTCGTCTCACAACGTTTGCCGGTAAATCTAAACCAAAACTATTCTAGTAGCGGATCCATTTAAATTTCGCAATCACTACTCACCCATCAGGACAATCACACTGTGTCGTACCCGTCGCTGTGTCTCGGCAAATCCCTCTATTCTCACATGTTAGGTTTGCACAATGTTCACACTTCTCACCGACGAACATATCGGGGCAAGTGCATTTCATTCCTTCTTCGGTAATTAAACACGATCCTCCATTATGGCAACGACTCTGACATTCTGAAACAGATGTCTCACATTTATTTCCTGCCCAGCCAGAAGGACATAAGCATTTCAACGGCGGCTGTTCCACGGAACTCGGTAGAGCAGCTGCAACTGTGCATAGTCCACCGTTCATACAATATCCAGAGCAGCGATAATGTTCACAGAGATCTCCCTCAAATTGCGGTTGGCATATGCATTTAGGGACATGATCGACCACTTTACAAATGCCAAGGTTGCATTTTAGTGGGCAATAATCGGGAACTTCTATGTGCGGTTTACATTCCTCTTTCTGTAGAAAATAAAATAAATGTGATTCAAGATGAGAAACATTTTAAACGTTTACTGGTATGATGATAAGGTTTCCTTGTTGTGACTCTCAAACAGACTGAGCGTAGACACAGTGAATTTGCAACTTTAGTTTCGTTGAAAAAAATACAATATCATTGTCATAGAGATGGAAACGATAAACAAATTGAACCTGAATAGACCACAATAAAGCATTCAGGTCAGAAAAAATAGCGAGGCAAAGCCCTCGGTTTGCAAACCATATGATTTCTTGAGACTTTACAGACACGTGCTATTTTTCGTGACAAATGTTATTTACATCTGACATGATCACTTACTTTAAAATACCGCTACAATATGATGTACTCACCACCATAACCAATCCACTTGGACAGAGGCAACTGAACCCTGCATTACTTTCGGACGAGAGAATGCATAGAGCACGCTTTGATTTACACGGTTCCTTAGCACATGGATTAGTTACTGTTTAAAATATAAATAATTATTAAATGTTAACGTTTTTTTTTAGCTTATTGTAACCTACTATTCTTGTTCTGTTTTAAAGGATGCAGGATACCAATATCCGATGACCGGTAACCCTTTAATAAATATGTGCCATTGTCATTACCGAATTTGTTCATTTTAATTATGCTCTGATCGTATAATTTTATGTACAAATAATCCTCGAACACATCGATTTTCTGTGGTTTCTCTTTATTTGAAAATCTTCTCACAACATTGCGATCTCTGCCGTTCAAACGAACGGTTTCAATTGTTCCCTTGCGGTAATCAGCCCAATAAAGGCGTCCAGTGGGATAGTCAATTGACAAACTGATTGGCCATCCGACATCGATTTCCACCAGACTCTTCTTGTTTGTTCCATCAAGCGATGCAACTAGAATTCCATTTTCCAGCGTAGACCAAATCATAATTCGTAACTCGGGTTCCAAAACAATATCGGTTGGATTCATGCCGGTCGATACCAAAGAAAGATATTTTTTACCCTCAATGTCAGTGGCTATAATCTCATTGTGACGAGAATCGATAATGTACACCATATGGGTCACCCAATCTATGGCAAGTGACTTAGGATCATCTAACGAGGGGATCTGCAAAGAAGAAAACATCATCAAAGCATCTTTTGATTTGGTGAATTTTAGTACACTCACATCAAACGCTTTCAACTCTTTGAGATCTCGTTTGAAACGAGTCAACGTCTCATCTCTTATTTTTAGAGATGGTATAGCGATCTTCATTGTGTGCACCTTTCCATGGTGCGAATCAATCCAAAACAGCAAAGTATCCTTCGGTCGGACTAAAATGTCAAAGACATCTATTTTCAGACTGTCCGTTTGAAAGAAACCCACCACGATGGTTCCCTCCTGCTTCACGGGCAAAATAAAACGGAATTCCTGTTCCGAGGCTAGTAGAAGTATCTGATCTGGAGCTGATGCCATGCAAGTATCATTTTTCTTCGACCCCTTTTGATATCCAGGATTACATTTGCAGTTATAGTGACCAGTTTTTTTCTCTATGCAAATTTGAGAGCAAGTGCCAAAGCCACACACCGGTGGCTGACAATTCATTTCGTCAGAGCCATCAATGCAATTGTATTGGCCTAAAGCGAAAGTTGTTGAAATCATTTCTATGTTTTATTTTGTTTGAATTTATATTCACCATCACATCGAAAACTCTTTGAAATACAATCATCATTCTCACACTGAAACTGGTCATGCCTACACTTTGGTAACGCAGCACAAACTTCTGGTGCCTCATCTTCCCCATCGCTGCAGTCATTGATGCCATCACATAGTGCCGCTTTTCTTATACATTTCCGATTGTTACACCTAAAATGTATGAGATTTATATTAAGCAAGATTCAAAAGGAACTTTGAAAGAACACAGACGACATACTTGAAAGAATTCGCATGACATGGCACATTGGCACATGTCTCCAAACTCTCATCAGATCCATCTGTACAGTCGTCCCAGCCATCACACTTCCACCGACTTATGATGCATTTGCCATTGGCGCAGTTGAAATGATCAGAAGGACATGTGCAATTAACTTCATCTGATCCATCAGGACAATCGTCATCACCGTCACACTTGTAGCTTCTATAAGAATCAAAAACAAGTTTAACCATACGAGCATATGAATCAATTTTTTTATATTACTTACTTATTAATGCAAGTATTAAAAGCTGCACACTTGAACTGATTCTCCTTGCAAGTTATATTACAGTTGATCTCATCACTGCTGTCGTCACAATGAATTTCACCATCACAACGTTGGTCATGTTTGATACATTTTCCTGTTCCACATCTGAATTCAAATTAAAATTAATGTTTAGACTTATCGATATGAATTTTAACAGATCTATGTTTCTATCATCATTTCATTTCACCCAGATTCAATTTTTTCGATGCAAGCGTCAAAATAAAGAGCAATATGTGGCTTCAGACAACATATTGTATTGTATTTATTGTATTTATTGGGTATTACATTTATTTATTGTATTTTTTGGGTATTACAACACATGACTCCGAAAGATACATGTCTGTCTCTTTTTGGTTATTAAACCGATAACAGTTACACCAACAAGCAATCAAAAAAGGCACTGTTCATAGAAAATGATGAAGAAGTCCCTGTTTACTTCTAAATTGTAACTGTCTATTGTGAAGCTCTGACTAAAACGTAGGTATTGAATGTCCTGTCTAATAGACGTGTTATTTTTCTTGTACGTCAAGTCTCATATTTTTCTCTTCTGTCGCAGTACTTAGGAATGCATCTATGAAAGCCCACTAGCTGGTGAATTGGGCACAATTCTTTCAAGAATATTGCTGAAAAACACACCAAAATATCGACCGTCAACCTTCCATAGCTGTTGTCGGGTGCTCTTGCCTCACCACTAGTGACTTTAAAATTTCCAAAGTCAACTTCAACAATCCAGAGTCTATTTTCCATCCAAAATGGAATAGAAAAAAACCAGCCAAGTGCGAGTCAGACTCGCAGCTCAAAGGGTTCCGTAGCATTACATTTTTTTGAATCAGATTTGTAGGCTGTGTTCTAGTTTCCTAAATCACTCCCAGGACCACTCAGGTTGGAGGTCGAGTATCACCAAATTCACGGTATTTTTTTTTTAATTTTTTTTTTTTTTATATTATAATGCAAATTTGGAGTATTGAATTTCTCAAAAACTATACAACTTTTGAGATTCGCTATAGTTTTCTTTAAATATATAGCTAATCATCTAAAAACTAGGATTTTATTATATTTTTGACTTCAGTAGTTTCGGAGATGAGGTGGGGGTACTTTTGGTATGGTGTTTTTGCACACATTTTTTGCAATAGCTCCCAAAGTTTTTAACGGAAAAAGTTGAGTAAAATATTTTTAGAATCTTTTCTTCGAGCCCTTTCGAATGCTATCCCACATGATATATTTTTAAAAAAAAATTTTCAAGTTTATATTTTGCCCACCCTGTATAGTTGTCTCAAATATGTGGACCACCGGCATGTATATGTTTACCGAATTTCAAGTTTCTAGGAAGAACGGTTCTGGATGTTTTTATCGTGACAGACATTTAAGAGTTAGAGCGAACTTATAACGGTTCCGGATTACCATATGGGTACGGAACCCTAAAAAGACAAAGTAACACTAAATGTGGGTGGCCGTGGCGTAGTGGTAGTCGTCGTCGCTTGTCACGCTGAAGGTTCACGGTTCGAATCTAGTTGTCTCCGAAGCATTTATTTCTCGCGAAATAAAAATTATTTTATCAGTTTCAGAAGAATGTCGAAAACCTACTGCGAAGGCATAACACTGGCAGTAGGATGGTGGCATGATTGGAGCAATTGATCGCACGAACTATAATAAGAAACATCTGGAAAAAATTCTGTGAATCATAAGCAAGTACAAAAAGTCTCAATAATACACAACTCTCCAGTCTGGACACCACCCATAGAGTTAGTTGAAACCTTAAAAAAACACCTGAGTTTCCTATCACTACGCCGATCTGTCCGTCTCTCGTTCTTGTCCTTCATATGCTCGCGCTGTGTGCAAACATTATATGGGTATTCATATCCCCTTTAGCGTGTGTAGATTATATAAAAAAAAATAAATTACCAAGAACGATCTTCGCCGACGGTTTCAAGATGGAATGCGATGTACGTTCGAGTATCTTTTCAGCTGAACTTCTTTCTTTCTTCCCTAGGTCGCGCTTCAGTTCGAGGTGAACCAAAGCGTGCTTCTCGGAACCATTTGTGTGTTTGTGTTATAACTTTTGCACGAATAGAAGGGACCTACAGTTTTTTTTACGATTCCTAACGGCGAGTTGAGAAGCTACTAATGACAAATGATACTCTTTGAATGCTTGTCAGACATTCGAAAGAGGTGGCACCGTGAAAAAACGTTTAGGGGTTTGCTGGGATTGAACGCGGGCAGCATTGCGTAGTAGTCCAACGCACGTACCACTACACCACGGAGCTTCTAAGCTGTAAGAAGAAGTCAACCTGGTCAGCAGTTAGTTTAATATCAACTACCTATGGGTTCCAGGTCATAGTATCATACTCAAAGATGAAACCAAATGAGCTGCATCGGAATTAAAGGCAGGAAAGGTAAACTTTCTAACCTTTTCTATATTGGGAAAGTAGTCAGCGATCTGCCAACATATTTGTCTATCGACACGTGATATATCCACATCACTACCCACTTTCAGGTAATAAAATTACATACCAAATTCATAAGAAGTTTACAAAGCTGCACCCTACCTTAAGTGAAAAAAGGTTAATTGTTAAAATTACACATTACCGTTCACGAAAAACCACTCAAATGATCAAATTACTATTACGCCTAGAACTCCAATGCTAAGGTCATTTGTGAATCTCGTAGTCAAGCTATGTTTCAATCCATTAATCATATGGGAATTTACGTCTGAAATTATACAACTTTTTGTTTATTTACTGATCTAATGGATTTAGTCAATATTGACAAAGACTTCCCTCACTGCTGCTTCTCTAAACCTATGGCCAAATTAAGTTGAAAGTAATTCTGACCTAGATATTGTTTTTGTTATTGTTTAATTTAGCTTCTAGAAAGAATTAAAAATATCAATAAATATTTCACGGCTTGGAGATGTAAGTGAAAGGCTAACTTTGCAAAGACACACTATACATCCGAGGATAAACATACATATACATATATGGATGTAAATATTACCACCTTCAAAGCAAATCTTTCAAGTGTACATCCCCTCACATAATGATTTCGCCACATCAATGTGATAATTAGATAAACACTCAGATCGCAGAACTCATCTCGAACTCTTATAAATACTTTCAAGCACAACTTATTGCAAATCATTAGAAGTCTAGAAATCAAAATGAAAATACATATTCTATCGGCAAGTGTTGTGTTATTGGTGGTGTCGTTTTGCATTTTGTGTAATGGAAAGCCTACTGCCGGATATGGATACGGTGGTGCGGTAGGATTCGTTCCAGCGCCTGTGATTGTTCCTAGACCGATAGTAGTTGTGGCGCCACCTCGACCAGTTTACCCAATTCCACTGGTTGTAGCACGAAGACCGTATGGCTATGGAGGAGGTTATGCTGGTGGCTTTGGATATCATGGACATGGTCATGGGCATGGACATGGTCATGGAGGAGGTCATGGGCATGGTCATGGAGGAGGTCATAGACATGGATGAATCTATAAACAATTTGTTATTTTGTGGGATTGAAATGCAGAAAAATTCACAAATTTGAACAAAAGTTTAAAAATTTAATACAGTTCACAATTTAAAAGCAAACACATGTGCGATCTGAATAAATAAATTTGAATAAATAAATTGGTGTGAAAGAAACGGTTAGTGGTTTATTGTTTTTAAAAGTATTTCATCTGGTTTCCTTGTTGTCTTAACTACACGAAGAATTTTTACAAAGTCCATTCCAGTGTAATTGAGATACTAAAGTTTGAACCAAGAGGAAGTCATATCAAAATGCCCCTATGCACTTGTCAACTCTAAAGAACATACATACATTATGTACATGTACATTCCCCTCAGGCCACACAATTTTCTAATTGATTTATCGCCTAAAATAGTGCTAAAAGAAGAAACTTTGAGCAGTTCCGTCGATACATTGTTGGCTCCGTAGCTCTCTGAGCGTACTGTCGCATGTTCAACTACCGATAATCACCAACAAGTTTTCTCCGTGTTCGACCAGCATTCATTCGTCGTGAGATGCTACCCGACTTCCCGCTGGTAGTCGGCAAACAAGCTGTAGACCCCTTTCAGTCGTGAGTATACAATAAGCTCGACTCAAGTCCACCCGGCACTGTATTCCGTTCATAGTTAATTTTAAAATGACACCAGTACACAGATATAAGGTAAAAATGATTCCCCTTAACTGAGGCAAAGCGTTCACATCGACAGGGAAACTTTGAAATTGTTAACGACGGGAAATTAGAGTTCCTACACGTAATATGATGAATTCTTTACTTTCTCTCTTTTTCATTACGCCTGTCGCTGCAAATATATCATGCCATTGCTCCTGCAAACGGCTGGGATTTTACTATAAAAACAAACTGGTTTGTAAAATTAGCAACTAGATCACGATCCAGCTTTCTTTAGAGGCTTATTTATTATGATGCACTTCCACACTCTAACTGTATCGACAGGAGACACTTTCTAGCTCCTCCATTTAGGCAATCGGAAACAAAATATGTTTGTAAATTCTAAATTTACCTAAATTCACTTTCTGAACAGTTGCGCATCTTACAATTCAGCTCATCGCTTCCATCGCCGCAATCATTCTCATAATCACAACGCCATCTACCAGGAATGCATTTTGAATTATTACACCTAAAAAAAACAAAGAAATAAAAATCAGATTGAATTTGGTGCAAAGAAAAGCCTTTGACGTACTTAAAGTATGACGGCTCACAAGTATTCTTCGACGAATGACACGATGGTGGCTCGTCTTCTCCATTCGGGCAGTCTTCATCATCATCACACCGCCACGTCATTGGGATACATCGTCCGGAAGCGCAACTATATAATAAACAAACGAGCACACATGTTGTTTTATGCACAGTTCAAATATCTGCACTGACTTACGCAAAATCTGTTGAGGCACATGAAATGTGTTCACAATTCGCTTCATCTGAATTGTCAGGGCAATCTATGTCGCCGTCACATACCCAAACCTTTGGCATACAACGATTATTTCCACACTGAAATTCTCCCTGTTTACAAATTAATGGTGGACACCCAGCCTCATCTTCACCTCCTGGGCAATCTCTTACTCCATTGCATCTCTTTACGTTATCAATACAAAAAGCTGAATTATTACCCCAGCGTTCGCACTTAATATGATTCTCGAAGCATGTAAACGTATCACAATTTTGTTCGTCGGAATTGTCACCACATTGATTAATTCCATCGCAAATAGACGACGGATGAATACATTTTTTGTTGGAGCACTGATACTGTCCGGGTTCACAGTGGAAAGCAGGACAAGCTTCTGGTTCATCGCTACCATCTCCGCAGTCATCTTGAGTGTCACATTTCCAATAGAAAGGAATACACTTGTACGTGTTTATGCATTGGAAATGTGCTGCGGTGCAGTTAGCTTTACACGACCGACCATCTTCACCGAGAATGAAATTATTCGGACATGCACACTTGTAGTACGGAGCATCAGGCGAAAGCAAACAAAGCGTAGAACATCCAGCTTTTTCACAAGGATTGCCTGATTTTGGTGCCATCTGACGATATGGATGGTAAATTCGAAGATCCATAGGTCGGTGGATCGTCGTAATTAGCGTTGAACAGTTCTTGCCGTTATATTTATTACAATATTCAATTGATTTTGTTTCCCAATCGGACCAATAGATCCGGTCTTCCCACACAGCGATCGCGAATATGTGATGAAGGTTTAGTGAAGGATTAATACTACGCCCTAGGAGTAACCTCTGATTCTTGCCTTCCAAATCGCTAACAGCAATAAAATCTTCTCTTGCATCACCCCAAAAGAGTTCATTGGTTTCAAAACTTATGGTAAGTGCATTGGGCCATCCCAAATTATCGTGTATAATCACGCGGCTATTGGATCCATCCATTCCAGCTTTTCCAATGTGCGGACTGTCTCCCCAGTCTGACCAGAATATATTTCGATTAAAAGGATCCAGTGCGATGGCACGTGGCTCGCTTAGATTTGCATTGATTAGAACCCGGCGGTATTTGCCATCCAGCCGGGACACTTCGATGGTGTCCAAGCCCTTGTCGCACCAATATAGATTCTTTCCTACCCAATCGACAGCTAAACCATCTGGATTTTTCAGCATTGCCTGATGTAATGTCACGGTTGTATTATCTGCAGAGCAGTACCGCTTGATCATCGCAGCAGTCGAGGTTACATCGGACCAGAAAAAACATTGTGAGTCCCAATCAAAGTCCAATGCTACCGCATTTGACAGTTGATGCATTAGAATTGAGACATTGCCTCTCATATCAACCTGTCGTATATAGTATCTGTTGGAGAATATCAATTTCATAGTCTCATTGCTCGTAGGCTTACAAGTATGATGGTCTTTTAATTCATAGCCTTGACTGCAGATGCATTTATAGGAACCATAAGTGTTTACACAGAATTGGCTGCAGGGACGTTGCTCTGAGCATTCGTCCACGTCGTCGCATAGCTGATGATTTAAGTGATGAACCTTGTAACCAGGCCGACATTTGCACTCATATCCAATTGGCAAGTCTACGCATTCATGCTCACAAATATCAGGAATTTTGCATTCATTTATTCCACAGCGTTCTTCATCACTAAAGTCCATACAGTCATTCGCACCATCGCACAGCAAATTCGCATTAACGCAAGCTCCGTTTTTACATCGAAACTTTGATTCACCGGTGCACAGACGACTCGAATTAGCGCACAGCGTAGGATCTTCGTCGGACATATCTTCACAATCAGGTTTCGAGTCGCACGTCGCATTCCGTGGAATGCACGTCAGGGTAGACGCACAAGAGAATTCATCGGCGGAACAAAGAGATGCACTCCAAGTGTTATGCGGACAGTTCTCGTACTCGTCCTCGCCACCGGCACAATCGTGATCACCATCACAAACGTACTGTCTCTCTAGACACTGTCCATTGGAACATAGGAATGATGGCGGTGGACATGCAATAACATGTGTAATCAAACCACAATGCTCTCCTTCATCTTCAAAACCGGGAGCTGGGCAATCTGATTCACCGTCACATACCCATCTCTCCGATATACATCGTCCCGATGATTTACAACGGAACATATCTGGCGGGCATTCCCGATGCGGGCACTGCGGACCTTCATCAGAGCCATCAGAACAATCCGTCTTATTGTCACATTGCCAACTGCTGGGAATGCAACCGTCATCACAACGAAACTGATTCGGTTTACACATCACCGGACAATTAAGCTCGTCAGAGCTTGGAGCTCCATCATTACAATCATTTTCACCATCGCAGCGCCATTTTTCATTAATACAATGGCCGTTGGCACATTGAAACTGTCGAGCCGCACAGCCCAGTCTTGTACCGTTGTTACAAAATGCCTCATCACTTCCATCCGGGCAGTCGCGATCACCATCACAGCGCCATTTCGGCATATAACACACCGTAGAGTCCACACAGTGTATAAAATTGACATCTCCTTGCAAACATTCATGAGGCGGGCAGTGCTTCTCATCGCTGAAATCCTTACAATCACGCAGACCATCACAGCGGTATGGCATTGCTATGCATTCACCACTGTCGCAATGGAAATGGCCTGGCTCACATTTGCAAATATGTTCGGATTCGTCTGATCCGTCACCACAATGCTGTTCACCGTCGCAAGTTTGATTCTGCGGAATACAGCGATGATTTTGACACATAAAGAAATTAGTCGGGCACTCGCGAATAATGCAGTAGCTACGAATTTCATCGGAACCATCCAAGCAGTGTGGTATATCATCGCATGTCATCTCCAAGGGAATACATTCACCAGATTTGCAAGTGAACTGCTCCTTACTACACACGCCTTTAAGTAGCTGAATACAACGCCTTCCATCGGTTGCAAGAACTCCGCGAGTGCACTGACAACTAGCGGTTCCATTTTTCCTCAAAATGCACACATCTTCGCAACCACCGTTCAGAACCTTGCACTGATTCGAATCACAGTTCATGGTGGTATTTTGAACAGCAATTATTCCCATAGGACGCACTATATCCTCACGAAGAAATACCACATCTGAGCCAGAGTATTTATTAGCGCGCACAACAGCATGCAGCACCCAATCGGTCCAGAACAATAAATCACCATATATTGTCATAGAAAATGCATGTTTCGGTGTAGAGTGCGCCAAAACCACACGATGTGAGCCATCATAGTCTGCTCGCTCAATTTTATCCAGCCTGGCGTCGGCCCAATACAACTTCTGCTCCTCAAAATCTAGAGTCAAAGCATTCGGCATCAAAATCTCGGTTTTTATAATCGACTCCACCCCGAAACCAGTTACGTACGCTCTCTGCACAGAAGGAGTTTGCTCGTTCCAATTTGTCCAATAGATCATCCCCATACAGGGTTCGACGGCGATCCCTCGAGGCTTATCATGAGACATCAGTTTCAGTATGGTATTAACTAGATTGATATTATTATCGGGGTTTTCACTGGCTTGGGTAAGATCTATACTTCGAATTGTCGCGTCATTATTCGATGTCCAAAACAGTTGTCGATTGAAATCATCAAATGTCAATCCTTCGACTCTACCCTGCCGGCTAACCAAGACGGCATTTTTCGATCCATTAAAATGCACCGAATTTATCGTACTCTTATGGACATCCGAGTAGAATACTTTATTATTGCTATAGTCATAAGACAGGGCTATCACATTTCGCATGAATGTAGCATTCAAAATTTGCTCAATAGGACCGTTTTTGTTCATATGGTCGGTCATATGTATGCTCTCAATGGTACTGCGATGCGAAAAGAGCAGGAAATTATCATATGGCTCACAGCTGAGACCATCGCTGGCCAGGCGGCTATGGGAGCAAGCACAAATTGCACTGGTACCGTTGAACAGACATAATTCTTGACAGCCGCCATTTTCCTTTGCACATGGATTTGTTCCTTTCTGAACCTTATTGGAAAAGATTTTCAAGTCTTTCAGTGTATTTCCTTCTGATTTAAGAATCTCCGTAAAGTCGGATAGATTGTGTAATGGCGCAACCTTGATACTCCCCCTATTATGATTATTATCGGCCCAGTAAATAAGATCACCAACTAAGCCCAAAGCAATGGGATTATACAAGCTATGGTTCAATAGCTGGGTCTTTAAATTGCCATCATAATCAACCTTCATTATGACATCGTTGCCCGACTCACACCAATACACTTTCGTTGCATCAATATCCAAAGCCAAATTATTCACCAATTTCGTTTGATTGACAAGGATAAAAGGTTGACTTCCATCAAGTCCTGTTCTTCCAATCATTCCCTCGCCCACATAGAATAGAAATCCTTGAACTGGATCAACAGCAAGTGCTGTAGGATTTTCCACATTCGATATTACAACGTATCGCGAGGAACCATCCAAACGGGCCATTTCAATGATGTTTCTCTTCGTGTCACTCCAGTAAATGTTACCAGCAACCCAATCTATTGCAATTCCACCCAACCAATCTGTATTATTTTGATCCATTTGCTCGGCTTGTTCCAGAATCACTTCCCTCTTTGTTCCATCGCGTTGGATACGTGAAATTACTCCCTTCTCACTGTCTCCCCAGTAGAGGTAATTGCCCGCGGCATAGTAGTCAATATATGTGGCTAGAGTTATACGAGAAATTGATCCAAGCGCCTAGAATAAAAACAAATTGTAGACATTACAGACCTGAAAACGTATGCTTACCAACCCTTTTCAGTTCTAAATTCTGTCCAGGATTCTCCCTGTCAAACATTTCAATGCCCTTCAATTCATGGTTTGAGTAAAATATAAACTCTGATTTTCCTATGCACTTTGATGGATTATTTGGATCCTGGTCAAAGCCTATAGCACATTTACACACATGAGCATTGCTCCGAGTTGACAAACAGAGATGTTCACATCCACCGCGACGTTCACCAGCACATGAATTCGTACCCTTTTGAGCGTTATTGTAGAACATTTTCATAGCTTGTATACTCTCTAATAAAACAAAAGGAATATAATAGAAAAAGAAAAGAAATGAAAACAATAACACTCACTTGTATTCTTCCTTATAATGGAGTAATTTTGGCACATATTCATTTCACAGCTCATTATGATACTCTGTATGTTTTCCGGGAAATACAAAGTATTATTGTACACTGTTACACTGCTAATAGTCATAACATTACTCGCAGGCAGCACATAGACAATTGTTTCGGTTTTCATATCGTAGTAACCAATTCCGGAACTTGCATAAACAAAATATAAGCGACGTGAATCGAAATCCACTGTTAAGCTTTGGACAATTGACGTCATATTAGCAAGTTCCCTACGTTCAGAACCATCCATAAAGCTGACTTCGATTTTGGTCATATTATCCTCACGAGATGAGTGGGCCCAAAATATTTTGCCACTAGATTTTCATTCAATTTTATAAATAATTAGCTTAGCAACAAATAGAATAGCACTCACTTTTCGGGATCAAGGGCAATGCTTTCCACCATGTGCAGGTTATTGTGTATTTCGGTGAAGAACTCTCCCTTAAGGTTGCATGCAAATATTTGGCACTTTTGTTTCCCCGATGAGAAGAACATGCTTTTTGTGATCCAATCAATTGCAAAACCCTTTAAAAAGAAGTTGGATGTAAAAACTGTCCTCTATTGTTTATTTGTAAAGTCAGTGTACTTACATAAGGCTTCTGAATATCAGTATTCACAATGGTTTCAATCAGACCGTTCGACAGACCTGCAGTTTTAATTTCATTTAAAGATATATCAGTCCAATATATGCGGCTATCATCAACCGTAAAGTCAATCCTTTGAGGACCAATCACCTTAAATCAACAATATAATTCAGGCGACTGTTCCTGCTTAACAAAAATAAATACTCGTACCTGTGGAGATTGGGGGATTGTCGGTATCGTATGATGATTTGGTTGCATTAGGTCAATTCCACGAATCTCATTGCCCATAATAAATAACAAAATCTGCTCATTCGGTACACAAGTCTTTTGATCTATCGAGTCCAACCGCATAACATGAGGACATTCGCATTTGAAGGTCTTTCTTACACTACAACAAAATAAATGATTTGTACTTTCCGTTATACGCTAGCATTTCGCACTCACCTTAACAAGCACAAATGTGAACAACCTCCATTATGTATACCACAAGGATTCTCATCCTGCGGTTGTCTACTAGAGTGAAGCACTTGAATTCCAAAAGGTTGTGACAAAGTTCTTTGAATAACTTGAATATCCGATCCATTCCATTTGTTTGCCCTTATAACCGATGTGGTACGCCAATCAGTCCAATAGACATAATTCTCAAACACTGAAATACCAAATGGGTGAGAAAGAATCTCCTTGTCTCTAACAACCAAATGATGATCACTTCCATCATACTTTGTTGTGAATATAGCGTCGGCTCTGGCATCGACCCAATAAACACGCTTCTGCGTGTAATCTAATGTGAGTCCATTGGGCCATGCTGAGCTCCCCTGATTTGTTTGTGTGATCGTGTGTCGAAATTCGCCAGCCATTGAACAGCGTTCTATACGAGGGAAGTTGTCATCCCAATCAGTCCAAAACAAAAGACCTTCTCGGGGATCTAATGCAATCGCTCTGGGACTTTCCATGTCGCCAGCGACTAGAGTTCGTCTAAAACTTCCATTAAGAAGAGCCACTTCGATCTGGTCCAAATTGCTATCAATCCAATAAAGATTCAAGCCAATCCAGTCAACAGCGAGCCCTTCCGTAGTCGATAAGCCTGATCGCACTACAGCCTCGACTTTTCTTAAAGATTCACCAACAAGGTGGCCTCTGTAAATCTTATCGTCCATTACGTCGGTCCAAAAGATCTCCACTGAATGATTACGGTACAAGTAGTCTAATGCAATAGTATTCCGCAGAGATGTATAAAAGTTACTAACCACCGAGGTCTTGAGATTGACACCTCGTATCTCTTGACGATTGCTAAAGATCACGTAAGGCTCATCTGCAGCAATGCTCTTGCAGCTAAACCTGTCATACTCAAGGCTGTAGCCTTCATGGCACTTACACTCATAGGCTTTTCCAACTTTTTCACAAATCTGCGAACATGTATCCCAGTGTTCGCAGGAATGATCCATACTGCAACGCATTCCGTTTGGCTGGAGGTACATATGGGTCGGACATGAACACACAAATCCTTCTGGTGCATTGTGACAATAGTGCGAACAGCCGTTACTCTTTTCACAAAGCTTCTCGGAGCAGCGGAAGCCCTCATCAGTACCGTCATCACAATCAATTTGTCCATCACACAGCTGATGTACTGTTATACATATATTAGATATCGCACACAAGCGATCCGGTGTGTCACATGTCACAGTCTCATTAAATTCTTTCGCTGGTGTGATTTTCGTGCAGTTCGCTTCATCAGTCTTATCAAAACAGTGAAAAACACCATCGCATCGTAGAATATTTGGAATACATTCAAATGGATTGCCACATTCGAATTCATACGGTGCGCACATATGCGCCACACCCAGATCCTCTTCATGGTTGTCACTCTTTGTATCAGTGCAGTTTGCTTCATCGCTAAAATCTAAACAATCATTCACACCATCGCATCTCAGTCGCTCACTATAGCATCCAATGGGAGCACAGTATCTCTCGCCGGGACCACAGTCCGTTTCACAACCGGCTTCATCAGTGTTGTCACTGCAATAAAAATACAATTCTAAGATAGAAAATAAGAGAAATTATTTACACACTTACCCACAATGATCCACTCCATCACAGTGTTCAGTGAATGGTATACAATGTCCGTTATCACATTCAAACTCTAAGCACATATCAACATCCATCATGCTCTCATCAGATTTGTCCCCCAATCCTACAATTAAAAGCGTTTAGTAAGATTAAGTACAGTACCATCTACGTCTGTCTTACCACAATCTAGGACACCATCTCCAACCCAACCCTGTGGTATACACTTTCCGCTAACTGCACATGTAAACTCTGTACTGCTACAAGATCTAGTTTCACAATTTTTCTGATCCGTTCCATCCGAACAATATGATATTGAACTACACAAGAGTGATCTCTGGAAGCACCGCGATTTATCACAAACAAAATGTGTATTCAAATCACAGTTATTAGCGTGGCACTGGCCCTGTTCACTATGATCCTCGTCGCTACCATCCTCACAATCATCAAAGCCATCGCATACATCTTTCCAATTGATGCATTGGTGAGTCTTCTTGCAAACAAACTCAGTACAATTCTTTGCGAAGATGTCGTCCTCTTCGGTGCTTATTTGCGGTATGCACTGAGTTCCAGTACCGTTGAGTGAAAAACCACCAGGACATTTGCATACCGGGCCTTTTGGTGTGTTAAGACAAATTCCAGGACAATTTGTAGTTGCACAGAAATTAACACCAATCTCTGCACTGGCATCAAATACCCTTAAATTGGATGTGATACCACGCACTACAGCGAAAACTTCTGTTTGACTGCATTACATAAAACCAATCCAATAAAATACTAAAGTTTATAAAAGGAGATTGCAATCAACTCACATATTTGTACCCATTTCAACCTTATTGGAGTAGCGTACGTTAAATTTTCTTAGGCTGCTATTTTGATTGTCTGCCCAATAAACAAAACCATTGTGATAGGCAACTGAAATTGGATGGTATTGCTCATGTCGAAATATCACAGTTCTCGAGCTTCCATCTAAGCTAACCCGCTCAATAGTACTCTCCTGTACATCGCACCTGGTAATAAAATCTCATCTCAGTTGGAACTAATCACTAACCATTACCAATGCTCACCAATATAGCTTCTTCCCCTTGTGATCAATTGACAAACTCATTGGCCACTTCATGGGCATAGTTTTGGTCGACTCCACAAAAGTGCTCTTATGAGTACCGTCCATCCAAGACCTCTTAATCGAAGCATTTTCTCCACTAATTAGCCAATGTGACCAATAAATAAAGCCTTCAGCGGGACTTATAGCTAATGACCTGAAAAATCGTTATTAATATAAAGCAAAATACATCGCTATATTGAACTCACATTGGTTCTTTGCCAATTGGTAGACTTATAGTCATACTAATGTTAGAAACTGAAGCAACAATAATCTGCTTGGTTCCAGCCCAATAAAGATGATGGGAGATTTCATCGTACGCGATGACAGGAACAGTGCCAGAGCCTTGAGTCAAAAACGTCCTCTCAGTGCCGTCCATTTTTTGACTGTGAATCGTGTAACCGTTTCTTGAAAAATAAATGCTTGTAAGTGACCGCCCATCGTATACAGAACTCCCTTAACTCACGATATAGATTGAATGAAGTAAACTAACTTCTCGTTAACATTAACATCAAGACCAATACCCCAGCTAACATTGTAAATCGGTACCATTGCTTCCTCAGTATTCTCCGGCATTATATCTTTGGGATTTAACGAAATCCCTGAGATACAAGATAATCGTTTTTGGGCGTATAGTAGAAAGCTTTCATTTTCTACAAGGACACATTGAGTCTTATTCACCAATTTGTAACCGGGAGAGCACATGCATTGGACCATCGCATATAACTTCTTCCACAGTGGCACACAAATTTGACTACAGTTGCCATTGTTCTCGCGACATGGGTGTGCAACTGAAAAAAAGAAAAGAACAAAAACTTAACACTTCTTACAAAGGCTGAATAATTTGTAGTTTACCTTCAGGCTGCTTCTGCCGATGGAATATTCTAAAATCATTGGGCTTTTTAACATTCTGTACTAATTGTTCTGATTTCATACTGAATTTATTCATGGATACCACAAAATCATCCGCCCAAGGTGCAATGAAAATAGAATTTTCAAATATGTCGACCGCATGTACGGACTTCAAGACAATCAGATTCTAATACAGAAAATAATAAGTAATCACAATTGAAGCTTTTCAGAAGAATCTACTTACATCTGAAGTCTTTTTCATCGCCCAACGGTTTTTACCTTCATAATCTACACGTTCGATGCAATCCTTATAGATGTCAATCCAATAGACGTGTTCGTTTGCCAGGTCCAGGGTTATACGACTAGGGTAATTAATTTCCGTATCGACTATCACAGTTTGATTGGTACCATCCAAATTGGCACGACTAAGGCTAGGGCTCCAATCGGCATAAAATATAAACCTTAAAACAATTAAAACTTAATATTAAATATAAAGGCATAATTTATTTTATGTGTATCGTATCGATTGCCTAAAAAAAAAATATGATCGTAACAGGCATTCGCGTTGTGCTTATTATTACCTCATATGAAAGAAATTTATAGTTTTATTACTGAATTCAAATGGTGAAAGTAAACATTTCCAACAAAATATCTAGGAATGGTTCTTGATAAAAAAAAAAAACTAAATTGGAACCCACACGTTAAAAACCAAAATTACCAAAGCAACAAAAGCCAGGTGGGCCTTTCGTCGAATGTACGGTAAGACTTGGGTAATAGCCCCCAAGGTTATACAATGATGATACGATCTATCATCAAATACTTATCAGTAGTATGGTGGAGCAAAACTAAAGAGAAATCTACCATCTCAAAGCTTCAAAAGTTACAAGGACAGGCATGCCTTGGCACCACAGCCACTATGCTCACTTGCCCCACAGCTGCTATAGAAGCGCCCATTGGCCTAACGCCACTCCACCTTTTCATAAAAAAAGATGGCAATTAGCAGCACTGTCAGACTACTGCAAACAGGAGAGATAAACTACATAGATCACACTGATCAAGAGCTTGACACGATCTGCGCAATAGATGACCGCTTCAATACATGATCCCAAGCTGTGAAGCATGAAACTATAATAATCCTACCTCAGGCCTAAAAGGTAACAAGTGGTATACGAATACATCGAAGATGGACACCGGAGTGGGTGCTGATATAATATTATTTGGACCAAACATTAGAATATCAATACCAATGGGACAAAGTCCCAGTGTATTTCAAGCTGAAACTGATGCCATTCAAGTGTGCGCCAACGTCAACTTTAAATTGGGAATAAAAGGTGTCCAAAGTCAAACTTTGGTGGGTGCCTTGACATGAGGGTATTGATGGGAACGAAAAAGCTGACGAAATAGCTAGGAAAGGTTCGCCTGAATCCTTTATCGGCCCTGACCCGTTTTGTAACATTCCAAATTCAGCTATAAACATTAAAATCAAAAGTTGGGAAAACAACTTGTGTATCTCCTATTGGGAGAATACCCAGACCCAGGGTATTCGTCAAGCTAAAAGAGCCATTTAACCTTTCCATAATAAATCCATAAAACACCTACTCCTCAGTAGAAATGATATCCAAAGATTAGTGGGATAGGGCATTGTCATCTTCGATATCACCTTTACAAAATAGGTTTCAGTCAGCAAACTGAATGTCGTCTCTGCATGGAAGACGACGAAACTGCGGAACATAGTTTATATGACTGCATGGCACTATGTGCCCTCAGGAGACAACATTTCCACAGAGAAATCCTAACTGCAATGGAAATTCGTAAAATATGCACCAGTGAGATCCTCAACTTCATCAAAACAGGTTGAACCTCTTCTGGTTTCCTAAATTGACTTTGCGGTACAATAGATCTTTTGGGTCGCGGTGCCCTCCGCAACGGACGAATCGTAGCCTTAAAAAAACATTTCTGATAAAAAATAATACTCTCGGACGGCCAGTTATTCACGAAAGCGATGCTTTGCATTCAATTTACCAATCGACTGATGCAAAGTTTTTGGAAATGACGAAAGAAAGGACTACCAGACAAAAAAAAGTTACGAAAATTAGACATTGAACTTTCAGATAACCCAAATCGTTGTAAATGGGTTAATGTCCGTTGAAGTAAATAAAGATATAACAACTAAGAAGTTTGCGCAGACCTTCGAACATATCAAAGGTATAATTTGATTAAATATCTACACAGAGGAATCCTATACAATGAGTAAGGGAAGCTTTATTTCAGCTTAGGCACTGTGGCTTTTTGGTAGGGCCTAACTCTCACGATAGATAGTGATAGTAAGTCGAATATCTTCTTTGAGTGGATGGCAGTTAAGCTAGATCGATCGCTTTCAGATTCGTGTGAACGCAGAGTACTCTGTGAGGATCTCCAGACAAAAGCTACATGTAAAGTCCGAGAAAAAGTTCCTTCCGTAAAAATGAGATTTGAGTGCCAAGTAAATTTAATTTAGAATTGGAAAGGAACAACAATATGCATGTTTAGTTAATTTACGGCTAGTAAATCCGTATCTATTATTGTGGAAAAAAATATAAGCTTTAACTCTACAATTTTCATACCCTTTTGTTGGATCCAATACCATCGTTGCAGGCTTTTCTACATTTTTCAAAATTATGTTACAATAATTCATGTTATTTGTACACATGAACAGTAGTCCTGGTTCATTGCTAAGGAAATACCAGTTTCCTGAAATCCAATCCAAGCGTATATTGTCAATGGCTGTAGAATAAATGGAAATATAAAACAAAACAATAAATATCATCGAATAATACGAAAGAAATTTGACATCTTAGAGGTGCTAAAAAAAAGCCTTAGCCACATGGAGACAAAGAATAAATAATATACCAAATTGTTTTGCAAACATATATTTTGAAAAGACGACTTGTAGAATGGCAACCTTGACAAAGGGTGTATTCGATATCTGCAATCAGTTTTAAATTCAACTGCAAGCGTTAGATACCACTTTAGTATAATATGTAATCATGAGTACTCGTTTAAATACGATAAATGATTGTAGCAAGATATTCGCAATGTATTCTGTGACACACTCTGATTTCAGTAGCGATAGTCCAACAGTGAATTGTGAATCTACTCGATTCTGCTCAGAGTTTTTGTAGATTAAGCCCAAAATGAAATCTGTAACCTCAAATCATTGGCACAGCAAGGCGACTGAAGATTGCCTGCCGACTAAAGGATTACTTAGTGAATTTAATTGTTCTCACTAGTGTGGGTTTACTCATTGTCTTATAGCTGCAATAGCAGTTGGTCATACACAAATTATGGCTGTTATTCAAATACCAAAAGTGCCTGTTTATAACGCGCAGTTAACCGTTATTAGAGTTTTTGGTGTGCTGACGAACAAGCATTGCTATAAGTACTAAGAAAATATTTTACATCTCTGCGTAAGACCAATCAATCTGTCGTTTTCAAGTTTTCGCATGATTACCATTCTACCAATGACGCTGTATTGAGCCCTTTACGCCTTGCAGTCAAATGAGTTAGACCGCTTAAATATATGTCTGAATGAATTTTGTTTTAGTTTATTATTGGCTTTAACCAAAAACAGTTATCGGCCAAAGAATTATATAATGAGTGATTGCTTCGTTACTTAAATATAAAAGCAGTAGTATTTTGGAACAACTTGTCATTTACAATTTATCACGATACAACACTTTTGAAGTCAAGCAAAGAAGATATCGCATTAATAAACACTTTCCTATGTTGTATCTAATAAACACTTTCCTTAGACTGAACAAACTAAAAATCTTTTAATGAATAAAGCCAAACTCCAGTGGGAGAACAGAGAAGCAGAGAAAGAACACAAATAAAAAGCAGAATGACATGTTGGCTAGTGATACTGAATAGCAGTTCTTAGACTTGTTGATACACTCGTATGATGATTTTTTTTTTTTTTTTGTTCAGAATGGAAGCGATGAAATGTACGAGTGAAATGGGAAATATGAATATGAAGAGAAATCATATTCAGAATTAACTTTCGTATTGTAGCACAAAGATTAATATTTTACATATAACATTTAACAGTCACTTCTCTTGCGTACGTTGTTGTTATTAGTTGTTATAAGTTATTATAAATTAAATGCTAGCAAGCCATTGTTTTGGTGTTCTATTATTTCCAATGTATCCTGTGACTTTGCCTTGTAGCCTCATAAATGCAATTTCTCAGCGTCATCAACTCACAGTGTGCACTCGTTATGATCTTTGGTATTGGCATTAGCCAATTATCTGTTAAATTATCTATCCTATGGCATCGCATTGTTACTTCTGTCCAATGACTTGAATACATGGCACACAATGTACGATTCCGATGCCAAATCTCTATGGCTGATACATCTGTACTGGGATATAGTCCCAATGATTCTCCAGTCAACGATACTCGCTGAATATCATACTGTGTAACAAAGACTAGTGATGCATTCTCATTCTGAGGAACTGTAATAAAAGACTACACTTAAAATCAAAGTGACCCAAAAGTACACATTATTTAACCAAAATACCATTTACGGCGAAGCATCGATTCTTGCTTCGCATATATCCGGAAACACACATGCACTCATATGATCCATATGTATTTTTGCATTGTTGATCACAAACACCTTCGATTGAGCATTCGTTGAAGTCCTGACATTGTGTGCCGTTTGGTTCCTGACCCATTGGGCAGAAGCATTTTGGCCCATTGCTAGTAAGTTTGCAATTGAATGAACAATTCATTGCACTACAGTGTTTCTCTTCGGTATCTTTATTAGGAAGAAAACAAATTATTTATATACGAATACAGTGAAAGAGAAATTAATCGTTATTTCATACCACAGTTCCATTCATCGCTATCGCAATCCCAATGTCCGTCACAGAATTTTGAAATATCTAAACAAACACCATTTAAGCATTCGCTTTGGTATGACAGGCACTTTGGAGCAGCGCTTGTACCTACAAAGAGAATATTATTAGTTCGATATTAATTAAACGTAAAAAACGTTACAATTGTTTTCATCTGAAGAATCTATGATGCCACGTTCGCTGCAGTCGTATTCTCCGTCGCACATCCAATTGTTTGGAATGCATTTGTGGCTGTTTGTGCATAAGAATTGTGCTTCGTTGCATTTTGTTGCATTCGCTAAAAAAAGAAAGAAAAAATATTGAAACTCTTGTTTAAATAGTAGTTACTGTATATAAGACGTTTTAAAAGATCGATAATGTGTTTATACAAAGCGAAGAATATAAAGTCAGATTTAGATCGATTTGTCAGCTGGTACGAAGTGGAGAGGTAATAGCACTTCTCCTGATTATTACGGAGGTCAATTGCATGATGCATGAGCCTATTACTCGCATGAATTTAAATGTAAGCTTCCTTGACTTTAACCTCAGCAAGATTAGACTAAAAAATGTACTACGTAGCATCGACTTGATGCATACACTGAATCCAAAAAGTCTCCGTACAGGTATCACTTCTGTTCTTACTTCTCAACTCATAAAATCATCAAAGTACAGTGCTTTAGAATAAAAGTTCCCCCCTAATTTGAAGAAATACATCTGACGAAATAGTTAGTTAACAAAGCAACAATATTTTATTTAAAAAAAAACATACAAAAACAGCGCAAATAATAAATTTAGTGCTGGAATAAAACAAAAAAAGACTCCGTGTCCGTACAGTGGTCAATTTTCTTAAAAATATAAATAAATATGAGAAACAAACACTAAATTAATGCGTAGTTGTCCCGTTTCTATTACAAATGACCACTTTCAACCACTTTCAGTTTTACATGGATATGATTTCTGGGCCAGTTTTTGTCCATTCAAACATTAAAATTGTTTTGGTTAATTTTTATTGTTTATGAATGCTTTCAACTTTTTTTTAAGAAGTTCCAAAAATGCTCAATGGGGCTCAAATCAGATGGCTGCGCTGGGTGTTGTTGCTGTATTTGAATATTGTCAAGTAGGGTTTATTATCTAGTTGGAAACAGAAAATTGTTGTCAGACCCGAATTTAGTTGCGCTCGAATGTATATTTTCTCTTCAGTCATGCATATTTATCCATTCTGCCATCGACGAAAACGAGATTTCCCACACCAGAGGATGCCATGCAACCTCAGACCATGCCGTATCCACATCCATATTTTACTTTACTTTAGGTGGCGCTACAGCTCGGGGTGAACCTGGGCCTGCTTCTCGCAACCATTTGTGTGTGTTTGTTATATTTGTTCACGAATGGAAGGGACCTACAGTTTTTCGCCGACTCCGAACGGCGAATTGAGAAGCTCATTGACAAATGATACTCTTTGATTACTTGTCAGACATTCGAAAGAGGTGGCAACCGTGAAAAACTTTTTAGATGTTGGGATTGAACCCGAGCAGCACTAACAACCACGGCCACGGCGATCCGTATTTTACTGTGGGCGTTAGATGTTGGATATCCGTTATCAGTAGTGGGCTTTCTCGGATCCGAAAATGCTAAATTTAATATCTTCGCTAGATAAAATCGTATCACAAAATGAATTTTCGTTGTTAAAATTCTCAATAGTGTACTGCAAACTGGCTTAATAGTTCTACTTCTTGATGAAGTAGGCGGCTTCCTGCCGCTGACCCGAACATTAAAACCATTTCTTTTCAATACATTGCTTACACATTTCTTACTATCTATTCACAAACGTTCATTTTATCACTTGTTTGAAGATTTTCAGCTGTTGCACAGGCACCTGTTCACTACCCTGACAATTCTTTTCTTAAACGATAGTCAATTTTTCTAGGTCATCCATGATCTTTGTTTATTTGTTATAGTTTTGGTTTTTTTAAGTTTACATTGAACAACAAAAAATGGAAATTGTATGACATTTGACAGATTTGATAGTTTGCAAAATAGGTCTGTTTGGTGACTGGTAATATTGTCTGTTTTGGACACCAAAAAATTACGTAAAATTACTAAATCTGTCAAAAATCGAGAGAATAGAGAGCCAAATGAGTGTCAACAAATTTCCCCTACTGCGAAATCGTGCTACACCACCATCCGTGGAGTCATCGAGGGACATCTATCAAACAGCCATCTGACAATTGTGAAATGTCATAATATTCATTGTTAGTGGGAAACAAAAACAATTTTCCACTGCTGAGGATTTTCCCCCACTTTTAAAATTATTTATTATTAAAACACACCAAACAAATTTTACGCAAAATTACTTAAAACTGCCAAAAATCAAGAGAAGAGAGAGCCAAATGAGGTGTCAAAAAATTTAATGAGAGTGTAAAAAAAGTTGCCCTCTTGCAAAATGCTGCCCAAAGAAATTTCTTGCGCTGAAATTCGCAGCATGGGGAGATTTCTTACTCTCTTGTTAGCGCTCTCTTCTGCGAAAAACTACAAAAAAATTTCGTACGGGGACAGGATTTGAGTGAGTTTAGTTTTTCGCTGTTTTGGGCAGATACGGAAACAGAGTTAAAAATTTTTTTAGTTGCATAGGAATCTGCTTATTTTTTTCGTCCATATTAAAAACAAATTCACTTTTATGACAAAAATGGGAAAACATATCGATCGTTTCCTAAAATCTTCTTAACTCAACATTCAGCATGACTCGTCATAATACAGAAAACACCATAAGATCCTTGAAACGGTAGCTGTACGGAGACTTTTTGTTCCTCAAAAACGGCCGTATAGAACGTTTGCGATCATAAACTTCAAGTGATAATGCGAAAGTACATGCAATTTGGTAGAAATAAAGAAGAGAAGATTCTCTTTCATAGAAATGTTTCCTTTTTCTTTGAATCATTGTATGTATTTGGATTTCATTGAAGCATTTATTGCGGACATGTGTCGATGTGAGGAGACTTTTTGGACTCAGTGTATATTTGTTTGCTTAACGCTTGTGTCAGTGTTGTCAAACTTTGCCCTAGCAAATATCTGCGCGGAGTGTCACGCCATAGATCTGATAAGTCATAGCGTTTACAGCGCTATCAAATAAAATGCTACTAAAAGTATTGTGTAGCGTCAAGGATTCAAAAACTCGGTCCTATTAGTCGGATCAATCTCAATTTTTTACATCCGGCCATGGCTTCCTCTAATCAGCAATACCTTGACCTCCACCAACGGCTATTGTAAAGAAAACCCGAGTGTAATATGCTATGTACATAAATCCATTTAAATAGCAGGAGCAAAGGCATTCACGTGAATGTTTCGTTTGGCATACTAAACATGATTAACAAAGCTTTTGAGAAAAAATATTGAAAGCAATAAACATAGAAGGCTGATACATACATATACATATACATATACACTCACATACTACGTACATAAATACAAATCATAATAAGACTAGAAGTATAGAGGACAGAACTGAGACGACCGGCAACGAGTGGAGACCTGGAGAAGACCTAAGACCTAAAGAAGACATAATAGAGAAGACCTATTATTAGAAGACCTATTATATAACGATTATACCAATAACTAATCATAATAACTAATAATAATAAATAAATAGCTAACAAAATCAGAAGTGGGATTTGAACCTGGCCGAAGCAAACCCTAATTAAAAGGAAGAAGAAAATAAAAAGAACAAAAAAGAAGAAATTAAGAAAAAATAAGAAAAAAAAGAAGAAAAAAATAGAAGCAATTAGAAGAACATAGAATAATAAAAAAAAAAAAAAAGAAAAAAAGAAGTCGAAGTGAGCTTTAAACCAAATTATAACAATGGGGCTAGGAACATATTTTATCGGATATAACCGACCAACAAGACGCCCTCTTAATAGAACGAGATTTCATTCGCCTTTCACAGGAGTTGCGCGATAGTTTAGGCCTCAAGCGGGTTGACATCGATCGAAGCCTTCAACTATTGGATCAGTACAAGCACCTGGATCTCAGTGCTCTGATGCTGAAACGCAACGCTGACTGTGTGGATACGATTCGACGACTACGCAAATACATTGGTAACCTCAAACAATGGAATCTAACTCCCGATCAGGAAGCCGAATTCATTACGAAAGCAGAGATTCTCCGCGAAAATGCTTCGAAGATCTATCAAAATTTCCAGAAAATGTTCGTTTTCCATGGGGACAAGTATTTCTGGGAGCATTTTTGCGATACGGTAATGGAGTTCCGCAGGGTTACTAACCACATATCGGAACGAAATCGTTTTTTAATCACTGAGAAGTCCTACAATAACATGCTCAGCGATAAGGAGGCTAGCTGCGAGAAGGATTCCAAAATGGACGAAGCCAAATCTCCTAAGAATAGTGAACAGTTTAACAAAATAACTGAAGCGGAGTTAATGCGGATTGAAGCTGACCCGAGTGTCACGGAGATTAAAATCAATCCCAATGTTGGACCAGATCTACTAAATAAAATGCAGAAGGTTGTACGAAACACCACAACTGAAGTCGCTACAGAGATTCCCCGAGAGATCACCGATATGATTGGACCACCAGCTCGAGAAATCACAGATAGAGGAACATTTTATACTAGTGAGCTAATCAAAAATGCAACCGGCACTCTGCATGCCAATGTACAAGTCGAGAGGGAACACAGGATGCTTACACCGTCGATTGCTATGATGTCAACTGATCCGGATGGTACAGATTGGGATTTACATTTGGGACGAATTCAATATGGATATGATAATGACATCTTGAACAATGAGACCCGTATGAAGTTGATGACAGAATCTAATGCCGAAAACCAACGTACAACAGCATTCGAGAACATCAGCAGCGATCAGGGGAACCAACGACGGCGGTACAACTCAAAGAGATTCGTCAAAAAGTTTCATGTCGATGACCTAGTGCACCTAATCCGCGAAGTTCCTGCGATGGGGCAATGCAGAAAGTTGGAAGCAAAACATCGAGTATCCCAAAAATCGTTGGAAGTAGTTGTAGTAGATAAGATGAAGAAATATACCTCTATGAACTCTGAACAATCAATTTTATCTGACGACGAAGAGGTTGAGACGGAGTTCCCAGGATTCAATGATGAAGATGATCGACAAAGAGCCAAGACTAATAGGCGTATCCAGTTGTTTGAGGACTAACAACAGTCAGGAGAGGCCGAATGAAAGCAATAAACATAGAAGGCTGATACATACATATACATATACATATACACTCACATACTACGTACATAAATACAAATCATAATAAGACTAGAAGTATAGAGGACAGAACTGAGACGACCGGCAACGAGTGGAGACCTGGAGAAGACCTAAGACCTAAAGAAGACATAATAGAGAAGACCTATTATTAGAAGACCTATTATATAACGATTATACCAATAACTAATCATAATAACTAATAATAATAAATAAATAGCTAACAATATATTTAGTTTTTACCCTTAAAAATCTAAGTATTTCTTATTTTACTAAAAAAAAAGTTTGATCACACACAATTGGCAATGATAGAGGATTCTTTCTCACTGTATGTACTTACCACAATCAGGAGGCTCATCAGAATTATCATAGCAATCAAATTTCGAATCACATTTCCATCTTATTGGAATGCAGTTACCATCAGCGCAAGTAAAATAAGATGAAGGGCATGTTCCTACATAAATAAGAAACAACAAAATGATTATGAATGAAAAAAATTGATGGCAACTAACTAATTTATGCTAAGGTTAAGGGCAACGCTAAATGAACAACTATAAATAAAAATATAGCAGAGAAGGGAGACATAAATTTATGTTTTAAATAACGAAATATCTTATTCAATCTAAATGTAATCAATTGAGAGTGTGACTAATCTAAAGTACAATAATTAAGAAAACGAAACCTAGCAGTTTCTTGTATTTCATCGGCAAATATTTTTAGATTGCATACTTTTAAAGGCTCCAATAAAACTACAGCAAATGCCTTTTGATATTGGCATCGTGTTCGATTGCATACTTTAAGGAATTCAAAGAAAATTTGTTTTCAGCAAATATCAAACTGTAGACAAGTCTCCAAAATATGTAGTAAAATAGAAAATATTGAAGTATGTAGGATTCAAAATTCAAATGTCCTTGTCTGGAAATAACCAAGAGATCATCTGACTCGGTAGTCCGTAGTCCGTACTATCTTCATGCATCTCGGTTTCGGATTTGAACAAAAAAGAGAATATGAAAACATTTTTGGAGAAAAATATTAAAAAATGTCCAGCAGTCTGACTCACTTACAGAGATTCGAATACCCATCATCCCACTTATGAGTTCAGCTTACAGAGGTCAGACAGTTTCACTTAAAGAGATCTTTTTTATGAAAATAAAAAGAAAAGTAAAACTGATGTGCAGCACAATTTGGCTCAGTAAAAAGGTATTCCATTTATCCGGCTTCCACTTAACCAGGTTCGACTGTAGTAAGAAGTAAATCTGGTTTATTGTATCTACAGAAAAAAATTTCACAAAATATGGCATGGCATATGGCGTCAGCCAAGCGAGAGGGATCTACAATTTCTAACATACCGTAAACTGGGGTTAATTTATTTATTTATTTATTTGCTTATTACAAGCATTCTTAATACTAAAAACTTAAACAATCTAAAACTTAAACCTAAATTAAGAAGTTAAGGCTAAACTTAATATTCTAGGAATGGGGCGTATTGGAGATGGAGTGGTAGTGTAGGGTATTTCTGAGAGATGATCTGCTTAAATGGAAATCAAATGCGTTTTGGAAGGAATTGGTGACGCGAAGCATTCGAGAAATCGGTTCATTATAACCATAATTGGTACGGTGATAATTCAGTCGGAAGAGGGGAATAGATCTAAGGTTACGTGGGTTAGTGCTAAGGCTGATCTTGTCGAGCAGCGCGGGACAGTCGATATTTCCAGCTAATAACTGCTGAACAAAGAGTATATCGGCAATTTGACGGCGTTTTTCGAGAGACTGAACATTAATTAATTTAAGACGATCTGTATAAGGTGGTAAATTATACCTGTCGGGCCATGGAAGACCGCGTAAGGCGAACCGGATGAATCTGCGTTGTACCGCTTCAATTCGTAGAGAGTGAATATCGTAGTAGGGTGACCAAACTTGACTAGCATATTCAAGAATCGGTCTTACGAAGGTAAAATAAAGCGATCTCGTGACATAAGGATTAGAAAATTCTTTGGACCAGCGTTTAACAAAGCCAAGCGTAGAGTTGGCTCTGTTAATTATGTTATCTATATGGGAGCGAAAATTAAGTTCTCTGTCGCAGATAACACCCAGATCACGCAAAGAAGTGACAGAGGGGACGAGTTCATTACATATATAGTAAGTCCTAGAAGGGGGTGGGGGACGTTTACGGGAGTAGGTTATAGCTTGGCACTTGCTGATATTAAGCTCCAAAAAGTTGTGTTTGCACCAAGTTGAAAACCTGTTGAGGTCGTCTTGGAGTGGGTGAGAGTCAGCGGGTGATTTGATGAACCTATAAATTTTCATATCATCGGCGTAGATAGACACATAAGAATTCAAAATAATGCACTCCACATCATTAATTGTTAACAAAAATAATAAAGGACCAAGGTGGCTACCTTGTGGGACTCCAGAGGTGGCTGTGAAGCAGTTTGATACAGAGGACCTAAAGAGCACAAGATATGTGCGCTCATTCAAGTAAGATTTTATCCACATAATAAACCTTGGGTGAAAGCCGAGTGCTTTGAGTTTGAAAAGGATAATGCCATGGGAGATTTTGTCAAAGGCCTTACTAAAGTCGGTAGATATTACATCAACTTCGTTGCCATCCTCCAGAGCGCACAGAGAGTTCGATACAAATTCAGTAAGGTTTGTAGTTGTAGATCTACCCTTGAGGAATCCATGCTGGTTAGGGGAAAAAATAGACTTACAGTGAAAAGACATTGTGTCATAGATAATGCTTTCGAAAAGTTTGGGTATGCAGGAGAGTTTTGCGATGGGGCGATAGTTGGAAATATCATTCTTACGACCTTTTTTATGAAGGGGAATTATGTAAGAGCACTTCCAGAGTTTAGGAAAAGCTCCCTGTGAGATAGAATGATGAAAAAGAGTCGTGAGGGATTGGAACAGATGATTCGCACATTCTTTTAAGACGATGGCAGGTACACCATCGGGTCCAGGGCAGAAATCGGGTTTGAGATTATTCATCTTTTCTAGGACAATTGCCGAAGTGATATGAGGCGAAGCAAGTGAAGTTTGGGGACAGTTGTTCATGAACGAAAAGTAGTCAAAATCGGGTTCAACGATGTGGTTCGTGAACGACTGGCTGAAGAAATTAGCAAACAAGTTTGCTATTATGGTTGGGTTGTCAGACAATGTATCATTGAGTTTCAAAGAAGACGGATAGCTATCAGATTTCTTTTTGGCATTGATGAAGTGAAAGAAGCGTTTGGGGTCAGAAATGAGATTTGATTCCATTCGGTCTAAATAGTCGTGGTAAAGAGATTCACAGAGATCGGAAAAAAGGGAGTATGCGAGATGGTAGTTAGCAAAATCAGAAACAGAACGAGAGTTAAGGTACGTGCGCCACAGTTTGTTTCGTTTATTGCGAAGCGAGCGCAACTCTGTATTGTACCAAGGTGGGGAAGATGATAAGTTTTTCTGCTGCATATAAGGGACGGAAAGGGTAAAACATTCAAATATTTTGGAGTAGAACAACGTAAGAGCGTTATCAACAGTAATGGGAGCATTATCGAATATAAGGCTGAGGTTGGCGTTATTGAGCAGATCGTTTAATTTAACAAAGTCTGCTTTGCGAAAGTTGAAACTGTACGCATGTTCGGATTGGAGAGTTTGATTGTGATTGTTATATGAAAAAGTAAGGGATAGAGGTGGGTGGTAGCGGTCTAATTTTGAAAGAAGATGATTGCTTGCAGACACTACACAATTTTCAACGTCTGATGTTGTCTGTAAAAAAAAATTTTGTTTTCTCAGAAAGAGAAAAAAATAAGGTTTACCATTTCGATCCCTAACATTAAGCCCTTAAGGAAAACAAACATTTTTAGTGAGATTATTCGGGGACACTATAAAGACCCCTTTCAGAAATCAACTTGGGTTCATTAATCACCACAACAACGTTTTTGATGTCATACCAAATTTCATCCTTTTAGTGCGGCCAGCTAACTAAGAAAGTGTTACCACCAATCTCGGACTTCCAATGTAGCGTTTTTCAATACTTCTGGTGTGAAGTTACAGTAAGGCCGTCCTCCTATCTTTTTGACATATCTTCGAGGCATTTCGGCTCAGTTGCCTAATCTTTAAATTTAACAATAAAGAGTAAGGGGTTACTTTGTGCCAAGTACGTTTGAATGTAAAAAAGAAGATCAATACACACAAGGTAACTTTGTGCCCAGCAAAGTTACCCCATGAACTTGCGACTTTATTGAAAAAGCCTCGTAAAAAGTAAAGCAAAAGGTTGTACTTATATAAACTATTATATTATTTATCAATTATCACAAATAAATCAAAAAAAAAAAATTAAATACCAGCAGCCTTGCACAGTGAAAAAACCGGTATATTTTATGTAAAAGTGTTGGTAAAGTGGAATTGAGTATAAAAAAAAAACACGGTTGGCACAAAGTTACCCAGCAGTCACAAAGTAACCCCAGTTTACGGTAGACATGAAATAGCTCAGAAATAGATACAAACATTTTAATGTTCTGAAAAAAAACACATATGATATTTGGTGTCGATATTTTAACATTATGTCCAATTTAATATACATATGTACATATCAATTAACTCATTTTTCGGTAGTGTGATCTTTCCCCAATGTAACCTTCTAATTCATTTTAATATTGGACATAAATACTTCTATTAAGAGTCTTCAATAGCTCGTTGATTGCATAAAGAACATTCTGCACGCAACCGCATTTCGGTAAGTAGCCCGAAATTCATCTGCGGAAGCTCTCCTCTAGCCTTAAAAATCCTCGAGATTATATCCAAGCTGTTGCGGTCAGAGTTATCTTTGGGACCCTTTGGGGTCAAGTTGAACCTTTTTTGATGGCACGTACCCCAGGACCCGCCTTTTTGAAAATCATCGAAATTTGACCCTTTTTGAAAAAAATTACCCTTTTCGGACCCTTTCTGTAAATTAGGAAAAAATTGACACACTCAACCGGAATTCCTTCACTTCTTTTAGCAGACATCGTCACCGACAGCAATCACACTTTTGCATTAACCCGATTTCTATCTATGTACCTACATAATATGTGTTTGCCAAAGCCGAAATGTAAATTTCCCCTATAAACAGATACCTCGTTTATATGACAACTCAATGCGCATTGAATCGATGCGCATTGTTTCAATCCGCATAGAAAGGTTGGTGTTTACTTTTGCATGAAATTATTCAAAACCGAATCCAAAATAAACGTGAGAAAATTGAGAGAGTTTAACAAACAGCCGATTGAACTGACAGTTTGATAAAATAAAAATTAATTAATTAAAAATTACTATTGAATTGCCTGACATAAGATGACAGACAAGAGAATGATGAGAGCGCGAGAGAGTAAAATGTTTCAATGCGATTTGAAAGTGTTTATATGATATTTCAATTCGGTTTCAAATTTTCAATGCGGTTTATAAACAGGAATAAACGAATGCGGATTGAAAATTTCAATGCGGTTCGAAGTGGTGTTTATATGAGCAGATTGAATCAATGTGCATCGATTCAATGCGCATTGAGTTGTCATATAAACGGGGTAAGACACATTCAAATAATTGGTGCGTTTCGTTAGTCATACTTCTACCATTGTTAATATAAAAAAAAGCCTGCCAATCCATGCTATCCGCATTAAATGTTTTGGAAAATGAAGAGTTAGAAGAGTGGGTCCCTGACTCAAATCTAATTCAGAAGTTTAGGGCTTTCAATTCTAACAATTGGGTTTTCCAAATCATAACTTTTGTTCAAATATCTTTCTTGTTTCTTTTGTTTTTGTTACTTTATTTTTAAATTAATTGCTTTTTTTAAATGAACTGATTTTTTTTTTTTTTGTTTAAGAGTTTTTATTTATACATTCTCATATATGCTATATGCATAAGCTTTATATATTTTTAAGCAACTGGACTACAAATACAAAAACTAATAAAATAATACTTATCCTACGCCTGTCTTATTCTTTAATTTTATATGGGGCCCCTTTTTTTCGCCAGGCACCCCTTTTTGGACCCTTTCCGGAAATTTTCAAAGGTAACCTTGGTGGCGGTCATGGAAGTAATTAATCTCCCCAAGGTCGTATCTAAGTGCATACACGATAAGTATACCGAGAGGGGCTTTGTAGGGCTTTCGTTCTGAAAGTTGCACGAGAGGTTATCTAGATCTTTATCAACAGTTTCTAAAGAGATCCTAACAAAGGATTGCATTTGTGCAGTATTCGTCAGCCGTTACAATATTAGCAATATACATACATATGTACATGCATATATACATATCGAGATATTTTTGCATTGCATTTATTTATTTAAAAAAATGTATATGAATATTTCACAGAATTTCATTGACTCACAGATTGACTGAACAGATTGTAATTTGGTGTTAGAAACTTCTTACATTACATATCGTCTGGAGACTATTTTCTTACGCACGTATACGTATTTGCTCCCCTTTTTTTTTTGCTAAGAATTGCATTCGAAATTTATTATTTACAATCCATTTCTCTTTTTCTTTATTTCTTCTTTGAATATTTAATACCTCACATGATTGTGACTGTTTCAGACTATTTTCGGAGTCTTCAAATATTTGAAAATAACACGTTGGCGATTTTTTTTTTATTTTTCTCGTAAATAATAAGTTGTAGGTAGCCTTTATTAGCGTGCAGTTTTCTTTTTGCCAAAATTGAATTTTTTTATAAAATATATTTCCACTTCGAAGGAAATTTTCGTTTTTCCAAATATGTGCCTCATTCAAAACTTAAAGTGTTAGGACTTTCAGTACTGCTGATTAACTACATTTTAGATGACAAAATGTTTTGGCACTTTTTACCTATCGAACGTTAATTCTAAAAATGTTTATACATAGGTATGTATGTACATACAGTGCTGATCAAAATAATAGGTAACAGCGTTGTTGTAATGAACTGGCAACACTGATTTCTCAATAATTTGTTATTTGTTTTGGATGCAATAAGCACCGTTACTTTGCTATCGATGTTGCCGATCTTTCGACATGCGGTGTGCTCTTTCATTTCCTATCAGCTGAGTGTAACAGGTCAAAGAGTGAAATTATAATTGGTAATTTTTTTTTGTTTTTATGAAATTTTTCATTAAAAATTAAGAAAAAATATAAAGTGATTGATCCCTTGCAAAGTTAAATTAAATTAATTCAGAAACAAGCACTGCACTGTTGAAGAACGTCGCATCGCCCATAATCTGAAAGGAAAAGGAGAAACCCTCAAATTCATTGTCGAGACGCTAGAAAGATCTGTGAATTCTGTTGCACAGGCCTTAAGACCACAGCCCGTAACGAAAACCAAAGGTAGACCCAGAAAAACGGGCTCAGCAACGGGCAATAGAATAACACTCCTATAGCAAAAGGGACCCATTTACGTCATCAAGGACCATTGCAGTTTGGGGTTGAACCAATTGTTTTGATTGAGAATATCATGACAAAAGAAATTGATCGTGTAATTCTTCAAAATCACATGCTGCCATATGCCGAGGACTATTATATGCCTTTGATATGACACTTCCAACAGGACAATGATCCCAAACACTCATCAAAACTGCTGAGTGCTTGGTTGAGATAACAGGAGGGTTATGTGCAGGGAACGGATTTTGTTGACTTTGCCTTTTTTTGCCTTATTTTTGCCTTTTTTTTACTCATATTGCCTTTTTTGCCTTTTTTACTCATATTGCCTTTTTGCGTTTTTTAATCCACACTGCCTTTTTCCGGTTTTTTTGTTACTATTTATCAAAGTAGCTGTGCACTTTCTTCTTAACTAAACGATTTATCCTTGCTCACACGAAAGAAATTTCAGTGTCAACACGTATGAGAGCAGTTTTTTCTCTCGTATGAACATGCACATAACTGCACGCGTTGTTTACACTAGCGTGCATATACAAAAATCGCTACACACCAAAACAACCCTAAAGACATTTGTATCAACTCAACATACATGCGCTTCTTCTTCGACGCAGTCTTATTTACCATCTTTTCATCTGACAAAAATCGAAGTATTTTTTTCGTAACTGTGCGCCTTTTCATCTAGAACTAGATTCATATTCTGCGACATACTAGTCATACTAAGTGCTAGTCTGTCCAATATTGCGTTTGCTTAAATGCGTGCTGTTCCCAAAATATTTTGTTGCTTGTCATTGAAAGTGAAAATGCCCCAAGACGTTTAAAGATGGTGGTGAAATTGGAAAAAGATTTTTATTCGACCCGAAAGACCACATATTTAAGCGTTTACAAATTACAGGTTACTCCTAGTAGTTGTATGTACTTTAATTTGAGCACTTGATCTTAGTGCAATGCGTAGTATGGCTTTCTCAGTCCCCCGATCTCAATCCTATTGAGAATTTGTGGGCGGAACTAAAGAAATCCTTGGCAACAGAAACATTCCACAACAAAACCGACCTTTGGGCGGCGATCTAGAGGCACTTACAGTTATAACCAGGGAACTTTATTTACCTGTTTTTTTACTAATATTGCTTTTTTGTCTTTTTTAATCCAGACTGCCTATTTTTGCCTTTTTATAGTGCTATTTGTCAACGTTGCTGTGCAGAGGATAGGGAATCGAAGAAGATAAACCGAGCTTATTGGCGAAATATGGTTTATTATTTCAAATTTACTTAGATGTAACAATAATGTTCAAAGTGTTGCTCAAAATTATCAGACGAATCACTTAGAGCAGATACCGCACAATTGTCTAAGCCAGAAACACACACTACACGTCTATTTGTTTGATCTAAAAAAGAAAACCGCCTATTATCGGCATGCTCTGCTCCACCAGATGGCAACGATGGCACTCGTTAGCATAGAGTCAATGACATTAACAGCAGCTGTACTACCTACATTTTATTATTTCAATTATTTTTTATCCATTTTTCAAGCTGCTGTTACTTTTCGCACTTGACTGAGAGAAAGCGGAAGGAAAAACGATAAGGACAAGCGTTGCAGTACATTGGATTTGGCTTAAGCACGAGAACGGGTATTTACATATACAGTTAGAGTTGTGTAACTCCTGAAGGAGCCGTTCAAAAGATCGGCTCACGTTGGTGAACTAAATGAACTAGTTCAGTAGTTCAGCGGCTCACCTCTCATACGAATCTGGATCTGAACTAGTGCGTTGTGAAACACAAACACAATACAGATGACGGTGACGGCTCAGCAGTTCACTACGTATTTTGTATTTTGAGATGAATTTGTATTTAATTTGTTATTTACTTTGAATGAATTGATTTTGGATTTTTGTTTTTACTATATACATATATCTTAGTACTTAATGTAGTAAATAAAAATTATCTTATTTTTATTAAAAGTTCAGGTAACACAGACAACAATACTCATCCTGACCTATTTGACTAGATTTATTACAAAGAGAACCTCTAGTCTTGGAATAACTCATTCGCCAAATGAGACGTAATTAAACAAAAATGCAAGAAGACGACAAGGTCAACAGGGACACTCATTTAAACAAAGTCTTAAAAAAATTAGGCATATAAAGGGTGATTTTTTAAGAGGTTGAGAACTTTTTTTAAAAAAAAAACACAAAAAATTCGAAAAAATGAATGAAATATTTATTTGAATCGATAGTTTGAACCTTGCAATTTAATGTTTAAAGATAATTTCATGCAAATGTTGACCGCGGCTGCGTCTCAGGTAGCCCATCCGCTGAGTCCAATTTTGGCATACTCTTTCACACATATCGGCCGGTATCTCACGAATGAATGCATGGATGTTGGCTTCCAGTGCGTCAATCGAAGCGGGCTTGTCCCTATAGACATTAGCCTTGACATACCCCCACAAAAAATAATCTAATGGTGTCAAATCGCACGATCTAGGCGGCCAATTGACCGGCCCGAAACGTGAAATTAACTGTTCACCAAACTCGCCTCGCAATTGCGCCATTGTTTCGCGTGCTGTGTGGCATGTGGCACCGTCTTGTTGAAACCACATATCATGCAAGTCAAGAACTTCCATTTCGGGCAAAAAAAAGTTTGTTATCATCGCTCGGTAGCGTTCACCATTGACAGTAACGCTGCGATTCGCATCATCTTTGAAGAAATATGGCCCAATAATGCCGCCGGCCCATAAACCGCACCAAACAGTGGCTTTTTCGGGATGCATTGGTAGCTGTTGCAATGCTTCTGGCTGATCTTCACTCCAAATGCGGCAATTTTGCTTATTTACGTACCCATTCAACCAAAAATGAGCCTCATCGCTGAACACAATTTTTCGATAAAAAAGCGGATCCTCGGCCAGCTTTCCAAGAGCCCATTCACCAAAAATTCGGCGTTGTGGTAGGTCGGCTGGCTTTAGTTCTTGCACCAGCTGTATCTTAAAAGGATTTACGCCCAAATCCTTCCGCAAAATTTTCCACGTAATGCTGTAACAAAGGCCTAACTGCTGGGAACGGCGCCGAATCGACATTTCGCGGTCTTCTGTCACACTAGCTGATACGGCCGCAATATTTTCTTCACTACGCACAGTACGTAAACGTGTTGGTGGTTTAATGTCCAACAAAGTAAATTTGGTGCGAAATTTGGTCACAATCTTCCGAATAGACTGCTCAGAAGGTCGAGAATGCCGATCATAAAATGGAAGCAGCGCGCGATGAACATTTCGAACCGAGCACGAATTTTGATAGTAAAATTCAATAATTTGCAAGCGTTGTTCATTTGTAAGACGATCCATGGTTAAATTGCAAACCAAACTGAAGCTGTTTGACAGTGACACAAGGTACTAAACACACGTCAGCTGTCAAAACCAGTGTTGCCAAAACCAAACCAGCTAAAAAATCACCCTTTACATACGTTGAAGTCGTAAACAATTCCGTGTCAAGCCATGAACGGTCAGCATCGTCCCCCACATCAACAATTCTGTCGTGAATACAATACGCGGGTCATTTCGACGTCAAAGTGACCCCCATAGCGGACGCCAACGTACAATGTATTTTTTTCTCAAAAGAATTAATAAATAAAAACATTTGAACGCGGTCCAGAAGTACATACAATGCGACGAGAATAGCGACAGCGAAATACGCATTCCCCTACATTCGAGCAACGTGCAATAGTTTAACCCTGCCATCAAGGCCAAAGGTCGTTTCGTTACATCGAAAAAATACATACATAAGTAAGGGTATGGGTGTATTCCAAAACGTAAAAGAAATGAGCATTTGCGACTGTAGACTACCGCGATGCAAGTATACTGCGATACTTTAATAATGCTTTCAAATGTTTGATGTTTTGGAAGACAAATTTGATATAACGAAACGTAGTGTAATACGAGTATGTATGTACATATGTGTGTACGTAAGGTCTGTTGCATAATTATAGCACCACATGTAAATAGGCAGTTACTCTTCAAAGACATATGACTGGGAACACGTGATATTAGTCACCCCAATTATGCAAGTCGTATTTGCGAGTCGCATACGAACATGCTCGTATTTTGTTATTATGGAAGTCGTGCCACTACGAACATACTCGTACGCAAAGACTTTTTATCTGTCAACGGCATCGGATGCTATCGCATACGACTTTTGATTTATATCAGCTACTATGTAAGTCGTATTTTCAACGTTCTTAGAGGTATTTTCTTCGGCTGCGATTTCTTAAGGGGACCCGACCCGACCCGACCCGCAGGTCGATTTTGGAATCGGAGGGTCAGAGAAATGTTTTTTTCCCTTTCGAAACTACATCTACATCAACACGATGAGTTTGCAAAAATAATTTTTAAAATCCGAGCAGTAGAAGTGTACTAAAATTTATTCGAACCTGACTATTCGCTGAGTATCAAGCGTCATAGGTCCCTTAGCATGGCAACGCTTCAGAGGAAGAATAGAATAGACCGCTAGGTAAGTATCCAAAAAAGCTAGTTTCACCTTCATGATAAGGTTATTGGGGATGAGTTCGCAAAGTAAAATGTCGATAGTAACTCGCAAACATCGCAACTGTTATTTCGCTCTCCTGTAAAATCACACTTTTTGACCTTCCGGTACACTTTTCTGCCAAACCACTTGACCGAATTCGCCAAGATCTCTTCTGAACACTTATTACTTAATAACAAATATAACTGGTGGAAAGATTTTTAGATTTGAGATTTTGTCTCACAAAAAAGGACGTTTTTTGAAAACTACTGTAAAAAAAATTAAGTCAAACATTTTCCACAAAATTTTCATTCAGATGAGATGAGTATTGCCTAAAAATTTGAAATGCATTGGTTAAGTTGTTTTTAAATTCCAAATTCAGGGGACGATAACTTTTGACACAGTGCTGGTAGATAATTGAAATGTTCAAGGATTGTTCATGTGTAAATGAAAAGTACGTATGAAAATCTTATTAATATATAAATCTCAGTGTGACGCTCTTACCTGTCAATCTTACGGTTAGACAAACAAAAAAACGAATGCACACAATGAAGTAGAACTTCGTATTCCAGTTCATTAATATCCTGTGCCTATTATAGGCCGATTTTTAAATTATTTTATTCGCAATATTATTTAAATTAATGCAAAAATAAAAAAACTCTAACAAATGCCACTTTCTTGCGAAATGTCATTTATTCAAACTACAAATACTTAGAACCCACACTTGTGGATTGTATATATTGATAGACTGCAAACCTTGGGGTGCGTTCGCACTTTGATTCTTCGAGAAAAAAAATTACAATGTATGTATTGTAAGTAAAACTATAGTTTTTAGACACGGGCGAAGCCGGGCGGGACACCTTGTATTCAAATAAATTGCGAAAGTCGTTCGGGAGGAAAACAACGCTCGCAGAGCGAGTTTCGGGTAGCGGGAGAGTGACTATACGAAATTCAAAAAAAATATGAAAAATAACTTAGTCTTAGTTTTTGAATTGATACTATTAAATGTTTTACAATGTATGTACATATAAATCACATTTACGTCTTAAAAGATCTTAAAACAGCAACCAATTCGAAACTTTTGTATCTGCTATTCCTATGGAGGATAAATTATAAAAAATTAAAGAGTACTTCTAAAGTGCTAGTAAAAAACATAAATATTTTATACACATAATAAGTTTTCTAATTTCAAAATTCGATCATTTTTATTTTAGGTAGCCTGATACTTGGTTGAAAATCCTTTATCCTTTAAGAAAGCCTGACGCCGACGTGGCATAGAGTCCACAAGATATTATAACGAGTGTTGTTTTACGCCAGGCTTCCTCAACAACCCGCCAAAGCTGTTGGTTGTTTACTGGTTTGGCATCCCCAACATATTTTTTGACATCACACTACAAGTTTTTTATCGGATTTAGGTCGACGAACTGTGGTGCCAACCTCACACCGCGAATACATTTAACCCGAAACGACTCTTTTGCTTTTTACTCGTGTGTTGCGGGTCGTTATCCTACGAAGCAAATATTCAATGTTGGTCGAATTGCCAGGAACCAACCTGATGATTTTCTATCCAAAATCATAATGATCGACGAAGCCCATTTCCACTTAACTGGTTTTTTTTTATAATTCACGCGCGCTAAACGGATTATGAATACCCTTAAAATGTCTTGCACAGCGCGGTTATGTGAATAAACAAATGTTGCGCTTTTGGGCATGGAGAATCCATATTAAATGCACGAAGACCCATTTGGTGTGGCATTTTGACCGCCGACGGCACCACCGTAACCGTAAATAGTGAGCGCTACAGACAGATGCTAAACGAGTTTTTTTTTGCCGCAAGTTGCTGAATTGGTCTCGAGACTGTTGCTTCCAGCAGAACGGAGCGACAGCTCACACAGCTCGGGCAACGATGGAGATTTTGAAAATGGAGATCTCGCATTTACCACAAACATTGCCAGTCTTGAAAGCCAACATGGAAGAAGAAATCACCAATTTGAAGCCAGATGTGTCCCGAGCAACAATTCAAAATGCCGTAAGACGAGCACAAATGGCATCAACTCAGGAGGTGATCATATGGTCTGTCTCTCGTTCTCGTCCTTCATGTGCTCGCGCTGTGTGTAAACATTATAAGGGTATTCATATCCCCTTTAGCGTGTGAAAATTATAAAAAAAAAAAAAATCATTTTTTCAACATAATGTCATCCATTTTACATCTTCTAATAAACTTTTTGTAAAAACAGAGCCCAATTTTTTTCATTTCTCATAAAATTGCAGCCAATTCTTTTTACATTACTTTTGCCCCACCCTGTATATTACCATAGCAGATGTGCAAAAAAAAGGCAGGTATATACTTTTCATGTTTGGTGGCTCTACAGCTCGGGGTGAACCTGGGCCTGATTCTCGCAACCATTTATGTGTGCGTGTTATATTTTTGCACGAATGGAAGGGACCTACAGTTTTTTTCCGACTCCGAACAGCGAGTTGAGAAGCTCAATCGTGAAAAATGATACTCTTTGATTGCTTGTCAGACAATCGAAAGAGGTGGCACTGTAAAAATAACTTTTTAGGTGTTGGGCCCGGGCTGGGATTGAACCCGGGCAGCATTGCATAGTAGTCCAACGCACTAACCATTACACCACGGTGCTCATGTTTAAGTGAAATTTATTAGTTTACAAAATCTTTCTTATTAAAAACAGAACAAGAAATTCAAACTTTGTTTTATACAATTAATGTAATATCATTTTAAGAAAAATATCACTTAAACCGCCAAATGACAAACAACAGAACAGTGAAGCTGAGCGAGCAATTCAAACTAGTGTTCCTTAAACCTCGATAGTCTATCGATACTTATCGATAGTAAATGACTATCGAAAACATCGATGGTTTTAGGAACTATCGCAAGTAACCAGATTTAATGTATCATTTTCTATTCACATATTGTAAACCGCTAAAACATTATTTTATTGTACTGATGAATGCACTCTCCAGCACACAGTGTATAATGTAACCGGAAAAAGAGTTTTCTACAAGGCTAAAAGAAGTTGCGGAAATGTTCCCTCAAAAGAATATTCTCACAAGCTTGCCAAATAATGACTGAACGCCGAAACAGGTTACAGACCAAAGTTTCCAATAAACTTTTATTTCAAAAACAAAACGATGGTATTTTCGGCTTAAAATCAATTTGAACACCGTACTAGCCTTTACTTGTAACGATTTCCCTACGATCGTTTAATGTACATATGTATGTATCTTTTTTTTAAAAAAATACATTCTAACAAGCGTTGTTTTTTTCCTTCATAAAAACAATCGATAACTATCGATACTATCAAATGTTTTTCGTAAACTATCGCAAGTGTTGACTATCGATTTTTAAGGAACAGTAGTTCAAACTGAAGGAAATTTTACATTACAACAGAATGAAAGAGCTTTCTGTCCTACTTCTGTTCTGTTCCTGTTTCTGTTATTTGTCAAATGGGCATGCTTCAGTAACTTTAACTTTAACTTTTTGGGCCGCATTGATACTTGTCTTGGGCCGCGGGTTGGACAACCTTGGTCTAAACTAATAAGTTTTGCCAGGGAAGCAGTTTAAATGATTTTAACGTAGCGCTTCTATTATTTTGAACACAACTGTCTGTATGTACGTATGTACTGTACATAGGTATGCATTTAACTAACTCAAAAAAAAAAAGTGTTTCTTATTTTATTTGCTTGGTCCAGTAGGGATTAACTACTGATATACATATGTAGGTTTTTATACATATGTATAACATCAAATGGCACCCTGGTGCGTCTTTAATATTTTGTCACGCGACTAGTTCGAGTGGAATGTCATATTTTAAAAAGACTACAATGAATAGTTTGGTATTGTCCTACGCCTAGTTACAGAAAACTATCTCCAGTTTGAGTAAATAAATAAAATAAAATTAACACAAAACTCAATAAATCTTTCACACATACAAATCTAATGAAAATTTCCATTCCAAACGGAAGACTCAATTAAAACCCAGCTCTTGACAAGGAGGGGGCATCATGTGATGTACGTCGTTGGTATTCGTCTCAAAATTAAGCGAGTCTCTCAATTTAAGTTCAAGCAATGCGGCTGTCAACAAGCCGGCACAATAGAGATGAGTACATAATGTACATATACATATGTGTGTATGTATAAAATGATATGCAATTCATGTATGACGAGTCCAAATATTAAATTACAGTAACACTGAGGGGATGGCGATAGACTATCTGTATAGCTTCTTAGAACCGATTGTTGTGGTATAATAACCGCACCATTTTTTATTAACGTTTTTATTGGTATCGTTATCGTAATTGTGATTCATAGTCGTGCAAGTAAAAGCTATACTTGTACTTGTATTATTTAAATCGTAAGTTCAATTATTGACTCAATTTATGGATTCGAATTTGGGAAGACATCGTCGCATGACGGGGGAATAGAAATGAAAACTTTAACCAGATATGGGACCAGAGATGGGCGAAATTACATTTTATTTTGATTTTTTTTTAATTGTTAACATACAATCATCAAATTGTTATTGGATATCATCGTTTGACCTTCTAACTTGGATTGATTAGGTGGCGAAGGGAATCCGGAACCCGAAGATGGATTTTTGAAGACGAGATTCAATGTGACATACACCTCGTCAGTAAAATACAAAATCGTCGAAGATGGACACCAACACCGCGAACCAGGAAATCTTCGAATCCAACCTAGAGGGAAAATGTAATAAAGAATGACTTCGCTTAAAGAGCCATGGATAAGTGGAAAAGCACCTCAACCATTTTAGAGTGCACGCTGGAGGCAGTTAGCAAAGTATTGTGCTTAGTGGAAAGGCTTGAAACCGAGGTTCACCCTGTGACATCTGTGGACTCGAAATTTAAAATGAGCCAAACGTCACTTTAAATAATTAGAGTCGGCTCTAAATGTCTCATATAATATTTTGACGTTTGGGTTTGTTTGCCTCAAATCACTTTACAAAAACACACCAAAGTCGATACTAACTAATACACAGGCAAAAATGTGTTTATGAATAACGAAAAGTTATAGCCGGTTTTTTTATTTAGTGCCGGTTGTAGTTAAAGTCGGCTATAGGTACTATTCATGGGCTGACTATGAATTTGCGCCATTATCTCTTGATGAAAAATTACATATTTATATCAATTTTGTATTTTACTTAATAGCTCGAAGTCTTTATAACTCCAATTTTTTTTGTGACAAGTGATGGTTCGGTTTATCGAAGTTCGACTGTATTAGTAAATTGACTTAAAAGCCCTGGAAGAATTTATTTTGTATCTAATACGATAGTTTTCGTTTTCTTTTTTTTTTCTTTAAATTTGCATGTCCTCACTACTTCCCCTCGTCGCCTACTTGTTTCAAAACGTTTACTTTTGGTTACTTCAACAGTTTTGAATTTTATGCTCACACTCGGTGATTATTTTTTTTCGAAGTAATTAACAAAAGTTGTAAACTTAAATGGCAGGACCATCATCTATTCAATTTAACTTAAATAAAATCGTCTAAATAAACATATTTTTAAATAACTTATTTTAAAAAAAAAGTATAAAAAAATCGATCGATATAACGAACGCGCTCGATATAGTGAATGAAACATTACATCATTCGTTATACTGGACGTCCACTGTATATTAATTTCGTATTGATACGAAGGTTAAAGGACCAAGCTATCACTTTGAGAAACAAAGCCTCCTCATGAGTTTCTATAAGCATTTCATAGTCGTAGCCTTGCCCTATGACGCAGGAGAATGGTCAATTCGATCTTGTTCGAATATGGGTATGTATAGAGTACTTCATTCTTGATATAGAAGACTAAAATTAGAAAGCTCCGGAGTAATAATAGAAAAAGTTCAAGCATTCTAGTTTCTAGTATAAAATATTTCCAAATCTAGAACATACAATCTCTATATTAGCCGCTCTGCTGATCATGGACGGAAACGCGATAAGATTCTTTTGATTCGCGGTAAACATCAATACACTTTAGGTATTTCCAATTCCAAAATATTTACACCAGAGCCTCGATAATCCGCACTAAAGAAATTGTGTTTACCGACCATTGGCGGTCAAGGCTTACTGCAATAATATCGTTAGCTAATAAATCAATAATAATAGAAATGACTATACGCAAATAATAAAGCAGTATAAGTATGAATCTACATACAAACTTAAACGCGCAAACTAAAAATATATGTATGGCAACTTTTTACTTTTGCCCACAGTGATCGGTGGACGTATTGGAGGTTATCGTTTCTTGAACTTAGAATCACTCAGCGGCGCACGCACCACAGTTGAGAAGTTGACAGTTGAGTCTTTCTTTTGTTTTTTGTGCGACATATTCAACGCAAATGAATTTCAACGAATTCATTATGAATGTACTGGTATACTCGTTTATCGTAGGATGCAATATTTAATTGGTTTCAGTTTCATGCAAATGTTCTTTGTTCTTTGCTTTATGGAAGAATGAAATAATCAATTATTTGCAAACATACGAGTCATAAGACTTATTTGTATGTAGTTGATGACTTGGTTTTTTCGAGAATTGTTACACGGCGTCTCCACGAAATATTATTTATGTCTGCGCTCATATAGGGATTGGAAAATGTCTAGTGGAGACCGCAACCGGTTAGTCATATATCTTCTATCCTGCCATCTCTGTTGGGATTTTCGGCCCGACATCTATGTACGTCTGGACATGAACTGTCAATTTGGTGGACATTTTTCAATTTCGTTGAAATTTTCAAGAGCTGTGATATGAACAGGAGAGCCATGAAATACCTACCACACAAAATTTGACATTCGTTCCGCCATCTTGTTTTTGTTCCTTCCAGATGTGTCCGACATAAATAATGGCTCGAGGAGAAGCCGTGTTATGACGACATTCAAAGACGTTACATATTTAACGTCTGTTTCTTAACGAAGATCCTTGTTTGTCATCAAGGAAATCGCAGAAAAATGACGGAGTCTCCGACAGCCTGGTTCATAGTTTTTAAACGGAATTTACGCACCAAAATCCTCTTCTGCGTTTCTTGGTCAAACGGTACTAGTCGAGGTTAAAACCATAAGGAACACCACCATTATTGTGACATTTCGTTAAGTACACCACAAGGTTTTGACAGAAGCCGAAGAAATCTTATGCAATTTTTGTCCATCAAGACAATAGACCATCAGGATAAACAGACCTTAACTAAACAAAAAAAAAACCGGAGTACAGTATGACTCGAGCTACTGAATAGACGTGCTTTTCTTCTCGGCTGGCAAATTCATTTTTTCCGTTATAAATTTACGCAATTTGGTATAATTTTTTCCATTATAAATTTACGCAATTTGGTATAATTTTTCTTGTGCATGCTCTCAGTTTTAACAAAATCCGCATATTAAAGTAATAAATTGCAGTGATAGTGACACTAATAAAATCATATTTTCTGTTTTTAAGTCCACATTGTGTTGTGCAACCGATAATTTTCTTTGTCCTCTTTTAATACATAAGAATCATTTCTCCAACTTAATACCCATACCCATACTTTATTATGTCAAACACTAAACGGTGCAGATCGAGCTCCAAACTTGACACGCAAACCACTAACTCACCTCGTGCCTCTCTTGACTCACCGCAACAAAACCCCAAAAAAATTGCTATGGACGACAACAAAATGTGGGAAAAAATGGACGAAAGACTTAAAAGTCAAAGTGAATTTATTATTTCCCTTATCTCTTCAAAAATGGAACAAAATAACGATGCACTTGCGTCTAAGATTGACTTGAAATTCTCTGAACTCAACAAAACGATTGCAGATATTAATTCAAGGGTGACACAACTCGAAACCGCGAATACAACATTAAACAGTGAAATTAACATAATAAAGTCATCTCTATCAGATGTAAACAAAGTGCTGTCTGATACCAAAGCCACTCTTAAAAATAACTCCGATGAAATCTGTGACTTAAAACTGCAACTCGCCGAGATAAATTGCACACAACAGAATCTCGAAAACAAAAGTGTCTCGCGCGACGCGGTTCTATTCGGGATTCCTCACACAACAAACGAAAATCTTAAAGCGCACTTCAACCATATTTGTCATATGATAAACATTAAACCACCACTGATTAAAGACATTTTCCGTACGCGTCCACGACCTAATACAAACGCCTCTAGTATTATTATTAAATTTCAATCTGCGTACGACAGAAATTTTGTGCTCCCCTCGGTCTCCAAATACCGGAAGGTAAACAACAAGCAGCTGAATTTAAGCGATGTTGGATTAAATTCCCAATTGACTGTTTACCTGCGTGAGTGCCTCTCACGCCCAATCAATAATTTGCTGCATGAGGCACTTAAATTAAAAAAACAAAAACAACTCTCTTCGGTCTTCACGATGCGTGGTCGACTATATGTCAAACGTCGCCCAGATGAAGAAGCTGTCAACATTGAAAACATCGCAAATCTGAATGACATTGCCAGCCCCCAAGGATAAATTGCCTATAACTCTTTTCATTTATTTTTTTGCTCAGTAATTCTCAAACTTTTTTTTTTTTTTCTCTCTTTATTATCTATTTTTGTATTTCATATCACTTAATCTTCTAATCCTTATATATTTCTATAAATTTTTCTTTTTTTTTTGCATTCTTATTATATATATTATTTTTATTTTTTATTTTGCATTCAGATTAAATCTTGTAATTCTTCATACATCCCCATATTTGCTTTTGTCTTTAAAATTATTTTAGTTTTTTTAATTGGTCGTTTTGATGAAGGGTGGAACTTATCTCTTGAAACCTATGCTGCTTGACTTTCACCACATGTCTTTCCCAATATTTTTGCTAATTTATAAAAGCTTCGCAGCCTAGTTTTGTTCGTGGAAGTTCCATGGGCGGAGGTAATAATCAGATTCTTCGTTCAATGATTAATGTTCTTGGTGACCAAAAGACTGGCCTACGGGTGTGTCATATTAATGCACAAAGCTTGTCTCCTAAACTGGATGAGTTTAGGGATCTGTTTGTAGGTTCTAGGGTTGATGTTGTTTGCGTCACAGAATCGTGGTTTATCGATGGGATTGTAGATGAAGCATATAAAGTAAACGGTTTTAAGCTTTTTCGCGGTGATAGGATGGGAAGAGTGGGTGGTGGTGCTGCAATATACGTGAAAAGGGGTTTGAAATGCTACTTGAAATGTAAATCTACAGCTGGATGTGAAATTGACTATGTTTTTGTGGAATTTAAGTCTAAAGATGGTGATCTTCTTATTGGCTCTGTGTATAGGCCTAATAAGTATAATATTGATTTCACCCCAATTTTCAATCTCTTGGAATCAATTTCGATTTATTATCCTAAGATCATAGTTGGTGGTGACTTAAACAGCAACCTTTTGGCTGAGAGTACTATTATTGAAGGTATGACAACACTTAATCTGTTCCCGGTCAACACACATACTCCTACTCATTTTACCGCCGAATCTAGTACTCTTCTCGATGTATTTTTTGTTAGCGATCGCAGTGATATTCTTTTTTATGACCAGCTATCTGCACCAGCTTTTTCTAAACATGACCTCTTATTTTTAACCTTTGACTTCTTAGTAAGTTGTTCTGCCCTGAACTACGAATATAGAGATTTTAACTGCATTGACATTCATCAGCTGGAGTTTGACGCTCGTAATACTGAATGGGATCGAGTGTTCATCATGTCCTCTCCACGTGACCAAATAGACTTTCTTAACCGTAATATCCGTGCCCTTTTTGACAATCATGTACCAATCAAAGTGAAACGTATAAATATTGGTCAATGTCCCTGGTTCACCGCTGAAATTCGGCTACTTATAGAACAGCGAAATCGGGCCTACAATGAGTGGAAGCGCTACAGGTTGAATACGCAGTTACAACTTTTTCGATCCTTGCGTAATCAGGTAGTCGGGAAAATAAGAACAGCTAAACGAAATTTTTATGAAAACAAACTAAATCCATTAATGAAGGGTCGACAGCTTTGGAAAAATCTGCGAGAAATTGGAATTGGAAATAACAAAAATAATCAAAATGTAGATGAAAATCTAGATATAAACCTTCTGAATAAGAATTTTGTTTCACTTCCTTTTCCTGCTCTTAATGTCGGTTCGTCAAATCAGTTTGTCTCTCGTGAATTCAGTTCGTTAGTTGGTGCTTTTGAATTCGTTTGTGTTGATAACACAGAAATTGTCGCTTGTTTGTTATCCGTTAAATCTAATGCTGTTGGTTTTGACGAAATACATCCCAAGTTTGTCAAAATAATTCTCCCAGTCATTCTTCCTTTTCTAGTGCATGTCTTCAATTTTATTATTACCACTGCTATTTACCCCGAACAATGGAAATCTGCAAAGGTTATACCGATTCCAAAAAGTCCTAATAGCAAAGATTATCGGCCGATCTCCGTATTTGTCTAAAGTCTTCGAGAGGGTACTTCAAAGACAAATAAATTCTCATATTCTCTCGAACAACTTGCTTACTCCAATGCAATCTGGATTTAGAAAAAATCATAGTTGCATGACAGCGATTATTAAAGTTGTGGATGATATTAGGGAATCACTGGATGATGATAAAGTGACTTTTTTAGTACTTCTCGACTTTTCGAAAGCCTTTGATACTGTTGATCACACTAATTTGTGCAAAAAATTATCAACGTTATTTGGTTTCTCAAATGCAGCAGTTACCCTTATGTCTTCATATCTTCAGTCTCGAAAACAGGCTGTCTCAGTGGGGCATCATTCGTCCGACTTTCTTTATAATAGTAGAGGGGTCCCACAGGGGTCGATTCTTGGACCTCTCCTTTTCGCACTTTATGTAAATGAAATTTCCACAGTAATATCATCAACATCATCAGTCCATATGTATGCTGACGACGTCCAGCTGTATCAAAGTTGCCGTCTTGGTATGATAGAAAACTGCGCAAACTCTATCAATATTGATCTTGAGAGGATATCCACCTGGTCAGAGAAGAATGGACTCTTTCTTAACCCCCTTAAATCGAAATGTGTTGTTATTAGTAAAAAGTCATTAGATCTCTCCTACTTTCCCGATGTAATGCTTAGCGGTTCCAAAATCGAATATGTCGACACTGCCAGAAATTTGGGAATGGTTTTCAATAGAAAATTGACATGGGACACTCACATCAATGCGACTGTTGGCAAAGTGTATGGTATGTTACGCCAGCTGTGGATGTCACATTATTACACTCCCCTGAAAACACGTATGTTGCTAGCAAAAACACTAATTACTCCTATCCTCACTTACGGTTGCGAAATTTTTTGTAATTGTGACGCTAATAGCAGGAGAAAGCTTAATGTCGCATTTAACAATACCGCGCGTTACGTTTTCAACCTGAAACGCTTTGATCGAATCTCTAGCTACTCGAAATTACTTTATAACATGTCTCTCGACCATCTACTTCGCTACAGATCTCTTGTTTTGCTATCTAATGTGATTCAAACGAATCAGCCTAGTTATCTCTTTAACAAGCTGAGTTTTAGTGCGTCAAACAGATCCTTTCAACTTATGCATCCACGATTCTCTTGCCTTACATCCGAGCGACAGTTTTTTGTAAACACCATCCGTTTAGGGAACTCCTTGCCACGGCATGTTCGAAGGTCAGGCGGCACAGGGCGGTTCCGGAATGAGCTTAAGTCTTTTTTCCTTAACATCGACTAGTAGACTTCTATCAAACTGAAATGGAGATGTATGATTAAGCTTTACTGTAAAATTCTTTCCTTCCTTTATTTAATTATTATTATTATCTTTTATTCTTTTCTTTTTTTTCCCTTTCTTTCTTTCTTTAATGCGTGTATTCTGTGGCTTGTTTCAAAATTATAATTTAAATTGTAATCTTCACTATTTTATAAGATAATTTTGTCTTAAAGTGTAAGTTTTCAAGAAATAAATAAATCTAAATCTAAATCTAAATGCGAGTCAGACTCGCGCTCAAGCGGTTCCGTATTCGTATTTTTGAATGGTATTATCGAAGAAGTAAATCCTGTTGGAAAATATAAATTTGAATAAATCAAAAAATCATCATAAAGAATAAATTTTTTCTATTTTCTATTTTTTTTTTTTTTTTCTTATTCTTATTCGTGATGACAGAACAGAGTAGCTACAAGCTGGTATTTGTTATGTAAGAACTTGGATGAAGGTTTTTTTTGTAACCGCGTCAGCCGAGTGTGTACCGCCTTTTACCGCAGCATTATTGAGTTTGCGGGTCCCAGGTTCGATTTCGCCATTAATCGTATCTTCGCCAGGAATCCGTACTTTTTTTTATTTTTTTATTAGAATTTTATGTGAATTTCTCAAAAACTATACAACTTATGAGATTCGCTATAGTTATTTCTAGATATTTAGCTAAATATATACAAACTATGATTTTTCATATTTTTGACTTCAGTAGTTTCGGAGATGGGGTGGGGACTATGGTGTTTGCACACATTTTTAGTACATTTTCAGTAATAACTCCCAAAATTTTAAACGGAAAAAATTTAAAAAAATATTTTTGGAATCTTTGCTTTGAGCCCTTTCGAATGATATTCCACATGATATATTTGCAGACATTTTTTTTTTTGAGTTCTCATTTTGCCCAGTTGTTTCACAATACATATTTTTGAATGATTAGTTGTTTCATATATGTGGACCGCCGGAATGTATAACTGTGCCAAATTTCAGGTTTCTAGCTGGAACGGTTCTTGATGTTTTTATCGTGACAGACATTTTTGAGTTAGAGCGAACTTATAATGATTCCGTATTACCATATGGGTACGGAACCTTAAAAATGAGGCCAAAGGTCAAAGACGATCGTTACGCGTTCTTTTTAAAGTATGAATGAAATTGGTCATCGAATCAGGAAATATCCCTGTCAATTGGCCTCCGAGATCTCTTTCGAGGATTTCCTGTGCGACCAGGGGCGTCACTGCCTTATGCTGATAAACCAGCAGCAATTAATATTGTTCGTGTTGTTCATGATATACAGCCTCCATTGCTCGAAAAAGTGACCTAAAATTAGACGCAACAGGATACGCTTTATTTGAAATCACCCATGGTGGTCGTTCAATTTAAAAATCTATCGTACCTAAAAACACCCATTACTTCGAATTGAGAGCTAAATTTTGAACGAACGGGCATGCAATTCCAGATTGCGTGTATGTTCTGCATAGATCTATTATATGTAATTGATACGTGAGTATTCATTAGTATTATAATTATACAATAAGAACCCGATGCAATGTGGTACACACTACTTCATGTTTTTTTTTTTTTTTTTTGTTCAATGATTTTAGACGTGCACAGAATGTATGTAAATATTTCTCTTGTAATCACGCTATTCAGTTGAACCACTCAAAGGGAAGTCTTCACAAATGAAATCTCTCAAAAACAAACCGATAATTGAAAAGCTGCGCTATTTGGTATTTTTCCATAAATTTATTGCCACTCTTTTTTACCATAAATAGAATTTGTTTACTTTATCTTAATACGATTGACTCCTAAATTTGTGCGCATTTGAATTCTAATTTAGGAAATTTTAATTTTGTTAAAATAATGAATGGTTGGTGCTTAACAAATTTGGTACGTTGCTTTACGTATATATATATGTATAGATATATGTATATCAACGATGGATCCGTGTCCACCAAATAACACTTTTTCTGTAAAATAAGCTATTACTTGCTAGTCTGTTCGCGTACTTTTTGCACCAAATATGAGTTTTCTGTCAATTTCGAAGAATGGTGTAAAATGTTCTCAAAGATACGAAAATTAAGAAAAAGTAAACGAACGAAAAATGTATGTGATGTGACAGATTTGACAGTTTTCATATACTATCTGCCCAAAGAAATTTCTTATGGTGAAATTCGTAGCATGGGGACATTTCATACTCTCTCTTCAGCACTCTCTTTTAAGAAAAAGTAAGAAATTTTTGCGTACGCGAACGGGTTTTCTTAACTTTTCGGGAACTTTCGTAGTTTTGGGTGTTTACGCGAATGCAATTAATACTAGTAGGTTTGGTAACTTTTTTGTGAACAAGTTCGTGAAACCTGTCAAATAGTAAATGATTTTAAAAGTGGGGGAGAATCCTCTCAGAGAGTGCAAAACTTGCGCAAAAGTAACCAAGCGCGTTGCAGTGATGCCAGACTTTATGCAACAAATTTCCCACAGCAATGACGAAAAAACCCCTTATTTCCCACGCCGTTGTTGGAAAATACCCACTAGATTACCCACGAAAATATACATACAAAAAAACATAAACAAATAACAAAAAAGAAACAAATTCAGCCTTAAATGAAATGAATGTATACAGGGTGGTCCGGTTTGGGATACACATATTTTGGGAACTGATTCATTGGTTCATGTTATGAAAAAAATCGTATAGTGGGGGAGGGGGGGTCTATCTTGAACACCAACTGAGCTACAGGGTATTAAAAAAATTTGTTTAGAGAAGAAGGTACCAACAGTTATGCAATTATAACTTCTACAATATTAAACTTAGAGCAACCAAAACGGACTCCTTTTATAGACAATTCATTAGTGTTTGAAACAGTTATAAATTATAACCATCCGTGTTTTTATTTTCATAATATTTGTCTTCAAACACAGATTTATTTTATTTTTCTTAACCAATTTTTGTGAAAATTGCATTTATCTCGTTAAAGTACTTATAATTTGTTTTTGCTATTACTATTTTTGTGCGCCATAATGTCACCCACAAATTTATCTTATAAAATGTTTACCTTGGGCTCACAGTTTTCCTGGTATTAAGTTAATTTAGTCACAAGTCCCATACGATTTTTTTAATAGCATGAACCAATGAATCAGATCCTAAAATATCTGTATCCGTCCGTATACAATGTATAAACGTATACAATGTACAATTTATTGTGTAATTGGAATTGAATTGTGTAGGAACCCGTGCTCCTTATTCACAACAATATTGAAGCAAGTAATTTGTCTTGATTGAAATTACTATCGGATTGGACAAATATTGTTTATCATGTATTTTCCTAACCGATTTCTTTTTTTGCATTTAACATCCGTTACAATTGAAAAAATTCGTTCTGCCTAGGCATTTGAGTGAAGTTTTTTTTGTACCGAGGAAAAATAATTATTAATTTCAATGGAATTTCCATAGGAGAAAAATTAATTTTTAAACCTCGATATCTCCTAAGACTAAGCGATTAATAATTGTTTGTAACTCTATATTTTGTGCTTATCGAGATTTACAAAATGGCATTTCCAAACAGTGTCGCCTCACAAACCGTAGAATCCCCAAATTTGGTTCTGGGTGCTATGAAAATACCCTTTCGCCCTTTTAGCTTATTTTGAGATGCGAAATACCCACAAAATGGGTAATTACCCACAATCTGGCATCACTGGCGCGTTGAACCACATTTGAGGGTAAACCGGGATTTTTTTCCACTAACAACGAATATTATGACATTTCACAAACTGTCAGATCGCTGGTTTGACAACGTTGGCACACTCTCCCAAGGAAAAAGTTGGTGCATAAAATCACAAGTTTCTCAATTGAGGGGCAATTTTTGACACTCTCATTTGGCTCTCTTTTTTTGCGATTTGTTGTAAGCTTTTTAAACAGAAATTTATGTGAATTTATGAAAAATTGTGAAATTTTACGAAAAATCAGAAGTTACCAAACAGACCTACAAAAACTGAACAGATTTGACACTTTTTCTTAATTCCCCGTTCCCTTCAGTCCACTCAAATTTCTAAATGTCCAGTTTCAATAGTGGAAAGGTCATTACTCGGAGTGAGACATAAATATCTATAGTGAGTAAACTTAGAAGGAAATGTTTTACTCTCTAATTGATATCATACACTACAGACTTTATATCGGCCGATAGTTTGGTATCATCATTAATCAGTATGAAAATGTATGAAAGTGCGCATACTACAACGATTCGGTATCGGCCGATAAATAAGTTTGATGTGCTACACGATTGCCTTGAAACTAAACTATCGGCAAACTATCGGCCGACTACTTAATGAGCATGGCGCTCTTCCACGCACGCCACGCACACTACCGATTATAAACTATAAAGTCGGCCGATTTTCCCGATAGCTCAGTTTGCTCTGAGTTTTAAAGTAGTTCTCCTCCTTCGCTATTGCTGGTCCAATTAATTTCGCAACTTCATTGAAGCTGATCGTGCTCATCCGATAAAAGACGAACAATTTTTTGGGGTAATCCGATAATTTGGAATGCACCGCGTAAAATTTTCGAATCAATAACCTATCACTGCTAATAGGATGAACCCAATACTCTCGGTTTTTTTTATCTTGGTCCTTCTCCTCCGCTGTATAAAAGCAATGATTACATTTCTGGAAAATGTTTTATTAAGTGCCATTATGCGACTGTTCTCTGTGTATCGGCCGACTGTTGTCTAGTGGTAAGGAAACAGACATTTACACAAAGAACTGTCAAAACAATCAGCTGTGAACGTTTGTTTTTTTTTTTTAAATGAACATGAAATTGAACATCGCCTCACCTGCAGAAAATACGAGTATGTATATGTAAATGATTTTCAATTTCCTTGCAGCGTCATAAAAGCTAAATAGTTCCGATTCCATTATAAATACATATGCTTGATTTTGCATGTTTGTTTATGACATATTTCATGTCTGTTTTATTTATTTTTCCATTATACACACCACAGTTCCCCCACCATACGAACTTTTTTTTAGCTCCAAATGTAAATAAACGAACCTATAGGTATAAATGGTTCCCACTTTCTGCTTGTTGATTTCAAGGTCGTGAGTTCAAGTATTTATTCCAAATAGAAATGTGTAGATAATTTGTGAAAAAGAAAAAAGGAATAAAATTGTTTGCGATTTTCCACTTGATATTTTGATGTCAGAATTTAATTTGTTGTTCTTTTGTTTTTTTTTTTTTTTTTGATTGGTAAAGCTATCAAATTTTATTAAGTCAATGGCTGTCAAATTATGGTGAATAGGTTAACTCACATACTACATATAAAATATTATTCGAAGAGTAAAAGTAGATGTAGAAAAGCTAGGGATAGATATCAAAATTAAGTGTCATTTTCGCAAATTCCAATGGGAATGATCGACTTTCAACCTGATGAAAAGGCAAATTTTAAAAAAATAACAAAAAACAAACAAAATATAACCCGAGCACACTAATCGTGACTTAGAGCGCTCTTTGATGTGGTTACATTTTATATTATAGGTACAAACAGTGAACCAAAAAAAAAGTTCAACAGGAGCAAGATGCAATTATAAAATTGAATAACGCTAACTGTATAGCTATTAAAATAAATGAAAGTGCAAATGAAACATAATTTTTTAAGTTTTCCAAACAGTGGTTTTAATTCATTTTTCTAACATATGGTTTTCTTTATATTTAAGACATACAAAAAGAAAAAAAACAATAGTTTTCAAAGCTAAAAGAAAACTTGGACACTTAAGCCCTATGACACTACATGTTTTCCCATTTTCAATGCATTGAAAAGTATGTAAATGTCAGCCGCGCGTAAAAGGGACAGAAACATCTTTGCACCAATAAGATCAATAGAACTTGTAACAAAATAATACACTCAATTGAGTGACCTGGAGGTCGCTTTTCAAGACATTTTTGCTGCATATTGGCATTTTCCTCAATTTGCGCTCGCAGGTGCTCTATAGGGTTTAGATCCGGGCCTTGTAGAAAATGGAGAAGAACATTATTCACGTTATAGAGCGACCATTCCCGTACGCGTGCTTTGGGTCATTATGATAGACAAAGGAACAATTATCGCGTATGCCAGCTTAGTAGTCGTTGCTAGCAAATTATTTTAGGGATGTTAAGGTAGTCTATTTTGTTCATATTACCTTCAACGAACACCATGTCCGTTGCACCCCATACCATCGCACTGCCTCCACCATGTTTAACAGTGCCATTTACATGCGCCAGACTTAAGGCTGTACCTTGTCTCATCCAATCAAATCGGCGTCCAGCAGACCCAAATATGTTGAATTTTGACTCGTCACTGAAAATGTCCGTGTTCCAGAACTCTAAAGGTTAACGGACATACATTTGGGCATATTCCAGGTGTTGCTTGATGTTTCTTACAGACAAAAGGGGCTTGTTTCGGCGATGTAGGCTCTCAAATCCATTAAATGTAAAACATCTCTAAGAGTCTGTGGGTGCACCTCAAGGTCTACAATCGCATTTTCCTGTAGGCCTTTAGCAGTGTCTACCGCAGATATTTCGGGATTGTTTACGACTCATCGAAAAAATATTCGTTGTTTTTTTTTTTGTCGTCCACAACTAGGTCTTTTCAAGAAACCATTTTTTTAAACAGTTGGATGGATGACTACGAATCTATGTTTTTTCCCAATTTTGGAAATTTCTCTCACACATTTCGTTTTTTTTCCTGTCAATAAACAGTTCCTTCGTGTCAATGGATATTTGATTTTTATCCATCTTTACACAATCGATACTGATACTGACAGACCAGACCAAACGTCCCGATTTCGGCGGAACAGTCCCGCTTTTAGAGTGTGTGTCCCGCTGTCCCCAGGCTTCAGTGGGAACAGCAAAATGTCCCGCTTTGGGTCACCCTACAGTTATTACAGCTACATTGCCATTTGCAACGCGAATTTTATTTTGAGAGAGAAACTTTGAACCTTGAAGAGAAACATTTTTGTTTGGTCAACTTTAAAATCTGTCCCAGAGTGGAGTAACGTGTAACAAGTTATTTCCCATATGTCTGATTATAAAGTTATAAAGTTAGAAGAAACAATAGAAGTAGAAATATTCGACGAGTTTTCTTTAATTTAAAACAACATATCAAAAGCTAAAGAAGAATGGAACCAAACATCAAAAACTACCGAAACAGATGGACAGAAATATTTCGTCATTTTGAAGAGAACCAAATTCAGATAAAACATTTTAATAAAGCAAACAATTGCAGTGTAGCTGCTGTCCAACTTTTTTTTTACCCGACTAGGCAAAATTGTTTGTTTTTTTGTATGTAAGGATCTCACCTTGTACAGCCTAAACTATGGAACCGATTTCAACAAATGAGATGTCGTTGGATTCGTCTTGAACCCGAGAGTGTCCTAGGCTATGTGACGCCACAGCCCACGGCTATGCCCTGGAAATCATCGTTTCGTTTCATCCTGTCTCGTACTTTTTAGTTGGTTTTTCCCGTAGTCGGGTTTTAGTTTTTTAAACTTAATTTTTTTTTGGTTCACTGTATGTATTTTGTCGATTATTCTCGAGATATACATACATATATCTACGTACATAGTTGACTTGCACAGTAACTAGTAGCTACTGGGTGCAAGCTAGATGGTGATCGTCACCTGATCGCATTGAATACATACCATAAGTAAAACAGATAGGTTCATTGTAACCCGACCTGCTGAGCTTTAGCGACGCGCGTGTAGTCTTTGTTCGCATAGGGGCGTCCGTCGTATTGTAATTGAAACTTATTGATTATACATTTATTTAGTTTGGCATATGTACATTTTATCTAAACGTGTACAGTAGGAACTCGATTCATGCAAGCCCCTATAGTTGCAACTACTCAGTTAGTGCAACCCCCAAAAAGTTTTCATTAGCTATCTTATAATTGCAACGTTCACAAAATTGTATGTTCGATTCTTGCGACACCAGAAAAGGAATTGATAAATTCCTTGACAAACTGAAACAATATCCCGTTAAATTTGTTGTTCATTACTTGAACTAACAGATAAATTCATGTAAGTATGTATATACAACGCATACGCTTCTGGATATTTTCCTATGTTCGATTTGGTGCAAAGAAGTTTAGATTGTGTTTACTTCTACGAAATAAGTTTTCTGCGTATTTTTTTTTTTTTTTCGGTCTAAAAATTAGTGGAAAAAAAACAGTGTTGACGATTAAACAAAAATAAGAAATATTAGAATCGCTTGACAAAGGATATTCATGTCTGATTGAAATGATATGTTAATTTCTAAGCTTTCACCTCCATATGTTGCATGGTACATGTATTTTAAACCTAACTTGTGTTTATACGTTAGATTGAATAAAAGCCTTTAAGTTTTATATGTTTCTTATATTAAATAACCCAAATATTTTTATCTAAATTAGATATTCAGTAGAAGCAACTAATCCAATAAATGCAACAGGGTCGATTTTAATTAGTTGCAAGAATCGAGTTTCTACTGTATATTCAATCTGTAAATAAATTTTATATTACATTTAATACGCACAGTAGCGAAAAGTGATACTTCCCCATTAGCCGCACAAATTAATTGTAACGTTACGCTATGTTACATATACATATGTATGTACATATGCATGCGATTTGACGGATTTCATATTTTATCTGCCCAAAGAAATTGCTTGGGCTAAAAATCCGCAGCACGGAGAAATTTCTTACTCTCTTGTGAGCTACAAAATTATTGCGTATTTGAACAGGATTTCGTAACTTTTAGTGCAGTTTTTTTTTTTTTTTTTTTGAGGAGTACGCGAACAGACATAATATTTAAAACTATAGACCATTTAGATCTCACAGTAGTTTTAGCAAATCTTGCCCTGCTAACTTCAAAGTACAGTGAAATCTCCCATTAGCGGACACCCTGTTTAGCGGACAACCCGCATTAGTCGAACCTTTTTGGGGAACAATTTTCTAATTTCCCATATAAATTGCGTTCTTATAAACGGACAGCTCTCATAAGCGGACGAAAAACTCCGGTCCCGTGGCTGTCTACTTAAGAGTTGTCTGTTTTGCGGGATAGTATGATAGTTTGAGACATAAAGAATACCTGCATACAGTACGAACTCATTCTACGCAACCCTCGATTCGCGCAACTCCTCGATTTTCACTAAAGTCGTCGCACGTTTTGACTCTATAAGCGCAACTTCTTGTGTTTATTCTTAGATGGATACCTTCTGAAGTCGATAGTTCACCTGTTTGGGTACGTTGAAAACATTCAACAGAGCTATTCAAACAGCAATAAGATTACAGAAATTGTCAAACAAGTGCCACATCGTATCCAGAACACTAAAGTGTCGAAGTCAGTTGCAAGGGACCATCAAGTGCCTTGGCGGATAATTTGCTTTTGTTCCGAAGAAGTTGGCTCCTTAACAAGGTGATTAATATCTATTATCACATAACACCAAACTTCACCGTAATTCCCAACAGCTTCATCTGTTGCATTACGTAGTTCAACATTTACTATAGCATCCATTGTTATGAGATTTATAGTCAAATTAAATCTATAAGTACTACTGAAACATATTTACGATTATATGTACACATATACATATGTACCTATTTACAAGCATTTGCTCATAGTTCAGATATTTTTGAATACATGCGTTCATATTTTCTATTGATTTTGCGTTGTTGCGTGTCTAGGTAAAGTAAAGGTAAAATAGTATTCTCCCATTTCATTATTAAATGATTTGTAAAAATAAACACCGACTAACTAAATTATAATCTTTTATCACATAATAAATAATAATACATAGTTTGTATTATAACATATATGAACGCACTCTATTTTGAAAAATAAGCGACTGGCAACCGAGCAGATGAAAGCATAGTTTTGAGATGTAATCTAATAAACATTATATTTGCACTAGATAATGTTTATTTGTTTATGTGTCACTCTTATCTCTAGACAAGTAGCCAATAACCTGTTCATAAAAATAAGTAGAGAAGGTTATAGATTGACCGCTTAGACAGATTTCGTTGCCCTAGACTAGACGTTTTCGGATTTTATGGTTGATTTTATTTTACGAATACATGCTACTCAAATAAAACTGGAATGGCGGATTACGTAACACGTACTGGAACTACCTACCTATCTAGGTTTAAAGCTCGGGAGACTACACGATTGGAACTCTTCACCTGGATATCGAAAGCTTAACTTATGTACATGTCAACAATTATTGTTCGACGCGGAGATCTAGAATCAAATGGTTGGAATTTTCAAAACTATTGAGAAAACAACTCAGCCAATTTCAAATCTGTTAAAAAGAATTTGAACGCATATACTCCATATTTGCCTGGCAAAAAAATGCATCATGAAAAATGAATAATTGGCGTAGTTGATTCGTCGCGATCTTTAGCAGATTATTGGAGTCATTAGATCAAACAAGCCGTTTACGTTACTGGAAGTATTTACAAGACGCCAAATGAAGAATGGTTGAAAACACCAAATTATAACATAAATAGGTATACATAGATGCAAAACGAATACGCAAAATATTCCAACGAAATATTTCGCTATCAATGGATTTTTCTTAACATTTTGTTTGAGCAGATAATGAATTGCCTTCATGGTTAAATACATATGTAAATATAGGTACCTACCAAGCAACAGATAGTACGCAGGGAAGTTGTCATCACAAAAAGTATTTTATTAAAAAGTCTGTAATGATTGTACGTTATCATCTGCCTGTTGTTGCTTTATGAAGTCTTTACTGAAGCAGAAGTAAGAGGAAAGAAAATTAGGTCCTAGTTTGTGATATCACAAATACGTACCCCTTTATTCACCGCATAGATCTAATGCCAACTTTTGAAATAATCAAGTATTTGTTCATCCATCACCAACCAAACGCAAACTCCACAAAAACATAACTACCACTAAAGACTAACTCTGGGAAGTCATTGCTTCAAATAAAGTTCTAAACCACTGGATGGATATCTGTTCTCTTATTCCGTTTTCTGGATGGGGATGGGGATGGGGGATGGGAAGCGAACTCTCAACGTGTTAGCAATATGGAAATGCAGCCACACAACAATTCTACCGTTTTTATAAAACAATAAATCATTTGTTTACGTTTCATATTCCAAAATAGCTAAAGATGGAAAGTGCATTGATAAGAAAAGAATACATTCCTAATACCTATTTAGAAATTATAGAGACTGGATCTACTTGTTACTACAAATTAGTTTCAACAGTACATAGTAACTTGTAAGCTTGTCAAAGAAAAAATACAGAAACGGTATTCATACTGGTAAGAGGCGGCTCTAACAACCGCACTATCGATGCCGACAACCTACCTATCCATCTTTTGATCAATGAGGGGTAATTCGTATGGAAATGTACATGAATTCCAAGTAAACATACTCTATGCACCCAAGCTTTAATGATTAAGTGTTCACAATTAATGATACCCCCTGTTCTATTCACGATTATGTGCAGTGATAGTCAGCAATTAAAATGCATATGTACCTAAGTAGCTATTTACAGATAACAGTATTAAGTGTGTTGATTTGATACACGTATACGTACGTGAAGGTATGTAGTTATAGTTATATACATATATACAGAAATGACAGTATCAATTCTTGTCATACAATTGTTTCATTATGTATACAGATGTTCATAAGATCCTTTAATTTTGTTATTCGTACTTTTCTCACCCGTGGAAAGACTTTCCGTCGTTCCATTAGACTCCACTCCAAAGCTCCGATTTAAATTCTTTCGCCGATGTCCCCCAGATACATCTCTGAGACTTTTGTCACCTTCTGTCGACACTTTTGTTACTTTGTCATCTGCTTTTTCATTCCCATTATAAACGAAATATCCACCATTTGTTGTCACTGAGTCACTTTCTGAAGAGGACGATGGTGCTGGCACTGCTGCTGCTGGCGAAGATACCGATGATGATGCTTCTGTTGGTGCAATTGGTGGATGTTGTTGTTGATGCTCATGTCTAACTTTTTGCAACTCGCTATCTGCATAACTGCTGGATACTTCAGGACGTGTTTTGTCATTACTACCTCTGCCAATTGAAAAACTCACTTGCAACAAAAAAATAATAACGAGGACACATATATTCACATTTAATTGAAGAACATTTGGGAGCAATTTTAATTTTATAGATTTCATTTTGGAAGGAGGCGAAGAACGACGACGTCGACGCATTTTTTTATTTTTATTTTTTATATCCTAAACTACCACACCGCTGGCAATGGCCAAAAGAAGTCGACACAAATGAAAATTAAATTAAATCTTCTTTGTTTTACTTATTTTAATTGCGAAGAGAAAAATTATGCTATTGAGTTTTTTTTTAATTTATTTTTACCGGCCCGACGGATGTAGATACACGGGAACGCGAAAAACGCGACCAATTGTTTTCACGGACTTGAAAAGAACGCCATTAAATTAATATTCTTTTTTTAAACTTATGTTTTAAATTCAATTTCACTTTATTTACTTAATGTGGCGAAAGGAGAAAATTACATTTTTTATATATTGACATAAGAACAAACACAAACAGCGCAACGAAGAAGACGAACTACGAAAAAATAACAATTCTCATAAAACAAAGAAGAATTACTGACTGCGATGCGAAGAGATGTTCAACATCGCGATGGTTCTCAATTTCAATTCTCATTTGTTTTTTGTTTAAGAGAGTGAAATGTGTCATTTAACATGAAATGTATCCTTGTGTTTGTGTGCCTTTTAGAATATTGGAAGCATTCAAAGTAAACCTAGCACCTAGCGAGCGATTTATGATTTCTGCATTGCATAGGTAATATAGTCGAACCTGGATCATTCATTTCGTCATTTCGAAGATTTCAATTTCCTAAAAGGCCAGGAATCACAAATGGAAGGATTATCTACTATTGATTTAGAATTCCAATACGACATGCTGCGTTTGGAGAAGTAAGTAAAACACCCGCTGTCATGTTCACAGTTCGAAATATCGGGTGTTTTCATAAACGTCAACAATTTGCGCAAGTACAACCGCATTTCTTTTCTTATGCGTTTTTGAACGCTACTGCTTTTCAGAATATGTGCAGTAAAGATGAACTGGGGCCAAATCGTCTCATCCGTGAACGAGTAACTCGGGATCGAAAAATGGGTATTTGGAATTATGACATACGTGAACGTGAAGTAGGAACGTAATTCGGTATTATGATTTCCGTGAACGAGTGCTGTAGTTTCCGTGAACATATCTATTTATTCGAAATGTCATTCGAACAGAAAATTGCGAACGGAATTGTTTGAAGAAGGAGAAATCTAGCAAAATGTAAGTTATTTGTTATTAAAAATATATATTTTAAAAATAATATTAACAAATATATTTTATAGGACGAATATTAATAAAATAAACCTAACGCTTAAAATAATGCTTGCGGATTTTATGACGATTGTGTTCCTGCAGATGAACAAACTATAGAGCTGCAAATCAATCAAAAGCATAAAATTAAAGATGGCAAATGAAGACTACAGTGATATGTGATATGTGCTTTTAATTCTTTGAAGTGATAATTTGGATTTATGTTACTTAATTAATACTTAGAATAAATACATATCTATATACATATATGTGTATGATGTATGAACATGTGCGTTGTCTTTTCATTAAAATTATATTTTCATTATTGAATATTCAATAATATTACTTCAAAGTGACATTAATTTGAAGTTTCCTCTCTTATTTTCGCTCTTGACATCTAGTACAACTTAAAAAATTACGTTCCGTGAGCAATCGTATGGCATAATACGAATCCGTTTACTCGATAGACGTATAACGTAATTTTCATACGTTCAATCGTCCGTACGTGAACGGATGAGACGATTTGGCCCCTGATTTGGCAAAATTTTCATGTCAACATCGTTCATAAACGTCAAAGAAACACATGTAATATTATCCTTGATATTTAATTTGATTTCGGCTGGAGAAAAAAACAATATATACAAGATACTTGTTAGTGTTTTTTTTTAATTTGAACTTACATTGCATATAAAATTCAACTTTAGTCAGCTTTAACATTTACGTCTTCCTCTGCAGTCACTTTTTTTTACTAACTAGTCTGCACAACAACGATGATATCTTGACGTTTATGAACACGATGTAATGCAGTTTGCCCACGGCAGTTCTGCAATAAAACTGCATATTTGAACGCAGATACCGCAGTTCTTTGTTATATGACGTTTATGAAAACACCCATCATCACAAATGATGTCTGTCTAGCATGTAGTACAATTCAAACGACATCTCCACGAGCTATTGTTCATGTCGGACATATCTGGCAAGCAAGAAAACAAGATGGCGGAACGAACGTAAAATTTTGTGTGGTGGGCATTTCATGTCTTGCCTTTTCATATCACTTCTCTGGAAAACTTCAACGAAATTGAAAAATTTTCCCCAAAGTGACAGTGCAGAGTCCAGACGTAAATGTCATGAGCGGAGACATGAATAATGTCTCGTGGAGACCCCATGTTAAATTAGGAAGGGTGTGTGACTGAACGGGCAATCATTTGTTTACTTGTCATGTGACCTATAGCACAGTGTCTTGTGATTTTTTTTTTTTTTTAATTTTAATTATTTTATTGTGTTTGATCTTATTGCTTTTAGATCTGGCTGACTATTCACCAAAATGGCTACCTCCGACGGAGGGAGGTTGCTTCCTTTTATAAATATTGCAGCCTTTTCAATAGCCAGTAGTTCCGCCTGGAAGACACTGCATGTAACCGGTAGTCTGATAGATACCCGTTCATTTAGTATATCTCAGTAGAACCCTACTCCAGTACCTGTCTATTTTTGAGCGGTCGGTGAAGAGTGCTATTTCTCAGTTTGACAGTCAGTCTTCCCTACTAGGAAGTAGGATTGGTACATTCAAGTTGAAGTCATACTAAGGAGTAAAATGTACCCTGGAGTCTTGGTTAGAATTTCAGGGTTTCTGTTGCGCATTTGATAAACATGTCAAGGGGAAGGTAATGAGGAATGATATCCAATCCCGCTTGTGGTGGACTTCTTATTGCTCTGTGATCTTGTTTCTCCTGGTGAAGAGGACAAGCTCGGACTTTTGGGGATTCTCGTTAAGACCATTTTGCTTTGCCCATGACGAAAGCTCTTTCTGAGCAGATTCCATAAGTTCGCTGTCATCCATGTACGCTATAATTTTTGTTCCTTTTTCTGAGAAAGCCTTGATGATTTTTTTTCAATGAGGACCCACAGCAGGGATGAGAGTACTTCTCCCTGAGGTGTCCCTCTGGTGGTTGTTTTCCTTAACTGGACAGTTCCGTTTTCCGAGCTTATGATTCTGCTATTCAGCATTTTATCAAGTCAGTCTATAAAGAAGTTGGACACTTTTTGGTCTTCCAACGCTTTCCTAATGGTATTGGTTTTTGTGTTGTTTTTATGATGTTGCTAACGTATACACCTTCCATTCAAGTGATTTTTCAATCACTCCCAGAACTTCATGTAGTGCGCTATCGATTGATCTTCCTTTAAGGTGCTGTGCTGTGCACCGCTGTGGTCCCGGGGACTCATCTTTGGTCTGATGTACAGGCCCGGAAGTCTTTCTAGGGTTTTCAGGAGAAACGACGAGAGACTTATAGGCCTGTAATCCTTTGTGGTTGAGTGACGCGTTTTTCCAGCTTTGGGAATGACAACTACTCTGACCTCTCTCCATTATTTTGGTACCCGTCTTAGTAGGCAGTCTGTAAAGATTTTAACTTGTCTGTATTTCAACACTAAATATTACATATTTGTAATAAATAAAAACAGGCCAAAAGACCATGGACTTTTCAGCGCGAGGTGTAAAAACTTCTACATTGCATTACAAACTCCATTATGTTTCTGATATTGGCATATGTATTAATATATGAACTGCTAGTGAAATGTCACTTTTATACAATAGGTATCTGCAGAAAATTTAGTGCCGACATAACTAGCCCACATTTTTCGTAGAAACAGCAAAGTGAAAGAATTATCCATCATCGTGCAAATTTTACATAGAAACTGTCGACATCTATTGTCTTATAGACGAGTTACTGCGAAAATACGTTAAATTTCAAATTGCTGCCGCGTTGTTACCAATAGAGGTCACTACCAAAATTAGCTTGTTTCAAATAAGTTGCAACAGATGCCACTACCAAGATTTAAATAAAAAAAACTTGAAAGTAGGTAGCCGTTACTGGATAATTTAGGTAAATTTATTTCGAATTAATTTGTTGTTGATTAATTTTTTTTTATTTTCTTTTGCTTTATAATGTAGTACAAATTCAGAGTGCTTATACATATGTACGTATGTATACAAACGGTTTAAGCGAATTCAAACACAGTTTCCTCACTTTTGTCCACTATAAAACAAGACGACTAGTGCTTATGTTGGAACCAATGCCAATTTGGGTACTATCATAATAATTATAATATAATTATAATAATTTCCTCTTGCTTAAAAACAGTTTTGGTAATCATTTAGAAAATTACCGATATCCATCTTGGACCCGTCCGCATAGGATAGTTCTTTTTGAGGACTAACTGACCGCCCTATTCGGTTCTGTTAAATAGGAGTGCTGAATATCAGCTCCAAATGTAACCAACGCATCTCGACAACATCGTTTTCGACCACGAATACTGAATAAATACACATAAGAGCACTTATACAAACATAATGTGTACTTGCATTTAGTAACAAATTATTTCCTTTTTTAATTATTTTACACAATAATACTCAAATGCGTGCAGATGTAACTTTCTACACAAAAGGCAACTATAGTTCTTATTCATGATCATAAGCTAGATTAGCAAATGTTTATGAATAATTATACACATTTATTAAACTAGTTCATCCACTTTCGGCAATTGGGTGCATCACACATGCAAGATATTTTATGAGCATCGTCTTCAATATCAAATTTATAATCGTACGAAAGCTGTAATAAAAAAATTGAAAATAAGCTGTGAAATATAGCAACAGTATAGCTATTACCTCTTCTCCTTTGTTGATTCTTCGCTTGGCAAAGATAATAATTCTATATTCTCTATCTACGTCCACGATTTCTGTGACACAATTAGGGTTACAAGAATGATTTATATAGCGAGCTAAGCCTCCGGATAGCGTTGCATCAACAACGCGTTCTTCATCGAGTCTAAACATGTAAATTCCTCTATTCTGCAAAACAATCAAACCAAAGTAATTATTATATAACTATAACTATCTTCAATAGAACTAAATGTGCTCCAAGACTGGCCCAAAAGGTGGTCGAATATTTTCAGCACTTTCCACGTTAGAAACTTTATAATAGTTTTATTTACTTACCCTAAGGTCGTATTGTTTTTCCCGTAACTCCGATACTTCTGTACGAATAACTTGTCCAATATATTCGATGACCATTGTATGTTTCTCTAAATCACGAGCAGCATAAAGACCCAAGCCTTGTATTTTTGATCTGTCAATAAACAATTGCAGTTGGTTCGTATTTAAAAAACTAAACACCTTCTCACCTTGCAAGGTAAACATTGTTTCGCCATTCCTGTTTCATTTTTCTATACTGCGAACTTTTAGAATGCACAAACTGTTTGCTATAAGGACATGCAACTTCGCCCGCTACCATCGACGATGGAGACAACGTGAGTTTTAAATTAATTGAGCTGGTACGCTGTGTATGCGCCTTTTTCCAATTAATTATATGCTTCTGCTTCGGTTCTGTTCTTGCCGAACCAGAGGGATTAAGTGCCAATGGTAATTCCAACAGTGGGTTTCGGCCATATTTAAATCTATAATCAGTCAGGCTTTCAACGCCAGGCAAACTCTCTAGTATTCTTACTATCGAAGGTTCTGCTAAGCCGAACATATCTTCGCCTGTGATGAACTCTGTAAACAGTTGTACAAGTGCCTGTCCTTTTCTCAGAATCACTATCTTATCTAGAATTCGTTGCCAAACAGCTTTAGGCGAAATGTCCCGTAGCTCAACATCGCTTTCAAATGGCTCTTGTATTTGGATTACAAACTCAGGTCGACCATTAGTCTCGGCTATTGAACAGATGTATCTGCAACGCTTATTCAGTTTTTTCGTAGACCAATAAAATCGAATCTGTGAATTGAAAATGATTGAATTAAAAATTGCCTAGTTGCAAACACCCAGATACTGTACTATTTTATATCCAATTGGATAGATGTAGTTGGGCGTATGGAAAGCCTCCAATTGATGGGGTAGCAGCTGGCCGACGTTGATGAATGTAAGATTTCCAATACGAAGAAGATTACTTAATTCTAAATGGTGCATAACTGCTGCAACTTGTCTGTTCTCATCTCGTTCAATGTAAACTCTACGTCGCACGCGAATCGAATTCAATTCGTTTTTCTTCTCCATTCGATGTGCATGCGAGGCACAATGAATTGTTTTGTTTTTATAAAATACGCATTGTTCTTTGATAGCACAAGGCAGGTGATAGGTGTGTCCACATCTCATTTTAAAGCATTTGATACTTGCACCATATTGGTTACAAAATGAACATATTTGATGCAATCCCTGTTGCATTGTTAGCTCCAAATTCATCAAACCACCATTTATAGTCTCATAAACACTATTGGACCAGAGGGCACAATTAAGATGGACCTGTTAATTAATGCAAGAACATATTATAAAATTGATTTTTAAATAAAAAAAAAAGCTCTATTAAATGCAGTCAAACTATCCTTATGCAGAATATGCTATATGCTGAATCCCAGCAATTACTGAGGAAAGCATTGCTCGTGTTTGTCACTTTGTCAAAACGTGGTCTTACTTCTACATGCCACCAGAACAGATTACAACAAGTAAAAATAGGTAGGTACACTTAATTCTTACTAATAAGAAAATAAGTAAATTAAATAAGAACAATATTGCAATATTTACCCATTTATTGACGTCATAGTTGAGAAGTCTCGAAGATTCCTCAGTAGAGTCTCCCTTTTGATTACACAATATACATCGCCTTGTATCCTTGTTGGTATTCAAAGTAATTGCGATACGCATCTGTAAACAAATCTCGTTTACATCTTCCGTGGGTTGGGCCTTATAGGACGGCTTCCAAAAGCAATTCGGACTGACAACTTTGTAATTCAAAGTACTCGTATTACAGCAATTAGTATCATTTGTACTTATTCGACTAACCGACGATGACTTGTTGTTCTCGTAGCAACGCTCCTTTTTACGGGCAACCACATACTTTCTACCCTTCTTCTTGTATTGTATGCAACAGTATTTGTCACACAAATGACTATCCGCCATTATTCGCTTTTTGATGCTTGAATTTGAGTCCGCACCAACTATGCCACATATCACATGCAAATGGCACTTTCGACAGCATTTGTAGGCGCCATTTAGAAAATTTTGAATATTTGTCGATTCGGTCTTCTGGAGATTCTTAATTCGAGATATGTAAAGTCCATTGCGAACGTTATTGTGTAATTTATACGATGCAGGTTGATAGATGTTAAGTAAATTCTCCAGATCTCGCAGGATATCGAGTATATTTTCCGCAACAAACGATGAAAGCGTCAAAATGACGGTTGTTTCGATGTTTCCATAAGCACTAAAAAATATTTATCGCAATTAATATATATTTTCATTTAAAAGAGAAAAACACCTACCATTTATTGCGTTTCTTGTGTGTTGGTTTCTTTCTTTTGATTATGCCAAAATGATTTGCATTCATTAACGGGACAATAGGCGACATACGATCGGTATTTAAGTTAACGTGTTTTTCAAACTTTATCCCCGGATAGCTGATATTAAGTAGTGACTGAGATTTCGATTCATTAAACGGCGAACTGGATATTAGGGAGATATTTTCTGCTGATTGAAGGCTCTGTTGTTTTAGCGTGTTGATGAATTGAAATAGTTTATCACAGGATTCGTGGTTCATTGTGGAAAATTCTTCATCGTAGAATTTATTTTGAAAAGAAGGTACATTATTCATTTTGCTAGAGTAACACGGTCCGTACGGTTTCACCGAATAGAAGTCGACTAAGTTTTTTAAATTTGTCTTACCAAAGTCCTCTTTGAAAACATTATGGTAGGCATACTCTACCTGATTTCTAACTTTGTCATTATACCCGTATATGGAGCATATACCGAGAAACGTACTCAGCAGCGGTTCGAGCACTTCTAGCACAAACATTTGTTTCATTTGAACCACTTTGTTCTCGATGAATTCATCGAAGTCCTCATTAGCCTTGGAGAGTTTACGTGATTTCTTCTTCTGGTGATTTTGCGGTTCTTTATTGAGCACCATTTGACGTTTTTGCTTCTGGTAATCGCGTTTGAATCTTTTTCTCAGCTCGATATTTTGTTCAATGTCCATTTTAACGAGTTTAGTCTTAACTGTAGGCGAGGAGCTGCCAACATCATGTGAAATACTGTCATACTCGCTTTTAATGGACATTTTAAGATCAACGTTCTCATCGGGAGAGATTATTTTACCTTGTATAAGATTGGATTGGTTCAATTCATTTGGTCGGCCATTGCTTTTAGTTTGTTCTTTTTGCTTGAACAATTTAAACAAGTCAATTGAGTTGTAGTTACTATTTGTCCCGGTCTGAAATGAAACTGCTTTTGAGGCATCGCTTTCGATTGCTTGGCTTGTATTCGTGCTGGTGTGGAGGCTGGTCATTCGATCAAACTCTGGAGGTAGAGTGGCGTTTTTCTGTTTGGGAGAAAATGTGGAGACAAATGACGTTTCTCTAGATATCATTTCAGGTCGGCTTTTAACGTTAATACAGTCCCGATCGATTGGATTCTTTTTTAGTTTATCGCTTCCAAGTTTACCAGATAATTTCATTTCGGGTTTCATCTCGCCCACTGAAGGCGGAATGACGGGACGTGCCAATTGCGCCTCTAGTGAACTCACAACTCCCAGGCTTGGAGCACGAACTGAAGCCAACTTACGTGGAGCCAAATTTTGGTTGCATGTCGTGTTCGAACGTTGGTTTATCGATGATTGTAATAAATGCTTTAGCAAGACATTTTGCGTTTCATCTGACTTGCAAGTGTTCAGCTTCTCAATTTTCTCCATATTTGCTACCAAAACACCTTCGCTGATAGGATTTTGCCCAAAAACTGGAGTTAATTTTGTCAAATTTTGCCTTTTTGAATGACCGACTCCTATAAAGTCAGCAGTTTTTTCATTTCTTTTAGGTTTATTCTCTTCTGTAGGCTTGGTCACCTTTAATTGATTTCGGTTACAATTCTGAACGGCAAGTGCGATTTGTTTACGCATTATAATACTATCTACCACCATTTTACCAATGGATGTGTTATCAGTCATCGATTGATTGTCTTTGGATAGATTTGTTTCACCGCCAGCATTTAAGGATCGCATAACATCAGATTTTTCCTTCAATACGGTTGTACCACTAGCAGCATCGGATGTTGTGACGGTTTTTGTTAGCATTAAAGGTTTTCTAGAAGTTTTTGATACAGAGGCGGTAACTTTTGTGTATGTGTTTGTATTATCGCCAGTGGAAGCCATTGTTATTGAAGTTGGTAAAGAATCTGTCACCTTACTCTCAAACGACTTCGTCGTAGTTGTTGAATCTGTTTCTATAACGCAGAACTGTGTCAAATACGAAGGACTACTTTTTGGTACTAGCTCCTCATTAGGGTTTGCCACTGGTTTACTATTTATATTGCCCACAGGCGGGGCTTCAATTGCTTTCAATTCGTATTCGTCTACTGGTGGATTGTGTGCCTGTTGGGGTTTTTCTGCGAAAACCATTTCATCTTCAAATATCTGCTTTGGCAAGGAAGTCAAAGCCATGGCTGAGCATTGTGTATTTTGAACAAAACTGGACTTAACAAAGCCCGAAGAAGACTTAAAGCCAATATTTGGCAGTTGGATTTTGTTACCCACAAGCGTGGCCTGAACAATTTTTGTATTTGTCTTGGGGTTCAATTGAACCTGTGACAATTGCACTATTGTGGGTGCTTTGATTTTTTTTCCGCGGATATTAATTACTTTGCGAACGATGTTTGAAACTGGTTTGCCTTCGTCGGTAATGATTCGTCTAAAATTTAGCGGCTTTAGCAAGGGAACAGATATTGTCGTATTGCCAATCGAAACTTTTGCCGTTTGCTCGGGTGTTATCTTTTTCTTTTCACCGACAGTGGTCGCCCCTAAGGGAGTGGCATTACAAAGCGTTAAATTGCTGCCAGCCAAATTGGATGGATTGCCCTTTGGAACATTTGTGGTCGCGTCGTCGCCCGGTTTTGTGTTTAATGGCATAGATTCTGTGGATTTTTGAATGCTAATCGAATCCTTTGGATGGCTAGCATCTGTAAAGAATAATTCATTCTCAGTTGAAATACAAATTGAATTATTAATACCATCGGGAACTCCATGGTTGTTGGCGCCGTCGATGTTTGTGTTTGTTTCGAAATCAAGTAAAATATCATTATCTCTGTGCAAAAGTTTAAAATTACTCAAAGATTCCATGGATTCGGGTTCGATTTTTGACGCCAGGCCAGGATCATGCAGTGGTTCAGAAGTGTCTGGTAAGAGCACACTACCGGGACCCGAAATAACACTCTTAATGGGACTGCCGCTTCTAACATCAGGTGAACAAATAACCATATCTTCAGTTTCATCTGTGTTCATTATTTTTTGAAAAACTTCTTTAAACTCCGCGGTGTCCGAGTCACAGAGTTCTGATTTACCAAATGTTTTCACTGTAGGATTTCCAACAGGAGAATTCTCTGCAATATTTACATCACTAAAATCACTACATTCCACGGACGAGATACTTCGCACGAATGAATCACTTTTAACATCAAGTTCTTTTGAATGCCCAAATTGGGTTTGGGATGGCATCGTATTTGAATCAGTTCTTTCTAGATCATTATTCACTGTGATATCCAATTTAGGCTTTTTTGAGCAATTGTAATCCGAATTTTTACGAACCCTTTTCTGCATCTTTGAAAAGTAGAATTACTTCACCCCATGACACAAAATAAACATAGAAGGTACACACGACGCAAAGCTAGACAAATTTGTGACGTTTTACAAGTGACTTCTACGGTGACCTCGAGACTTGTTTTGTTGTAGGAACAGCGCGTCTGAAGTTCATTCGTGTTCTTAAGTGTAGCTCACACTGCTTCCAAAATTTACGATTTCAGTTGGCTGACTGTAGTAGATATATACATAAATCATAAATAATTCTAGAATACAGAAAACAAGCAAAGGAACTCACTTTTTAGTAGACATATTTGTCATAATTATTGATAATAGGCGTGTTTTTTCTCAAATCTATATAGGGTTAGCGGAAAATGAGAAAAAAAACGCCGAACAGTGACTTAGCAGGACTATGCTAATTGACGTTTGACAGTTTCACATCGGCATTGTCACCTTTTACATTGACCGAGAAAGATCGGCCGGGACCCAAATGTCATGGAAAGGGCGGTGAGAAGTGCAGGGGGTAGCTCGCCTCGGCTGGGTAGCGCAACCGAGACGATTTTTGCGTGTTCTCTTTTATTTCGTTTCGTATTTCCATTCACTTGCTTTATTCTTGTGTTCTCAGAGTTGAGTTCGTGTCGCCGGAAGAATTTTTTTAGAGACTGTGTTCGGTGAGTGTTCTGTGTTTTATGGAAAGTTTTGAGTGGTCTCATGATTTAATCAAACATTTGATTTTACATTTTCAAATGCACGAAAATCTTTATAATCTAGCTCATCTAGATTATATTAAAATGGTTAAGAAAGCAAATTCAATTACTGAAATTCTGATTTTTCTTCCTTTTCTTAGGTAAATCTGGTGATGTTTCACAGCATTTAAGTAAATCAAGAAGTATTCGCTGGTCATTGCTACCGTCTAAATCCAAGACGTCAATAAAACCATAAATACTCTATATCTAATCATTCAAAATTTCAATATTTTTTCCATGCATTTTAAAGACTTTTTTTGTTTTTAGTTCTATACTGATAGCAACATCTTCCGAACACAGCGCGTTAAGAATGAAGGGAGAAAAGGATTAAATAGTCGGCTGTCGGAATCGGGACGTGTATAAGTACGGCCCGAGCCCAAAAGAGAATAAGAGTTTAAATAATAACCGTGTTTTTCTGCATACGTAGGTATATAAAAGTGCACAAAAAAACTCCTAAGGCGCTTAATGAATTCGTCACAAAGAATTGGCAGCCAGACATATTTATGACAGATAATGACACTTGAGCTGTCAGTTGTTGAAGTGAAAGAAAAATTATTTTGAAAAATATGACAAATATGTCAATCAAATCGTTATTCCGCTATTCCTCTTTTTGACAGAGTTGGTGAGGATTGTAGAAATGAGCAGGGAATGAAGTAAGGAAAAAAAATTTCCGGTTCATCTTTGACATTTCTCATGTGACAACCTACTTAGTTGGCACTACAGCTCGAGGTGAACCGGGGCCTGCTTCTCGCAACCATTTGTGTGTGCGTGTTATATTTTTGCACGAATGGAAGGGACCTACAGTTTTTTGCCGACTCCGAACGGCGAGTTGAGAAGCTTAATCGTGACAAATGATACTCTTGGATGCTTGTCAGGCATTCGAAAGAGGTGGTACCGTGAAAAAACTCTTTTAGGTGTTAGACCCGGCCAGGAGTTGAACCTGGGCAGCATTGCGTGGTAGTCCAACGCACTAACCACCACGGCCACGGCGACCAAAACAAATTAAAAAATTAAATGGTAATATAGTAAAGTTGCTTTTGAAGTTAAATTTAGGGACTAACGTTTGTTAGTAAAAACGCAAATATTTTGTACGAAATAACCTCCCTAATAAATAAAATTAGTTTGGTTCCACCTGAAATTAAACTATTCCTTTCCAAAAATAGGTAATGTGAATTTCAATAAACGTCAGAACCACGAATGGACGAATCAGGAACAAGGTAATCAGTAGGCGTTTGGTTGTCAAACGGGAAATGTCAAAGATCAACCGAAAAAAATCTCAAAATTTTCGTTCCTGCTTTCGTTACTTCATTCCCCTCTCGTATCTATGCCCCTCCCCATATCAGTCAAAAAGGCGAAAGAGACGGAACGAACGAAAAAAGAGTCGTGTAATCAGCGTCATGTCAGATTCACGAATGGCCGTGTCGGTAACAGTACCATACCCTAAGTCCTGTCATTTCTCTTTGGCCTAATTTATGTTTTTTTTTTGTATCGTAGCCGTAGGTAAATAAATAAATCGGCGCCAGGTCAAACCCGCTATGGATCCGGGTGTTATTAGAAAATTAGATAACGTAGTTGTAAATAGAATTGCAGCTGGGGAGATCATTCAACGACCGTCGAATGCCATAAAAGAGCTAATAGAAAATAGGTTTTGCCGGGTCCTAATGCAAACGGTGTAAAATACTTTAATCCAAATATTTTTCAGTCTCGATGCCAAATCCACATCTATTCAAGTCACTGTGAAAGCTGGTGGTCTAAAACTCCTTCAAATTCTGGATAATGGAACCGGCATTCGCAAAGATGACATGACAATTGTGTGCAATCGATTCACAACTTCTAAGCTGAGGAACTTTGAAGATTTGTCTAGCATTGCTACGTTCGGCTTTCGCGGCGAGGCATTAGCCAGTATCAGTCACGTAGCTCATTTGACAATCCAGACGAAGACTAGACACGAACACACGGCTTATAAGTATGCGGCAAACAGTTATTAGTTACTTTCGCAATTGTAACAAATTGTTTTTGTCTATCTTACAGGTCTTCATATGAGGATGGAGTGCCTGTTGGGCCTCTTACTCCATGTGCTGGTACGCAGGGAACTATAATCACCATCGAAGATTTATTTTATAATATGCCTCAAAGAAAGCAAGCACTTAAGTCACCCGCTGAAGAGTCTCAAAAGATCTGCGATGTGATAATGAAGTACGCAGTGCATAACTCAAAGGTGGGATTTACGCTAAAGAAATTGGGTCAATCACCCTTAGTTCGCACAATGCCGAACAGTTCACAAAGGGATAACATTAAAAATCTTTATGGACTTCAAATCTGCAAGCAATTGATGGATGTGGAACTTGAGGATGACCTTCATAAATTTTCTCTGAAAGCGTTGATAACACAAGTCTCGTATTCAGCTAAAAGGACCACATTTCTACTATTCATCAATAACCGCTTGGTTGAATCAGGAGCGTTAAAACTTGCCGTGGATACAGCTTATAGTTCATTTCTTCCGAAAGGAGCTCATCCCTTTGTTTATATGAGTCTTATACTCGACCCAACATCTGTAGATGTTAACGTTCACCCAACAAAGCACGAAGTTCATTTTCTCAACGAGGAGGATATTATTGAAAAAATCAAAGCGGCATTAGAAAGCAAACTGTTAAGCAGCAAAACAACGAAAAAGATATACCAGCAATTGAAGTTACCTGGCGCCTCAAATGAAGCTGATGACACTAAAAGCATATCAAATGCTGAACACATAAAGCCAAACACCATAATTCGAACCGATGCCAAAGATCAGAAACTAGATAAATTCTTGATAAATTCACATAGACCAGAAAAGCTGAATACCAACCCTGAATTCAGTTTTCGACAAGAGGTACCGAAAAAGTCTAAGGAAATCAAACTGACAAGCATACTCAAAATGAGAAAGCATGTAGAAAATGCGTGTAGCTCAGAGCTTAGAAAAACTATAAAGGATATGGTATTTGTGGGCGTAGTGGACAAACAGTTCACGTTATTTCAATATGGAGTAAAGATGTATATATGCAACACTGTTAAGTTCTGGTGAGTACTTATTCCTTGTTCTTTTTTTTTATTACATACGAGTATCATGTGGCATTATACTACATTTATGTATCTCTGCCAACTCACTGTATTTGTTCTCGTTTTTTTTTTCTTTTTAGCGAGGAACTCTTTTATCAACGCCTCATTTATGAATTTCAGGATTTCAAAGAGATTAATTTTAATCCTGGGCTGCAGATTAAGGATCTCATTATAATTGCTATGGAATCCCTTGATTGGGGTGAGGAAGATGGATGTATGTCAGACTTTGCTCAACGCGCTACGACCATTCTCATAGAAAAGTCCTTACTACTACGAGAATACTTCTCCATAAAAATAACCGAAGATGGCGTAATTGAGAGCATACCATCACTACTGGAAAATCACGAGCCCAGCGTTGCTTTTCTTCCCCTCTATTTGCTCAGACTGTCTACAAAAGTCGCATGGGATACCGAGGAAGAGTGCTTTGAAACCTTCTGCCGGGAAACAGCGAAATTCTATTCGAGTTTTGCCAAAGCTGACGCTACAACAAAGAAACATAAATGGATGGTAGAACATGCCATTATTCCGTCACTTAAGAGATATCTAATCCCGAATAATCAATTGAAGACCCATCTATACGAGTTAACTAGCCTTCAGACGCTTTATAAAGTTTTCGAAAGATGTTAAGCAATGGGAGAGAAATAAGTACAGTTTATTTAACAAATACTGAGAGTTATGTTTATGTCTATAAATTAGGTTGACGCAGCCTTTTCTCTTTGTTCTCATTCAAGACATGTTTCTTAAGCTTTGCCATAATTTCATTATCATACTCTGGCGGAGTGGGTTTATTATTTGTTGCCCAGTAGTATATGTCCCAATCATTTGTCACTCCATTTATAAGCTCGTCATACAAATCGGTCTCTTCTTTGGACATACTGTTAAGATATCTTGACGCAAATGTACTGAGAAGTAAGTCGTTCTCCAGCATTCCACGCTTACGAGATTGATAAAGTAGCCTAGAAATGAATAGATCAGTACTAAAGATTTACTTTTCATACATTTTGTTCTTCTACCTTTGTTTCTGTTTTGCCAATGGTTCATTTATTTTTTTTACGTACTCAGGAAGCGGTAATTCAATTGGGTCATCATAATCAATGATGGGTATATCAGCATGGTTTTTGACTGGCGGTTTGCTTGAATCGTTACTTGAAAACAAGCGTATACCTCCCAAAACATTTGGACGTCGGGTTAAATGTGAAATCTAAAAAGAAACAACGTTTAGGTACATTGTGCAGCAATTTTTCATTACATAACATCTAACTGATGAAATGCTTTACTACGCGCAAAAGAAATTGAAGATTTTTAATTTACTTTAAAAATTCTGCGAAGCATAGTTAGTCTCTAATCCAAATATAAGTTATTATTGAAAAATTACGATATAAATTAGTGTTAACTTTGGATTAATTATCACTGCTTAGTTAAACAAAACAAGGAATTCAAAACACGGATATGCTCATATGTCAAGTCGGTGTTGTCAGTTGTCATTTGTGCTCTACGTTACGTATTCTTTTATGTGCAACCAAACCACAAAGGTGCGTTCGAAAAGATACGGCAAAAGATCAAGCTGTAAACCGTAGAAAGAGCAAAAAAAAAAAAAAATAAGTTTATTCTGTAATTATTTATTTTTCTAACAATTTTGATATTATTATTTAATACCGGAAGCTGGACTTTTCTAGTTTTGAAAGATATGTGCCTTAAAATTTCCCATACAAAATATTGGCTTGTTTCAGTTTCGCCCGGAATTATGCAACATGTTTTAAATAAACACATTTTTAACGTTCAAGTTTTTCAATTGCTAACAGTATGTTCAGATCGGTTTTCAATAGCTTAGATTTACAAGATGCATAGGTAATTATTTAGAAAAGGGCTCCCTTCCCAACCGATTTTGATAACATTTTAATAGGTATGTGCATTTTTGTTATACCTAGGCATGTTTTTAAATGGGCATTTTTCTGACAATATTAATATTGCACTTTTTACTTAACATTTTCAGAGAAATCAATTTTATAGTAAGCAAAATCCACCACTGCTTTTGATGCCCGGAGTAAATTAAAAGGAAGTCTACTTTAAAATTTACTTTCTGTCGAATGTATCATGTATGTACGTTGTGTAGGGTGCCGTGAGGTGTTAAACGCGGTAGGAGTGCATTTCAAATTGAATATTAGCATAGCACCCCATTTGACGATTCCTCCAACTCAACGCCAACTATATCTAGGGCTAGTAACTAGAACACATTTTTAACCTCAATATACCATTGTCCATTTTGTCGTTTGTATTTAACTTTTTTTTTTTTTTACAAAAGATTTATACATACATATGTGCCTACCTACATACATATTATGTATGCTATCTACGCGATTTTAATTGGCCCGTTTTCCATTTACGTGCTATTTTTGTGGAATGATTTACTCAGTCTTGATTGGTTGCAATAATAAGAAAAACAAACTAAAATTTATCTTAGCTTCAGATTTTAAATAAAGAAAACCTTTCGGTCCTGTTGGTTTTAACGAAGTATGGTGGAAAAGATACCACGGCTAGTTACAGGGCAGTTGCTTCTTGGTTGAAGCCGGCACAACTCGGTCAATTAGAAGGCAATTAGACATGCGACTGTGTTCGCAGAGTACGACTTTGGGTATAAGAACATTCGACTAAATTCGAGTACCTACGAGCAGGAAATACGACATTGGGAATTGGGGTGAATGAATACCTTAGTATTCTTGGTATAACCTAAACTAGGAAAACTAAATTCTTTAAGAAGGGGACGTATTCTGATCAGTACCATCCATTCACAAAAGAAGTTGTTTAAAAAATTCAATTAAAGGCAAGTACATTCCTGATTATCTCTTAAACAATCTTTTTTTTTACAACGTACATACACACATAATGGAAATATAGGGGCAACGAACTAACTAGCAACTCTTACCGCGCAAATAAAATATCTTACTATGAAATTTCGTTAGGTTGGCTTTATTGAAAAAATATTAACTAAGAATATTACATTTGATACCGATCGTAATGTTCGAAGCATCTTATATCGGCTTAATTTTAAAATGCAGCGCAATGAGTGAGAATACGAGGCACTTTAAATCTTGAACGAGGTAGTAGAAACACCTCAAACCCTCAGGATCCTTAGATCTGTTTACATCAACTAATGAACCAGTTTTTGAGGTGGTGAATGAGATGTGCTCATCGCCAATCACGATTTCCAGTTCCTGAAATAGAAAAGAAAATAACATGATCAATGTTCTACTGCAATATTCCCAAACTTACCTGTCGTCCGACCCTATCTGGTGGTGGCCACGGTGTATCATCTTCTGCCATTATTTCAGAGTCTAGGATAATTCTTTTCAACTCCTCCATCACCGACTGATGTACGAAAGCCTCCTTTCGGATCATGGTATCGTTTTTATAATTGGAATTGTTTGCGTATCGCAATTTGCCATCGGGACGAAATTCGAATTCCAAAAATTCATGACCGAATTTACCCTTGTGTCCCACATAGTAACGTAGATAGAAGTCTTCGGTAGACATTTTGCCTAATTTCAAGTAAATTATTAAAACAGTAAAAAACGATTTTAACTTATAGGAAAATGTTCGCGTTTGTATAAAATAACCTAAACGAAATGCCTGTGGAAAATAGAGCAAACCGCTTGTCAACTTTTGTGTATGCCAAAAAGTGGTGCCAGATCGATAAACAAGAACATTATTTATGTATAAATTATTGTTGCATTCAGAGTTTGTGTTTCTTTTTACAAACTTAGTTTTAATGAAGCCTTGATGTTTTCATATAATTACGATTTACATTAATGTATTTTTCTAGTAGGTCATCTATCATATCTATGTGTAAACTGTGCGAAATCGACAAAAAATAATGTAAAAGTTTATATATATGAAAAGAAAGCAAATCTACAACTCTGTAGGTACCTATACATTTTGATTCAATGCGATTTATGTCGATTTCGATTGGACAAAAAAGGCATTTTTTTTTTATCTCGAGCAAATTTTAGCGCTCTAGTATAATTTTCATTTTCCAGTCGACCAAAAAAGAACTTTTTTTTGCTCTAGATCAATTGTTGTAAATCTCGGATTCAGCTCGAGTTTTACGTTTTCAATTGGGCATTTCAGATTTTGCTCTCAGATTTCAGATTTTTCGTGCTGGTTGGAAAAAAACGAGATTGATCTGTTTTTCGGCAATTGTATTAGTGTGATATTTCTCATCTTGTTCGTAAAAGAAAATAAATAAGAAAAAGAAAAATAATAAATACAATTTTAAAACACTTAATGATTAATATTTTTGTTGATTGATATTTTTTTTGATGTACTGCGTTGACATTTCATATAAAATCTGCTGGTGTAAGTGCAAGTAGGTGTACATTTCGAGCTGAATCCGAGATTCACAACAATTGATCTAGAGCAAAAAAAAAGTGTTTTTTTGGTCGGTTGGAAAATGAAAATTGTACTAGAGCGCTAAAAATTGCTCGAGTTAAAAAAAGCTATTTTTTTGCCCAATCGAAATCGACATAATATACCCTATTTTATGAGTGCTGCCAACAGCTTTAAAAGTCATTTTCTGTAATAGTAAATGTCACCCACCCCGCACCAGCTGAGTATTTTTGGATCAAAAATAATGCTCCCCTCTTGCAGAACCCATCATACATGCGAATTTCTCCAACTGATGCCAAGTGAATTGCTGTCCCCGTCGATTCCTGTGTCGCCTCACTTGACAGTTACATGGAACAAGGACGAAACGACGCTTGTGTTCTTCAGCTCTATAGCTCCAATTTGATTCTCAACTTTTAACCTCATTGCTTAAATCTAAATCCACCTTGATAAGTAAATTTCCAAAAAGTGTTGTGTTTTGTGAAGAATCTTCCTCTAGTGTTTTTGCTTAGCATTAATTACCGGTGGTCGTGAAAATTCGACATAAAAACTGTCATGTAATGGAGGCCACTGAACATCGTATCTCGGTCAAAGTAATTTTACATCACACCAAGTGAAAGTGCAAGGAGTTTAACGTTGTTCTAGGCATGTGCAGAAACTACACGGCTGGAATCGATGATGACATTGGAGCATTCTTTAATTAATTGCCGAGCAATTGATAAAAATCTTAATAAATTAAAAATTCTTAGGAATCTTGTGGAATATTAAGAAGAATATCGAAGACCCGCAGAAGACATTTTGAAACAGCGAACCGAACGAGTTAACAACCACACCGCCCTATCATGCCCATGCCCAGTAGTAACTTTTATCAGTTTATTGCGATTATATCAGTGTGCACGTTGTGCTATTACAACAGCGCTTCGTGTGGACTGGTGTTTGACGACATCAGTGCTGTAAAGGACAATAAGGATTTGCGTCCATCCACCCCGCTGAAAAATATATTCCTGAATGATTTTTGGGGCACGCCAATGCGCAAAGAGCAATCACATAAATCATATCGTCCGTTGACTGTGTTAACTTTTCGCTGGAACTACTTCATGCATCAGCTGGAACCTGCTGGCTATCATGTTGTAAATGTCATGCTGCATGTATTGGTATGTGTTATATTCAAGCGAGCATGCAAGTTGGTGATGGGGTTCACTGCTGGCACCGGTGGCGGCAGACAGATGAGTTTTGTGGCAGCACTTTTGTTTGCTGTTCACCCGGTGCATACTGAAGCTGTCACAGGTGTTGTGGGTCGGGCCGAATTGCTTTCATCGATTTTCTACCTAGCAGCGTTTCTTTGCTACGCCAAAGCCGCCAAGTCCCTACGATGCACTCGCTGGCTGTCCATAATGTATTTCGCCGTATGCCTACTCTGTTCAATGTTGTGCAAAGAACAAGGAATCACCATCGCCGGAATTTGTGCAGCATACGAGATATTTGTGGTGCAACAAATCCGTCCTCTTCAGATTTTCGATTTTGTAAAAAATCTCTTTGAGGAGAAGAAAACAAAGAAGGCAAATCACGAGAATATTGGTAATCTATACAGTGTGACGCTGGTGGCACGCCTTTCATTTCTGGTTTCAATAACGTTTATCCTGCTCATCGGTCGCCTATACGTGATGGGCTCACAGTTGCCAGTGTTCACCAAGTTTGATAATCCGGCATCGGCAGCTGAAACACCATCCCGACAGTTAACTTTTAGCTATCTCATCTACCTCAATTGCTGGTTGTTGGTGTTCCCGTGCAATCTATGCTGTGATTGGACAATGGGTGAGTATGTAGTGATACAATGTAAATGACCTTTTGACTGCAACTTTGTGTGCAAAGATGATGCATTTTATGTGTATTCCATGGTACAATGTTGCGCAGGGACAGGTTTTTACTGTAGGCGAGGGAAGTGCAAGCAATGCGCGCGAATTGCGGGGAAACTGCATTACATTGTAAGGGGCTAGTAACGCATTCTGATGTCGGGCTATGTCATGTAGTACCATTGGCATCTGGAGTAGGTATATGTATGTAAAGTGGAAACGTTGCAATAGCAAGTGGCAAAGGATGAGGTTTTTTTTTTAATTGTATGTTATATATACATACATATGTACATACATATGTAAATACCACCGTAGAACTATTTGCACATAAGTACATACAAGAACATACATATGTACTTGCATAAAGGGCTTTTGAACTTGTTTTAATGTCTTTACCAAACATTTTCGACAGATTGTAAAACTATCATCCATTTAACACAGTTAATTAATATGTATTTAACTTCACTTAATCTGTGATTGCATCGCCCAGTTTAGCATAACTTTAAAATATTCATCTCCCTTCCACAAAATGTTTCCAGTGAAACCGTTAACCAACCGATGTTTAGGTACATAGGTATGTAGGTGTGTACAAAACATAATGTACATTACATCGTTGGTAAAGTAAGCAAAGATACATACATATGTGTTTAGGGACATACAGTAATACGTCACCAATGAAAAACACCTACTTTACTAGGAAAGGTTGCTATGCAGTTTGATTCTGTTTGCTTATAAAAAATGTACATATACATACATATATACTATGTATGTATGTTTAATTTTGCTTTAAGCTTAAAAGGCGAATGTTTTTTTTTTTATTATTGACATTGGCAAGTTGACTTTACTTTTTTTACTTTACTTTAATTGATTGAAGGTATCCTTGTAAGCTGATGTTAAAAAAAAAAATGTTTTTATACTCCCCACATTTTGAACCATTTAATATGAAATATGTATTACAATACGATATTTTAGGCCCATTTTTGCTGGACCCATATGAAAAATATTTCCAATTTACATCTTGTTAACCCCATAGTAAAGGTAGTTTAGTGGGTTACATTACAAAACGTTTCTAAATAATGACTTATTTAAAGAACTGTCGATTCGTTAAAAACTTGTGTTTAAGCCATAGTCGTTTTCCGGTATTGTCGAACACTGGGCTTCTAACTTATACTTTTCTGTTCCAAAATTATTCAGATCCTGCTCCTAAGTGGGACAAAGGACGTGTGGTTCTATGATGATCCATAAGGTTTAGATGAAATTCGTTATATGTACATTGTATGCTGTACCCGAGGGTGGTTTTTGTTCGGGAACACTACCACTGCTTAGTTGCGACTTCCTTATCATCTTCAAGTAGCCTATTCTGTACAAAGTCAAACGTAAATGTTTTCATTGATCTCAATTTCGGGCTATGTGTATACAGTTGCCACTTATTCATCTGGTATCGTTACTTACTTACTTAGTTGGCGCTACAGCTCGAGGTGAACCTGGGCTTCCTTCTCGCAACCATTTGTGTGTGCGTGTTATATTTTTGCACGAATGGAAGGGACCTACAGTTTTTTGCCGACTCCGAACAGCGAGTTGAGAAGCTCAATCGTGACAAATGATACTCTTTGATGCTTGTCAGACATTCGAAAGAGGTGGGCACTGTAAAAAAAACTTTTAGGTATTTGCGGCGGGATTCGAACCCAAGACCGCTGGCACAGTGTCCGACGCACTAACCACTTGCTCCGGTGCCCACCATCTGATATCGTTGCTCCACCATATTGATGGTGTTCCTCGGTGTCTTGATTCGTGTTTTGGTCTCCATTACAGCGGGCTTCTCGTCCATCTGTTATCTCTCGTGGGAGTTACGTGTTCTGCCAATCTCCACTTTGACTTTGCTATGCGTGTACAATTTTATTATTCGACGTACTACTTATATCACTCCTCACCACTCATAAATGTATTTCCTTACTTAAAGGTGTAAAAGAGCTATTTTGTTAACGGCCAACGTCGCTGAAATAATGTACCTACACATATAAAACGCTGAAAAGAGATTTACCGAGTGATCAGTGTAAAGTCGTCATAAATCTTTGCGCGAGCTAGTCTTTAAAATATTAGTGCAGTGCAGGTTCGATTTATTTCATACTTCTTCCCCAAACCAAGTCTACAATACTAATATAGGCAACAGCCATATACTCATACAACATACCGTTGTTTCCTTGTTTTCTCATTACTGTTGTTACTGCAATACAAAAAAATAAATATACGGCGCACATAGGTCGGTTTCTAGGAATTAGGCGGCCAAAATTATTTTATGTTTTATTTCAGTAATAAACAGCACTGCAATGAATAGAGGGGTATTTTAGACCCCAAACAATCTGTTTTTTGCTTTTGTTCTAAAATGTGAAAATGTATGTTTCAGGTATTTGTTGTCTTCATCTGAGTCCCCGTAACACACTAACAAATAATTCTCCAAGTATTCCAATTTTTCGGTTAGTGATGGAAAATTTTGTTCATTCATCTGACCAAATAGATATTAACGAGTTACTACTGTCAATTCCGAGTAGCCTGATGAACCTACGACAAAACAATTTCATTCTGACACAAAAGAAAAAAAAGAGGGTAATTTATCACTTTCTGACTAAAAATGTATTTATTTCGCAAAGTTGTGCAAAGTAGTGGCTGATAATTTCTGGTTATCAAGCCAAGAGGTTATATTATAGAACAAAATAAGAAATTTTACTCGGACGGAGCCGGAAGTACATATAACATTAGAAATTAGAAATTAGAGAAATTAGCCATTAAAAAGGGTAGTCTTTAAAACGCTATTACTGTACTAAATTTTAACATATCTAATTGAAATTTATATCATATTATAATCACTTGAACCTAAAACTGTATAACATGAAATATTCACTTTCTTTCGCTATGAGCGTCGGCCGGCGCCACCGATAACAAAACGTGTACAGCTTGCGAGACGATTAAGTTCCGGCCTGTGAGGTGCTGGCGCCGCAGAGGGAGCCGTGCACGGGCGGATATTATCTGTTGGGGTACCTGCTCATCAAAGAATATATTTGTTTTGTTGTAATTTAACTTTGAAAAATTTACTTTTGGCCGCCTAATACCTAAAAATCGACCTATGTGCGGCGCGCGTCAGCAGTCCTATACAGAACCAAGCCTAGCTTCTCGCAACCATTTGTGTGTGCGTGTTATTTTTTCCACGAATGGAAGGGACCTACAGTTTTTTGTCGACTCATTTCATTTCATTTATTTATTTATTTAAAGCTTAACATGATACTACAAGAACTGAGGGGGAAGTCATCAGTGTATTCAAGGGACTTTCAATATGAATTCAAAGTGAATTCGCGGGAATTCAAGGTGAATTCAAAGTGATTCACGTGGATTCACTTTTTTTAATCAATAGTGAATTCCGATGTGAATTCAGGAAATTCAGAGGAATTTCAGTGTATTCAGAAGAATTCATTGCACAAAACCTGAATTCATAACGTATTCACTTTTTATGTAGAGGAATTCATATAGTGAATGCAGTATTCATAATGAATTCAGTATTCACAATGAATTCAGTATTCAGTTGAATTCATGTGAATTCTGTATTCAAGAGACTTTTTAAAAAGATGATGACTTCCCCCTCGACAAGAACATAATTCTTAAAATTAAGTATCAACATTTAGTATTAATTACAATTCAAATAGCTATAAATGAATGACAAAGGAAATTTCATAAGGAAAGTTTATAAAAAGCAATAATATAATATAAATTATGTTCTCATTACTATACTAAGAATTTAATTCTGTTGCGACATGTGCAGAAATAGTTTCTCCCGAAACACGGCTGACGAACTTATTCTTTGTAATTGATGTGGAAGAGAATTCCACAAACGAATCGCATTCACAAAGAAAGATCGCTCTTGAACTGTGTGCGTGAATCGCGGTAAAATAAGTCTCAACCCTCTTGGAGACTGTAAAAAATTTATATACTCAATCAAATACTCAGGACATTTGCTATGAATTATTCCATGGAGCCTAAGGATATTTCTAAAATTATAATACTCGTCCAAGCTCATTCCCAGCAGAGACATTTTCTGTCGTGAAACACTAACTTGTCTTGGAACATTATATATATATATACCGAATAAAGTTGTTAAAGGCCACGTTTATTTTACGCCTGCATTCATAATCCAGACTGGGGTGTACTGTGCAGTTGTAAGATAAAAATGGCAGCACTTAGCTTTTTATTAGGTGCATTTTCATCTTCGGAGGGAGCATACGCGAGGAGGAACTCAAGCTTCGTAGCCCACCGTAAACTTTTCTAATTGTATCTCATGTGGCATCACAACAACTTAGTTTCCTGTTAATTCTAAATCCAAGATATTTGACGTGCTCCACGTATGGAATAGTGACACCATTAACAGCAAGAGGAGGAACATCAGATAACGGGATTTCACTTCTGGAACATACCATACGCAAGGATTTGACAGGATTTAGTTTTTAGGCTATTTAACTCAGACCACAACTGAATACGCAACAAATCTTCATTTACTCTAGACACACAATCTTCAATCAAACCTGGTTTTCTGGACAGGTAAATAATCACATCATCTGCGTAAAGGTGAACATGACAGTTCCCGAGCGTATCAGTAATGCCATTAATAAAAACAGAGAAAAGAAGTGGTCCTAGTACTGATCTTTGCGGAAAACCTACATTACCAATATATGGACTAGAACTCCCCTGATCCGTCTGAACTGTCAATAAGCGGTCACACAGATAGCGAGAAATCAGTTGTGCAGAACTAGAGAACTGAAAGTTATCTTTAAGCTTGTTTATTAAAATCGTGTGATTGATCGAATCAAATGCCTTTGAAAAATCTAAAAGTACCATTACACTAATTTCATTTAAGGGTAATGTAGTCCTTAAATCAGTTGTTACCTTTATGACGGCTGATTCACAGCTTTGCTTTCTTCGAAACCCAGACTGCCACTTAGAGAGCTTATTATGTCTATCGAAGTCTTCCTGAATCTGTTGTGACAAGATCCTTTCGAAAACTCATGTCAAATGATACTCTTTGATTGCTTGTCAGACATTCGAAAGAGGTGGCAACCGTGAAAAACTCTTAGGTGTAGGGCTGGGATTGAACCCGAGCACCATGCGTAGAAGTCCAACGTACTAACCACCACGGCAATGGTGACTGCAATACAAACGAACGTTTAACTGGCGGGGTACTACATTAAGGGCAGGAATAACTAACTAATCATTTTTCTTAATTTCAATCAAAAGTGTAATTCTTTTAATAACTTTTTTTTTCTTTCAGGCACTATTCCCCTTATCGAAGGTTTCAACGATATGCGTAACTTAGCAACTATAACTACATTCATAGTTCTATTCGTGATCGGTTTGAGCGGCCTAACGACAAAAAATCTGCAACATTCAAAAGTGATCATCATGAGTCTGGCTTGGATGTGTCTTCCGTTCCTACCTGCATCGAATCTGTTTTTTCCGGTTGGATTTGTAGTCGCAGAGCGTGTTCTATATATGCCTTCCATGGGATTCTGTATGTTAATCGCTTATGGATTTTATAATCTCTCGAAGAGGAATAAGCATTTCGCAGAGATTGTACTCCTGCTTTTACTCATAAGTCATGGCGTAAAGACTTATACAAGGAATGAAGATTGGCGGACAGAATACTCCCTATTTATGTCAGGGCTAAAAGAAAACAATCGAAATGCCAAGCTCTTTAACAATGTCGGGCACGCTCTAGAGAATGAGGAGAAGTATTCACAAGCACTTGAATACTTCCAGAAGGCTGTGACTATACAGCGTGATGACATTGGAGCGTACATCAATGTAGGCAGGACATATAATCATTTGAAGATGTACAAAGAAGCAGAGGAGGCTTATTTGAAAGCAAAGAGTCTTTTTCCTAAGATTAAGCCGGGAGAATCTTATCAGGCTAGAATAGCGCCAAATCACTTGAATGTCTTCATAAACCTGGCCAATTTGATTTCAAAGAATCATACACGATTGGAAGAAGCCGATCATTTGTATAAACAAGCAATAAGTATGCGAGCAGACTATGTACAGGCTTACATAAACCGCGGTGATATTTTAATGAAGTTGAATAGAACAAGCGAAGCGCAGGAGGTGTACGAAAAGGCTTTACTGTACGATAGTGAGAATGCGGATATTTATTATAATCTTGGAGTCGTGTTTCTTGAGCAAGGAAAGTCGTCGCAGGCGAATGTTTATTTCAACAAAGCAATAGAGCTGTCGCCCGAGCATGAGCAAGCTCTCCTCAATTCTGCCATTCTCTTGCAGGAAATGGGTGGTGAAGAATACAGGAAAATTTCAAGAGAAAGACTCTTTAAAATACTTAAAAAAGATCAGAACAACGAGCGTGTTTTCTTTAATCTCGGAATGCTGGCCATGGACGAAAATAACTTCGAAGATGCAGAGAACTACTTTAAACGTGCAATCCACATTAAAACGGACTTCCGCAGTGCCCTGTTTAACTTGGCTCTGCTGCTGGCAGATGCCAATCGTCCACTTGATGCAGTTCCCTTTCTCAATCAATTGATTCGTTATCATTCGGATCATATTAAGGGCTTGATTCTTCTGGGTGACATCTACATCAACCATATGAAGGATCTCGATGCAGCAGAAGTGTGCTATCGCAGCATCCTCCAGTATGAGCCGCACAACATTCAGGGACTACACAATTTGTGTGTGGTGTTTGTCGAACGCAGGAAGCTGGCTAAGGCTATGGCATGCTTAAAATACGCTCATCATTTAGCTCCTGCAGAGGAATACATAGTCAAACATTTAAAAATCGTCCAAGTGCGGCTAGAAAAAATCAACAAACTGCCAGAGTCATCGCCAGAAAGGCAGCTGGCACTCTCTGACTACAATCCAAACGAGTTTAGTGCCCCTAATCTAGAAGCCGCAGCAGCAACAACAGCCACAAAGACAACTCCAGTAATGTCCACAACGAATCGATCTACAAACTCGAAGGCCAGATCAACCTTATAGCAGAGCATTCGGAGAAGAGAAAAATAATTAATAAGCTCCATTTAGCGGCCTGCTTCCCTAGCTTAAGTTTTGTCCACTGTGAAATACTTGAATCTGTAATATAGCGGCGTATTAGTATATTTACCACGCGAGTCTCAGAGTACTTAATTTAAATTATCAACTAGATATAAATTTATTGTAAAAATAGTAGAAAAATATTTTCATTGTTTGAACTGTTTTGATTGTTGTTAGTAATTTTTTTTATTTTTATTGTCTTGAAATTTTCCAGATTTTCTCTGTACAAATTTGTGTTTTCTTTCTTATCTTGTTGATTCTAATTCTAAGAACTATTGACTGGATGATAGATTTGTTGTAGTTATATACCGGTGTTTATAAACACCTTATGATATATACATATAAATATATATTTATACGTAAGTTTTTAGTGTATAAGAAATCTTTTTCTAATTTGAGTACACTGGAAGCGGTATACGTAATAAAGAAATAATAATGTACGATAAACACAATAAGACACAACAACACACTCATGCAAACAAAAAAAACCGAATAAATTGGGAGATTTTCCCTATTTTCTAAATGAATTTGGATGTTTAAATTATTCGAATGCATTAATTTTCAGAGATGCAAGTTAGTATAACAGTGACAGCAATAAGTACGTTTTCTTAAAAGATAATCAAAGCTCTGCAATGTATCGGATTTCTGGAACCTGGCCCCGAAACTCAGCAATGGAAGTGCCAATTGTCATGAAACTGAGTAACACCTCTATTCAACATGCTGAATAGAGCGTAGAGCTCTACATACATATGTATGTTTTTGATGCCTTAGTTTTTGAAGTAATTTTCTAGTAAAACACTAATTTTTGTTTTATTCAATTGTTCAACTAAATGAAATAAGGTATATGCAGGGCCGGCCTTAACCATCTATGCGCCCCGGGCGAGTAATGCATTTGGCGCCCTTTTATATTTCATTGTAATAAAAAATTTTATTTCCAATTTTCCAAAATGTTACCAATTCGTTATTTAAAATTGTACGTACATACCTCCCTATATTGTGTGTCAGTTATTCACGAAACATTTAATGAAAAAAAAATAAAACTAACAACTAAAATCTTATTTTTCTAGTTTTTTTGTCAGCAAATTTTTTATAGGGCTGGCATAATCTAGGTGCAACTTGATTTTCAATGGACAGCAAGGCCAAACTATTGATTTAATCTTGTTTGGGACATTGTAGACTGCAAGTACGTTTTTATCAACTTTAGTTTATAAAAACTGAGTTCCCCACTTGCAACGGTCACTGGTATTGTGAACAGCGATATCCAGGTGTTGGGATATATATCTTGAAGATTGTGCCTTTTGATAAAGTTTACTGTCTCGTTAGGTGTTGCCTGAACGTACCTAGTGTTGCGGACCTAAAATTTCATGGCACAGCAAATCTCCATCAATATCAGATTTAAAGTTGACCGTTAACTTTTATCGCAGTGCAGAACAATGTCGCATGAGTTCTTCTTTATTAAATTTTTTATTTATTTTTTGCTAACCCTCCGATTAGCGACAGTCCTGATAGCAATATACAAGCTGTAAGATCCCTAGGGACCTAGAGGCATTTTTGTAGGTACAATTTTTCAAGAAATGTTTGTATTATCATTATGCTAGTTTTAACTTAATAGTTTTGTATATTTGGTTGCATAAAGTGCGTAAATGCAGGAGCCGCTTCGTACAACGTCGTAGCATCGTTTTGTTTGGTCACATCGGCCAAGAAAACCAAAGCATCGCATTCCACATTTCAACTATTTCACTCTCTTTCATCCTACATAGATAAGGTTTAGAGAGGTTGAGAGACTGAGCCATCCCAAAACATTAGGCAACAGAGTGTGCCCATCGCAATCCTCTAAGAATCCATCCAATGATTGCAACTAAACCGTCACAATTTCCTCAAAGTATTTTATTACCCTGCCAAATTCTAAAACGAGTCTATAGTTCTAGAATTTGGTAACCTGCTCTAGGTTACCAAAAAAGTAGGGGTCTAAAATGTTCCTGGACTGCGTGCTATTCCTTGACATTCATACAGAATATGTGTGATATCTTCTCCTACAACACCGATATTATTTCAGTATCTCCCAATATGCCTATAACTCCGAGCCTCTTGGCATGTTTGCGTAGAAGGCAATGCCCGGATAGTATTCCTATAGCTATTCTCATTTGTGCTCTACTAAGTCTAAGGATTTCACAAGTGCCCTGGAAACCATATGCCCTACAATGTTAGACCATCTATGGTCAGCCCTTCTCGTGAGTGCATTTTTTTAAGTACCTTGGATTTAATGCTGCATAGCAGTGGAGCAACTTCCACCGCTTTGGGTAGGGGCAACTCACCCCTTTCCTTGTCAACTCATCGGCCAATTCATTGCCTTCTATCCCGAAGTGCGCAGGCACCCAACATAGTGTTATCCGGTTCTGCGGTTGCCGCTATTCTTAACACTAAGTACATAAGAAGTGAGGGATACAACAAGACAAGCAACAAAATGACAGGTCGTGGTAGATAACTGCCTAATACTCAAGATAAGTTCATAAAAGTTATCGATATAGATTGGTATTCAAATTAAGTGGTTAAGTTAAGCTGGCGCGCGGCGCCCCGGGCGGCCGTCCAGGTCGCCCCACCCTAAAGCCGGTACTGGGTATATGGTATGCTTGCGTCTTGCTTAAAATTAGGATCATAATCTCAAAATGATATACATATTACGTATTCAGTACCTTATTGGTGGCAAAATGAAAAACAAAAGTCTACAAGGGCTGGACTCACTAAACTTTAAAGATCAGGCTGTGTCTGCACATTGGGTGCAATAAGAACAGCATCTACTGCAGCGTTAGAGGTTCTCTTCATCTCCATAAATACAGAAAGACACAATGGTAAACGCCTGCCTACTCGCTTGTTTCGATGGATGGAAATAACAGACCTTGTCCAGGAACTGGGTAGGAGTGATCCATAAGGAATCACCTTTACAGACAACTGTCTTAAGCCAAAACTATTCTACGCAAGCAAAGAGAAGAGCAACTCTGTATTTAAGCTGAGATACATGCAATGGACCTCTGCATCGAATGGATAACATATATGGATAACAAAGCGGTCCAGTCGCATTAGAAATAGCCTGGCACTGGCTCTTCACTTGTTATATCACCAGCCACCACAAAAAGAGTTCATTGATCTGGGTAGCAGGACAGAGTAGTTTTAACTGAGACGCAGACGAACTAACCAGAAAACGGATTTGCTTCAATACATGGTTAGAAACAAAAACACTCCATTACTGAACGGCAACGAAAGATCAAAAACTATAAGTTACTATAAGTAACGATCTATAGTGGCTTTTTTGATTAATAAATAAATTTTAAGACGAGGACATCACAATAACAGTTCTGTTGAAAAGTTCGTATCGTTCCTATGAGAGGGCGCCACTAGAATTAAATCCGTATCATTTTTAGTTAGTACCAACCTTCAAAAGATACGTGTATGAATTTGACAGCTGTCTGACTATTAGTTTGTGAGATATAGCATTTTGAGTGAAGCAACTTTTGTTATTTTGAAAAAAAAAAATTGTTAAAACGGAATTTCGTGTGCTAATGAAACACTGTTTTTTTTATGAAAAAAAAAAAATGCTGCTGATACCAAAAAGTGGCTTCATGACTGTTATCCAAACTCTGCGCCAGGCGAAGCATCCATTCCTAAGTGGATTGCTAAATTCCGTACAGGCCATATGAGCATCGAAGACGATGAATTTAGGTGGCTGTCGTCGAAATAGCTGACACTCTAAAGATATCAAAGGAACGTGTTGGACATATCGTTAATGAATATTTGGGTATGCGAAGGCTCTGTGCAAAGTGGGTGCCGCGCGAGCTCACAATCGACCAAAAACAACAACGAATTGATGATTCTGAGCAGTGTTTGAAGCTGTTCAATCGTAATAAACCCGAATTTTTGCGTCAATATGTGACAATGGATGAAACATGACTCCATCATTTCACTCCGGAATCCAATCGACAGTCAGCCAAGTGGACTGCACGCGGTGAACCGAAGCCAAAGCGTGGAAAGACTCAACAGTCAGCTGGCAAGCATTTGAAGGACAACATCGTGGGAAATTTGAAGAAGAAGAAAGTACTGTTTCATCAAGACAATGTACCATGTCACAAATCAATGAAAACGATGGCAAAATTGTATGAATTCGGCTTCAAATTGCTTTCGCATCCACCATATTCTCCAGATCTGGCCCCCAGCAACTTTTTCCTGTTGTCAGACCTTAAAAGAATGCTTGCTGGAAAGAAATTTAGCGCCGATGAAGAGGTAATCGGCGCGACTGAGGCCTTTTTTCAAGCAAAAGACAAATCATACTACAAAAATGGTATCGAAAAGTTGAAAGATCGCTATAATCGGTGTATCGCCCTCGATGGCCGAATTTTTCAAAAAAAATGATCTTTTCAGCCGAACTGTTAGGTCCAACGAAGCCGAAATATTAATGGTACTCAGAACCCATTCTTTAATCTAATCTAAGTAAGTACGAACCTATAAGTAAGTACATAAGTTCTCCTTGCAATCCAAACAAAGGCTACTCGGAGCTCGGAAGCTTACGAAAAATGCGTACAGTTTACTTTGCTTCTCTAAGTAAGACGAAGTTCGGTACACATTAATCTTACATAACTTAGCCTGAGTAAGTGATTTCGAATGTTATCTCAAAAAACAATGTACAGCAAGATTGTGAACTCAACAAACATGAACTAAATTAACAATCTACCAATGCTACTCATAGTACCTATGTCACGATTTAGGCCACGGCATTTGATCGTCAATTTGATCGTCAAATGATGATCCACATTTGCAACACAAAGGGTTTTGTATGTGCAGTTTGCGTTTAAGAACATTTGGAGAAAAGCAATTTGATGCAGATGACGTTTTCGAAAACGGCCTTATATATACATAATTCATATGTACGAGAGTTGGGTAAAATGGGGAAATGGCGGTCAGCGGGCAATGCCGGTCAATGTCAAGTACCTAACTTACTGGAACATTTCAATAAAAATAAGAGTCCTGCTCTCTAGCATACGGCTGAGTTAACCGCCACCATATTACATCACTCGCAGTGTACATACATATATGGCAGCCGTCATCGTAGCAAGTCGTATTCTGCTGCAAAAATGTGGAAATTTGAATCAAAGATACCAGTCACCGACCGGCATTACCCTATACGAAAATATAGGGAAACATTTACCATTGGTTAGAACGTTCTTTTGTTGAAATGGTGGCTTATTATTATTTATTTATTTAATATATATAATTAATTTTTATTCATTCCAACTTAAAAACTAATTTCTTAACAATTAATAAATTAATAATACCTCAATAATAGTGGAAAGAATAATTGAAGTCATTCTGTAACTATTTAAAAATGTTGAATGACCCTTGACTAAAATTTTTACAATTCATTTAACTGATGTGGGGTAGTTATCAGTATTACAATAAATACGTACATAGATGCCCCAGATACATAGTTATCTATGCGATTATTGTCAATGCAAAAGCGGCGTCCTCAAGCGTCTGCTATATAAATTTCTATGCATGAACTTTGTATAATTTCTTTAAATTTTTTTTAATAAACATTGAATTACTATGAAAAGTTTGTTTAATTGATGTTTTTTCTTTACTAGCTTATTTTGGAAGCAAAGCTTATATATTTTCGACCGACCGACGTCAACGAAAGCTTTAAAAAATGTATGAAAATATGCCAAACGAAAGCTTAGCATTTTATACCTCAATAAAGTGAACTAAAATAGCTATATCAAAGTTCAGTCTTATTTGCGCCAAGTTCTTTATGTTAATAACTATTTCAATTCCCGCTTAAGTAACCGCCATTCCCCCATCCTAACCAATTACTTACATTTACAGATGGATGGTAATCTTTATTTCCAGTACACGTGCACTTGTATTGTTTTTTTTTTATACATTTTACACAACCATCTATTAAATATTCATATGTCAATGATGTAAAACGAGATGTATGTACTTGAATTAGTCATTGAGGGAATGTATCTGTACATACATTACATTAAGTAGACACGTACTAAGTGGAGCACCGTGGCGCAGTGGTTAGTGTTTTGGACTACTATGCATGTTGCTGTGGTTCAATCCCAGCAAACACCAAAAAGTTTTTTTCATGGCGCCACTTCTTTCCAATATCTGACAAGTAATTAAAGAGTATCATTTGTCACGATAAGCTTCTCAACCCGCCGTTCGGAGTCGACACAAAACTGTAGGCCCCTTCCATTCGTTCACAAATTTAATACGCACACACAATTGCGAAAAGCAGGCCCTGGTTCACTTCGAGCTGTAGTGCCACCTAAAGAAAAGGGTACTGTCCTCGAACCACTCAGTCAAGTTGTTCATAGATAAGCTCTATTGGTTTGAGGTGGGGTGATTGGGTAGGCCATTCGTACATTCATCCCAAACGATTATGCTACATTTCTGCAAAACTTTTGCCTTGCCTGAATTCTTAGAAATTTTACATGTAGGTGTTTACGTAGCATACATGTTCAATGGCAATTTGTGCAGAATGTGCAGTTTGGCCACCTTCCAATAAAGTTGCTGCAATTCCAGAAGAAGCGATTGGCAACCCAATTTGGGTTACTGATCGTATGCACGCTTGAAGTAATGAAATCAAAACTGTTGTTCCAGTTCCACCAGCTGCGTCTAAAAAAAACATTCCACTCCTTTCATTACAAACAGCATAAATAATTGTATCATATATACGTTTCTGTTCAATATTTAATTTTGGAATATTTGACCGCACAAATGCATCCAATTCGACACAATCATAATTTAATTCCTACTTAGTTGATAGGGTCTAATATGTTAAAATCGATGATTGTCTTTCGATTCCTATTAAAGTAACATCTGGTGTTCCACAAGGGAGCCACCTTGCGCCATTATTATTCCTGTTGTTCATCAACGATCTACCACTCGTCGTCAAACATTCTGAGTGCCTTCTATTTGCCGATGATCTTAAATTATTACGGTCCATTGAATCAGAATACGATTACGACTTGTGTGAACGGAATCACCTCCTTCTTAACATCTCTAAATGTCAATGTTTCAGTCTATTCAGATCTAATGTTCCTATTATGTACCAATATCTTATAAATTATAATCCTCTTACTAGAGTAACTTCTAAGAAAGACCTTGGTATCATTCTCGATCACCAACTAAATTTTAGAGAACATACGGATTATGTAGTTTGTAAAGCTAGCGTTGCTTGGTTTCCTAAAAAGAAATTCCAAAGATTTTTCCGATCCGTATACCTTAGAGGCTTAATATGCATCTCTGGTAAGATCCAACTTAGAGTATGGCACTATAATATGGAATCCATACTATGAGACTCATTCTAAAAGAATCGAGAGAGTCCAGAGAAACTTCACGCGGTTTATGACAAAACAGCTAAATTGGCGTATAGACAGGCTAGCTTATAATTTCAGGTGTTTGTTAATAAGTATCAGTAGTCTTGAATGTCGTCGTAAGTACTTTTCTATCATGTTCGTAAGAGACCTGATTCACTATCAAATTCGTTGTCCTAAATTATTGTCATTGCTTGAGTTTTACTCACCGTATCGATGTCTTCGTAGTTATTTCCACTTTTGTGAAAATAATAATATGACCTGACCAGGGATAGGATTTTGCTAACTTTGCCTCTTTTTTTTTTTGCTTAGTCGGAAGAGAGTATCGACTTTACACGTTTCATGTCCTCCTGATTCCTAATATATGTATTTTATTTTCCCTTTTTTTGCCTTTTTATACCATTTTTTACCATTATTGCCTTTTTTTGCGGTTGTTGCCTTTTTCTGCCTTTTTTGCATATTTTGCTTTTTTCTCAAATTTTGTTCGCTAAAAAAATAATGCTCGTATATACGCATGTTCATCAGTGCAAACATTATGCTTCTTCCTCACAATACGTAATACGCATACTTACATTCCTAGATGCATTGCAATTTAAAACGTCTAGTCTGTGGGGAGAGTCAGCATGGAAATATCGTACACTGGCGAATACCTTGCATGCGTTGCTACGCTTTATAAAAAACTAGCTGTTGCCTGCCCGGCGTTGCCCGTGCTAAAAATCAGTCGCGTCATTTGATTGTAGTATGATAGAAAGGAAGTAGTAGGAATCGATATTATTTAAATTAAGATTCTAAAGAATTCTAAGGCCAATACATTATTATCTGAACTAAGTGGTTGTTCCCTATAGATGAAACGATTGCATAAAAAATGTATGGAAATGTAATTTTCCTGTGTACAAACACGTCTACACACATATGTACATAATATGTATTTTATGAGCATCAAATAATGGTACTTTTTGGTTTCTTGTCTCTAATAGTTGTACTTAATGTTTATATTTAAAGTACAATAGCATTATGTAAACGCCGAGGATATTAGGCTTTGTTGTAAGCATTGATCGTGGAGTAACTGGTGAGGTTTGTCTGAAATCACCAACTATTTACTAATTTTAAGACTCAACATCGCCTGCCTACCCCTACTACAATATAATATGTATTTGTGAATTTAAAAAAAAGGAAAAACTGACTTAACCTTAAGGTAACCAAATACCGCTGTAAAGTGACAAAAAAAAGAAAGTAAAAAAAATCGTACATTTCCCCCTTTCTGTAGATCTAGATCGGCACGCTGATGAAGCAGAAACACAACTAACTAAAGTCGGTAGCAAATATCAGAAAAATCATCCCTCCTCTACTTTGTGTCACAATCCCAAAAAGGAGCATTAATTATTAACACGAACAACCCTCTCTCAACAGAATGACGATCAATGGCAATGGTTTACCCCTCATTCAATGCGCGTATGGGTATTGGGTGGAAAGAAAATTAAAGAATAAGCGATAGCGATAGATTTGTGGCGAAGAGAAAAGCATAACATCTACAGAAACAACCCTCTCCTAACAGAACGACGATCAATGGCAATGGTTTACCCATAATTCAATGCGCGTATGGGTAGAAAGAGAATTAAAGAATAAGCGATAGCGATGGATTTGTGGCGAAGAGAAGAGCATAACATCTACAAAAACAACCCTCTCCCAACAGACTGACGATCAATGACAATGGTGTACCCAAAAATAATGACCAAGTAATAAAAGCGGAAATTGGAATAACTCGAATTACGGAATCAAGGAATTGTATGTTTTGTTTAAAAAGTAGCCTAATCTCTAATCCAGGAAGTAGACTATCTATTCCCGAAAGTTTCATTCAAGTCTGTTAAACCGTTAAGGTGTTATAGAGCAACAAACATCCAAACATCCAAACATCCAAACATCCAAACTTTCACATTTATATATTAGTAGGATAGGATAGGATAGGATAGGATAGGAAGGATAGAAAGGATACATATTAACAGCATTGCCGCCACCAAAAGTGACCCTGCCCTGCGATCACTGATCTATATATGTTTGTATGTATGTTTGTACATATCTACCCGCTTTGGTTTGAAAATTTTTATTGCTTGTGTGCATTCATAAATAGCATGTACACGTATTCCGACAAATCTATGTTGGGCAGTACAACGAGTATAAGTCAAAATTTGGTCAAAATGAGATAAATAGATCATTCGATTGCAAATTTTATATATCATGTTTGGTAAAAGCTGTATCGGACTATTGCACACACAAATGATTAAAAAAGGCAGTGCACAGTAGCCTTACTGTATGTGACATAGAAGAAGGTTTATTTAGTTTTTTCCCTCTACTGAAAAATTGAAATGTTTGACTTATATTCGTTCTACCGCTCACCATAGAAATTGAAAAATATTTTCCAGAAAGTACCGTCAAACTAGATAATGTAGATAATGTTGAACGCTCTAAATGGGCTCCACTGGTTTCAGCTAAAGTAGAAAGATCATTTAGCTCCTTCAAGGCGCTTCTAAGAGACAACCGGAGAAGATTATTACCAGAAAATGTCTAAAAGCTCTTGGCAGTTCCATGCTACTATAATTAAATGTGCATTTACGTTCCATTTTCATGTTTTTTAATAAATGCCTTTTTTGCCTTTTTAAGTCTTTTGTTTTGCCTTTTTTTACTTTTTTAGGTCAACGAAATCCTTACCCTGAATATGACTAATTACGCTCGTAATGAGCCAATTGCGAGATGTATCAGAGAGGCGAACTCTATGATAAGGTCTATGGATTTATTCTTGGATTGCTCCAGAGCAACATTTAAAGGCAAACTTATTTTTCTTTTAAATCAACTCTAGAATCATAATTTGTTTATTATTATAATATTTTATCTCTTATTTCATACCTAGTTTCTTACTGTTATCTTTCTCCATTTAATATATGTATGCACAGTACATAATTCTAGTTAGTCGGTAAGAGGTTTATAATCTAATAGATGAAGCAATAAATAAATAAATAAATAAATAAGTAAATAAATAATTCACTGTTCAATAAATCTTCGGCCGAATGGTTATATGCTTCGGTGCTATCATTCACAACTGAGATAAAAAAAAACATTTGCAATTGACATACAAATGTCTTCGATCAAAATTAGAGCTTCATTCTGAATGTCCAGATTAATTTGCAAATTTGGATTTGAATTAATGACTGTTTTCAAATCATTGAAAGATGCCGGTCCGCGAACGTTAATCAACTGCAAACGCAAATAAAAGCATTCATCTTTATCTGAATGGCCATCAACTGCCTTCCCTTGTTTGCGCGTTTGAAAAAACTTTCATGAATTATTTCAATCGAAATACTTTGGTTCTTCTGATTATAGCAACGTTTATGCAAAAGTATCAGTTCCACACAACGCAAAAAAGGCAGTAAATGTTGTTTTCGGTGGTTCTTGTGCCTTGCGTTTTCGCCAGTCGTGTCTTGCGTTTTCGGGTGTGAAATAAACACGTTGTCCATTTTCAAGATGAAGATGCTAAATGAACAACAGCTGGATACCTATCATGTATTGGAAATGACAAAATTCGCCATACTGCTTCATTGTTGCTAACATATCTGCCCAATCGATATTGCTTAGTTTCTTGGTTTTAATTTTCAACACCAAATACAGCCATATCACTTCCTCTGTTTATAATGGATAAAAAGATTACACAACAATGTGGACTTTTGCGATTTAACTGTAAAAAAATGGGCTGCAAAAACTTCGGCTGGACGGAATTTCTTTTTCTAAACCATCTACAAATGATCCCCTTTAATTTAAAAAAAAATTATAAAAATCCACCCAGCCGGACTCTAGATATAGGGTCCCACACAAAAGTGATACTCATTTTTATAGATATAGATTAAGTTCAAATAATTTGTTAATTTCACAGAAAAAATTTAATTTCTAAGAAAAATCAATTTCTCTGCAAATCTTATGAACCGCAGTACCTACACACATGGCTTTAGATGGTACTCATCACAGTCGGGAGAAGGTAGGATCACCTACCTATCTATGTATGTATAGTATGTACATACATATGTACATATGATAAATTTAGTAAAATATATGTATGAATGCATGTACATAAACAAAGAGTCCCGTCACGTCATGTCACCCTGTAGAAGATTACTCGCACTCGCACTCTCCAATCTCAATCGCACAAGAAGCCAAGAACCATATTAAATTTTTTTTTTATTTACATATTTTTACACTTCCGTGATTATGTGCTACCATAGTTGATTTGAATCGGACTCGGTACAAGTGCACTGGTACTGGTTCGAGAAACCTTAAACAACTTGATCTAATCTTCTTTGGGCACTTAAAGCGATTAGTCGCCAGCTATCGGTCGATTACATTACGCGTTGCTTTTCTGAGTGCGCGGGTATAATAAAATACGGCGCTGATTATTATTTGGGTACGAACAAGTGTAGAAGTACTTTAATCGAACGGTTTATATATAGACTAAACCAGCTGTGAAGCCGGTGCTATTGCTCATTTGCATCGACTCGTAAACGATCGTGCCTTGGAACACTGAGAGTGAGGATCTCTGTATTTCAAATGGGTGAAGATATTTTGATAAAAGATTGTAAAGTAAATTCCGGAAGTCAACTAGAAACTGCGGAGCACACCCGTTTAGGTATTTGATTTAAATACATAGCGAATTCCAGTTGTTTTGGTAACAGGTGCATTTCCAGCAAACGTGCTTATCCACTACCCCTCTGTGGTCAGATTACGGAAAAAATGTGCCGTGTAGACAAATTTTTGAGTGGTGCAATACTTTTGGTGCAAATTTTGTTTACTTGTGGTTTGTTGTTCTAAGAAACACGTGGAGTCTTTTTTTTTTACACAAATTAGAGGGTTAAAACAAAGTGAATTAAAGTTTTCTGTGTAGTTTCGATAAGTGGTGGCGCGGTGTATTAATTCAACAGAATAAATTAATATATTGTTGTACGATATTTGCTTTGTTTTCCTTGAATTAACAAAAACAAATACAATCCAAAGAAAAATAAAAATATTTGCTTGTTATTCTGGCCTTCAGTTTCCTGAGCCAAACTTCTTGCCTAAGCTGTGTTTCTTAAACGAAAATTAGTGTTTTTTCATTTATCCAGTTTATGTTGAATTAAAGTTTTCTAGTTTATTGTTCATCTGGAGAATATTATTCGGTGTTAATTGCAAATGGTGTTCCAAGTGTCGGTCTTGCTTTCGTCCTTCAATACTTGAGTGAAGATCTGGTGCGATCAGATATTCAAGGTTCCATTAAAACGTGTTCGGCGTTCTGTGTTTTGCCGTCACAGTGCGGGCAATTCGGGTAGATCACCCGTGCTTGAATTTATAGAGCTACTCCCGGAAGCATCCGTGTCCCGTCAGATATTAGTTAACCTTGCCGTGTCCTTACTTATTTTATGTCTAGTGTCGTGTGGTCCATTTCCGCAGTTCCGGCACTGGTCTTCGGTTGAAGGGTTGAGGCGGTTAATGTATGTAGCTGTGGCACCATCCTTAACGTAGTTGGGCTAGGGTATACCTTGTCTATCTCGGGAGACTGCATATTCATATGACATATTCCTCCTTACAAGAATGGGCCTTTAACTACCTACTGATTAAGGACGGGGTAACGTTAATTCGGGCAAAAAAGGAACATTTTTGTGATTTTTTTTTGACGACACTTAAGAACATATAACATTCGAAAAATATCGCGTAAAATGTGAAATTTTTTTTAAGAAATACGGCAATGGCAGCAATTAGTCGGAAGCGTCTCCTAAAAAAGTACAATTGCGATTTGCGGTGTCCCTCATAACTCGGTGCTGGATCATCGGAAATCAAAACATCAGAGTTTTTTTTGTTAGATAATCGCTTTTCCCAGGTAACGCTAGGAGGGTTTTTCGAAATTTCAATTTTTCACTTTTTGGGAACAATTTGAAGTGAAAAACGCAATTTTTGCGAAAAAATCGGCTAATTTGTTACTGTAAAATAAAAAATATTAACAAATTTAAAAAAAAAACTCTCCAGCGTTACGTGCAGAAATAGTGTTCAAAATTTAAAAAGGATCGGTGCAGTAGTTTTGAAGTTATGAGGGACACCGACTTTGAAAATGTGAGTTGTGAGAAAAACGCTTTAAAGTTTTAAACATAACAAAGGATGTCGCTATCATCGTTTGTACTTAATGGCGCAAATTCATAGTCAGATAGAGCCGACGATAAAAGAATTTATTCACCTACATAGCCTAAAATATACTTTTTGCTATTCATAGTCACTTATAGCCGGCTCGAAATTTAAAATGACCCAAACGTCATTTTTTAATAATCAGAGTCGGCTATAAATTTCTCATATAATATTTTGACGTTTGGGTTTGTTCGTTCAAATCACTTTACAAAAACATATGGAAGTCGATACTAACAAATACATAGGCAAAAATGTGTTTATGAATAACGAAAAGATAAAGCCGGCTTTTTTATTTATAGCCGGCTGTAACTATAGTCGGCTATAGGCACTATTCATGGATTGACTATGAGTTTGCGTCATTGTATCTTATTTTACATTTTGTGTGTTGTCCGCGGTTCACCCTTTGTCTAGCCTTGTTTTTTCTTATCTCAGCCACTGTGGTCGCCGTGGCCGTCGTGGTCAGTGCGCTGGACTACGACGCAATGCTGCCCGGGTTCAACTCCTGGTTGGGTCTAACACCTAAAAGAGTTTTTTCACGGTGAAACCTCTTTCGAATGTCTGACAAGCATCAAAGAGTATCATTTGTCACGATTGAGCTTCTCAACTCGCCGTTCGGAGTCGGCAAAAAACTGTAGGTCCCTTCCATTCGTGCACAAAATATAACACGCACACACAAATTGTTGCGAGAAGCAGGCCCAGGTTCACCTCGAGCTGTAGCGCCAACTAAGTAAGTAAGTAAGTAAGCCACTGCGCAGATTTTAATAATTTTTTTTTTACTATTCTATAAAGCATCTCTCGCCGAAGCCGAAGGTAACGATGCAGTACAATAACCCCCATGGAAATAATTACTCGTTTTTCGTCACAACACACGAGACAAGTGTGGTTGGGCTTGTGTCGCGTCATAGCAGTTCGAAACAAAATTCCGAACAGACAAATGATCAGCACCACTAGTAGAATCGATTGAGCCATGTTCGTCCGTCTGTCTGTATATTACCAGAGTTTTAGTGACTTAAATTTGGAGCTAAAGATGCAATTTTTTAAGAAATATTTTTGAATGAGTTCAAGAAACTCGAAATTTTATGAAAATATATAAAAATTCACCTACTCTACAAATCAGCCCATACATTATAATACGACCACGTCTTAAAAAAATAAATAAATATTTGGCTTCAGCAATCCTAGGTAGAACCAAGCCTAGCTTCCCGCAACCATTTGTGTGTGCGCGTTATATATTTGAACGAATGGAAGGGATCTACAATTTTCTGCCGACTCCGAACGGCGAGTTGGGAAGCTTTACATGACAAATGATACTCTTGAACGCTTGTCAGGCATTCGGAAGAGGAAGAGGTGGGCACTGTGAAAAACTTTTTAGGGGTTTGCGGCGGGATTCGAACCCAAGACCGCTGACTCAGTAGTCCGACGCACTAACCACTTGCGCTACGGTGCCCACATGACCAGTTCTTAGGTGTTCTTTTTCAATTGAAAAATACAAAAAACCGTCGTTTTTTAAATATCCCCAATAGAATGAAATCTGCATGTGCTGGCGTCACAACACACCACACGAGATAAGTGTGGTTCTATAGCTACAGTTTGTGCCGACTCCGAACGGCGCACAGTGTGCGATATAGCATTTACCGAGACAAAATAGGAAAAATCAATTATGAATATTTTAACTGTGAAGATTATTTTAGATGAGCTGATACACTATATAAGCTTTATACACTATATAAGCTTTATACTGCTTGTTTTGATAATCAGCCAGCAAAAGCAACTGTCTACCGACTAAGCTTACTGCAATCGGAAGTAGTCCCTTTTCGTGTAACTTTGTGAATTCTATTCTTTTACCATCGTTTATTTGCAAAAAAGAGTTTAGTTTGGATATTTAACATCAATGTATGTACTTCACGTTTCACTATAAGAATAGTTTTTTTAGAAAGATTTCGTAAGTTAAACTGCACCGAAATGTATTGGTGAGTAATTTGCAAATTAATGAAAAGTTTTGCGTTTATTGGACTATAAAAACTTTTGTATGCGTTTGTACGTCGTGATTTTATATATTTTGTTATCTATGTGTCCTGCACATTTAAATAATAAAAAAAACTACTTAAGTGCAATAAACTGAGTTTCTGGAAACTATTCATGTTTTCTTAGATATCCTTCTACGTGTATCAATGGAATGTATTTTATACAGGGTGGCCCAAAAACACTCACCCGATGTTGTTTTGCTATATCTTTAAAATGAAACGACATACCTAATATCATTACTTATTTTGAATGTTTATTTATATGTTCATAGTAGCGAAGCAAGTGATTGTGATAGTGACGGAACTAAATTGACCCCGGGGCAGCATACCTAGTGCCCTAGTAGTCCGCAGCACTAACCACTACGCCACGGGGCTCGAAAGAGAAATAAAGCATACGGGTGTTATTTCCTTTTTTTAGGGGGAAAAAGATCCACGGGCCTTATTTCCGTGGGAGTTATTGCACTGCGCCGTCTGGAAGATTAATCAATTCATAGATAATAGTAGGTTCGATGAGGGCACCAGTCCAAACATAAATTGATATGAAATTTAATATGTAGGTCTGTCGTATCTGTTAAAATTCAATCCTTATCTCCTAATGGTTAACACTTTGTATGAGACACGATTAAAGATTCCAATAACTGTGACTATACGAGATAATATTCATGTGTATGCATGTACATATGTACGTTTGCCTTTATCAGTTAGACACTTATAGATTTACACTTAGAAATGTGTTTATCTTATCTCGTCGTGCTAATCCTAATCAAAAGAATTAATTGATAGACTTACCTTTTAAATTACGCTGCACTAGGTACATGTTTTCTTAGCCAGTTGTAGTTTTGTAGTCATAATTATTTTTTTTTTTTTATAGTTCCAATGGCTGGCCAGGATCTGGACTTGAATTTCGTGAGACATAAGCTTGAGGTAGATTTCGTTTAACTCCTTCTCTTAAGGAATGAAAATATTTATTTTAAACTTTTTCAGAGCCTTCACAGCTCAATCATTAAAGATGTGGACCGCAAAATGACGGCCATGATAGATGAAGTTCTACAGGATATCCGGCAAAAGGAGTTACAAACCAATGAGTTCAATCACTTTGCAAAGAACCATTCTAAAAATAATGGAACATGGGACAATAGAATACGTCAGAAGGTAGCAACTCAGACAGAAAATACCGATAAAAAGGATAAGGCTGCTGGAATCAAGAAAACCTTACCGGATAAGGTGTTCGTAGTTCGAGAATCGTACCTAACCGCCTTACTCGAAGTAGATCACATGAAGAGTATCTACAATATATTTTTCATTATTTTAGTTGTGTTTTTAATGAACAGCGTCTGCTATGACTTTTTCGTGAATGGCAGGTGAGTTGGAGTTGGACTCGTATGTAAACAAAATTTATAAAATGATTTTAAAATATTGCAGAGTAAATTTCGGATTAGGTACTATAAAGGCCGGCTTTCGAGACATCCACCGCGTCATGGGAATTTGGAGCCTGATGCACGTTCCAATTTTAGGGGTATACTATGCCTTGAAAATTTGGTCTAACGTTCGGCATAAATTGACGAAAAGTATGTTCTGAGTACTTGTCCGTTAAACTTTTTAATAATGTTTTTTCCTATTGCCCTAGACCAGTCCGTTCAATCTCTGTGGAGCTATTCGTGTCTGACGGTTTTTATCGCCTTTCAAATAACACTCCTCTACATCGGAACAACAGCTTGCCTGAAGTTGAACCTACCCTACATATCGGCATCTGTAATGCTTTTGGAGACCACTCGCCTAATCATGAAAGTCCACGGCTTCGTACGAACTAACGCAGGCCGAATTTTGGAGGGCAAAGTAAAAGCAGACAACGATAAAGTTACGAGCAAAAAACCCGCCCAAATGCCACCATTCTCCGCTTACCTATATTACCTATTCGCTCCAACACTCATATATCGAGACTCGTATCCCCGTACGAACCAAATTCGATGGCTATTCGCCCTAAATCGTTTCCTAGAGGTCCTCGCAGTAGCTTTCCTTTACAGTTACATCTATGAGCGGCACATATACGTGCACTTTGGGAATTACGGCATCGAAGAGCTGACAAACGCAACACTTATTGTAAAATTTTTCGGAATGATTATGCCGAGCTTTATAATTCTCCTCTGCGCCTTCTATTTAATTTTACACGCGTGGTTAAACTTCACGGCCGAGTTGCTGCGTTTCGGCGATCGTATGTACTACAAGGACTGGTGGACATCCTGCAATTACGAAGCCTATTATCGCAACTGGAATGTGGTCGTCCATGACTGGCTCTACGAGTACATCTATAAAGATTGTTACAATCATATTTTCAAAGGCTCGAAGGTGGCCTCCTCGATACTGGTATTCTTTGTGTCAGCCTATATGCATGAGCATATTATTGGATTCGCATTGCAAATGTTTTATCCGGTTATGTTCTATAATTTCGGTTTAGTGGGAGTAGTATTGGTGTTCATTACGAAGAAGTTTCCTGTAAGGCTTGGAAATATATTCCTATGGTTCACATTGATAACTGGAAGCAGCTTTATGATCTCGCTGTATGCGATGGAATACTTTGCCAGACAGAATTGCCCTGTTGTAGAAGCCACGAATTGGTTAGACTGGATAACACCTGTGTCATGGGTTTGTAATGGAAAAAAGGCTACTTAGGATAAGATTTAATGTGCAACACGAAAGATAAGCCATAGAATTGTGTATTTTTAAGTGTATATATAATATTTTGTTACCTCCAATCGAATAAAACATATTGTTTTGTAAGTGTATGTACGATGTTTAAAATTAGGCCTGAAAGTCAACGCTTTGTAAATTGAGCTTTCACTAAGAGAAGAGTAGTCGCTGCACGTTCAAACACATTGAACCAAACTTAACCGACTAACTGTCGAAATCGTGCTGATCTTATATTAGAAATTAAACCAGAAGGAACGCATCATAAAAGCATGCGAAATTTATACGACTTATAGGACATATTTTAGCATATGGTTCGACAGTCCGGTGGAAGGCACTGGAAGACGAAATTCATATCTCTTGAATCGTGTCGCTTTATAGTACGTTTACACCGAGCTGAAATCCTAGATTTTATACGAAATTTCCCTGTGCCTCAGGTCTCCATTCTTGTTAGGGTTAGGGTCCCTGCTCCGATGTGATAACTGGCAGTATACATTGGTAGAATACTTTTTTTTTTTAAGCGCATGGCTATGTAACTCTTTAGTAAGGATTCCATTTTTAAAAAAATCTGTCCGGAATAGTCCCATGCGCCGTTGGAATTTCCAGGTTTGATTGTCCCTTATTTTTCTTATTCCATGAGCTAATTCAAGTTAATGTTTAGACCCACGATCTTTGAGGCTTCCCAGGGTTCATATTACATCAGCTTATCATTATTCAAGTTATTCGCTATTATAACAATGTCATCTGTAAAGCGAAGGTGGTTAAAGTATTCACCGAGAATGTTGAGACCCCTGTTATCCCATTGTAGGTTCTTTGAAGGCGTATTCTACAACCGCTGTAAGGAGCTTTGTAGAAATATTTATCTCTTTCCCAAACACCTCTCCCATTTCGATACATATTAGTTTTTTCGTGTAGAATAACACATCCGATTGCCTTGTGGAATAGGTATATATTATTGAGAAGTCGAAGATCTCTTCCGTCTACCCTACATTGCTTTAACGATTTAATAGTGCTATGTATGATATTTCGACTATGTCGAAGGCTTTTTTGGAAGTCGATGAAAATCATCATATTCAATAGATTTTTCAATTATTAATGTCTTTACTGAATGTAGAAGTAGATGGTTCTTCGTACTTCTGAAACCAGTTTGTTAATGTGGTTGGCATAATGGTATTGGTCGAGTTTTCATTCCATTTTTTTTTTGTAAGGATCTTTGTCAGCAGTTTGTAGAGGTGGGTTAAATAATTATTATTGGTCTGTAGTTGTCTGGGTTGGAGATATCTCCCTTTTGGTGGATAACTTAGGTGCATGAACATCTCCATATCTTTGGTATTTCTTGTATATGTTCAATTTGCTTTATCTCGCCTGGCATCTTCCTTGATCTAAGATTTACAAGTTCGTGTCTGGTTGTATCTGTGCGAGTTGGGTGTGTTGCTTGGCATTTAAAGTTAAGTTTCCTGTAATAAGTTTCTTTAATTACTTACTAGTAAGCTGAAGAACAGAAGCGCTCATTGCCCTAACGCCACTACACCTTTTCATAAAATATATGGCAATTAGTAGTTAGTAGTCAAACTTTGGTCGGTGCCCGGACATAAGGGTATTGATGGAAACGAAAAAGCTGACGAACTGGCTAGGAAAGGTTCGGCTGACTCCTTTCTCGGCACTGAGCCGTTTTGCAAGATTCCTAACTCAGCTATAAACATTAAAATCAAAAGCTGAAAAAAAAAACATGTGCGTCTTCTATTGGGAAAATATCCAGGGTCTTTGTCAGGCTAAAAGAGCCCTTTAACAATAAATCCATAAAACACCTTCTCCTCAGTAGAGGAGGGGCATTGCCATCTTCGATATCACCTTAACAAAATATTCAGGAAACTTAATATCGTCTTTGCATGGAAGACGATGAAACTGCGGAACATATTTTATGTGGCTGCATGGCATGGCACTATGTGCCCTCAGGAAACAACATTTCCACAGAAAAATCCTACCTCCCATGGAAATTCGTTGTCTCCACCAGTGAGATCCTCAACCTCATTAAAAGGGTTGTACCTCTTCTGGTTTCCTAAACCGACTTTGCAATACAATAGATCTTTAGCACCGCGACGTGCCGTCCAAAACTGGGGGGTCAGAACTTTTAGAAAAAATTCAAAGCTGAATATATGGTCAAACAATTTAAAGAAAAGCTACAATGGCGAAGGCTGAGCCAACCAAGAGTAAAGTTAATCTGTACCTTACATATGCGTATAGTATCAAAAAACAAATAAAACGACTATATAAATAATTTTTTGTCTTACTTGTTAGTTATAATTAGTTCAATATTCTTCAACAGAATAGGCAATTACTATTACACAATTTTATAATGATCTTATTTAATTATTCCTACAATGTTCCACCACCTTCAACAGTTTTCTTACGAACGGTAACAAAAACAACAAAATTAAATGTAAAATATATTTTGAGTGTTGAAATTAGATGTGTCGCGATGTATTACAAAATACAAAAGATGTTTTGTTCTCGTTTTATAGTCTTTTCACTTACGTACCATCTTTTGTTTATTCGCTCGCTCTACGAAACAGATGTTTTATTTTTTTCAAATACGGAGAAATAAATAAGGAGAAATCATAATTTTAGCACGCAACTAAAAGAGAAGTAAGCAAAAATGAAGAAAAATCAAAATAACAAAAATAACATTCGAAAATAATATTAGCTAAGTTCTGGTATTCTATTTATTTGTTGTTGTTTTTTTTTACACATAAACCATGAGAAAGAAATAATAATATTATATAATAAAATGTATTAATTAATTTGCACAAGACACTGCAACGACTCTACACATACACATACGAGCAACTAATAGCAACTAATTAAAGCCTTAATAAAAACAAAATAAAATAAAGTTGTTTTGATATTTTTTTTTTGGTATCTATTCACATAAGGCCACCAAAATGCTTAAAAAGCAAATGATTTAAACAAATGTTTTGATTTTGTTTTGTTAATTTAAAATTCTTTTGCAATATTTTCGTTTTTGGTTTCAAGCATTTCCTTTAAATTGAAAATAAAAAGGCGGAAAAGGAAAAAAATATCAAACAAAAATAATATACAAAAAATGAAGCTGTTTCATTTATACAACTGTAATTATCTGTGGTGGTTCTACAGAGGACGACGATTTATTAGTTTCTGTTGCTGTTGCTGATGTTGTTTGATTGTGTGTGGCTACCGGCGAAATATCCTTTGCCGATGCTGTGATTTTGTCGCTCATTTGCGGTGTCTGTGCGGCTAATTGTCACTTTGTCTCACCTACGCGCTGGTAACGTGGCTTATTGCGGGTGAATGGTAAATACTTGTATTTTATCATATGCTGAAAATAAAATACATAAATGAAAATAATTCGTACATCGAGTTATTACAAACTGTACAAACCTTAATCTGCCGTTTCATCGTGATGCAAAACAGCGTTATAAAGTACATGACCAATATAGGCCAAAATACTGGCACATTGAACAAATCAAAGAATGTACACGTCAATCCGATCAATGTACTTTTCGCAATCGACAGCCAGAATTTGAATTCAGGCAACCGTCTTATGAACGGTCGAAATTCTTCGTTAATTGTTGTTGGCAATTCAGGACCTTGATCGTCTTAAAGAAAAGAGTCGTGTTAAAAAATACATAATTGGAAAAAAAGAAGAAATTTAAACATAAACTATTGTATCTACAGCGACTTGCATTCTAATCGCAGTATACGTCCATCAAAAGAGACTATCTAGTCTGCTTGCATAGCGGTATATATTAGTGCATTATCATTCTCGATTTTGCCATTTGATTCTAAATGCAGCTTTTTCTTAAACACCTGCCTGTACCTGTTTTTTTGGAACTCAGATAGCAAAATTGCCACTGACATAAAAACCAAACCACTGACTTTACAAAAGTTTTGTTTTTGGAATTCTTTTATATGGATACGAATAGTGAGTATTTTTTTTTTTTGGTTTTTAGTTTTTTTTTTGATGTAGTAACGAATCGTTTTTTAAATCAGAAGCTGTTTGACCTACAGGTATTGCTCTCCGATTCGGTCAGAGCTTAAAAGAGAGACAGGTTTATGCAAGCTATTGCAACCAGACTGAGAGGCAAACGTCTCATCTTCCCTGTATTGACAATTCGGTATAGAGTATAGTGATGATCAATTCGATGTAGACATCTCAATAATGCTGCTATTGCAACTTCTATTTTCAAAAATTACGTCGTCAGAAAACAAATCGTAAGCCATTAATTTCGATTTCGGAGAAATTCAGCTTAGAGCTTGGAGTTAGATCCATTTGCTCCACAAAACATATAAAAAAGCCACCGTTGAACATTTTTTAAATAAATCCGCAAAATTAAATATATTTTGAAATTTACTTTTAAGAGAAAATGCGTATTTGAAAACACGTTTAATCTGGTATATCGTATATGGTATAATCATTATGTTCTACTGTTTTTCTTAAGCGTGTGCGTTTTTTTTTTCTGAAAACCCGTTCGTGTACGCAAAAATCTCGTAGTTTTTCGTAAAAGAGTGCCCACGAGAGAGTAAGAAATTTGCATATGCTGCGAATTTTAGCATAAGAAATGTCTTTGGGCAGATATATTCGTTTACTTTTTCGTAATTTTCCTATCTTTAGGAGAATATCACCCCCACTCTTCAGAATTTGACAGAAAACACATATTTGGTGCAAAAATTATGCAAACGGGCCTATAAATTCGGTATGACCGAGATCCATCCACATACATACGTCGGTTAGGAGGCGTCCGTGGCGCATTCTTCGATACCAAGCCTGGATAAAAATTAGCTGCTAATGGATATGATTCGGAAAGGTAGACCAGATTAGCCCTTAAACACTTATACAGAGATATTGAAGCCACTTAATAAATACAGTGGACTCTCACTAAGTCGAACTCTCTATAAGTCGAATTTCTCTCTAACTCGACGTTGTTCGCCATATTTTATCATTCCCATAAATTTTCCATACAAACACCATTCTTTAAGTCGAACTCCCTCTAAGTCGTCACTCTGTCTAACTCGAACACATTCTTTCGATTATTGGCATATTTTTTCACCCCTTAAGTCGAATTTTGTTTAGCACAAAACGAAATAAAAATACATTACCCCTTCGAAATGCGTATTTGAGTATATAACTACCAACCCTCAAGTACCTACATACTTCAATATTCTAAATATGTGTAGCATCGCGTGTGCCATCATCGTCAGCTCGTCGTGTTTCTTCCTATTCCCATTCTTGGCACTTCCATAGAAAGATGCAGTTTTTAAAAAGTTGCAACACAAAAACAAATAAACATTGCTATCCTTTTTTTGTGTTGTTAGTTGCATTCAAAAAAGGTTTTTCAATGGATCTATCTGCGTATGAATCTAAAAAGAACTTGTTTTAGTAAGATTTCAGTTTGAATTTTAAAATCAGTTAATTCTAGTCAGTTAAACAGAGCTTATGCAGTATTTATGTGCATGTTTGTAGCTAGATCAATTTAAAAAAATGTAAGTTACATGAATTATTGCGAAGTAAACTGCGTGGTCAAAAGTTTTGTTTATTGTTTGTAAGTACCTACATTAACCTTTTTTTTATCAAACAAACGTTTTAAAACAAAAATAAATGTTTCTCTCTATTACTCGAATTTTTCCAAAACTCTCTCTAACTCAAACAAATCTTGGTATCCCGTAAAAAATCGACTTAGGGAGAGTCGACTGTATACAGTTAAACTTCGTTAACTCGAATTTCTTTATAAATCGAACAAACATGATTACACGGGCCTTGAACTATTTGAATTTTTGGCGAAATCCCCATTTAATCGAATATTTCATGTTAAGGCAAATCGCCTTTTTTTCGTTAAATATTTTTCTGCTGGTTGCAAGGTATGCATGTATGTATAATGTAGTTTGTTTTTTTTCAATTTCTCCGGGAAATGCCTATTTGGAAATAGAAGTTTATTACGCCGCCAGCGCACAGTGTAACGAATGTATGATGAAATAGGACAAAAATCAAAATTCAAAATATATTGCTTTTATTAATTTTAATTTGGTTGTATTTTTTCAAAAAAAGGTTCATCAAGAAGTTTTACAAAATTTTAAAGTTTATCATATATGTATGTACTATACATATGTTCATATGTACTAAAAATGATTCGCTTTTCAGAGTTCAAAAATCAGTGATACGAATTTAAATTGATTGCAAGTGTTTCGGACTCATTATTATCAGTTATATACTCAGCTATATACATATATCTGTAACTACTGGTACATTTTCTAAACCTACCTAGACCTGGATCAGACGTAAGAAGAAGCATGGTGTTGATATACTTATCCTCAGAAAAAAAATATATGTATATTCACTGAATCGGCATGTTTCGGTAGTTAAAACTTGTTATAATACAATGTACAGTTATCAAGTTTTTTACACAAGGCTTTTTAGTTACGAATTTAAATTGACTAATTTTTTTAACTTAATAAAAAAAAAGAAGTTTCACTTTACGATTGGAGAACAGCAACAATATCGAAGAAGCACTACTCAACTTGTAAGCTGCATGGACAATGGCAAATGAAATGCAGAAATTCCAGCGCGATAATGCTTACATTCAAAATAACGGCCACTTTTACTGCGTAAACAAGAACCGTGTATTGTCTAATGGATTTTTTAAATTCTTTGCTTATTGGCTAATATTAAAAATATGAAAACAAAAAAAATGCATTTTTGTCCCCTAGTCTTTACATTGTGCGGCGCTGCCGTTCAATTATTGTTGCTTTAGTTTAGTAGATGCTATTAGTTTGTCGAGTTCGAATTTTTTTTTAAAATGGTAACGAAACGCGTCCTATATTCTTTAAAAACTGAACAGAAATACGGTTTCCACAACTTTTGTTGAGGATACCGGGTGATTCGAGCTATCGAAGTTTGACTGTATCTAGAAATTCAAAATTTCGAAAATGAAATCGGGAACTGCGCGAACATCTTTCAATCAAAATTCATTTCGTTACAGGTCGTGGGAGCTTTGAAACGAACTTTCAGGAGCGTAAGAAAGTATATATCTATTCAATATCGGTGCGGTTAATTAACTTTATGGGTACGTAAACTAGACAAACCCCTACTCAAAGCCCTGCTCTGAACGAGAAATTGCGATCTGTAAGACGGCAATTTGATTGCCTCTGGATCGGTATTGAAGGTATTCTAGGTTATTGGAAGACGTCAGTGGCCATAGTTCACCCAATCATTTATATAAGCATTAATATGGCCGTCGACGTGTCGAAAACGTTGTGTTGATAGGAAATCTATGTACCAAGTTTATAGCAGTTCAAACAAACATTTTCCAAGTCAATTAATACAAGTTTCCACTCTAATCTTGGGAATTTATTATTCATGTTAATTGTAGGTAAATAGATAAAATTTGTATAACAATTTGTTTATGTTCTTGGCACCATTTTACACTGCCAATAAATAAATGTCTCTCTATGGTCTATGCGATCAAGTATAAACCATCATTTTTACTTCAATTATCAAAAAAAAAGAAAAAAATCTTAATTATGATAACATGGATGGGAACTAAGCCGCTATAATCAAAACTCCGGCAATCAATGATTACTGAAAAAACGTTGCTAGCTCGCATGTTTCTTAGCTAATCAAATTTGGCGATGACTAATCACACAACTCGATCGTTGTTCGTCTGTTCTGACTCGAAACATTTGTCAACTGCCATGATTGGCAATTATTGATTTGTTTACCTTGAATCGCTATGAGCAGCCCTTCATATACTTGTTTTCTAGTTAGCGTAAATTTCCACCACACAAATAAATCAATTATTGCCCGTTTCACTACTTACCACCATACGGATCAAACTCTGGATCGATCTTCGGCGTCAAAAAAGCAATAAACAAATTTAAATGGTAGATCCCCAATGCATAGCAGACAATATACCAGCCTTGCTTAAGAAATACTCGGAGGAGAAACAGTAACACTAGCATTCCAGCGCCCGTCCAACGCAGTCGAGTGTGCGGTGTCCATTTGTCTAGAATCGATTGGTATGTCTAAACGAAGGCGACAATTAGAATCAACTTAATTTCATTTAAATATTAATTAAAGAAAAAACGAGAAGAAAATAAATCAACCCCCTTGTAGACCATCATACCTGTGACAATCGGGTGAAAACTTTTGTGATACCGCCACCGGACGACGAGGAAGTCGTCTCTTCATTCATCATAGTTTAGTAGAATTTCCGTTGGATTTCTATTTGTTTTTTTTCTACGTTAACGTTCTTTGCACAAAATACATAATTTATAAACTAAATGTATAAAAGAAATCACTAATTTTTCATAGTTTTCGTGGAGAAAAATGAAAAATAAAGCGAATGAGAATTTTTCTCTCCTAGTTAACACGGGACCACGTCATTTATGTCAGATTGTCGAATTACAGTGAAGTTGGTTGTGAGTAGTTTTTAAATAGGTTGTAACGTTTACGTCAGAGCGAAGATGGTTTATGTGAAGTGATGCCAAGTTTTAGCTATCAACGGTTGAGTTAAGATATCTTGGATATTTTTAAGCCACACTCTCGTATTAATTGCAGTGGCGTACAAAATTGTTAACATCGGTGATCGGTGGTCTAATCCTAATGCAACGAGGAAAAAATAATTTTGTCGTGTCTGTTAGTTGCGTAGTTAGGCGCAATCTAAAAAGGTGGTGGTGTTGTTAGGATTATTCGGGAAAGAAGTGCGGCTCGATTTGCAGTGGAGTCACATACGCTTTTCTTTTTGATCTTAGATGATGTAGAAATAATGCTAATTTTTACATCAAGTTGTTGCAAACCTTCACTTTTGGGAGCTGCAAACACAAAGTGAACAATCTGATTAGACACAGGGCCTGTATCACAATCAATTGAAGTATCGCACGAAATTCACTGCAGAAGGATCTTTTGCTAGAACTTTTAAGTACATGTACACACAGCAACAGCGTTATAACGCAGATCCATCACGTCTGCTCCACTACCGTCCCAGTTTGCCATTTTTATGTGTCATATGTATGTAAAAAAAGTTTGAAATTCTAAAATTCTTAAAAAAGATCTTATTTGTTTTTCGGTTCATTGTAGGTTTTGCTTTTTGTTAAAATGTTGAGTAAGTTTATTCTAAAGTCCACAAAAGAAATTCACCACTTGTCAATTATCTGCTGTTTTTATATTAACTGCACTTTCTGTGAGGGCGGAATCTGGGAATCGATTTTCACCCACTTCCAGATATCCGATAATTCTGAAATTTTGCACAAGTGTATAATTATGGAGACAATACAATAGGTCTGTTTGGTATCTTTTCTGTAGAATTTTTAGCTCGCTCTCAAATATTAAAATAATTTGAAAAGTGGGGGAAAATCCTCTCAGCAGTGGAAAGTTCGCAAGCAAAGTAAACAAACACGTTTGTGTAAAACCTCCAAATTTGTTTTTGTTTTCCACTAACAATGAAGATTATGACATTTCACAATTGTCAGAATGGCTGGTTGGACAGAATCGATGAAACTACGCGAAGAAAACGACCGCGTAAGTTTGCGTAAGTTTGTGTACGCTCTCAGTGGAGGCGAAATTTTTTGAATTGTCCTTTGGCTTACAAATATTTTGGGTTAACAAACATGAAATTCGTAAGAATCTTACAAATGTGTACGAATTCGTGGGTTACCAAACAGACCTAATATGGGTTATTTGATGACGTTGTAAATCCAATATGGCGGACGCTTTTTCAACTTCAATTTCTGGGAGGGCCAAATCTGGGAATCGATTTTACACCCACTTCCAGACATCCGATTGTGCTGAAATTTTGCATGTCCGGTGACAACTGAATGTATGTAGTATATTTGATGAAATCTAATATGGCGGATGCATCAAGATGGTGGATAGTCGTTATCTTCACAACCTCCTAAATATGGGTATCAAATGAAAGGATTTGACAAGTAGAATACGATGAGCTAAGTGACTTGATTCTAAATTCAATATGGTTGTTGGTGGCCGTGGAAAAAACGCAACTTTAAGTATTTTCTATTTTATTTTAAGTAACAAATGAACATTAATAGTTAAACATGTAATTTTAAGATTAACTGATAAACCATAAAAGGCAAAAAATGAATGTAAAAAAGGAAAAAAGAAAGAAACTAAAATTAAATTCTATTACTCCATCTTCTGCCACCAACTGCTTGATTTAAAATTCGTTTGACATCTCAATATTGTCTCGTTCACCACGAATGGCTGCGTTCAGAAAATGATCATCAGCAACAGGCAGCGTTCAGAAATTATCATATTATTAAGCGTCAGCAACATTTCCCCCCTCCGGTGAATCAGCCGCTTCTGCTGTTGATTTACCAACCTTCGACCTACTGACATCCAAGACCGCCAACTTCGCTACGGGTCTCTCGTACACACCGGTTGCTGTCCTCACGGTAGCTCTTCTTACTTGGCCATCATGGGCCCGGATGACTCCAACTACTAAGCCTTTTGGCCAAGAACCTCTTGGCAGATTTTCATCGACGATTATGACGATGTCTCCTTCTTCAACGTTCTTAACATTCTGGAACCATTTCGTCCTCCGTGTCAATGTTGGTAGGTACTCACGTACCCACCGCTTCCAAAACAAGTCGGTCAGCTGCTGGCACTTTCTCCACTCCTTGCGCAGAATTAGGTCCTTATCGCAGAAAGCTCCTGGTGACTTGCTTCCGTTTGATGACCCCAACAGAAAATGGTTTGGTGTCATCGCTTCCACATCATCACAATCCACTGATACATGTGTGAGTGGTCGTGAATTGATGATACCTTCTATCTCTATCAGCATCGACTGCAGGGACTCATCCGTCAACCTCTGATTCCGCATTACTTCTTTCAAAACGTTTTTAACTGACCCGACGAGTCGCTCCCAAACACCTCCCATATGAGGTGCCGCGGGGGGGTTGAAATACCATCTAGTTTCTGAGGTTGTGAATCTCTCCTGGATCCTGTTTTGGTCGATTTGGTGAAATATGAGATGGTACATCCTTACAATCAGATATGATATATGATGATCCCTCGGTAATATGATTGGACGTTTGGTGCACTCGTCGATACACCAGGCGCTGTCGATTCTTCCTCTCATACGCAAGACTCTATGCTTATCTATATATGGAGACAATTTATATAGACAATTACCTTTTGACAGTGTTTTTCCATTAGATAATATTGCAATTTCGTCGCCATATTTCTCCGATTGCACCATCTGAAATAGCAACAGCTCAGCTCGTTGAAGTTCATTCATCGTCAGCACACCAACAACCGTAGAGATTCCTCGTACCTTTGCCTTCAAGTTATTAACGTATCGCAGCACCCATGCCACAGCGCGGTGCAAACGTGTCCATGATGAAAACCGGTCTACGTTCAACAAGGGCTCCTCCGTCAAAGGGAAATGTATCGCCAGAAGATACTTTGAGCGCAACTCTTCTTTGTAGCATTCAGTCTCCTCCGGTGCTGGCCATGTAGTTTCGTACTGGTAGAGAAAGTCTGGACCTACGAACCATCGAGCACCTTTATTGAAAGAAGGCACCTTTGCCCACTTTGTCGCCTCGTCGGCCACGTTCAACTTAGTTGGGATCCAATTCCAATCATCCAATCTCGTCTTCTGCAATATCTCCGCCACACGAAACATCACAAATGGCTTAAATTTCTTCGCATCAGAGCGCAACCAGCATATGACGTTCTTCGAATCGGTCCACATGTACTTCCGCTCAATAGTCAACCTATTTGCATGTGCTTTTGCTAATGAATTCGCCAGCCTAGATCCCATCAAAGCAGCCTGCAGCTCTAACCTTGGAATTGATATAGGTCTTAACGGTGCTACTTTACTTTTAGCACAAACAAGTGCACACCCGAAGCGGCCGTCTTCCATGAAGCGAAAATAAGCCACAGCAGCCATCGCGTCCTCGCTAGCATCGGTAAAGATGTGAAGTTGCACCTTTGCTCGCTTGCTAAATCCTTCAGGAAAGTAGCACCTCGGAATTTGCACCTCTTCCACCTTTGTCAGTAGCCTGCGCCAGCTCTCCCATCTTTCATGAAGTTCCGGGGGTAATTCGTCATCCCATCCTATTGCAGACTTCCATGCTTCCTGCTGCAACACCTTCAGTTTGACCAAGTAAAAGGCGAGAAAACCCAACGGGTCGAAGACGGACATGAGTACTCGAAGCAGCTCTCTCTTCGTTGGAATCCGGATCCCTCTCATAATGTCTTCCTGCATCTTTACGAACTGCAGCGAGAATCCAAGAATGTCTTCACTGGTGTTCCACCAAAGTCCCAAGACCTTCGTCGTGCATTTGTCTTCTATTAGGTTCTCCAGCATCTTATTTGCATTGCCGTCAGGTTCTTCCATTGCTCGCAGAACGTCCTTTGAGTTAGACAACCAGTTGCGAATATTAAACCCAGCTTTTGCGTGGACGAACTTCACGTCCTTCGCCAACTGGATTGCTTCCTCGATTGTTTCGACACTGTCTAACAAGTCGTCCACGTAATGGTGATTAATGATGGTGTCGGCAGCTCTTGGAAAGGTTTCAGCAAAGTCCCTTGCGTTGATGTTCTTAACATGCTGCGCAATACTTGGCGAACATGAAGCACCAAATGTTAGAACCATCATTACGTAGACTTCTGGTTGCCGGCTAGAAACACCATCCCGCCACAAAAAACGTTGACAATGCTGATCCTTTTCGCACACTTTAACTCGGTGGAACATTTCCTGAATATCTGCTGCTATCGCAATCCGATTAATTCGAAAGGCATAAAGAACATCTGTGAGAACTTTTAATTCGTCCGGACCCTTTAGAAGAACACTGTTTAAAGAAAACCCCTGTGTCGTAGCCGCTGCGTCCCATACCATTCGGATTTTTTCAGGCTTGTTCTGATTCCTCACTAAGAAAGTGGGCAAATACCAAACCCTTGGATGTTGTGTGTCGAGCTCTCGTTGATCCAGCTTACGAGCGTACCCCTTATCCACGAGATTCTTTATTTGATCGTTGACCACCCTCAATAGAGAAGGATCTCTCACAAACTTTTTCTCAAGGCACCTTAGCCTTTTGAGGGCCATTGGAAAACTATCCGGCATGGTGATATTGTCGTACCGCCACAACAATCCGCATACGAAAGCATCTTCTTGCCTGTGTACTGTTTCTTCCAAGATCTTCTTCGCGCGAACGTCCTCCGCTGTCTCACAACAAGCACTCTCGATCCCTTGCTCCTCTAACGTGTAATGTCGACGCAACAACTCTTCCAAATCCTGATCGCATTTGCAGGCTTTGATGTGATATACGCCACCATCCTTTACTCCATTCGCCTCGCCGCCACTCAAACACCAACCTAGTCTGGTTTTGATTGCGATTGGGTCGTTCCACTTTCCTTCCTTAGTCTGCAAGGCTAAAGTCAGCTTCTGGTTGTTCAGCCCTATCAGGATCCCACACTTTGCCTTCACGAACGTGGCCAATGGTACACCGCTCAAATGTGGATACTGACGCTGCACCTCCTCAGCTAGAACAGTCTGCCTCGGCAATGCCAAACGCTGCACTGTACGAACATCTTGAAGCCGGTACCTTCTATCGCGATCGTTTGTAGCAGCAGAAATCTCCATCGGTACAACCATAGATGACCCCTCATAGCGAACGGTGTCTGCAGTCCATTTAAGACATAATGGTTTGGCTGTTCCCTCGATGCCCAAAGATTTCACTATGTTCTGTTCCACAAGTGTCAGAGAAGAGCCGGTATCTAAAAATGCGTACGTTTCTAATGACTTTCCATCGCCATGAAGTACCACTGGTATAATCCTAAACACTGTATTTCCTCCATCACACCTTTGATGAGCGTTGCACGGTTTCACTGGGGCCGATGAGTTCGACTGCAACAATACATGTACAGAACCCTTCGCAGTACTTCGACATTTAAATCGTTTTCGATGTCCAAGACAACTCTCACATATGCCCTTGTCCTTCACCAGTTCACATCTTTTTGCAATTGGAAGTGTTTTGAACTTACCACAATCCAACAGCTTGTGATCTTCTTCACAAATGAAACAGCCGTTCCCCTTTGGTTGTGTTGTCTCAGACATTTGCATTTCAGTGTGAGCATGCAATCCCGCTTGTCTCTTTTCGTTTTTATTCTCAAATGTAGAAAACGTCATCACCGAACTAGCTGCTTCTGCCATCTTGTAGAGCCATTCGCCAAAGCGCACTAAATTCGGTTCCGTTGTACCACGATGCAACGCCCAGTTCATTCGAATAGACGCTGGTAGCTTCTCCACAAGCTCCTGGAGTAGAACGGGGTTATTGAGGTGGCTCGTCAGCCCAGATGCCTCCATTGTTGCATACAAATTGCGCACCGACAGTGCATAGTTTACCAAAGTGTCTAGCCGATCAGCTTTCAGTGGGGGCTCTGACCGAATCCTAGACAATTGCATTTGCACAATGTACTCAGGACGCCCAAATCGCATACGGAGAGTAGAAATCACCTCATCTACCATAGATGGAAGTAGTAGACGTGCCCTAACTGTTTCCAACGCATTACCTTTCAATGCCCTTTGAAGACGCCACAAATTCTCCTCTTTGCTGAAGCCGCACATTCGTGTACTATTCTCAAAACTGCTGATGAATAATGGCCAGTCTTCTGGCCGCCCGGAGAAAAATGGCAACTCTTTGGATACTACCTGACGCGCCGAGATCTGATTCCTACTCAAGCCAAACTCAGGAACTTCAGCAACACATTCTAGAGGCCGATGCTGAGTGTGAACCACAGGATTTGTCTTGAGATCAATTGGAGCATTTTCAACACTCACTTGATCCACCCACGCCGATGTCCTGCGCCTCTCCGAACAGCTTTCTTCAATACAGTCGTCAGCTTCTTGTGCCAACAATTCGTATCGCTTTATGATATACTCCTTTTCCTTTTGTTGTTGTTCGACTATAAGCCGCATATCCAACTTCTTCTGCTCTTCAAGGCACTTCAGCTCCAATTCCAATCGTTTCTTGCTTTTGCCTGATGATGCAACACTCAGATTTGTTACTGAATGTGCCGTCACGCCAACGCTTTGATGATCACCTAGTCCTACGTGTGACAACCTATCGCCCATATTATCGACAGCTGCCACATTTCCACGAACCGTTTCATTAAGCCCAGCACACGTAACACACTCGAAGCTTCTATCTGCAACTGATGCATCCACTCCCACGCAGCTGTAATGATACCACCTGTGGCACACATCACATTGCACCATATCATCAATGCTGTTCGGTTTATTGCATTTGGCACAATCGCAATTCTTCGTCTGATTTGGATTGGACATTCTGCCTTTTTTCTTTGACGCCTTCCCCAATATATATATGTAATATAATTGCCAAGAAAAGGCAGCTCTAAAAGAATTTAATTTTAGAAATGTTGGTGGCCGTGGAAAAAACGCAACTTTAAGTATTTTCTATTTTATTTTAAGTAACAAATGAACATTAATAGTTAAACATGTAATTTTAAGATTAACTGATAAACCATAAAAGGCAAAAAATGAATGTAAAAAAGGAAAAAAGAAAGAAACTAAAATTAAATTCTATTACTCCATCTTCTGCCACCAACTGCTTGATTTAAAATTCGTTTGACATCTCAATATTGTCTCGTTCACCACGAATGGCTGCGTTCAGAAAATGATCATCAGCAACAGGCAGCGTTCAGAAATTATCATATTATTAAGCGTCAGCAACAATGGTGAATGCCATAAGAGGGAGGATTACTTTTTTCTTCACAACCCACCTGACATGGGCATGAAATGGAAGGGTTTGACGAGTAGAATCTCAAACAATCTGAGTGAACTTTCTCATATCAAAACCACACAAGCCAATATTAGGCGTGTTTTTTTTCAAACCTATATAGGCCAAACATGTTTCCGCAACATATTTCAATATAAAATACAACAAAACCTTAGCCTGGATAATTATCCAGTCTTATTTTTGTATGGAAAGCTTTTTCGAAATCTATATAGGTTTGAAAAAAACGCGCCTATTATACAATGTACGTGCGCATACGTACCGACGTAAATTTGTAAAAAAAATTAAGATACTAAGAAGTAGAAAATATATACAAAGATAAAAAGCATTTTTTCAAAACAGGCTTTAATGAACTAAAAAGTAAAAAATAATTTTTTTTCGAGTCACCAATATGTGACTATTAAAGCTTGGGGCGCTTGTTTTAGTTTTTAAAAAATGTTTTTTATCTTTGTTTATATTTTCTACTTCTTAGTATCTGAATTCTTTAACAATTTTTTTAGTATCGTTGGACGTACTCGTTGAAATATGTACACATTCTCCTGAAAAGTTCCATTAAAGCTCATTTGGCGTAAAAGTTGGAAGAACTTACGCTACTCCTACTCATATTCCACAGTGTGGCAACTTGGGGCTGGAAAAGCTGTCTATATCTACTCTAACAACGATTTATTTCATTTCCCAAAACCAAATGCTCATCTCGGATTAAACTTTCATTTATTTCAAATTCAAAAAACCAATGAACTTTCACGCATTTTGCAATAGATGGTGCTGCCAGCAAATTGTTTTCGCTATTTATTTTCATTAGTTCGTAAAAAACCTTTCTTTAAAAAGGAAAGAAGGACAATTGTAGGTACTAAGTATCTAACTTATCTAATAGGGAAATAGGTCATCTTGTATGTATGCATTTGAACTTGGACTTTGTTTTTACTTCTGTCGCTTCGGTTAGTCCAGAAACTTCTTATCGGTACTCTTGGAACCATTTTGAGAAATGGATGAATTTCCATATTTTGTTAATATCCGTTGAGGAAATATCTTGAAGGTCAATAAAGAAGTATTCTCCCCGAATCTTTTTTCTTAAGGAGAAGAGTGCTGGGCAGCTACATAGGAGGTGATAGGAGGATTCCTCCTCCTCCTCATCCATGCAGCTGTGGGAAAAGTCATTGGCGAGGATGAGGATACCGAGCCTTCCGGCATGTCTGCCTGTTGCACAACGACCTAGGATGCCGATATGTGCTCTGCTACTTTTTAGCAGGCTATAAGTTTTACGTCGATCCAGCTAATGCCAAGTCTTTCATAAGCCTGTTGCGGTGCTTGCGTAGATATTTTGTGTTTTATTGTTACTTTTGGTACATGGGGCTAACTTTCTGTGATAAAATTCCCCAGTTTTGTACATTTTCTGGCTTGGCCCGAAAAGATACGCGCTCCTATACTATCCCCTGTCTTGGATCCATCCGTGTACAATCTCCAATGCAGATTTGCCATTTAAACAGACATTTCCCACCCATTCCTGTCGGCTGGGAATATTAGTCCTTTATTTTATATTGAAATCAGGGAGCGGAGTCATATAGTCCGTAATTTTTGTATTTATATTATTCATTCAGAGTATGTATTTTGGCGTGCGTTCCCACTGTGAGGTTTCGTTAAGTCCCAACGCCGTTTTTGCTGCTTTGTCCCTACCATAAATGTCTAACGGAAGCATATATAACATCGTTTCAAGGACTGTGGTGGGAGTGGTTTGCATAGCTCCAGTAAAGTAGATGCAGGCTAAAAAAAAAAAAAAAAAAATAAAAAAAAAAAATATAAAAATAAAAAAAAAAACGCACAGCACTTTGCCAACAAAAAAAAATATAAAAACAAATAAAAAACCACAAAAAACAAAAAAAAAAACGTATTTAATTACGTAGCTAGAGTTAAGATAGGTAGAGTTAAGATAATTTGTTGTAAGTTTTATTTAAGGTAGTTTTAAGCTAAAAACAAAATGTTCTTTTTGCTAAGTTTTTTTTTAAAACAAAAATGTTTCTTAGCTTTTAAATTGTAAGTTTAATTAAAATTCCATACTTTAAGTTAGGTTACGTCGAAAGACATACTATAAGCATTAAGTTTAGCTTAGAGTGCCCTTGTGGGGCCAGTAAGTTAGAGTAAGATAGTTAAGTTAGTTAAGCTAGCACTTTTTATTTAGCATGTAAGAAATACTTGAATTTAAAAATAAAAAATGCATTAAAAATGAAAAATGGAGATGCAGGCTGTTCTTTGGATTTTATTGAGTACATATATTAACATAGCTAAAATAAATAGACGAAATAGTTCTGTGCGTTCAAAACGGCCGAACCCGTAATTATCACAAGGAACCGTCGTTGAAAAAATAAGAAATAAAAAAGGCATATTAGAAATACATACATACATATATGTATGAGTACCTATGTATGTAAAATAAAAGACAACAATTATTTTTCACAAATTTTATTTTTCAAAATAAATACAAAACTCGTCGACTGTAATTTAAATATTAAATAATCTACTTAACTAGTCTATAACTAATTATTCTTTGGATTCGAAACAGAGACTTAAAACAACTAGTAACTCGTTCACTTACCGTAATTAATAACCGTAAAAACAAGTTACTCCTTAAAATATGACTCAACATTTCTTTTATGCTTTAAATGTATATACACATTCTTAAGTACACTTAAATCTTAACCTTAAATATATTAATTGAAATAAATAGCAATGTAAAAAAAAAAAAAAAAACTGAAATAAATTACATAAGCAAATTTGCGCTGTTGTCAGCAAAAATTCCCCTAGGTCCACATATAGCCCACGTAATAGACCAGCAGCGGCGCCACAAATTGCCCATTACTCGCAAATGACCACCAAAGCGGCGATGATGAATTCATCGGTGCATTATCCATAAGCATATGGTATGGGCACAGACTCGGCTGCTTAACGTAAGTCGTAAAATTCGGATAACGTATTATCTCGGATGGCTAAAACAGGAAGCATTATTTAAAACCAGAGTAAGAATAAATTCTGAATGCGACTTACAATCGATACAGACTCATTGGATACTCGACAAAAGGTCATATGTTTGCCAGTGATCATACTCTGTTCTACGCGTTTCGTAAATAACGGTTCCGACCATGGCAACTGATTGAGGTGGGATAGAAACGTTCTGTCATGGAACTCCACTGGGTCGGAAATTATTAATTTATCTAAAAAAGAGAAAAAAAAAACATTAAATAATATTCTGAAGTGACTCAAAAGATTTTGGCACACATACTCAATAGGGATTCCTCGTAAAGCATGTCCTCTTCGTCCGCATATGTGGTGGCTCCTTTGGTGCGGTTGTTCTTTGGACTTTTTGGAAAAATCATATTTGGCAACAAGTCCAGGATATTTCTGTAGTAAAGGAGAAGGCAACTTCTGAATTGAAAATATTTTTCGCTAAAGCTAGGCGTGAGGTACCATTGCGGCAAGGTAGCGATGAAAAGATTGAAGAGGGTTTTTTTTTATTTATCTATTCATGAGTAAGTGTTCGAAATTGCAGGGGAACTTTTTTAAATAAATAATCTAACTGCGTTGTGGGAGTACCTGAAACTATTTGAAACAAACAACTTTTACAGGGTTTTTAGTACAAAAAGGATAGGTACATTTCGATTCCACGGTATTTTCAGAGTCCTTAGGAATTGAAAGAATTTTTATTTATAATGTACATATGTAAATGTATATTTATGCATTTATGCAAAGATGTTAATGTCTGTTTAAAGTGAGTGCCACTTTATCTAAGAAACATCGCGGGTGCCATTCAATTTGTGAGGTTCAACGAGAGTTATGGTATTTCGCATTCCCTGATAAAGGGGAGTACTTAAGAGGTAGTTCATCCATAACTCTGCGCAATTAAAACAGGTCTACCACCACACCATGGTGAGGTGCTTTCCTGAAGCGGCTACGGTAACGTCGTCACATCGCTAAGTGCTTCTTAGCGATGATATTGGAGACCACAGCCTCCATACTCAAACTTCCAAAGACATTTGTCACCTTACTGTGGCTTATTCAAAAGTTGCTATACCACTCAACCAATCACAAGACCACTTGCCCACGGAGGTATAGACCCCCCACCCCGCCGGAACTTCAGGAATCTCCAGTTAAGGGATTATATGTACTTAACTGAGACACCCTGTATATGTATGATTGTGTGGAAATCGCGTGTAGTTCGAAGGAGACCAGAGGACGGACATAACTACAGATTTTCTTCGATCAATGATGGTGCAGATAAATGTCAGTACTATATAATGTTACAGAGATATTTAAGCGATAGTTTTCTGAAACCCAATCATTTTAGAGCATAAAGCCAATGAATGTTGCCTAGGGTTGCCCAGGTGTAGTGAGTGATTTTACCTGAAACTTCGTTCGAGTTGTAGATAGAGAGAAATGTGTCTCGCTAACGGTATAGTATATTATAGAAACAAAAGGAAGTGGTGTAGCTGTGCATTCGGCTTATTCTCATTTCGAATATCTGATGCCAATACTAATTATAATTTTTCCAAAGCACAAAGTCACGTTTTAGGTTAGATGAGGTTAGGTTGAAAGGGATTATGAGGCTGAGCCATCATAAAACATAAGTCCCACAATGGGCCCATCGTGATCACATGGGACCATCCCAAGATGGTACCTAAACCGAAACATTTCCATCCAAAAATTTAATTTCCCCACGATTTGATTTGACTGTGGTCGGTTTGGCCAGCCTCTTCCAGTGTATTAAAGAAATAATTTCATAAAAATTTCTTCTGAGTACGAGCAATGGCCTGCAAATCACAAAGGATATGTTCGATATCCTCCGATGTTCCTATATCATTGTTTGAAAGACCCATTCTTTTGCCATGTTTCCACAAGAGACAGTACCCGGAGAGTATTCCTATTAGAGTTCTTAACTTTGACCTATTCAGTCCAAGGATTACCCTGGTCCTTCTGCGATCTATGGCTGGCCAAAGAACCTTGGATACCCTATGCCCCTGTGTTCTTGAACATCTGTGGTCCGCCGTACTTATGATTTTTAGTGATGTACACAACACATATACATATGTAAGTACATAATACTTATGTACTCGTATATACATACGTACATACACATGGTAAGGTATTATGAATAATATAAATTCACTATAATACGAAAACAATTTTGTTGCCAAAAATGTCAAGGAGCAGCATTCAATTACATAACACTTCAACTGGCAGATGATTGTGTCGCCCTCGTAGCAGAGGACAGTAGTTTCAGTACGCATTCATTATAACCACCCCCGTTTTAAAAAGAAACGGATATGGAAAGGGTCACAGTAGTTCCTTTTTTTGCAATTTCAATGGTAATTGAGACAAATAAGGGAAACATTATGATGGAAAAAAGAAAAATGTTGTACAGGCGAATCCTTCTATATTTGTAGAAATTTAAAAACACCTTATTGTGATGGGTTGTATCCTGGGAAGAGGGTGAAGAACAAGTATGTGATTGTTTTGAGCTTGCTCGGATCAAGTAGCGTACTAATAACCTATACGTGCTCTATCAATAAGCGGCGTCTTGATAAAAATTAGGTTCTCTACAGGATGTGTCCATCCCAAAAAAATACCCAAGAAATAACAAATTACTTTCAAATTTGTTCATTGCTTCTTTTCCAAGTCAGTTTAGTCGTTTCAAGTAGATGCTTGTATACGAACGTATGTTTGTACATATGTTTGAACTCTTATCTACATACATATGTATGTAACTACTCCACTTACCCGTTATATAAAAACAAATTTTCTACATCTGTCATATTCAGTGAATAGAACTGATAGACACCAAATGTCTCGAAAAACTCTCTCACTGGAGTCATGCTATAACAACCGGCTAGATCGGTCTTCGGATAGTATGTTATAAATGATAAGCACATCTCCTGCTTGGTAGAGTATCCTCCAAATGTCGGCCGCTTTCTATCCGTAGTCTTTAAATAAAGTGAACAATTTAATTTCAATCGAGAATCATAAAAATCAATATCTGTACTCACCTCATAGGCACAATCCGTTATGATATAATCACCAGGCAACACCACAGTCTCATTCTCCAGTTGCCTCACCTGTTGGTAGTTATAATCGTAGTTTTCGTCCTCAATGATGCGATCCAGTTCTTTGCCGTCTCGCACATGACGCAGGGACATTTTACGGCCTGCCCGATGCGAATGCAATGTACCGGAAATAATTTTAATTCCATCCTCAGGGAACATCTGGAGGTAAGAAAAATAAAAATAACATGAATCCATCAAGGACATATGGGTATGTAATGGATTATGAATGAGTATGTTTTTTTTTTAATTTTTTTATTGGAATTTGTATTTTATAAAAAAAAAAAAAACATATGTACGTATGTACATATGAATATATTGAACGGAATAAGTTTCAGTTATCAAGGATTGTTTTCGTAGAGGACGGTACCTACCCTCTTTAGGAACGATTAGATTGAAGTTTTCTTCGTTCTGTCAGAAAAGTGGGTGGTCTTTGTTATTTTATCTGAAAATTCAGCTGAATTTGCATGTTTGCAAAATCCTTTGTTGGTGTAGAACTTCAAATTGATAAGCACTTTTCCTTTGAAGGCAATAATGCTACTTCCTTTGTTTTGATTCGGACTCGAAAGTTTCAACTGTCCTAGCATCTTTTTCGTGTTAATTTTTGTATTTTTTTTTTCTGCACTTTATATAAAGGTAACACAGTGACTTGAGACAAAAGTATCAGGAAACTGAGCTCACATTTGATTTGCTTAACACTACAAAAATAGAAATTTAAATAATGCTGTTGTAAAAAGTTTCCTCATTTGATGTGAAACAGCCAAAAATAATAAGGACGAATTTTAAAACATCGCATGATATTAAGGAATGACAAAATTATTGAAGTTTTTCGATTTTAATTATTTGCAAGATTTGCAAAATAAAGAATTCTATGAATTGAGTTACATAAAAAAACAAATATGTAGGTATCTGTCAAGGAAACAATCTGTCTTCCAAAGCTGTCAATTATGTATGTATGTACTGTATATACGTATATGTCGGTTAAGATCTTAAAACTGCGCTCCTGAAAGATAATAAAACCCGACTTTAGCCACCTCAGGAGATGTAGAGTCGATGACCATGAGAACCATAATCATAACTAATTAAATAATCACCACAGGTAGCGGTCTTTTTAAAAAAAAAAAATCAAAATATGTATATATTGCTTTCCAGGTGGAACTATACTGGTCAGAAATAACTGCAATACTCAGATTGGACGTGTGTAATTTTTACATAACCAAGAATAAAGGCAAAAATACTACAGTGTTCCAACGGTAAAGATTTCTAGCCATTCGCAAAAAAAAAAACATCAAGAATTCTGTCTCGTCAACAATTCCGATGTTTATTTGCAATGACATTCCAGCTGTCAGCCCTTTGACAAAGCCAATTTGCTCGCTGCACATGCAGCTAGCTCAACGCTTTCGCACTCATACAGTTGCAAGAGTACTTAAAGATCTTAATATTCACATATCCGCTGCGCCGATCCAGATGGTATACCTCCCAAAGCTCTAAAGCGGTGTTCTTCCACGGTAGCACAACCACTGCGTAAGCTTTTTCATCTATCTCACTCGTCTGGACTCTTTCGGAGTATGTACATTTATACGGAAAACAGCATTTGTCCAGCCAGTCCCTAAAAAGGTGAATCTATCTGTCTCTCTAGATACCGACCAATAACATTTACGTCCCTTCTTTTCAAGGTCATTGAAATGCTTATGAACCGTCAGCTAATGAAATATCTTGAACTAGCTGACCCGTACTCGCCTTGCTTCGCCCGCCTGCCGTATTTTTCTGATTTTCAAAACTTGACCATTTCCTCGTATTTAAATGCTTTTTTGGTAGGTCCAAATGATTTTTCGAAGCTGAAGTGTAAACAAAATGTTCTTTGACTTTCTAACATACCAGGAAATCGGAAACTCTAATAGACCGGTACTTTGCATTACAAATTATTCTTTTATTAATTAATGTTCCTCAAAAGTTTTTCTTCTCTCTGTTTTTTGTTAACATCCACTATGACTAAATGGGTTTCCAAAAAAAGGATTAATCGTTCTAGCTCGATTTTCTCAAAAATCACTCTTACTTGCACTAATTTTGATCGCCCGTTCGAAATTTCGAAATACGGGGATTCGTCTGTATTGCCTCCACCGAGTGCAGATTCGAGATCATGATTAATGCGTTTGCAATTAAGTAGAAATCTTTCCCCAATGTAGAAGGAATCTTCCCCGGCGTGCGCACAACAACAATGTTTTTTTTGCACATTCCCCAAGTTTTACCGCAATCGGATGAACGATGCGCGAACAAATAAAAGAGGAACACACAAACATTACTTTTAATATACATACACATACATATATGTATATAGGTACATACTTATTGTATAAGATGTATGGAGCGCGCATTCACACACTATAACGTCACCCACAGCTGCACGGCTGTTGGCTGCGGTCTCCACTGATGGGAAATTGTTAACGAACATTTCATGAACTAGTTTGAGCATAGCTCAGCTCCAGGATAACGCCGAAGGATGATTCGTACCTTAAATGAATCAGTGGAGAATTTACTAAATTCACCTATTTTTTGTTTTTCAATCCGGTAAGCTGAATAACTATAATTTTCCTTACAGATATGCAGTTTTTTTCAATATTTTGAAAAAACCATATCATTTTCGGGGATAAAAAGTATAAAACATGTTAACGAAGAACATAAGCAATCACTAAGTCAAGTTTCATCAAAATCCGTCTATTAGTTTTTGCGTGATGCGCGTTCAAACAGCAACACAGCAGGTACAGATGAAAAAAAAAACCGGTTTTGGCGCACACACGAAATTATCTCCACTGGTCGTTGGTAAAATCCAACGATCTAAGCTTTTCTGGAATTGTATATCATTTTTAATTGAATGTTAATTTTAATCTAATGCTTATTGTTCAACTTCTGTATAACGTACGAAGATGATTTATATCTTAAAATTTTTGTACGAAATTGAACTTTATAATAAAATAAAATAAAAAAAATAAAAAATTCCATTCCCATCGGCCAAGGCATTCTAAAGCTAGGAGCTAGAAGGTATTCGTAAAAATACTATCTGCCCAGATATCAGCTTAGATCTCCGCTTCTGTATAGCAGATAACGATAAAAAATATCTTTGCCTGCATTCCTGGCATTTTGCAATCTAACTGTGAAAACCTTCAATTTCGTGGAGTCGTTTTTAAGACAAATGGAAACAAAGTCTTTGCAGTCGAAAAAAAGTTACATTTTTATTATATTAAGGACTAGCTGTTGCCTGCCCGGCGTTGCCCGTGCTTTAAATCAGTAGTAGATTGTAGTATAGTTGTTTGATTGTAGTATGATAGAAAGGAAGTAGTAGGAAGCGATATTATTTAAATTAAGATTCTAAAGAATTCTGAAATCAATACATTATAACCTGAACTTAGTGGCTGTTCCCTATAGATGAAACGATTACATAAAAAATTAATGGAAATGTAGTATACCTGTGTACAAACACATCTACACACATATGTACCTACATAATATGTATTTTATGGGCATCAAATAATGGTACTTTCTGGTTTCTTATATCTAAGAGTTGTACTTAATGTTCATAGTTAAAGTAACATTATGTAAACGCCGAAGATATTAGGCTTTGATGTAAGCAATAATCGTAGAGTAACTGGTAAGGTTTGTCTAAAATCACCAACTATTTACTGATTTTAAAATTCAGCAACGCCTACCTACCCCTACTACAATATACATATGTATTTGTGAATTGAAATAAAAGGTGAAACTTTATTCTAAAGCCAGAACTACATCGGAACAAAAGTGATAAAAAGTAGAAGTGTGCATACACTGAAAGCTCATTCAATTCCAACTGACCAACAGCGCCATTAACGGATGAAATTATTATTTGTTTGACATTTGAAAGCTCCAGGAAATGTATTTCTCCGCAACCATGCACATTTATTCGTTAATAGTGGATGAATAATAAAAAGGAAAATTGGTTTCAAGCCTAAAATTCTAAAAAAATGTACGGGAATAATAAAATCGGTATTTGCTTTCGTGAATATACGTCTAAAATCATCTTTTAAATTCATCGGAAATCAGCTGGTATGCAAAAAAGTGAATAAGCGCCATCTATGTTCGAGCATTTTATACGAAATCCAATTATAACTACTTGAATTGGTTTTTGTATTTGGTTGGAAGAACTACTGGAAAGCTTTTGTGCAACATCACCGCGGCGAAAGCTAGGGTATGCTCTAGCTTTAGCCGCGGTGAGTTTTATTCATTTGAGAGGAAATGATACAGATGTGCCTGCGATGGAAGAGTACAACCTATTGTTTTGACTTCGTTGTACTTTTTATCATTTTTGTTCCGATGTAGTTCTGGCTTAAGGTATCCACTGACTCAACGACTTAAGCTTATGGTAACCAAATACCGCTGTAAAGTGACAAAAAGAAAGAAAGTAAAACGAATCGTACATTTCCCCCATTCCGCCGGTCTACATCCGCGCGCTGATGAAGCAGAAATACAACTAACTAAAGTCGGTAGCAAATATCAGCAAAATCATCCCCCCTCTACACAATCCTACAAAGCATTAATATTAACACGAACAACCCTCTCTCAACAGAATGACGATCAATGGCAATGGTTTACCCATCATTCAATGCGCGTATGGGTAGAAAGAAAATAAAGAATAAGCGATAGCGATGGATTTGTGGCGAAGAGAAGAGCATAACATCTACAAAAACAACCCTCTCCCAACAGAGTGACGATCAATGACAATGGTGTACCCAAAAATAATGACCAAATAATAAAAGCGGAAATTGGAATAACTCGAATTATGGAATCAAGGAATTGTATGTTTTGTTTAAAAAGTAGCCTAATCTCTAATCCAGGAAGTAGACTATCTATTCACGAAAGTTTCATTCAAGTCTGTTAAACCGTTAAGGTGTTATAGAGCAACAAACATCCAAACATCCAAACATCCAAACATCCAAACATCCAAACATCCAAACATCCAAACTTTCACATTTATATATTAGTAGGATTACGAAAGCTTCTCAATGACCGGCAATATGGCTTTCGTAGCAAAAGATTCACTTGTGTTCTGATGGCATATCTCACCGAAAAGTGGACCCAATCTCTTCTTCATTCTGGTGAGTGTAAGTGAAAATTTAGTATCAAAATCTTCTGTCGAATATGCGTGCATATGGCTTAGATGAACATCTTTTTCAATGGATTAGAAACTATGTACCCTTCGGGCCGTTCAATACAAGTTGTATTGTATTACCATAAATGCTGGTGTCCCCTAGGACTTAGTTTTGTTTCCGATTCTCTTTTTTATTTTCATAAATGATCTCTTGTCTGCGTTATCTAATCCAATACATTCCTTCGCTGACGATAGCACCTTCAGCTTTACATATTCGTTCTAGACCCACGTCCCTGCTCTTCGGTTGTAGAATATCTTACCCATCAACTATTTATTCGTGAGCGGAAAAGCTTTTCATTCTCGGTATGCGTGTTAATGCCAACCTACGTTGGAATGACTACATATTTGAAATGCCTATGTTTCCTAAAACGATCTAAAAAATTCTTTACCCCATCTGATCTAACTACCTAATACTATCTGTATCTATCCTAAAACGATGTTAGAAATTCCTCACCACTTCCCCATCTGATCTAGCTACCATTTATAAGCATCTTTTCCTTTTTTATCGCTTTTTCTACAAACAGTGCTCCAGCGAAATATCCTGTTGTATTTCCTCCGTCAACCATTTTCTCGCAATACAAGTCTCGCAACGAATGCCCATCAGTGAACCCTTTGGACCCAAACATTGGACTTACAGTTAAATAAGAGATTATTTTTTAACCGCTCAAAACGAATGTGGAATGCTTTACCAAACACGATTGTTCCCTCCCATTACGATTTACAAACATTCAAGACCAATGCACATTTAGTAGGGTATTCATATCCCCTTTAATGCGCGTGAATTATAAACAAAAAAAGAGTCAAAAAAGTGTTCATTCTAAACAATAACCTCATCAAAACTGGTTGAAAAACTACATTGGTTATGTTCTCAGGCTAGAGTCACACTTCTCTGGATTCCAGGACATGATTCCATTGAGGGAAACGGAAATAGCTGATGAACTAGCCAGGCGACGGTCGGCCCTTAACAGGTCACTAGTGGAAAATGTTCATATTCATATATGTAGGTGCTGTTAAAGGCAATATACTCTCACACTTCTTAAAACTAGCAGGGCTCAATCTAGTCAAACTGTGTCATTTCCAGAAAGATATGGCCAAATTACAATAGAACTCAAAGAAATGAGCGAAAGCGTATACAGCGTATACTGCGGAAACCCTTCTTCGATTAATTAAAGATATATCCGAAAAGAGGATTGGAGAACTGATCCTCTTCTCGAACTCCACAGGGTGGATAGAAATATCTCAAACTACATTCAAATAAGCGGGTCATCTATGCTTGACCATCCGTCCCGTATTTCACGAGACAGTCCCGTATTTTAATAGCCTGTCCCGGTTTTATTCTTGAGTAATACGGGACGTAGAAATGTCCTATGCTTGTGGTATTCAAACTGCACCTTTTTTAAATTGTTGGTTTTTTTTTCCCCCGAAACCATCACCTCCACCTTTGTATTTACCTTATTTTATTTATTTTTTTTTTTTTTTTCAAGTGAAATGTGATTTTATATGTTTTTAAGAGCTTTTATATTTTTTTAAATAAGTTTCCTTAATAAATATAATAATATTTTTTATTAAAAAAAAACTCATGATACACGTTTTCATTATTTTTCTTACAACTTACCCCGGCCTATGTTACAAGTTTCCCCGTAGTAGGAGCTTTTTCTAAATGAGATATTTTGATATCTTCTAAGCAGACTTTTTGGACTTTTTTGGTGGATTTTGTAGAAGAAACAGGTTTGACTAACTAGTTTGCATAAATCTTAGAAGCAACATTAACTTTAGTAGAAAGTGTTACTTCTAACCCCACTCTACCCTATCTACTTGCCATTGTAAATATTTTTCAGAATCATCACCTTCCCCATTTTCCTTCTCACTAATCTAATATTCCAAATAAGGATATTCAAAATGTCATAAATAAATAAAACTAATTAATAAATTTACATAAATACTATTGATTTAAATTAATTAGTTTGTGTTTGTGAGCAGTTTACTGCTCCTGCATGCTCACGTGGCCAATTAAAGGGGCAAACGCAAACAATGAATAACAACACACCTCAATAATAATGCCTAATGGGGCAATCAAATTGCATTATCTATGAGTTAATTTATGTATACACTCATGTGTACTTTATTACTAACCACATTCGAACACGATGGCCCACAAATGCCAATATTGCGATATAGCTTCTGGCCGGGCGGAATTAATTGAGTATCCGATATTGAAACGCCTGAGATCATAATTCCAGCATCATTTTTCCTTAAATGGCGCGTGTAGTGAATCCTGAATCCTGAATGGTCAACAACTGCAAAGCAAATGAATTGTTGGGTTAAGATTACGATCTGCACGTTTGTTTGTTTGTTTGTTTGTATTTCAGCGGTTTATCCCGATACTTACCTCGATTTGCATTTGGATTATCATAGTGAATCTCTAGCATATAATACTTGGGGCCAGTTTTTCCGCCAATCGGTATACCAACATGCTGCGGTAAGAATTGTCCTGAAAAATTACCCACAAAGGAAATTACTAGGTATAATCAGAAGTGAGAATAAATGCTTGCGCTTACCAGTAGAACCGATGGACCATACAGCGACGGGAGTAATGCACGAATCCCAATCACGTGGTGTTAATAAATTGCTATTACAAACAGCACCGGTGCTTTTTACCCAGACATCCCAGGATGCAGGATCTGATCCAGGATACGATTTCGTCGAGCACTCGAAGAGTGTCATATGGTGGACGAGTGGTTGCTCTGTCGTACTGTAAAAAAGAAAGAAACGTGATTATAGCACACGAGACATTTGAGTGAAATGATAATAGTTTATAATAAATTAATTAAAATGTACCTATAGCATTTTTAAATGTCTACATATAAGAATCCCATATGAAATAATAATTTTTTTTTAAACTTTTTCACTCCAGCTGGAACCCACTCTAATAACGAAATCGACATTACCATTTAAAAGCTCAAGCACACACATGAGGATTGAGGATAGGTCAAATTCCTCTCGTTACGAAACATTAAAAGGTTTGTTCGCGTACTTTTTGCACTAAATATAGGGATAAAATTCTCTCAAAGACAGAAAAATCACGAAAAAGTAATCCAACGCAAGCACCAAAAAATGAAGAATGTATGCGATGTGACAGATTTGACAGTTTGCGTAATATACCCGAAAGAAATTTCTTGGACTAAAATTCGTAGCATGGGGAAATTTCTTACTCTCTCGTGAGCACTCTCTTCTACGAAAAATTACAAAATTTTTGCGTACGCGAACGCATTTTCGTTGTTTTTCGTTATTTTTCGTAGATTTTCGTTGTTTTGGGAAGGTACGCGGACGGACCTTATATGTACATATGTATAACAAGTGTGTGCAACAACTGTAGCCACCGTGGCCGTGGTGGTTAGTGCGTTGGACTACTACGCATGCTGCTCGGGTTCAATCCCAGCCCGGGTCCAACACCTAAAAGAGTTTTTCACGGTTGCCACCTCTTTCGAATGTCTGACAAGAAATCAAAGAGTATCATTTGTAATGAGAAGCTTTTCAACTCGCCGCGCCGTTCGGAGTCGGCAAACAACTGTAGCTCCCTTCCATTCGTGGAAAAAATAACAAGTACACACAAATGGTTGCGAGAAGCTAGGCTGGGTTCTGTATGGAACTTCTGACGTCGTATATATATATATACAGTGTTACTTTTACTTTTATAAACATTTTTATTATTCAATTTTCGATATTAACTTACATACTAGACAAAAATGCTTAAATCTAATTTAAAACTAACAAAATGTCTTAATCTAGCTTACTGGCCTTTAGGGGGCACTCTATGCTTAACACTATTATTACCAGGGATAGGAATTCGCTAACTTTGCCTCTTTTTTTTACTAAGTCGGAAGATAGTATCGACTTTACACAAACACGTTTCATGTCCTCCTGATTTCAAATATATGTATTTTATTTTGCCTTTTTTTGCCTTTTTATACCATTATTGCCTTTTTTTGCTGTTGTTGCCTTTTTCTGCCTTTTTTGCATATTTTGCTTTTTCCTCGACGTTTGTTCGCTAAAAAAATAATGTTCGTATGTACATTATGTATGTTTATCTGGGCAATTATTATACTTCCCAGCGGGAAATTTGGGAGGCGCTCCTCCAAGAAGGTATTTGGAAGCAATGATTTTTTAGGAAAACATTCTATGCGATGTATAAGTGATGCATTGAGAAGCAATCACTGAGATGTGCTTCCGAAAAAATCTTTTTAAATGTGTGGATTGCTTCCCTCTGCGGACCTACTAATGTAAAAAGGATATGGAAGAGGATACGGAGAGGCATGCCTTCTAACCTTCCAAGGAATCGATTCAGCATGCATGATTGTATGCTTCCATTTCCCGCCAGGGGGTCTATTGCACACACAAATGGTAAAAAAGGCAGTGCAAAGTAGCCTTACTGTATGTGACATAGTAGAAGGTTTATTTAGTTTTTTCCTCTACTGAAAAATTGAAATTTTTAACTTATACTCGTTCTACCGCCCACCATAGAAATTGAAAAATATTTTCAGAAAGTACCGTCAAATATTGATGTAAATAATGTTAAAAGCTTTAAATGGGCTCTACTCGTTTCTGCTGAAGTAGAAAGGTCATTTAGCTCCTTCAAGGCACTTCACTTCACAACCGGAGAAGATTATTACCAGAAAATTTCAAAAAGCTCTTGGTAGTTCAATGCTACTATAACAAATAAAAGGTGCATTTACGTTCTTTTTTCTTCTTTGTTTTGCCTCTTTTTACTTTTTTAGGTCAACAAAATCCTAACCCTGATTATTACTAACTATTGCCTTTCGGCCTTAATCTAACTATACAACGACTAAACTAATCTAACATTTACTGCCAAGAAAAGTCTTGAAACTTGGAAACATTATCATTTTTTTTTTTTATTTTTTCCTTAAAACTTAAAACTAAGCCTAAGCTACTTAAACTAAACTAACTGTAATCAGGATGGTAAGCGCTCGTTGCTTAGTGCCCCGAATGATCATCATCCTGATTGCGTCGTCGGGTGCTTGGCCATCGCCAAGCGCCATCGGCCGCAGCGTCGGTCACCTCTCGAAGACGATGTTATATATATACAGTGTACTCTCTCCTTACGGACACCTCTCGTAACCGGACACCTCTTATAACCGGACAGATTTCAAAAAAAGGAAATAAATACACGATTTTTCATATAAAAAATTCTCCCATAACCGGACACGGACACCAGATTTCGTAACTGCAGTAGAATGTCGCTCTCTCTTAAATGGACAAAACACATCTACGTATGGCAAACTTTAAACATACTTTATTTTGCTTTTGTTTTGTTCTCCTCTTCTTTACACTTTGCAAAGAAACGAAACAAAAATGTAAACTGTGGACTGCGCCTTTGCGTCATTATCACGTTCACGGACACATGATATTCGGTAGAAAACGCTAGAATGGCACACGCATATCTTTTGTGCGAATTTTGTATGAAGATAAAAATTATTCCGCAGTTCACAGTGAAGTGAAAATTGGTCTCTGGTAGGACAAATAATGCCGGAATATAGGAGTACATATATTTTATTTCTCGTCAGGGTATCTCGTCTTGTCCTAACATACCTAAAATTATCATGACCCGCTAATTTCCTCAACCATTGACGGCGAATTGTTCGCGAACGGGTTATTCATGTGCATTTATAAATCCCGTTGCATTTTTTAAATAGGTTTGTGTGTTAAGCGAGATGTTAAGTGTAGGTATGTATGTATGTTTAATTTTACGCTTGATTGTCAAGACAGAAATTAGTATTTTTCGGTAATTTGTGTTTATTGCATAAGAATGAATTCCTTTATAAAATAAAATTAATACATACCTACATAGGTAAGTCTATTGTGTTTCTTTTATAAAGAATGTCAATTTATTTTTTTCTCCCATAACCGGACACCTCTCATAACCTGACAAATTTCTCGGTACCGTCAGTGTCTGGTTATGAGAGAGTTCACTGTATATACATATGAATATATATTTATATGTATAACAAGTAAAGGACTAATATACATATACAAGACATACAACATACAAATGTATGTATGTATGTCGTAATATTTAACAATGCTTAAAAATTTAAGAACGATAATACTCCACTAAGCACAAACGAACAGTCAAACTTTTCAAACAGATCGGTTTACATTAATCTCAGAAATTCGCTAGTGTGTGTGTAGGTACTTGACAAAATCAAACGAGTCTGTGTAATTGAAATTGATAATAAAACGTTAAAAGAAAGGGAACCGGAAACCTTTAGAATATAATTTATCTTGTAAGTTGTACTTAAGCTGATGATGCCGTTCTTCGAAAAATCAACGTGTCCGATTGCGATTGTTTTTTCTTGGATGACGCGATTAGGAATCGCTTTGAAAAATGATAGAAGATAATTTACAGGAAATGTTTTCGAATTGCCATACTCTTCTCGGATTTTTTTTTACCCTATCTATTCGTTTGCACACAAACCAGTCAATGTGCGGATATCTTACAAAACCAATAATGCTGACAAATGCTTTATTGAATGTGTGAATTCATTCAAAGGACGCGATTACAGATATATAATAGTCTCACCTTTCTCTTGTCAGGAGTGCTTCGTATCCGATAATGTGATGTTTTTCTTGGAGCGTGGGCGCTCCAATAATCTTACACCAGTACAACGTGTCCATATTGGCATCAACTGATACCTGTGAGAAAAATTTAAAAATAATAATAAAATAAAAATAAATTAATTGTTGTAGATTTATGTAAGCATCCTATCTAAGACAGGCAAACGGCAAAGAATCTCAATGGGTGTAGCGAAGCGCACCGGGTAACCACTAGTATGTAATTAAATCTACTGGTAAGTATGGAAAGTGACTACTGCTGGCGATCAATGAAATCATCCATCAATTAGGGGTACAAAAAGAGGTCTTACATAAATCACTTTATTTGAATTTCTCTAAAAAAAAAAAATTTAGGTACTTACATTTTGAACGGTAACATCCCATCTCTTCACTTCATTTCTGTTGGTGGGCTTTTTGAACATTGGTCCTAACAAATGTAAAGGTTTCACTCCTCGATTCAGTCCATGTCCTTTCAAGTTACCATGTATTGGATCCTTTTCACCAAATGACCATAGAACTTTTATTGTATCCGACTGGAAATAAAATAATGATTTCATTAGTTTAAAAATAAAATAAAATTAATAATAAAATATGAAAGCGCAGTATTATAAATGATTGTATGACAACGTTCTCTTTTCTTCATTATAGTGCCTGTAATCGGAATTGTAATAAATCTAACCAAACGGAATATGACGCAGCAGCATCGCCATTATCCACACTTTCCTGCTGTGTGCTGATAACACAGGGGTGGAATGATACAAAGGTGGCATTAGGGGGGCGCTTATTTATTCAATAAGAAAACAAAATACCAACCTATCATTTTCGTGAAAAGTTCTTAATACGGAACTAACGGAATGTAAAACTGTCATATAAGAAAACGTATCTCGACTTAAGTTCTGCGGTGCTCATTTGGTCTCATTGTGGTCACAGATTGAGCCAATTGTTGTTTTTTTTGTAGCCATACATTGGCACTGTCACTGGCCTCTTAGGGTCCACATATGACTGTATCTTGTGACTGCAAATACCTCACCACCTTTGTGTTAAAAGAAAGTATTCACCATTTGTAAATAACCCGATTGTAAATAAATCGGCCGGCGAACCTGATCATGGAACTTTGATTGGCACTAAGGTTGTTTAGTTCTTCAAAACCTGTATAAAAAAATCGTGGTAGTGGGTTGACTTCAATTATGCTACGTATACCTTTTTAAAAGCAGCAAAAGTCGATAGCTCCTACTAATTCAATTATACCATAAAAACGAGTTTTTTTAAAATTTAAATTTAATTAAATCATACCAAAATGTTTTTCTTTGTTTATTTTCACGTTTAAGGATATCTGTGGCTAGTACGATAGATTATTGAGCTCGTGTACACGGGTCCAGATCGTAGCAGGTAGCGACAAGATACTTGTCACGGCATCAGATTTAAATTTTGATTTTTATTTCCCAAAAGGATTTGTTACATTAAGAAAAGGTTTACCTATATACAATACCCCCCACCAAATTCTCCATTCAGTAGATTCATTACTTGGTGTTAATCTAATACATTTGCGGCAAAGAATTTTTAGCGACATCAACTCCGTTCGAGGTTCACGGCACCACTTTTGCGCCTAACTGGCAAACCTCCAAAAGGTATATGATGCTATTTAATTCATATTTGGAAGCAATAAAACTGTACGTTCCTTTTATTCCTGTGAACAGCCTATGTATGAATCATACTATGATGCAAAGGGTTGTTTGAAAGGATTGCAGGTTGCGGCCCTTTATTAAATACCCTCTAATCGGCAAATACTGAAATTTTCTTTTCAAATTGCTGAATAAATACGCCCCTGGTAACAAATAAGTTTGTAGCAGCAGGTCACCATCTCGAGCAGAGCAATTTCGCTGTAGCGGTGGAAGTGATAGTTATAGCAACAGCGCTATATCAAGCTACAATCCTTAATCATACTGTATATTGCTCTACTGATGTTCTACAAAAGAACCCGATGTTTGATGTATTCTGAAAGGTCAGTGACAGAACCACAAAACTGCAAATAATGTCCTGTGTAATTTTTTTCTGTCCAGCGCTTCGGTATTCGTATTAAATACATATGTACATATACAAATGGTTGTCATGTAACGTACTCGAATATGTATGTATGTATATTTATTATTTAATTTTTAGAAAGGCATCGCGATACGATACGATAAAGTCTAAGAGCACAGATAATAGTAAGACTATTATTAAAGCTAAAGTTTTTCAAACTAAAAAGCGAACAAATTTCCCGATTAATTAAAGTTGGGAGGTGAATATCCTACATAAGACCTAAGAGAAACTAGAAAAGTTTGCGATAAAAAAAAAAAATTAAAAAAATTGGATGAAACTTTTGAAGTAAGTAAAACTTCTGCGGTAGGTAAATCAATGAAATAAGTTTAAAAGATACACAAGCAAATTAAGTTTCTCAACAACTTTTTCCTTTTTTGCAAGGAAGCTACGAGTAGGTAAGGTTCCTATGATACTCTTACTATTTTAAAAAAGAAAAGAAAAAATTCTTTCCGTAGCTATTTAACCGTCAGCAAAGATATCCATCAGGTTCAACTTGTTTGGAGATATATCCTGAATGCATCAGAATTCCGGAACAAGGATGGGGGGCAATTTATGAAGTTTGTGTAGTAAAAGGTGGCATTCAGATGTTATTGCAAAAATGATTAAAGATTCTAGTATAGGAAACAACGGCTGAACGGATAAATCACATAGGATGGTTCTAAGAGTAGGCTCTTTTCAGAGCTCTACAAGACAGCTGAAATTTGTAGGAAGGTAGTAAAAAACTCTTCCCTTCCGCTTCGGTTCTACGAGCTTTCGAAAAGATATTAAAAAACAGACGTCAATCAGCTCGGCATACCAAGAGATTTCTGCCTGAAGAGTCTCAATGCAGGCTTTAAGACGAACTTGCTTATGCTCAACTAAATATACCTACAACATACATACACCCCGTGCCAAAAAAAAAACCCGCACTAAGAACATTTTATGCTTTTACGACTTCCGAATGCATTTCTCTCATTTCTTTAACACATACTTAGGTATAATTGCACAGTTTCGTTGACCTGCTTAGCCGTTGTCATGTAACGGTAACGCATTAGAGTTCTAGAATTTGTCAAAGTGTTTTCTGAAAACTAAAGAATTCCGCGATGGTTTTAACCGAATCAGATAAAGGTCGTATTCTTGCTCTTCACGGCGAAAATTTATCGAACAGGCGAATCGCACAAGTTGTGGGTGGCCACAAAAGCACTGTGAGGCGGCTTTGAAAAAAATTGAGCTCGATGGGCAAAACGGAGAGGCAACCTGGAAGCGGAAGACTGAAAAAGACGACAGCAGAGCAAGAGAGGATTTTGGAGCGCATGTCACTCAAGAATCGCTTTTTTAACAGCCAAGGAATTGAGAAAGGAGCACGCGAAGTGTTGAGCGCCGGCTAAACGAAGTGGGTCTTCAAGCCCGTCGACCTGCTAAGAAGCCACTTCTATCAGCAAAGATGAAGAAAAAAAGGTTGGTGTGGGCTAAAGAGCACCGGGAATGGACCGCTGACGATTGGAGAAGAGTCATATTTTCTGACGAATCCAAGTTCAACCTCATAGGACCTAATGGAAAGCAGACAGTGAGAAGGAGAGCCAATGAACGATATTCGGACGAATGCTTACTTTCGACCGTAAAGTATTCACCATATGTCATGGTATGGGGATGCATGACAAATTGGGGTCTTGGACGTATTCTGCTTTTGGAAGGTTCTGTGAATGCAGAAAAATATAAAGAAATCATTGCTGATGGTGTTGTTCCTACAATAGAGGAATTATGCTGCTACGTCCCAAATCCCAGCTTTCAGGACGATTCCGCTCCCTGTAATCGCGCTCGATCGGCAAGTAAAACCAAATTATTGCTTAAAATCTGCGCTCCTAACCTCGTCTTATTAATATTTTCTTTTAACAGATAGCCCTATTGAAAGAAGTTATAGGACTGGAATCCCTAAATTGGCCCGGAAATAGCCCTGACCTGGATATAATAGAAAACTTGTGGTCAATTATGGGCCGCAAAGTACGCAACAAGGCCCCTAAAACTATTGCAGAGCTCAAAGCAGTAGAAAATATATATATACATAACAGCACAATAAATCGAAAAACTTAATGATTAGGGAAAAACTAAAACCGTTTTTCTTGTAACAATGACTAGTTAGCTCAATTCAATGTTCCTTTAATTAGTTTAATAAAAAAAAAAGTGGAAAAAACTACCGTAAAATATTTTTGCTTATTTTTTTTATTGACGAGTAGAACGATAAATATTCCTATTTTCTACATGTTTTTTGCTAGAGTCTACCTACTTCCGCTCTTTTGTATCATTTGTGGGAATTTTGGACACATTTTGTAGACGATATTAGGAAGGACAATCCCTCATTCAAATTTTATAGATATAATAAAATTTCAGTAAAATACAGTACTTTTCAGAAAATATACATGGGTGCGGTGTTTTTTTTTTTGACACGGGGTGTATGTTTATAATCGTAATAAAACAATTAAATTTGTTGACAATAATTTAATTCAATATCATATTAAAACACCATAAAACAAATCACAAAACACACATCTACAAAAATATATCAACAATCCCAATTGAAGCACTTTAATTTGCATGCTGTTGTAGCCTCTGCATATCCTGTAAATCGCCTGCAGTAAGTCCTACAAATGACATTTGCATATTTTATGAATTTCCGATGAACAGTAGGTCTCACCCCTTACCGTGAACGCTTCGAATGCTATTCGCCCCCGGATCCATGTTTTCGAAAAGTTCCACCAACTGATGGTGACCCTTTAGTACAGCAACGCAGAGAGGCGGAATCATCGACGATAGCGTGAAATCGTTGTAGCTGCGGTATTTCAATAATTCACACACAGTATCATAGCAGCCGGCATAAGTTGCAAGTGTCAAAGCGTTTTGTCCTACACCGAAAGAATTTAAAACAGCACTTTCGATCGAGTAGTTACATATAAGCGTTACCCAAGTAGTTAATTGCGTGTAAATTCACATCAAATGACAGGAGTACACGAACAGCTTCTACGTTCCCCAAAAAGCATGCTTTAAGTAGAGCTGTGTTTCCGTAGATGTCGACTACTTCCAGTTGCTGCGGGTTGCTGGAGGTACATGCCTTTATCAAGCGATGAGCATCATTGCGTTTCACGTGGTTTAAAGCTACGAGAAAATTAATTTTTGAAGGGTCAATAATTAAACGGTCTGCATGATTATACCAAAATTATTATTCATCTTTGTAAATCGACAAAAACTGGCACGTGGCAAATTCACCAAATGACTTCGATTACCTACATAAATAACAGTTAATCGATTTGAAGTTGACAATTGAGTGCGGGTGATGCCAAGACGGCAAAATCTCATTGACTTTATCTGGTATGATTTTTTTTTTTAATAACATTATACACGTAAGACTGTCGCTAGGCTACATGTTACCTGTGTTCAAAGGTATGGTTAAAAGATATAAAAAGCCAAAAATGAGGGTTTTTGTGATTTTTATAATATGTATGTTCTGCAAGAAAACTACTTGTTTTACGTTACTACGTCTTGATTTATTTAAATGATTTTTATGGCTGTGATTTGTGAATTCTAAAAGCAGAGTTCCATTTCCACCTGATCGCTCATAATAGGCCTGTTACTTTACTTTCTGCTCCGAAAATAGCAAGTTAATATTAGAGTCAAAATTACGAAAAGGTAAAGGAACGCGCTTAGTCACAAAAGTTGCAACAAACGAAATGCCATTAACATGAAGCAATGCAAAAGTAAACAGAGTTGTGGTTTTGTACGATTTTTTATCCCAGAACCAATGCAGTATGGAGCAAGCTCTAGACTCTAGAGGAAATGCTGCAAGAGATGCGAAATATTGCGAAATTCAAATTTTAACGTTCAGAACATTCAACTTTCATCTGTGTTCATTTTCTTTTCATTATACAGCGGACGCTCACAAATTAGAACTTTCGGAAATTCGAATCTTCCAGAAATTCGAACCTGAGTTCTTAATGCATTGAATGCTCTAAAAATTAGAACCTCATGTGATGATTCCCTTCGCGTTTTTTTTTTTTGCCATAGTCAGGTACATATTTGATTCGCATGTAGGTGTAGGTACATATTTGGCTGTCTCGATCAAAAAGTGAATGCATTTTATTAAACCGATGATGATGATGACAAAAATCAGGACTGCAATGAGGTTTCTTCGAATAAATCAAAATCTTTTAGCAGAAATTGATCCCAACGATCCCATCTGTATAGATGAGATCGAAGAATGGAATCAAGATGTTTTTTAAGGCGCATCTGAAGATGAACTCAGTGGCGATGATAAGGCTTCAGATAACAACGAAGACGATGTTGTCGATGTCGTACCAGTTATTTCTCATTCTACAGCCATTGAAAACGTCAATAATTTAATCAAATGGTGCAAAAATAGTGAGTTGTTTACCACTACGCAGATGACTAAACTTTTGGCCCTCCGTAACGATATCGTTCAATTAAATCAAAAAAAAAAAAAAACAAACAACCATCACTGATTATATGCTACAAAAAGATTAACTGTTAATTAATAAAAGAGATTTGTGTGAAAATAATAAATTTTGGAGGCATGTATGAAATTCGGAAATTAGAATTACCCCAGGAACAAAGTGTTTTTAATTTCTGAGCGTCCGCTGTATTTCCCTTTTTGCATTAAAATACAAAAATACAAATAATCCAATCCAGTTTACTTTACGTCGGCACCGTGGTGTATTGGTAAGTGCGTCGGACTCCTACAAAATTTTTTCACGGTGCCACCTCTTTCGAATGTCTGACAAGCAATCAAAGAGTATCATTTGTCAAAGAGCTTCTCAACTCGCCGTTCGGAATCGGCAAAAAACTTTTGGTCACTTCCATTTCTGTAAAAACATAACTCACACATAAATGGTTGCGAGAAGCAGGCCCAGTTTCACCCCGAGCTGTAGCGCCACCTAAAGTAAAGTAATATTGTTTAGACTTAAGGCTCAACTGTTATTTACCTTATCCATTATCAATTAAGATACCTGGGACACATCAATATACAGGGGTGGCAAGCTAATTAGCACACCCATTGAAATTTTTCTTTCTGGCGTCAAAATGCATTAAAAAAGTTCATTAACGCATTCCAAATACAAATATTTAGTTTTATTTGAACACATTATAATATTTTACGAAAAATAAAAAACAAAAATAGAAAATGTAACTATAATTTCGAGAAAAAAAAGACAATGATCAAGATCAATGCTTTATGGACGTGTTACTATGTGAGGCAGCTGCTCTCTAAAATGATACTTAGAGAGTCCGAAAAATAGTGAGAACAACTTTAAAGTAATTTAAATGTGATTTTGGCTATTCAGATTTACTTAATATATGATTGGGTATCCTTTCTGAACAATAACGGCAGCATATCTCCTGCTTAATGACGTCATTAGGTCAGCACAGACTTCAGGAGGAATTTTGTACCATTCTTCCCGAAAAGTGGTCCATAACGCGTTTGCCGTGGTTGGTTTTAATGCCATTACATGTCGTTTGAACATGACCCATACATTTTCTATTGGATTGATATCCGGGCTTTGTGGGGCCAAGTCAGAACGTTAATAACGATTGCATCAAACCACTCCTTAACTGTGCGGGACGTATGGCATGGGGCATTGTCTTGCTGAAACATAATTTGCCAATGTGTTGCAAGTGGAAAATTATCATAGAAATGTACCAAATTATTGGCCAATATGCTCTGGTACATAAGCCCATCCATTTTTCGTTTAACTTGGACTATTGGCCGAACAGTATTCGCGGTAAAGCAGCACCATAACATCACGCTGCCACCTCCATACTCAACTGACTTCGTAGTGTACTTTGGGTCCAAATCCTTGTTGTGAGGATGTCGTACGTAGGTTCTGCCATCGGTTCCATACAGATTAAATTTGGATTCATCACTTCAGATGACAGAATTCGTGAGAAACTGCTTTTTGAAGATATGGCATTTTCCGAAATCCAGCGGATGTCTTCGATTAGACTATGAAACCTTCGGTTTTTTGACACTCTGGCATCCTCGAAGATTATTTTGCAAAAGCCGAGCTCTAACAGTCCTGACTGATATATTCACACAGCAATTTTGGTGCATTTGAGCTCTTATTTCCATTGAAGTGGCGAAGGGGTGCCTAAGGGTATGTCTGACCATCGGACTATTCTCATGTTTTTAGGTCTTTTTTGACCTGGATTGTTTCTGATTTGCAAAAATCCCACGTTAATGGTAATGCTTAAGTGCATTCTGTACTTTTTTTTTGTGAAAAGCCGATTAATCTTGCAATTTCGGATATGTTCTGCTCTTTTTGTTGCAAATTCGGAATCTGATTTCATTCTGCCTTCATTGAACTCTTTTTTTCCCATATTTATTGTCAAATCTTAAAAAAACAATGAACAACTAAGGGAGATTCTAAAAAAAATAGCCCTGATCACAGAATTGGAATTTTTTCAGTAAAAACTTACTTGAATGCTTGGGTGTGCTAATTAAAATGCCACAGTAAAACACAAACACTTACGGTAAATCTTATATAGCACGGAATCGTACTGCAAAACGATATATTTTTTTCTCGATTAAGTTTTGTCCTTGATGCACGTATTAAAATCTTAAGCATTTGTTCGCTTATAAGTAAAAGAAATTGCAGAAAAAAACATAAGTTTGAATTTTCATAGGGGTGTGCTAATTAGCTTGCCAGCGCTGTAAATCAATATTTAATATGTTACATTGTACATTGTACTGCTGTCAACTTAGCTGTCAATTCTACGATACTAAGCAGCTTAGCAATATTTTCATACTGCGGCATCCTGCGGCACTACTAGTAGTAACCCTCTTAACATTTTTTTCACCTTAAACTTGTGATAAAAAGCTCAAAATCTTTATAAGTAATCTTAAGTAATTCTGAAGGTTTAAAATTAAATTTTTTAAAAATATCAAAGCCTTTGAAATGGTCTATATAGAAATTTAGACCCAATACTCGGCCATTGTAAGGTAGTTGTCTAATTTTCTTCTTTTAGGTTGCACTAAAGTTCGGTGTGAACCAGGACCTGCTTCTCGCAACCATTTTAGCATGAGCCTAGTTTTGAGTGGTGTGTAGCTTTGAGAAACCGATACATTTCTAACAGCACCATGCATTTTACCGATTATTATCGAACTAACATGATCATCCCAACTTAGCTTAGAATTGAATTAGATGCCAAGGTTTTTAGCCTTGTCAACATACTCTATTGGACTATCTCCAAGGCAAATGGTAGGAAAACGGCTTACATCTGATTCAGTTCTGCTGATGACCATGCATTTTGATTTCGCTTAGTAAGGGATTATTATCAAAAAAGTTTACTTGCTAATTTTACACTGGTCCTCTTTTTTAACACCCATCTAGTAATTTTAGTCTCGTAGAGCCATATTTGGACATTTTTGTGAATAGTTTTGGTCGTGTATCGTGTTGTCCTTAACCTAAGAGCTGGTCAATTAAAAAAATGTACCAGAAAATTTTGTTCTTCCTTTGTTTTATCTTCTTCAAAAATTAATTAACATTTCTGGATTAAATCATATCAAGAGTACGTACCTACCTTTTCTATGTACAAAATAAAAGCCATTCCCCAATCCTCCCATTTCTCTCTTGAAAACTTCAAGCAGTCACTTTTAATTAAATTTTGTACACGTACGTAGATACAGTCATATGTACAGTTAATCACAAAAGTAAGTATACACCTATGTGAAACTTAAGAAAACAGTTTATTTCGTTTGAACCATTATCCATCTGACCGTATGTCTGTTGTTTGACATTTGCACAGTTGCTCTTAAGTAAAAATAACGGTATAACTTGCCTATGTTCTAGAATAGAATAACTTTTGTCTGACGAAATACCAAAACATCATCACAAAAGTAAGTATACATTCATGGTATTTGAGTACAAAACACTGGTCAGTAAACACTTGTTGTTATAAATCTGCTCTTTTTCAATTGAATTGTTCAAAAAATATATAGGAAGAGTTGAAATTATTGAGTTTACATAATTTCGTTAACGAATTTTTATGCGTCTATCAGAAATGGCACCGCGTGGAAAGAACTCTCTATTGACCTTAAAAATTTGGTGATAACATATTCTAGGGAAGGGAGATCCATTCGAGAAGTGGCGAAACTAGTCAACAAAAGCCCTGCAACGGTAAAAAAAAATTAAGAAAAAAATTAAACCTCCGGTTAAATAGAAAATCGGGCTAGAAGTGGGCGCCGCAGTACTTTCAGTACTGAAAGAGAAAAGCGAATTATTGTCCAAAAAGTAAGGAATGATCCTAAAAAAAAGTACCCCAAAACTACAAGCAGAGATCACCAACGAAGCAGGAAAGCAGTGCAAGTTCCAAACTATTCGCCGTGTCTTGCACGATGCTGTGTATAACGGTCGATCTATCAGGAAAACACCTTTTGTCAGCGATGTGAATCGTAAAAACCGAGTTGAATTTTCCAGAAACCATCTAACGTCTAATTTTACCTTTTGGACACAGTTATATTTACAGAAGAAAGCAAATTCAACATTTATGGTTCGGATGGGCGCATCAACGTAAGGAGAAAACCGAATACAAAGTTGAATCCGGAGAATATGGCTGGAACCATAAAACATGGGTGTGATCCCGTAATGTTTTGGGGGTGTATGGCGGCTTCTGGCGCGGGTTATTTGGTGTTTGTAGAAGGTAACAGAAATCATTTTGAATATTTAAATATCCTCAAAAACCATCTCTATCAGAGTTCGCAGAAATTCGCATTGGAAGGGTCATTCGTCTTTCAACACGATAATGACCCTAAGCATAGTTCTCAAATAGTTAGAGAATGTCTGCTATACCATGTACGCAACCAACTTAAGACACCAAGATTTCAATGCTAGTAAGCGTTTGTGAGATCACCTCAAACGCCAAATACGAAAATACGATATTCCCTAGGAAAAATCAGCTTGAAACCATTATTCAAGAAGAATGGGCCAAAATAGGCCCCGACGTGACCCAAAAGCTCGTCAATTTAATGCTATCCAGAATAAACGCCGTTATTAACTCTAAAGGATATCCTGTTAGGTATTAAATTTCATTCTTTACTTCAATATCATATCCTTTTTTGTTTTTTCTTTGAGGTGTATACTTACTTTTGTGATGTGTTTTTTTTTTATGAATTTTGCTTAATTTTAATATCTTTGCTACTTTGTTTTGTTTTTTTTTGTTAATTTTACTTTTTATATAAAGTGCCTATAATAGTTACTAAAAAAATACATATCACTCATTTGGTTTAAATTTATTTAAGTGGTTGTTTTCGTTCAATAAACTTCGTATACCGTACTGTATACTTACTTTTGTGATTAACTGTATGTATTCGTAGTGGCACCATAGGGATTTTCATTTTGATTTTCCTCTTTTTAAACACTTCAACAATGAAACTGTGATTGTTTGACAGTTGTCAAGTAAAACTAGACATAATTCGGCTATCTTTAGGTCCGTTCGCGTACTTTTTGCACCAAATACTCGTATTCTATCAAATTTCGAAGAGTGGCGATGAAATTCTCTCGAAGATAGGAAAAGTAAAAGAACGCGTTGAAGAACAAAAAATTAGAAATGTAACATATAAATGTGATTTAATAGATCTGACAGTTTTAAAATATCAGCTTAGAGAAATTTCTTGGGGCAAACTTCACAGCATTTCTTACTTTAAAAAAAAATCTACCGAATTTTTACGTATGCGAAGGGTAACCAGATTTTGCAGATTTTCGTAGCTATTGGCTGTTTTTGAGGCGTACGCGAATGGAACTTTTGAGTCTTCGAATATCACATTTTCCTTTTTGTGATAGCTGTCAAACAAATTTATGTCAAAGTCAACAATCGACCACCTTTATATTTTTTTCATAATCGGTAAATTTGGACTCAAAATGAGTTCAATTGGCAACTGATATTTTAAAATCTAACAATCTACAGGTGTAGAGTACACCTATTAATATCGGACCTCACTATTATTAAAACACAGCTATTTTTAACTTTATAGATTTCGATTGTTGATTATAAATATAGGTACACAACTTACCCCAAATGGCAGATCATATGGATCACAGGTTTCAATTTGTCGAAAGAACTCCACTTGAGTATGAGTGGCATTTTGAAATCCATCAATTACGTTGTAATTCTGTGTATCATCTTGTATCGGAACACCATTTCCTGTCTGTGGTCCATGGCAATCCTGCAATAAACAAAAAGAAGGAGGGTCACTTATTGAACTTTATTTAATAATTTGCATTATTTGCGCATAAACAAGGCGTCTTTTGGAAAACCAAATAGGTATTATATCGAATTAAATTTACTGGACATTAAGAAGGTTCATCCATCATCCTAGATTAATTCACATTGAAAGACAATTCTTGTAGTTGCTACCGTTTCCGGATTCGATTGAATACCGATTCCTGGGTTTCATTGGAAATGTATAGAAAAATAATGAATCTCTAAGAAAACTTAGAGAGATAACAAGGGGTTATGTAGGGAAGTGGAAATCAATTTCTTGTAATTAATTAACCTACACTTTAAGCAGGCTAACATCTGCATGAATTGCGGCACTGCTGTGGAATGTTTTCTTATTTCCAAAAATGGTCCTTTTGTCCTCAAGAACGTATTTAAATGCTTCTTTGGAAGTCTTTGACTTCTTTGGAAGTTGAAATGTTAAAAAATCATGTTACGACCATTTGCAATAATTCGGTACAGTTAAATTAAATACATAATACCATAATTTTTGTTTACACTGAAATCTCCCTTAGGAGGACGGTGACAAGTGACAACATTTTCGTCCGCCTAGGGGAGTTGCCCGTCCAAAGGATAAACACCCTTTTTTAATAAATTATCTTTATTTATCAATAGATAAAAAAAAACTACTCAAAACGAAAACAAACAAAACAATAAAGCTTGGGAATTCTCTCTCGGAGAACATTTCATAGACCTTCAAAATATTTTCTCATCGAATATCAATAAGATATGGAAATGTATCTGACTTTCAAAATGGTTCTAAGAGCACCCATAAGAATCGGCTCACGTGGCAACACTATGGACCTACTTTGGTCTAAAGTAAACCCTACCGAGTACAGTGCCACCGTACCTCACCTAAATACGCAGGCTGTACTCACGATACATATTTGGATATTTCTGATTTTTGCAACATGCTTCCGTATTCGGTATTTGTTCGCCTTCCCAAACGATTTAATGGGACGAAGACTTTGGGTATCCACAAAATATAGACGATCATTTGAAAACGCACGTCATTGGCTCATATGGGAGTTTTGCTACAAAATTGATACTTACCACCGCCGAACCGCGCAGACCAGAGAGTACTGTACTTAATGCGAGACTTAATGGGTGCAGGGAAATAACTTCACATGGGAAATAACTTCACCTCGAGTGGGAAATAAATACACATTTCGAATGTGAAGTTATTTCTCACTGAAGGATGGCAATAGCTTCACTTTTTTGTGGGAAATAATTTCTCTTAATATGTGAAGTTATTTCTCACTGAAGGTGGGCAATAACTTCACATTTAATTATTATTTAAAAATTCGCGCGAAATTTTTACTATTACTCTATCTTATGCTCAAAAACTAAAGATTCCATTTCAAAATTAGATATTATTTAAATTTAAAATTTGTCTTGGCCATGCAAGCTAAAAATTTGCGCGAATTTTATAAGTAGATAAGGCCAAATACCAAATTTTTCTTCATTTGGCCTTATTTCCATTTCCAAATAGAGATAATGCCAATTCAGCCTTATTTCGCTCGGCTTTATTCCACGGGACTCCTGTTTTTCGAATAAAATTATAAGTGGAAAATAATTTTACAAAATTTCTGGTGAAATAATTGCCCACCACAATCAAAAATGTGCATTTATTTCCCACTCGAGGTGAAGTTATTTCACTGCACCTACTTAATGTGATTGTTATTTCTGTTGTATTTTGTCTTTTTGTTGGCATCTGTTGCGACTTTGAACAAATTAACAAAAATTCAGTGTGAAGATTTTTGGTTTTTTGTTTTTTTGTCCTTCTAATGGAATTAAATTAAATAACTTCTTACAGATATGCTTGTTCGCATCCGATTAAGGGAGTGTTCAGCTAATGGAACGTAAAATGTATGCAATTTGAAACATAAAAGCTTTCTCCGTCTAAGGGATTTGTCCATCGCATAGAGCTGTCTGTAGTTAGCGATGGAATGCGTTCAATCCGGGTTGCCGCGGGCAAATTTCAAAAAGCGTCATAAAAAAGGGTCGAGAAGCAAAAAAGGGGTCCCACTTATATTTGTATAAAAAAATGCAATTTTTCGAAAAACTGTATCTTATTGCTGAACTTAAAATAAAATAAATATTGGGAAAAAAATAATAAAGATAAAAAAAAGCATGTATGTAGAACGAGTTTTTGAAAGGGAAATTCTGACTAACAAAAATACTTTGTTGATTTTATCACTGGTTGAACAAAATGGGTGTGTTTTAAGAGTAAAGTACCATGTTTTACAAGTAAAAGAAACATGAAATCAAAATAAATTAAAAAAAGGGTCCTATATTTTCAAAATGCGTCAAAATCGGAGTTTTATTGAAAAGTGGGGTCCCGGGTCCCATCGCCGAAAAAGCGTCAAAATGACGCAAAAGCATCCCAAACGGCAACGCTGCGTTCAATGCGATGGGTTGTCGTATACAATGCATTTCGCTTTTGGAATAACAATTCGAATGCAATTTGACTCCCAGTATGAGTAATTAAGAGTCGACTAAGACTTTGGGAATAGGGGGAACTCCTCCATTCGGCGTTGCATTTAAAGTGGCGTATAGCTAGTCATAGAAGGTGTACTTTGCGTCATCAGATGAGTACTGCGTTATGTTGGAGCCCGTAGCACTATTAAGTTGGTCTATATGATGGTGATGGGCCGTATTATACGCCGTCAAAATCCTATTGCCATTGCTATTGATTTTAGCACCAAACCCAATCTAAAATCCTGCGGGCTTTCAGAAGGATTTCTAGTGCCGTACTGAAACTCTCCCGCTTCTCAGTTCTCAGTTCCAGAATATAGCATGATCTTAGGCTGGGTACAAAAGCTAAAAGTAGTCCGCGTGTGCTCAGTTTTTGTTATGGGACGGGATCTGACATAAACTTTTACTTCGCTTAAACCCCGCCAGAATATTTTGCAAGGAATTCGACCGGATCAGGGTATAAGCATCGACGTATCGCCATGTTTCTGCAGTGTAAGATTGTTAAACTCGGTGTTATGATGCCGGTGGGCACCGTAGCGCAAGTGGATAGTGCGTCGGACTACTGAGCCAGCGGTCTTGGGTTCGAATCCCGCAGCAAACACCTAAAAGTTGTTCACAGTGCCCACCTCTTTCGAATGTCTGACAAGCATTAAAGAGTATCATTTGTCACGATTGAGCTTCTCAACTCGCCGTTCGGAGTCGGCAAAAAACTGTAGGTCCCCTCCATTCGTGCAAAAATATAACACGCACACACAAATGGTTGCGAGAAGCAGGCCCAGGTTCACCTCGAACTGTAGCGCCAATTAAGTAAGAAAGTTATGATGCCAGCCAACGTTATGGATATTGAAACTTCATTGGAATGGTTTTACTTCAGACGGTTAATGGATTGATATACTTTAATTTATTTTTTCTTTATGATTTCTTAATTAGTAATCGGTGCTAAATAAGTTTTAAATAACCACGCATCCTTTTGAATCTGTTAAATTATTTGTTCAAAATCTGCTGGTTATGCAGCTTATCAATACATTAATCTACTTATCAATTTGTCGTGCTTTAAGTTCTTTTCCCTCTCGAAATAGGTTTACTGCAAAAGATCCGAAACTAAATAAATCCCTTTAATCATCCCGCATCAATGTTCATGAGCGGAAAATTAGCACTAGACAGGTAGAGCTATCTCCTGTTGCATACACATCCGCTTTTCGTATATTGTATCTGAATCTCACATATACAGAGCCTATGGGTATATTGTTCTTAACAATGAACAAAATAATCCCGCAGAAGACATGGAATCGGGTTTATTTCAATGGAAACAAAAGATGACAATATGTAGGAAACAAAGGTTTCTGCATTTATAACAGCCCTACCATAGGGAACATTCTCTTCCATCGATTGACTCAACCACAGAGCAAAACCGCATAAATATGTTTTATTGGTAGTTTCGAAAACATTCTCTGGGATCTCTGGGGTGATTTTTACATAAGAGTGCTTGAATGCAGCAAATCTCTACTCGGACCCTATGCTGAAATGTCTCCACTTAGCAAGAGATTTGAGATAGAGATCGGGTGGAACGGCGAGCGACGATATCCTGTGATTAGAATGAACCGCTGATCACCAATGATTCAAGGAGATTTGTGCGAACTCTTCTTTGATCACTTCCTCTGAAAACCTTGCTGAAGTGGTGATGCCCAGTCTAGGGGTCCGTCAGGACTTGCTGGATTAGACTGTGGCACTAGATCTAGATAGCCTAGTGAACCAAGGCCTCAACCAACAACTCCTTTCAGTTAGCCCGGTCCTTAGCTAACTGCCTCCAGTTGCGCACTTCAATTTGGTTGAGGTCCTTTTCCACTTGTGCGCGCTACCTTAGGCGAGGTCGTCCACTGCTGCGTTGACCCTCCGGGTTAGAATCGAATATTCTCTGAGCCGGAGTGTTGATGTCCATTCGCTCTACATGCCCTAGCTATCTTAAACGGCCAATGCGAAATTTTTCGACCAGATCAATGTTCTATATAGAGTCTCCTTAGTCGTCCAGGAAAGCGCTTTACTACTCAATTGCCTTCTTAGCCCAATGAAACAGTGATTGGCAAGAGTAATCCTTCGTTTGATTCCCGACGAGATGTCATTTTGTGATGTTTACCGCGTAACCCATTTTAGCCGCTTCTATTTCTATACCCAACACACCAGTGACAGCTCGCTGTGTTCTACCAATGATGTCAATATCGTCGGCCGTATGCAAGTAGTAGAACGGATATTTGAAAGAACGTTCCTCGCGTTTTGGCTTGTGAGTTTCGAACAATGCGATAAAAAGTCGCATGACAGGGCGTCACCTTGTTTGAATACTTTTTTTGACATCAAAGGTCTCGGAGAGCAGCGAGCTTTCTCCATCGTCATCCTGCACAGACGGATGAGTTTGGCAGGAATGTCAAAACTAGCGATGGCTCTATAGTCTATACAGGTTATTCCTCCAGATGCTGTCATAGGCGGGCTAGAAATCGATGAACAGGTGGTGGTTATCGATTTGGACTTATTGGGTTTCTTTCAGGGTCTTCCTGAGTGTGAACATTGGTTCTATGGTGGACTTCCCTGGCCTAAAACCGCAGATATAAGCGCCAATCAGGTTGTTGACGAAAGATTTCAGGCGTTTCATTCCACTACGGGTTTTTAAGGGGATATTGTACAATGGACCGCATAAGTGTCTGAGTTCTCGGGATGTTAAATGCCCCCACCAACACAACAATGACAATGGAACCACTAAACCAAATTGAACAATATACAATAGTAACATCATTGAACTGAAATAATTGATTAACATAACATATGTACATAAGTATGTATGAGTATGGACGTGTGTATACGTATGCATTGCATTAGTATTCTTCCGCCTTAAGAATAAGGACATCAATCATCCCATCCATGCCTAAAGCGATAATGATACTGGCTTTCTTTTAAGGACTGATGAACAGTTAAATTCTCCGCAAAAAGGTCACGTTAAAGGATAATTGAACTGTTAAATCGTGCACTGGAAGTGGATTCGCAAAAGGAAAAAAAAATGTATACGAAAAGAAGCATTTAAAAAACAGCATTAAAAAGGTGGTTGCGCAAATACTCGTGTAAAAAAAATACATCTTGACTTAACTGACAGATTTACGTGACAGATCTTTCTCATAATAATGTGTATGAGTACTCTTAACGGAACATTAAGGCAGAATGATTGCTTAAGTGGCTGTACTTAGAGGTGAATGTCTAAATTACCGACGAGTTTGAATGTAGAAAATGTTGCGGTTTATGGGATTAAATTCGAGTTTTGGATGGGTTTAAGTTTTGTTTTTTAACGGTGTACGTACCCTGGTGCCCCTTTATAGAAATAAGAGGATTATGAAAAATTATTAGTTGCGCAATTAAGTTCTCGCTATTTGTTAATCGATGTTGATTTTTTTCTTTCATTCGAAGACAAAACGGCGCGGCGGCTGAAGCGCATCGAGAGCTCCAAAAGTTTACGGAGATGCTAAGTGAAACAACGTCCCGTGATTAGTTCCGTCGCTTTAAAGACGATGATTTCGATGTTGACGACTGTCCGCGGGAAGGAAGGGCAAAGTCCTTCGAAGACGAGCACCTAATATTATTATTGTCTTTTAGAGTGGGTCACCTATACGAGTACAGACAACAAACGTGTCTAACAGACGTAGTCTATTGTACTTTGGTGTAAGCCAACCCATTCGCCGAGCTAGCGATTTGTTGCTGAGCTTTGTATTGTATTGTATTTTATTTCGTTTGGAAAAATTTATAATACGTTATCGCACAATTTACAGATATATACAGAGATTTAATATTAACATAATAATATTTTTCTTTTGAACCATTCTATGTAAGATTTTAATGGAAAAGATGTTAAATGTAGTTTTTGAGGAAAAAAAAACGAGAAAAAACCTCAATTTAAGTGTGGTACGCGTACCAATATATAAATATGTATTTATAAATAAATGATAAATAAATAAATAAATAAATAGATTTATAAGTGAATAAATATATAAATAAATAAATAAATAAATAAATTAATTAATTAATTAATAAATAAATAAATAAATAAATAACTTAACAAATAAATAAATAAATATATTACTAAATAAATAAACCAATAATAAATTGGAACAACTATTAAATGACTAGATTTCAAAATTAAAATTTAACAGAAGTATATAATAAATAAATTAACATAAATTAAGTAAATTAAAAAACAAAAGAATAAAATAAATAAATAAATATAAATTAAGTTAATATGTACATATGTATACAAATAGATAAACATAAAGATAATAAATTAACATGAAGTATATAAATTAACAAAAAAAAAATAAATAAACAAATATGAAATAAATTAATAAACATAATCATAATAATAATAAATAATACATAGAATAAATAAATTAAGATAATACATTTTACATATAAATGGTTTGACAGTGCATAAGTATGGTACATCATGTCATATTGTGTTCTAGAACATTTAGTTGATTTATGAGTGTATTGTCGGACAATACACACCTAGTCATGAATGTACTATTGAGTTTTCTTATTCTATCGGAGATCAAATCAACACCTGCTCTCATATGTAAGTCTACTGTGGAGTGATGCCAGGGTAGATCCAACATCATTTTCAATAATTTATTTTGGGAGATTTGCAGCTTTTTAATATAACAGTCAGCGCAATCACCCCAAACTTGGCATCCGTATAGCAAAATCGACTGAAAAATAACTTTATGAATAATAATTTTATTTTCATTAGACAGTAGAGATTTTCTGTTTATAAACGGATAAAGCATTTTAATAGCGATATTTATTTTACTAAGTGTTCGCCTGTTATGTTCTCTAAATGTCAGTTTTGGGTCAAGGAAAATACCCAAATATCTCACAGAAGGCTCCCATGTTATCTGATATCCCATAATTGTTAGAGGGTTTGCCGGAAGAAAGCAAGATTTTCTTTTGCGCGTGAAAAAGATAGCTTGCATTTTTTCAGCATTTAGTTTGATTTTCCATTTTTTGTAATAATTATATAATATTGTGGCCGCATTTTTAAGATTCGTCTCAATGTTGAGACTGAACTCATGTGACGACAATATTGCGGTGTCGTCAGCATATATTGCCGCTTCACATTGTGGTAATGTTGGAAAATCTGATGTATATATGTTATACAGCACTGGCCCAAGGACTGAACCTTGGGGTACGCCAGCTTGGAATTCAATAATACTAGAAACACTACCATTAACGTGCACTTTAAAACAATGACTGGACAAAAAAACTTTGGACAATTCTACAGAGAAATGATGGGAAATTCAAATTTAACATCTTATACACAAGGCCATTGTGCCATACAGAATCAAACGCTTTTTCAATATCAAGCAGTAGCATACCAGTTGACATTCCTATTACACGGTTTCTTTTAATGGTATTAGATATTCTAAGTACCTGATGGGAAGTACTGTGACTACATCTAAAGCCAAACTGTAAGTCGGGATATATTTTAAGATCATCAATGATCTTAAGCATTTTCTCCTTCAAAACTCTTTCATATATTTTACTTAGACTACTAAGAAGGCTTATTGGTCTATAGCTTTCTGGTCTATAAGCAGGTTTACCTGCTTTTGGTATTGCAACTACCTTTGCTACTTTCCAGGAATCTGGAAAATATTGGAATTTGAGACAAGCATTAATTAAAAATGTTAAAAATTTTACTCCTACTCTAGGCAATTGTTTAAGATATATATTTTTAATACAGTCTAGTCCGCCTGTTTTTCTAATATTTAAGTTGTCCAAAAAATATTGAATGTCTATTTCGGATACATATACGTTGTTGGGCGTTTCAAAACAGACCGCATTAAAGGCCTCTACTTGATTTACAACGATGGTTGTACCAGTATCTCCTAAATGTTGAGATACAACGTGATTCTGCGAAAAATTTAAGGCAAGTGCTTTGGCTTTGTCAATATCCGTGAAATAGGTGTTTAAGTTTGAATTATTTTTAAGACAAGGCATTTGTTTGTTTTTATTTTTAACAATTTTAACGATATTCCAGAAGGGCTTGGATGCTTTATCCAGAGCTTTAAGTTTTTTGTTCCATATCTCATTTCGTTGAGCCTGAATACATTTATTTATTAATTTGTTAAGGTGTTTTACCTGGTCTCGGTAAAAGGGCAAACGATATCTCTGCCAATTCCTCCTGAACATATTCCTCATTTTGATCAGTTCTAAAACGTAATCTGGTAATTTTAAACAAAAGTACTTTTTTTTTACCTTAGGAATACTAATGTTAGCAGAGCTCATGACGTCATCTGTGAATTGTTGAATAATGGCATCAACGTCTTCTTTAGTTGAGATATTTTCAAGGGTAGTGGGTATATTTCGAAGCTTTCTCTTAATTTCCGAGCGAAAAACTGTCCAATTGGCGTTTTTCAGGTTTTGAGAATATTGCACTTTTTCCTCACCCGACCAAAGAAGTTGACAAATAACTGGGTTATGGTCAGAATTTAATTCATTAAGAGAAATTGGCTGAGATACGAGACTAGTAATGTTTGTTATAAATAAATCAATGACAGAAGGACTTCCACGAGAACTGGCTGGGACATACGTAGGACAGGGTGGAAACAAAATAGAAAAAGGCAGCATAACTGAAAGGTCAGACAATATATTACCCCAGGAATTCGCTCTGATGCATCCCCAATCCCTGTCTGCAGTTAAGATCGCCCCCCATTAGAAAGGCTCCTCTAATACTCAATAATTTCCTAAAAGCTGATTTTAATATTTGCCTTTTTTTATCTGATGTATTATTTCCAGGAATATTCCCTGGAAAATATACACAGTATACCTTTATAGTTCTTTGGTTTCTCAGTTTCACCTCAATACATAGCTGCCTAGGGTGGTCTATTTGATCCTAGCAAACGCCGGATATTTGAGGCAGTAATGGACTTTATCTACCTCAGTTCGGATATAACATCAAAAAATGACATCTCGTCGGAAATCAAACGAAGGATTACTCTTGCTAATCGCTGTTTCCTTAGACTTGGAATGCAATTACCGGTGGACTACGAAGATTCTATATAGGACCCTTATCATCCCAGCCTTGATATATGGAGCTAAAGCATGAACTTTATCGATAGCAAATGAAGATATCATTTGTCGTTTCGAGAGAAAAATCCTTCTTAAGATATTCGATTACGTTTGCTTTGACGGGTTTTGGAGGAGAAGATTTAACCACGAACTGTACGAGCTGTACGATAAAACTGCGCATTGGGCGTTTAAGGTGGCTAGGTACTAGGACATGTAGAGCGTATGGACATTAACGCTTCGGCCCGCAGAGTCAGCGCAGCAGAGGTGGACCTCGCCTTAGATGGCGCGCCCAAGTAGAACAAGACCTCAACCAACATGGAGTGCGCAACTGGAGGCAGTTCGCTAAGGACCGGGCTAACTAGAAGGGGTTGCTGGTTGAGGCTTTGGTCCACCCCGGACTATAGCGGCAGCGCCACCGAAATAAGCAAGTAATCGCCGGACATTCACTAATAAAGTTATTAAATGTCTCGTCATCTTCCAGGCACATTGATGACGAGGCCTGCCATTTTGGTACCAATTCTGTTTAGGTGCTACCTTAAGGCAGTGAACCCTGTGACCAATCTTGTGGTCACTTCTATTTAGGTGTAACACAAATTTCTGTTGTTGCCAATCGTATGCCCCTGGCTGTAGGGCAGTTCTAGCAGCTTTAACGTGGGCTGAGCTGCAGCCAATTGCATCAGTTTTTTTTCATTCCCGGAGTACCAAAATGTTCCAATATAGATTTCTTTACTATTTTTGAGGCGATCAACGTTCTTAAACTAGGTTTGATAGCTTTTTGGCTACGGTAGCGATAGCATACTCCTTCGCCTGTAAGACACTTATGAACTTGCCCAATGGCATAGATTCTTCTACATGACCTTCCTCTAAATTCAGAGTGATCTGGAAGGGGACATTATTGGAACCTACGTCTGAAATTTCATTCTGAGCCTTTGGTATCCAGAGTATTCCACCAAATGCTTACTCGTACTACACCTGTAAAGGAACAGTCGGAAAGAAAAAGGGCGTTAAACCAAAGAAAGAAAACGTCTTTGCCTTTGAATCCCCTTGTGGTAAGGCGAGTGTATTCGGTGGTCTTTAAATCTTTCGTTATTTCATGGCCAAGCGTCCCGATGATAAAGAGCACTGACACAACCCAAAAAAGTACAGACGGCAACTGAAAGAGACTACCATCACGTTTGTGGATCCAGTGGTGTCGCTGTAGGTATATAACATTTGAAAAAAAAAACTTCGGGAATTATTTCTGGACACAATTTTGGGCAAATGCCATTTTCCATGACGCCACTCTTATTTCAGAGGATTCCCATTACTTTTTTGTTGTAATTGCATGGGTGTTATCTGTGAGCACTCCAATCGCTTCATAGATTATAATTTATCGCTTAAGATGGTCTAGGTCTAGGACATAAAGGAAATGCGCATTGGCGCTCCGGTCCATAAAGCCTTCCAATTGATCCTAGGAGTCCAAATCTAACTCTAGTCAAAAGTATTCTTTGTAAGTAAAAACCAATTTGATATCACCTTCCCCTGGGCCTTAAACAAATTTAAAAAACACGTTTCACCACCTAGGGGCTCTCTTCAGTGTTCAGGAAATTCGATGTTTCCAGTTGTATGGATATAGCCTGAGGGTTGATGTATCAGTCAGTCTCAGGCATTTTCTAATATTTTATATTTGGATTTTCCCTTTCTCACGCAGCAGGTGATATTATGCAATGAGCCACACTACTTCATAGTATATGTATGTATGTGTATGTCAGGTCTTATACCATCATTGCAATCGAAAGGAAATTGCCAGCCTTTATTAAACAATAGAAAATCAAGTGTGCCCTTACTGAAAGTAAGACCTGCAATGTGAAAGCAAAAAAAATAATTTGATTGGCGTCACATGCCAAAGGCATCTCTATATAATGTACATATGATGTATGTATGTTATTGAATACCACACACGACGATGAAAGGATCCGTTTCAATTCTCTTGCAGAAATACCTCTACCCCTATCAAACAACGCAACCCGTCATCGCATCGTATCATTTGTTGTGGTGCGTAAAAAATAACATTTCATATCGGTCGACAGTTTGACATTAACAGAAAAATAAACAGAGGAAGCCTCTCCATATCCTGTGAGCTTATAAGCGATGCTTACGTTTCTTCAGAGGAATAAGAAATACCTCTTTTTTATGATTCGGAAATCCTCTCAAATCCTTTGAAGGTCATCGCTTGCAAATGCTCGTGTACTTTACGTCAACAATTTACATAAGTGTCACATTAATGTTTGCATGCCATGTGCACGGCAATATCATGCAAGTGATACGCAGTTCACGCGAGAAAGTATACTATCTGCAAGGACAACAACAGCAAATTATTCGAGCCCAGGTTGGAATTACTTATCCAGGGCTTCTCAGATTGCGCAAGGAAAATCAAACTCCTATTATGCAAATGAGAAGTCTTTGGAATACCGCTTTGCTTTTTAATTACTAATTTCAGTCGTATTTGTAGGTGCACTTGTATAATCTTATGCAATGTATAAAACACAGGTGAACAGTGAGCTCATTCCAGGAAGCAAATTGCAATGAAATTAATTGGATACCTCGTCATTTTCTTTTTGGGGCACGGAATTAAAAAGTTCACACCTGTTCCTTGTTTGTGCCTGTACAATCAGGCCTATCCAATTCCGAGGATACCATTTTCATACAATTTCAGGGAAATGTACTTTGAGCTTCGAGGTGTATCCGTTTCAATGAGTTAAGTCGATCCAAAGATTTCTTTGATGTCAATTTCTTTTAAAATCTGTTTAGCAGCTGTTAACTGTCCAATATTCTTGTATGGCGGATTTTTTTTAATTCTTAATTAATTTCAACAACCTTGATCTAGGATGTATCTAAGTTTGTAATGAATCCGCTTTTTGTTTCGGAATTTTCTCCAAACTAATATCTTGAGATTGTGAATATCAAATTGCTGTAATTTAAGTGTAAGAAGTGCAATTTACTCGTTGCTTGTAGTTCAATTGAACGCTCTGGGCGTGAAAACTTTGAGGAAGATAAAAATCCAATTAATCCAAAACTAGATGTGGCAGTTTCCGTTTTCAAAGCAAAAGAGTGGGGACATGGAACCTTAGGCGGGATGACTTTCGAAGTCATTAATAAACTCTATTAGTAGAAGTAGATGCTATTTTTACCTGTCGCCGGTAGTCAATTTTGACAGATAGATGACAGGCCAGACACCACAGCCGTGTCTTCCACATTCTTGTTGAAATCCATCGCATGCACTCTCAAGCTACGAGTACACGGGCGAATTTTCCCAAAAACATGGCCAAAACGGTAAAATAAAAATGTGTATTTTTTCGACTATCATAACGGATTTATCCCGTTTTTTTATTTGTCTAGTCGTGTGTTTAAAGTGGAAGTTTCCCTGAGGTGGTTGCAGTGATAAATTTATTTTGTGAACACCTTAATTTGTTTTGATTTTATTTAAATTTTTGCGAGTCAGTTATTAAAAGAAGTTAGTATGGAATCGTCTGCTGGTGGTAGGTAGATTATTATGTCTGTAAATTAGAGCTCAATTTTTGGTAAAAATACGGTTTTATACCAGCGTTGCCAGGTTGCGGGATTTTTCCTCGTTTCCGGGGATTTTCAACCCAAAAGGGGAAACGGGGAAAAAGATTTCAAAACGGGGAAAATGAACTACATTAAAAATGTTTCTATTTTTAATAAATAAATATGTACTATTTAGTAAAGTAATAGATTAAAAATATCACAGGAATACAGTGCGTCAGTGCAAACAATTTTAGACACAAAAATTGATGGGTTGGGATAAACGAAAAACCAAATATTTCATATCTATTTAAAATATTATATAGATATGAAATATATATATATATTATATAATTTAAAATATCACTAAAATTCTTCGGCAATTATCTTGGTTCTGTAGCTCAATGCTTCTTTGCAATATGCGATGAGTGAGGTCCAGCCTTCATCACCGTTCAGGATGAACAAGGTTCTCTCTGAAGACATAACCGCGCTCTCGTAGTAAACTTGTCTTATATCCGTCAGAAGTGGATACATAGACAGGAAGTGGAAAACAATGTTCTCGCACCCCAAGGTTACAGAGGGAGCATATTATGGGGAGATCTTCTCTATGCGGCTTGAAATTAAGGTGGAGTAGTTCTCCTCTGGCTTTAAAAATTGTTGAGATACACAATGTACTGCTTTCATCTCGAAAATAGTTCCTCTCCACCAAATCGTAGTTGAAAGTTGAGCTTGTTGTAGATTTGTCTATGCAGGGAAGATTCAGATTGTTCATTGAACTTGTAGGAACTTCATTCACTTTGTAAAACATATTTTACCTTATTTTCTTATATTATTCATAATGTGTCAATCTCATTATTTACCCTTACATTTCACATACTTATTTCATACTGTACCAATTTTGAATTGTGAATTAATACTGTACATAGTTATATAACTTTCTTAGTGTACATACTATTGTAAGAAGAATTGAAGAGAGACCAATATAATTTTTACTGTAGATGTTAAGAAGGAAAGCCGCGTTTTATTTCCGCTCCTGAAGCCAGCAAGGTTATTGCCGACATCTACAATTGGTGACCCCCGACTGTCGAACCATACAACAAGTTTTCTTTTAAACAAAATAAAAAGTTTTATTCGCAACAGAGATGACTGAGGAAACCAAGACACCTAATCAACCTACCGGAGATCCACCTGCAAGTACCTCTGGTTTCCAAAGAGCAACGAACGAACCACATGGCAGCGGCGATAACGAGGTTATGCGTGTCTCCGTAAAAATTTCACCCTTTTGGACAGAAATGCCGGAGATTTGGTTCGCGCAAATCGAGGCGCAGTTTGCAACGTGCCGCATTACATCCGATTTTTCCAAATTTAATACGGTCGTAGGATCCATGGACGGCAAAGTCTTATCACAAGTCAGAGATGCTGTCTTACAACCACCACCTTCCGAGAAGTATGAAAACTTAAAAAAGGTATTAATTGATTGTTTTTCAGACTCAGAACATAAGAAGATGAGAAAACTGTTGTCCGAAGTCGACTTAGGCGACAAAAAACCTTCATATTTGTTCAACGAGCTGAAAGGCCTCGCTGGAAATTCCATCGGAGAAGATTTCCTAAAGAACATCTGGCTACAGCGCCTCCCATCAGAGGTCCAAGCCATTTTAGCGGCGTTCAAGAGTGACGACGTAAAAAAACTCGTACAAGTAGCAGATACCATCATGGAAACAACATCACACGGTAACGCAATATCCAAAATAGAACAGCGGGAAACATCGTTTCATTCGGAGCAGGCATTGAAAAAAAAAATCGAAGCACTTTCTCGTCGATTTGACAGATTGGAGAATTCGCACTTTCGCAGCCGTCGCCGAACACCGTCACGCCATCGAGACTCGACCCCATGCTCATCATCTAGTAGACCACATACCACAAAAAATCGTAACGGAATTTGCTGGTTCCACTACAAATTCAAAGATGACGCAATTCGCTGCAAACCACCTTGCAGTTACGCCAATTCAACCGGTCCAAAAAACTAGATAGGCTGTTGTCATCACAGATGACAGCAGTTGTCAAACGTATAAACCGTTTATACGTATCGGATGTGACAACAAAGAAAAAATACCTAATTGATACCGGCGCAGACGTTTCTGTGCTCCCACCAACTATTCGACAAAAATCGCAGAGTTCCAATATTGCCTTGTTCGCCGCCAACGGCTCCAAAATAAGAACGTACGGAAGCCAACATAGTGAAGTAAATTTGGGTCTGCGGAGACGGTTCAGGTGGACATTCTTGATAGCTGACGTCGCCGTGCCTATCATCGGAGCTGATTTTTTGCAGCATTACGGCCTGCTGGTCGATATGAAACGGAATTGTCTCATAGACAAGAGCACAACCTTATCAGCTACGGGCATTCCATCACCAGGTAATTACAAAATTAAAGCTTTCAACATTAAATGCCCATTCGCAGGCCTCCTTGAAACGTTCAAGGACTTAACATCGCTGAACGGCACAGGTAATCCAGTGACGTCCCATACCACTCATTGCATCATCAAATCCGGACGAGCTGTTTTTGCAAAACCCCGACGACTGTCCCCGGAAAAGCTAGCCGCTGCAAAAGCCGAATTTGCATATCTCATGGAGCAAGGAATATGCCAACCGTCAAAAAGCAACTGGGCCAGCCCTCTCCATATGGTAAAGAAATCTAGTGGTGAGTGGAGACCGTGTGGCGATTACCGTGCTTTGAACGCCGTAACGCAGCCAGACAGATATCCTATCCCGTACATTAGTGACTTCGTTAACATGTTACATGGAAAAACGATATTCTCCACCATTGATTTGCAGCGCGCGTTTCATCAAATACCAGTTCAGCCAGAAGACGTACCTAAAACGGCCATCACAACGCCGTTTGGCCTTTTCGAGTTTAGGTACATGACGTTTGGCCTGAGAAACGCGGCACAAACAATGCAGAGGTACATGCACGAGGCATTGAGAGGACTGGACTTTGTGTTTTCATACATTGATGACATCGTTATTGCATCTACTAGTCACGAAGAACACCAGAAGCATCTCCAAGAAGTGTTTTTAAGACTCCGTAAGTACAACCTTAAGATTAATACTTCTAAATGTTTTTTCGGTAAATCAGAAGTACGATTCCTGGGACATTCAGTCGACCAACATGGCATCAAACCCTTGCCAGAAAAGGTTCAGCATATCATCGAGTATAAAAGACCATCTGTTGCCAAAGAATTAAAAAAGTTCCTGGCAATGATTAACTTTTATAGGAAATTCATCCCACGTGCTGTAATAAATCAAGCCCCATTGCACTTACTTATAAATGGAAATAGAAAAAACGACAACACCCCAATACTCTGGACATCAGAAACCATCGATGCCTTCGAAAAGTGCAAATCTGATCTTGCATCTGCTTCACTTCTCGCTCATCCGGTGCCAAATGCCACCCTTTATCTATTCGCCGATGCTTCAGACGTTGCAGTGGGAGCTGTAGTGAACCAAGTTATTGGCGGCGTTTCTCAGCCACTCGGATTTTACTCGCGAAAGCTAACCGATACGCAAATAAAATATAGCACGTACGATCGGGAGCTACTTGCCGTGTACCTGGGTGTGAAACATTTTCGGTACCTTTTGGAAGGAAGATCGTTCTCTATATTTACGGACCACAAACCACTGACGTACGCGTTTCAGCAAAAATCCGACAAGGCATCCCCAAGGCAGTTGCGACATTTGGATTTTGTCAGCCAATTTTCAACGACAATTTTGCACATTCCGGGGTCAGAGAATCAAGTAGCCGATTGTCTTTCAAGGATAAATGCCATCGATACATCAACACCTGTTGACTTTCATGCGATGGCGAAGGAACAAAAAGAAGACAACGAGCTAAAAACTTTACTTAAACAAGGTAATACGTCCATTTCATTGCAATTAAAACTTTTGGCTTTTCCAGAATCAAATTTACAACTGTACTGCGACACATCGACACCAAAAGTTCGTCCGTATGTTCCCTCGCCCAGTAGAGAGATCGTTCTCATGAAGCTTCATAATCTTTCTCACCCCGGTAGTAAAGCGACGCTCAAACTTCTTCAAGCACGATTTGTTTGGCCCAAGATGAAAGCAGATTGTGCAAAATTTGTAAGAAGATGCTTACAGTGTCAACAATCCAAGGTCAGCCGTCACAACAAAGCACCGCTTGTTCCTTACACTTTGACATCTCAACGATTCGCTCATATAAACATGGACATAGTTGGTCCATTACCTACATCTTGTGGATACAGATATCTTCTTACCATCATGGACCGATATACACGTTGGCCGGAGGCTTTTGCAATGGAAGACATGAAAGCAGAGACTGTAGCGCAACACTTTCTTCACGGTTGGATTAGTCGGTATGGCGTACCACTCCAAGTCACAACTGATTTAGGACGGCAGTTCCAGTCAACACTTTTTTCCGAACTGAACAGGACTTTGGGAATTAAGCAGTATAGGACAACAGCCTACCACCCGCAATCCAATGGGATTATCGAAAGATGGCATCGTTCTCTCAAAGCAGCAATTATGTGCCACCAAACAACGGATTGGTACAAGGTGCTACCATTAGTACTGCTCGGTTTGAGGTCGTCGTTCAAAAAGGACTTAGATGCCACTCCAGCAGAGCTTTTATATGGAGAAACAATTCGTTTGCCAGGAGAGTATTTCGTCGAGTCACCAAACAACATAACATCAGAGGATTTCGTAAAAGAGTTGCGAAAGGCAATGTCAGCGATGAGACCAACTAATACCACATTCCATGGTACTTCAAAATTTTTCGTGCAGAAGACGTTGGATAAATGCACACACGTTTTTGTAAGAACTGACAGCGTCCGCAGTCCTCTTCAACAACCGTATGAGGGACCTTATCCAATAGTGAAGAAGCATTCGAAATATTTTTCGGTAAGAATTAAAAACAATGTTAAAAACGTTTCTGTTGACAGATTGAAAGCAGCATTTCTCACTGTTGATGACGCTTCCGAACACATAGTAAATGCTTCTAAGGATTCGACAACAAGTAAAACAGCGAAGGAAACTGAAACTACATTACCTATTCAAGACCAAAGGACAACTCGGTCGGGTCGAAGAACTTTCATTCCATCAAGGTTTCGTTAGTATGGCATACTAACTAGCGGGGGAGTATTGTAGGAACTTCATTCACTTTGTAAAACATATTTTACCTTATTTTCTTATATTATTCATAATGTGTCAATCTCATTATTTACCCTTACATTTCACATACTTATTTCATACTGTACCAATTTTGAATTGTGAATTAATACTGTACATAGTTATATAACTTTCTTAGTGTACATACTATTGTAAGAAGAATTGAAGAGAGACCAATATAATTTTTACTGTAGATGTTAAGAAGGAAAGCCGCGTTTTATTTCCGCTCCTGAAGCCAGCAAGGTTATTGCCGACATCTACAAACTCTTCTCTGAGCTTTAAATCTAAATTTTGCAGGAAGCTTTTTAAAATATTTCTCCAATCATCCACATTGTCCATCGTAACTGTTGAATGTTGAACTTATGACTGCACACAAGCAATAAAAATTTTCAAACCAAAGCGGGTAGATATGTACAAACATACATACATACATATATAGATCAGTGATCGCAGGGCAGGGTCACTTTTGGTGGCGGCAATGCTGTTAATATGTATTTTTTATAAAGCGTAGCAACGCATGCAGGATATTCGCCAGTGTACGATATTTCCATGCTGACTCTCCCCACAGACTAGACGTTTTAAATTGCAATTCATCTAGGAATGTAAGTATGCGTATTACGTATTGTGAGAAAGAAGCATAATGCTTGCACAGATGAACATGCATACATACGAGCATTATTTTTTTTAGCGAACAACGTTGAGAAAAAAGCAAAATATGCAAAAAAGGCAGAAAAAGGCAACAACGGCAAAAAAGGCAATAATGGTATAAAAAGGCAAAATAAGATACATATATTTGGAATCAGAAGGGCATGAAACGTGTTTGTGTAAAGTCGATACTATCTTGCAAATAAGCAAAAAAAAAGAGGCAAAGTTAGCAAAATCCTATCCCTGTACAACCGATGTCTACTGTATTTGACAAATGTTTCATTTAAGAATGTGTATTTGCTCCTTTAAAGTATTTTAATACTAAAGTGAAATGATTAATTTAATTTCCTCTTAAGTTTTAAATTTGTTTGTTTTTTACTTTAAGTTTCATATTTTGTTACTCCTATACCCATAAAAAGAACCATTATAGAATGAAGTATGTACATTGTACATATGTATAACTTAACCCTCTAAGACTACTTTTGAACATGATGGAAGGAAATAAGTCGGATAACTTTTTCTAATGTAAATTGGGGTCCCTGAATTCAAAAATGAACTCAGAAAGTGTGTACAAGCTTTAGTTTACCTGTAATGCGTGAAAATATCTCAAGACCCTGTATCACTATTTCACTGCTACAACGCACAATTTTTATATTTTCACAAATATGCAACTTGATTTTATTAGTAAATAAACATACCTTTGACGAAAAAAATTATGAGTTGGATTGATTTGTTAAATTTGCCTTTTATTGAGGTGGCAAAATAACAACGTCCACCAAATCAAATTGTATGCGCGACAAAACACGTTGCTTCTGCAATTTAAAATAAAAAGCTCCGCTTAAAGCTTCGGATAGCTTTCAAAGCTTATGTATATATGTTGGTATGTTTGTTAGCAAAAGCCAAAAAATATCCAAATGATATAAAACTTATTACTTCTTTCGTTAATACAAATAATGTGATAAGTGTCTTGAGACACTCTTAGGTGTTAGAGGGTTAAATGTTTTTTTCAGTTATTTTATATACTGTAAGTGCTATTATTCTGTTATGTTGCTAACAGAAAAAATAAAACTGCATAGAAAGTAGTGTTTTATTGGGGAAAAAACCGGGTAAAAGGAAACGTTAAATCGGGGGAAAAAAAATGTTTCCATGCAACAAAAGGGAATTTGTTCCACCAAAACCTGGCAACGCTGTTTTATACCCGTTCAAAATATGTCTTTTTGTGAGTAAATAGAATAACCTATTTTTCTGCTTCATAAAGCAAAAAGTTGTGTTCCGGGCAAGATCCAGCAATCAAATTAAGCTTGAAATGTAAATGTAATGTTAATAGGTATGTCCTTATCAAAAGTTTGCTTAAACAAGTTGCGATATTTTGTGATGTTGCAAGATATCGTGAAGTAAAGCTTGTACTTATTTATCCATTATAAGCGATGAGACATTTTCTTTTCTTTTATTTATAATTTACTAGCTGCCCTGCCCGGCTTCGTCGGCGCCCAAATACAATGTTCAAAATGTGAATAAGCAGCAGCAGCATTTTTCTACTATTATTTGGTTGTACGACATGAAATTTTTGATTTAGTAACAAACATTCAAAGTCTAATAATACTTTTTTATACATTTATCTTTAATCAAAATGTGGACCGTGAGCATCTACAACGCTCTTCCGACGTCAAACTATTAATTTATTTAAGAATTTCTGAATCCTCAACGCAATGATATATTTAAAGGTTTTTATGGCCTTTTGCTTAGTATCGGAAGACTATCTGGTGGCTAAATGACTTCAGACTGACTGGTATAACAGAACAATACCGTTGATGGGGAAGAATTTCCAATCCTAAATACACGTGAGATATGGGGTGTAGCATTCCCATGTAATGATATCGTACCATGCCATTGCATGCACTTCCCTCAGAAAATTGCAAGGCGTTTATCGTTGCTTGTCACCATAAACATTTCTAGGTGAAGAGTGGAATTGGGGATGTGTTTTAATTTTGCATATAATATGCACATTCAACCACTGCCTTGGCCCATACATACTGCACTTTTAACCACAGGTATTTATCCTGCCTACCTTCTCCCTCTTGCAGTTGAGAATTTGATAAAACTCCTTACCACTCAACATGAAAGATATATGTCCGTTAGATCCGGATTTTTTTCAGCGACACCTATCGGGTCCAGATTTTGTAGTTTTCTCTTATGGCACTATACCAACATAAATTGAGTTATTTTGATCAATTAACATAGAATTTGGCAATAACTACAGCGCAGATTTTGTAATTTTCTCGTTTGGCACTAAACCAACACATATTGTGAATTTGTGTCATTTTGGTCAATTAATAAAGAATTAGTTAATAACTTGAATCCAGCACAACCTAGCGAACAATTTTTGCCTATGTTTTTCCTCAGGTTCCAGATTATCTCTTTGCCAAATTACATTACAATTGGTTCAGCGGTTTAGGCGTGAAAAGGTTTTGTTAATAACTTGACTCCAGCGCCCTCTAGCGAGTGGTTTTTCCACCCAAGTCCTTCCTCAGGTCCCAGACTATCTCTATACCAAATTACATTATGATTGGTTGAGAAGACAGAGTTACTTTCGCATTTATAATATTAGTGTGATTTAAATCGAGTTTACAATTTTTCTTTATTATTTCTTATCTTTTTCTTATTTTTTATAATATTTCTTTTTTTTTTGGGATTTTTTTTTATAATATTTCTAATATAATAAAAATTTTCAAAATTAAATATAAATTTACTAAAAATGTATTTTTGACTCATTTTCCGATAAACTTATGAAATAATTAACTATCAAAAACTAAAAAATAATTTTGGCCATGTTTTTTTTGGAAAATCCGCCTGTGTGCGGCATGCCAACACCGACATACGCATGCCACTCTGACGTTACAATATTTTCCGTAGCATGTAATGTGTCGTACATGTTGTATACAGGGTGTTTCCAAGTTAAATGTCAAGATTTTGGTAACTGATTCTTTGGTTTATTCTAAGAAAAAATCATTTTACAGCAAGGATCTATCTCCAATTTGGACATCATTTATCGAGAATTTAAGAAAACACCTACTTTGGTGTACCTTGACCCATACTAACTCAAATATCTCCGCTAATACTAATTGCAAAAACAGAGGCTGTTATTTCTGCCTTTTTAACTGCGTTTAAATAAATTGGATACCTTTTTTTGATTTCCAGATATTTTATTTTAAAGTCAATATCCTAAATCCTGCCCATACATTTTTTTTATTTTCAGGTCGCTTTTCTACAGAAAATGCGTAATAAACGTAATAATTGTAAATAAAAAAATCACAGATTTTATGATACTTGGAAAAAACCGCAGCAGGTAAAAAGCGAAAAAATGATTTTTTCCTAAACTAAATTATAATTTTGCAATTTGTTTTTTAAATAAAGTATGACTTTACGAAGGTTTTAAAGTATTAAAGTATGCTCATTTATTAGAATACCCGTCAAAACCCTGATTTCCATACCATTCCCAGACTCAAACCTAACTGAGTATGTAGGCCTAGTTGGAAAAAACTGGAAAGCAAAAAAAGGTATCCAATTTATTTAAACGCAGTTAAATAGGGTGTTATTTCTTCTAAAATTAAAGCTCTAAAAGAAGTTCCTACAGTTAGTATTAGCGGAGATATTTGAGTTAGTATGGGTCAAGGCACACCAAAGTAGGTGTTTTCTTAAATTCTCGATAAGTGATGTCCAAATTGGAGATAGACCCTTGCTGTAGAACGATTTTTTTCTTAGAATAAACCCAAGAATCAGTTGCCAAAGTCTTGATATATAACTTGGAAGCACCCCGTATAGTGTTATGTGCTAAAAATATGGCGAGTACACGAGATTTTGTCACAAAGTTGTTACATGCCAGCGGCGAGTGTCATGTGGACAGCAAAAATATCCCGATTACACGACATGTCACACACCAGTGGCATGCAATATGTCGATTTTGTTAATTTTGTCATATAAACAGGTTTGCGAGTACACGGCATGCCATTAGCTGTCATTTTTGTATTACTTCAACACAGTATTTTCATTGCTCTAAGGGCAGTTTTTTTGCGTTTGATGTTAAATTGAATTTCTGGTTTTCTCATGGCATTTCCCGAAGGCAGCTATTGTATGAAAATAACGTTTATTTCCAGGAACGGTTGTTTTTTATTTGTTTCAATTTCACTTTCAAGGGGAGAAAAACGGGATCAATTATCCTACGTAAAAAAATAATTGTATCACATCAAGAGCTTTTACAAAAACTCCACTATTGCTATTTTTCAGCATGCAAATGTGTGCTCTGTTTTCGTGCCAATGGAATGAATGTATACATTAATAATTGGGTTGCAGAAAATATTGGCCCTATTTCGCTCAGACTTCCTTTGATTTTAAAGTTCTCTTTAATAATTGATTTATTTGCATGTATACTAACATATATAGCCCACAAATGCATGTGTATACATGATTGCTTATGAATGCACTTTTACCAATTTTGTGGATGATTTATTTCCGATCTACTATACTAACCAGTTTCATCAATGTTTACATAGAAATTTCAATCTCACGGTTAATTTCTTTTTTATTTAATTTTAGATTGGATGTGAAGCTTTCTTACACAATATCCAAATTGCTTTTTTATTAGATATTGTGTTGCAAATAATTATGAGTATGTAGGTATGTCCTTTTTCATTTCGTAAGTGTTTGCATATAGCAGCAGCATTATGTAATTCATAATAACACATCGGGCAACTGTCTAAAGTAAAAAGATTGGCAAGCTATTTGAATAAAATTATGTCGCATTATATAGAAGCTGTTTGTCTTCGTGTATGTACTGGTGAAGGATAACACGGATAATATCTTTTAATTTTGTCGTCGGATTTTGGAATAAATAAAAGAGTTCTGTATAAAATTGATGAAGATTGAAAATAGGCTTTGGGGAAAGGCACCTGCTCGTCGCCTATGACGAAATATTAGTGGTAAAAGTACTAAACTCATAGTATTAACAAACACTTCCATACGTCAAAGTGAACGACAACTGTCATTGAAATTGACAGTTTTGCTTTTTACCAAGCCCTCGAAAAAGAGTGTCAGTTTTAATGATGTGTATACATCTAAAATTTGGGGTGACATTTAAAAATGATGCTCACACAAATTTTAGCTACTGCGTGACACTCAACGGCCATTTTTGTTTTCACGAAATAGAAAAAGTCGATCGTTTTCTGAAGTTAGTGTCAAAATCTACTGTGAAGGCATAACACTGGCAGTAGGATGGTGGTATGGCTGAAAAAACTGGTCGGGCAATCAGTACTGTATTGGAAAAAATTACTGTGAATCACAAAAAATGACAAAAATCCAAATAAAAACTAAGAACCATGTAAGCAGGTTACATCAGATTAGCTTATGCAGTAAGTCAAGTCAAATTTAGAACTTTTAGCTGACGGCAACACTTAATTTGACAATAGGAATCTAGGTACATTCTTCTCTTACCACTTATTTATGTCTTTAGCTGAATGCAGTCATCCAAAAGTACAGACATATCCCCAAAAAAAGGGTCCTACTTCAAAAACGTGTGAATGTTAAGTCTTTTAAAGTCACTACTCCCGATAGGTCCCTTTGGGATGACCTAGGAGCTAAAATAAGTCTGTACACTTCTACGATGATAGTGATGGAGGAGGTTTTTTCTCAAGCAGATTAAATCTCAATGTTTTAAGCGAAAATTATGGCGATTTCAGAAGCACTGTCCTGGATCAAAATGAATGTTATATCTTTTAACGATATTAACAATTTCTCGGATAGTCAGGCGGCTTTAAATTCCCGGGAATCAGTTTGACCTACTGCAAATACTACCTCTAACTGTCGTTCATCTCTGGTAGAGATGCACCTATACTGGGTGCCGGGGCACAGAGACATTCCAGGGAATTGTAAAGCGGATGCACTCGCTAAACTAGGAACAAGACTATCCTTCTACCAGAAAAGTAGCAAACATATGTATAGGTATTAGGTGTGCCACTTGTTACTCTCAAGCTATCACTTAAACTTGACTCAGTCAATAAAACAAATGTGAGATGGGAAAGGTGATTCAACCTTTGCACTAAGGAGATCTGACCTAGACTGGATCTTCATCGCTCTAACTATCTTCTGTTTCCAAAAAGACTACAGATAAACACGACTATAAGTGTCAACGACTTCTGCAGAGACGAGGAAGAGAAAGAAAGTCCAATAAATCTCCTCTGTCCATGCCCAGAAAACTACACCTAGGGGAATACAATACTTCTTCAATGATCACAGTGACCTAACACAAAAACATGTTGGAAGAATATCTCTGTATATACAAAGCTCGAAATGATTCTCATGAGCAATGAGGTTACATATCCTTGGTATCCCAATGGGCCTCTATAGGCCTCAGTGTGCTTTGCCGGTATTCAAATTACAGGCAACTACTACTACATACCCTAACCTAAATCTTCTACGTTTCATCCGATGCTTTAAATATTCTGACCCCTTTAATAGGGAATTCCCTACAATTATCCTTCTCAATTGTCTAACCTAATCTGGCATCACTTAAATTTACCTTGCCGTGGTCGAATAACTCAACGATTATCTCGTTTCCTGAAAAATTGGTATTTTTATTACATTAATGGTGCTCTGGTGAACATTTATCTGTACTACCATCTGGATAAGAGCGTAACTGTAGCATAACATTTATCTCTTCTCTCTGCCTTTCATTCGATTTGCGAAATTCAATTTACAAATATTGACATCACTCTTCCAAAGAGTCAATTTCACCGAACGCAAACGACTTTTTTCGCATTCACTATTCCGCCAGAGGAAACCATAAATCGCATGGGGAGGTTCAACGTGGCAATTCCAAACAAAAACGAAAAACTCCATTTGTCATAATTTTTTTCGAAGCACTATGAAAAATAAACCTGTTTGATTTATTGATCACTTTAGTTCAAACGAACCGAGTTCAAAGCGGAGAAAAAGGACCACTTTTAAACACCAATTACAGGAAACGTTTGTTTTCGATTACACAATTAACGGGCAATTAATTCGTTTTATTTTTAAGTCTTCTCCTTCCTTTGAGAGGAGCGCAATGCTGATTGAGAAGACGTATTAAATTAATTTCTTTTATATCAAAATTCAAAGGATAAACCAAGCCAAAACCAACAGCCCCTAAGAGAAATCAAAACACCTTGTGGCGATGGGTTGTGGTCGTTTCATCACTTGGGGAGTTTTTGTTTGTTTTTACTGTTTCCTATTTGTGCCTTTTTGAATGATATTCGTTTGGGTTTGTTTATTTTTACTCCTTGTCGACCATTTAATGGTCCTTTCGTTTGGTTAAAGCAGTACGCGTGCAGTGGTTTTTGAAAGCGAAATCATTTTAGCCGCTCCTGTCACTGTGTTTACCACCGGAAGGGTTTCCATTTATAGTCACATTTATGTTTGTTTTCACACCCCCACCACCCCATTAGTTTTTCTTTTATTTTCTATTTATTTGTTTATTTCATTTGCTAGATTGCATTGACATACAGTAGCGAGCATGGAAAGTGCAACATGAAACAAAAAAAAATTCACATCTCTCTTCATTTCTTCCTTTTTTGTCAATGAAAAAAATCAATAAAATAATATAGTGAAACCCGCTTAGGTGAAACTCGCTTAAGCGAAAAACCCGTTTAAGTGAAAAGATTCACAAATCTCCATGTATACCTACAAACAAACTACCTCGCTTAACTGAAACTTGCTAAGTGCAAAACCCGGATAACTGAAAAAAAATTCTTTCTATTTTTCTTCGGAAAACAACTCGTTCAGCTGAAAAATTTAAAATCGAACAGAACAATAAATTTGTAAACGCGCGCTGAATTGTTTCATTTTATTTTCACCTATTTTTCAACATGACAATTAGCAAACGTTTACAACACGTTCTCCAGTTGTTTAGGCCATATGCCAATTGCGTTAAAATATTATCCACTGGCTAATTTTTGACACTAGTTTCGGTGAATATAGACTTCAAAAAATTAGCCGGCTCTGGAGCTGCATAAAAATGATCTTGTGGCTAATTTTTGACATTTGTATATACCCATGAAGGCATGAGAGAGACGACGAGAGCTTTTGTGTTTTTTTCGGTTTTCCCAATCGATTGTCGGTGGACAAATGTAGTGCATATGATGGGAGAACTACCCATCGTGAAAATATGTTAAAACCAGCTAAACATTTTGTTTTATAAAAAATTTAATTTATATGAGCAATATCGTACAAATACAAGGTAGAATTGATTGTTGGAAAAATGTTGATTGGTCAAATTTTTATCTTTGTATTTTCCATTAACAAATTACGAACTTTGTTCTTCAATCATGTACTACACATAAATAACAAATAATTTACAAACAGAAGCGTTAACATCGAAAATAATTATTACTAAATTCTTAACTAATTTAAATAAAGTGTTTTTGTCAGAATGACCATTGCCATTCATAATAACCATTTGTACTGCTTTTTGTTTCAGTCGTTTCGATCATAATCGATTTGAGTCCTTGCATCGTCCAAGTAAATTATATCATTATTTGCCAGATCCAGTTTCTCGAGTAAAACACTGAACAAATAACCCATGACGGCGGTTATTAAAAAGCCAAGAACTGCCAGCCAATGGTATGACAATTTAAAAAGATACAGGTAGTATGTGTCAGTGTCAGAAGTAAGTGTTGTTACGGTTAAAGTTGCATTTTAGGTGTCGCAAGCGATAGTTGTCAGCGGCAGAGATGGTATTGGTGGCTTTGGTTGACCGATTCCGACCCAAAATGAGAAAACAAAGCCAATCAAAAGTCCAATTTATGATCCGCGTTCATTGGCCCTGACCGTGAATATTCCAACAGTAAAGAGACCCAGCAAAGGACCCCCCACGACTCCGAAAATAGTAAGAGAAGCCTGCAGGACACCACCCATTGCTGCAGCGCAAAATGCCAGAGCTACACAAATGAGTCCATACAAATACGCCATGATTTTCGAAGGAAGTGTTGTGCTGGTTTCCAGCATAGGCCTATGAAGGAATTTCTCATAAAACTGTTTAATGTAGTCTTCCAGAGTCACAGCTGATAAAGAACTAACGGCCGAACTCACAGATGATAAACTAGCTAAAAAAAATACCGGAAACAAACAGACCTGCTAATCCAGGGTAAGCTCCCATCGTGTCTACAACAAACAGTGCATAAGTTGATCTCTTACATGTATTCGTCCTTCCATCACCGCGTCGCAGTCCTTGCAGTAATAATAGATCGCCAATCAACTGAACAGCGTTGAGAAGTTAATCGCACTGAGAATAGGTAAACTTAACCATAGGGCGCGTTGTGCACTTTTCAAACTATTAACAGACAGCAGTCTCTGAATTTGTGATTGGTGATGGCATAAATGCTAAGATAAGTAGCTGAGCCTCCGATGAAAAGTGACCAGAAACTATGACGAATTGTGGGATTCGGGGAGAAAACCGTGAAATTCAGCCGTCCATTGTCAGCTGCTGTGTCCCAATTCGCTGTAAAACCACCTCCACGGAACGCCGCGCTAAATATCACACAGTAGACGGCGGCAAACATTAAAAGTGACTGAAGAACGTCTGTAACCAGTACCACCTTTATGCCACCCACTGTGGAGTAAGACTTGCACACCAAACCTAAGGCGAGAATTGCTGTTGTCTTACCGATTTCTGTAACAGCCTCCAATGCCAGCGCAGGGGCATACAGAACAATTCCCATGTACAAAATCATTTGAACGGAAAACGCTATAGAAGCCACCCACCTGGTTGTGTATCCAAATCTCTTCTCCAGATATTCATAGACGCTCGTATTTTGCATGTTATAAAATACAGGCAAAAACAAATACGCTGCAATCGGTGTACCTACTAATCTCGTAAGATAAGTTTATCCAGGCAAACGTTACCTCATACTGGTAGCTCTCATGAGATACACCCAACAGGCCAAGCCGGCATAATGCCATCGGCCAATAGGTACTTTTTTGTTGTCTTTTGCTTCCCAACCGGTCAGTACACACCAATAGCTGCGGAGATTATAAGCACTAGTGCGAGCACTCAATAGTTCCAAAGTGTGAAGAACGACATAACCGCGTTATAAATTTCTTTCAATTTTCCAATCAATTTCTGTCCACTTTTCATATTTTGTTTGCCCAAATTGGTCGAGATTTCTTCATTTTAGGTCTAACCATCGGTTTTTTTCGGGTCGGGGTGCTATTAAGCCAAATTCTTGGAGTCTTCGATGCACTGTATGCACACTTATTTCAGTTGCATTTGACTCCACAAACTTTGCTCTTATTTGTATAGCGGTTTGAAAACGGTTCCTCAATGACATCCGGGGTAAAACTCGATCATCCCTGGTAGATGTCTTACGAATCCCTTCTGTTCCTTTTTGCCGTTCAACTATATGCTCCGAAGTGTTTTTTTTTTTTCCTAATAGTCGACTTGCTGCAACCAACCTCTTTACATATTTTGGTAATAGTCAACTCTGTCACTTCAAAACATGCAATTATTTGATTTTTTTAGTCCTCCGTCAATTGCTCGTAATTTGGAACTTTCTGACAATCATTAATTTTTACAACGCTGATAACTTCAAAAACGAAAAAAAAAGGCTTTGAACTACTTGTAGCGCATATATTTATACCCAAACACGATGAATGTAATTAAAAAAAAAAAAAAAACTGGCACCTAAAAGTTATTAAGGATTAATCTGTAAAAAATGGGTGTTGTATTTTCCGTGCTCGCTACTGTACAAAATACGAGTACGACCGTATGGGATCATCTTCACCCACCATCAATTAAGGATTTCTACTTTCGAGCTGATGAAAATGAAAATGTCTTCTTCTTCCCACCCATTTGCGAATATCAATAAGAAAACATAAAAAAAAAATTCATACATGCGGTTTGTGGTATGTTGGCCGGCCATATGGATAATTGAAATGGAAACCGAGTTGTTTCAAGTGAAACAAAAAAAAAAAAAAAAGAAATGCAAATTTTGCGGTTATACATATGTATGTATGTATGTGTTTTTGCATGCAAGCATGTGGTATTATTTTCCAATCCACTAATTGAATTGTTCTCGTTAATTCAATTTTTTGTTTCAAGTTGAAAAAATAATGGAAGAAACATCGAAGTAAATTTTAAAAACAATGGGGGAAAAGAAATTCGAGATCCGCGCTCGTTTTCAATAAATTAATGTTGCGCCGACCTGAATTGGGATTGCTATCTGCTATCCTTTGGCTTGGAATTGCACTCTTGCTTTGTTGCTTTATTGCCCGCTACGTTCAACCGTTTATAGACCCCCAAGAATTCATCGTTGTATCTTCCCGTCTATGCCACCATCTTCTGATGAAACTTTGTTTTCCTTCAAAAAGTTTAATGTACGGTACGTACTTAATAAGTTTTTCCATCATTCATTTTAATACAATTTTACACGCCGAACACTACAGTGGGGCACAGTGGCCTAACAGTTGGCATTAAATCGCATGAGTTCGGTCTTAATATTGAGACGAATTTAAAAAATGCGCTTGTAATACTGCACAGTTACTATTCCAAATGGAAAATAAAGCTAAATGCCGACAAAATCCAAGCCATCTTTTTTTCTCGAAAAAGAAAAACTTGTTTTCTGCCGGCTAACCAGTTAGTAATCAACGGTCATGCAATAACGTGGAAGCCTTCTGTAAAATACCTGGGTATACATCTTGACTCAAAGTTCAATTCAAAGAACATAATACGCAAACACTCAACAAAATAAATATTGCCATAAAAATGTTATATCCATTCATTAACAGAAAATCATTATTATCAAATGAAAATAAGTTAATAATACACAAAACTATATTTCAAGCAATCCTGTTGTATGGTTGCCAAGTTTTGGGGAAATTGTGCAGCATGTAACATCAAAAAATTACAAATTGCACAGAACAAACTATTAAAAATGATGCTTAATCTCCCTTGGCATTACTCTACATTAGATTTGCATACAAGAGCTGGTGTTGAATTGATCTCATTCAGAATACGCAAACTTAATTAAACCTTTAAGATCAGATGTGATATTCCTCATAACCCCTTAATAAATGATTTAAGCCTATAATATCATGTATTTTCTATTTATTTGTTACTTATATGTTTATCTGTTAATTTATTAATTTATTATTATGTTAATTTATTTATTTGTTATTTATATATATATATTTATTTATTATTTTATTATTTTTTATTTTTTATTTATTATTTATTATTTAATACATATTTATTATTTATTATTTATTATTTATTATTTATTATTTATTATTTATTATTTATTATTTATTATTTATTATTTATTATTTATTATTTATTATTTATTATTTATTATTTATTATTTATTATTTATTATTTATTATTTATTATTTATTATTTATTATTTATTATTTATTATTTATTATTTATTATTTATTATTTATTATTTATTATTTATTATTTATTATTTATTATTTATTATTTATTATTTATTATTTATTATTTGTTAGTCATACGTAATTTTGAATTCCTATGTATGTAAATGGGTACATTTTTTTTTCTTTTACTTAAATTTGAGGTTTTTTCCGTTATTTCCTCAATATACATATGTTTTTTGATTGTAATAATTTTTTATGTATAACCATATATCACATCTCTGTATACCAAATTCTGTAAATTGTGCAATAACACATTGTTAATTATAAACGAAATAAAAATCTAATCTAATCTAATCTAAATCCACCAACAAAGCTAGGAACTTGAAATTTGGAACCACCAATTTAAATAAATTTTTAAGTTCACTTATGAACACGCCCATCAAAACGCCCACTCTTTCGAAAAAAAAATTCGAAGGGATTACATGGGTTTCCTCGGGTAAAAAACGGCTTATTTTAAACAATTTTTTTTTATTTATAAAATGAAATATTTCATTCGATCTTTTTATTGCCTTAAATATACACATTTGACAAAGAATTTCTGAAATTTTTGTATAAAAATATTCAACACTCTGCCATTGCGTCGTCATTTCCGGTGACCGCTCGGAAAAAAGGTGCTTGCGCGTTGACAATTGAATTTTTGGCGGACATTGTTACAAAAAATTAAAGATTTCGGTACAATTTGCTCTACACTTTATTTTTTAAAAAAAAGTTGCATATAAAAAAAAAAAATAAAATCCTTCGTCCAAGTCCTTGTTAATAATATCTCGAAGACGTGTGTAAAATTTCATCAAGATTGGTTTTCGAGAAATCTTGACAATCGACTTTGAAAATACTGTTTCGAGAAAAACGCGTTTTAAGTTTTGAGTGACAATAAAACAGCCCAACTGGCGTTGAGCGCGCAACTTCCCAAGGCTCTTTCTCTGAAACTATTATTCCGATCGACGAAAATTTAGGACACTATTCTTGAGATGTTGTAGAATGTAATAAGACAATAAAATAAAATCGATTTTTTGAAGCCGTGAAACCCATGTAACCCCTTAAAGAACCCGACGGACGCAAAGTGGATTAATTTGACTTGGGAATCTTTCTCAGCCATCGTTTTTCTGATCCTTAAATCTCTTAAATTGTTCCATTTTATACAACAAGAGAAGGAGCTATAGTAGACCTGGAAGGTCTGCCTCCACCTGCTCGGCATCTCAGTTAATTTAAATATCCTTGCAAATCGTTTCCTGAGCATCCTCGTCATTATGACAGAATCTGCAAGTGCCATCACCTCACAGTATTATGTACAGTATCCTGTTGTGTGTATTTATCAATAAGCTTTACGTCATTTTCATTTTAATTCAACAGAATATAATAAGACCCGAACAATAAGCCGACAATAAGCTGATGATAAGCTGTAAATGTGATTACTTCAACTCACCGTTTTAAAAAAAATCGCTGGTGCATAATGTGTAAAGCGAGCGACTCTCTTCGTGTAAAACAAAGTTAAAAACATCAAAATATCCAAAATCGATGGAAAAATCTCAATAGATTAAATAAAAGTACGGGATTTATTGCTTTTGGAAAACATTTTCCGTTATAAACAACAACGAATCAGCTATTGTAAATATTTGTATCAACTCCTGAGCTGTCTGTCACTCAATTTGTCAGTTTTTTTTTTTTACTCCGGGTGTAGAAGAATGCTTTCTTCTTTCAATTTTGCAAATCGTTTTGATAATCTTACACTTTTCGGATACTTTGAGATGAAATGAGGTTGAAAAAAGTTCGTGTCAAAACTTAATCGTGTGGTGGGGGAAATCACTTACTTATCATGGAAGCTTGGAATGTCAAGTTGAAAAATCAACAGATTACATACTCTTGGTTCGTGCAGAAGGGAAAGTAGCAAATCTGTCAATTTATTTTTATGTGGGATCACGAAAGTAGTCTAAAAAACAAACGTGTCATTTTCATGGCTTCTAAAAATACCGCAGGACGATAAAATCGATTCTAACTAGATTATGACATAATAATAAAAAAATGCAAATGCCTGAAGATTTGTGTAACTGTTTGTTAAATGATAAGTCTTGGACATACGAGTACCATCTTGTGGGGAAATATGGATTTAAAATTTTGACATTTCCAAATTTGTTTGCAAATGCGTTTTTATGTCAATCTCTTGTGACAGTATTATGACAGTTCTTAGCACTTCATTTTAAACATTTTGCCGTGGGGGAAAATGGTTTTGTTGATGTCTTTAATATTTTGGTGTTTGTTTTATGTTTATGCAATAAATAAGCTTATAAACACAATTGAAACACTTAGGTAAACTCCCATTCTGTACGATTGGTTGGTTGATTGATTGAAGAACGTGAGATAAGAGACAAATTAGTTTCCAGAACTAGCGATATCATGGAATCGGCCGGGGCGTTAACAGAATCATCAAAGTGGACTGACGCCAACGGCCTGTTGATAAAATTCAACAAGACAGAACTTTTTCTGTTCTCAAGAAGATACAAAATTTCATCTTAGAACCCACCAAGGCTGAAAGGCACCCGCCTCAGAACTGGAAACGTAACACAGAAGAAAAAATGAAAAAAGGACTCAATGCATTCTACGCCTGCAAGAATAAATTGGGAAAGAAATGGGGGTTACCACCGCACATAGAACATTGACTGATTGTAAGACCAATCTTTACCTACGGGTCAATAATCTGGTGGGTTGCGACGTACACCAAATCCAACCTTAGAGATCTGAATAAGGTACAAAGAATAGCTTGTCTAGGTACAGCAGGTGCGCTCAAGTCCACACCGCAACTTGACATAGAAACGCTTCTGCAACATCCACCCATTGATCCCTCCATAAGAAACACCGCAGCAAGAGGAGCTCTCAGACAGTTCGTCTGGACACACAATCATACTGGACATTTTCAATCAAAACCGACTCATGCCCTGCACAGGTTACGAGAAACCCCAGCTTGACTTTACCAGACACTTCAAGGTCTCCATACCAGGCAGGCAGATCTGGATCAACTCACTCCGACAATGCCATCATCATTGGAACCTCAATCTTTACAGATGGGTCTAAAACAGAGGAAGGCACCGGAGCAGGCGTCTTCTGGGAAGAACTTTGCATAAACCAGTCCTAACGACTAGCCGACTATTGTAGCCTCTTCCAATCAGAGTTATATGCTATTGAGAAAGCAGCACAAATTGTCCTTGCCAGGAAATTACGATAAAACACCACACAGTTCTACTCTACTGGGTACCCAGACATGTGGGAATCGAAGGCAACGAAACAGGAACGACTCTGATATGGATATAACACTAGCTGACAGACAGGTCTTAACGGTTTTCAACACAGCTAAAAATCTAATAGACCGCATACCACTAATTTAGCCGAGGACCGATGGCGCAACGATAGCGATTGTGCCATAACCCGCAACCTGTGTCCCGTAGTCGGTCAGAAGAGAATTTATCCCATTATTTATACTATTATTCTTGGTGGATGACTGTGATGGGAAGAATGTTGGTTATTTGGTCTATAGAGGTTGCTTATAACGTTGATCGGGAAACCACCCGTTCTTTTTGGCGAGCTTAACCAATTTCTTTTTTCTGTAGGTGCGTCAGGTCTGTTATAAGTGGCGCTGCCAACATTTTAAGCCGCTGTCAAATACAGATTGCCTCGATGAGGCAAAGTCTATGCGCGTGCCTGTTAAGATTGATGTTCTCTGTTATGAGTCCCACCATCAGTCTCAATGGCCATACTCCCATTCTGTACGTCCATACATATGTTATTCGTACAAAAAAGGAGCGTATCGGAATCCCGCTTTTTAAAATCCCGTTTTTTAAGAATCTTGAAAAAAAATTTTAAAATACCGTCTTCTAAAATCCCGTTTTTTTAAATACCGCGTCTTAAAATCCCGCTTTTTAAAATCCCGTTTAATCCCGCTTGGCCCGTTTCTCAGCATCCCAATTTTGTATTTCAACAAATTCCTCTTCCAAAATTTAATATTGCTTGTTCCATTTTCTAGGAAAGAAATAAGAAAAGTTCCTTTAAACGAAAAAATAAACGGAAAATTATGAAAAATATGTCCAAATCAGGTTTTATGCGTCGTATCGCCCACAATATACAATTGAACTAATAACATAAAAAAAAAACATGGTTGTTCCATTAATATTTCAATGTATGTAAATATTTAATATACAACTTCTGAGTTTTATTTCATTTATGCCTCTATTCCGTAAAACAATTTTTGTTAAGTTGAGTTGAAATTTGGTTGAAATTCGAAATTCGGTATTACTGAACACAACTCTGAGAAAAAGAGTTGCCTGTCAACATAAAACCAAGATGGCGAATCCTCTCTAGAGTTGTGTGGGAATTTTTCTGGTATTATGGTAGACAACGCAGTTATGTTTTGGTTGCTAGAGCTGTCAAAAACTAACAACTGGGTTTAAGCAGTTGTTTGAGAGTAAATGTTGAGAAACGAAAGGTGAAAAATGAACAAAAAGACGTATATCGGACAAATGAAATAATGCAATATTATTAATAACGTCATTAAAAAAATGTGTGCAGTTTAAAAGCATATAGTCCACATCAGTTGGAGAAAATAGTTACATCTTCAGCACTCGGAAGTGGTAGTAGTATTGCAATTGCAGTCGAGCGTCCATGCAATTTTAACAAATCTTTGGTTTCGATTTGAACGAAGCAAAATGCTTCTGTGTTCAGTACAAAAACACTTGTAAATATTTAAAAATAACATAAGTAATTTACACATTGCAAATGCATATTCTTTACTTAGCATTTTTTCTAGTTGGAATTGGAATATGTCACGGATAGATTTTATATGCGCACAACAATAACAATATTATGTTCATCATTATTATCATTAAAAAAACCAAATCAAAACTTCTTTTCATTCTGTTTTTATTGAATATTGAGTTTCTGTTGGCAAAATTATTTTCTACTTCGACCACCAGAGGTCAGATTTACGTCAAGTAGTCAATTTGTAGTTGTTATTCGCATCTAAAAGCATGCAATTTTTTTTACAATCACAACTGAAAAAGGTTGTTTTATGTAATATGAAAAAATCGTTGAGTTGCGCGAAAGTGGAGTTGAATGACAGCCAACTCGAATATATTGAGTTATGTTATGGAATAGGGGCATTAGTTTTTTTTATTTTTAAAAGAATATAATTAATTTATTTACATATTCGTTGAATTGTTATACATATGAGCTATTAATAAAAGGTTAGTGCATATTATTACCTCTGTTTTTATTTCACTTACATATTTCTATTTTTTTTATAATCTCGCTTTTGCAATCAGAACTATTTGTTTTATTTTAAAAAATTTCGCGCGAAATTTCGTTTAACATGCAATTGATTGCAAGGCATTTTTTAAAATAAAACAAATAGTTCTGATTGCAAAAGCGAGAATATAAAAACGGGATTATAAGAAGCGGGATTATAAAAAAGCGGGATTATAAGAAACAGGATTATAAAAAGCAGGTTTTTAAAATCGGGATTTTAAAGTCGGGATTTTAAAAAACGGGATTATAAAAAGCGGGATATCGAACCCAACCCGTACAAAAACACGCTAAGTTTCCTCATTGACTTGAGAACTATGTATATTGGAATTCCGTACGGGTTGCAATCCCATACGCCATCATATGCAGACCATCTAGTCAGGCGTGTTTGCGATGTGCTCTGAAAAGGGAAAAAAGCTGACCATTTGAAAAACCAGTCCAAAATTACGATTTCAGCCTTTCCACATGAATTTGGATAAAGTAGCTCAGTAGTTGGGTATCCCCAACAAAGTCCAATAGGGCAGCACACAAATTAATTTTAGACACAATAATGTAAATAGCTTTTCCTTTTGGTTTTTCTTTTATTTTATTTAACGGTCAATTGCACATTTTTTTGCATTTTCTTTTACTTTTTCTCCCCTAAATGACAGTTCATCGCGAATTACATTTGGGTTGGGCAATGAATTCATGTTCAACAGACCGCAAGTCCTGCAGAAGCCTTTTTATGTAGTTAAAGTGTCCCAAGTTTTCAGACTGAATAAATAAACACTCTGCCACAATTCAAATTGACATTGTTAAGAAGACATTCAGCTTTTGTACATTACAGAGAAAAGGTCGTTTTCGCTTCTAAGACTTCTGACTTAAAAAGCAATACAATAACTTTTTCTGGTCCCATCGAAAAAGGCGTCGAAGTCAGTGTTAATTATCCCATAAATATCACAGAAAGATACACAAAACAATATAAAAAAAAAATAGAACCGTTTTGATAGACAAACAATAGCCAGTAAAACGATGATTTGAAAAGAGTGTGATTGTTATCGATTGGAACTGACTGTGCATTTATTTTATTTCTGATGTTATCGATATGTCTGTATTTGAAAATACATAAAATAGTCCTACATACATATGGCTGTATTATGTGTATCGATTAAATGGAAAAGCAATTACCTTAGCCAGTTTAGAAACGGTCGATATAGGGCGCCGGCCGCATGCACCAATTAATCGCTGCAATATAGACGCTCGATGACTGGAATATTGGCTTTATATGTCTGCCAACAGCCGATATTGTTTGAAAATTACCAAGTCATATTGGTTATTACTTACTTCAGTGGTCGATTTTGTGTCGCTAGCTGGACTTAAATCTTAAACGATTTACTTTTTTTTTTGGAAGATGCCTTTTATCACTTGCCCAGTCAAAAAATTCCGCGCAGCAATTTTCTTTCGGAAATCGTTGGGGGTACTCCTACTCACTGGCAGTCTACATTTTGGTTTTCGGGATTCCAACACTGTTGCGTCATACGCCATCTTGAATTTGAGGGTGAATTTTTGTTTATTGAATAACTCGTTTATCTCCAAATTTTGAACGAAAAATGATCATTACCAAAGTTGTTTGGAATTAAATTTCCTACAATTTTGGTCCTTTTTCCCTATGATCGTTGTTTTTCGCTTTAGACCCGAAAAGAGGGGTACTTACAACTTCGGTAATAACCATTTTTCGTGTAAAACTGAAAATAAACGAGTTCTTCAATAAAAAAAGAAATTCCTTGCAAATCCAAGAGTCTTTAAATTATAAGAACACATGCAGTGTACACTCCTTTGCCGCCCACTCTTGGATAATTAGAGATACAAACGTCTCGGCGGAAGTTACGCATTTAGTATGCTGTTCATCACTTATGGAATATATGGAAATCTTTGAATGTACATATGTACTATGTTACAACTTCATTCGCACAATCAGAAACAGAAATGAAAGATTTAAAAAATCTGTCATCACGCGTATAGTAAAACACATATTTATTTTCTAGTAAAAACAAGCGGACTGTTACAAGAGCATTTGTACCTTTAAAAAATTAAAAAAATAACTTTATGGCAGGTCTTGGCTAGAGATGGGCTAAGTCGTGAATTTATATTCACAGGTATAACTGTGAACGTGATATTTTATTCACTGTGAATATAACCCGTGAATGTGAATTCACGACGATGCGACTATGAAACTACATAAACTACTATAAAACTACATACCTGCATACAATGAATTATTGACTATGTAATGTGTAAATATGCATGTACATACGTTTGCATGTATTCTATCCTTATCAGTGCCGTTAAAAACACTTCGACGCAATAGTTCAAAAATATACCTACTTACTAATGATATTAACGAATGCTTGATTTCCATATGCCTTTTCAAATTGCACAAATTTCATTTTGCGAAACTTTCGTCTAATTCAAAGAATTTCCAAAAAAAACAAAATTTTCTTCGCTTTGTTATTGGCGGCATCTTAAAAGTATTTTTTTTTTCTTGAATGCGTTGCGTAGTCCTAAACACCAAACAAACAAATGCGTGTACATTTCCTTATAATCTCATATTCGAATGCACAGAACTAAACTAGCACACTCAAATTCTAAGAACCGCTACAAATTTCAACCTTCATCCCTTTTTTCAACGGAAATTCTCAATGCAACCCAGCGAACAATATACATAACACACTATACATACATGTTTGTGTGCGCAAGGCAGCATTATTCAGTATAGTATACACAATATCGTTCACCGCGTTCTGCTTTGTTTTACGTATCATTCACTGCCTCGCACCTCACGTTCATACTCACGACCGCGACTTTTGTTGTGACATCGTTATTTGGGAATTTCAAACTGTGCCGTGAAACTATTCACGTTTTAGCGATTCACTGTTTATTTCCAAGTCGTTAACAGACTGCGACCGTTATTTTTCATTCACGGTGAATAATTCACCGGTAGTAATTTTTTGCTCATCACTAGTCTTGGCACGTAATTTATACACTAAATTAAAGTGTTATATTTGAACTTGACGGCAAAATAACTTTTATAATCGTACTATGTGGTACTTTTTTTAATCTCTCTTTATACACAAAAATTGATTTATTTGGTTATCACTAAATTGATGAATATAAAGCGTTTTTTTTTATAATGTAATTTTTATAACTAATTCAATTTATTTTTTTTGTTCTGTATACATATAAACTATAATGAGGAGTTTTCAGTTTTCAGTTTTCAGTTTTTAAATAAATCTTTAAAATTGGTAAAAACTTGCACTTACAGCGACGCAGTCAATTCTTAACTGAAACAGATAAAATCAAACTGAGCTTAAGTTGCAACTTTGTGGAGCTTTTACCGTTACAAATTCAAGTATTGGGAACATTTTTGTTAGATTGAACTTGTCATTTGTATAGTGCTCTCTAGATAAAACGGTAAAAAAATTACAAAAACGAATTTGAATTTTTTATTTATGACCAGCTAAATCGTACTAAATCGACCACTGTGCGGCGACCACTAATATTGGTTATTACGTATTTGTTTTGCTGTGGTGGATAAATACATACTCAGTGGGAAAAGTTGTAACTGTTTCCATGGTAAGTGCATATTTCCTTAAAGAGAATATTGAAAATGTAAAATCTTACCAAAGAAACGCCTAGTAAACGAAGGTGTAGTGCGTCGAAAATCTTATTTTAAATATTATTGAAATTTTACATCGATGCCATTACTTATTTGCTTACCAGGCGTTACATTTGTAGGATTTTTTTTATCTCAAAATCATTCTTGGAATGAAAATATAGTTATTTGACTCAGACAAATCCAATCATGACCAACTCCGTCAGGAATTTTTTCGATGTTGCATCATTTGAAGAGTTTTGTTATTGAGCGGTGCCAGTACTTTTCAGTATAATTATTAATAATAACAATAATTTAAGAAGGCTATTAAATGCCTTAACGCCAGGATGTAGTAAATTATACCTTCCACTGCTGAATTAACTGATTCCCTGTAAGGTCAATACTAAGTGCATACACCCCACAATGTAGTAGCTAATGTTTTCAGTAATTATTCTTTACTTATTTACTTAGTTGGCGCTAGCTAGAGGTGAATCTGGGACGGCTTCTCGCAACCATTTGTGCGTGTTCGCCACGGCGAATTATCATTCACTGTGGAAATAAGTGATTACCGGTAATGGAGTTCATCTAAATGTAATCGGTTCTGTAATAAGGAAAGTAAGTGCTAGTAGATACCAGTCAGCACTTACAGAATCAAATTGATAAGCAGTAAATTCCTATTGGGTACCATCCCACCACTCTTAGTATACCAACCACTCAAAAATGTCCCTCCCAACTATGTCCAGAAATCAGTTCCTATACGTTTCTATACAGTGAAGGAAATATGAATAGCCTCAATAAAGTTCTGTTTTTTTTGTAGAAATGAAAAATGATTTATTTTATTTTAGTGACTAGCTGGCCCGGCGCGCGGCAGACGTTGTCGTGCAATTTCCGGTATGTTGCGCGATGATTCATTCAACGTTAATGTAATACATATAAAAAGTAATCTCTAAAGCTATGCTCAGACGATTGCCAGATCTGATAATATTGTCAGGACTTGTCCGGTCATTTCGCCTATGATCGAATAATAATCGATGAAAAGCCTAAAATTTTGTGAAGGACATTTGCATGGAGCATTTGTACATTTATATACATGTACATTGTACATACCTGTTATGTGTATGTACATATTCATATATGTACTTAAATTACAAATTGTAATGGAACTGGTTAGTCTGTTAAATCCTATTGTAGCATCTGCATCATGATCGATTAAAATTTGGAATGGAGACGAATGCTGGGAATATTCCAGATACATGTTAATATTGTGGATATATTTTGGACATGAATGCAATCAATTAAAACTAATTTAATTATGTACGAAAACAATGTTAACTTCCTATGGCATGAATTGATTTGTACATAAACAAATTGAAAGCATGCATTTGAAAATGAAACAAAACCCTTCTGGTTCTAAAGAGAGTGCCAAACCTGGTAAGATAATCAATCATCGGAGAAAGATGATTCGAGCTCAGTAAGATAGAACTCCTTTAATTCTTAGGTGCTGTTCTTTTATTGACTAAGGTACGTGGGCACTTTGATTGATATTATATTTCGTTTTGGCTTTAGAAGATGGATTTAATATATGTATGTACTTGTGTGGATGTGGATATTGAATACCACACTGAAGTAAGGAATGACAACGGTACGTTCCCTTTACTGTAAACATGTTAACAGCCGTGTTTTTTTTAAACACAAAGAATTGTGAGTGAGCCCTAAAGGCTGTGAGCCTTGACACTGGGTGTCTGAACCACATATGTACAATTTACATAGGTACTGGATGTCATGTTGATCAAATGCAAATATTGACATCACACTATGAAGCTATTTACTGTAAAATAAATATTAAATAAATTGTTTGCATCAATTTCACGCGTTACGTAAATAATTTATAGCAATTTGGTAGTTAAGGTCTGTAGAAATATTTAAATACCATAAACGGTTTTATTTAAACTTACAAATACAGAGTCATATGTACGAATTCAGTGTTCATCCTGTAGAAATACGGCTAATTGCAAGTTCGCTTCCTTTCGTGCTTTATAACACAATCCGATTCCAAAAGAATTATTCGTATTTACAGACAGACATGTACTTATTTACATACATCAAGTTTAAGTGACTTTTCCTTGGAGCCTTTAAACTAATCACGTCACAACAGAAACAAAGTATGCATTGTCAAAACAAAGTTGTACCTAAGAATGTTTCTGTTGAGAAGTTATAGCGCACGAGTTGATGGTACCAGCCCTATTTTTTAAGGGTCTAGGCCAGCCTTAAATTATTTTTTGTTTCCTATATTAGTTTAAACTTTTAAGAATAATTTGCGAATTCGATAGTGAAAGTTAGCTCAGTAGGGCATATGGGAAGGTGTTGTACCTCGGTCCGTTTGTAAGTGCATTTATGTTCTTTTAGTTCGAACACATTTTCATGTGTATGTGTTTTACAAATAATTTAAAAGTTAATATTTTTTGCCTAAGTGCTGTTGGTGTACCTTGGACCTATCGTAGTGATTGTACCTTGACCCGGTCCAAGGACCGTTTTTTTTTCTGGTTTTTTTGTTAGAATTTAGTTATACATATGTTACAGATCGAACAGTCGACCCCGACGCAAACTAAGCTTTAAATTAGTACATTAGCCGTGTTTTATTATGCTGATCTAATCCGGATCAGAACACGGGCATAATAAAATAAACTGGTTTGTATTGCACACCTTTTTAGCGCAGACACAAACATTTAGCGCGAAGTTGCCGTTTTATTACACAACCTTTAGCACAGACACAAACATTTAGCGCGAAATTGCCGTTTTATTACACAGGTTTTTAGCGCAGACACAAATAATCAAAATTCACAAGCGAAAGTGTATCCTACTGAGAAATAGCCAAACTAATTTTTGGATCACGAAAATAGATCCAAATAAAATGCAAGATCTCGTATTGTTATTGTAATGCATACACATCAATGATCCAATCTCAATCTTTTCGTTGGCTAATTAAAAAAAAGGAAATGTGCATTAAGCTTTTATTTTTACCATTTCTTCTTTGAGGACATCCTTTTCTGCCCAGTTGTATTCATAATAGACATGATGTCTTGTCATTTTATCACATTTTCGATAAAAGTACAGTTATTCACGTCAAAATAAATTACAAAGAGAGAAAGGGTCTGGTTCTGTTCACCTTTACCCTCTGAATAAACTTGTGAGTGCCACCCTGACAGTTCCTTCCGAGCTTCCTCAACCTGACCAGAAGTAAAAGAACTCTTCGAGGATTTGTAAGCCTAACGAACAGGTAAAAAGCAACGGAAGCAAACTGCTGATCAGAAATTCCATTATAATAATCACGATATCGTTATTCTCTATTTCCTCCAGAAAAGTGATATGACATGTGTCACTTAGAAGAAAAGGTCTTGAAGTGAACTATTGGACACCAGTTTGATGACAACCCTCTTGGGTCTTGATATTGTGAAAAAATGACAGTAACGACATAACTTTTATGTCACTCGTATCTCTTTATAAGGGAAAATAGAGATATGTGCCAAGTCAGTAATTTCTTCTTTTGAAAGAAAAACAAACGCAAAACAAAAACAGAACAGCCGGCAAAAAGTTTGCCATCCGCAAGTATTGCTTAACGTAATTTGATTGAATTCAAAGCAAAGAGTAAACCTCCCACTGCCGCCCATCAAAGGGAAAATAGGCAAATTGACGAAATCAAAGGAGGAGATCACATTGCGTTGTCATAACATTCCTGTGTACCAATGCCAACGGCTTCGCTGCCAACCACATTCTTTCCATTTTTTTTGTTTTTATTTTTCTTTTTACTCTTTTACTTTGCATACTATGAGTGGAAACAATTTTCAAAGAGGAATTTCTAACGATGTTATGTTGTACTTGAATTTCAATATAATCAGTCAGTTCATTCGCTTTAATTTTATTACAGACATATACATAGGTACACATTACATACACTATCCCTTGTAACAGTTTGAAGCTATCATTGTATAGGACGAAAAAAATCAATCACTTTTACCTCTAAATATCTAAAAAAAAAAAAGACACCAACAGCAACAGTGACATGCGAAATAATGTCAGCAGTCAGCATTTTTCCAAGCTTTATATTAACTTCCCTTTCTATGAGGGCCAAATCTGGGAATCGATTTTACACCCACTTCTAGATATCCGATCAACCTGATATTTTGCGCACGCGTATGATTCCGGAGACAATACAATATGGTATATTTAATGACGTTGTAAATCTAGTATGGCGGACGCCTTAAGATGGTGGATTACCGCTATCTTCACGACCTTCTTAATATGGGTATCAAATGAAAGGGATTGACAAGTAGAATTAGATTAGCTAATTGACGTTATTCTTATTTCAATATGGTGGGAGCCCCAAGATGGCGGATTACTTTTTATTCACAGCCCCCATGACATGGGTATCATGTGAAAGGGTTTGACGAGTAGAATCACAAACATTCTGAGTAAACTTTCTCGTATCAAAACCACCCATGGCACCGACATAAAATTGTGAACAAAAATTTAGATAAATACTCGTACTAAAAAGTATAAAATAAATATATAGATAAAATACAATTTTTAAAACAAGCTTTATTGAACTAAAAAGTAAAAAAGAATTTTTTTTCCTAGTCACCAATATGTGACTATTAATTAAAGCTTGCGGTGCTCAGGCACAGACAACACATGTACGATGTGCAACGAGGACGAAGAATCTACAGAACACATTTTGTGTCACTGCAGCTGTTTAATCAGAATACTTCATAATCATTTAGACATAAACTTGGGCGCCCCAAGCTTTAATTAATAGTCACATCTTGCTGACTTGGAAACAAAATTATTTTTTACTTATTAGTTCATTAAAGCTTGTTTTTAAAAATTGTTTTTTATCTATATATTTTGAAATATTAATTTTATATTGATTGGTTTTGTTTTCAACTTCCAGATAATAAAAACAAATAACTTGGTAAATTTTTTTTTACTTTAAGCTTCTCTTATTCCCCGATAGTAAAGGATCTCAAAAACCGCTGAATAGATTTTAAAAATTCTTTTGGTATAAGATTACTTATTTCTCGGAAAAGGTTTATCAGTTAGCTTTGAATTAGATAAATTTTTAGTTTCAGAGTTTAAGGGACTTCAAATGAGAACACGAAAATTATATTTAAAACAAATGGCTATTACTTCAGAACAGCTTCTCCCATTTGATTGATATTCATTCTTAGCCTAAGTACATTCAATACGTAGATTTAAAGACTAAAATCATATCTGTGCAATTACTACAAGCTGAATAATAGTACAAAATGCATTCCAAAGTCGTTTTTTTTTTTAATTTTTTTTCAAGCAGAAACTGAATCACAGCACTCAGTGGCAATCGTGTGGAGTTAATGATGTTTTTTTTTTGTAAGTCGTACTTCTCCGAAACGGCTTGACCGATTTTTATGAATTTTTTTGTGTATATTTGGTAGGTATGAGAATAGGTTATTAAGTATATTTCATCTCGCTAGGTGGCGCTGGAGTCAAGTTATTCATAACTTTTAAATTTATGGACCAAAACTTATCATATTCACAACATATGTTGGTTCAGTGCCAAAAGAGAAAATTATGTAATCAATTCTGGACCCGATAGGTGACGCTGGAGTCAAGTTATTAGATCTTTATTGATAAAAATGAATGTACATATGTACAATGCACCTTTGCCTTTTATAGACTCGGAAACTACCTAACCGATTTTGGTAAAATTTTCAGAGTACTTTTTTCTTAGAATACAACATAGCATCAGTGCAGTTACTCAACAACCGGTGGTTTTGGTACCTGTCATACAAAATTTCGTAATTTCAGGTGAAATATGAATATGAAACCTTTTCGTCAATTAATATATGTAGACAGACAGACAGACAGCCAAACAGATAGATAGATATATTGACAGACAGACAGGCAAACAGACAGACATACAGAGCGTCCGATTCTTCGAGCTAAATGACAATGTATGTATTGTAAGTAACACTATATTTTTTCGACACGGGCGAAGCCGGGCGGGACAGCTAGTCTATATAATAAAAATGAAATGATGATTGTTGGTAACCGCATAACTTGAGAGCGGCTAGACCAATTTGGCTCATTTTTAAATGTTCGTTGTAGCCCGAATGAGGTTCTAACGGAAAGAAAAATTCGATAGGTGGCGCTGAAGTCAAGTTATTAGCAAATTCTATATTTGTTGACCAAATGGACTCATAATTAGAACATATGTTGGTTTGGTGCTAAGAGAGAAAACCACAAAATCTGGACCAAATAGGTGGCGCTGTAGTCAAGCTATTAGCAAATTCTATATTTATTGACCAAAATGACTCATATTCACAACATACTTACATACATATGTAACTCATCGCGCAACATACAGGAAAGGGCAGGACAACGTCTGCCCCGGGCCAACTAGTAATATAATATAAAGTACTAAAGTACTAAAGTCGACAGCACGCGGCCGGTGGCACGAATTTTCCTTTTTTTGTTTTTGGCGTTTTTTCCAAAAACTTACCGCCACAATTATAATTTCTGTTGGCGTAATTTCAGGGAGCTGTGTGAAGCATGTTTAATATAATTTATTGTTTCAGTTTATTTGTGGTGGTCCCAAACTTTTGGCCTGCAATGTACTGTGCATTAACTGTCGAAAAAAGAAAATCCTAAATTATCGCTTTTTACCCTCTGGAGTCGAATTTCGAAAAATCTCTTTTTTTAGGGGGTGTTATCCTCCTGAAAGGTACTTACTCGTATTTATCTGATGGTTTATGATGGTGGTTGTTAACCGAGTACCAGTCTACCGTAGTTATAGTACCAACTCTTTAAGGACATGTTCCGGAACGTTTAAGGGCTTCGACTTGAGGGTAGAACCTTAACTGGTTACCACTGAAAAAAGGTATTACGTTATATCTAAAGATGATTTCTGTCTACGCCTTTGAAATGATTGAACACTGTAAATCACTTGTAAAGAGAGTGGTGCTTTAGTTTATGTTTAATTTAATGAGCCCGACTCGAGGCCATGCACAAAAGACCAATGTAGGTACTCGTAGTCGCATAAAAATTAACTGCAACATAGGCCTATGGATAAACAGGGTGGTTGGTTTGATAAGAACTACTTTTTTTAAGCTATTGCATTATGATTTCTATGCCATAAAAAATGAAGTGTGGAATAAGACCTCCAACGCATTCGATTTGTTTCCTTTTTATTATCTGTCCTACTGGCCTCTGCACTTGAGATACTCGCACTCACCGAAGCAAAAAGTTACCAGATAGAAGGCAAAAAGCGTGTAAAGGTATTAAGGTTACTCAATATTAGCCCATGAAAAAGCGGCGCAAATGAGACATCGCACAGTGAGGTGAATTGCAAATCTAGCTGGACAAAATTATAAAATCATGTTGGATCGACTTCTTGCTTACAACCAGGGTTCGGATTTTGTTGACCAAAAAAGCCAAGAAAGGCAAAATAATACCGCAGAAAAAGGCAAAAAAAGGCATTTAATAATAAAGTTTTTTATGCATTATTATTAACATTGTAAGCCAATACATTTTGAAGTTCTCTGGTATGTAAAAATCGCCTGCGATTATTTCTCAGGAAAGCATTGAGTGAAATAAAGGACCTTACAACATGGGCAGAGCCTAGTGGAGCCAAGATAAGAGATGCCACGTCCTTGACTTTAATATTTGAGTCCAATTTAGAGTTTGCAGCGCTATTTCGTTAATTTGTTGAAAAAACCGCGAACAATTTTTTCATCCCACCTTCAGCTACTGGCCCTTTAGCTTGTAATTTGTAATTCGAGTTCGTTCAAAGTCTTTAACTCCTCTTCTTCTTAATAATACGCAGAGCACTAAGATCAAGTGCTCAAATTAAAGTATACAAGTACTATGAGTCACCTGTAATTTGTAAACTCCTAACTTTGCGGTCTTTGGGGTCGACTAAAAATCTTTTTCTAATTTCCACAAACTTTTGCAATTGGCTTGAATATTTTCACGTCTTGGGGCATTTTCACTTTCAATGACACGCAACAAAATATTTTGGGAGCAGCACGTAATATTCAACAGACCAGCACTAAGTATGACCAGTATAATATCACAGAATATGAATCTAGAATCTAGATGAAAATGCGCCCAGTTACGAAAAAAATACTTTCCAGATGTCTAACGGTTTTTGTCAGATGAAACTGCGGCGAATGCTTGAGATTGCACCTACGGCACACAGTGGGACGAAACGATTGATTTACTGGACATAGCATTTTCACGCAGTTATTTTCACTAAAAAATTTCACCGTGGATTATATTTTATGTATTTTTTCACGCTGAATCGAACGGTGAAGGAGCAACGCCAAAGAAACTACAGGCCACAGAATATCGACCATCGGTTTTATTTAGTATTATATGAAATAATATTTCGTACGAATTGTAACAACTTTTAACTGTAATAAGCACTAATCAATTTTCTTTGAAACAAGCCTACTTTGGTTGCTCTAAGTTTAATACACTAGAAGTTATGATTGAATAACTGTTGGTACCTCTTTCTCCGAAGAAACTTTTTTAAACACCCTGTAGCTCAGTGGTTGTTCAAGATAGATCCCCCCCCCCCCCCCTCCCATACAATTTTTTTCATAACATGAACCGATGAATCAGATCCCAAAGTATCTGTATCCCAAACCGGACCACCCTGTATACAGGCACTGCCTATGGTTGAATTTTATGATGGGAGGCACTTGTTCAAACATGAATAGCGGGTGGAGTCGGACCAAGTCGGATATAAATCTTTCGCATATCTTTCACTAAATACCTAAGGTAAACACCTGTGAAGTACGTTTTGCGGAACAACTCGGAACTTTTTTGTACGGGTTGAATTGTCAAAAAAACTGTCAAAAAAGACGTTATTTCCAACAAAATAATTCATGCCCTGGCTACTAAAGAACATAGAATGTTTCTATTTTCTGACATTATTTACTACTAAACTATGTATAATGAGAATATTAAAAAAAAAGACTCAAACATTCTTCCCGATTTGATTATATTGCGATAAACGAAACCCAATTTATCACGAAATTTCGTTAAAATGGCAGATTTTTATACCCGTTTTTTAGGTTATTTATTGAAAAAACGTGTGGAAAAACGAGACCGTGGGTGCCAAAAGTTAATTGATATGTCCACCAGTGTCTATGTATATAATAGCTGTATATACTTTGGAAAGCCGTAGTAGATACATGCATTTCGACCCATGTCGCGATTTTTACACCATTCATCCCACTGTGCGGCACAAGTAGAAGCGCATGTATATTGAGTTGATACAAATGTATTTAGGGTTGTATTGGTGTGTAGGGATTTTTTTATGCGCGCTAGTGTAAACAACGCGTGCAGTTATGTGCATGTTCATACAAGAGAAAAACCTGCTGTCATACGTGTGGACACTGAAATTTCTTTCGTGTGAGCAAGGATAAATCGTATCGTTTTTAAATTCAAAATCTGCCGCGCATACAACGAAAGCATGATTTGCACCAGAAGGAAATGTCGAAAAAAAGAACATGGTAATGTTTTGGGCCTAACGGATGATGGTGCTGTTGTTGTATTTTTCTTTCTTTCAGTTCTCCCAATTCAATTCTGCGTTATAGCTTATTCTATGAATTCAAACTCAGTAAATAGAAAGCGGTACGCAAAAGGAATAAACGAGCACATATGAATAGCGAATTATTCATCTACAGAGGTAGGCATTGAATCTTCTAACTACACTGAGCTTTTATTGGTAAATATAATTTACACAGTTATTTTAGTTACATATAGGGCCTATTCGGAAACTTTGCGCAAATTATGCAAAGTATATCATTCGGAAATGCATATACGATAAAGCAAACAACTCTAAAACGCAGTAGCGCAAATATTTTTTGCAAATATATGCAAAACTAAGCAAATTTCAAAATCGTGTTGCTTATTTCATTTGTTGACTTTGCGGTGTTTGATTCGGAGAAAAAAATGTGCGAAGAAGAAGAAAGGTAAAAGTTAGAACAAACAAAAATCCAATTAAGCTATTGACGTACAAGCGAATTAAAGACAGGAATTAAAAAACGGGACGGGATGCAACAAGGGGGGAGTATTTCTAGCTTTTCCATGAAACTTACGGGAAAAAACCACACATAGATCCACACCCTTGTTGATGTCGACTTTGGAAGGTAATAGTAATAGAATAGTTTTCTTGAAACCCATTTATTCGTTTTTTTTAATACATATTACTATTGCAACTATTCAATAAAGTGTTAAGAGTTACATTCAAAATGTTCATTGTAATTTTTTTAAGCAAAAAAGCAAATAATTTGTTTGTAAACGTCGAAAGTATGATTTGCAATCGTATGCTTTTGACGTTTAAACTGCTTTGTTGCTCTTGCTTTGCAAAACGTTTGCTTTGCAAAGTTTGCGTTTCCGAATAGGCCCATACTTTTGCCCATTCAGCTCTATAAAAATGTTTGTCGTTTTCGACGGGGGTCAGCTAGTTAAATAATATAATTGGTTTCTTTATTGTTTTTGGTTTATAAATAGATTTTAGATTTAGTCACTATCATATCCAACGCTTCTTCTGCAGGGCTGTCGACAGATAGTAACGAAAGAACTTATTTCGTTATCGGATCTCGAACTTGTATAGCAGTGTGACGCAATCTGGCAATAAAACGATCTGAACAAATTAAGAGTCGTTTGAAAAGATCTGTGTTTTGTGTCTACTCTCGATGTTTTTTTTTTAGTGAAGATCTCTCTAAATTTCCTCGTGTCCTCATTCTTTGCATCTTGAGCTTCCTCTGACAGCTGTCATATAGGCAAAATGCAAGAGCTTAGAGTACACTACGGTTCACTAGATTAGAAGCACTGAACTCTGGGAGATAAAATTGATATTTCTCTTGTTATATATCAGCGAAGCCAAAAAAAGAATGATGGTGAAAGTTAGAGTAGTTTGTATTTAATTCATAATCAAGTTTTAAAAAAATGTTCAAAACGACATAGAGGTATGTATCTGGATGACCTTTTTGCCCAATGAGTCATAACCAATGCATTTAAATCGGTTCATAAGATTAGAAGCACCTTACAAATGAATGAAAAAAAAAATGTTTTTTTGGTTTCTTTTTCTGAAAACTTAATTTTTATTTTGAATTCATACTCCAGGTACAATTTTTAATAATGAATAGAATCACCTTTCTTCAAAATAGCCTTAAAAATTCGGTATTTTAGGTAGTTATACAATGTGGCTAAATAGTCCAGTGAAATCTCATTTCAGGCAGGTTTAATGGCTTCGAAAGCGCTTCTTTATCATCAAAGAATTTTATGGACACTAACTGGCATAATATACCACGGGTATTCATTTAGATATACATTTCTTGTTTCAACAATAAAGCTTGCAAATTAATAGCGTACCTAACCACTATCCAAGGTTAGGTTAGTGGGTTGACGCCGAGGGATGCCCATCTGGCGCCACACTTAGATCAATACAGATCCATTGTGATGCCCATAAGTGTTGTTTCCTTATTCGTTTGGATGACGGCGACTAAGGATTGTCAAACCAACCCGAACGAAGCTTTAATAAAGCTGCAAGATGTTCTTTACCGGGAGTCCGGAGAGTTCTTCTATGTCCTGGAAGAAATGTCTACCTAGAGTTTTATGCCTTATGTGGTAGAGACCTGGGCAATGACAGAGGAAGTGAGGTGTATCCTCGTGGACTTCCTCGTCACCGCATCCTCTACAGAGATCACTGACGTTAAGTCCTAGTTTACTGGCATGGTGCCGAAGCATGTTGTGCCCGGTTATTATGCCTACCAGCTTGGACAGAGAGTTTCTGTCCTTCATTAATATCTTATCCGTTTTGTTTTTATCGTAAATTGGCCACATCTTTCTTGTGTTTATCCAAGAGTTGAGGGTTTTCCACCTGTCGTTTGCTCTGATAAGCGTTCTACTCTCTAGTTTTTGCTTGATGGCGCATAGTGAGATGTGAATTGAAGGGTCGGCTTGGTCTTTGCATAAAGCCGATCCCGCTCTAGCAAGTGCATCAGCTTTTTCATTACCCGGTACACCTTGGTGTCCAGGAGCCCAGCATAGTTTTATTTTGTGCTGTGCGACAAGAACCCGTAGCTCTTCGCGACAGCAACGTATAAGCTTCGATTTTATTTCAGTGGCAGAAATTGCTTTTATTGCCACTTGGCTGTCAATGAAAAATGTGATATCGTCTCGCGGTATCACCTTCAATGCGGTTTCACGAGCGGCTATTGTTAAGGCGCCTAGTGACAAACAACAGAAACAGGAACAGAAGCAGAATCCCATACATTTGCAACTGAAACAGAATTAGCAACAGAATATTTTTTTTTTGTAGCAACAGAATTTAGCGACAGAAAAATGCGGTCTGGCGACAGAAATGCCAATATTATCGTAGAAGCCATGATTTTTGTTTCTGAATTTGAATTTGTTCCGCAATTGGCTATATGTTTTCATTTTGCATTGACAAGAGGGAGAAATGGAAAAAAAAAGTTTTCAGTCGACGAAGAAGAAAAAATTATAGATAAGCTGAGGTAGCCACGTCTTTCTCGTCAGCCTAAAGATCTGTTCCAGGCAGGGTTGGCCGAATTAACTACACTACATTTTCTACATCATTAACTACGCGTAGTAAATTGAATAAACTACACTCCTAATTTACTACAATTTGCTACGCCTGCTCAATACGTAGTAAATACAAAAAAACAATAGAATTACAGTAAACAAGATTCGAGAATTTTGATAAATGAGCAGAAATGGAGTAAAAATCGACATGAGTTTTAGTTATTTAATGTTGTTTCTTTTAATTTTTCTTGTTTTCTTATATGAACTAAGCAAACTACAACCCAAGAAGCAAATATCCAACTTCAAAGTGACAACTAAAAGATCATTTGACAGTTGAAACTACGTCTGCTACAATTTGTTTCATTTACTACATTAACTACATTTAACTACATTAACTACGTAGCAGACGTAACATATGTAGTTTTTCGAAAAAGTGACAGTTCGGCCAACCCTGGTTCCAGGTTTTTGTAGATGAGCGAGCAACGCAAACAGAAACAGAATTTGCGACAAAACGAAAGCGCTTTCTGTTCTGTTTCTTTTTCTGTTCCTCTTTCTGTTGTTTGTCACTAGGCGCCTTTACTGCCAGAACCTCCGCTTGGAAAACACTGCCAAAGTTTGGAAGTCTGATTGATATGGATAATTTGAGCGTCTCCGAAAAAATACCCGATCCTATCCCTATGTCAATTTTAGAGCCATCCGTGTAGACGGAGATGGTTTTATCTTTGAGCACCTGATCTGCTTGCCATTCTTCTCTACAAGGAAAATAACAGGAGAATGGTTTATCAAAGTCTAGATAAGGTGTCAGGTAATCTGTGTTTTCTACTTTACTCATGTATTTATTTAAAATCTGCGCATGGCCTGTTTGGTCGGATTTCCAACTTTGTGACTGTGATAGTCTCAGGGCACTTTTTGCTGCGAATTCCTGCATGAATAGGTCTAAGGGAAGAAGATACAGAATTGTTTCTAATCCCGCTGTTGGTGAGGTGCGTATCGCTCCTGTTGAACCAATGCAGTTTTTTGTGGATTGACCGCAAGTTCACAGTGTTTGGTCCAGTTGCTTAGTGCTTTCAAAGCCCCTTCAAGTTGCTCACTGATGGTTGGGAGGAATTTTCCTGTCGCTAGTAGCACCACATCATCGGCGTATGCAACAGCCTTAACTCCACTGTATCTAAGTTTAACTAAGATGTCGTTCATTACCAATACCCAGAGTCCTGCGGTGTACCTCTTGAGGCGATAGCCTTAATTTGTACATCGCCCAGCTCTGAGTTTATGTATCGGTTTTTAAGCATGGATCTAATCCAGTGAATAATTGTTTCATCTAACCACTATCCAAAGTTTCCAAAATAATATGAAATAGTTCTATCAAATCTACAAGACTTTGTCCCGTTCTTTTTTTTTTTTTGATTTTCACTGCACTCATCAAAGCTTTATGGTTTTCTTTTTCTTTTTCCTTCTGTGTCCGTGATTTCAGGGAACACATATCTATGGTTCAACCAGCCACATTGAATTTTATGTTAAAAAGCAGTTGAGATGCCTTCCACTTTTTTCCCATTTTTCGCTTAGCTTGAAGCATAAATTATTAGTACATACTATTTACTTTTACTTTTGTTTAACATCTTCAGATATGTCTTGAATACCATATTTGTTTATTATTAATTCCAAAACCACGTCTTTGCCAAGTATCTTGGCAGTTTCTTCCCAAGTTTCAAAAGTTTCAGAGGGGGAGCCATTCTGGAAAAGTGAAAAAAATTGTATGGCGGTAGCAAAAATGCGCCAAAATGTTTTTGGTTCTCCTTAATGAGAACATTCTACAGAGTGATATAAATATAGGCTCAGACCGGAACTATGCGGAATAATTAACTTTAACTCTCATAGAAAAACAGCAATATTTTATTTTTCGCACTTCTTGACTTTCGCACAGAAATTTATTTTTTTAATAGGTAGTTGCAATAGAAATTATTGAATAAAAATTATGATATTTTACCTTCAACTAGAATTTAATAATGGCCCCTATTGCGAGTGTCGATCAACGATCGATAAGCGACAACTATCGATCGTCGAGTGCTGATTTTGGTATTATATCTTGTGATTGTGATGGATATTTGTCGATTTGACAGTCGAGTCTATAGTCGATCACAAATTTCAAGTCGATGCTTTTTTTGAGAAATGTGAAAGAGTTTTGTGCGAATCAATCGACGCAATCGACAATTGTTATGTATAAACATCACTCGGATGGGGTGTGTAGCTCCACTTTATTGGAAAGAAAGTAAATTATAACTAGTCAATGTTCCATAAAATTCAAGCCAATCGCATATATACTCATCGAATCCACTCCATGCGCAGCAGTCGACGCCAGGAAACGAACCTGGAACCCCTAAACTCAGTATAGTAGGTACTGTGCCAAAGTAGAAACACCGACGCGCTACACACTCAACCGCCGCGGTTATAAAAACTTTTCATCCAAGTTCTTATATAAAAAAGCATATAAATGAAGTTATTACGAAAAAACATTATTTCAACGTCAATACATTCACAAATGAGGTGTCTAAACAAAATAATGTCTAGGAGCAATGACGAAAAGCACTCTGACTTTATAAATATAAACAATTTGTTTACATTTAATCTTAATATTTATCAGCATCTCTATCACGAAAAGTAGCTCTCATTTGTTGGAACAAGGTGGCCATTTTATTCGTAAATAGGTTGTAGGTTTTCTACATGCGAGATTGTTAATAAAATTTATAAACTAAAGATCCAAATCACTGCTCTAGAAAATTCTCTTTCTTTTGACACCTCATTTGTTAAGATTGGTTGAGTGCGGGAGAGCCGCAAATGGTGATAATGATTGCAGAACATTGAAATGCAAAGCATTATGATCATGTTAGAGCGCGCACATATACTCACACACAAACTATTGCAACGATACCCACCGCTGCCCGACTGCTGGCTATGCCATTTTCCAGGATAAAAAGTGTATATATAAAAGTTGACCAGGAACATAAGCAATCACTATGTCAATATTTCATCGCGCTGCTATAAAATTTGAGTTATAAATTTCGTAACCGGTCGGAATTCCGTCCCCGAAATCGGGGAATTTCTCGCCGAAATCGCGGAATTACTCCACTAGAAATTTTGCTAACGCGCGCTTAGATGTTTACACACCAAAAAAATTATAGTAATAAAATCACCGTAGTGCTTCAAATCATCAACCAAACTCACACAAAAAATACGCTATTCGGTGTTATCTCTATGCACCTCTTGACAACAATGAACTTTCAAGCTTAGTTTTTCCTAATCAGAGATAAAAACGACAAAAAAAACATGAATTACAGTTATCTATTGTATTGAGAAGCTTAACACATGATTTAAAGTCAACGGGGTACGCTTTGATTTTTCCAGATCCAGACTCAGTCCGACTTATGCAACAGAATCATACAAAATTGGACCTCTTGGATCAAGTCCTTTTAACATAGCCGCGGAGGGCATTTTAAAACACAACGGTATTGAATGTACTTAAATCCAAAACAAAGGTTTCTTTTCATTCAATTTAGTCAGTGAAGACGGACTAATTCCAGATCTTGCCCCACTTATTCCACTAATCGAAAGTAATTGTTTTGAGTCACTGTAAAAGGGGGAAAAGCAGTCCATTCCTACTCGTTTCAGTATGTGATGATTTACAAGATAAAAGGAATTTCGTATTCACATGAAGCCCCAGATAAAAAATTGTATGTTTACTACAAAAACAAACAGATCTCCTTTGAACTCCTATTTTAAAAAATACTTCGAGCTAAATATATATAAATAAAAAAAAAAACAACACATCCTTATATTTACTTAGCCATTCAAGTGTAATTTCAAAAATTTAATCAAAGAGCAATATTCTATCTCAAATACGAGTATGGGACGAAAACAACGGTTATGTCACGTACCTATAATACTTATTAGCGATTTTGTGTTGACCATTGTGAGCATAAGCGCCCTCTTTATTGGTTAACTAGGTCTCGGTTAGGGCTCCCCACAGAGAATGGTCAGCGTAATCGAATAAAAATTTAGGACATAATGCTTGTGCGTTCCGTTCCGCACATGATTTTATTGGCATTAGGGAAATATTCTTTTTTTGTTCTTTGGGATTCTTTGTGTCTTTTGCTCCTTTTGTCCTTGGGCATGACACTTTTTCTTTCTACGTTTATTGCCATAAGTTTGCAGCTTTTCGTGTTCACCATGTGTGCATGGAAAGGACAACTTACAGTGTGAGGATGTATATTTATCCTGGACTTGGGAGGAGACACGCACAAGAAGGCCAAAATGATAATTCATTTTCCCCGCAGACTCTCAGCATTGGGATAATGGAACTTAATTCCAGTATTAGGTGAGTTTTTTTTAACATAAGCTGTTTCCGTTTTTTCGCATTTTATATGCGTATGTCCGTTGGTCTAAGACTTAAAGTTTGAATTTACTTTGGAAGAAAATTTAACTTGCTTTCATTAAATTCAAGTTTAACAGGAACACCTAACTGGGTCTATCTACTCTACGAGCTACATACAGTACCGAGCAAAAAAAATGCAAATAGTATAGTTTTGTTTTAGATAAGAACTCTGCCATTTTTCATGGTAATACTTTGAAATTTTGCACAAACTTTTAAAACTGTTTTGTTTTCCTTATGCAGTACCGATTTTTATCAAATCTAACTGCAAACGAATTATTGTATTAAATTTGTTCGCAAATGTGTGTTTGAAGGTGAGCAAAAAAATTCCAAAAACTTTAAAAAACTGCAAAATTAACGGATTTACTGATTTTTTATAACGGAATATTGGAGTAAATATATGTACTTATTTATTTGTCTTATTTACTTATTTACTCCGATACTCCGTTAAAAAATTAGTAAATCCGTTAATTTTGCTTTTTTACTAAAAAGCTTAGTACTTTGTTGCATACCCCTTATTAGCCACAACAGCGCGCAATCTATTGGGCTTGTGGTCAACCAGGGACACCAATAAGTCCGGTGATATTTGGTCCTTATTCTTATTAATTCCACCAGCTCAGTGCAATTCAATGGCTACCGATTCCTTATCTCCCAATCTACAAGATCCCATACATTTTCTATGGGATTGAGGTCAGAAGATCGCGCTGGCCACTCCAAAACATCAACAATCTTCTCTTCCAAGAAGCTTCTTATCAACCGACTGGTGTCTTTTGGGCGATTATCATGTTGGAATAAGGTCTCATGTTTTTTCAGTATTTCCTGATACATTTGGGCTTTCATCCGACCGCTTACTTGAAACTATTGACCCACTCTTTGATGAGAGAATGAACCTTTAAAAAACCTGATTAGAAATTCGATTTGATTAATATTTTAGATTGCCAACACCATCACTGATTCCCTCCCGTGTTTAATTGTCGAAACTTGATATCTGGAGTTGTACTATTGTCCCGGAAGCCTTCACAGTCTTCACACACAGGGAATGCTATCTAATGAGAACAATTTGAACTTGCCCTCATCGCTGCATAAAACGTTTGCTCATTGCTCCCTCGTCCAATGCATGTGGCGCTTCGCAAAATCCAGCCGCTTGTTTGTATTGATGAAACTGATGTATGGTTTATTAGCTGGTTGTCTTGCATACAGTTCCCACTCCCTCAATCGTTGCTTAACTGTATGTACTCCTACGTTAACCTCCGAATGTTCACTGAAGTAGTCAGTAACTTTCACGGTAGTCTTCAGGGAATGGACTTTTACGTGATTTTTGATCTCACGATATTATCGGGGAGTTGGTTTTCGAGGACGCCCACTTCCAACTTTGGGATTAATATCCCCTTGTTCCCGATATCGGGACAAAATACGCGAGATTATTGATTTTGCAACATCAAACTCCATAGCACCACCCTGCGTGAATCTTCCGTTGTTAAAAGCGGCGATAGATAGATAGCATCCAGTCGATAGTTGATTCTATTAATTGCAGATTCCAATTAATTTAAACAAAAAAAAAGGTTATTTTGCTTTCTTTGGTAGTAATGATTGCCATTTGTATTTTTTTTTGCTCGCACTAAATTTCTCACTTACTAACTTAATGTAAATTTGCAAACACAATTAGAAGAGCAATTAAATGCTGCTGCTTAAAATCAAATGTCTACACTCTGGGAACTAATATCCCAAAAGAAAAAACAGATTGGTTTGCGTTACAAGAGATAAGTAAAGGTAATTGCTGTTGATGTGACCGTTTGCATTTTTTTTGCTCGTTTCAGTAACGCATTTTATCTTTAAATTCAAGTTTTCAGATAGGAAATACATACAATATGGATTTCGAATGCTGCCAGTATTCCTGAAAAGTTCTTTGAAATAAGGATCTAAATTGCTGAATATTCACAATTTACTTTATAACATGACTGGTATAGCGCAAGGTTCTATCTATTCACCACATTTCTTTCTACATGTTATTAAAAAAGTCAGGTTTTGTATCTTGTTTGAATTTACGAATTTACGAAAAGGCCAATTTTACTTTAGATGGCGCTTCAGTTGTGTGTGCGTGTTATATTTTCACACGAATGGCAGCGACCTACACTTTTGGGCCGACTCCGAACGGCAAGTTGAGAAGCTCGTTGACAAATGATACTCTTTGATTGCTTGTCAGTCATTCGAAAGAGGTGGCATAGTGAAAAAACTTTTAGGTGTTTGCTGAGATTGAACCCGGGCAGCATTGCATAGTAGTCCAATGCACTTACCACTACACCACGGTGTTCATAACAGGCCAATTGGTTGAGGTCTTAGTCTATAAGACAGGTGACGTTTCTTCTTTTACTTTATTTATTTGGAGATTTCTCGTTGTGAGTGTTAAGTTCTAATAGGCCTGTTTGGTGACTGGTAGTTTTACTTAATATTACTTAAAACTGCAAAAAATCAAGAGAAGAGAGAGCCAAATGAGGTATCAAAAGATATAATGAGAGTGCCAAAAAATGTCCCCTCTATCGAAATCGTGCTACATCTTTTCCATGTAGTAAGCGAGGGACATCTATCAAACAGCCATTTGACAATTTGTGAAATGACAATCACTATTCGTTAGCGAAATCAAAGAAAATTAGTTTTTCGTGAAAATATTTAATAGTTAAAAAAGAAGAATAGAGGATTTTCCCCCACTTTCCAAATTATTTACTATTTGACAGATGTCCCATTTTGATCACAAAAAGTCACCAAACAGCCCTAATTTTTGACAGCTCGAATACTATTGAAAGTTGTTTTTTTTGTGACAGCGTTAACAAATAAAGGGCTAAATTTATTGGAAGGTGTGTTCGATTTGACAAACTAACAACTGCAATGTGATTTGATAGAATTTGATTGAAATTCTATTGCGATTTGTATCCCAAAAGAAGTTTGGAGTTTTTAAATTTTATTAAATTAAATAAAGCGGTCATATGTTTTATAGCTTGTTATTTCTGAAAAGGTAGAACTAATAAGTTAATTTGGAAAAACTTTACCACGTTGCTTAGTTCATCCTTTATCGCAGAAATTGGATTTGCCTTACGACGAATAATACCGTGATATTCAAATTGGCTGCCTTACGTTGCCTCGTTTAGATTTACTTTTAAAAAGCTGTTTTTTCTGAAGAGACTACGTGGACGCAAACAACAACAAAAACTCTATCTTGACACAGTCATACAAACAAATTGTTTAGGATTTCTGGAAATCATTGCCTATCCTGCAAGACACCATTCACTGCCAGTTGCCGATGGTTTTTTGCTGGCCAAGAGAGAACCTTCCCCTAGGGCTGTCTGTCGCATTATTATTCATCTCTGGGTAGCAACTGCTAGTGGAGATATTTTAAGCGGGTTAAAGTGAACATTCATATAAATGGTTTTTCGGTCGGAAGCATTTATGAGTATCCATCCGAATCCTGGTGAATGAATATTTATGTTATTAAGTGAATCAGCCATTAAAAAAGCGACCATGTATCATATCTCGTCGGAAATCAAACGAAGGATTACTCTTGCCAACCGCTGTTTCTTTGGGCTAAGAAGGCAATTGAGCAGTAAAGTCCTTTCCCGATCGACTAAGGAGACTCTATATAAGACCCTTATCATCACAGTCTTGCTATATGGAGCTGAAGCATGGACTTTATCGAAAGCGGATGAAGATCTCCTTGGTCGCTTTGAGAGAAAAATCCTTCGTAGGATATTCGGTCCCGTTTGCGTTGACGGGTTTTGGAGGAGAAGATTCAACGACGAACTATACGAGCTATACAGCGACATCAGCCTGGTCAAAAAACTGCACATTGGGCGTTTATGATGGCTAGGACATGTAGAGCGCATGGACATCAGCGCTCCGGCTCGGAGAATATTCAACTCTAACCCGGAGGATCAGCGCAGCAGAGGACGACCTCGCCTAAGGTGGCGCGACCAAGTAAAACAAGACCTCAACCAACTTGGAGTGCGCAACTGGAAGCGGTTAGCTAAGGACCGGGCTAACTGGAAGAGGTTGTTGGTTGAGGCCTTGGTCCACCCCGGAGCGCCACCTAAGTAAGTAAGTATCATATTAGTAGATGTGCTTGTGCAATGTGGCAGTCACACTCTTCCAAAAATAAAAGATGATACGATTGCCTGAAGTAAGGGCTGAGATTTTAGGTAGCTACCTCCTAATGTATTCCTTTTTTTAAAATGAGAGCAATGGCCAAATAATCGTTTTGCAACCGTACAGTATATAAGTAGGTACTAAAGCCGAACAACCTTTTCAAAGGGCAGCAGCAAACTCGAATTGGTAGAATAAGCATAGCTACGTAGGTTAAGAATATAGAGATAAGTAAAGGAATCTGAAACTTTAATTGAAATGGAACTTTTCCTTTTATTGACGGAAACAAAGTCTGCGGTGACACAGGCGGCACCACCATTTCCATAAGCTGATAGCTTACATGCAGTCTTTAAACGTTTCATCGACTCAGAACTTAGACATGGCCATCGCGTCGTTCAGAGAACAGCTTCTTGGAGTCTTTAAGCAGTTTTTGCTGCTGAACTTGTGCAGTGTATACAGCCTGGTTACTATTCCCTCAGAACTAGGGTTCCCAACTCTGATTCAAGCAAATGGAGGACATCGATTTAAGGAAATAAAATATTATGTAAAAAATTATTGGAAGTAATTCAGTTCTTTGCTTTTACTGTCTTATTCGATTATTTCATATGCCACAATTCAATGAGCTGTACGATAAATTGTGCTTAATATCGTGGAAAATATGCCCAACTTGCATGGCAATAACTGCTAATTCTTCGGCATTATTTTCAGAAGCGTTAAATTTGGCTATCATATTATTCGAGGTTAGGGCTCTTGACTTTTCAAGATGTTGCTCTCGTTCTTGATGCTTAGTATACCTAGTTAGTAAGTGATAACATTAATCCATTGTTTATCGAACTATCATTCCCGGAATGACATTTCTTGTAAGCAAATTTGCCTAGACATTATCATGCATCATTCTTTATCATTCTAGCAAAATCGACGAAAAATCTCAACCCTCATCATTCTCGCCATCATTCCAATTGTCATTTTTTATTCCAAGCTACACACTGTCATTTTTACATCATTTTATTAAGAATGTCATTTTGAAAACTTTACTTAAGATCAAAAGGAGGACAATTTTACTTAAAGGAGGACGGGAGGACAAAGCGCCGAAAGGACAGTTCGTCCTTCGAAAAGGAGGACTCAGAACTCATGTTGTTAAGTTCTTTCTATGTCAAGAAAGGCACCCAGGCTTAATCTTTAAAATGGAAAGTATATTTAGCTGTCGTGCAGACCTAATTTTATTTGAAACTCTAATCGGACATTTCAGTTAATTTTCGTAATAAATAACATCCTTGGTATTCCCGTCTACAAGTGAAGATTGAGGATATTCATACTCAATTGTATTGTTCAGTACTGAAGACATGGAAGATACATTTTGAAATTCTTCGCAAACGTTCAATTCCCTTCAAAGAATAAAGCAATATTTTCTTAAAATTGAAATTGAAAGGCCGCACCAAACAACCCGCTCTTTTTAACGCCGCCGCGTCAAGATTATTTAATCGCATTAAATTACTTTGAAAAAAATCGAAGAAAATATTTTCCACTTCTCGTTTAATTTACGTCAAATCATGCATAAAACTTTGTGTCGTCGCGTGTTTATTTTATCGATTGGGGTTCCTTCCAAAAAAAAAAGGAAGAAAAGGCAGAGGCATCCATATCTATCCTTCTCATATAGCGTCCTTGCGTTGTGTCCTTACTTAAATTCAACCATACGTTCCCGCTTAAAGCAAATGATTGCAGGAAGTGTAGCAAGTTGACATCAATCGATAGCACAAGCGATCAACGATAAGGGCATACATATCCTTACGCCATGTACTCGTATGCTTGAGTTTTAAGAGAATGCAAAGATTGCAATTTTAACACGCGAATAATTCCACCATATCCTAGTTTGTGTACAAATACAAAGTGCTGACAGTTGGTGTTTGCGTATGTGTACTTGTATGTCACTCAGTTGCTTATTCATGTTGCTACTGTTTGTCATTTGAATTTATGGCGCAAATTAGTTTTCTTCTTTTTGACGATTCTGATGGAACGGAAGACGGAACCCTTAAACGAAGTAATATTTTCTTTGAAGAATTGTATAACGGCACTAATCTGACATTCTTAGTATATTTATATTTAATTTGTTCTTTGATTTCAATATTCAGTTCATTAGGGTTTTCTGTAAGATGGCTCTGTATGAGACGGCAATTGTAAAAACCGTTGCACAAGCAAATGGAATCTGTCTAGTTGGCCAACCTTGCAAGTTGGTCATCAGTACAAGTTGACCAAAAATTCTTGCAGATGGCCAACTTACCAAGTTGTCACTGTACTTAAGAAATACCGAGATACATAGAGATCTCAAAATTCTTACAGTCGACAATGACACCGAAAACATGTCGCGAAAGCACAAAGTTCGCTTAAGCGAATATGTCAATAGTACAGTCCTTCAAATTCTGGAGGAGAGCACTACAAAGGACCAAACCTTTCGACTTTCTGAACAAGCAGGGACTTTCATTGCTAAACGTCTTTATTTCGTGATTAAAACAAGTTGCTCGCTAAGTCTTAACTTAACTTAACAGTAACTGTCAGATTTATATAGACTGAAGGTGCTTTTAACGAGTAAAAGCCGTCTGCGGTCCTCATAATGTTTTCCTGGAAGATTTCCACCTACCATCGAAAGAAAATATTGAAAAATATTGCCGATAAGGAACTAAACTCTAAAGTAGGTTTTGGAATGCTAAATTTTCGCCCATGTCGACGTATGGAAATATATTTTAAAATAGTTCTTTGAACTACTAATTCTGAGCTTCGTATCATGAAACCTTGGTCTCATACCATACTACAAGCGAGTATTTGTAACTGGAATTTACTCGTAAATATGGATTCCATTATGACAACACACGTAGCTTGTCAGTAATGAGCAACATTTTCACGTTAAATCCTACAAAAGTGTGGCTTTGGGACTGGCACGTACGTATAATGTACATACATACATATGTACGCCAATGCTATTCGCAAAACACACATGTATGAATATGTACATAGTTCGGAAGAAAAGAAAATTTTCCGGAAAGCGAATATTTTCTCAGAGCAAAAATACAATTCTAGTTTGTGTATAGCGGGATTTTATCCATTACGTATGAGTTTTACCGCTGACTAAGACTTCACCTAATTTGGTTTCACGTTCATGCAAATGTGAATCTTGAACAGAACGAACAAAATCTACACACAGATGTGTATGTATGAAATGTTCATCCATTGAAAGCGACTACAATAGAAATCGGTTATAACAATGTCGAAGGACCTTAGAATTTTATCGTTATATCCCGGCATCGTTGTATCGGATTCCAAATTACTTTGAGTTTTGCCTGGACTTTGAAAATATATTGTTAAATCCGGTTCATTGCTATATCAGACATTGGTATAATCGATTTTTACTGTGCTATTTCAGTATTTCTGCAATATCACGTAATGTGAATTTAGTGTATGTTTGAACACACCACTTATACATAAGTACATACATATCGGTTATCTAGAGTAAGTGCATTTGCCCATCCTCTTTGCTGTCAGTAACGGAAAAACATTTTAGTATTTTTCTACATATGCATAAACAATATTACGAATATCATTGAAGTATGAGGACTCGTAGTTACAGTTGTTGACCTTATTCAAATCGTTTTTGGTTTCTCTTTGCCCTTCGAGATTATGCACATAATTTGAGTGTTTTTTGTATGCAATCCCTCACGTACTATATGTGAGTGGATATACTCCGAATTTTGGCGGAACTCAACCTATACATACATACGAGGAAATGAGTGCAAATATATGTATGTTATGTAGGTTTGTTTTAAAATTCTGTAATTTAAATGGTTTTCATCCATCGAAATATGCTAAGAATATTTGATTAATGATGCACCATCCAAAAAGAAGGTTAAAAACCATGGCGCAAATTCATAGTCAGCCCATGAATAGTGCCTAGAGCCGACTCTAGTTACAGCCGGCACTAAATAATAAAGCCGGCTATATCTTTTCGTTATTTCAAAACACATTTTTGCTTGTATATATTAGGTGCGCAACTAAGTTTTCGCTGTTTTTATGAAAATGCAACTTTATTGTGAAAAAATGGTTACAAATGAATCATTCAAAGTATTGCCCATCGTTTTCTACAACTTCTTCCGGTCGTTCTGGCAGAGCTCGAATACCGTTACGGTAAAAGTGTTAATGTTTTGAGGCTATCCACGAATCAAGCCATTTTTTGATGTCTTCGTATGAGTGGAACTGCTGATCAGCCAGACCATATAATATCGAACGGAACAAGTAATAATCGGATGGCGCAATATCTGGGGAATATGGCGGGTGGGGTAGGACTTCCCATTTAACCTGTTTTAACGGGTTTGGCAACGTGAGAACGAGCGTTATCATGCTGCCTCCTAATGCTGAAGAAAGCTGTTCTTGCGTTTGGCACGAATCCTCATCGATCAATGCATTGAATTCAGCGTCTTCGAAGGATTTTGGCCTTCCTTCATTCGGACGGTCGTTAACATCAAAATCACCATCTTTGAAGCGACGACGACAATCACGGCACGTTGTTTAGCTTAGAGCAGCATCTCATCGCCTTTTTCTTCGAATGAAAGAAGAAAATCAACACTTCCCGCAAATTACGATTATCTGGCACAAAATCAAACATTTTCACACAACCAAAAGTATATGACGCCAAAACAAAATCACTAATGTGTCAAAACGGTTTATTTACCATATGTCTATGCTCGGTTCATGACGTTTTGGATATGTCAAAATCGACCAGCACTTACGGCTGGAGCCATATATAGTCAATAGCTAATATCGACTTTGGAGTGCTATTGTAAAGTGATTTGAACGAACAAACCCAAACGTCAAAATATTATATTAGAAACTAGCTTGAACTCCGACCGCTACGCCAGGCATTAAAACAAAACTTTTTGTAATGTTTTGCCTATCACTTTTATACCGTAATTATCTACATTTTAAAACAAAAACATACTAAATTGGTTGAAAATTACGGGCGGTAGAGGGAAACATACGCATTTTGCCACTTAGTCTTATGTATATAGATTAACAGTCACTTAAAGCCGACTCTAATAATTAAAATGACGTTTGGCTCAATTTAAATTTCGAGTCGGCTATAAGTTTAAAGTCGACTATAATGTGACTATGAATAGCAAAAAGTTTATTTTAAGTTATGTAGGTGAGTAAATTCTTTTAATGTTGGTTTTATCTGACTTTGAATTTGCGCCCATATCTACAACTTGGTTCTCATTTTTTAAGTAAATCAAATGTCAAATCCATGTGGGACTTTCTAGGGTTTCATGTTATTTTCTTCTTCTTCTTCGTTCTCATAAGTACTTTACACGAATCTTTTTTTTTTATATATAATCTACACACGCTAAAGGGGATATGAATACCGTTATAATGTTTACACACAGCGCGAACATATTAAGGACAAGAACGAAAGATAGACAGATCGGCGTAGTGATAGGAAACTCAGGTGTTTTCTTTTAGGTTTCAACTAACTCTATGGGTGGTGTCCAGACTGGAGAGTTCCGTATTATTGAACGTTTTTGTACTTGCTTATGATTCACAGAAGTTTTTCCAGTTGTTTCTTATTATAGTTTGTGCGATCGATTTCTTTAGTCATACCACCATCCTACTGCCAGTGTTATGCCTTCGCAGTAGGTTTTTGACATTCTTCTGAAACTGATCAAATTATTTTTATTTCGCGAGAAATAAATGCTTCGGATACAACTGGATTCGAACCGTGAACCTTCAGCGTGACAAGCGACGATGACTACCACCACGCCATGGCCACCTACTGCGCGATTTAGAGTGCAATTCTTATTGGATGTTGTGCCATCTTCAGGAAGAAAGATATCATTCACATTTAGCATTGTACAGATTGCAACCGCAAGACCTCACTTGTTTTTGTAAACAAATATACTCAGTGCTTAACATAAGCTATAATTCAGAAGCTCACAGTCCACAGTTTTCCAGAAATGTATTTTCCAATGTGGTTGGTAGGAAATTAGCTGTACTGTTGAAAGAGAGAATGCAATAGGGTAGAAACTAGGGCTGTCGAAAAAGTCATGGCGTAATTTTCTATGTTTTTCGAAAATCATTTATATAAAGAACAAAAATCAATCAATAAATATATTGATAATTTTTTTGCGATGACTTTCTGTTATCTTTCAGTAAGTTGTATAATCCCTCGTTCATAGAAGGACCTGTCTTTCTCGCCGAATAACTGAAAAGGTGCATTTTTATATTCTCATCTGAATTGAACATTTTTCCTCGCAAGAAGTTTTAAAGATAACGCCACAAGTGAAAGTCCGGGGACTGAAGGTCAGGGGAGTATGGTGGGTGTGGCAAAACATCCCATCCAAACTCCTATAACTTTTGGTGGGTGTTCCAACTTATGTTTGCGCCAAATGAACCTCATTGAGTTCATGATTAGCACAATACCGTTGATGTTTTGCAACTCGTATGGACTTCATTTTGAGGGTTAAAATAAATAAATATATGGCGTCAGCAGTCCTATACAGAACCAAGCCTAGCTTCTCGCAACCATTTGTGTGTGCGTGTTATGTTTTCCACGAAAATGGAAGGGACCTACAGTTTTTTGCCGACTCCGAACGGCGAGTTGAGAAGCTTCTCATGACAAATGATACTCTTTGATTGCTTATCAGACATTCGAAAGAGGTGGCGACCGTGAAAAACTTTTTAAGGTGTTGGACCAGGGCTGGGATAGAACCCTAGCAGCATGCGTAGTAGTCCAACGCTTTAACCACCACGGCCACGGTCACCACATTTTGAGGATTGATTAATCAAATCTCTTGCCCTTCAACTATACAATTGTATGTTTGTTTGGCAATATTAGGTTCAATACGAGCTATTACAATGATACCACTTAATATTGTTCTCTTGAAGCGAGAACACTGTCCAATCATTATTGGAAAAAAAATTCATTCGAATGGCCATCGCGACTGGGTTAGCAAAAACCCATGCGTTCAACCCAATATTGCAGTATTTTGTCGACTATTTGAATAGTTCGCTAATTTTCAAATAAAAAAGACAAAAAGAACAAATTAAATCGTCCAATTGACGACCGCAGTAAATTAGTTACTATGTCTCTTCAGCACGCTCAGTTCACCATAACACTTTTGACAGCTTCTTTATTAAAGCGGTAAGGACCAGTCAGTTATCAGTTATCATCGAACAGAGAAGAGTATTTTATTCAGTTCATTTTCCTCCACGCTAACTAATGTTGATAAAGAAAATCCTTGGAAAGAAGTTTATGCCCCTATTCCGTAAGACAACTTTTGTTAAGTTGAGTTGAAATTTGGTTGAAATTTGAAATTCGGTATTACTGAACACAACTCTGAGAAAAAGAGTTGCCTGTCAACATAAAATCAAGATGGCGAATCCTCTCTAGAGCTGTGTGGGAATTTTTCTGGTATTATGGTAGACAACGCAGTTATGTTTTGGTTGCTAGAGCTGTCAAAAACTAACAACTGGGTTTAAGCAGTTGTTTGAGAGTAAATGTTGAGATACGAAAGATGGAAAATGGACAAAAAGACGTATATCGGACAAATGAAATAATGCAATATTATTAATAACGTCATTAAAAAAATGTGTGCAGTTCAAAAGCCTTTAGTCCACATCAGTTGGAGAAAATAGTTTTACATCTTCAGCACTCGGAACTGGTAGTGGTATTGCAATTGCAGTCGAGCGTCCATGCAATTTTAAGAAATCTTTGGTTTCGATTTGAACGAAGTAAAATGCTTCTGTGTTCAGTACAAAAACACTTGTAAATATTTAAAAATAACATAAGTAATTTACACATTGCAAACGCATATTCTTTACTTAGCATTTTTTCTATTTGGAATTGGAATATGTCACGGATAGATTTTCATATGCGCACAACAATAACAATATTATCTTCATCATTATTATCATTAAAAAAAAACAAATCAAAACTTCTTTTCATTCTGTTTTTATTGAATATTGAGTTTCTGTTGGCAAAATTATTTTCTACTTCGACCACCAGAGGTCAGATTTACGTCAAGTAGTCAATTTGTAGTTGTTATTCGCATCTAAAAGTACGCAATTTTTTTTACAATCACAACTGAAAAAGGTTGTTTTATGTAATATGAACAATTCGTTGAGTTGCACGAAAGTGGAGTTGAATGACAGCCAACTCGAATAAATTGAGTTGTGTTATGGAATAGGGGCATTAAGTTAAGGCGCAGGCTGTCGAACTCGCAACTCAAAATCTATGAATTGGAGGCATGATCCATTCTCTAAGTGGGAAGCACTATCACCCAAAAGTACCGGTCGTCGAATTTATTGACCACATAGAATTGCTTTTGCGTACAGGATATCGGTATACATATAAATACATATTTCATGGATTTGCTAACCTAATATTAATTTTTCTGATTTATTTACAACGACTTAACACACCCCAGAATGTCTCGTAAGCCATAAAATAAAATAAAAAAGCCAAATCTACATTCAACAAGTGTCAGAATAAGTACGATTCGAATTGAATTGTTAATGGAGATGGTATCGTCAGATTGGCCTGATAAACACCCTTTTTGTTCCGTTTAGCATGTCTTTATGGATTATTTTCGTTTTATTTTGTATCATACCTGTGTTTCTGGAAGAAATCAACGCGCAGCATTTACAAGTATGTGGTGAGTCAGAATTTTTCTGTCAAAAAAAGTCAGATTGTTAAAATTCATGTCATATTTTGGTGGTCGTTCGGGACAGTATTTTTTTTTCTGTTATTCTCTTGTGATAGGTACGAGAGTACATGTTTTTTATGTTTTGGACAAATTGAAGTATATTTTAAAAATTTATGGTTATGGTTATATCTTGTACGGGATCGTATTTAGAGATTACAAAAGTGGCGACGACATTTAAATTATGCGCTTTTAGCTTTCCATGAGACTGTTAGTGGTGTACGCCATTAGCCAAGTACGCATACATACCCATACAGTTATGTACATACTTCCTGTCATACTTGGAAAATTTATCCCGAGGGAGTGATACCGTATTAAAATAATAATCACGAATAAATCCACACAGGTGCTACAGATAAAACGCGTTGGACAATGGTATAGAAAAACGTGTTACACATCAAATCAATAAATTTATTATTCTCTATCAAATGCAAGTGATTTAATATTAAAGTGGGGTAATGTATCAAGGGATGTACAAGATTTGATCGGAAAAGGCGATACGTTTTACAATGAAGCGTACTGAAACTACAGATAAACTCAGAAAAAACATTCAATGAAATGTTCACTTGAGAGGGGTAATAGGTGTAGACGATTTCAAAAATCGATTGTAGAACTATTTAAAAAAATACTCTGAAAATTTCAAGCAAAACTTTAAGCCGTTTAATAGTTATAAGCGTTTAAGTTTTGAAAAATTGATTTCAGATAAAAATTGAGACCTCCAGAAAGTACGCAAATTGCCCAGCTTGGTGGCGATTGTGACTTACAATGCGCGGCAGCTTATATCTCCGTGATTTTACACTGCGACCAGTAATAGATCTATAGAATAAAACACTTTCTGCAAACCACAACACTTGATTTATTTGCCAGAAGGGCGGACGTTTTATTTGTCGTACTTCTTCCACGCACTGTTTCACTATAGCACTGGCACTAGGTTCGCAATTTTGATTGTCCACGATTGTACTTGATCGGGGTCACCAATTATAGAATAAAACACTTTCTTATTTATTTCACTCTATATTTTCCTTATTATTTTTATTTCACTTCACTATTTATTGTTTGATGGTTAAAACTAAACCCATGAGATTTATCAGAAAAGTGGCCTTGAATTTTCTTATAAGGAGCTCTGGTTGCATCGTCATCAGCATCTGGATGAGGTTGTTGCCCATTCCTCAGAAAGACTCAGCCCCCAAAAAGGTGCGTTGTAGCTCCTACCTTTACTAGTTGGCTGCTGCTTCATTATATTCCACTGCAACAACGACGGGCACCTTTTGAAGTGTGACCATGCTTTTTTTTGGTCTTAAGTGTTTTGTCCGTTCAGATATGCCCACATTAATTTGGAGGTGGTTGCCCATGAGCTCAGCGCATTGATGGCTACCTGCTTGTCAGAAATATACATATAAAGATTGTGTTTTGCACTTATTGGTACTTACATTGGTCTCAATGTACGACCCCATTCAGACCTGAATCCTGAAGTCCAGCTGCAATTTTTGATTAAATTCAACGTTTCCATTTTTAATACAATGAAACTGAACTACCCCACAACGAAGCATCATAAATAAATACATAGATACTCGTAGTTCGTAAGTATGTAAGCTCCGCTGATATAAAAATATGAACCGGAAATATTGCTGAGTTTGGGTTTTTCCAGTGTTGCGTTAACGTTAACCATGGTAATAAATGGGTTAAGCAGTTATGATAAAGATTTTAGAGAGAGTGCTAGCAATTCAGATCTCATGTTGAAAATATAAAAGATAGCAATATAATGATGCACATGGACAGACAAAACGTATACATATGTAGTTCTGCCATCTGTGAGAATTCATTTGTCTGCGACTCCTCTGAAGAGAGGCGGCAAACATGTGGTTAATTTAAAAGTTAATTTTCCTATAATGGCGGACTTTCGGTTCTGATGTGGTGAGTGCTGATTATGTGTTACTAACCTAACCACAAGAATTTATACCTGCAGTAGTGTCGTCCTTTTGACATCACATACAGGTACGGGATAGTTAACCTTAAGTTTACCTACCCTAAGAAGCGTAGATTTTGTTGACTGACGATACAATTGAGATGGAAATGGATTTCGTTTGGCATAATCAATTTCTTCAAAAAATGACAATCTTGAGTTTGTTTTTGCAGCAGTGTGCAGGTCAATAAAAATCGACCTGTGCGATCTCTGGCAAGCAATTGCTGACCAAATTGTGTTGTGTAGGTAAATACTCTGTTCCGATAAAATTGTCAGTATACCCCTTATAGGGGAGCTTTTTTTTAACCAATGGTGCCTGTAAAATTGTTACTGAAATAAAAATTAAACCACTGACTTACACACATTTTGTTTTTGTGATTTTTATCAAACCCGCATACCTCCCACCCAGGGACGTGGCGTGATGTTCTAAGCAGGGTGTTCTACTTTTTTTTTTGTTGAATAATAACGTACATATGTATATACTCAGTTTTCTCCAGGACCACGACGAGGATGTTAAGTAAACAAGGCCAACAAAATAATTTATTAAGAACGGGGCAACCACACAACCAAAATTTTATTTCATAGTTAGGAATCTAAAAATGTCTAGTAAAAGCTTTACTAGGCAAACCTTACAAATCAAATCCGGAAAAGACGGTGTTGGCCTTCCAAAACTAATTATTTCCAGTCTTTCTTCCGAATTTAATTGAGAAAATGGTTTCTTCAATAAATTTTCAATAGCGCATCGACAGGTCGTTTTTCTCTTATACGATTTGGCTTAAAAGAACGACATGCATATCTAACTATTGCCAAAATGCGAATGATCAATGATGATGTAAGAATAAACATGTTTCCGCAATATGTTTTCAATGCAAATATTTGAAAAAAAAACACGCCTATTGTTGTGTTGCTTTTTGCTTTCGCTTCAGTCGATTATGTTCTACAAATATAGAGCACATCGAAATCGAACAAATAACTAATATCAGGAGAAGAGAATCGAACAAAATTCAACCAAACAAACGTTAACATGCGAAATAAAACAAAATATGAAAACCAACAAAATACCCACAGGCCACAGCTAACATCTTCCTCGCTAAAAAAAAGGGTAGAAAATGTATTGTATCGAGCCTGCCTGCGTGCGCAGTTTGCTGGGGAACTCAAATTGATGCGAAACAAAACAGAATATGAGAAGCAACATAATACCCACAACTAACATCTTCATCGCTAAAGAAAATGTGTTGTATCGAGCCCGGGTGCGCAGTTTGCTGGAGAACCCAAATTCATGTTATTGTACAGGCGATTGTTGGGACTTTGAATGTGGTAGAACGTTTTTTTTATATGGATATTTCCTTTGGGTTGGTGCGCTAGTAAGTGGAGAACAACCGGGCGAGTCGACGTCGAACTGAATTTAATAAAAAGTTGGTTTGGATAGGTTGCTGGATAGAGGTTTGAAAGTATGTATGTATGACGGCGCGCACCGTTAAATTTACTTACGAAAAGAGGAGAACATTTTGTTCAACGTCAATTTGTGTTGAATGGTTTATATACATTTTGGTATTGCGATTTTGACTGCGGTGTTTGGTTTGGTTGATTTGGCTATGGACGGTGCGGCACAACAGAGTGAACAAAAGTGGATGTTAAAGCATTATTTTTAATTAAGTATTTTTGAATTGTAACTCAATTAGATATTGTTAGCGCATGTATATAAACAAATAAATTTTTCATAAAGATGGATTTCGTTGGGGTGTGCGGAGAACACCTGCGCACCTTAGAATAAACGTCACTGCTCCCACCATAGCCAGCCTGCCACACAATCGATGGCGCACTGATTCTGCGTGGCCGTCATCAACTCTCACTTCGCTGTGTGTTTGGAAAATGTGAACATGAAAGCAGTATTACCATTACTAAATTAAAGCAAATCATTACAGCTTTATCTGTGGCTTTTGTCAAAGAGCTTTGGGATTTTGTGTATTGAGAAGTGAGAACCAATAAATAAATTTGAGTATTAGAGGACGTTGTCGCTAATTTTTTGTTTTTTCCAGTTTCTTGTTTTTCTGGAGAAATCGCTAAAACACATTTAAACAAATTTTCGCGTATTGTGCTTTATTGTGCGAAAACGAATAGTGAGTATTCTTTTTTTTTGGTTTTTAGCTTATATATCTTAACCTAATCGTTTCCGCTATACATATAACATTCAAACATCAAAATAGCCCCTATTACATTCTAAAATTTCATCAAAATCGAGGTGGAATCCACTATGTAAACAATTATCTCTATTATATTCAAAAATGTGTGTTAATTTAAAATCAGGAAATGGTAACCCTACAGGTATTGCTCTCCGATTTGCGACGATTTTTTATGCATACTACGGTAATCCAGTCAGAGGTTGAAAAAGGGACAAGTTTATGCAAGCTATTGCAACCAGACTGAGAGGCAAACATCCTATCTTCCCTGTACTGACAATTCTTTTGGAATAGAGTATAGGCCTAAATACTCAAACCTTTCTGGGATTCTCTGCATCTTTCTGTTTCATCTGTTTATACAAAATAGCCCTTTTATTTATGATACATATTGAATGCGCCCGTTAATGAGCGACTTTCTATTTTGAATGTGTAGGAAAAAGGGTTTAAGAGAGTGTCCGTCCGCACTCGCATTTTTTATGGAAAATTAGAGAAAAAAGGTCTTCTTTTTTCCTTTAGGTGGCGCTAAAGTTCGGGGTGAACCAGGGCCTACTTCTCACAACCATATGTGTGTACATGTTATGTTTTTGCACGAATGGAAGGGACCAACAGTTTTTTGCCGACTCCGAACGGCGACTTGAGAAGCTACTCGTGACAAGTGATATTCTTTGAATGCTTGTCAGACATTTGAAAGAGGTGGCACCGTGATAAAAGTTTTAGGTGTTTTGCTGGGACTTAGCCCGGCAGCGTTGCGCAGTAGTCCAACGCACGGTGCTCACAGAGAAAAAAGTTGATTCCCGAAAATCTGTCCGTTTAATGCAATCGTCCGAAAGTAGAGTTTTCATTGTAATTCATTCCACAAAAATCAATTTTTAAAATTCATCTAATATTTTTCGGCCACCCTGAAGAATCCAGTAGGATGTGCTTTTTAGTTCCTACTTCCTTTCCCGTATTTAATAGTTTCGACTAATCGAAAGGTGAGTTTTGTCTTTTTAAATAAAATAAGTTTCTAATATTTGCTGAAATTCTAAAAAAAGATGGCGTGGCGTCCCTCCCCAGTAATAGTTCCTCACATCCTTTGTTACAAAAAAAAAAAAACGCAGAACACATAATGACAATGGAAATTAAGCCGAAAGCCAATAATACATAAACGAGAAACAGCGCAATGTTGAAATCCCACAGGGATACTAGAGCCGTGCCAGAAAAAGGGAACTGGTTCTGGTCCACCATTAGGACTTGCAAACTCGAAAGACAAAACAAAAGAAGTAAGGAAACAAGGAAAATGTTGATTATAAGCCATCAAACCAACTGCTATCTCTTTCTATCCAAGTTTCCGAATATACACACATAGGTAGGTCCCGCGTCCCGTCACCGCAAAATCCTTTCCTAGAACGATGACAATAATAACGAGGTGGCTTTCGCTACCGTCCAAGTCCAAGGGCAACAGAACACACATCCTGTGGATGTAGAACACCAACAGTTTCATAATATTGTATTTGTTTTACTGCATCCATAGGTAAACTCCACACAAATACCGTTGGGACTTATCCTATTAACATTACAGCACCAACACCACCACCCTAGGCTGGTAATGAAGGAAATATTCTACCTGGTCTGATTGTCCGGCCTTGGCTGTGCTCTGCGTGGAGTTTTTAAACAGTGCGGGCAGCTGACGCTATTTCAACCGGGCCGGCCGGTTACAACCTCCAATGCCCGTCGAAGCTAACTGCAATTGGCTGTGATCGAAACATTTATTTCGAGTTTGACCGTTCTTGCAGGTATTTTGCCGCGCGTTTCGTGGTCTTGTTGCGGAATTCCACTGTGGTATTTGTGGTGAATAATTAATTAGTCCAGGTTCTTCAAAGGGTGCGGGGGGTGGAGGGTGGGGCTTATTCCCTCTCGGTTTTATAAATTCGTGGTATCGAAGGTGATTCAGTGAAACCGATTTGGATACCATGTGCCCACGAGTATGCAGGAGGCAGTTGTGTATTGATTCGGCGAACAGGTGGAGCACTAAAAGTGGTTAATATTAGTTTGTGTGTAGTGCTTCACTGCAGCTTTTTTGTCTGGATTGTGAAATTCATTTGCGTTATGTAGTATGCATGTCCAAGTTGAGGTGTGTGTGTGTGTGTTTTGAAAGCAGGTTTAACAAAACACTGGATAGATTGTGGCTATTTATAAGCAACTGAAAATCACGGGAACGTGAATTCTATTTAAATACAGTAAAACCTCTCTAATTGGGACACTGATGGGACCGACTCTTTCCTGTCCCGATTAGGAGGTGTCCCAATTATAGAAGTTTGCATAAAAAATATAGAAAAACACAACTACTTAGGAAAAAACTGTTATTTTCAAATGAAACAAGTACGGAACGCCCTATCTCGTTTACAAAATCACACCTTATTGAAATAAAACGACATTTATTTCAGTTATAAAAATTTATGTAGTAGTATCTCATTACGCGAAATTCAACGCGTAGGTATGCATACGAAAAAGTTCAAACAAATGCATTGTATCCACACAAAAACAACTGCAACTGCACGGTACCAATATCTTATATTCAATGGAAATAAATAAAACGTTGCTCTGCTGTTTTTTGTCTCCGATATAGTCACTCTTTTATAAAAATATAACGGCTTGAAAATTTGTAGAATGAGATGCAGCTGCGAACATTTAGTTAATGGAATTTCACTGTCCCGATTAGAGAAGACACCTTTCGTTTTTTTCGTCGGGTCTAGTGTACCAATTCAACTCGAATTGTCCCGATTAGAGAAGTCATATTTCCTGACTTTTTTAATAAAATGTCCCAAATCGGAGGTTTGGCTCAGTTATGGAGGTTCTAGGAAAGTTAAATTGAGCGTCCCAATTAAGAGCTGTCCCGATTACTGAGGGTATATTGTATGAAAACTTTTAGGGTTGGTAAATGGGCTGTCCCGATTGGGAGGTCGTCCCGATTACGGAGTGTCCCAATTAGGAGGTTTTACTGTAATTGGTTTCGTAGTTTTTCTGGATCCAACTCTCACTGGTTTTAGAAGGCCTCTGCAAACGCATCCTGCGATGAGGCAGTAGAAGTATAAACAGCAGTGCTCTGATAAGGTATGGATTCCATGATGGAGTGAAAAGTGTGTTGGATCGCTAAGCTACTGCCAATCTGCCATGTCTTCGAATGTAGGATATGGCGAAAATCTGTGCATCCCTTCCATTCGTGCGAGTGATGATCTAGTCGAAGCCTTCCATCACATATGATGTGATGCATATGAAGACTTCCTTAGGAAATCGCTGCTACTTCGGTTCGGTCAAACAATTGGGTTCTTAACTCCAAACCAAACCATGATTTTGTCAGTTATATAGTGCCGAATGACGAAAAATATGTAGGAAAGCGGAGCCGATATTAGGCACTTTCGACGTTTGTCGAAATGGAGGAGAAGATACGAGTAAGCCACGAACTCTAAGAGCTGTATCAAGATGTGGATGAAAAAAAGTCAAAAACACGTCAGCTTTGCCAATGTATAATAGTTTTCCAGCCAAGAGGATCTTCGAGACAAGATGACAAGGAAAACAGAAATTCTGTTTTAAGGACCAAAATATCGCAAATGACAGAACGCTTGGTTCTGAAAACTGGAAACAGCGTCTTCGGGGTCGAAGAGTATAGAAGACTGCCATGTCTCAGGCAGAGATGGTTATGTAAGTATCATAAGTACCTTTCGATAGATTTAGTTTACTCAGCAGCCTGATAATCTAAGGACATGGAGAGAAAAACACTTATATAGTCCATAAAGAGGGTACTTTACTTAGTACAAAAGGTAAGTCTTAGGCTTAATCAATAGACTTATAACTTTTAAGATTTGATAGATAGATGCTTATTTCCGTGTACATTTGTTGTTGTCGCACAAGCATCTTAAGATGCTTGATATAAGATCACCTGACTGATGTCCAGCTATGAAGCTATATCTATAACGTAAACATCCACGAACATTCAACATTCCACCCCTAAATGGTATAAATCTCTATTCACGAACCGTACAAAAAGTTACTTTATTTCAAAAATTAAATTGTCTATACACAAAAAAAGAAACCAGAACACTGTTATACTTTAACCATCCCTCAAATTACAATTTAGCCAACACCAATCTTCTTTAAACAAATTTATCAAAATTTATGTGGGAACGCTTAAAATAACACAGAAACGTTCCTTCCAATGATACTGACAAATGATTTTAAGAGATGAAATTAGCTTTTATTAATTACAAATTTCATGAGCGCAACACAGCGCAAGGATAATGAAAGCAACACTAAGAACTGCTTTTCAGAGAATATTAATTAGGTACACGCATGTATATCTAAAGAATTCATTTCGAGAGGTATCCGCATCCCTATCCTTGTAATGAGAAAAAGGGAAACTCATTTAACTTCGTTACATAAAAACGTACAAAATTATCCCTTAGATGGTGTCTACAACTTTTCAGACTGGATGCAAATTATCCTGTAACATATCATTTGATAGAAGCGAAGCTTTTCACACTTCATCGATGTTGTATATTATTTTCCATTAACAAGGAAATAGTCGGAGTCTCTCATCTAAATACATTGTTTGATTTATTAGGGAAACATTGTTTATTATTACTACAAACTATGTTGAACATAAATATTCGTATACATTTCATATAGGTACATACATATGTATGTAGATACAGGTATGTACATACATATATGTTTGCTGACATGAAAGTGTAAATAAAATGTATGAAACTTTTATTGGGTGTGAGTCATGGAGTGACTGTGATTGATTGTGCGATATGCAATGACATTTCTGATTGATCAATAAAAATCTTTGAAGGGTTATTCAATATTTAAATGTGTGATACTGAATCAATTCGAATGGAAAACTATCCGACGCCCAGTCGGACACGCATTTTAATACTCTGCCCGGACTGTAGAGGTAAATTTTCGAAAGTGTCCGAAAAGTATTGGACTACTGAAGTCTCCGAGATAGCGATTGTCCGGACAAGCGACGCTGTAGAGTAAGTGCGGCTAATATGGCCCATGTGTGTAATATGGCCCACCGTAATATCTCGATACTGAGAAAGCATAGAAACCCCTCTGTGCATCCATTTTAAACATATTCCAATTGGCTTTGACTCACTGTAATTTGATGAGTCTGGCTAATATATGTGAGCGTTAAAGCACGTGGCTATGTTTTTGCACTTTGCGTTGTAGTTTTTTGGTAAGTTTTCTTAAGTGTTTTTACATTAAACTTTCGTAAATATTAATATTTCATTTTATGATTGTGTGGTGCTGACATTTTTCATTCTTTATATGAAATCAAAACTTCAAAAATAGTTGAAAAAATGTGTTTAAATTAAAAGAAAAGTGAAAAAGCGTTGCGTGGGTAATATGGCCCACCATAGATTTCTGTAATATGGTCCAGATCAAATTGGCAACAATACCGCGCAGAAAGAAAAATTAACATGCTGAAGAATCTACTTAATCAGAAAGTGAGGACATTTGCATTCCAGGTGACTTATCTGATGCAAATCCTGATAAATGCATTTATTGCTTGAGTCTATTTAAGGGGGGAGAAGCACGAGTGCAATGTGTTGTGTGTACAATGTGGGCCCATAAAGATTGTTCTGGCAACGAGTAGAAATATTTTATTTGCAAATTTTGCAGTTCGTATAATGAGAAAACATTATTTTATATAAGTGGACCATATTAGCTATTGTGTATAAAATAAAATATTAGATAAATAGAAATATTAGAAAGCACATCGATTTCGATGAAATTTAAGTATGTTGTAAAGGGCATGTTTACGAGTATTTTGATGTATCACTGTATAAGATATAAGCTAAAAACAAAACAAAAACTCACTCTTCGTTTCCGCACCCAACACTCATCTCTCGCAAATGGCCTTCATTATAAATCACAAAAATCAAAAAATTGTTGAGCTGCATTTTAACGAAAAACAAGAAAATAGAAAAAACAATAACCAAGTGGCAACACCCTCACATAATCAAATTCATTTATTGGTTCTCAAAAGCACGAAATCCCAAAGCTCTTCGACAAAAACTGAGGAAAAAGCTGGAACGATTGACTTGAACTTAGTAATGGGAACGCTGTTTTTATGTTCATATTCATACACACAGCGATGGTTGATGGCGGCCACACGACCACAGTATGTCATTAGCTCATATGCGCATTGGACAAAAATTACAAAAACAAAACCTGTGTAAGTCAGTGGTTTTGTTTTTATTTCAGTGGCAATTTTTCTGATTGACTGCCAGAAATATATGTACTGGCACTAGTGCCTAAAAAAAAAGCTCCCCCATAAGGCCTGTACTGACAATTTTTGTGGAACAGAGTATAGCTGAACCCGTGCTCGCCTTGCATCGCATTCTAAATGCTTTCCCATGCATACAAATATGCAATATCAGTGGGAGCGAAGAAACATCAAAGTTTTTGTCCAAGTCTACAAAATTGTACGAGTATAATTGCATTTTATCAATAAAGTTTCAATGTGTAAATTTCAGCCCCTAAGTGCAGATTTCATAGTTCTCAAAAACCGCATCGCACCGCAGCCCGTCAACACTTCCGCTTCTACCAGATTTCGTTGCAAAGTTGTAATGTAACTCTAAATCGGATGCCGTTACACAATAATAGGTCTGTTCCCGTACTGTTGCAAACAACCGAAAACAGCCGAAAACTACACTCTCTTCTGTCAAAACATATGAAAAATCTTCGTACGGGAACGGGATTATACTGATTTCGGCTGTTTTCGGCTGTTTTGGACAGGTACGGGAACAGACCTAATAGGTACACCCACTTTCAGTTTTAATTTATGTGATGGAAACTTTGGAGCAGATAGAGAATTTTAAAAATTCGGCTAGATAGATGGTTGTTACGCTTAAGGTCCATAACCCGGTTGATTGAAATACATTCTGCACTTTGACCATCAACACGTGACAATATTTCGCTATTAATTGCTGTAGCTTGATCATTTCGAGGCAACAACATAACTCGCTCACAAAGCAAAGAATTCTCAAGGTTTGTTAGTTGCGATATATCATCGTAAACGGATGAGATAAGTTCTCCGATAGAAGACCCTATTTGGAACAAATAATATGGTAAATTTACTTTTACATTTTCTTCCGGAAGCGTTCCTCCACCAATTTTAAGTAACAAATAAGCGAAATTTTGTGCGTATAGATTGCAGCTTGTTCACGGCCGCATATTGACGGTCAAATGCATTTAAGTAGGTAACACCCCAGAGGCTTGACTTTTTCAGACTTCGTCAGCTCTTATGCCTCGTGCTCTACTGATAACGTTTGCCCTAAATCTCCGCTATTTTGCACTGTAATGCCGCCCATTGGTCTTTCATTTTTTCGTATATACTGTTAGGTTCTGTTAACGGCTTCCACTGCCTTACGGTGTGCCATAGTGCATTCGTCTCACACAATTAGACATCAGTCACGTAAAACTCGAGCTTTATCACTACTTCGGGAATGTTGCAAACTGGACTTTTAGTGCTGTCTAATTGTGTGGGTTTTACTACAGGGCGGTAAAGTAGCTACTATCACTGATGACGCCACAGCCAAGGACAAGGACGAAAATGAGAAAAGTATTATTAAAGTCTAAGAACACCGACGCCGAATTTAAATAATGAAGAAACGTTATTGCTGTTTTTAAAATTTATTAACGAACAACAAAGGAGATTGTGTTCTAAGACACTGACCATCCCAGTCGAGCTCTGCGTCGCAGAAGCTCAAACGTGATCAAATTTTAAAAGCGATTTTCGCTGCTATTTGTATATTTACGGTATATGACTGTCAAAAAAAAAAATCGACACTGTCAGAAATCTCTCCTGAGACGGGTGTGATATTACCACAGACTTTTAGAATTTATGTTAAAGCAAGTGAAATGGTAGTTTGAGCTGAAGGTCTGAAGGCCACCGGTCAAGCAGCGGGGTGTCTATCACAATGCACTTTAGTACCGTTTTAAATATGCAAGTGTTAAGTGCATGTACATACGTACAGAGACCATGAATTAAAGAAATGGAAGAACCGCAGGTACCGTCCAATCATTCACTGACCCATATCAAACAATAGACATTGGCAATCACTTTTTTCATCAATCAGCCACCAATGTAGAACCTATTTTCTTTTGTTCCATACAATTCTTATGAAATGCTTTTACATTCGTACATGAGTATACATGTGTGTAGATATGTGTGTTTTTATCTTTTACCTTTTTTGTGCTGTTCTGCACATCAATATTTGAATACCTTCCTGTGAAGCGGCACTCGCAATGATGCACACTTAGGTATCTACTGCCAGTGACATAGTACGTGCAACAAAATAACAACAGAAAAGAAAAACAACCAACTGGACAAGTACACATGTGTATGTAATTTTAGTCTTCATTCCGACAAGTCATTGAATTAATTATAATTTCTGAACGTTCGATGAATAACGAATGCGATTTTGTTTCTGTCTGCCGCGCATCTATAAATTTCCATCTACCTGTCTGCGGGAAGAAAATACACACAAGAGGTAGAGGAAAAAGACACAACCGCCACTCTAGCAGAGCAAATTAATTCGTAAATGTTAAATAGAAATAAAAGCTCCTCAGTGCAGGGTGTGGACGTGGTAACTCTACCCAACCAAGCACCAAACACATTGGCTGCATTTATAGTTTCCTTGTTTAGATCTAAAAAAAAAAAATTAAAACTAATAACATATCGCAAAGCTACATGCACGAGAATGGTTTATAAGTGGATATATGCACTATTCTACTCGGCTTTGTAATGAAAGTTCCCCCGTTTCAAACCGGGCACATAGCCGCAACTTGTCATTCACCTGACGTCTATCTAAAATCACATCTTTGTTGGCTCTTGGAATAATACGCCCAATCCAAGAAAAACGCCGGACAAATACGGTCTACGATATCCTTCTGAAATAAAAGAATTAATCAGGGAAAAAAGAAAAGCGCGTAAAAGATGGCAACAGAGTCGTGCTCCACAGCATAAAGCATATCTGAATCGTCTCTGCAATTTGTTAAAGAATAGCATTAAGGATTTTAAAAATCGTGCGATAGGCTCTTACCTTGAGAGTTTAACAAGGAAAAAAGATACCAATTATTCCCTTTGGAAAGCCGTAAAAGGCACCAAAAGGCCCAAAATCCCTGCGCCGCCACTTAAAATAAATCAAAATGAATGGGCAAGGGAAGATAAAGAAAAAGCGGATATTTTTGCCACCCATTTGGAAGAAACCTTTAAACCGAACGTGACCATCACAAGGATGGTAGTTCCACCATCTGACGATTTAACGCGCAGATCTGCGACGCTTAGAGAACTCGAACGTGAGATCGCGAAACTAAAACCTAAGAAAGCTCCTGGTTATGATTTGATTACCGGAAAAATTCTCAAAGCCTTACCTAGAAAAGCATTAATTAAGCTTCTCCATATTATAAATGCTGCACTCAGATTAAAACACGTACCGAGCCAATGGAAAGTTGCGGAAGTCATAATGGTTTTAAAACCAGGAAAACCGTCATATGAAGTAAAATCATACAGACCAATATCGCTTCTTCCAGTCATATCCAAAATTTTCGAGAGGATATTACTAAGGCGTCTCCAACCGGTTATAGAAGAAAATAATCTAATACCTGACCACCAGTTTGGGTTCAGAAGTAAGCATTCGACGATTGACCAGGTGCATAGAATTACTAACGTAATCGAAAAAGCACTAGAAGAAAAAAAGATATGCTCAACCGTATTTCTTGACGTCTCGCAAGCCTTTGATAAGGTGTGGCACGATGGCTTGAAATGCAAACTACGACAAGTACTTCCCGCAAACCTATACGAGATTTTGAATTCATATCTCGGGAATAGACTCTTCCGTGTTAGAAATGGAAACGAATACTCAGAGCTCAAAGAAATTTTGGCCGGCGTACCGCAAGGAAGCGTTCTGGGGCCACTTCTCTATCTATTATATACTCGTGATATACCGAAAGAAGATGGCACTATCCTTGCTACGTTTGCCGACGACACCGCTATCCTAGCGGTAGGTAAAACAATCGAGGAAACGACTGCCAAACTGCAAAACACATTAAATAAAGTAAATGAATGGACGAAGGACTGGCGGATCGCCCTTAACGGAACTAAATCTGTTCACGTGAATTTCACTTATAGGAAAATTAATGACTTGCCAATTTTTATAAATTTGGCCCGAATACCCTTTGCAAATGAAGCCAAATACCTGGAAATGACACTCGACGCAAGGTTGAAGTGGAATTCGCACGTGAAAATGAAACGTAAAGAACTAGACATCAAATATAGAGAAATGTACTGGTTGATCGGAAAACATTCCCACCTCAGTACCGAGAACAAACTGCTTTTATACAAGCAAGTGCTAAAGCCGGTGTGGACCTACGGTATACAACTTTGGGGTTGTACCAAGAAAACAAATGCCAATATTTTACAGACCTTTCAAAATAAAGTGCTTAGAGAAATTGTCCAAGCACCGTGGTATGCTAGAAACGACGATATCCACAGGGATCTCGGAATTCCGACAATCGAAGCTGAAACTAGAAGCTTCGCGCGAAAACATAGAAACCGACTAATCGGACATGTTAATAATACAGTCCTACTTATTTTGGATGAGAGCAATTTATTGCGCCGACTACAAAGAACAAAACCTTTCGACTTGCCGAGATAAGGATTAACCGCGTCTAAATTGCGGAACATGCAGGATTTTTCCTTGGAAAGTAACCTGCCAAACGTTTATATTTCGTGATAGAAAAATTGCTTGATAAGTAGTATAACTTAGTTGCAGTACCTAACAATTTATATCGAAGGGTGGTGTTTTTGGTCAGTAAGAATCTGACACTACTATGAGCACGCGCTTGCTATTCTCATAGTGTCTATGGAAGATTTTCACCTACCCTCGGAAAAAAAAAAAAAAAAAAAAAAAATCTTTGTTGGCAATCACGCCATCTATAACATGGCGCGCGTCTCCACGAGCCATTATTCATGTCGGACATACTCGTATCTGGTAAGTACAAAACAAAATGGTGGAACGAAAGACAAATTTCACTTTCTTGAAAACTTCAACGAAATTGAGAAATTTCCACCAAAGTGACAGTTCATGTCCAGACATAGATATAGACATAGATGGCGGGGTGGAAAATCCGTCTTGCTCTTGCTGACTGTGGTCTCCCCTAGATATTTTCTAAGCTCGAAATGAGCGCAGACATGAATAATGACCAGTTTAGACGCGCGCCGTATAATAGACGTTATGTAGACACATACATACTTTGATACACGTTAGTCTTCCTACTGTGATACGCGCCATCTATGGCGATATTTATCCCTAATGCCCAGCTCAGCTAACCCTTAAACAAATAGACGATGCGGTCGACTTTGACGTTCTTCTTTCTGATTCTTGAGCCCAAAACCTTTATTTTAAGCATCGGAACTTCAACCTGTTTTAACTTTGCAATGTTATTATGTGCCTTCCAAAGGCCAAAGTAAGCTTACCTGTCAGGAGGACTCACCTAAAGTTGGACAAATAAATTGCGATTTTTCTTGAGACCTTAGCTCTCTACATTCCAACTGACACTGTTTTGAACTTAAATGTCTATCGTATTACTATACCAATGTCAAAGACTAAAAAAAAGTATTTTCTGACTAAACAGGATTTAAGGCAATTTTTTTTATTGACATACCGAGAGAGGTGGAAATGTGCATCATCAGAGAAGAAGTAGTCTTTGAAAAATCTAAGCTGTGTAAATTCTTCGCCAAAACACGTTGACTACACTGGCTCGTCCACATCGAGCGAATGGACAACAATGCTCCAGCAAAGAGGATCTACGAATCACAGCCCCCAGGTTCGAGACGACAAGGAAGACCGAACCTCCGGTTTAAGGACCAAGCTACCGCGGATGACATTGCGCTTGGTCTAGACAAGTGGAAGCAGCGTGACCGGGATCGAAGGGAGCAGAAAGCTGCCGGGAAGCCCGTTAAGAAGGTAAGTAAGAAACATTTGATACCGTAAACTGAGGTTACTTTGTGACTGCTGGATAGCTTTGTGCCAACCATGTTTTTTTACATTAAATTCAATACATAAAGTATTCCGGTTTTTTCATTGTGCAAGGCTGCTGAATTTATTGCTTTCCTTTGTTTTGTATGTTTCTGAATACTGAATTCTCATTCACAGTCAAGTTTTTAGCGGGAACATGAAAAATTTCACCTACAACCAAAAAGCGCTAGGGAATTGAAGGAATGCTATTTTTTAATGATTAACTTAACTTTTTTTTCTCGGGGTGAACCAGGGCTGGCTTCTCGTAGCCATTTGTGTTTGCGTATTATATGTCTGCACGAATGGAAGGAACCTACAGTTTTGTGCCGACTCCGAGCGGCGAGCTGAGAAGCGCATTGACAAATCATACTCTTTGATTGCTTGTCAAACATTCGAAAGAGGTGGCACCGTGAAAAAACTGTTTTTTAGGTGTTGGACCCGGGCTGGGATTGAACCCGGGCAGCATTGCGTAGTAGTCCAACGTACTTACCACTAAACCACGGTGCTTAATGATTTATTTGTGATGAATACTTTTTACGATGGTTATTCAATAAAGTCGCAAGTTAATGGGCTAACTTTGTACCATCGTCCTTGCTTGGCACAAAGTTACCTCGTGTGTATCGATCTTCTTTTTTACATTCAAACGTACTTGGCACAAAGTGACTCCTTATTCTTTAATTTCAAATTTGAGGACTAGACAACTGAGCCGAAATGCCTCGAAGATATGTTAAACAGATGGAAGGACGACCTTACTGCAACTTCACAGCAGAAGTATTGAAAAACGCTATACAGGAGGTCCAAGATTGATGGCAATACTTTCTTGGTTAGCAGCCCGCACCAAAAGAATGAAATTTGGTATGGCATCAAAAACGTTGTTGCGGTGATTAATGAACCCAAATTGATTTCTAAAATTGGTCTTTATAGTGTCCCCAAAATATCTTACTAAAAAAAAGTTTGTTTTTTCCCAACGCTTTTATGTTAATTTGCTTGTTCAAAAAATTTTGCTTTTCTGCGTTTTAATGTTTTATTGGTTACCCCAAACGTGGGGTAAATTTGTGCCACACTTCGGAGGCTTACATGTTAAAAATCTTAGCTCCTTGCGTGAATTTGTAAACGTTTCCTTCATTGCTTAATGTTAAGGATCGAAATAGTCAACCTTATTTTTTTCTTTTCTTGAGAAAACAAAAGTTTTTTTTCCACAAAAAAACATCAAAAGCTGTCACAAAGTAACCCCAGTTTACGGTACTTGAAAAAAATGTGCTTATTGATAGCTGTTTGATTTACAGTGCCGCCAACATATCAATTTCGAATTGGTCGAAAAATAGCGGACTGGGATTACAACTCTCCCGACGGACACGAAGGCAATCATCTGGAAAAGTTTTTCGACAGCTTTACGTTGACAACGTGACAAATTGTTTCACAGCACCCCACCGAAATTCATCCAGCAGATGTTCGAATTTCGAACTGCGAGCGAGATGAGTAAATTCCTATATTTCCACTCATGGCCTTAATTTGCATTAAGAATAATTATTCCAAGTTATTGCCAAGCCGATGAATATCCATGAGTATCTAAGCCACAAAAAAATAATTTCAACATAATTCAGTCGATTAACAGGCATCTAAATCGCATAGTGATTGATCAACTTTCCGATGATAGGGAGAAAGAGCAATGGAAATGGAAAAACCAAAAAAAGTTTCTTATTATATTAAACGTGCGTGTGGCTATTTAGTATTAATAAAATAGTTTTGGCAATTGGAAAAGACTACCATTCCTATTTTCTTACGTGCTTTGTACGTGTATTGTAACGTTACCCAAGCCACACGCGGCATTTTGGGTAAATACAGAAACGGCAAAACTTGTATGCGTCGATTGTGAATGACTCTTAGTGCAACACAAACACTCCTGATGCTGATGTATACATGTCGATACAGTATTTGTTTGCTGGTTTAAAATACAAAATAATTCTTTTTATAATTTTTTCTAAAGATGAACTCTGGAATTCCGTAAAAATAAACCAATTTCATTTCCTTGGATCAGCTTCAGTTCAACTATAATATGATTTCGTACCGTGACCGTGATCTAACATAACCAGATCAAACCAGATCACCAGACAAACTTATTATGCTGAATGCTTATCCTGAATAGGTAAAGCTTACTTAAAATATTGCTTCTGTAAGTAATTTTCCAAGCTTATAACAAACAGGTGTCACACTGTAAGAAATCCTTGTCTCGAGCTATTCAGAATTTTTATGTTAATTTTTAGTTTTGAAGTCGAAATAAAGCCGGCAAAAGCATGGAACCTTGCAGTACTCCATATTTTCCATTTCACACTTGGTGCAGCGTTGTTCCAACATCAAAATTTCTTCCCGGAAGTGAGAGTCTGGAAGGCTGTACAAATATTTGTCTACGGCCCTCTCAACTTCTTCAATAGATGCGAAGTGCTTTTTAGAAATAAATTTCTTCAAGTTTAGGAACAGACGGAAGTCTGAGCGTGCCAAATCAGGAGAAAAGGGGGATGATCGAGCAGATCGTACCCCAAATCTCGCACCCATTTTGTGCAGTGCTTTCATATCCATAATATTTTGTGCAAAATGTTTTGCACCCTTTATTCCGATATCCCCACAGCTTCAGCTATCTCACTCACTTTCACTCGCCTATCGTCCAACACGATATCATGCACTTTTTGGATGGTTTCGGATGTGGTTGCGATTTTTGGCCGTCCTTCATGTGGGTCATCTTCGAGGGACGTGCGACCACGTTAACGGTTAACATGAAAGGAGTAGAGTCCCCGTCTTTATTAACTTTGGATGAATTTCCTTAGGGGTTAATCCATCCAAGATGAAACATTTGATGACCGAATGATATTTATCAAGTAGTTAATTAAATTTCTGAAGGATTTAATGTTGTGCAACGAGCTGTAGCATGGAATTTAAAAAAAATATCGTGAGACCGTGACTACAAGCAGAAGGAAAGGCTGAGTGGGTGATATGGGGTGTGGTAGGATAAGCTTAGTAAAGCGAATTGGCAGGCCATCTTCACCTGTAGAAATTTCAAATGGGAAGGGGATCGGCTCTTAATTAAATTACTGCCGCCCTCATTTAAAAAGAAAACCAAATACATTCTCCGTGGAAACCTCTGCACCAGTGTAAGGGAGAGGGGGGCACCTTTGAACGCGGGGCAGCTTTGAACATTGCTAATAACAACTCAATTAATAAATATTTTAAAGCATTAACCAAACTTTCCACATGGCGATACCCTCATCTTTAGTCGTCAACACTTCTCGGGGATTCCGTCAGTCGTCGTCTGCCAGTAGCCGGTAGTGCAGAATTTATGCACACAAATTCGTTTTACAATTTTTTTTTTTTTTGGAAGGGTGTTCAACATTTTTCGTGAGGATCTCTATTTGTGAGTAATATTTTTTGGAGGCACCGTTATGCTGAATTTTGTATCACTACGCATGTTGGGGTAGGTTTGAATAAAACGGGCGGAGCACTTTTGAACACGTTCTAAGGTGCATACCTTCTCATTTAAAAGTTGACCCCCTTTTTTTTAATTCATTTCTGATGGTATAATAATGCTTAGCAACTAGAACTGCCGATCTTAACGCAAATTACATCCAAACCGCCATTCACATAAATATAAACATCTTTTAACAATTAATTTTGCCAGTTCCACAATTGTTGTTACTATGCTCAGGTATTTTATTTATTTATTTATTTATTAATTTATTTATTTATTTTTGACTTACAAATTTCAGATATGTATTACAAAAAGTAACTTTTAAAAAACACAGTAATTATAAAGAGAGATACTTAATTTTAAGATTGAATATCTTGTAGTATCATGTAACATTTCTTTCTTATTATTACAATAAATGAAAATGAAATAAATAAAAAAATTCTAGCGGTAACTCAACACTCCAGGATCTGCAAGATGTCCATTAAAATAGCTACAGTTCAAAAGTGGCCAGGCCTGTTTAAAGCTGCCCTAGTTGGGGCACATTTGAACAATTGGACATATTTTTTTTAGAACAAATTAGATAAATTATAAGCCTTTATTGAATTTTCACAAATGTTGGTTTAAATTGAAGATTAATTTTACTTCTCAAAGTCTGAATGACTTAAAGACCAATGATTCAAGTATATTGGTGTTGAGAAGCCTTTTAAGGAAAAAGTGTTGAAAGGTGCCCCCCTCTCCCCTACTATTTATTTTATAATATGATTGATGGAGCTACTTTCGCTTTCGCGGCTTGGCAATCCACAGACATAACTCCCGGCTAAATTTTTATGTTCTTGCTCGATTAAAATCGGGAAACACCTAGACCTACACATCTGTAGTGCAAAATTAAAAGTTCTCAATGTTGTTCACGCTAAAACTAAATTCACTTTACCCTATGCCTTTATAAACATACTCGTAGTATCTATAAAAATGAAAATAAAATAAAAAATAATTCGAAACAATTCACACGGCTTCGCTTACTCTGTTATGTCTGCTGATGTATCCCAACGATGACTTACTAGTATGACGTCGAAAGTATCTTTTTTTGTGTTTTTTTTTTTATCTTGTTCTGTATCTCGGGCCATTAGCATTTTAATCAACCCATTTGATCTCAAGTGCGCGTAAGGCTAACCGAATGAACAAGAAAAAAAAAAAATATTGAATTGATTAAAATTAACAATTAGTGATTTTGACAAGAAGCAGTGAGAATTGACAATCAAAGAACGACCTAAGGAGAGGACATAAACTGGTTTAGAATATTTATTATATGACCAAAAGCGGTCGGACTGTCAGGTTATCGTTTTCGTATTCTTTTTTTATTTTTACTTTTTCACAATCCTTAGTTCCACACACGTCCTATACTGTTGCATATTGCATGCAGTTCACACTGAGCCACCTGCGTATGAGATAGGTGGAGGCGAATTAATGAAGCAAAAGAAAAAGTCACCAATCCACTTGTGTGACTGAAGTGACAGCAGCCAATTATAATGGTTAAACGAACAATTTGCGGGACCAATTAAAAACTAGAAAATTGTAAATTGCGGTAGTATTAGAAATTTTATTGTATTTACAAATACTGCAACGGGTGTAAAGATGACATCAATCTCGATACGCGACAACTAGATTTTGAATGTATAATCCTGTCGTGCTCTACAAATTCCAAAAAATATGTATTCTTTTGGTATAAATTGACTATTGACGTCACCGCAAGAAAATAAAGCAGAAATGCAGATGCAAAATCCCGCGCTACTGATGTACCACAAGGCTCAGTCCACTCCCCATCTTTTTTTATCATAAAGAAGAACGTAAGAAGCGTAAAGAAGAACAATCAAAGCCACCTGCCAGTTTTTGACAATTACAAAAAAGCTCATAATTTGACTAATCTAAAATAAAAAGATGTACTTTTTTTTTCTAAAAGCGGTATTTTCTGAAAGATAATTTTGTAAGCGTATTTGAGTAGAAAAATTGTAAAGTCAACCCTACTTACTAACTGATTCCACTGCCGTCAAACCCGATTTCCATAAATCCATTCATTCAAGTCTATTTTCCAACCAGACTTAATTACTCCAAAACTTGCAACGCAAACGGCACCGAACATCTTACGAAGGATTTTTCTCTCGAAGCGACCAAGAATAGCTTTATCTACTTTCAATAAAGTCCATGCTTCAGCTCCATATAGCAAGACTGGGATGATAAAGGTCTTATATAGAGTCTTCTTAGTCGATCGGGAAAGGGCTTTACTACTCAATTGCCTTCTTAGCCCAAAGAAACAGCGTTGGCAAGAGTAATCGCCCAATGCGATTTAAATGTCATATTTAGGACAATGGAAAAACGTCAGAATGCAATGGAAAAACGACTCTCTCATTAATGTACCAAAAAGCGACCTTCACTGACAGATCCATGATGAATTGCAGTGTCGGTTCGGGTATCTCAGCTGAATTAAGAATTTCAAGACTCGAATGCATTCCCGACATCTCTAGGCTGAGGTACGATCAATGAAAGAGAATGTTTGGTACTAAGTCTTAGCCCTGCAGCAATGAAGGAGGAAGAAATATTGGTTGATAGTCAGGCCGCCAATAAAGTCCTTCACGCAATCACCAAATTAATAGAACAGTACAAGGAAGAATTGACCAGGTAAGCAATCGGTTTCATATCACTCTTCTCTGGCTGCCTAGTAATAAAAAGCAGGGGACGAAAGAACTAACGAGCTGACCAGATCCGGGACAGCCATTGGCAGCTCCATCGCGAAGGCAGATTATCCTACCCTAGGACTTACTGAGAGCGGAATTCTCCAGCACTTTCTCTTAAAAGCCAACTTTAGATAATAAACAACCTTAACAATTGTGACTTGGCCCGGTTAAATCAAAAATATAATAGATTTCACGACCTTGACGGTTCAGAAATGATGTAACATCATAAGATTACTTAATTCCACAGGATGGTTTTGAACAACACTTTCAAAAAAAAAAAAAAAAAAAAATACACATAGACACAGACTAGTGAACCAGTGCGAGAAATCTCGCTTGTAGAAACCCTACAACCGCTTACGGTTTAACAATTTAAACAAATGAGAACTTAGGTATAGGTAATAATGTTTTTTCGTAATAACTTTACTCATATGTATGCACTTTATCAAAATTGTTTAAAGTGATAGTGTTTATAGTGAAGCTCAGTTTGTTACATGGAAAACATTGCAGCTGTACGCGATAGTGTGGCCGAGACTCTATCGACCTCTATTGGTCATTGCGTTCATGTCAACTTTACCCAGAAAATCATTTTCAGCGATGAGTCATACTTTCAACTTGATGGACTTGTCAACAAGCAGAATTGTCACATCTGGGTTGATGATGAGAACTCAGAGCTGTTACCGTGAATGGCATACGCATACGGCCATACGCTATCGTCTAATGATAACGGATTTTTTGTAACCGCAATTAAAGGCTATAGTTGTGGACAATACGGTTCCAAAAGGATGGAGCCCCTTGCCATACAGCCAACGAAACAATTACTTTCTTTTAGATGGTCGTATTATATGCTGAAATGGTGATCTCAATTGGCCGCCCAGACCATGTGATTTGACACCGTTGGACTTCTTTCTTTGGGGAAATTTGAAAGAGAAGGTGTCCTGTATACCAATGAGCCAACAACCATTCAAGAGCTGGTTGACGAGATAATTAGACACATTAATGAAACTGAGCAATTATACCCAAAATGTAGACAAGCAGATGGAGGTCTGCAGCCAGAGCCACGGTGAACCTTTGGTTGACGTATATGATTGTAATAAACCACATTACTGATTAAAGCCCTCAAATTCTTTTGGAACTGTTTCTTTTATTCATGAATTCATTCATTTATTCATTTATTCACTAAATCAATAATGGGACACCCTTTTCACCTTTTGGCATTTTATTTGTTGCTGTATTTTTTTTCTTAAAATCAATGTAAATCGGATTTTTGAAAATTCATAAACCTAGTAATTGGGGGCATTCCGAAACTAAGAAGGTTTGTTTGATGTCAGCCCTAGGACGCACTAGGGTGCACTGGAAATGCACTGATGCGTTTTATGTCCGCCAGTGCTACACTGAAAACGCACTGAATATGCTGCCCTGCGTTCGTTGTCGACACTGGTTCTTCACTGGATTCACCCCGAGTATTTCGTCAGTGCAAGAAAAACGGCTGTCAAAACATTAAATCAGCTGATTTGTCATTTGGCTATTTTTCATTGCGTTGGTTTTCCTCATTGTGCTTGTGTTTTTTGTGTTCAGATAAGTTTCTTAATAAAACAACGAACTAAACAAATGCAAAACTATACGAAAATTAACCAAATTTGATTTCTGTTAAATGTTCAAAGAATGCCAGTTGTCAGGGCAAGGTATTTGCGTTCGATGAAACGGGGGTTGCACTGGGTTTTTTGACAGCCACGAAAATAATTGACACTGGTCAGTGCACCCTAGGGCTGGCGACATCAAACAAACCTAGATACTTGCAAATGCAAGTAGTTTACGGCCTCTGATTGGTCGAGAGCGCGAAAAAATGACAGATTATGTAGTCTACTTTCATTGGGGTCGGGGACTGGATTTTAGTCAAGAAAATCTTGCCTATACGTCGAAAACAGCTGACTGATCTGTTTGAATATACTGCGTGGCTGTTGTTTGCTTGTTACAAAAGGCGGGTTTTTCAAATCTGTATAGAATTCGAAAAAGCTTTCGAAGTTAAAAATAAGACTGGATAATTTCCAGGCTAAGGTTTTGTTGAATTTTACATTGAAAACATGTTGCGAAAACATGTTTAGTCTATATACCTACATAGATTTAAAAAAAAAACGCCTAAAAAAGAAAATTTAAGTAAACTATGAAGGGGTATTTTTATTTTTTTAATTTTTCATGCAGTTCATATAGGTACAATCGACGAACTCTGCAAATCATTCATCCTCTAAGTCGTCCATTATTATTTGTAAGTTTGTTTTTGTTCTTATTTGTTTATTTAAAAAATTATTTTCTTTAAAAAATTAATTTGTTGTAGGTACTGCAATCACAATTCTCCAAACAATTTCAGAGCGAAAACAGAAAGTAAATTACGTTTTTGACATTTGAATTGTCGACTAAATATCCTGTGATTGGGAGTGTTCCGAAACTTAGATTATTGCATTTGTAAGTATTTAAGTTTCGGAAGGCCCCCATTAGATAAATTGACACGTTGTCATTTCTGACATTTACATTATTTATATGGCATTTCTGACAGACTTACATTTTTGTGTTTCATGTGTTTTCGTGTGCTGTTAAATCTCTAAAGGTTTATTCCCAAATTTTAGAAATTTGAATATTAAATTTTATGTTAAATTCGCTTAAGGATAAGTCCTATTTGCCCCTTAAATCACATGAGATGCACAAAGACAATTGCGTAACTAATTATTATGATTAAGGAAATAAAATTAATATTTTAGGTTAACGTTAGAATACATAATATGTACATAATGTATGTATATATACTTTTTAATCTTGTTTTTATTAATCTCCCAGAAGGCCATAATCATCAGCTACGATGTATAGGTACTCAATCGAATATAGAATTTAATTTGATATTTCAATAGATTTTCCGAGTATACTTAATTAATATGCGTATACAGCTTTATGATTAATACAGCTTACAGATGTATTAATATTATAATTGTTTTTAATATAATTGAAAATGAGTTTATGAGCAGAACAAGACAATGATAGGTGTCAGTTAAATCTATACTTAATACAAAATTGTGTTTAAAACAATTAAGAGATACATTTATAATCAGATGCGAGTTAAACGCTTCCAGAATCAAGTGCTGTTAATATATATGAACATACAGTGGTGAACACGAAAATAGCAGTAGTTTAATAAAAATAAACAAATGCATTAATACTTTTAGTTCCAAAAATAATTCCAAAAAAAAAAACTTTTTCAACTAACCTCCATAACTACACATACACATACTTACATACATGCAGTGACGAGCAAAAGTGGACAAATGTTTTCATGTATGTACAGTAGACTCTCGATAACGTGAACAATTAAAAACCAAGCCAGTTCACGTTTGCGAGAGAGTTCACGTTTGCGAAGGTTGAATTTTAACAAAAGAATAGGACAATCCCAGGGAAGAAATGCATTTAAAAGGCGTTTTAACATATTTAAGTCATTTTGGCTAACAAGCTCTTCTTCAGCCTATTCCAAAGCCTTGTTGAAGATTTAAATGGCTTCACTAGGCTTAATTTTATTTTTTTTTGCCAATCCAAGCACATCTCCATCATCGGTCTCTCCATCACTTATGATGTTGGTTACTTTGGACACAACATTAGAGACGTCTATATACTCGTTCCATTCATGGATGTCTTCAATCGTACAGCCCCCGCCTAGGCAAACGATTGTCTTTAAGACAAAAATCAAGCCTCAGGATAAATAGCACCGAAGAGTGCCTTTGCATTTTCCACGAACAAACTGACTTGTAGCTAACTAAAACTGTACAAGACGAGATGTTATACCAAGAAAAACTAATTTCAAGCTGCATTTTGCTTGAATTTTACAGTTATTTCGAGTGAAAATTGTAATTCAGGTTTTAGAGTGTTCAGGATTTGTTCACGTTTTAGAGATGTCAGTGTTAAAAAAAATATGTTCACGTTATCCGGAGTTCACATTAACCGGTGTTCACGCTAACGAGAGTCTACTGTATTTAGAAATAAGATTGAGAGCTGGAAAATTTAAATGAATGGTCGTTTTTGTATTTGTTTTATTTTTTATTGGTAGTAGTTGAGTATGTTCTGAAAAAATAAGAAAGAAAAGCATATTTACGTAACGGGAAAACTATCGAAAGTAAGTGAACCTAATTGTTCATATTTGCACGTTTTGGTTTGGGTATCCTTTTCTACTACTTTGTTTAAAGACCTTTGCCATTAATAACTTCAGCACAGCGTTTTGGCATACTTTCGACCAAGTTATGTAGAAATTCTGCCGGAATTTGGTTCCATTCATACAAGATACGATCCCAAAGCAAGTTACAGCTTGATGGTTGATCCTCGTACTGGCCCAATCATCTCTTGACACAATTCACCACAAATTCTCAATTGGATTGAGATCGGGGCTTTGTGCTGGCCATATCATTGTCCGAAATTGTTAACTTCCAAGCTACTCCTTGACAATCTTAGAGGTATGCTTGGGATCACCATCTTGCTGAAACGTTAACTCAGAACCATTACATCCCATGTTTAATAAGAATGGTGGCAAATTGTTTTGTAATACATTTAAATATTGGAATTTGTTCTTTATGCCATCAATTTTTATCAATGGTCCAAGCATACGCCAAGTAAAATGGCCCCAGGTCATAACGGATCCTCCTCTATGTTTGACCGTGTTTTTCACTTGATGTTGTTTCAGCGATTCACCTTGACGTGACCAGTAATAGGATCTGCCATTGGTTCAGACCAAATAACCCTCTTCCATTGGTCACTTGTCCAGGTCTTATGGCTTTTAGCAAAAACCAGCCTGGCTTTGACAATTTTGGCAGAAAGAAGAGGTTTCTTTGGCTTCTCTTTAGCTTCCAAATCAAATTTTCTGAAGCGCTCGGCGGGCGGTTCATTCACTCACTGGCTTTTCAATGCTTTGTGCAGCTTCTTAAGGTGTTCTAGAGCTCCAACTTCTTAAGCTTCGTTCCATTCTTCTTGCATCCAAGTCTGTCAGTTTACGTGTTGAAACGTCAACTTTCCTGCTATTTTTTATATTAATAACCGAACTTTTCGAGATTTTAAGATCCGTAGCAATCTGCCGAGTCAATTCACCACTTTTAAGCAAAAAAAATAGCTATTTCCAAAACTTTTTTGTCAATCATCTAAATATGAAATGCGATTTATTATTTATTATTATTTATCACCTGTAACACTTTTTAGTTTGCAAAATGATCTACAAAACAGGTAAACTTATCGAAAATGTTCTTTACAAATCCTTTTTTTTATCCTTCGTTGAAAAACATTATTATCCCCACACAGGTACACGGTAAAATGACACTTCTAATGTGTGCGCCCACAAATATTGTATGTTCACACTACATACATACATACGAGTATGTACTTCAAAAGAGGAAAAAACAATATCCTGCCTAAACGCAAAGTAAAAGAGAGAAAAAAGAATAACAATCCTACCAAAAAAAAACACATAAACCGCTAAACAAACCCGTAAAATAACCAGCGTTATTTTGGCTTAAAAATAAATACAAAAAAATGTCTTCACGATGACATCCTTTTGAGTCTTCTCGACTCATTATTTCACAAGCTGCGGTATAAATTGAGAAACTGAGCACGTGATGTATCCATGATATCGAGTTAAAGGTAATCTTATCTTGTCTTGTTACTTTATTGACTACCTACTTAACCTACCTACCTACCTGGATGTTCGTGTCCCTCATTTGTGTTTGTTTGTTCGTGTTGGGTTTCCCTATCCTGCCTGAAGCAAACATGTGCGATTTGTCTTATAAGAATGTGTGCCTACGAGTATTTTTTTTTTCATATTCGTATTGTACCTACATCCATATTTTGCGATTGTAAATTCATCTAAATACTGCTTTCGTGCATGCAGTTGATTTTAAATTTCGTCCTTTCCAGAGTGCTAATTTCCATTTGAATTTCACAGGTGTAAATTTGCAAAATTGAATAAAACAGAAATTTATTGCGAGAAGTGTGTTTTTAGGCGACGAAGTGAAGAAGCATCATTTTCGAGTCTTGGTTGGTACGAGTATAAGGATTTCAAGGGGGAAGCGGACATATTTGTGGTTTTAATTATTATTTTGTGTAAATAATTATGCACATATGTACCTACGTTGCATAAGGAAGGCATAAATATGTATAAAGGAAATTGTCGAAATATGACGAGTACTCGAGGTTTTTATATCAATGTTAATCAATCAAACTTTCAGCCATATTTAGAACCAGATAGCAGAAGGGCTAATGGACTTAATCGAGTTAAACATGCTTCTTGACGCTACAGTCTGGGGTGAGCATGGAACTCAAAGTCTCCAGCTTAACCATTTCGCACACATACATACATAGCTGTGTATTGGGTTCAATAAAAAGCAGTACATCTACAAATGCACTTTGAAAGGCATTTCGAAAATATACTTCAAATATTAATTTTTTTAGTTTTGCTGTATTGTATTGTATTGTATCGGAGGGAAATGGGCATTGTATTAGCCAAAAAAAAAAAGACAGAGTATCTGTACTGCCCATTCTCTGACACAAGCCAACCCATTTCAGACATTTTTCTCCAAGTGTTCAAATATCTGGGATCAATGATCAACAGCGAAGCAATTGTTGATGACGACATCAATCATCGTAAATATAAGCGTAGGGTGAATGAAGTGGCAGGAAAACTCTGCCGTCTTCTGTGACCGAAAAAGGTCCCCTAAGCTGAAAGGAAGGCTCTACACCGCAGTTGTACGTCCGGCGCTCACATACGGTTCACAATGCTGGACAATGTAAAAAAAAGTATGAGTGCAAATTGACAGCAGCTGAGATGAAGATGCTTCGCATGACAGCAGGAATAACAAAGCTTGATCGAATAGGAAGTTCCACAGTCCTAGGAAGCCTTCACGTTAAAGAACCCATATCGAAGAAACTGGAGCACGACCGGCTCAGTTGGTATTGTGATGTTCAAAGGAGGGATCCTACGAACCCCATCAAAAAGGTAATGGTAATCAACGTTCTCTCACAATCGCGTAAAAGAGGCAGGCCTAAAAACTCCTTGATCACACAAATGCAGAAACACTAGCATTTGATTGGCCTCAATGATGAAGTGATTCAAAATCGGGAGGCCTGCAGATATTTTTTGAGGTCGAACCGGCGAACCCCACAGGCGAAAGAGTAGGAATGCAGTGAAGTGGGAGGGTTGTGATCCCTATAATCCTGATCATAACCTCGTCGTTCAAATGGAGAGAAGCATTGTATTGTATTTGGAAGGGGGTTATCCCATAGAGACAACAAGCACGTATACCTGTAGGCCCATTGTACTTTGGTGAAGTACCACCCTATTCGCTGAATTAGCGATTTGTTGCTGAGCTATACATCGATCTAAATCTGTCTGTCGCTTTCGCAAAGCGATTCGAAGATCCTCTTTGCTGGACCATTGTTGTCCATTCACTCGATGTGGCCGAGGCACTGTAGTCGACGTGTTTTGGTTTTTCGGACTACATCCACATCTTGGTACAGCTCATAGAGTTCGCGGTTGTATTTTCTTCTCCATTCGCCCTCCTAGCATACTGGACCAAATATCCGATGAAGAATTTTTCTCTCGAAAGTATTTAAAATCTGCTCTGCTTTCCTGCTTATCGATCAACACTCGGCTCCATACAGAAGGACTGGCAGGATCAATGCTTTGTAGAGCATGCATTTCGTCCTCCGAGTTAGGAGTTTTGAACCCATTTCTTTTGCTAAACCGAAGTGGCAGCGGTTTCCTAGCGTAAGTCTTCGTCGAATCGCCACTAAGGTGTCATTCGTGGAGTTGATGATTACTCCGAGGTACGTAAACTCCTTAACCACTTCGAAGTTACTGTTGCCAACAGTGACGTTTTATCCTAGGCGGTGGACAGATGTTTCTTCGTTTGTTGACAACATGTACTTGGTTTTGTCCTCATTCACTTCAAGGCTAACTCGTTTCGCCTATTCTTCAATTGCCGTAAAAGCCTCTAACACGGCGCGCTGGACAGATTTGTTAAAGATAGTGCCTTCCGTGTCCACACCTGCCCTACGCACTATCTATTCCAGCACAAGATTCAGAATTCCGGTGCATGTTTGGAATAGTTCGGAGGAACAAGGAACAACCGAGAGCTAAGATGTTTGCATGTTGCACCCCGTGTTTTCTAGTGTCACGCGGCATAGCTGGATCATCGCCATCGCCTTGTAGAGCTCAAGACGATGAATGCTATCATATGCGGCTTTGAAGTCGATGAAGAGATGGTGAGTCTCGACTTAAAATTCGTTGGTCTTTTCCAGGAACTGCCTTAGTGTGAACATTTGGTTGGTCGTCGATCTGCCGGGCCGGAAGCCACACTGGTACGTGCCGATTAGTGTGCTGCAGAAAGGCTTCAGACGTTCACACAGTACGTTGGATAGGATCTTATATGCGACATTAGGCAGGGTAGTTCTTATAAGACATAGTATCGCCTTTTTTGAAGATGGGGCATACGGAGCTGATAGTCCAGACATCGGGCATGGCTTCATCCACCCATACCTGGCTGATGATTTGGTGCATGCACCGTACTAAAACATCACCACCATTTTTGAAAAGTTCTGCTGGTAGACCATCAGAGCTGATGGTCTGGTTGTTCTTCAGCTTTTTGATAGCTGAGCCGACCTCTTCAAAACTGGGAAGGGGGATGGACTCTTCATTGACTGGATGCGGGTTCTCCTCTTGCCCTATTACTCTCACTACCTGATGCCTATTAAGTAGCTGCTGGAAGTGTTGCTTAAACACATCTACTATTCTCTGTGCATCGGTGACTAGGTTTCCTTCACTTTTTCGAAGACACTCGATTTTAATGAACAGCTGATTTAGACGTTTAAAAGTTCGGAAATTTATTTGCATTGAAAAAGTGATACGAAATCATATCATTTTTTCGCTGATTTGTAACTTTGGTCGTAAGACATTTTGTGATATAAGGACTTCTAAAACCAAAGAGGGCACCATTTAAAAAAGAGAATCCAGAGATTTTAAAAACGCACTGCTATTTTATCGAATACAGCTGTAGCTGATTGAGGTCCCTGTGTGGGAGCGGTCACAAATAGTAAAGTTTTCTCCTACTGTGTTGTCCCTTTGGAGTGGACTTTACTTCTCTGATCCAGACTCAATTCGCTATACAAACCTTGGTGAACAGTTAAATTAAGTTGCCGACGCTTCTCTGATAATACTCATGGAGCGTTCACGTGACAGATGACAGTCCACTGCGTTCTTTCAATAAGGTCGGTTTCATTATAATGTTGAAAAAATTGCTTGACAGCAGACCCGTTTTTGACATCAAACATCTCGGAGAGATAATAACCAACATTTATAGAAGACACGCGATGATTCCATAACTTTTCGTTTATCCAGGACGGCAAACGAATTGTGAAGGAAGACCCCTAGCCCATGGAGAAGATGTAGAAAAGCAGGGACAATATGATACAACATATTTTGGTGTGGACATAAAGTTTGCTTTTCGTTAAAAATTACTGAGAATGGGGGAAGGATACAAACAAATTCCTTGTTCCAATGTTTGGAATGTACTAACCCTATCCCGAGAAAATACTAATGCATAGGTACATTCATTAGATACAATCAAGTTATTTATATATTTGAATCCAATTTCATAAACAATTCCTTATCTTTTATTTCTTGAAGTATCTATCATTCTAAATTCATAACCCAACTCAGGAATGTTTTGCCTACTCAAACATGATTTGGGCAATTCACTTATAATAGAAAAATACGTATCTATGCGCATATCCTTTGGGAAATACCAAGACCAACCCAAAAGGCAAACGCCATTGTTGTTATCCATGAGTAGTTTAAATTAAGGACTCGGTAGTCGGCAACCCCAAAGAATTTCCCAAAAGATAGCCGCCCTGTCACATAAGATAACTCACCAGAACATTTGGTTTTCCGGTACGATCGTCCACCCAGAGCAGTACCAAATCCGAGCCCGACATTCGTGTAGATTTGCGTGAAAAACCCAATCCAATAAATCCTTGAGTATTCACGGTCGCACGAAAATATATCTCTTTGCCCTTAATCCACCATTCTAGTTGGTATAATCCATTTGAATCCATAGTCTCCATTCGACGCCAATCATCGTGTCGTTGTGCGGTTGGCGTAGAATGACGATGATGTCCCTCATGGGATACTGTAGCTGTAGGTGATGATGATGACACAATTGGAGCGACAATAAATACCAAGACCCGGAGGACACTAATCACTTGAGGATATTTCATTTTTTTATAGAAATATTTAAGCCTTTAAAGGCTGCAACACAATTTACACTTGAAATTTCACGGCGCACTTAGAGCTAACTTTAACTTTTTATTTTTCACCAAATGTGTGCACGTTTTTTTTTATTTTATTTTTTCTGCATCCGCATCTGCTTTTTATTTTTACCACTTCTTCTTCTCCCTCTTTTAACACAACACACTCTTTTAACAGAAGCAGAGGGTAATCAACAAACAAAAAAAAAAGAAGAAAACAAAACGGCAGCTGGGTTTAATTTTAAACGAATAACCGCGCGGAAGGTTTGGTTCGAGTTGGAGTTGGACTATCAATCAATCAAGCGACGCGCTGTTCGATTTTATCACTAAACTGCAATTCGTATCGAATATGAATTTTTTTTAACCGATAAGACTGCGATAGATGGGCGATCTTTTCGATTTTTGAAAATAAAACTAATTCACTAAAAAACACTCACAAACAATTCTGAAAAAACAAAACAGCACAGCAGCGGCACAACGAACTAAACTGCGCGCTCATCCCTTTGCGAATACGGGGCACGCTACCAGCTGGAACTTGTTAGACCTGAATACCTCTTCGGGAGGTATACGTACGATACGATACGAATACGACCATAACCATAGTCCATGGCAATAGCAGGGGATTCTTTTTTTTGCCGGTAAATTTTTAAATAACACATGCCAGTGTTAGTGTTAAGGCGCGCAGCGGTTGCTTGGAATTGTGTCTGTGTGCTGCTTGTATATGGACATAATGTATGACTAAGTGCTCTTAAAGCATTGGGCTCGGCTTGGATTGGGAAAAAAAGTACGTAACGTATTGTATTGGGAATTCGATTCATGCTCTTTGGTTCGTGTTCTTCTTCCGTTGAATGTCTTTCTTGTGTTTTTCTTTCATTTTTTGTTTTTAGTTCGTTTTTCTGTTCTGTTGCGCTACCTACCAACGTAGGTTCTGGCTACTAATGATTGGATATTTGATACATTTTTTACTTTATTTTTATTACTTGTACTTGTATACAAACTTCAACTTGAAGAGCAATGATGAGGGACATGTGCATATTCTTCGATAATGGCATGGATATGTTCTTTTCCGGATTGATGGGTGAAAACTACTGGTAGATACATTTACTTTTGTACCTATAAGCAGTTTTTAATAATAACAACAAAAAAACAGAAAGTGTGCTGTAAGGAAGCACATGTACATATGTGTACATGATCTCGTATGTTTTATATCATAACTGCGGTTAATTCAACTACCATAACAATAATTTATCTTTATTATTTGAAATACAGTGCACTCTCGATTTTTGCAACTAATGAAAACAGATGTTGTTGCAAATATCGAAAAGTTGCACAAATCGAACAGAAAATTAAAACACTCTAAAAAGGTCTACACGCTACTCTCTGAGTTATCAAAATAAAACTGCCTGAACATTTAAAAATTTTTTTTTTATTAAAAAAAAATTATCCATCTAAATATATTTTCAAAAAAAAAAAATTCATTTATACGAAACTTAAATGCAGGTAAATTAATAAGTATATGTGCATACAATGTATTTATATACAGCCTAAGTTAAGGCTTCTACGTTTTGCAGATTCTCGGAAGTCCATTTGGAGATCGCTGCCTTTCTGACAAAATTCTATTCCAAATTGGTAGTAAAGGAACACAGTATTCTTCCTTCCAATGATCGAGAGCTCTTATAACTTTTTTCCAACATTTAGCAATAAATTGTATTCGCTTTTAGCTCTTTCCAAGCGCTTGTCAAGAAAAAGTCAAAGTTTGCTTCGTGTAACATCACATTCGCGTCGTCCGGTCGTGTCGTCCATCGTTTCAACTGTCACCAGTTTGGGAACTACTAAAAACAATAAATGACATATCGAAAATTAAATTTATGCTGTTATTGTTCTAAATATTTGTTTTGATTGATTTATTTCACATCACAATTCAAAAACAAAGTGCATTTGCAATGAAAAACTATGCGAAGAGCGATTCTTTAATTGAGTGTTTAATTCTTTCTGAGCTTCATATATTTATTGGAAATTTCTGTATTTGCAGTTCAATTTTCCACGCTAGATTCGGATTCTACAAAATTGTTGTCCATATTGTGGTAGATACAGATGTTGTACAATACAGCGCAAACAGTGCAAAAATAGCACCTTGACTGAGATAGTCCCTACTCTTTCTCTTCTCCGTTAAGATTCTCGATTGACCTATGGTACGAACAGTCAAAAATACATGTAGGAAGACAACAGTGAGTGGTTATACCTTTATACATTCCAATACATCTTTCAATTAAATTTCTGGCCTTAGAATGAAATGTATCTTAGCTGGGTTATTATCTCTGAAAGTGTACTTTGTCTCAACAGAAATACCAAAGTCTTTACCAGTCAACCATTGGTAGCCACCTCCTGCTAGGACTTGATTCAAAATAGTTTTTAGTAGTTGTACGTTTTCCTTGGAAGTGAAAGAGGATCCGATGTACCTCTAAGCGTCCTTCGCATTCGCAACAGGCAAACTCAGACGGACGCCCTTCTAGCTTGGATGTGCAAAGTGAACTTGCCTCAACGCGCCGAACTCATCCACCGAGCTGCAGTTGCAGCTACCTATCTCTATCTATTATCCTGGGAGCAGAAGGAATTTCCCCAATCTGCTTAAGCTACCTATCTGCTGTCACATTGTAATACCGAAGCATGTTTTTGATATTTACTTATCAAAAATCACCCACGAAGTATAAAACGATTGTAAAATAGCAATCGTTCAATCGCAATCGTTAAATCGTCGATATTTGACAGTTCAACAAGCTATACGAAGCATAAGTTGAATCGTTCAAACGACGTCGTGCAGACGATTCAAATATTTATGTGTTACACGAAGCAATACAATCGTCGAAACGACGTCGTCAGACGATTGTCGTCTTACGCGATGCAAGCTCAGGCAATTTTATTTTGATAACTCAGAGAATAGCGTGTAGGCATTTTTAAAGTGTTTTAATTTTCTGTTCGATTTGTGCAACTTTTCGATATTTGCAACAACATCTGTTTTCATTAGTTGCAAGAATCGAGAGTGTACTGTACACAAATAAATAAATAAATAAAAGGAAATAAATAAGTCATTCAATAATAAATAAGAGAAAATAAATAGATAAATAATTATATATACAAGTTACCTTTAACAAAAGATAAATAAATTAATATATAAATAAAAAAAAGTGTGTGTGTCAGTCACACGCGGTAGAAGTGAAACTTTTTTTTAAAAAATGGTGTATATATCGTCACCTGAGTGTAAGAACTAGGTAACTCGACTTTTTATACTTTCGAGATATCGGCAAAACTAATTTGACTCGTTATTCACTAGACCTTATTTACAAGCTATTTCGGGCAAAATCGCACAATTTTTTTTCCTGTGCCAGAGGTTGTCGACCCTTTTAACCTCGTTCCATATTTGCATCGGATAAAACCTTGCCTTTGAGACGGTTTAGTAACGACATCAATTTTATACATCAACTGATGTCAGGTCTGATATATGTATGTGCATATGTACTTTTGCCCCGAGATACTATCCATTTACAAATACATATACCTTTTGTGGCCGAATATATATATGTAGGAAAAGAAATGAGTATCAGTAGTAGTCTTAGTTTTTTTATATAATTCATTTGTTTTCCTTTTCATTTATTTTCCGTCATGATACTAATTATGTTTCGTCTCAGATTGCCTTTGGATCGTTGACCGCCGGTTGTGCTGATTAGTAATGCTATGAGTTATTTGAGTCGTCGCCCATTCGTTCGTTGGCCCTATGCGCTGTTTGTTTACACCAGCTGATGTATCGATGAGGAATGTGCACTGACCTACATTTGCGAGAATAAAAGCAGAGACACTGTGGGTGTCGTCACGATAGCAGGATGATGACTCCACGAAAGCTAATACTGATCGTACTTGGCGTTTGCGGTGGGTTGTTTACGTTGCAATGTGCAATTAAATGGTGGACTTGGTACAGAGTATTAAGTTCGCTGCACTTATGGAATTGGCTGGGGTGACGCACCGATAGGAGTTCAGCGAGCGAGCGGACGATGGGGAAAAGACATGAAGAATCGAGGAGTCTTATAGAATCCACGACACGGTGCGGTTGGCGATCCGGAACACGCTGAAAATCATTGCATTTTAATATTTGTTTTAATTGAAGTCCCTTCTTTATTGTTTTCACCTTACATTGTTCATTCGTATTTGTTTAAATAAAATTTGTTTTAAAATAAAGTTTCCTACATGGGGGCTCAACCGGGATTCACCGGATAAATTGGGAATTTTTTTTTGTTTTGTTTTCTAAGCGGATAACGACTGTGGTGATTCAAGTGAGCTAAGAAGGAAAAGTGAGCTAACAAGTTAAGGAAGTAATAAAAAGCTAAGAAAGAAAAGAGAGCTGAGAAGTTAAGAAAAAAAAAGCTAAGAAGGAAAAGTGAGCTAAGAAGGTGAAGTGTACGGTAGAAAAAAAAAAAGCAAAGAGTGAATGGATGATTTGCAGACATTGACTGTCCGTCAACTGCAAGCGTTCCTTAAAAAGGAAAGTCTGTCCTACCGATACAACGTCAAAACTGACCTATTGGATCGGATTCGCAGCGTTTTTGGGGAAGGAATCATAAAGGCAGAAGACGTGTTGAGAGCCATCCGAGAGGACGAAGACGAAGACGAGTTCTTGGACGCAAGCAACGACCAGCCCGAGACAAGCGACGGCGACAAGGGAGTCCACCAGGAAGCCGAAGAGGGAGAAGAAGCTGTCAAAGTGGAAGGCGTGTTAGACACTGTAAGAATAGACGAAGACGAACTTTTAGAGGAAACTGAGGAAGAAGCAACGATGACAGCAACAAACAAAAACAACTTCGTTTTCAGAGATGTGGAAGAATCTCTGGAGCAGTTCTCAGGAGAAGGAGGGAAGGATTTTGCCAAATGGGTTAAAGAGTTCGAAGAAATAGCAACATCCTGTGAGTGGAATGACGTGCAGAAATATCTCTACTCACGTAGATTATTGAAAGGAGCCGCAAAATTGGCAGTAGAGGCGACGGAGGGAGTCACTAATTGGGCTAAACTGAAGACGTTCCTGACAAAGGAGTTCGGGAGAAAAACATCGAGTATCGAGATACATAAAAAACTGGAATCGAGGAGGAAAAATTCTTCAGAATCTCTATTGGAATACTTATACGTTATGTCGCAAATTCGGGGTAAAGGAGACGTTGATGAGTTTTCTCTGATAGAGTACATAATAAACGGGATTCCTGATACGGTAAATAACAAGACGGTGCTCTACGAAGCTACAACGCTGGAGGAACTCAAGTCCAAACTAGAGGTGTACCAGAGGATGCAGAGACAAATGCCGAAGTATCGAGTCGATGCCAACAGGCCTACCACGTCGGGTAAGCCAAACTCGTCCCAGGGCGGACATCCTGTTGTGGCTAGGCGCTGTCACAACTGTGGGGCCACGTCACACTTGGCGGCGAACTGTCCCGATAAGGCTAAGGGGGCAAGGTGTTTCCGATGCAACCAATTCGGACACATCTCTCCCCAATGCCCGAACCTGAAGAAGGAAGATACCGATTCGAGAGGTGTTCGCAAAGTGCAGCGTATTGACTCAGATGGTAACTACGTGTCAATTAGCGTTGCGGAGAGACCTTGTCTTGCTTTCGTCGATAATGGTAGTGACGTTTCCATAGTACATAGGTCATTCGTCGATGAAATTGGGGGAGTGAAGGTGAATCAACCAGGAATGATTCTGAAAGGTTTTGGTAATGACCCCCAAAAAACAATGGGTTCCTGTCTCCTGGAGGTACGAGTCGGTGCGGATGAGCACTGCGTTCGGTTCCAAGTGGTTCCAGACAATTGGATAGCAGATCGCATATTGCTGGGAAGAGATTTTTTACAAAATGTAGAGCTGTTGATAAGTCACGGAAAAATAAAGTACATGAAGAAGGTGGATGCAGGGAGAGCCATAGAAATAAAGACATACGAACTGGAGGAGAATGATGTTTTCAGTATAGAAGTGGTTGACGGCGAGGAGGACACAGGTGGAAGCGGTCTACGGATTGGCAACGACAACTACAGAAAAGTCATCTCCGAAATCGTTTCGACTTATTCTCCTAAGAGAATTTCGAAGTCATGCATAGAAATGAACATCGTGCTACAGGATGAAAACCCAACATATCAAAAGGCTAGGCGGCTGGCGCAGCCAGAAAAGGAAGCAGTATGCAAGCAAGTGGAAGAATGGTTGGACGAAGTAATAATACGGCACAGTCGATCGGACTTTGCTAGCCCTATTGTTCTGGTAAAAAAGAAGGATGGAAGTAATCGGTTGTGTGTAGACTATCGTAAGTTAAATACCAAGATTATCAAGGACCGTTATCCTTTGCCAGTAATGGAGGAGATATTGGAGAAACTATACAAAGCAAAGGTATTTTCCACCTTGGATCTTCGAAATGGTTTTTTCCACGTGGATGTGGCGGAGAGTAGCAGAAAATACACAGCATTCGTGACTCCAGACGGGCAGTACGAGTTCCTGAAGGTTCCTTTTGGATTGTGCAACTCACCCGCAGTTTTCCAACGATTTGTGAACACCGTTTTTCGGGACTTGATAAGACAAGATTACTTACTTTTGTATCTGGATGATGTGATCATCGCAGCGGAAAATGAGGAGGAAAATTTAGCAAAGCTCAACGTCGTATTAAAAGTAGCAGAGGAGAACGGGCTGGTGATAAAATGGGAGAAGTGCGATTTCCTGAGCAGATCTACGAAATTCCTTGGGCACGTGGTGGAGGATGGGAGTATTAAGCCCTCTGTCGAAAAGACAAGCGCAGTGAGGAATTTTCCAAGACCAACAAATGTGAAACAGGTGCAGAGTTTCCTGGGGCTGACCGGATTTTTCCGTAAGTTTGTTCCTAATTATGCTGTCTATGCAAAACCACTTTCAGACTTAACCAAGAAGGAGAGCACGTTCGTTTTCGATTCAGACCAGGTCATGGCATTTGAATCTCTGAAGGATCTACTGTGTAAGGAGCCTGTCCTCAAGCTGTTCAATCCAATACTGGAAACGGAGCTACATACAGACGCGAGTATGGTTGGATACGGTGGTGTTTTGCTCCAGAAACACGAAGGTAATTTACACCCTGTTTTTTACATGAGCTTTAAGGCGACGCCGGCGGAGAAGAACTACACCAGTTACGAACACGAGGTGTTAGCCATAGTGAAGTGCATCAAGAAGCTGCGCGTTTATCTGTTGGGGTTGAAGTTCAAAATTTACACCGACTGTAAGGCGTTCCAGGCTACGATGAGCAAAAAGGACTTATGCCCTCGAGTAGCTAGATGGGCAATCATGCTGCAAGAATACTCGTGTGAGGTATTACACCGGGCTGGGTCGTCCATGCGCCACGTCGATGCACTAAGCAGATACCCGGTAGTGCTGCGAATTGAAGACGGTATCATTGGGAGAGTTAGGAGGGCCCAAGAGAAGGACGAATTTTGCCAAGTAATTATAGATATTCTCTCGGCAACGGGGACTTACAAGGATTACGAGACGAGAAACGATCTGCTTTACAAGTTTGTAGAAGGGGCACATTTGCTTGTGGTGCCCAAGTCTATGCAGAAAGAGATCTTGAGGGGTATTCACGGAGCTGGTCACCTGAGCGCAAAAAGGATGGAGGCAATCTGCAAGCAAGACTACTTTGTCCCCAAAATTGAAAACTGTATTGATGCTGTAATATCCAATTGTGTTCCGTGCATACTAGCCGCCCGGAAAGAAGGAAGAGCAGAGGGTTTTCTACACCCGATTGAGAAAAGTGATGTGCCATTGCACACTTATCACGTGGATCATCTAGGTCCACTCCCTTCGACGAGCAAATTTTATAACTACCTACTGGTAGTAGTCGACGCGTTCACTAAATTCGTCTGGATGTATCCAGTCAAAACCACAAAGAGTGAGGAAGCCGTTAAGAAGATGCAACAGCAGAGCGAAGTTTTCGGAAATCCAGTGCGTATTATATCGGACCGAGGGACAGCTTTCACTGCCAACGTGTTTAAGGAGTTCTGCGAGCAGAAGGGCATTCACCACCTCTTGACAACAACTGGAGTGCCGCGCGGAAACGGACAAGTGGAGACAATGAACCGCGTCATCATAGAAGTACTCACTCGAATGTCCGTAGACGATCCCAAGAAATGGTACAAACACGTCGCACACGTCCAACAAGTGATAAATTCAACAGTATCACGAAGTACCAAGCGAAGCCCGTTCCAGCTTATGTTCGGAACCCTGATGAGACGAGAAGAGGACAGCCAGTTAAGAGAATTGTTGGAGGAAGCAATGTTGGACGATTTCGAGAATAGCCGAGATACGATGAGGAAAGCTGCCAAGTTAGAAATACAGAAGGTGCAGGAGGAGAATCGTAAAACTTTCAACCGAAAGAGGAAAGCACCCATGTGTTACCAGCTGCGCGATCTAGTGGCTATCAAGAGGACACAGTTTGGAGTCGGCCTTAAACTTTGCATCAAGTTTATGGGGCCCTACGAAGTAACCAGGGTCAAAGGCAACGACAGATATGAGGTCCGAAAAGTGGGAGAGCACGAGGGGCCCAACACAACATCCACTTCCGCTGACTGTATGAAGCCGTGGGTATATGATGGCAGTGATGACGAGCAGGAAGAAGACGAAATCTGAGCCTGATGATACCCAGTCCGACTGAGGGCAGTCGGAAAATTCCAGGATGGCCGTGTAGGAAAAGAAATGAGTATCAGTAGTAGTCTTAGTTTTTTTATATAATTCATTTGTTTTCCTTTTCATTTATTTTCCGTCAAGATACTAATTATGTTTCGTCTCAGATTGCCTTTGGATCGTTGACCGCCGGTTGTGCTGATTAGTAATGCTATGAGTTATTTGAGTCGTCGCCCATTCGTTCGTTGGCCCTATGCGCTGTTTGTTTACACCAGCTGATGTATCGATGAGGAATGTGCACTGACCTACATTTGCGAGAATAAAAGCAGAGACACTGTGGGTGTCGTCACGATAGCAGGATGATGACTCCACGAAAGCTAATACTGATCGTACTTGGCGTTTGCGGTGGGTTGTTTACGTTGCAATGTGCAATTAAATGGTGGACTTGGTACAGAGTATTAAGTTCGCTGCACTTATGGAATTGGCTGGGGTGACGCACCGATAGGAGTTCAGCGAGCGAGCGGACGATGGGGAAAAGACATGAAGAATCGAGGAGTCTTATAGAATCCACGACACGGTGCGGTTGGCGATCCGGAACACGCTGAAAATCATTGCATTTTAATATTTGTTTTAATTGAAGTCCCTTCTTTATTGTTTTCACCTTACATTGTTCATTCGTATTTGTTTAAATAAAATTTGTTTTAAAATAAAGTTTCCTACATATATGTATATATGTATATATTTATATATACGTCGTCAGCAGTCCTATACAGAACCAAGCCTAGCTAAAAAAAAAGTTTCTCGTAAGTCGCAACTTTTTGTGTGTGCTTGTTATTTTTTCCACGAAATGGAAGGGACCTACGGTGTAGGGAAATAACTTCACGAGCAATAACTTCACATGGGAAATAACTCCACCTCGAGTGGGAAATAAATGCACATTTTCGATATGAAATTATCTGTCACTGAAGGTGGGCAATAATTTAATCAGAAATTTTGTGAAATTATTTCCCACTTATGATTCTTTTCGAAAAACACAGGGGTTCCGTGGAATAAAGCCGAACGGAATAATGCAGAGTTTGGATTTATCTCTACTTATAACTATAACTCTATCTGATGCTCCAAAATTAAAGATTCAATTTAAAAATATGTGTAAAGATATTTAATTTTTTAGTTTGCATGGCCGACACAAATTTTAAAAATAAATATTTAATTTTTAAATGGAATCTTTAGTTTTTGAGCACAAGATAGAGTAATAGTAAAAATTTCGCGCGAATTTTTAAATAATCATTAAATGTGAAGTTATTGCCCAGCTTCAGTGAGAAATAACTTCACATATTAAGTGAAGCTATTACCCACCTTCAGTGAGAAATAACATCACATCAAAAAAGTGCATTTATTTCCCACTAGAGGTGAAGTTATTTCCCATGTGAAGTTATTGTCCGTGAAGTTATTTCCCTGCACCGGGATCTACAGTTTTTTGCCTACTCCGAACGGCGAGTTGAGAACCTCCTCATGACAAATGATACTCTTTGATTGTTTGTCAGACAGTTGAAAGAGGTGGTACTCTGAAAAATCTTTTAGGTGTTTGCTGGGATTGAACCCGTAGTAGTCCAACGCACTTACCACTAGGCCAATGCCGAATATCTTATGGATTTCTTTTTTGCATCAGCTTCCGGGAGTATCCAAGCGCCATAGAGCAGAATCAGGATATGCAGTCTTATTCTAAGGAGTCCCCTTAGATTTTCGGGATAGGGCGTCAGTACACAATTGCCTTTTCGATCTAAGAAATGTTAGATTTCAGATGAGATGTCGTTATCAGATGGAATAGTAGAGTTCAGGTAGACACAATCCCTTACTTCGCTATGAACTATAGAGCCGGACAAGCTATGAACTTCAATAATTTTCAGTGCTGAAAATAGATAAGGTGAAGGAAATAGAGGAAATGAGAACTAGAGAACAAATAAATGTCCTCTTAAACTCTGGCGTACCGATCTACAATTTGTACGTTACAGAGATGTACTTGTATTACCTTAAACCATTCAAATGTTAAACGTTAAAGTTTATGCAAAATATTTAATACAGATTTAGAATTTAACTTAATGAAAACTTTTTATAAATCTAAGTTACATGATAGAAAACTCAAATCCACAGCGCACTAGGAAAGTACTGAATTTGGGCAGAACACAAATAAAACTGATGATTGGCCTACATATATACATAGGACACATCAACTTGAACAAACATGCAGACCGATTGGTACTAGTAGAGCACAGCACCTGGCTGGGTTGCGAAGAAGAGGACGGACGTATCAAACCCTTCCTCTAACATTGTCCGGCTTTATGCTCACTAAGGCACAAACACCTGGGAAGACACATCCTACTTGGGCTGACATCGCTCAGATCAATCGATTTCAGTTTATACGACACACAGAACGCTCCTCTTGAATCCACATAATCCTTCTAACCTTTCATTTCACTCACGCAAACCCCAACCCTTTTCTTTCCCAGCACAGTTTTTAGAGGGAAGCACAACGGGCCCGACTCGTGGCCTACGTGAAGAGGAGACGTATCTCTTTCCTCACCCTCACAAACCAACCACGCAAGCTATACATTACTGCTTCGTATTGGATGTCTATCACATGTGTATAACAGCTGACAACTCTACATCTACGATTGGATGAACGCACAAGAGACGCAATGCAAGTGCTATCTACGCTTGCCGACGCAGCAATTAGTTGCACCTGTTAGAAGATATCCATTGCATATGTATCTACAATTTATCATATTTTTCCTGTCCCAATATGGGTATTTAACAATATCGAGAGTATTTTCCACTTTCGTCTGCACGTGTGTTGTGTATAAAACGAGTGAACTGAAAAAGAGCTCCAATTATTTCTTTTCTATTGGCAAAGTCTTGAACGCCTTACTCCAGAAATGTATTTGCAATCAACTCCCTTAAAAAAACAGATACAGATATCGGCAACGGCTGTACTATGTATTCTTGCATTTACATCAGATGGGAATACAGGGTGTGTCAGTTAGGTAAACATGCTCAAAAAAGGTTCGCTGCATTCTATACGAACGTGGTTTTAAGCACAGCTGAGAATGTCCTTTCATTTTTGCGATTTTGTTTACATATAAACCAATCCCTTCAATCCAATAACAGCAAAGTGGATTCGAAGATTTTGAGATTTCGAACATCGCCTCATATACAGTGCCGTTCGAACATTTTTGCTCAAACCTTTTCTTATTCTTTCGGGTGGAAGTTCTTGGAATTTATGAGATTTACGATGCTTTTAGCACTGTGTTTGGTCAGCAAAAAATTGTGCAATTAGTGAACAAAAGTCGATGTAATTATGAATGACTCATTTAGCTCGTGATAGCCGTCCAAAACGAACCAAAGTGATTAAAAAGCGGGAACAATCGGTCCCAAATGCAAATCTAATATTTTGTTGCCTGTCACGTCTAAATTTGATAGCTCGTCAAATTTGAGAGACCGTGACTACCAGCAGAAAGGCTCGAGCCCAAAAAAGATAACGGAAGATCGTTTTTTTTGTGTTCCAACGCCGTCGGTATCAGTTTAAGACTTCAGTGGATATTAGAAATGATCTATTTCGAGTTAGACAAAAAATAATGTCAGCAGGCTCAATAAGAAAAAGGCTCGTAAAAAGTGGACTCAGAGTACTCAACTGAAGCCGGATTTTCCAATGAGAATCAGAGAAAAACGATAAATTTGGGCTGGGAAACATCTTAATTGCATTCAGGACCTGTAGAACAATGTTACGAATCCAAGTTTAAGCTGCATGCTGAAGATGGGAGAATTTTTGCGCAAAGGTAACACCATACATGGAAAAATTTATCTGAGTCAATGAATTGCAGATGTGCAGAAGTAATTAAAGAAAGAGGAAGTCCAAAAAAGTAGTGATTGAATGGACAATGTTTCTGGGAAGCAATAAAAAATAAAAAAAAAACACTCACTAAGATTTTTCATTCATTTCTAAAAATGAGCCAAGTATCCAAAAAAATAAAACCATTTTTCGGACTAAGACAGCCCTTGACTGCAGGCAAAAAATTCTAACACTCTAAAAGTGTCATGAAACGATTGAAAATCCCTAATAAAACAAAACCTCATTGAAAAATATGTACAGTGCTCCCCGGATAATTACCTCTTAGGTTTTGCTGTCTTTTTTGAGCAATTAACCGGGAAAGTTAGTTATTCGAACCCGGTTACGTGCCTAATTGAGGCTGGTAAAAGAACACGTTTTACTGCTTGAAAAGTGCTCGTTACCGTGGTTGGCTATAAAAAAAACTACAAAAATACTTGACTAGGTAAGGAAAATCAAACTTTTATTAATAGAAACAAAACCAAATTCATTGTATATGTACATTGCACAAATGTTAATCTTAAAAAAGCTTAAGGCACTACACAAACATACCAGCACTATGGCACATTATATTTTTACGTAGGTAGGCATGCTTTTTTCTGATCGCTATAACTATGTCCTAAGCTAGAAAATAGTCAGTTATTTTCTTTTGATTAATGTTTTTTACTTCTGCTTTGAAAACGATTTCTTCGAAGTTTTCTAGCTCTTCACGGCCAATATTTTTATGGAACACGAAACCCCGACAAACGTCTAATGCATTAATCATATCCCTAAAAGAAGGAGCAACCGGTTGCCCATTTTCTCCCTCACCGTTTTCAGGATCATCATCAATACCAACTGGATCAATCTCTTCCAGTACTTCCCTTACGATTTATTCGTCTGATAAGTCCCCAAAACATTGAAGGTCTGCGTCGCACAGTACAAATTCGCCGAAATGCTGTCTATTTATTGGCACATCCAAAGCTTGTTCCTCAAAAGCTGCATCTTCTTCATCATCATTACCAACGACAATTTTAGCCTTAGGAGAAAAACAACAACGTCAACGTTAGGTACTTTATAAATAACAGAGCAATCCCGCTTAACCTACCTTTCGAAAACAGTTCTGTATAGTCTCATATGAAACGAGCCACCAAGCTCTTTTAACGTAGTAAAGTGCATCCAATAAAGTATTGCTTTTAACGTACTCTTTTAAACTCAACCCCTTTTCTAAAGCGAGAATTTGTTTCCTAATAATAATTTGTCTGTAATGTGCCTTGAAGCTATGTATGATGCCTTGATCAAGAGGCTGGATGAGAGCAGTAGTATTTGGTGGAAGGAACTGCAAATTTACATTTTTTAAGCTGATGGAAACTTTGTGGCATGCTGCATTGTCAACCAACAACATAATCTTTCTATTTTCTTTAATCATTTCCTCCTCCAGATTTTTCAAGATTAAATTCCATAAAATCGATGTCATCCAAGCACTACTATTAGCGTAGTAGGGAAGTGGAATGATTTTATTCTTGAAGCAACGGGGGCTCAGTGTCTTTCCTACAACATACACTTTCTTGTACGTTCCCGTAGCATTGCACAGAAATAACAAAGTAATGTGAGATTTTTCATGCTTCCCCCCGCTTATATTGCTGCCTGTGCGAGCTAGAGTTCCTTTAGGTAAGGCCTTGAAAAGCAATCCACTCTCGTCAGCATTAAAAACATTCTCGAAAGAATAATTTTGCAATAGTGAGGGCAAAACACTTTCAATAAATCGATCGGCCCCACGAGAATCTGCAGCACTACTCTCGCCATGAATAGTCTTGAACTGAATGTTTTCTCTCTTTTGCCACCGCCATAACCACCCATTATTGGGTTCAAAGTCAGAATTAAGTTTTAACGCAAATTCTTTGGCCTTATTTAAAATTATTGCACTCGATATAACAGCATTTTTCAATCGCGCTTGATCAAACCATCTACTCAAGGCGCTCTCGATTTCTTTATGTGCACTATTTCGGATGCGTTTGCGCTTAACATTTTGTGTCGCGGCAACTTCGCGAAGTTTTTTTTCACTTCTAACAAATCTATTAATTGTGGAGACGTCGCATTTATACTTGGCAATTAACTCCTTTTTTGTTTTTGTTTTATTTTGAAGATGATTAAGAATTTCAAGCTTTTGCTTGATGGTTAATGCTGTTACCTTTTTTCTTTTATTATCCATTGCATTTACTCACGAACAAGACAATTTTTTTGTAATTTCTGCAGAAAAGTAGGATAATAGAATGGACAATCGGACAAATTTAACTGAAAATTAGAAATCACCCGCGCAATTAAAATCCTTAATTAATTCTTGTACGTTATTTTTCGAGAGACATTGATGACAGTTCAATTACTTTGAATTCATTTGTGTCTGATGTGAATGTCAGGGTTAGGAATGTTCGATTTTTGCTTTGTGTAGGTAAGGTAGTTATCCGAGAGAAAATGCATACATTTTGGTTAAATGTGTTGAAAAATAGAGGGCGTTAAACGGGTTGGGTAAATATCCGATAGGCATTTAACAGGGTAAATTTGTATGTGATTTGTAACAAAATAATTATGGTACAAAATGATTGCGCAATTAAACGGGTTGTGCAGTAAAGCGGGGAGGTACATAAACGGGGATTACTGTACATAGCTATTGCAACCAATTCGCCAAACTTCGAAGAAAAAAAAAATTGTTTGAGCAATACTGTACAATTGAAAGTACTACCTTAATCAAAAAGTTTCAAGAATGACCACTATGTGGCGCTTTCAGTCATTTGATTCGAGTTTTTTTTAGGTTGACGTATAAGATTCTGTCATTAACATTCATTAACATTCCCTTTAAATTTTAGCGTCATAGAAGGGAATGACATTTGTAATAGCTACGCTGCTGTCGAGAGTACATCTACCTACGCGTGTGTTTTCGATTTTAAAAATAGAATCAACTTTCCAACAACTAATTTGCATTAAATTTTGTTTCAAAGGCGGATTCAACGGTGCGACGAATTTGAAAATGCTGAAGAAGTGTTTCGGCAACGGTGCTCTATCGAAAACAAACGTTTATGTGTTGCACAAATGCTTCAATAGTGGTCCTGCGTGAGTCCGTCGAGAATAACGAACACAGTGATAGGTCGTCGACATCGAAAACCGACGAAAACATCAATAAAATCAAAGAAATGTTCACCGAATACCGCAAATTGATCATCAGAGAACTAGCAGAGGACTTGGACATTGCTTGTTGATCCGTTCAATACATTTTGGTTAAAGATTTGGCCTTGAGACCAGGCCGTTTTCAGAAAGCGATGCTCATGATTTTTATCGAATACAACGATGTTGAGCATCATGAATTCTTGCCACTAGATCAGATACTCGTTCGGGCGTTATGAAACTACTAGAAGTGTGCCCATGCGAGAATTATCGCAAGATAAAATCCAACCCCCAAAATCCAAACTTCCCATATGATTTCCATCAGTCAACAAATACTTCCCATATGGCTCCCAAATGGCAAATATATGAACCAAAAGGAATTAACTCTTAAAACAACAAACTCTTCCCATATGATTTCCATCTGTCAACTGATGGAAATTCCATGGAAATCATACAGGACGTGTTTATTCTTTTGGGAGCTAATTTAGGGTAGAATATTTGTTTTGATCGGTTTTTTGATTTGTTAAAATTTATAAATGAAAAGTGCAATTCGTCAGTGCTCAAGGAAATTCTTTTGCCTTATTTGTTAACATTGGTGAGGTGTGACAGCCGCAAATGGTACCTATACTACAGAAATAATATATACTAGTGTATTGGTGCGAGGAATCTCGCATGTAGAAACCCTATACCCGTAGGTATAGGTAATAACTTTACTCGTATGGGCTTTTTCAAAAGTGTTTATATTGATGAACAAAGTTCAGGTAATGAGCTTTCGATCAGTGTAAGAATCATTGAAATCGATGCAGGAATAAACTCTCAGGAGGAATCACAAGCTCTTGCGCTAGCGATTTAAATATAATGATGGTGATTGCGTAAAACAATTCGCCAAAAAAGACCGGATCTATGGGCCAACAACTCGTGGGGTTTGCACCACGAGAACGCACCGTCGCACAATGCCATCCTTATTCATGAGTTTTTGGCCAAGAACAGTACGAATACCATCCAACAGCTACCGAATTCGCCTGATTTGACTCACTGCGGTTTCTTCCAGTTTGATCGACTCAAGAAACCGCTCTGGGGAACGCGTTTTAACAGCCAAGAGGAGATAATAGAAAAATCGAGGGCGGCTCTGGTGGCTATACGATACCAAAGCCTATTATAAAAAATGTTTCGAGGATTGGATCAAACGCTGGCATAAGTATGCTTCAGCCAATGGATACCTCTTTGAAGGGGACAACATCGATTTATCAAGAATAAACTTGTATTTTCAATTTTCTGAATAAATTCCCGAAACTTTTTGATCAAAGAGTATTTTAAGAAAAACGTGTAAGAACTTCAATAAGCATTATAAACATTTTATAAAAATACAAAATTAAAAAAAAGTAAAGAAACACCAAATTGCTTGTATCACCCTGTATAGTTGACATTTTCCAAGAATAAGAACACAAGATACATTTCTGTACGAAGAAATTGTTTGTGTATTTTAATTGAATCGATTCAATCGAATGGAACGTGATACGATGTGATGGTGTGGACATGAGAAATCATAATCGTTTTGACATAAAATGTGATAGTTTCAATTAGAGGACTTAGGTGGAAATGGGGAAAGATGCTGGCAATGACAGTTGTATCAGAAAATTGATTTCACAGGACTATTATATCGAAAGGGAATTCAGAGAATTTTTAAATGAAATCAATTTCCATGCATTTAAGAGAGTAGATTGTTTCGTAAATTGAACTTCCTGTTATGTCAACTATTTTAATGTGGTAATGCGAGAAACTCATGGTTCTTACTTTTTGTAAGCTCAAAACAAAACGATTGATTTAATCAGGAATTAAATAATGAAATGCTATACTTACTCCTTCACGGTGTTGATACCAACTCGATGCTGTGTAGATTAGATTAGATTAGATTAAATAATACGAATTTATTGTATCGTATTTTCGTAATCTTTTAAGATTTACATTACAGTACACTCGCGGTAGAGTGAACATTGGTTGAATGAAAAATCCAATAGAAAAAGTAAACTTTTTTAACACAGCTAAACACGAATAAACCAGCTGCAAAGATACCGTTTGTTTGGCGTAGGTACTTTGTATCTGTCATCGGTCAAAATGTTGCATTCTATGTTGGGTAACTATTTTGTCGGAAATTCATTCATTTGATTGGTTTGACAGTATAGAAAGTGAAAGTTGTTGTTAAAAATGAATCGTAAGCATTTAACTTTAGTGGCGAAATCTGAAGTTTTAAAGGAGTTGTCTGCAGGTAACATAAAGCGCTTGCAATGATCCATTCGAATTCTACAAAAAAATAAAAACCAAAATTCAAGGTATTTCGGGTACAGTATTGGCAAAAAAATATTGGATAGCCAAGCAGACTGTATGTGCTTTTAATAAATAGAAGAACGATATTATAGAAAAGGTGACTAATACCTACCTACTTTTCCTTTCATGTACCAACATACAAATGTATTCATACATATGTATAGACACTCAGCAGATGGTAGCCCTATGGGTATTGCTCTCCGATTTGCGGGCGATTTTTCATGCATACTATGGTAACCCAGTGAGAGCTTAAAAGTGGGACAGATTTATGAAAGCTGTTGCAACCAGAATGAGGGGCAAACGTCCTATCTTCCCTGTACTGACAATTTTTGTGGAACAGAGTATAGTATTAGTATCCCACGGCCGCCAAATATCTTAGGATGGCCCTGTGTATCTATCCATCTTTCATTTAAAATTAAATGTTTTGGTTTTATTTTTACAAACATTGGGTTAAGTTTATTGTTCATTCATGATTTTTTATAAATTAAAAGCTGTCCATAACTTTTGCTTTTTATGTATCTTTTGATAAAAAAATAATAAAAACAGCATGAAATAATAAAAAACATTTCACATTATCTATGTATGTATACACTGGCTACCTGTACTATAGAATGCCTTAAAATGTCCACGCTCGGTATGTGAACTTTCTAGCTCGCATGAACAGGCCTGGTTTTTAATAATTTACTCTATCGCGAGTCTACTGTATAAGCATTGGCTATTGCCGTTAGCCCGGAAGAGAGTTTTACAGAAAAACCATACCTATAATACAATTGAACATAGCATAATCAATTCTTTAATTTATAAGCTACAGATAGATATTTACCTTATACTTTATTTAAATATTTTATTTGGGATTCATTTACTGCCTATATTTTGAAACTTATTTTAAGAAGTCGTGTTATAACTTCATTTGTCTTATCGCCTTTAGTATCCTCTTTCGCCCGTAAGTTGCATAACGAAACGAGCATTCTTCATTGCGTTCTATTCTATGGGCATGTAGTTAAGATGAATGAGCTCCACTCTAGCCTTAAATATAATCGATAGTGTCTCTAGACTAATAAGATCACTTAAATAGTTATTTCCTCCAAGGTCGTATTGTAGTATTCGGTAAGTACTTCTGGTTTCACTTTGTTGCGCTTTTTCTATTTATTTACCTCGAATCGGGCCATCAATCCTAATCAGCAAAGCCTTCCAGCTTAGAGTGTTCTCTTTCAGTACTGGAATATTATGCTCACAGTTTGGCGGAGCAGGTGCGTTACAAAGATTTGCCGATCCGATGGTTTGGTATTTCGTACATTTTGCAAGTGTTATTGAAGTGCATCCTTAACGAATACGTGTTTAGCGGAGGTAATTCAGTTTCGAGGTTTTGCTTGTAAGTTGGCGTGTTTACTGGTAGGCGAAAGATTTTCTCTATGAAGTATTTCAACAGCATCTTAACAGCTTCTCAACTTCCTCGTACTGAAAAATTCCCCAAACCTGAGTTTAACACATAATGGATCTAGGAGCAATGTTCTTTTTTCCTAGAATCCCTTTCCAGTTGGAATTTATTGCTTTTCGCCTCCTGCAGCTTTTCCTGCAGATGTTTACTAAACGATATTCGTGGTGTGATGAGGACTCCAAGGAGCCTGTACTCCCTTACCTTCCCAAGCTCATTCACATTATTCCACAGCCATTTTTCCTATCGCCTAATATTTTAGTTTTCTTTTTTATACTCGACTACGTACAGTACATTGCTGAACTGTCAGCATTCAATTATTACTGTGAAGACTTTTTATAAGCAAAAACCAGGAGGTTGTTGAATATGGATCGAAACACACTCGCACAACATATTGAAATAGTGAAAATGCACTACAGACACGGTGAAAATATCGCGGAAACGTTTCGTAAGGTTCGTACTGCTTTTTGTCATCACCAAGCGCCTTCTCGCACAGATTTAATGAATTTAATCGATAAATGTAAACGTCTCGGATAGGTAAGGGATGTGAAGATTCCAACTCGTGTTCGTCCGGCAAATATCAGTTGAAAATATCGCCGCTGTAGCTGAGAGTATGGCTGAAAACTTACGTACTTTCGCTAATTTGGCACTATAGATGAATTAAATGCCGAGGCTTGTCTGGGTACTTAAACAAACAAATCTGTCGCCTATGTCGGTCCAATCCTTACGTAATTAGGTGACGCTACAGTCGCTACATCCTGCAGAGACAGACGAGTATGGCAGAGATATTAAAACTAGACATAGGCGGCCTGGAAATCGATGAACAGGTGGTGGGTATTGATTTGGAGTTCCTAGGTTTTTTCTAGGATCTGCCTAAGTGTGAAAACTTGGTCTATGGTGGACTTTTCTGGCCTAAAACCGCACTGATATGCGGGCCAATCAGGTTGTTGATAAAAGGTTTCAAGCGATTACACATTTTCGCAGATAAGATCCTGTAGGCGATGTTGAGAAGACTGATGCCTCTGTAATTGGATGGGGTCTCCTTTTTTGCGGATCGGGCAAACGATGCTGAGATTCTATTCATCAGGCATACTTTCATCTGACGAAATCTTAGAGATGAGTTTGTGTATGCTCTGTCTATACCAAGTCATCTCCAGCTGTTTTAAACAGCTTTGCGAACCTAAGATAAATAGTGGAATAACCTCAACATCCACAACGAGTGCGGTTTTTGGGCTGGCGGTGTAATTTTTAGGCAGAGCCAAGGCGGATATTTTGCAGGTTTTGTATTCTCTTACTATCCTCAAAGTTTCTGCTTTAAATTAAAATATAAATATCACCACTTTTTATAAAACTTTTTATTGGATGGCACTATATAAAACATAGCACGCTGCTAGGCGGGTAAACTCGATTTTACATCATAAGTAGCGCCCAAGTGTCCGGAGTGACGTCAAACATTTTCCAACATTATTTTTTTTTAGATTTAATGGCAGGATGTGATACATATGTATTTATACATTTCTAAGGAGATAAAGTCATTTTCTGACACAGACCATGCAATAAACGTCAACTGCTAGCTTAACACGTCTTTGTGCATAGCAACTGATATATACCATTAAAGTTAGTCCTTACGAAACGGGGTGTCAGCTCTTCAAAATATTGCACCACCTGACATCAGGAGGAAATACTTTCTGGGAAGGTAAATGCAAATAGGGACACGATGATATTATGGTAAGCTAAGATTAAGGAAGTCATAAGAAGCAATGCTAATGTGGTGATTTGGTTTAACTTTCAATTCGAAGCTACTATGGTTTTTTTCTACCATTAAATACATTTATGAGTATTTGTTTTCCCTTTCGCGTAATCCCTATCCTCGGCGGTTGCAGCATTGAGTGACTTTTTTTATTTAAAACAAATGCAACGTTTTGTAGTAGAGAGCAAATGTTTAGTAAATAATAGCTCTCTATATAATTTGTTTTATTAGCATTGAAATTTTCATTGCTAATACATTTTTTTTTTCGATACCAATTGCCAAGTCCACTGTTTTCTTATCATCCACAATTAAGGATTCAATTCTGGACTTCAAATCGATATTGGGTCCCCATTCCAATGAAAATGCCTAATCTACAACAGTCTTAAATGAATAAACTACTGAATGCCATGTTGGTGCTATGCTCGTTTGCCGTCTTATCTCTCCGAAGGATACCCGTAAGTCTATGGTATTTTTCTGTATCGACAATATAGCATTAATATTGATTCAGAAAGCTAACCGAAGTCTATAGGACGGGCTGAAACTACATATTATATTTTGATGAAATTGTCGGGTAGCATTAAAGGCGTTTGTGAAACCAATATTACGTGGGTACTTTATGTATGTGTGTCTGAGTATAAAAATGTTCATCTCTGTGGAAACATGCAAAACTAAGGAATTGCGACGGCAATGAAGCCTTAAGGCCAATGCCTCCTCTGCACGGCATATTCAGGATACCCACCACTTATTCGCGACATTACAGACACGAAAGTACAGTGGTCCAAAATGCCATTCTACGTGGACAAAAATTTTAAACTAGGTAATGTTTTTTTTTTATCCAAAAGGGTAAAAAATTATTAGAAAAACATTTTGAATCTTATCTTATTAATATATAAATCTCAGTGTGACGCTCTTACCTGTCAATCTTACGATTAGACAAACACTAAAACTAATGCACACAATGAAGTAAAACTTCGTATTCCAGTTCATTAACATCCTGTGCCTATTATAGGCCGATTTTTAAATTAATTTATTCGCAATATTATTTAAATTAATGCAAAAATAAAAACACTCTAACCAATGCCACTTTCTTGCGAAATGTAATTTATTCAAACTACAAATACTTAGAATCCACACTCGTGGATTGTACATATTGATAGACTGCAATGCGTTCGCATTGTCTTTGATTCTTCGAATAAAATGACAATGTATGTATTGTAAGTAGCACTATAGTTTTTAGACACGGGCGAAGCCGGGCGGGACAGCTAGTATGTACATATAGTACAGTGAAATCACTCTTAAGTGGACAGCCACGGGACGTGAGTTTTTTGTCCACAAAAGAGAGTGTCCGCTTTAGAGGAAAAATAATACAAAATCAAGTTAACAAAAACTAAAACCCGACTACGTCGTTATAATAACGTTTTTATACATATGCATAAGTAGGTACGCATATATAGGGCAAAGTGGCAGGCCACCACATCTTGTTTCGTACTTTTAAGTTAATTTTTCCCGTAGTCTTAGTTTTTTTAACTTAATTTTTATTGTCTATTTAAGGGAATGTTTTTACTCAAATAAATGTGAAAATACTGTCCATGTCCACTTAATAGAATCGTCCACGTAAGAGGAAAAAAACTTACACAAAATCATACCAGCCAACCATTAGAGGAAATCTTGTCCACTTATGGGAATTGTCCACTTAAGAGGGGTGTCCGTTAAGAGGAATTATTAGTATAGATCGACCGAATGAGACATGTTTTTTTAAATTTTTCGGTAAAAGCTCATTACAGGATCTAATGAAATAAGGACCATATAACATAGCGTTATCAATACTCTAACATATATGTCAACACAAGTTGTCTAACAAAAAAACACCAGGGTACGATCTAATAACTGCTCAGGTTTTGAAAGAAATGCCACCAATAGCCTTCAAGAAACTCCAATTCATAATAAATGCATACCTTAAGCTCCGATATGTACCACATCATTAGAAAATAGCAGAAGTGATTATTATACCCTATATCGCTATCTATATCGCTAATACCAATTATGGCAAAAGTTTTCGAAAAATTTCTTCTGAAGAGGTTAAGTAAAATTATTGAAGACTTATTCCAAATCATCAGTTTGGATTTAGAAATAAACATTCCACGATAGACCAAGTGCATCGAATTACAGATATAGTGGAAAAGGCAATGGAAGAAAAACAAGTATGTTTTGCTCTATTTTTAGATGTTGCTCAAGCCTTTGACAAGTTTTTGCATGAGGGACTTGAGTACAAACTGCATAGGGATTTACCTAGACAATACTACGAAATACTGAAATCATATATTTCAGATCGACTCTTTAGAGTACGATACGAACAAGAATATTCGGAACTGAAGAAAATCGAAGCCGGTGTTCCACAAGGAAGTGTCTTAGGACCTACCTTGTATTTATCATACACCAGGGATATTCCGGTAGATGAAAATGCTTTCATGGCTACCTTTGCAGATGACACTGCAATATTGGTGCTTGATAAATGCATTATTAAGGCCACAGAAATCCTGAAAATGCAGTCAACAAAGTTAGACTTTGGACGCAGCAATGGCGTATCAAACTTAATGAGTCAAAATCAACTTATATAGGCTTTACAAATAAAAAGTTTAACAATGTTCCAATATTCATTAATAACCTAATTGTACCTAATGCCAATATGGCCAAATACCTTGGAATGACTTTGGATGCGAAGTTAAAATGGAAAGAACACATCAAAGGGAAAAGAGAAGAACTGAACTTGAAATACAGAAAAATGTACTGGTTACTAGGAAGAAACTCAGACCTATCTATCCAAAACAAAATAATGCTATATAAGCAAGTACTGAAGCCTGTATGGACGTATGGCATCCAATTATGGGGCTGTACAAAGAAAATAAATACAGAAATCATACACAAATTCCAAAACAAAGTTCTTCGTGGAATAAGAAATGCCTCTTTATTATTATTATTATTATGAATTCTTTATTTTAAACAAACTCGTGATTTTTACATTGGGTAAAATTAAAAGAACATTAGCATGGCAAAAAATTTGCCATCTGCCTGAAAATTGACATAACCGAGTGTAAGACAGAGAAAGTTTTAGTTTTGAAGTTGAAGATACAAAATGTTTGTTATGTGTACATTATAATAATTTAAAAAAAAACTAAAAATTTTATTTATGCTTTACAAAATTTAAATTTACATTTATTCATGTTTTTAATCATTTATTCTAGAAAACTGTTGCGATAACCTAAGGCATGATTAATAAAATAATAAAGAGCCTTCCAACCTGATCCTCTTGGTACATAAGAAATAGCGACTTGCATCGTGACCTACAAAGAGACATGATTTCAGAAGTGGTTAAAAAGCACGCTCTTTCACATATCCAGCCAGCGCCTTGAAAATCACATTAACTCCAAGATGGGGACTGTCTTAAATGTAAGAGACAATATTCGAAGATTGAGAAGAACAAAGCCTCACGAGCTAATGGTCTGAAAACTATGGGAAAGTAACATATCTATTATAACTTTAAACTTCCCCCAATGCGATTTAAATTCAAGAAAGAAAAGTCATTTGTCGATCTTTCAAAGATTGGTTTTGATTCCCAGGTGTTTTTGGTGCGGTAAGAATCCCACTCGTTTGGTACCGATGAACTACCGACCGAGTGTCTTTTAAAGATTTCCACCTGGAGGCGAAAAAAAAAAAAAAAAAATGCTCTAACATATGTATCTCCAGAAATGGACTTGTGGTCTGGCCTTCAAGATCGTGTGGTTTCACGCCGCTGAACCGTTTTCTGTGGCGGTGTTTGAAGTCGTTGGTCCATGCGGAAAAGCCAACAACACCATTCGTGAGATACGGCCTCAACTGCTGGTTCATTTGCTCAACTTATGTCTATTTTATTTCAATTTTAAAACCTACAGCTCTTAAAAAAGTGTCGAGCAGTATTGACGCCTATCGCACAAACCGTGAATACTTAGAAATAACTGAAAAAAAATTCTGTGAATCATAAACAACGATAAAAACTTACAATAATACACAACTCTCCAGTTATCCTGGACACCATCCGTAGAGTTAGTTGAAACCTTACATCTGTGCTTCCTATCACTACGGCGATCTGCTTACCAAAATAGTATATTGACAAATTTGCTGGATGCTCGAAAATGTATAATTCTGCATAAAATCATGTTTATTCCTAATCTCCACGGTATCTTTATGAGAAATTACAATTTTGGGTGGCCAAAGCGAGGCCCGCGGAGCTAAGTTAAATGAATCTTAATGTTAACTTTGTTGTATGTTTCATAATACATTACATCATGAGTCATTTGTATCATATATTTTTAAACTATAGCTAAGAGAAATTTTGAAATATCTCGCATTCTTGGAAAAATAAATTGGTTTGAACTACTATTTTAAAACATCCTACATTTTTGGAAAAATTCATCGATTTTAACTAATACAAATATCCCGCTATTTGACACTCTAGGTTACTTAGTTTTTTTTCCGACGCTAGGTGTTGATAAAATCGGTGTCTTCGGGAAGCTCGCAACGCTATCGGGCTCATACTCATAATTACTTTCAGTACAGCTTGCCAAAGTTCCGTGTTATTCTGTAGTTTTGTGCTATTATCGCCACTGTGTCTGGAGAGATTTTGCGATCGACCGACGTTTAGAAAAACATATTTTGGAAGAGTTTGGAAGAGTTCTATAAAAAAAATTCCTACGATTTACAAACATGCTCTTTTCGCTATTTGGAAACACTTATGCGTGTGAATAGATTTTTAAATGCATGAAGTACATCAAATCACAAGTGAGAACACGAGTTACTGATGTTCATTTGGAAAAATGTTTGCGTATAGCGACAACATCAGTCGAGATCAATTTTGATGCATTTAGCTCTGCAAAACAAAGTCAGATGTTTCAATTTTAAATATTTTCAAATTATTTGATTCTCAGTTGTTTTATTTTTGATCAAAAAAAAATACATTATTTATTCACAGCCCAGTCGAATTAGAATTTGACACGGGAAAAATTCCGCGCAGCAATTTTCCTTCGGAACTCGTTGGGGGTGCTCACTAGCAGTCTACATTTCGGTTTTCAGGACTCCAACCCTCTTGCGTCATCCGCCATCTTGAATTTGAGGGTGAATTTTTGTTTATTGAATAACTCATTTATTTTCAATTTTACACGAAAATGCTAGTTATCAAATTTAAATTAAATTAAATTAAATTTCCTATAATTTCACATTACAATTACATCTTCGGTTATAACCATTTTTCGTGTTAAATTAGAAATAATCGAGTTCTTCAATAATCAAAAACTCACCCCCATATCTTAATCGAAAAATATCGCTCCTAGGAAAAAATTCAAATTTTTTTTCCGTGTCAGCTAATTCCAACCAGGCAAATGTTTGACCACTATCTCATCTACTGGGAAACGACGATGTGCTCGTCTGCTCGAACATGTAGCACGCCTGCTTGGTTACTTTAATTAACAGAAAATAAAATTGGTGCGTTGCGCGACAGAAAATATTTTTCCTGAAATTTGGCCCGCCTGCTTAAAAGGTTGGCTACCCCTTTTTACACAGTCGTCGGCTAGAATATTTAATATTATAATTCAACCTTATAAATATGTATATGAATTCGTCGCGCCTTTTCTTTTCCCACGCCATAAGGGCTTAGAATTCCTTGCCTAAAAATATACACTCGTGGGCAAAAAAACCATCGTAATCGAAATAATTCGTATTGTCTTCTTTCCGATGGGAGCCAATTTATGTATGGTGAAATTAATTATGGGCAAAGTTTTTTTTAGTTATTGTCAATATTTTTACTATTTGAATATCGTAAGACTACTGGTAAGTGCACGGTATTTTTTTAATTTGGTAATAAGCCTATATTAGCCGTGTGTTTTTGCACGCATATATACGCTTATTTTGCAAACTTACAAGTAAAATACAACAAAAATAAAATAAAAATTAATTTCATATCGTAGGAAAAACTTTGATTTTTTCATGAAAATTGAAGAAGAGTAATGGTGCGGTTTTTTTTTGTCCACGAGTGTAAAGCGAGCATCGGGAGCATCTCAATTCAGGACGGTAATTTCCAAATATTTTTCTGAATAGCTGTAGATTAGATATCTTTTATTTTCCAGTCGTTTGCTTTTAATTTTATAAAATCTTTAAATTATTTTTTTGTAAGTATTACAACGTTTAATTATGTGAATAATCAATGTCAATTTAATTTTGTTTGTTCTCTAAAAAGAGCAAGTCTAACGTTTACTTAGAATTACTTGAAATACTAAATTGATATTGAATGTATGTACCTAAAAGCGGAATTTTTTCCAGCTATATTGGCATTTTTGACCACTGTGCAATGGCAACGCAACGGTGGTGATTGCCTTCACTTTATACGTTATACAAATTTAATGTTATGGTATTTTGTTTTCATATTAACTGATATTGCACGTATGATACCTACATACACAGCTAGGGGAAACAACCGAGGTTAGTCTTCATCCAGAAGACATCCATGAAATTTTTTTTCACAATAGTGTTCGATAAAAGTCCGAAATGAAAAAAATAACTCTTACAATTTTTCAATTTTCATATTTTCATGTTCAGATTCATAAAGGGGAAAAAACCTTCTTAACCCAACAAGAAGAATCCATTCAGGAATTAAAATTAATTCCCTTTCCACATGAGTCTGTGTTGCTATCGGAGAGAAGGGGTGCAGGACTATGTTCCCAGTAGCAAAGAAGATTAAATTATCCAGCTGTCTCGTTAATAAATACGCTTTAGAGTTGTAGTTTCAGTACCTGAGATTTTGCTTAAGAAGATACAGAAAAGCGTTGTTATGGTTGGTGTGGATTTTTTAATTCGATAAGAGGGTACCTGTCTCCCTTACCTCATCGTTTATAAGCTCGCACCTCAATTAAATGTTGAATAAGTTTTGAATGCAATTTACACTAATACTGTTCTTGGCAGGACACATATGAATGTATGTAGCTCCTTGTCACAGAATTGACAAACGTATTATAGTACAAATCTTTTTTGAGTTCTGAGCGCATAAGTACAAGTAGCAGCGATTGCAAGGATATGAAGGATGAAGTTTTGAAATCAACGTCAAGTAGTGACAGGCCACGAAAAGCCTTTCCGCTGAAATGTTCACACCTTTAGTGCAAAATGTCGATGAAGATCGAAACAGACTGGGCAAACGAAACAACGACATCATCTACTGAGTACCAGGACATCTGGGGATAGAAGGAAGTGAAGGGTGTGTCCTGAGTCCACCATAAAGAATAAGCTCCGATCACTGGAGAAGGCCTGGAGTCCTAAACAGAACCTCAGTGCATAAGACAGCCAAAGAAACTTTTGGGTAAATGCAACTTAAACAGATTCACAGCTTGCATCAGCCTTGACAAAAACAAGCTCCGCATCCTGACTGCGTTCCTTACGGGGTATTGGAAACTCAAAGGACATCTCAGGAAGCTAGGTCTATCAGATGAAGACTCATGCAGATTTTGCGATGAGTCCAGAACACATACTGGTGGAAAGTGGGGCATTAACCCAGAAAAGATTCAAGTGTCACTGATTGCACCCAATCTCCTACTGCGATTCTTCAGGGAAATTGGTCTGGATGAGGATCTGTCACCTTTGCAATTCTCACCTGGGCTAAATGTGAGCGAAGCTCTCTCCAACCAATTCCAATAGGAATAAACACGAGAGCGATGTTCTTTCGTTTAGGACTTGGAGGGGGCACAATAGATCTTAGGGTCGCGGTGTATATCACCCTACAACATAATAATAGGCTTGTTTTTTTCCTAATCTTTATAGGCTTAGAAAAATTGGTTCCGTGTTAAATACACTAACAACTAAGTTTATATAGAATTACGAAGTATGGATAGTTATCCAGTCTTAGGTCCTTAGCCTGGTCAGAAAAATGTGCTACCAAACTATTTTTCTTCGATTGTTATCGAAAATGTTATTACAATGTCAAATATGACATGTAAGCGGGACATTTGTAAACAATTTCGGCGACGAAAACATGGATTCCAAAGAGAAAAAAGAAAAAATGTAAAAAATAACAAAATGGAAGCTAAAACTAATGATTAGTGATTAGTCAATCATTTTATTTTTTCTTTAAAAAAATGTGTGCTCAAAGACTCCTTTCATATTTATGAATTCCAATGAAGCCGCAAATTTAAAATTTTCCCATATTGGTTACTTTCCGATTTCCCAAGCGGATTAAAATTACTTACCTCAGGATATCAAATAAACTACGGTTATTCCCATTAATTTTTAATTATCTAAATTAAAATTCTTCAGAAAAACAGGATTCGATTATTTTTGGTAATTTATTTTCCATTTATTTATTTTTTCTTTAGCTTTTGAAAATTTTTAATTTAATTATATTAAATTATTTTTGTTTATTAATTAATTAAATTCATTAATAAATAAATAAATAATTTCATAACTAAAATTTGTAAAAAAAAATAATTTTTAAGTGAAAGGATGAAAGGATTTAATTTAGTTTTAAATAAAAGGGAAAAAGTTATATATGTAGGTAAGTATGTACATAATGCAGGTACATATCTAATTTTTTTTTTTTTATTTACAAGAAACTTTTTTATTTATTTACAAAGAAATTCTTTAAAATTTTGTTTTCCTACGCTTCATTTGAAGCCGGTGGGTATTTTCCAAAAACTGCCGTATTGTGAATATTTGATCGATAGTGAACTGTCCTGGCCTAAAGCTTACATTTCTATTAAAAAAATTAAATAAAAATGAGGAATAAATAAATAAACTATCGAACTCCTTTATAATTCAAAATAAATCATTTATAACCATGTAACGTAACGTTTCTCGTTTTGGCTACTGACGGTAATAGAATATTTAAATAAATATTTTTTATGGAATGAATTGATGAAAATGCTTTATTTTACGCAGCGAAAGTTCAAGCTATTCAAAAATATTCCAATAAATTCAGTAAAAATCCCTTGTACTCGTACGTATCATTGATTTTCATTCACGCATATAAATTCATCAATTTCCACAAAAGAACGGTGGTTTTAAATATTTCCACTTTTTTTGTGCGAATATCGTTTCCATGAAAAATTATTTTATGTTATATTTCAATTCTCTCTCAGCGATATCACCATATCAGGGAATTATGGACTATTAAGGGTGAGGTAGTCATTTGGGTTGATGGGCTCATTGACAATTGTAATAAAAGTGTCATACGTACTTATATACACACATATTTATGGTAATGGAGTCCTTTTAAGAGTTTGTGTGTTTAACTTTTGATAAGATTTCACTTGTTACTTGGACAAAAAATGGAAGCGATATGGCGTTGCGTCGCGTCGTTTCTGTAATGTAATGAGGTGGCAAACTTCGGACGTTTATTTCGATAGTTTAACGGTGTAAAAAAGTGTAACGCTAAGCTGCGCTTAATGCTGAAGAAAAGGAATTTCTGAAAGGCTTCACGATTGGGAGAAAGATTCTGTGTCCCAGGCAAAGACTCTTTACGGATCGGGATATAAAGGGTGATTTTTTAAGAGGTTGAGAACTTTTTTTAAAAACAAAACACAAAAAATTCGAAAAAATGAATGAAATATTTATTTGAATCGATAGTTTGAACCTTGCAATTTAATGTTTAAAGATAATTTCATGCAAATGTTGACCGCGGCTGCGTCTCAGGTAGCCCATCCGCTGAGTCCAATTTTGACATACTCTTTCACACATATCGGCCGGTATCTCACGAATGAATGCATGGATGTTGGCTTCCAGTGCGTCAATCGAAGCGGGCTTGTCCCTATAGACATTAGCCTTGACATACCCCCACAAAAAATAATCTAATGGTGTCAAATCGCACGATCTAGGCGGCCAATTGACCGGCCCGAAACGTGAAATTAACTGTTAAATTAATTAATTAAATTAAATTCGGCGTTGTGGTAGGTCGGCTGGCTTTAGTTCTTGCACCAGCTGTATCTTAAAAGGATTTACGCCCAAATCCTTCCGCAAAATTTTCCACGTAGTGCTGTAACAAAGGCCTAACTGCTGGGAACGGCGCCGAATCGACATTTCGCGGTCTTCTGTCACACTAGCTGATACGGCCGCAATATTTTCTTCACTACGCACAGTACGTAAACGTGTTGGTGGTTTAATGTCCAACAAAGTAAATTTGGTGCGAAATTTGGTCACAATCTTCCGAATAGACTGCTCAGAAGGTCGAGAATGCCGATCATAAAATGGAAGCAGCGCGCGATGAACATTTCGAACCGAGCACGAATTTTGATAGTAAAATTCAATAATTTGCAAGCGTTGTTCATTTGTAAGACGATCCATGGTTAAATTGCAAACCAAACTGAAGCTGTTTGACAGTGACACAAGGTACTAAACACACGTCAGCTGTCAAAACCAGTGTTGCCAAAACCAAACCAGCTAAAAAATCACCCTTTATTTATTTAATTATTTATTGAAGTAATTTACAAAATTAATTTATAAATTAATTTACAAAAAAGGCATCTGGGCAGCCAGGCCATGTGATGCCGTCTTTTAAGTTACAAAATTAAAGTAAAGAATTATACATATTATTTACATTTCGTACATAGATTATTTATGTATATCTCAAAAAGAATAAGAAAATAGAAAAAGACTATATTTCATTAAATTGATGGTGAGCAGACGTGGCATCTTTAATTCGTTGGAGTGACTTTTTGTCTGATGGGCTTAGGATTTCTGCAAGATTCGTGGTGGCGTTGCCATGTTCATCAATTTGGCGAGAGAGAGGACATTCAAAGAAAATATGCCAGGCGGAGAGGACTGTTCAACAATTCGTACACTCCTTCGGATTCACCATTACAATAATGTTGGGTACTAAACAGAGCTTTCCAAACTCGGATTCGCAGGAGTTTTATTCACTCTTCTCTGGTAAGTGATTGATCCGGGAGTATGCAGCAGTGATGGAAAATGAAATTTTCAGATTGTACTTTTCCCAAGCTGAAATTGTAACTTTTACGACTGAATTCTAACTTTTCTTTTGGTAATTTGTGACTTTTTTCAATTTTGAAATTATGACACTCTTAATTTTTCACAACGAATTTTTGTTTCAATTAAAGCTGAACAAGTATCCACCTGTAGCCGATTTACACTTAGTTTTTATTTAATTTTAATACGAAAAAATGCTTACCACACAGGATGAAGAATCTAGTATTGGAAAGTAAGCCTTGAACTATTTTATATACATATGGATATAGGTTAGGTTAGGTTAGGTTGAGAGGAGTTGAGAGGCCGAGCCATCCCACAAAACTAGGCACCAGAGTGGGCCCATCGCGTTCCCCTCAGAATCCATCCAAGGATGGCACCTAAACCGCCACAATTTCCTCAAAGCACTTTTTTACCCTTTTAGAAAGAGTCTATGGTTGATTCGGCCTACCTCCTCCAGGTTGCTAAAGAAGTAGCTGTCTTAAATAATCCTACGACTACGTGCTATGCCCTGGCATTCACACAGAATATGTGTGATATCATCTGCTAAACCTAGATCATTACAATATCTGCATATATCCGTGCCTAAGAGTCCGAGCCTCTAATATTCCTATAACTATACTCATTCGTGCCAAAGTGCCTTGCAAACCCTGTGTCCTGCAATGTTAGACCATCTATGGTCAGCCCTTCTCGTAATCATATCCTTTATCTTTGATTTGACGCATCAAAGTGGTGGAGCTAATTCCAACGCTTCGGGTAGAGGCAGACAAACTCGTTGCCTTCTATCCCGGAGGGACCCGGCATCCAACATAGTCTTACCCGGTTCTGCGTGCATAATGCCCTGTGCATTGTGCGGCAGCTCCTGACTATTTCCAATTTAATAGTGCAAGATTCTAGCACCTTAAGCGCAGCCTGGCTGTCGATGTAAATATCAATATCATGTTCAGAAGCTCTGCAGCTCTAAGTACGGCTAGAACTTCTACCTGAAAAACGCTGCAGGTATCCTAAGGACACCTTTAGATCTGATTCCACACAGTAGATACCAGACCCTGTGCCGCTTATACAGTTTTTGACTCGTCCGTGAGGACTGTAGTCGAGTTACTGTGTTATTTGTCCGCTCTTCATGCACAGGGTACAAGGTATGTTTAGCATAAAATTGCCACATTAATTTTGATTAAGGCTAACCTCAGTCCTAAACTTTGAAATTGGTACTTTTTTTGAAGATTTTTGTATTTGGTTAATTGTAACTTTTTCTTATCAGTTGTAACTCTGTAACTTTGATTTCTGATTGTATCCAAAAAGTTGCAATTGTAACCCATTTTCCATCACTGGTATGCAGGATGATGCTTTCGGACGAATGTTTGAGAGTTTTCACAAGATTCAGTAAGACCTTTATTTTGCTGGAGTTTAAAAAATTTCGGTGAAATCTGGTAAAAATTGGGTAACTCGACAATTACTGGATAGTTGGTAGCAGTTTTCCGCGGCTAGGTCTGCAGCATCAGTTCCCATGATTCCACAGTGTTCAGGAATCCATGCCAGTATGATGTTTTTATTGGTATATAACAAACTTGTAATGACCTCCAAAGAAGGTCATTTATTTGTCGGTATATAATACAAGTGCGTTAAATGGAACATGGGTTGGGTAGGTGTAGGTAGAAGTGGTGGTTTCGGTGAGGAAAAAATAGCCCGAATATCGGAAAAAGGTCGCCGTTTTGATACTACAACCTCAGCGGACCCGTTTATTCGGATGCAGTTTGAGATATCTATATCCACCATGTGGAGTCTTAGAAGAGGATCAGTTCTTCAATCCTTTTCTCGGATATCTTTTTAAGGTCGTCGAAGAAAGGTTCTTCCAATATGCGTTGTCGGACGTTTGTACAGAAAACATCAGAGCCCCAGTACATGAAATATTATCCCAACAAGGTCCTATAGAATGTGGCTCAACTGAACAGGATTGACAATTTCCTCATTAAGCCGATTCGAAGGCATATCGCGACGGCGATGACCAGCGACAATAGTCTGATCCTCAGGGCTTATTACCCCAATGAAATGTACAACGAGAGTATGCTCCTATCGGGCTTTATTCCGCCAGAGGTATTTCTCAATATTGATGCTAAAGGGTTAGTTCAAAAAAGGAATGGTATTAGGGTATTGAACTACCGTGACCGCGGTGCGCGTGTTAGACCTTCGACGTCAATGCTCATGAGCTCCTTCGTTTCAGTACCGCAATTGCGGACCAGGATATAATATACCATATACGGTAAAGTAATACGCCAATTTTTGGTGGTTAATTGAGGAGGAGTGGTCGTTTACGCGCTCTCCCAGGTCGGTGCGTTACTTTTGTACCATCATAGTTGTAAGTTAGGTTAGTTATGAAGTTTAAGGTTGGCTAGGGGGTCTCCGTAAAGTAGCCGGGCTGCGTAAAGCCAAACCCCCGTTCAACTCAGAGCACACGTGCGCTGTAGTGCACTGGGGTTTGTTTTTCGTTATTTTCATTCCAATATAACAAATGCCAGTATGGATCAGAGCACTCTCTGTTTTGAATTCGCTCGAAATCTGCTCAGCTCAAACTCAGTGATCAGATCAGTGTACGCTGAGTTGGTGTGTATCTGTTCTGTACAACACAGAGATTAGCCTTATTGTAGTAACGATTTGGCAAATAGCAATGTGTTTGTGACGTCACAGAGAAGCTGCATAAAATAGCAAGAACTTCTCTAGCATTAGCAAGGTTGCATGCGATTCTTGTACTTGGTAGTTGTTGCATCTCATCACTTCATGGTAAATTCGAGCAGCCGATGGAGACATTCCTGAAATGAAGTATGATTCGAAAACTTGTTTGGTTATCTAATCAATGCGTAAATATCCAAATACTTTGGCTACATTAACTTTATGTGAATGTATGAAATTGATTTTTATAATTATGTTAGTTCCTTGTTTTAACAACTCATCATTTTTAATTGTATTTCTTTTAATGTTTTTGGAACTTTAAATCGATGAGAACGTTATAATTTATATGCTTTACTTTGCAAGACTGCTTTACACGCGAGGCCACTTTATTAGTTTGGGAATGTTGACAGGTATACAATTTTCTTAATTCATATCGATAAGCATGTGCAATAGCCTTAATAATATCCAGTTGGTGTTCGTTTCATATGAAAATTCTTGAATCCAAATATCAAATTTTTCTTCAGCTACACCCTCTCCTACTAACTTACACTGTATTATTATAGTAAACTACTCGTCTTCGATAATTTGTCATTACACAATCTTGTAAGGATTTCTTTTAAATTTTCTTCGTACATCATTGGTAGATATCTGAATTGAGAAACCGGAAGAAACCACAACAAATACAAATTAAAATAAAAAGTTCGCACTTAGAATCACTCATTGGAAAAGTTAATTTTATTTTTCCCGCAATATTGAACATCAATGCTATTTCAGCCCTTCAAGCTTCAATACAAGTGCATTCAAATACGAATTACAAAACGTTAGTTTTCTTTCGTTGCTCTTCTACGCACTCTCAACGCCACTAACACACGCTCTAATACTCTCTGGGCTGAGCAAACTTAAAGCGAATTCGAAACAGAGTGCTCTGAACCATACTGGCATTTGTTGTATTGGAATGAAAATAGCGAAAATCAAACCCCAGTGCACTACAGCGCACGTGTGCTCTGAGTTGAACGGGGGTTTGGCTTTACGCAGCCGGGCTTGCTATTACGAGGAAATGTCTTTGAGACCGACGCTACGGCCTTGCTCAGATCTCGGTGTCGCCAAGGGGCATCGTAATGGCGATGGCCAAGCGCCCGAAGACGAATCAGGATCAATTTGGAGCCCAGGTCGATATAAGGATTTCCATGTACTAATCAGGGTCTTGGATAGAGTTGGTGGCGTAACAGACCCTAGCGGGTTACTGACACCAGTGTCCGGGTACACCTTGTCGTAGGGGAATACAAGGATCTGGTCCTCCATGTTGGAGGTTGTGCGTAAGGTTTAACTACCTAGCCACGTAAAAAAATATTATAGTCCCGTAACAACCAATAGCCTCGGAAAAGGACGAATCTACTGTCTAAACTCTAAAGAGTTGACAGTTGGAATGTCATTGGAAATGAACATTGGAATTTATAACGAGGCTGAATTCTTTACGTTTTGCACCAATGACCAGAAATGATTGTTACTCTTGGCTTTTGTGACTCTGTAGTATTTTTAATATTTGACACTTCGAATGTGAGCACTGTAGTCATATGCAGTCACATCTTGGCTTGTTTAAACTTCTTTCGGTTGTCGTCGCAGGGGTTATGTTGAAAGAAATCCTAGCCCTTTGAGCTCAAATCACTCAATGCTTTGTCCTTGCGCTTGAAAATCTTTATGCTGAGAAAACCGAGGCGAAATCTAAGTAATAAAAAGTGACAAGTGTGCCCGTGCGAGAGCTCTTGCAAGAAAAAATTCAACCCCCGAAATCCAAACTTCCTTCTTTTTTAATTTCTTAAAATTTATAATGTGAAAGTGTAATTCCTCAGTGCTCCAGGAAATTCTCTTTCTTTTGACACCTCAATTGTTAAGATTGGTTAAATGTGAGAGCCGCAAATGGTACCTATACTACAGAAATAATATACATACATATACTACCATGCCCGTGCGAGAACCCTTGCAAGAGAAAATCCAACCCTCACATTCCAAACTTCCCATCCAACATCCAAACTTCCCATATGATGTCTTTCCATCTGTCAACTGATTGAAATCCCCTGGAAGTCATACGAAAGTGTTTATTCTTTTGGATGTTCATTTTGGGTAGAATATTTGTTTTGATTTGTTTTTAATTTGTTGAAATTTGTAAGGTGAAGGTGCGATTCGTCACTGCTCCCGGAAATTTTCTTTCTTTAGACATCTCACTTGTTAAGATTGGTCAAGTGTGAGAGCCGCAAATGGTACCTATACCACAGAAATAATATACCTATATGATGATAGTGCTTGGCAACATGAAATAAAAAAAATCCTGTGGCCACTTTTTTTTTGGTTTTATCACAGCTGCTAGAATAATTCATTTTTTCATTTTATAAATGTGACAATTGGGGACCCAAAACACTGGCGAGCACTTGCAACTCACAGAGGATGTTACAGTGTCACCACACATAGAAACTTTATAAAAGAGCATATTTCAATAAAACTATTTTTAGAAAAAATTCAAAATTGTTTGTGGAAAAATAAAAATAAAAACCGGACAGGGGCGTGTGGGTAACCACTCACATGATAAGATTCTGTAGTTAAATTTAGTAATATTCTCCTCAATTTTACGATACATGTAAATGTGCACTATTTATGTAACTACGTATGAATAGCTATTTCATATTGAAAACCCTCATAACCTGTCATTTCGAAATTGTGACTTTTTTACTGCTTGCACTTTACAATCATTAATCTTATATTCTGGAGTAAGGAGGGTATGCTAGGATCTTTGTAGCAAGTATGTACATTTATCTTAACACCCCTCTTTATTTCTCCTGCCATACATATGTACATACATGTGTTTATTCATGAAAACGGCGTGCATTTCGGTGGCACATTGGAAAGCTAATATCTCGGAGCTCACTTGATGCAATTTTTGTTGCATTTAAGAAGACCTGTGCCACTCGATGGGGTGAGTGTACATATTTTTTTTTTATAACTCAATGTCCGCTGTAATGTAGGGGGGTGTCAAAAAATTATATTGTTGGGTCACCTATTCGCGTCTGTATACCAAATTGCACCTCAACAGGTATACAAATGAAAGAGTGGGAAGGCAGCCAGATAGCTTTAGTGCTAAATTTTAATTGTTTGAAGCGAAATCAAGACATGTTATGTTCCACGCAGCCCAAATTTGTGGATGTGAACAAATGTGAACAAAGATACTTCGATTCTTCTGAAAAGAGTATTTTTCTCCTTGCCGTCGATTCGAACTACATGCTGTTCTTGGAAACAGGTTTATCACCATTGTTTACTGCCACTCTAAAGATTCACTTTAATTACATAATCAAATCAATTTCTCAGCCGACCAACCGACTAACGAGATCCATTGTAGCACATGCTGTGTGAGTACCTATGCTCTAAAACTTTATTTTCTAAAAAGGGGACTGTTTTGGCACAGAAGAACGAGATAGTATTGAATGTAACGATGGACAATTTGGAAGCGTGGGGAAATATTTTATATAGCTTCCTGCAAAATTTACATTTATAGCTCAGAGAAGAGTTCAAGGAACAAGCTGAATCTTTCCTGCACCGATCAATTTACAACAGGCTCAAATACGATTTGGTGGAGAGGAATTATTTTCGAGATGAAGGCAGTACATCCAGGTGAACCTTAATTTCAAGCTACATAGAGAAGCTTATAAGCTCCCTTTGTAAACTTGGGATACGCGAAGATGTTTTCCACTTTCTGTCTGTGTGTCCAATTCTGACGGAGATAAGACAAGTTTACTTCGAGAGCACGGTTATGTCTTGAGATAAAACTTTGATCATCCAGAACGGTGGTGAAGGCTGGACTTTACACATTGCATCGAGCATCGAGCTATAGAGCCAAGATAATTGCCGAAGAATTTTAATTATATTTTAAATTAATTAGTTATGAAATATTTGTTTTTTCCTTCATCCCAACCCACAAATTTTTTATTTTCTTACCAAAATTTAACTTAATTTTATTTCTTTATTTAATATATAATTTATTTGCCATCTGAGTTGACCATTAAAGCCAGACGTTGTAAGATTTTCCAAGAAAAACGAAACCTGTAAAATATTGTAAATTTATTTTTGCATATGCAGAAAATCTCAAGTTGACATCTGACGGCAGGTACATATGTACTGTACGAGGGCTATTTGAAAAGTTCTCGGCCTAACCAATAGAACATTGAAAATTTGATTATTTCAATACACTTATCCCATCTATGTTCTAGGGCTTCTATACATTTTTTATAAGCCGATTCCCCCAACTCATCGAAAAACCGCTCCTGGTCAGCTATCACCTCTTTGTTGGTTGTAAATTTTCATCCAGCCAAGTGCTTTTTTGAATTGGGAAACAGGTAATAGTCTGATGATGCCAAATCAGGCGAATAAAGTGGGTGGTTCAGTACTCCAAATCGGAGTTAATGGAGCTTAGCCATGGCAACACCCGACTGAACTTTTGTTCTTCGGTCAACAAACGCGGCACCCATCTTGCTGATATTTTTTTCATTCCTAATTTGTCAGTTAAAATATGGAACATCCGCTCAGTTGAGATCCCTATAGTGTCACTATTTTCTGCACTTTTAATCTTCGATCTTCTAAAACCATTTTATGAATTTTATCGATGTTTTCTAAAGTAGGGGATGTCGACTGCTACCGCTCCTCGGATCATCTTCGACGCTGTCTCTGCCATGTTTGAACAAAGCTGCCCACTTTTTTACCATGGAATACGAAGGCGGAGATTCCCCCAATGTGCTATCAAAGACTTCCTTCACTTGACTTGGCGTCATATTCTTTTTCACAAAATATTTAATTACGGCTCTGATTTCAGTTTTCTCCATTTTTTTAAATACAAGCAGAGTCGTTCACACTAAAAATCGTAGAAAAATAATTGTGCGACCAACTACAACGTCACACTTGACACACAACTATCTTAAATATTAAGCTATTGAAGGAATATAAATTTATTTCCATATTGTCACTCAATCTAGGTTAGGCCGAGAACTTTTCAAACAGCCCTCGTACATGTTAAAAAGTCAATATGTTTCTGAAATCCTTATGCGATCACCGCCTCATTCTACAAGCGCCCTAATTGTATGTAATAAATAAAATACAGTAGGGGAGACTGGGCACGGTTGAAACAATTTTTCTTATATCGTCCATAGTATTGCCATTTATAAGCCGAGCGATGATGGAGGTATGTTAAATGAAACATCGTGTTTTTATCTACCAATGGGCAGTGTCATTTTAGTACCAGGTTCATTATTTTCAGTACCAGTACCCCATACCAGGGGCGGTTGAAACAGTGATTGTGGTCAGTTGAAACACATACAAATATTACAAAATATAATATAGTTAAATGTTTTATTCATTATTTATTTCAATTATAAGAATAATTTTAGCATTGTTTGACAATATTTATCAGTCTCCAATGTTTCAATATTTATTTATTTATTTATGTGAACAAAAATCAAACAGTATTTTTAAACAAAACAAACTAAACGAAAATAATTTAAAAATAAACTAAAAGAAAACGTTACTTCACAAGAAGTTACTAGTTGAGCACTTGTAGAGTGCATAATTATGCTGCTGTGACGCTTAGGTGGTGTATTCAACAAGTAAACATATTGTTTCAACCGTACTCAGAAAAATTGTCTCAACCGTCCCCAACCCCTCCTATAGGTTAAAAAGTAGTAGTAAACAGTAGTGATGAGCATAAAATTACTACCAGTGAATTATTCACCGTAAACGGAAAATAACTGTTAACGTCTGTTAACGACTTGGAAATAAACAGTGAATCCCTAAATAGTGAATAGTTTCACGTCACAGTTTGGAATTCGCAAATAACGATTTCACAACAAAAGTCGCGGTCGTGAGTATGAACGTGAGGTGCGAGGCAGTGAATGATACGTAGAACAAAGCAGAACGCGGTGAACGATATTGTGTATACTTAATGTGACCATTTATTTTTTGGCAAAAAGCGGCGGTTTTTTTTAAGCTAAAAGCGGGCGTGTTTTAGCGGGTTTGGCGGGCTTCGCAAAAGTAGATCAGCACAGTCAATACATATGATGATAATACAATGAACAACAATTACGTTCTCCGTACCGCTTTTCCCAATAGTTAAAATTGTACCACCCCACGTTTCACATTTTAACTTCGAATTGTCATCGGTTTTTTTAATAAATGGAAAAGCGGCTTCAAAATCTAGTAAAAGCACAAGAAATTTATTTGGGCTAATATATGAAAAATGTCTAATCACATACATTTTTAATTTTTTTTTTGGTTGTTTAACGCCGGCCGTTCGTTTACATTTTCATAATTTTTCTGATTTTGAGAGAATTTCACCCCCACTCTTTGAAATTTGACAGAAATATGCATATGTATTTGGTGCGAAAAGTATGCGAACGGACCTTGTATCGTCGGATAGCGAATGAATAACGTTGGTTGTTTCTTTGACGCATGATATATGCAATTTTCGCGCATTGATGCGAACTGAAGTTGTCTACGGCAGTTTAGATCTACCACCTTCATTATCACAAATCCAATGCAGAAGCATTGACGTTGCTAAATTAGACAGCACAAAGAGGCATATTCAAAAAATGCTCTGTTGTGAGTACAAAATTCGAAAATTTTCTCAAAAAGCGGGGAAATGGTTGTGGTGGCGGGTGGCGGGTTTTCGGATGAAAAAGCGGGTAAAACCCGCCAAAAGCGAGTGAAATGGTCACATTATGTATACTATACTGAATAATGCTGCCTTGCGCACACAAACATGTATGTGTAGTGTGTTATGTATATTTTCGCTGGGTTGCATTGAGAATTGCCGCTGAAAAAAGGGTGAAGGTTGAACTTTGTAGTGCTTTGTGTGTGCTAGTTTAGTTCTGTGCATGCGAATATGTGATTTTAAGGAAATTTACATGCATTTGTTTGTTTGGTGTTTAGGACTACGTATTTACAAAAAAAAAAAAAATTCAAGATGCCGCCAATAACAAAGCGAAGAAAAACTTGTTTTTTGTGGAATTTCTTTGAATTGAAGAAAGTTTCGTAAAATGTAATATATTCAATTTGAAAAGGCATATGGAAATCAAGCATCCGTTAATATCATTAGTTTCTGGGGTAAGTTTATTTTTCAATTATTGCGTCAAAATGTTTTTAACGGCTAGTACGGCTAGTATACATGCATATTTACACATTGCATAGTCAATAATTAATTGTATGTAAATTATATGTAGTTTTATAGTAGTTTATGTAGTTTCATAGTCGCATCGTCGTGAATTCACGTTCACTGGTTATATTCACAGTGAATAAAAAATCACGTTCACAGTTATACCAGTGAACATAAATTCACGACTTAGCCCAACTCTAGTAAACAGTGGTAACAATAATGATACATTAAAAACAGTCATTCTACACTCTTCACTTCGAACACAACAATACACTCAATATTCTCAGAGGAATAGAAACAACTAGAGGTGGAGAAATATCGATAGTCATTGCCATCAATAGTTCTCGATAGTTGGCTTTTGACTATCGATAGTTATCGATATATATCGATAGTTTTTTTTCCTCTTAAGGGTAACAATAAAAAAACCTAAATGCACCATATTAAATAAACTTTCTTCACCGAGAGAGTTTAGATTTCACGTTTTAAAGAAACCCGGTCCAGCTTTTTAGGTTCAGATATCATCATCATATCAAATGCATACCTACCTACGTATAGACAGAGAGAATTGAGAGACCAACTCCTATTTCTACGTTGCTGACTCATAAAACGGAGAGTCGCCTTTTTAAGTTAAAGCCATTTTGACAGTTAGCTTATTAGATCGAGTTCCACTAATATAATCGATAGTGCAATCGACAGTTCTCCACCTCTAGAAACAACAGTTATACAGAAAAATATCCGAACAAAAATTCTTACTTTTGGTTGTCAATGTCAATAAATACAAGAGGGCCTCCCGTTAACAACTGAAGTGCGCTAGGAGCGAGGCAAGACTTAGGTTCGTTCGAACCCGTTGCCGCTTCGTGCGCCCTTTAAGCGTGGTACACATTATCGATCAAAGCTGACAACCAAAACTGTTGTCATTTTTGATCTCTTCCTTTGTTTGCTTTTCGAATGACGGAATTTGTGTACATACAATCGAGCGAAAACAAAGATGGCCGCTGATCGTCAGTCAGTAGCAAAACATTTTTACACCTCGTCAGTTTCGATCGACAAACCATCAACCAGTTGTACACACTTTCAGTTTTGATGGACGTCAACCAAAACTGTCAGTTTCGATCGATAGTGTGTACCACGCCTTAGACCCATCCGCGCACCGTATACGGTTCTCGAAATATTTGTGTTGTTTCAAACGTCCTTTGTTTCAACCGTACCCAGTCATCCCTAGTGGGTTTTTTTCTTTTTGAATTAGTATTCTTTCTAAGAGTTATAACACGGTAACACGGATAACGGATGTCTTCTTGTTTTCATATGTACGAGGGCGATCCGATAAGTACTTAGTCTACAAAGGAAAAACAAACATTTTGGAAAAATGGCGATTTATTTCTCAACATAGTTTCCTTTTGGCTTGATATTCTTGATCCAGCGATGCTCCAACTTTTTTAGCCCATCCAAAAAATAGGTTTTATCGAGGTCTGCAAAGAAGGCATCCGTGGCGGCGATGACCTCCTCATTCGAAAATTCGGGAACAAGCTGGCTTCCACACGTGGTCAAAACAAAACAACGAGTCCGATTCGGCTGAAATTTTGACAGTAGCCGTCTTAAAGAATGTACTAGACGTAAGTAATTCTCTCTTGAGATACTGGCACCATCGGGCGGTGAGGCTAAGTACTTATCGGACCACGTACCCTCATGTGCTCAGCGCCCCATTTTTGGGGCGGTCCGTTACTTAGAAACTAGAAAAACAATAATTTGGCGTTTCAACTACAACCGGTTGTTTAAATCCTCTAAAAGAAAGTTTATAACAACAACAAAATAAATTGAGTTACATACAGGTTTAACAATATTAACACATATAGTGCGTGAATAGCATCGAATTAATATCATCAGCGACAGCCTGCAGTGTGTAGTTGTCAAAGTGTTTTGAAAAAATAAAAACAATTCCATTAAATTATATTTGTGGATGTCATATCGAAGGACGTTGTTAACATTTCATGTCAACAGGAATATCCTTGCGACGCGACGATTAAATATAGGTACGGAAATCAGATTGGAAGAAATTGCAGAAACTCAATTATAAAAGAACTTCAGGGAGAAGTAATAAAATGTCTGGATAATGATATTACACGGAGCGTAGTACACTCTACGTGGGTATGTTTGTGCACGTTATTACCTGATTGAGTATAAAAGATTTGTTGTCGAAGTAAGTTGAATTATGAAATTTTACTCGTTTTTTTTTTTGTATGTATGTACATACATACATATAATAAGTAGGCGACCCTTTTTCAACAAACGGTGATGTGCCAATAATTCAATTTCAATGGCATAACGAAGGTGTTCGTGATAGAGATGCGTTATCAGATGAAATTTCGTTTTCAAATTTAAACTCCGATATAATAAGGGATAAGCAAGATAAGTGCTTTGTATCCTTAAAGAGTTAAGTTTTAAGGAAATTTAAAAAAGATATTCATTTGTAGAAACCAATAATTTTGTTCAGCTTTTTTAAAATTTTTTCGAAACTACAGAGGCATATCCTTCGTTTATACAGTCAAGTTGTATAAAAAGAAACACAAACACAAAGTTTTCTGATATCTGTGGACCGCTACATTGGATTTACCAATAAGATAACGCCCCAATTCATACTGCTCGAGATATTCAAAACTGGATCAATGAACAGGGTGTTGATTTGTTAGAATGGCTATCATACTCACCGCACCTTAACCCTTAAATGCATAGATTATCAAATTTTATACCATTCATATTAACGGTCATTAAAGACCATATGTTAATTTTTTTCGCCTGGCTGTACAACAGTTAACCTTTCCTATATTTCTTCAATAACCAGTAATAAAACTAACTATCAGTTGGTAATCATTTTCAGTTTTTTGCCATTTTTTCGTCGGTAGTCGACTAAATGGCGATTTTTGTAAAAAAAAAAACATCGAAATTTATTTTGCGTTAGATTCGAGTTTTTTTTTTGCAAAATTAAAAACTTATATGTATGTTATTGGTGAGTAAATACATTATATTTTGGTTCTGCGCTTGTTTTTCTGGATAATAACTAGGCAATTTTGTTGTATCAGTTTTTTTACTTCCACAGTTTTTTCGGAATAAAACCTTAAAAAAAGCAAATTGGTTTTTTTAAAATATTTTTTCCGTTAACAAGCCACTAAATCCTACACGTATATATTTGAAAAACAAGAAAATAGAAATTCATGCATTTAAGGGTTAATATAATTGAAACCGTGTGGGGATGGCTTGTCTGTAAAGTTTATGAGTCCGACAAACAATATGAGGACAAAGAGTCACTTATTGCAGCTTTTTCATTGCGTATGTAGTAGAATTTAGTATTATAAAATTAATTTATGTTTGTACTGTCTAAGTGAGTATATCCTTTGATTCATTGATTTTATATTCATTCGTTCTCTAGATTTGCCAGGTGCAACATATAATTTTTTAAATAAAATAAAACTAAAAAAAGAAAACGTTTTTTACAATCAGGACTATAACATCAGATGTGGGGTACTGCATATAATAAGTGAAAAAAAAAATTGTGTAGAAAAACCCACCGATTACAAAGATGTCAACAGATTTTAATTGTCGAGCGATGAGAAATCTAACGAAAGCTCAGTTAACCGAAATAGTGCTTTCAGCTGGAATTGAAATTCCAGATACAGCCACCCTATCACAAATCAGGTCACTCTACAACGAAGTGGTGGATAATTCTTCGGATGAAATTTGCTTTGCGGATAATATTTCTGCACCGAATATAATTTCTACCGCTGTTGAAAACATCGCTATCAACGATGGGATTTCGGAAAATTCTCCTGTTAGCATTCCTGCAACAACTTCCGTCATGGCTGATGAAATTCCTGCGAATGACGAAACTTCCGCTACCATCGCTGAAAAGACTTCTGCGAATTCTTCTGTTGGGACTTCTGCCGCAACTGCTGAAAGAACACTTGCTGAAACTCGTGCTATTGCTGCCGCTAGAACCACCACTGCTGTTACAAAATGTGTAATTAACCGTTCCGAAATGACTTCTGATATTCCTCCGACCTCTCTGAGTGATAACGCTTCCGCCCTTCCTCGGTCAAGAGTTTTGTATAGAGACGTTCACCATGCTTCAGATGACCCAGCTTCCGACTTTGACGCTGAAGAAGAGAAGGAGCTCCAACGATTGGAGCGACGTAAGAAAATTGCAGAACTAAGAAGGGAACTGACGGAGATGGAGACTGTCTATCAACCTAGAAGACGAGTTGACTTCTCCGATATCGAAAACGCCATTCCCCCTTTCTCCGGTGATAATTCGTACAATATCCGGAAATGGATAACTGACTTCGAGGATGTTGTCCTCTCGTTGGGGTGTGATGAGCGCCTTAAATATTTGTCTGCACGACGGCTTATGCAGGGCACTGCCAAAGTGTTGCTGCGAACAGCTCGAGTGGATTGCTGGACAGCGTTGAAGAAACTTCTCCTGGAGGAATTCGACCTACGCGTGAGCAGGCACGAAATTTACTGTCAGCTAAGCCAACGGCCACGTCGCCCTGATGAGCCATTGTTGCATTACGTACTCTCAATGCAAGAGTTAGCTGCATATGCTGACGTCGATGACAGAGACCTTATCGAGTTTATAATAGATTGACTTGGTGATACACATTCTAACGTTTCGATACTCTACTCTGCGAAGTCAATGTTAGAGTTAAAACGCCTTCTTCCTCGTTATGAAAAGAGGAGAGTGGCGAAGTTACCAGCTGTAACTAGAAGTGCACCAACAACAACAACAAACCGGAGCGCCGCTACCACGACAACGGCTGATACAATTAGATGTTTTAATTGCTCCACATACGGTCATATTGCTGCAAACTGCCCGAAGGATAAACGACCCATTGGTTCCTGCTTCCGTTGTGCCGAGACTGGGCACGTTTATAAAAATTGCCTGAAGACACCAAAACAAAGAAGAGTTGGAGTTGTGAATGAAGATAGTGAAAATGAGATTGCATACAAACTTAATGCAGTACAAATGGTAAGCGTTGCCTTTATCTTAAGTAAAAATAAGTGCACAAAATTTAATCATCTTATGTCCCTTTTGGACACTGGTAGTCCGATTAGTTTCATCCAGAGATCCGCGTTGCCTGAAGATATTAAAATTGGAAGTTTAGCTTATTCGAACTACAAAGGTCTAGGAGATTTTAAGCTTTACACGTACGGTACTATATTTTGTTATCTTGAACTTGCCTCTCAAGTAAAACCGGTTCCATTTTTAATTATTCCAGATGGAGTATCACCTATGCCTATCCTAATTGGCCGTGATGTCCTTCAAGATTTTAAAATTAGTTTACGAATGAATTGTAAGAGTAAGGAGTCTTCAGAGCCACTTTTTATGTCGGATGAAAATAAAAATAAATTAAATAATTGTCGTTTGTGCACTTACTTTCCAACTTTAGATAACAAAACAGCTTTTACCATAAATAAAGATTATAGTGTGGTCAATAAATCTTGTGGCAACAGTCCGATCGGGAGTGCGAAAAAGTTTTTTCGAAATAGAAAAATTTCGGTAAAAAATGTTTCTGTTCCTCCAATAGTTTTTGATAGTGATAGTACTTACGTAACTTCTGTACCTAAACCGAGACTTACGAATAAGGTTAACGACATATCTGAATTGGAATTTCGCGATTTAAGTGGAAATGAAATATTAGCAATAGAAGTAGATCCGATAGATAATATTCAGGTTAATCCAGAGCTAGATCGCACTACTGCTGATGAGGTTCGCACTGTTGTTAATGATTATTTTTCTGAATTTTGATAAATCGAAAATAGCGCCATTAAAGTATGAGATGGAAATTAGACTTGTAACAGATACTCCAACTTACTGCTGCCCACGACGGCTTTCTTTCGCTGAGAAACAAGTGGTAAACGAAATTATTAAGGACTTATTAGTGCGGGAAATTATAAAGCCCAGTGATTCCCCTTATGCCTCGCCTTTAGTTTTAGTTAAGAAGAAGTCGGGTGAAACGCGGATGTGCATTGACTACCGTACCTTAAATAAACACACTATTCGTGATAACTTTCCTCTTCTGTTAATTGAAGACTGCATTGAATACTTAGGTGGGAAACAATTTTTTTCTTTGTTAGACCTTAGGAGTGGGTTTCACCAAGTAAAAGTCTCGCCTAGTTCGACACATTTTACTGCTTTCGTCACACCAGATGGCCAATATGAATTCCTAAGAATGCCTTTTGGCCTTAAGAACGCGCCTAGCGTTTTCCAACGTTTTATTACTCGCGTACTCCGACGGTTTGTCGATGCTAAGCAGATAGTTGTATATATCGATGATATATTAATAGCTAGTGTTAGCATGTTTGAACATCTTAAGATACTGCGTAAAGTTTCGCGTGTACACAAATAGAGTACCTAGGATATAACGTAACAAACAAGGGTATACAGCTCAGTGAATCGCACATAAGGGCCATACAACAATATCCTATCCCTAGAAATAATAAAGAGCTACATTCTTTTCTGGGTTTAAGTTCATACTTTAGGCGGTTCGTTAACTCGTTTTCTCGTATAGCTAGGCCACTATACGACCTTATGAAAAAAGGGAATAAACATTTTGACTTTTCCGCAGAGTGTGAAGATGCCTTCCGGCAGCTGCAACGCTGTTTGATGTCCTCACCAGTGTTGGCAATGTATGACCCAAAACTTGAAACCGAGCTCCATTGTGACGCAAGCTCGTTAGGATATGGCGTTGTACTCCTTCAGAGGCAGGGTGATAAAAAGTTTCACCCAGTTGCTTATTTTTCAAAAAGTACTACGGCACAGGAGTCTAGGTATCATAGCTTTGAACTCGAAACATTAGCCATAATATCTGCGCTTCGTCGCTTTAGAGTCTACCTGGAAGGAATTCCCTTTACGATAGTCACGGATTGCAGTTCGCTTACGCTTACTTTGAATAAAAAAAATGTTAACCCACGAATTGCCAGGTGGGCCCTTGAGCTTGAGAACTACAACTATAAGGTTAAACATAGAAGTGGCGTTAATATGAGTCACGCTGACGCCTTGAGCCGGTGCCACGTGATATCCGTGGTTAACTCTGAGGATATTGATTGTCAGTTAAGGGCCTCGCAGAGCCGTGATGCGATCGTTTCAGCTCTGAAGGAGAAGTTGTGCTCGGAAAACTCGAAGTTATATGTACTTCAGGATGGTATTGTCTTTAGGAAACTTAAGAGTGGTCGACTTTGTTTGTATGTTCCTTCCGACATGGAAACAAACCTTATTAGACATGTCCACGAGAAAATTGGTCATCTGGGTTTAACTAAATGCTGTGAACAAGTCCGTATGCATTTTTGGTTTCCAGAAATACAATCGAAGGTAGAAATTTTTTTGAAGAATTGCATAAGATGTATAATGCACTCATCTCCTGTACACGCTCGCGGACGTAACTTGTTCAACATCCCTAAGGAGCCGCTTCCGTTTCACACAATTCATCTTGATCACTTTGGACCACTACCAGCTATCCAATCTAAGCGAAAGCATATCCTTTTGGTTGTTGATGCCTTCACAAAATATGTGAAATTGTATCCGGTGATTTCGACAAGTACTAAGGAAGTATGTGCAGCTCTTAAGAAATATTTTGAGTACTACAGTAGACCTTCTAGAGTGATCTCTGATAGAGGTACTTGCTTTACGTCGTTAGAGTTCAGTTCATTTCTTCTAGACTCGAATATCTCTCATGTTAAGGTTGCCGTTCATTCGCCCCAAGCCAACGGCCAGGCGGAACGCATTAATCGTATCCTAACCTCGATGTTGGGAAAGCTTAGCGAACCTTTGCAACATGCGAACTGGGTGCAGACACTGTCTCAAGTCGAATATGCTTTGAATAATACAGTAAATAGGTCAATAGGTACCACACCTAGCAAACTCCTATTTGGAGTAGACCAGCGAGGTGTCATAGTTGACAGACTTACCGAATTCCTTGAGGAAAAGGGATTAGACAATACTGAAAGAGATCTCGTTAAGTTAAGAGAAAGTGCAGCTAGAACTATAGTTAAAGTTCAAGAATACAATCAAAAACAGTTTGAGGACCATTATTGCCCAGCGCAAACTTACGAAGAAGGCGACTACGTTGTAGTGAAGAATGTTGATACCACCATTGGAATCAATAAAAAACTTGTTCCGAAATTTAAGGGACCATATGTTATCCACAAGATTCTGCCACATGACCGTTATGTAGTTCGTGATATAGAAAACTGTCAGATCACTCAGTTACCATATGATGGTGTAGTCGAATCCAAAAATATACGTTCTTGGCGAAGTTGATAAAGTAACAGCTGTTTTAACGCAACGTCTGTCATTATAAAGTATACTGTATTTGTAGTTTGTAAAAGAGTTTTTTCGAAACTATGCCTCTAAACTAATATTTATTGATCAGAGTCGATCAAAATGTCAGATTGGACGAGATGTAGTAGAATTTAGTATTATAAAATTAATTTATGTTTGTACTGTCTAAGTGAGTATATCCTTTGATTCATTGATTTTATATTCATTCGTTCTCTAGATTTGCCAGGGGCAACATATAATTTTTTAAATAAAATAAAACTAAAAAAAGAAAACGTTTTTTACAATCAGGACTATACGTAGAATGAAATTTCATTAAACTATACCTGATCCAACTCTGTGATTTTATTCCAAGTCGAATTTTCGATTATTTCTCCAACAAAGGGGATAGAACTCATTACTGAACAATTAAACAATAAAATCTACGGTGTTTGGTCAAAAAGACATAAGTCCTAAATCTTAGTTTTGAAATAAATGCATTTTAAAATTCAATAATTTCTTCTAAATCCATTTTTACGTATTAAACTAATATTGTAATGCCATTATAATATAAATTATAAGATGCACAACATTCAATGTTTTTACGTACAATTCATCGAAAATATAATATAATTACAATTTTTCTTTGCGATTACTAGAAAAAATGCCAATATTTATAAGAAAGAATATCAAACTTGTTCACTATTTAGAATAGCCTGTATAAAATATTGTGAAATATTGTGAGAAAACCATATAAGCTTGTTAAGAAATCAATAAATTCTACAGAAAATGTTGCTGCAATATTTTGTTATTATATGGACATTTAATGCAATTTAGAGTTGCAATGGACATTTCCGTCGACTGAGTTGGTTGTGTGTTAATTTAATTAAAAATTGGTCCATAGTGTGTTGAATTGTTACTGCCATTTTTTCCTAAAAATTTTTTGTAACAATATTGATAGGGTCTGTCACAGATTTTCTGACTTCTAAAATACATTTCCATTGCTTGTAAACTAATCAGAAAATAATATTTCCATTTCCTGTGAAATAAATTGGGGAATCCCCTTTTTACAAAAAAAATGTCAAGCATTACTGTTAACTTAATAATCTTTTAACTTTCTAGTTGTTTTCGTGTTTTATTGAAAAAAAGAAATCATCCACTTCTTATTCAATCACCTTCACCTGCATGAAAAAAAGAAAACATCTGATGATCAAACACTCTTAATTTTATTGATAAAATTAAATAATTGCAATAACAAAACATTTGGAATTTCGCTGTAAAACTGTCAACAACCTCACGAGCACGTCACCGCCATCAAGTTAGAAAAATGCAAATCATCTTTGCATCGAATCCAATCCGCCAAAATTGTTCTAGTAGTTCTAGCAGTAGGTCTAGCTGCCATATTGTATATTGTAGATAATATATTACGTATAAAAACGGAATAAAATAAAAGACAACACGCAATGTTGCCAGCATCTATGTACGTAAATAAAATGACACGTGATTTAATTTAATTACATTAACACCGTGCCGTCAAAAATATTAACTGTCATTATGCGCTTCGATGGTAGAGGTACGTGGAATAAAAACTTAACAAAAGTGGCAACTGAAGCAATCTTAAACTGAATGGAATTAATTTGTTAATACCAACAACGAAGGCGACATAATAATAATTATCTACTGTCTGCTGATGGCAATTTTTAATTAAATTGTGCTCCAAAGTGAGCTTTATGAAAATGGAAAGCTGCTGGATGCTGTGTATAGCTGATAAGATTAGCGATGGAATTATAAACAGTGATGCCTTTTCAAGCGGTCAAAACTTATAGCGGGGTGATAGGCCATATCATCTGAATTTAAGGGAGACGTGTTTGTTTCGTTTATTGATTGGAGAACTTAAGCCATACGTATTCGGAGGCAACAATAGGGTGTGTTGGGTGCCGGCAGCGGTGATAAGATAAGAACATGAAAATTGAGTGATTGAGTAATCTTTTGGTTAGAATAACAAGAGCAAGTGAATAACCGACTCCTATCTGTCTAAGGTGCGCTAGACATCTTGAAGGGGAGCTATACAGTGACTCCTTTCTTCTGAAGTTCAGTGGCACTTGCATATCTATGGCCGAACGGAATAACAGCAAAAGTTATTTTGGATAAATATTGAGGAAGCGTGTTAAAAATAGCATACATATGTAATTAAATTAAGGATCTTAAGGAAACCCTACAAGCAAAAAACAATTGTGTGCGTCAGTCACACGCGGTAAAAGTGAAACTATAACTATAACGGTAGTCCGCCATCTTGGTGGACCGCCATGTTGAATTTCGAATGACGTCACTTAGCGTATTGTTTGTCTTGTCAAACCATTTCATTTGATACCCATGTTAAGGAGGTCGCGAAGATAACAGTAATCCGCACATTTTGGTGGACCACCATATTAAATTTCGAATGACCTCACTTAGCATATTGCTTGTCTTGGCAAACCCTTTCATTTGATACCCATATTAAGAAAGTCGTGAAGATAACGGTGACCCGCCATCTTGGGGTTTCCGCCATATTGAATGTTACTACGACGTTATAATATAACCTAGGATACTCTCCGGGTCAAATCGAATCCAACGACACTCTGTTTTAGTCTGTAGCGGTAGCGCTATCCACCTTTTTTTCCCGCTCTCTACCATCGCTTATCCCTCCAAATGCGTCCCCCACCCCGAGCGCTTATTCTCCTCTGTGAATATTTTCGTTTCATTTGAGTTTAATTTTACTGCCCTACCGCGACATAAGAAGTTTCACTTCAAAAGTCTAAAGGGGCCAAATCGCACAATCTCGGTGGCCAGTTCACGTCGCCTCTGCGTGAGATAACCATGCCCTCAAATCGCTCGTGCAGAATGTCCATTATGGGATTAGCTGTGTAGCACGTAGCGCTGTCCTTTTGGAACCGAACCACAGCTTTCCGTTGATGTTGATGGCAATGCTATCATCGTTTTCGAAGGAGTACGGACCGATGATGCCGCCGGGCCCACAAACCACACCAAACAGTGACTTTCTTCAGATGCATTGACACTTGGTGGACCTCTTGTGGATTTGCATCGCCCCAGATCCGGCAATTTTGCTTGCTGACGTACACGTTCATCCGACTACGGAAAAAACTAAATAAAAATTATGAAACAAGATTAAACGAAACGATGATGTTCAGAGTATAGCCCTGGTCGCATGCCGTTATAATAAGGACTTTATATAAGTACGCATTCATAGGGCAAAGCGACATGCTACTCCAGAACCAAGTGGAGATTTGTCTTTAGTGTCTGAAAAAAAAAAAAACGAAATTGTGTGAAATCGACGCAGGTGTTTCGCAAGGTCTGCTATGCCCTATCCTGTATCTATTTGGAAGTACAGTTACAGTGTGAACGTCTGAAACCTTTCTGCAGCACACTAATCGGCACGTACCAGTGTGCCTTCCCGCCCGGCAGATCGACGATCGACAAAATTTTCACACTGAGGCAGATCCTGCAAAAGACCAACGAATTTGAAATTGATGCTCACCATCTCTTCATCGACTTCAAAGCTGCATATGATAGCATTCATCGTCTTGCGCTCTACAAGGCGATGGCGATGATCCAGCTATGCCGCGTGACGCTGAAAAACACACGGTGCGACGTGCAATTCGGAAATTGTTCCTCCGAACTATTCCAAACATGCACCGGAATTCGGCAAGGAGATGCGCTATCATGTGACTTCCTCAATCTTGTGCTGGAACAGATTGTGCGCAGGGCAGGTGTGAACAGGGAAGGCACTATCTTTAACAAATCTGTTCAGCTACTGGGATACGCCAACAACATCGCTCCCAGCGCACAGTGTTAGAGGCTTTTACGGCAATTGAAGAATAGTCGAAACGAGTTGGCTTTAAAGTGAGTGAGGACAAAACATTATTGTCAACAAAGAAAGAAAAAACTGTCCACCGCCTAGGACAAAACGTCACTGTTGGCAACAGTAACTGCGAAGTGGTTAAGGAGTTTACCTACCTCGGAGTAAATATCCACGAATGACACCTTAGTGGAGATTCGACGAAGACTTACCCTAGGTCATAGGAAACCGCTGCTACTTCGGTTTGGCAAAACAAACGGGTTCAAAACTCCTTACTCGGAAGACGAAATACTCTACAAAACATTGATACTGCCAGTCCTGCGGTATGAAGCCAAGTGTTGAACGATAAGCAGGAAAGCAGAGCAGATTTTGAATGCTTTCAAGAGAAAAATTCGGATATTCGGTCCCGTATGCGAGGATGGTGAATGGAGGAGAAGATACAACCGCAAACTCTATGCGCTGTACCAATATGTGGATGTAGTCCGAAAAGCCAAAACATGTCGACTACACTGGCTCGGCCACGTTGAGTGAATAAACAACAATGGTCCAGCAAAGAGGATCTTCAAATAAGAGCCCCCAGGTTCGAGATGACAAGGAAGACCGAACCTCCGGTTTAAGGACCAAGCTACCGCGGCTGCCAGTGCGCTTGGTCTAGACAACTGGAAGCAGCGTGCCCGGGATGGAAGAGGGTGGAAGGCTGCCGTATCTCAGGCAGAGGCTCTTGATCTTGATCTTGTAGATCAGGAGATAAGGAAGCGAATAATTTTAAATTGGGAAATAAAAAAATTATTTCAGACTAGCACGAAAACGCCCTAGAAACTGCATATGTAATTGAAACTGGAGCTTGAATTGCCTACCACGTTTTCGAACATTTGAGGCCGTATCTCACGAATGGTGTGCTCCAAAACTGGAATCGTTGTTGGCTTGTTTACATAGGCTAACTACTTCAAATACCCTCCAGCGCAGCGGCGTCAAATCCATTAGAGGACAGCCACAGGTCCATTTCTGGAGTTAATGTTATCGTCGATCACTTCCTTCAATAATTCGATAGTTTCGCCTGCAGTAGGTTTGGCATGTGGTACCATTCTGTACCACAAATGTACACATGTCCTGCAGACTATGTTCACATACTTTTGGAAACAAAATCTTCAACAAAGTCGATGGCTATAGACCAAGTTCTTGCGCATGATGACGAATCGATGAACTAGGATCTTCCTCAACAGCGGGGCGCCGATATTTTCATCTGTACGCTTTCTTGTCGGTAGCTTGGAGTCCAAAATGATACGTGTAGTGCGAAATTTTTCAATTATGTTGTGAATAGCCGACTCAATCGGTCGATTATGTTGACCGTAAAATTGACTGAACTGCTTGGGCGTCTTTCCATGATGAATTGCCAAACAATACTGCATATAAAGATGATATTAGCTATCAGAGTCAGATTAGCTATCTGCTGTGTTGCCATATTGAAAAAAAAACCTTACAAAACACCATTTATAAACTCTCTACAGGATGGCATAAAAGGATTTCCCGATTTCATTCGTTTTCGTTTATGGTTTAAAAAAATAAAATCGGTTTTATTATTTTGCATGATTATAGAGTGTTGTACTCGCCTTTGATATAAACATGCAACATTCAATTACTTTTGGTTCTACGCGTTCATACAAACCTTTGTTCATACGTAAGTACATGATATGTGTACATTGCTGGAACCCCAATTCTCAAATCGTTAAATTTGAGTATGAAATAACAATACCTCTTGCCAGTGCCAGCTACCCCTACCGGTGGTGTTTATGTTTACTTTTCGCGAATAAATGTCGCATGAAAAGTTATTGACTCGTAATGTAAATGTAAAATCGTTTGGTTAATCAATTTAAGTGTTTTCTTCAGATCTCTAGAAGCGAGAATTTTTCTTCGTCTATGCCCTATGGTATACCCCGAGAAGACAGCACTCAGGAGAATTTGCTCACCGTTTTTATTTATGGTGAAATATACACATAAGTATGGAATCAAACGAATTGTTTGTTTTTGACGTTTGATACTTCAAAAGGAACATACCTGGGGTGAAATCGGCTAACGCGGTAGTTGACTGTCGCTTTTTTGATTGTCGTTTTTGATTATCAACTATTCTTTGCTCTGTGTAAATCGATCGCAAAAAATTGTTGATATATTGGCATCACTTCTTAATCTGTGAAGAATTAAGTGTCATTTTCATATTATGAGTACTAAGAAATGGTTTAAAGGATATCCATACAGATTAGTACATACAAAGGTTCAGATAGTTCCAAAATGTTCGCTCTATTTCGCAGATTTATTCTTATCAGTCACTCCTCACTATCCTTGTCCTTGCGTTTTGGAAAATTGCAAATGATGTAAACATTGCACTTGAACTAATTTCATTTATAGAAAATATGTCAATCCTCAAAACACACGTTTCTTTCTTAATATATTAACCAATTTGAAGTCGACCGCACCAAAATCTTTATGGAAAATTATATAAATGTATGAAAACGACACCTAAATAGCTGTCACCTAAAATTAATGCAAAAAAACGATTGTCGATTTGATAATCACCTTACACAGAGCAAAAGTGTCGATTTTGATTATCAACTATCAACTATCGCGTTAGCCGATTCCACCCCTGTACTTGTATTTTGAAATCATGTCATCCGACAACGGAGAGGAGTAACAAAAGTTCGCTTACTTGGTTGACAGTTGAATAAAAAAACACAAAATGAATTTACACTTAAGATCTTTAATACTCATCTTTATTTTCTCCACATAATTGCCTTCAAGTATATACATATGTATATACAGTGAAATCTTTCTAAAGTGGAGAGCCATGGGACCGGAGTTTTTTGTCCGGTAATGAGAGCTGCCCGTTTATAAGAACGGATTTTGTATGGGAAATTATAAATTGGTTCCCCAAAAAGGTGTCCGTTAATGCGGTTTGTCCGCTAAGCAGGGTGCCCGCGAATGAGAGATTTCATTGTACATAATATACTAAATATATCAATACATTTTTCCAATCGATAGCACCATATTCGAATTCGCCTGTTTACAGATTTCCGGTACGGAACTTTGACTTCAATTACACAGTGCAACCACTAAAATCGGGCCTAAGATTTGATCCTGAAAGTACTTACCAAAACTAGAATTTCTGCATCATTCGTTTTGCCAGATTGGCTGCCAAACGTATTTGATAGCCTCATAAATATTTTGACTCAAACCTTATTTTGAGCACTTTTTGGTTTTTCTTGGTTAGCCGTAAGGATTTTTTTTTCTGTCTTCAGCAAAGTTATAGGTATTGGGCCGTATTAATAAAAATGAGCAATTGCTTCAACTAAAAGCTCTGAGCAAAGTAAAGTCATTTAGCATTTGCTCGAAATTGGTATGAATAAAACTTAAGTTTACTTGAGCAAGTTCGAAAATTCGAAGTGAGCATTTGCTTGACCTTTGACAGCATATCACACAACTGACATTTTGCAAATTATTCAGGAGACACAAAAAAATATTTCCTACAGAAATAATTGGAATTAAATTAATGAAATGTATGCTTAATGAAATTGATATAGCTATGTACCTACTTAAATGGATTACCTAAATTAATATGAGTTTAAATGTGACTTAATCTAGTGGACTGTGAAGTGAAGTTAACTTGATGACGGTAGTTAATTGTTTTTCTTTGCGATCCCGTTGACCATTGTGGGCAGCGGTCAACTATGGAATTTCCCATCGTCCGATGTTATTCTGTTTATGTTGTTGCTGTCTTAGAACCGTCCGATGGTGTTCTTGTTGATGTTGCTGTCTTAGACAAATTCATTTTAAAAATGAGTATGCAATAGTATTTGAAAAAATAGGTGTGTTGAAACCTAAATTTCTAAAAAATGTCAGTTGCACGGTGTTCCTATATGCACGAAGATATAGCATGTCCACAAATCACTTAACTCGTATGATCTCAAGCGCATCTGTTGCGAAAAAAATACAAATGGAATGGTATCAAGCAATTTTATCGACGAATTAAACAAAATTGATGACGACCATAGTTTGCACGAAACAAAAGTGGAATATCTCGACAGTAAACTTTTGCCTTTACCACCGTTCTTTATCGTATAATCAGCATCGCAAGGGAATTTCATCCATTCTGCTACCTTTTAATTATTTTTTTTTACCAACACTCACGGCAAGTCGAGTTTATGGCTAAAAAGTATGGAGCAAACGCTCTGAGTCAGCTAAATAGCAGACTTGGAATTCTCCGAGCAAATGCCTTTTATTCATACGAATCTGAGCAAATGCCATTTTCGAACTAATCAAATGCTCAAGTAAGTTCTCTCGCATACGAATCCGAGCAATTGCTCAGAATTTGAGCAATTGCTTCATATTTGAGTAGAGTCAGGTTTTATTAATACGACCCATTGATTAGGAGAAACAAAGTGCAAAACAAACCGACCCAAAAAAGCTGCATCCAGGGCCTCAAAATCGTAAAAATGCCCGGAGAAAGAAAAAGCGTCAGAGAAAAAGCGAAGAATGAAAAAAGAAGAAAAAAATTATGTATACGCCACATTGTCCACAAATATATTGTAACAATTATGTTTCAATTCATTTCAAATAGAAAATATGTTTTTTGTGCTTGTCAACTAAATGTAAGAAAAGGCTTGGGCTGATTTGTTTTTCAATAGATGGTGTTAGTGCAAATATGTATGTACGAGTTATGTCCCAAAAATGGTGGAACATGTGAAAAAATGGTAAAAAATGGGCATTTTTACGATTTTGAGGTCCTCGATGCAGTTTTTTTGGGTCAGTTTGATAAAGGGTGATTTTTTAGCTGGTTTGGTTTTGGCAACACTGGTTTTGACAGCTGACGTGTGTTTAGTACCTTGTGTCACTGTCAAACAGCTTCAGTTTGGTTTGCAATTTAACCATGGATCGTCTTACAAATGAACAACGCTTGCAAATTATTGAATTTTACTATCAAAATTCGTGCTCGGTTCGAAATGTTCATCGCGCGCTGCTTCCATTTTATGATCGGCATTCTCGACCTTCTGAGCAGTCTATTCGGAAGATTGTGACCAAATTTCGCACCAAATTTACTTTGATGGACATTAAACCACCAACACGTTTACGTACTGTGCGTAGTGAAGAAAATATTGCGGCCGTATCAGCTAGTGTGACAGAAGACCGCGAAATGTCGATTCGGCGCCGTTCCCAGCAGTTAGGCCTTTGTTACAGCACTACGTGGAAAATTTTGCGGAAGGATTTGGGCGTAAATCCTTTTAAGATACAGCTGGTGCAAGAACTAAAGCCAGCCGACCTACCACAACGCCGAGATTGCGAGGCGAGTTTGGTGAACAGTTAATTTCACGTTTCGGGCCGGTCAATTGGCCGCCTAGATCGTGCGATTTGACACCATTAGATTATTTTTTGTGGGGGTATGTCAAGGCTAATGTCTATAGGGACAAGCCCGCTTCGATTGACGCACTGGAAGCCAACATCCATGCATTCATTCGTGAGATACCGGCCGATATGTGTGAAAGAGTATGCCAAAATTGGACTCAGCGGATGGGCTACCTGAGACGCAGCCGCGGTCAACATTTGCATGAAATTATCTTTAAACATTAAATTGCAAGGTTCAAACTATCGATTCAAATAAATATTTCATTCATTTTTTCGAATTTTTTGTGTTTTTTTTTTTAAAAAAGTTCTCAACCTCTTAAAAAATCACCAACTTTTTTTCTCCTAATCTATACCATATAACCTATAACTTTGCTGAAGACAGAAAAAAAAATCCCTACGGTTAACCAAGATATAGCCATGAGAAAAAAACAAAAAAGTGCTCAAAATAAGGTTTGAGCCAAAAGGTATTTTCAGGATCAATCAAATCAAATCTTAGGCCCGAGAAGATGACCTGAAAAATGTCACACAGTTTATATTCTCCTCATTATATATGAATATGTTCCCCTTAAGTGGTTTTTTTTATTTTGGAAAATAGCCAAAAGTTACACGACGTGGGCAATTAGGTGCTGGACGAATTTCATTAATACCAAAAGCCCAAGAAAGCTATTGGATATTTTGGCGGTTGTGGAGCAAAATACAATGACCAAGTTCCTTATAACAACAATTTCGAAAACTTGTGGTAAGCAAGTACTAGCAAAATACTATACATGGTACAAAGCGTATCTGGTTTCCCATTTCAATTTGGAATTTCCATACATTTTGGACTATTTAGGCGATTAGAACTTAACTGAGAGCAAATTACCAAATTAAGAATAACCTTATCAGCGCTAATTCTACGAACTATTCTACATGATTTCGGAACTGTGTTCATTTGGATGCGTGATAGGACTAGCACATTCGTTACAGCGGCGAAATGAGCCAAATACTAGATATTCCGTACCTCAAGGCTCAGTACTTGGTCCCATTCTCTTTCTGATATATATCAATTCTATTTTTATGTTAAACCTAAAACAAAATCAGACAGGGTTTGCGGATGACATTGGCTCCTACTCGAATTATTCCGCTTTCACCGCAGTCCGCAAGAAGTAATTTTGATAGAAAACTAAGGTTTTTGATTAAAAATTGGAAATTGATTCATAAAGAAGTCAATATAGGGTTATGTACGGAATAGCATATCGGATAAATGGCCTCCCCGGCTTTGCTGGCACATACGCACTCTTTTGTTCAAATTTTCCATAACCATTTTGCATTAATGGGGCTGAAATTTGTTGATACAGCGCTCGATTTGCTCCTTCAAGGCGTTGCGTTGGTGGATGTGGGCTTATTGGCATAAACCTTAGATTTAAAAAAAACCACAAAGAAAAAAGTTCAACGGCATTAAATCGCATGATCTCGGCAGCCAATACTGATCACCAAAACGTTCGTGAGACTGGTACGGTGTGCACAGACGTGAATTTGGCTGCTGTAGCCGAGAGTGTGAGACTCAATTCACGAACATCAACTCGCCATCAATCTCAATAGGTCAACATTTCACGCAATAGCCTGAGGAGAATTCTGGGATTATTCGCTTACAAGGTCCAAGTGACGCAGCAATTGTGGGCGCACGACCATCTGCGCATTTTCATCTCGGCGGCTACGTTAACAAACAAAATTGCCGCATCTGGAAAGCTTGGTAAACCTGTACGTTATTGTCGAAAAGCCAATGCATCCCCAAAGAGTAACAGTTTGGTGCGGATAGTGGAGTGGTGGCATCATTGGACCATTTTTCTTCGAAAATGAGGCTGGGAACAACGTTTCGGTCAACGGTGGGCGTTACAGAGCCATGTTAACCGACTTTTCTTTTTACTGAAATTGAAGACATGGATTTGGATGACCTCTGGTTCATGCAGGATGGCGCGCCATGCCACACAGCCCATGCCACAATCGATCTTTTGCGCACCAAATTCCAAATCGTTTTATCAGCCGTCTTGGCGATGTCGATTGGCCGCCTCGGAGCTGCGATTTGATTGACTTCTTTGGACTTTTTTTTTTGTGGGGAATCGTGAAGGACCGATGTTATGCCAACAATCCGGAAACGATTCAAGCACTCAAGGCAAATATCATCCAAGTAATCCATAAGCTACAGCCCGAAACTATCAACAAGGTCTTGGAAAATTGGAGTCGAGGCAGCCACTTGAATGACGTTGTGTTCCATAATTAATGGGAATGTTTGCTCTTACTAATAAAGCCATAATACATGGAAAAAATTTAGTTTAGTTCATTTAATTGCATTTTTAAAAAGAAACTTGTAGTTGGCCCACTGTAATGTTGAATCCACATGTCGTCCATATCCATAGCTTGTAACAACTGGATTATTAACTCGCGATAGCCTTGTGTCATCATAAAAATGCTTACTGCAGTCAGTGCCAAAAGATTTCATCTTTTATTCGAGTTTAGTTTCGCGATATATCTATGAACTATGATCCATTTGGCATAACCCGTCATTTGCCAGTTTATTTTTCCTCATAAATAAAAACAAAAGCAAATAAAATAATTCTTCTTGATGAATTCCTTTGATTTATTATTCAAATATTTCATAGTTTCTTTACAACAACAAATAAATAATACAGTTTTCTCTTAGCCAAGTTTATAAATTAAATCCAAACTAAATTCCAATATTATTATGCAACTTTTTTACAAAAACAGTTAAACATTTAATGCTGTACAAAAAGGAACTTAGTAGTATATTACACCTTCACATACGCATATTTACACCTGAAAATATTCAATTATAAGAAGCTTTTCCCGGAGCATTGATTTTAGAAAAGAAAATGGACATAATGTTATGTTTGGTGTATTCTTTGTTTATCTATTGCAGGTGCTTTGTTGTGGACTGAAACTCTGAACATTTATTTTCATTTTGGAATTAGTTTTTTTCTTTTTGCTTTTTATAACATACTCTCACTGTACGGGTTTTTTTTGACCCAATCTCACATAAGATTTTGCTCATGACGGTAATTGTACTCGCAGTCGCCATCAGTGCCATTCATGCCGTTTGGCAGCATTGTCACGGTTGTCTCTTGAAGTCTGTAAGGATGAAATGGAAAGGATTTTTTTAAAATAAAAAAACAGCAGAAGATGAATTAATAACTATGCATATTTAAACGAATGTGAGATAAAAAAATGAATAAGAATTTGTATTGTTTGATGACGGCTGTGCTGCCAAGTGTTGCATTTTGACACTCAACAATTATATGGAATATGCTTTAAAAGACCATTTTTATGTCAAATTGTTTAACAGCGTTAGATGGGAAGGAGATTGATGAGTATATTTTTACTGTGCAGGGTGGTCCGGTTTGGGATGTAAATATTTTGGGAACTGATTCATTGGTTCATGTTTGATGGTAGACACTTAATACACGATAATGCTCGTTTTTGACTGGTTCTTGCAATTAAATTAACTTTATACTTGGAAAACTGTAAGTCCCTGGTAAAAACTTTGTATGGTTAGTTTGTAGGTAACATTATGGCGCATCAAAATAATAGTAACAAAAAAAATTGCTTATAAGCACACTTTCCCGAGAAAAATGCGATTTCTCCAAAAAATTGGGAAAAATTGTGTTTGAAGACCAATATCTCAAAAATGAATGCAGGGATTGTAACAGTGGTGGACTGTGATAAGCACTATTCAATTGTCAATCCAACAAGCCTCATTTGTTTGCTCTAGGAGTCTAGGTTCAATACTCCAGAAGTTATAATAGAATAATTGTTTGTACAGTGGGTGCTGAAGGTAGACCCCTCTCAACCACATACGATTTTTTTCATAACATGAACCAATGAATCAGCTGCCAAAATATCTGTATTCCAAACCGGACTACATGATTAACCTCAAAATTAGAAGCATATAAATTCCTATTTACAGTGAAACTAGAACCAAGTAAGTACATTTACCTTCAAACTGTGCATTGTTTGTAAAATATTATTCGGTTGTTCCCAACTGAATGGAAATCACCGACAAATTCGCATGATAACACGAGACAGTCATGTTATCAGTCCAGCAATTGCTCCGCCAATGATTTATTTAAATAATCCGAAATCCAAAAAACTCAGAAGTGAATTACGTACATTTTCTTATCATCTGGGGAAGTACTCTCAGAGCAGATGCTTTAGCTCCAAAGACATATAAATAAGATTCCACTTCTAAAATGAATTCATTAAACAGATTCTCTTCGATTAAGTACTTTCTTGTAATAAATATTTACATAGAAAAAATAGTAAAGATGAAAACTTCATTATTTGCGATTGGTTTTGTCTGTGCGATTGTCAGTGCCACAGCGCAGCTATCAGGATCGGTGGCAACGAATCCAATTGGTGGACAGGATGTCAATCTTTCGGCTGGTAAACGATTCGGAACCGATGCTGCCAATGTTGGAGGTGGCGTCTTTGCCAGTGGAAATACACTCAAAGGTCCAGTGACTACTGGGGGCTTCATCGATGCTAACAAGTAATTAAATTGAAAACTATTCGCAAGTGACAGTTGCTTACTACAAAATCTCTACTCTTTCTTTAGAAATGGTCATAGCATTGGACTGCAACACTCAAACACTCCTGGATTTGGCAAAACATTCGCACAGAATGCGCACGTCAATCTGTTGAACGATAATCGGAATAAGATCGATGCCACAGCATTTCACAGCCGGACGAACATGGAGAATGGATTTAAGTTTGACCGTGTAGGAGGTGGAGTAAATTACAACCATGCCGCCGGACATGCTGCATCCTTATCGGCAAGTCGAATCCCTCAACTAGGCATGAACAGTGTCGATCTTACTGGAAAGGCCAATTTGTGGAGCTCACCTAACAGGCAAACGACACTTGATTTAACTGGTACCGCTTCGCGGACATTCGGAGGACCAATGCCAGCGAGAAATAACTTTGGAGCCGGACTTGGGATGACACATTGGTTTGGCTAGAAAACCAACTGTTTGCTTGCTTGTCAATTATTTATTTAAACGTTTTTCTGATTTCTGTGTATTTGGAAAAAATATATTTAAAAGTATTTATGTTAAAAATCTTTTTATCTGTTGATAATGGAGTTTTGTTGCTTCTTCTAGCACTTTACTGAAACTGCTTTGTTGTAATGACGTTTTTTTTTATTTTAAACTAGCTGACCCGTGCTCGCCTCGCTTCGCCCGCCTGCACCTTTTTACTAATTTGCATAACTTACCTATTTCCTAAAGAGCTTATTTAAATGATTTTTTTTAGAAATTCTCAATGATTCTTCAAACCTGAAGTATTAAAAAACATATTCTTTAACTTTCTAATATACCAAGAAATCGGAAGCTCTAGTAGACGGGTATGATCACAAATTATTCTGCGGGCTATGCTGAAGTATTCACAATAACAAACAATTTTATTAATTAACTACCTGAACCCGTGCTCGGCTTGCTTCGCATTCGCACTCTAAAGGCTTTCCATGCATATAAATTATGAAATATCGTTGGGAGCGATATATGTACATATGTATGAGCCAAAATTAACTATTAAAATAACAGGAGTACATTTTGGGTAGACTATTAGTTTTTGGTATTTTGTTTTAATTTGTTAATAAAAATTTATAAACTGAAAATGCAATTTGTTAAAATGCTTGTGGTGATTGTAGCATATTGAATTGCAAAACAAATAATCACGTCAGAGCGCGTCATACTCACACACACATTGGCAGTGGTCTCCACCGAAAGCAACAACGAAGGAGAATGTTTTATATCTCAAATGAATCAGGGGAAAATTTGCTAAATTCACCTATTTTTTTGTTTTTCAATCCGATAAGCCATTATTGAGTTAGGGCTGAATCAATATAATTTTCCTTTCATATATGCAGTTTTTTCAATATTTTCTAAAAACCATGCCATTTTCCGGGATAAAAAGTATAAATGATATTGACCAAGAATATAACCAATCACTATGTCAATGTTTCATCAAAATCCGTCTAGTAGTTCAAGCGTGATGCGCGCACAAACAGTTTTTAATCTACAGTTTTATTATATGTATAGATAGATAGAAGAAGATATAGATATACTTAGATAGATAGATTTGGCTTCAAATTTAAATAAAGTTCAAATCTGGAAAAAAATGTCTGCAAAACGATCGATGTTGTCTTTAAAAAATTGTGTTTAACTCACAAAAGATGTACGGAGATAGCAAAAATTGATTTGAAGTTTTCGAAGCTACTTTCCGTCTTAGATGAAATTTCCTAGAAAATACAGAGAAGACATCTTATTCCACTTTTGACATCAATGTGTTAGAACTGTTAGAACTTAGAAGTGAAGTGAAAATCTTTTTTCGATTGTATTTCAAAACCGCCAATCATTTTCGCCCAGTTTTAGATGTACACACCATTTCATTTGGATTCATGTAACCACTCACGTTCGAAGTTCGAACATCAATTTCCAATTTTATTGTTTTCACTGTTGAAACAAACTGAGTCCGTTTAGCAAAGAAGAATATACTTGGTTGTAAATATTTGGAAGCATTTGGGGGGTAGCATTTTGTTTCTTAGAATACGAGCTAATACGAGGAAGGTATTGTTTAAGTTACTCAAGTGTTTCTGGTTTGTTGGTAATAAGCCTTGCTCTTTAGACATGCCAATTACAACAAAAATGTCCAAGCTGTTCAGTCCGGCGCCTGTGGAGGGCAACCGAGATTAATATTCCTGAGATATTTTTTTGTGGAAACGAATTTCTCAGTAAATCCATTGTATCAATCATGTTACATATGATAACGTTCTCCAGTAACAGTTATTGGAACAAGATATGCTTCTAATATCCGTTGAAATCTTTAAGTCGCGGACACCCTGTTAAACGGACAACTCGCATTAGCGGACACATTTTTGAGGAACCAATTGCTAATTTCCCATATAAAATGTGGACAGCTCTCATAAGTGGACAAAAAACTCCGGTCCCGTGGCTGTCCATTTAATAGAGATTTTATATTATTTCGAAAGTTTAAGTCGATAACATACATACATATTGTATGTAGGAGTATGTCCATATGTCTCTTAGCAAGATAAGGTTTATCTAATGGGAAAGGGGATAAAATCATTACTTTATCTTGGCACATTATCAACAAAACACATGTGACAATACACAAGTGCTAATATAATTCTTCTTTTTTTTAAGAAACTTTTTCGATCCCAACTACGACACCTTACGTGCCACCGTGGATTGTCCTTTTATTGTGTACTGTCTGGCGTATAGGAAGATTATCGGCTCAGCTGCTAAAATTTTATGACCAAGCAGACGCATTTGGAATGTTTATCCCATAGCTATGTATAAATGTATAGATTCTTTGATTTGGGATAATAGTTGGTTTGCTTTCAGTTTTATCTTAGTTCGGATGTAGGTTAAGGACGTGACCCCGAAGTTACCATTTGTAGGGAGAATTTTCTGATTATGATACTTTAGATCACGTAACCCATATTTGAACAACGTGTGCCACTGAATCTTAGATTTTATGGGGCATACTTCCAGGCCATGACCTACGCCTGGAGTATTTTCTTGGGACACGTCATATTGTTCATATATTCAATTATATATTTATTAGACTATAATAGGCTGGGAAAGGGTGCGCCTAAAAAAACGATTATCGTGGCTTAAGTTCTCTTAATGTATACGTGGCACAACTGGGCATAGTGACACGTCAGTTGTATTAGTATTTATTTGTCTTTGGATAATAAAAAAAGAAGATATTTGTATTCAGAAATCTTTCAATTTAACTTTAATTTCTGATTATTACCCTTTTTCATTTGAAGACATCATTCTCTGCCAAATTGTGTTCATAATTGACATGATGTCATGGTATATTTGACATTTTGTATAACACTTTTCGATAAAGGCAATTTGGTAGCATTGGTTTTATCGCGGCTTAGCTCATATGTGGTAAGTGCAGCGTGGTAAAGTAGTTAGTGCAGACTACAATGCAAAACTGCCCGGGTTCAATCCCAGCAAAACACCTAAAAGTTTTTTTCATGGTGCCACCTCTTTCGAATATTCGACAATGACAATAGCCATGTTTTATTATCCCCGTGATCTGATCCGGATCAGATCAACTCATAAGTTTGTGTGCATTACAACAACAATACGAGATATTGCTTTTTATCAAGATCAATTTTTGTAATCCAAAAATTAGTTCGACTATTTCTCACTGTGATACACTTTCGTTTGTGAATGTTGCTGCATTATCGATAATTTTCAGGGGTAAATGTTGCCAGATTAGAATATAAAACTATTATTGGCAAACCAAATATCATTAAATGTTATTTTGTTGGAATAAATTAATTTTTCTGCTCATAATGATATCAAAGCGACGTGTAACTGAAATCATAGCTACAAAATATTATTTTCATTCGGCATCTGTTAATCAAAATGAACAATTTCCTCATAAAAAAATAAAACAAGCGCATTAAATTTTCATTTAAAAGAAAATATTCATTCGCATGGCAACTTCGCACTTAATGTCAAACTGAACTTAGCTTGTACAATCACCACAGCACAGAACTTTGATCTAGTTTGTTTTATTATTCTGATCTGATTCGGATCAGATCACGAGGATAATAAAACACGGCTAATGACATTTGTCACGATGAGCTTCTCAGCTCGCCGTTAGCAAGCGTTCGCAGAGTTCTGGTTGGTGAGCATTTGTCTAATGTCAGATTTTAACATGAGGGCGTGCCACAAGGTTCTATCTTTGGCTCAATTCTTTTGCATATTTTTATTAATGTTATAGCTCATGTTGTATATAAAATTGTATCTTTCCACCGTTATGCCGATGACATCCAATTTAACCTATCAGTGGTCTTTTCCATCGGATAAATTATGACCTCACTGCTATCCAATATCCAATATTAACATTTGTTCATATATCCGAACCTTCCGCCTTATTAACTAGTCGCAAATGCGGCAGAGTCCTCCTCAAAAAAATGTCCTGCTGGGTATTTCCACAGAATTTGTTGGTAAAACTTGGACCAAAATCCATATGAGATGGCGAACTGTACCACTATCGACTTTACTGCAAAGAGCACTCACGAGGCGAACTATGTACATACGTATGATGTAATGAAGCCCTCCGCAATATGGTCATAGTAAATATTGAAACTACCGTACAGCATACGAAAGTTGACTCCGTTTTGGGTTGACAGTATATAGCACTATTGCACACCGTTGCGTTGTCATGCCCAACATCTAGTGCCTATACATTGAGTGTACAAAGTGCTACCCTTTCGGATTTATTCATCACTTTTACTACTGTTTCCCGTGGGACTTTCATTTGTTTCCAGGAAAGCAGCTGTAAACAAAATATGTTAAAATTAAATTCTTCGAAATGTTTGACTTTCTTGGCGCATTAAGCTTCAGAGCAGATTATATTGAACAGTAAAAGGGATTCCAAGTAAAAAAAAAAAACTCTAAACTGTTGAAACAGAGTACCAGCTAGGTTCCAGAAATCGAGTGAAATCAAATCGAAATCAAAATTGAAAATCGAGTGAATTCATTCCTAGTGTTTTTGTAACCGATTTTATTTTTCGAAATCATTTTCTGTGAAATTGAAAACGGCTGCTATCTGTCATTTTGGGCATTGAAAAAGTATATTGATTTTGGCCAATTGTTTGTTAACATATATTATTATAATAGATAGAATATATCTTATTATGAGAGCTGTGTAAGTTGCTGCGTTATTGCAGACTGAAAGGCAAAAATATGCGCAAGAAAAAATAAAAAGACGAAGGCTGAGAGATATACTTATCTAATTATCTAGTCCCTTGGAGATTGCAGATGCTGCGTTTGTTAATTATTTGTCATTAAATACATACAGTGGTGGAAAACTAATTTAAAAAAATACCATTTTTTTTTTTTACAAAAATGTGATAACAGCACAGCACTGTTGTCAACTGTATACACTGAACGTTTGGGTAGCTTTCTGACCGTCAACCGCGGACCTCTATTTGACCTTCGAAGTGGAATAGATATGGATCCTGGTTGTTGCGTATGACTAATTGCCAAACGACGAATTAGGGGAAAGTTAGGCGAAGAAAAAGGCAGGAGCCTAGGGTTACCAGACGTCCCCCTTTTTCATACCAAAATGCTGTTTGTCCCCCTATACAAACCTCTGTCCCCCTTACTAAGTAAAATTCAAAAAGAGAAAACATTCAATTTAAAACTATTAAAATATTTTCGTTATAAACACATCCATTTGAAGTTCAAAATTCTTTCAAAGCTGAACGCATCCACTCAATGAAGTACATATCACATCTATATATATAAAATAGAGTGACGTCCGTGTGTGCACGCATAACTCGACAACTGATCGTTCGATTTTCACGATTTGGGGCTTGATGAATTCATATTGGCACAAGGAAGGACACTATGGAGGAAAATTTCGGAAAATTTCCAGGAAAATTGGAAAATTCGGAAAAATCCATTTTCCATACATTTTGTATGTGGATTTTTTTACCATTTTGATCGTAATATTATAGTTCAAATGATTGCAAAAGTGAGTGACGCAACTGCTTGCGTGCACGGGCGAAGCCGGGCGGTTCAGCTAGTATATATATGTATATTCGTTTGCGTATAATTCTAATTTTTCAATTAATTTTTAAGGGAAAAAGTAATTTATTTTTACTGCTTTGTTTCTCATTAATTTATTTTAGTTGATAAGTTATAATTTTTAATTTTTGTGATTGTTTTTTATAATAAAAAATAAAATGTTATGCTTCACTTTTTTTACGCTGGTGTTATTTTTTTCAAAAACAGAATATTTCGTCTAGCGATGTCCCCCTTATCATAATTTTCAATCTGGTAACCCTACAGGAGCCCCTTAGGGTTTTCACTATAAAATTCGCAAAGCTTTATTTTTTCGACGGTTTAAGGTTTAAGAGAGGCATTTATGTTAGCTTTAAGACTACGAATTATGTGGCGAATTGTATTAAAATTAAATTTGTATTAAATATTGTGAATGGCATAATCTAGGCGCCAGATTTAAATTGTATACAAATTCAATAATTCACAATAAGAAATTCGTAATAACAAGATATGATAAGAATGATGACGATGATGATGAAGACGACGATGATGATGGATTTCAAGACGGATGAACTGCGAACTTTCGGATGGGACGTCTGCACTCTCTTTTTGTTATCTTAACGTCAGCAACTTTGACCTTACCACACACAATTTATGTTTACTGTTATTTAAACGTTATTTTTTAGTAAAAAAGGGCATAATAGAATCAAATTTAATCAAGTGAAGAATTAGGTACGTTTTCATGTGGAATTATAATTATGTAGAAACAAAAATGTTTCTTTCTTTTAAAACTCACAAAATCGCATAAAATAAAGTAAAATTTGACTTGGCATCTAGTAAATACATATACAGTAGAATCCGCTTAAGCCGCTCACACTTAAGACGCTATCCCGCTTTTAACGCTCTTTTTCTCCGGTCCCTTCATTCCGACTAGAATTTGTATGAAAAAAAATCCGGTTAATACGCTCTATTTCCCGCTTAATACGCTCACACAGCGACACGATACACTTCGCCAAAATTCGAATTTTCTTGTTTTTGCATGTTTTTCCCAGAAAAAATCATTCGGTGCATTGGGATATACGGCGACGCCCACGGTCATTGCCGCAAACCATATAAGGCGTGTCGTTTTTCTGGTCGTTACTTTTGTCAGTATTTGGCTCTATTCACTACATATCATCATCATGGGAGGAAATTTAGCAAGACGTGATCAAAAACTGTTTCCGTAAGGCTGGCTTCTGTTGGGCAGATGATCCTAGCCCAGATGACTCTGATATCCCATCGGAAAAAATATTGACGAGTTACAAGAGTTTCCTGATTATGCTTCTGTTGATGATGACCTAGTTACAACTACTCCTCGCAATTTAGAAGAACTCATCAGTGATAGCGCTTCAATGGTGTAACCAGGAGGAGTAAGCGGCGAAGAAGAATCATTACCGAAACCTTCAGTGGCCCGTTCATACACACATGCATGTAACTCCACATATAAAAGCAATGTACTAATACATACATAATAATAATAACTAATTATTACATACATATGTATAATTTCCAATTTTGTCATAAAAAAAACGTTTGTTTGTTAATGCGTTATCCCGCTTAAGACGCTATTTTCTTTCGGTCCAATGAAGAGCGTCTTAAGCGGATTTTACTGTATATTCAACATGGAGAGCATTTGTCCTGTCCGTTGGGATCTGCTGGCTGGAACCGTACGGCACGCATTCAACCGAAAACATTCTTCGGCTCAGGAAGTTATTGATATATACAGTGTACTCTCTCCTGACGGACATTTCTTATAACCGGACACCTCCTATAACCGGACAGATTTCAAAGAACGGATATAAATACACAATTTTTCACATAAAAAAATCTCCCATAACAGGACTCTCTCATAACCGGACACGGACATCAACTTTCGTAACCGGAATAGAATGTCGCTCTCTCTTGAGTGGACAAAACACATCTACGTACTTTATTTTGTTCTCCTCCTCTTTACACTTTGCAAAGATACGAAAATGTGAACTGTGGAGTGTGGTCACGTTCGCGGAGACATGATTTTCGGTGGGGAACGCTAGAATGACATATGAATATCTCCGGAATTTCGAGAGCTATTTTATATTATTTTGTGCGAATTTAGTACTAAGATAAAAATGATTCCGCTGGTCACAGTAAAGTGAAAATTTGTGTCTGGTATAGGACAAATTATGCCGGAATATGAAAGCATACTGTATTTCTCGTTAGGGTACCTCGTCTTGTCCTAAAATACCTAAAATTGTCAGGACTCGCTAATTTCCTCAACCATTGACACCATATGCTGTCTTGTGCGCGAACGTGCTATCCAACAGCTACGTGCATTTATAAATCCCGTTGCATTTTTTTTTAAATAGATTTGCATGTTAATTGTAGACAGAAATCAGTAGTATTTTTCGTTAATGTGTGTTTATCGCATTAAAATGCATTCCTTTATAAAATAAAATTAATACCATATGTCCATTGTGTTTCTTTTTTATTTTTTTCTCCCATAACCGGACACCTCTCATAACCGGACAAAGTTCTCGGTACCGCCAGTGTCCGGTTATGAGAGAGAGTTCACTGTAGCAACATAATGTATGTACTTACACCCGTGGACAAAAAAACCCTCGCATTCGAAATAATTTGTATTCTTTCCTTTTCGATGGGAGCCAATTTATGTATGGTGAAATTATTTATAAGGATATGTTTTTTAGTTATTGCCAATATTTTAACTATCTGAATATCCTTCAAGTGATCTGTATTTTTTTTTATTTGGCAATAAGTCGCAATGGGTTCGTTTTTTCAAAGATTTGAAATGGTGTTGACTCTTGAAGAGAAAGCGTATATTCTCGCCTTGCCTTGTTAAATCGCGAATTTGCTAGTCGACTAGGGTCTAATGAACGGAGTGTGCGAAACATTTTAAAAAATGTTTAACTAGAGAGTTCCATTTCTCGGAAAGCTGGAAGCGTAATGCCCATAAAGACATCTCCTGGAGATCAGCATATGGAGATCCAGCGAATTCGTTTAAGAAACCGGTATTCAGATTGTTGCATTTTACCCACCATCGTTAAGCATTCCCCTTATATTATGGTATGGGGGACAATAACCAGATTTGGTGTTGGATAAATTGTAGTCCTTAGGGGCTCAGTAAATGCCCAGAATAACAAAAAATTATAGAAAACGATGTTGTCCCTACTCTATAGCAACTTTACCGCAGTGTTGGTAGTGTGATTTTTCATGACGATTCAGGTCTTGCATATAGAGCAAAATCGCTAAGCTTTTCTGCATGATCCGTAAAATAACATTTTTATAAACTTTTCTTACTTTACTCTAATTTTGGGTACTAAACTAGAAGGATTCTTTCTCTTCCATGGCCTGATAGTAAGTAGCCTTGATCTTAACTTAAGGGAAAACTATCGGCATTACATGGGCAAAAAAATTAGAGAGACAAGCCCAACATCTGTCATTCAACTGGAAAGTTTAATGAAAGACATCTCGTATAAAGATTTAACAATCTCCTATATAAAAAAATTGTTTGATTCGATGCCAAACAGGATTGATGACGTCATTAAGAAAAAAAATCGGAATAACCAAATAATGGGTTAATTGTATATTAAATGAAGTCTTATTTTATGTTATTTTATTATTTTAAGGTTGTATTCAATATTTACTTAGGTTTTTTTTAAACAGTTTCACCTGTACGTAATGTAATTTTGATAAAACTGTTTGCCTAAATAAAACGTAAAATTCACTTTTTTCATACAAATGCAAATACATCTACGTTTCCTAGGTTTGCCCAAAGATTAAGCTGAATTTTCTAATAAATCCTGATTCATAAGCGTACTTTAACTTCTACTTTTTTTTTTCTTGTGAAGAGCGAACCATTCTACTCAGCTTCATTTTAGGTAGTCATCCATCTTTATTCTTTTAAATGGATGTTCACTGTTATTCAGAAGAGATTGCATGTAACTTTCTGACGATTACGTAACGTAGGCTTTAGCGACATCAACACCAGGGATCGAATCGCGTCCTCCGTGAACGGATCGCCAATCGTGCGAACAACAATTACGTGATCCGTCATACGAACGAACGTATTGAGATTGTGAATGCTCACGGAACGTAATTTATTAATTTGCGGTGGTAGTTGTAATAGAATAAAGTTAAAATGGTAATAGTCCAAACGTCAAACAAATGTCATTCAGAAGTAAAATTCCGCAAAATAAAACTTTTTTAATTTTAAAGAGATAATTTTAGATAGACATCAGATAGACATCAAACATTCTCTATTTAATACGTAAAATTCATTAATTTTTGGTTACAAAACATAAGTTTGATTAAACCTTTTTTTGATAAAATTAACATAAATATATAAATACATAATAAAAAAAACAAAACTAGTTAATCACAATGTATACATGTATCGCATATTTATTTGTTTTATATTTCTTCTTCAGTCTTCTTTTTTAGCATTTCTAGCTGAAGAGTTTTGCTCTGCAGCTCAATCGCTTGCACGGCAATAAAACTTTTGTGCTTGTCTTTCTTCATCGTTATTACTCTTTCTTGGATTTCAAGTTTAATTTCTGTTAAATTTTTTTTTTAATTCGGAGTCCATCTTTAGATTTTCTTGAAAAAATGCTATTTTTGCTATGAATTCTCCTTGTTATTTGTCTTTTTTTGGACTTTGTGACTATCTTCGCAGTCATTGCCTTGTTTGCTGTGACTGTCTGTTGGATAGCCTTCCAATATCAATCCAAATTTGGAACCAAGTCTTTGGCCAAATTCGGGTAATCTCTCATGTACTCTGCCTAAACGATCTTCTGAGTGGTTTTTTTTTTTTTTTTTTTTTTTTTTTATATACATAGGAATTCAAAATGACGTATGACTAACAAATAATAAATAATATATAATATATGATATATAATAAATAATAGATAATAAATAACAAATAATAAATAATAAATAATAAATAAAAAATAATATATAATATATGATATTTTATAAATAATAAATAATAAATTCATATAACAAATAATAAATAATAAATAATAAATAATAAATAATAAATAATAAATAATAAATAATAAATAATAAATAATAAATAATAAATAATAAATAATAAATAATAAATAATAAATAATAAATATGTATTAAATAAAAAATAAAAAATAATAAATAATAAAATAATAAATAATAAAAAAATATATATATATAAATACTTACTTACTTACTTAGTTGGCGCTACAGCTCGAGGTGAACCTGGGCCTGCTTCTCGCAACCATTTGTGTGTGCGTGTTATATTTTTGCACGAATGGAAGGGACCTACAGTTTTTTTCCGACTCCGAACGGCGAGTTGAGAAGCTCAATCGTGACAAATGATACTCTTTGATGCTTGTCAGACATTCGAAAGAGGTGGGCACTATGAAAAACTTTTAGGTGTTTGCGGCGGGATTCGAACCCAAGACCGCTGGCTCAGTAGTCCGACGCACTAATATATATATATAAATAGCAAATAAATAAATTAACATAATAATAAATTAATAAATTAACAGATAAACATATAAGTAACAAATAAACAGAAAATACATGATATTATAGGCTTAAATCATTTATTAAGGGGTTACCAGGAATATCACATCTGATCTTAAAGTTGTCATTAAGTTTGCGTATTCTGAATGAGATCAATTCAACACCAGCTCTTGTATGCAAATCTAATGTAGAGTAATGCCAAGGGAGATTAAGCATCATTTTTAATAGTTTGTTCTGTGCAATTTGTAATTTTTTGATGTGACATGCTGCACAATTTCCCCAAACCTGGCAACCATACAACAGGATTGTTTGAAATATAGTTTTGTGTATTATTAACTTATTTTCATTTGATAATAATGATTTTCTGTTAATGAATGGATATAACATTTTTATGGCAATATTTATTTTGTTGAGTGTTTGTGTATTATGTTCTTTGAATGTTAACTTTGAGTCAAGATGTATACCCAGGTATTTTACAGAAGGCTTCCACGTTATTGCATGACCGTTGATTACTAACTGGTTAGCCAGCAGAAAACAAGTTTTTCTTTTTCGAGAAAAAAAGATGGCTTGGATTTTGTCGGCATTTAGCTTTATTTTCCATTTGGAATAGTAACTCTGCAGTATTACAAGCGCATTTTTTAAATTCGTCTCAATATTCAGACCGAACTCATGCGATGAAAATATTGCTGTGTCATCGGCATATATTGCTGTTTATTTTGTTTCAATTTGTCCTAAAAATGTATTTTCTTAATGCATATAATATATGAATTAACATCCAAATAGATTTTATTAATTTTCGCACGACAGAAATTACGAACACTAGAAACCAATCGAATGACTTTAAGTAAAATTCGCGGACAAGCTGACTTCCACACGTGGTCAAAACAAAACTACGAGTCCGATTCGGCTGAAATTTTGACAGTAGCCGTCTAAGAGAATGCACTAGACGATAGTAAATCTCTCTTGCGATACTGACACCATCGGGCGGTGAGGCTAAGTACTTATCGGACCGCCCTCATACTTCCTTTGTGCTGTGTTCCTTTTTGGTAGCACGCTGCCGCCAAAATCAGCAACATTAAGGAAATGACCAAAGTACGTCAACAGCGGGATTGGAAGCGATTCTTAACCTTTTGCCCCTGGATCTCTATATGCAGGAGACCACGGCGAAGAGCGCTGTCAGGCTACGCCAGTCAAAGCACTGGAGATCGAATGCTAATGGAGACACCAACGGACTACATTGTCCAATACCTGGATTTCGAAAAACCTTTCTCGTGGGCCATTCCAAGTACAGAGCAGTGGGAGAAAAACTAAGGAATAACCAGCTCTATACGACTCCCAGATCACAGCAGCGTTTTCCAAGCCTCCAAGAGGTTCTAGCAGTGACAAAGTCCACCCCATTGGTTTCAATGATGACAATATCCCGAGAGGATATTTACATTAACAGCCAGGCGGCCACAAAAGCAATAGCTGCTACGCAAATAACATCTAAGCTTGTAAAGTATTGTCGCGAAGAGCTGAAGGTTCTCGGCATGCAGCACAATATAAATATCTGCTGGGTCCCTGGTCACAGCGCGATACCAGGCAACGAAGTCGCAGATGAACTGGCTAACTGGATATCACATGAAGAAACTACGGCTGAATGATGATGACATTTGCGGTGATGAAGAGGCTCATGAGGACACAGCCCATTTCCTCTGTCACTGCCATAGCTTCTGCCAACTGAGAAATAGAGTCCTTGGTAAATTCTTTTTCGAAGACATCGATGAGGTATCCGATGGATGGCCATGGTTGGAACCCAGATACCCAGGGTTCGACTTAGAGAATGGTTATTGTATGGAAAATTGAAGGCGAAAAAATTCGCGATAGACAGAAATTTGACTTAGAGAGAGTTCGACTCAGGAGAGTCCACTGTATATACATATTTTGCAAAGGAACAGAGTTTGATTGGTCGGTACAATATGGGCTGAATAGAATTTAATAACGTGGTAGATGTGGTAGATTTGAAAAACGCTCAAAATTGTAGTATTGTGGCAAAGTGACAACACTGGTGGGAACATAGTAGGGGTATCAGTATCACAATGGGTCCACATGAACCTAAGTGTGATGAGGATGCTCTGTTCTCATCAGCCCGCCAATCTTACCTAACCATGTGTTTTTTTTTTTCCTTGGTTAAATTGTTTTTCATGGGTTAATGACGCATCAATGACCTTTTGAACTTAAAAGTATAAAAACTCACCTTCTTATTGTGCTCTGCTGATAAGATCGCCTCGAATTGTATCGTCTTGATGCGGTGCTTGTTAGTGATGTATCTCGGGCACCTAAGGTATCAGCGCGTTTTTTCCGGCCTGCCGCCGATCCTTGACAAAACAAATATCTACATAAATGTGCAAAAAGTATCTCTTAAGTCCACAGGTATAATAAATTTAGAAGTTTTTTTTTAGTTATTATTTTTTTTTTTGTTAATTTTACTTTATTTAACGTTTTTCTTTGTCTGACTGGTGGAGTCTCTCAACTTTGATACAAAATATAACGAGTCACTGTTAACTACTTTTCAATCCTTTTGTACTTAATCGCGTGGGAGCATTTTTTTTTCTTTGAATTCTGAGTAATGCGTCATTTTTATTATTTTTTTTTTTGTTTACAAAAAAATCAATTTAATTTTTTAAGTATTCAGTTGGTATACAAATTCTAAGCGTATGTCATGCGTCTGGATTGTAGTTAATAAACAAATACCTATTGAAATGTTTTCGAAATGCACCACTAACAAAGTACAGCGCTACGGGATTTGCACAGCTATTGGCAAACGACAGACAAAAGCCAAGGATTCGAAGCACATGCCATATTGCGTTGTAATCGTGTTCTGCTGTTGGCCTATGAAAATGTTTTATAGAAAAAGTTTTTTTTATGATTTTAAAATGGAAGAAAATTAATTTTTCAATGATAAGACTTACCAGTAGTAAAACCAGAGCATAAAAACGTGATACGGTAAGAAACAAATGCCAAAGATTACCACAAAAGCCAGGACGGTGATGGCGACTTTTTTACGAGCTCGTACCTAGAGAAAATTTAAATAATTAAAGTTAGTTGTCCATAATAAAGTATTAATCTGAGAGGGAGAGAATGAGCAAATGTAAATTTGCCTTTTACTGCCTTTTTTTGGCTTAACCCAGATATTGCGACCGTCCTTTTAAAAGAACACCAAAAGTGTTGTGCTGTTTTAAACACATTTAGTGTTTGGGTAAGTGCAAACCAATTTTTTTGTTGGTCTTTGTCAATAGAATAAATCACAGTTACAACTAAAATTGACAAAAGCGCTGTTCGGAGATCTTGCACTTGATTTTTAAGTGAAAACATTTTAATTTTTTGTTTTGTGTGGAATGGAGAAACAGAAGTAAGAAAAACTTATTTGATTTGTTAAAAGAACAAGGTTTGGTAAAAAAAAGTAAAAGTGGTGTTGTCTATGTGCAAGAGAAAAAAAAAGTTCGATTGAAATTGTGCACTATTTGTTTATTGTTGTAAAAAGTGCACTGTCCTTTTAAAAGGACACGCGTTAATTGTTTTCTTGGATATGTTGACTGGTTTGAGCCCTATCGAGGAGCTTCAACGCCCGTAGCTGAAAAATATATACATTTGGCTTGGGAGCAAGTGTGATACTGCAGTTTGCAGATGTTTTACAATTCAGATTTCCTGATTTACCATTTGACATACACATATTTCGACAATTCTTTCACATCTGTAAAGTTATTGAAAGAGCTCTGGTCAAGAAATTTGAGAGGAACTGGTCGGGAAGAGAAAATAGGCTTGGGAAAGAGTTTGTGCTGCCCCATTCTCAGACTGTAAAACAAAGCACGAGGGTATTTTGATTATGTTTTCTCAGAGGATAACAATGTCGTTATTTGCAAATGGGTTGACAACAGCGTCGTGGAAATTTGCTTCAAACAACTGTGAGATTTTCCCAACGCATACAGTCCAACGTTATTCACAAAGGGGAAAAAAGAGAATAAATGTTCAGCAACCAAGGATAATAAAAAAGTATAGTGACAACATGGGAGGAGTTGATAGAGCTGATCAGAATATCAGTTTCTACAGGACGTCCTTACGTGGAAAAGAGTGGTATTTTCAACTAATAAGTCACTGTTTGGATATGTCAACTCAAAATGCGTGGCATCTTTATAGAAACAGTGGGGGAAAGTTGGATCAATTAGGTTTTCGTAGGCAGATTGCAACTGGCCTGCTGGAATCTTTTAAAAAATCATCCAAGTAGGGTTTAAGTAGACAAAGTTTGAACCTACATGTGCATTCACGATTTGACGGACACGATCATCTAGTTCTAGTGGAATATAAGATGACCCAAACGCACTGCATTCGGTGCTATAAAAGAGCCAATTTTATCTGTCGAAAATGCGATGTCACATAACACCCAAAAGATTGTTTTTTGGCATATCATACAGTTTTGTAAGATATTTTTTTAATAATTGTTTTCTTTATTAAAAAATATTTGCTTTTGTCACATAGAATATGAATAAAATGAATTTGAAAAATATAGTAATACTAATAACATTTTTGAATATAAATTTGGTAGTGCATTTTGCCACCGTTCTTTTAAAAGGACGCCCAGCCCATTACTGACTTAACTATACACAAACTCAAAAAAAAAATGTTTTAATTTATCACCGGGAAGCTATTTTGAACTCGATATTTTAGTCCAAACCAAAATTAAAAAAAAAATAAAAAGCTCGGCAATAAGTGGGTTAAAGGCGAGGTAAGGAACACGTTTTTCACCCTATCGTTTTGTAAAACAAATTCATTTCGAGGATAGCGCCTTTAGTAAAGAATACTATAAGCACGGACTGCACTGCTACTTTTAGTGCAGTTTTATTCTTGATTTAAATAAATTGTAATCGATATCCAATTACAGGATTACAAAATGTAATGGATGCTATTTTATAAATAACAATTACTTTTCGGTTACTTACTTTCCGAGACCTTCGATGTCAAAAAAGGATTCAGACAAGGTGACGCGCTGTCATGCGACTTCTTCAACATCATACTTGAAAGAATTGTTCGTAACTCACAAAAGTCCGCTCAACTACTTGCATACGCCGACGATATTGACATCATTGGTAGAACACAGCAAGCTGTCACCGGTGCGTTCGCGAGTATAGAAATGGAAGCGGCTAAAATGGGTTTAGCGGTAAACGAGGGCAAAACAAAATATATGCTGTCAACAAAAAGGGACACCCAACATCGACGAATTGGACAGAACGTCACAATAGACAGCTACAACTTCGAGGTAGTAAAGGACTTTATCTACCTCGACTCTGCCATAACTTCAAAAAATTACATCTCGTCGGAAATCAAACGAAGGATTACTCTTGCCAACCGCTGTTTCTTTGGGCTAAGAAGGCAATTGAGTAGTAAAGTCCTTTCTCGATCGACTAAGGAGACTCTATATAAGACCCTTATCATCCCAGTCTTGCTATATGGAGCTGAAGCATGGACTTTATCGAAAGCGGATGAAGATATCCTTGGTCGCTTCGAGAGAAAAATCCTTCGTAAGATATTCGGTCCCGTTTGCGTTGACGTTTTTTGGAGGAGAAGATTCAACCACGAACTTTACGAGCTGTACAGCGACATCAACCTGGTCAAAAAGCTGCACATTGGGCGTTTAAGATGGCTAGGACATGTAGAGCGTATGGACATCAACGCTCCGGCTCGGAGAATATTCGACTCTTACCCGGAGGGTCAGCGCAGCAGAAGACGACCTCGCCTAAGGTGGCGCACACAAGTAGAACAAGACCTCAGCCAACTTGACGTGCGCAACTGGAAGCGGCTAGCTAAGGACCGGGCTAGTTGGAAGAGGTTGTTGGTTGAGGCCTTGGTTCACCCCGAACTGTAGCGCCACCTAAGTAAGTAAGTAATTACTTTTCGGTAGAAAAGTCGATTATGATTAAGTAATTAATTGCATCTTATCAAAACTTTGTGTAATGCATCCTGCAATTACGTAATAACTCCGATTACATTGTAATCATTAAAAAAAGTATGCGGCATCAGCAGTCCTATACAGAACCAAGCCTAGCTTCTCGCAACCATTTGTGTGTGCGTGTTATTTTTTCCACGAAATGGCTGACTCCGAACGGCGCGCCTGTTCAGAGGCTTCTCATGACAAATGATACTCTTTGATTGCTTGCCAGACATTCGAAAGAGGTGGCACCGTGAAGAAACTCTTAGGTGTTTTTGCTGGGATTGAACCCGGGCAGCATGCGTAGCAGTCCAACGCACTAACCAACACGGCCACGGCGACCACTTGTAATTGTTATCAGTACCTTAACGTCAAAGGCTTGTAGATTTATTCAAAAGTAACTGCAACAAAAGGGTAATCATTACCCATTGAGCGTAAGTGAATTATAAAAGCAAAATCTGTCTACTCTAAGCATTGATAGAGACTAAGATTTTTTATAACTCTGCAAATTAAAACTTCAGATCCTCAATTAATTATGTTCAATAAATTTTAGCATACCTGTCTTACAGCTCCCTGCATCTCACCGGGTACACTTGCCGAATAGATTAAATGTCTTGCGATTAGCACGTAAAATATTCCAATTATTATCAATGGCACAGCATAGTAAACCAAAAATCTCAACAACACCATCGATTTGGCATACCGAGGTCCCCATTCCTCCGGAAACGGATAGCAGTAACAAAATGATTTGTTGCTATTAATGTCGACTCTCTGCAAGTACACAAAAATATATTTTATTTTATTTTGAAGTTGAACTTCTATTTTGATCCTTAATTACTTTGATATTTGTTCCAATTAGTGCTGGTAGACCACAAATAACCGCCAGTATCCAGATGAAAATAGCAATTGCTATTGTCATACGTGTGGCACGTTTTCCGCCGCCTAAAACGAGACAAATACATACATAAGTGGAACGAGCGTCCATTGTACTGAAAATATAGTTTACCATGTGCATGGAATTTTCTCAAAGGATCCACAATGGCAAAGTAGCGATCCCCAGAGAGGGCGGTCAACGTAAACACAGATACTCCAATAGAAACATCCTTTGTGAATTCAGAAAATGTACACAGGAAACTACCCCACGGCCAGGAATCCACTGTGTACACGGTCGATGTCAGTGGGACTGTCGTCACAATAACCAGTAAGTCGGCTAATGCCAGCGAAAGTATATAGCTGTTGGTAGAAGAAAAGGAGAAAGGAAAATATTTATTACATTTTGAATTAAAACTAATAACGTTGGGCGCCAATTTGAACCCAACATCTAAGGGAAGGAGTTAGCCTATCCATCACATCATTGTTTGTTATTGAAAGGGGAACAGTTAATTTTATATTATTAATTCGGGATGGGAATTACTGAGGACGGGTGGCGAATTACAATAAAAATTACACTGAAGCGAAGAATGAAGTTCTCTGGTGCTGAAAAATGTCCTTAAGGGAATTGAAGTGCCAACGCCTGAGATAGCATTGGGTACGTAACGTTGACAGTTGATGTAATGTCCAGAAAATTCTATTGATGAAATGTATAAATTAATTACACAGAGAGGTTTTCATTTCTGTTCTGCTGTTTTTTTTTCTAATTGAATGGTCGTATTCTATGTAATTACACAAGCAAATAATTTATTTTCCAACAAAAGGGGTAATACATCAACAGACAAAGGATCTTGTTCTTGTTTTGGCTGTTTGACTGTACTTATGTATAAGCAGACGAGTGGGAATGGAGTTTTTGTCGTTAATTTTCCTGATTAATGTACGAGGACATTCGATTTTATGATTACCTTGCGAAGATAACGAGAAGTATATATTAGTTATGTCACCTGGAGCCATGCCAGACAAATAAGAAACCTTGGGCAGGAAGAAGAGACACATTATTCAGGGAAAGGTCAAGGAACGAGAAGACCATAAGGCCAAATCTTTGAACCCCTGCTTTTTTTTTATAGGAATGATCCTGTCCCTAAGCTGAAATACTACGATCTAAAAGATCTCTATTCTATTAGTCCAAGAGGCAAACCAACACTCTAATAAATGCTAGTATGTCCTTGGTCAACGCATTTTTTAAATCATAAGGTCTGAGAAATTCTTTACGTCGGGTAAGCCACCTGACCCTGAAAACTACCGAGCATTCACAGAGGATGTGCCGGCCTCCTCTAAACAGAGTCGACAGAGTCGGCTTATATTTGGCTATGACCGCTTATTAGATACCTAATATCATTCTTATTGTAACTCAGAAGTTCCCTGTGATGGTAAATCTTCATAAATTTTCATTATAAAGCACAAAAAGCGAAAAATTATTTAACTGCATTTTAACGGATTCCCCATAAAAACCAGAAAATCGAAAAAACAAATACAATGCGGGATGCGGCAACACCCTCATATACTCACACTCATTTATTGGTTCCCAAAGCACAAAATCGCAAAGCTCTTTGACAAAAACCACAGAAAAAGCTGTAACGATTTGCTTTAATTTTGTAATGGTAACACTGCTTTAATGTTAATAATTTCGTACACACAGCGAGGTTGATGGCGGCCACACGACCGCCACCGCATTGCGCGTTGAACAAAAATTACAAAAAAAAAAACCTGTGTAAGTCAGTGGTTTTGTTTTTATTTCAGTGGCAATTTTCCTGATTGAGTGCCAGGAATATATGTACGGCAGAGTGTTTACAAAAAAGCTCCCCCATAAGGCCTGTACTGACAATTTTTGTGGAACAGAGTATAGTTAAGTTTACGTAAAGAGAAAAAAAGCATGGCTTTATATTGCCGTCAGCCGATAGTTTGACATTTCATGATTCGTTTCATAAATTAAAAATAAAGGATATAATTAAAACAATTAGCTTACTTGGTATACATTATACAATTCATGGATAACAAGAAAAAATAATTCTGATTAGACTTGTTAAAGTTACTTCCGCATTTGATATGTTGCAATTTTTACAATTTTACAAATTCAAAAAGCTATTGTGATACTTATAGACATGCATAACATATTTCGAGAGCAGTTTCCAACCAGACAAACCGTTTAACAACTCTTTCGATTCCTGAAATGTGAGAAAGCTCTTGGAGAAATACAGTTCTCCAATTTCGAGAAGTATTGGGCATTCTGCAAGGAAGTGCAAAACACCTTCAGCCACGTTTAAATTGCAGAGGTTGCAAGTTGTTCGAAGATCCTGTCTGTGCGGTATAAAATTTAGGCCCAAAGTCTCAGTTCTGATTTTGAAGATTGTGCTTATTTCATAAGTTGTCAATTCATTACTGAAATAGTTGCGAATGGTCAGTGAACGATTTAGCGTTCTATATAGGCTTCTAGATGCGGACGTTAAGGCTGTTTTCATAGAAATGTACACCATTAGCCTTCAGATTTGCGGGATTCCTGATTCTACGTAAATGGCATAGTTAGGCACTATTGTAGGGGTTTTAAAGATTCGTTAAAAAAAAAAGTTGTAAACTTTCAAATTTTTGGATTTTTTTAAATCCGAAGATTTGATTTGCATAGCAAAATCTTAAATTTGGATGCAGTATCCACATTCTTGTTGCAATAAAATGTTGGCCACATGAGGTTTATTGCTGTTTTTGCCTTGATTATTTTATCTTCCACATGTAGACGCAAGTCAGCATTGTGGGTTAGTAGAAAACCTAGATATTTAAACTCGTTAACGACCTCAATTGGTTCACTTGCCAGTTGCCAACTTCGAAAAGTCGAAGATAATTGTCTCACTTGTGATTTATTGCCCAGTTTTTGGCACAAAAGGGTTCCGGGTCTGAGAATTTAGTAGTTGAACCTAAGCTACCCAGTTTATCCGCAATCTCATTTCCTTCAATGCATCTGTGACTAGTCACAGTGGGTGGCTAAGGATTGCAGAGCATTGAAGTAGCACTTTACCAGTCTTATGTCCAAAGAGTAGGAGCTCAAAGCTTTGAGTGCAGCTTGACTGTCTGAGAAGATATTTATTTTAGCGCCCTTGATGCGTCTCTGTAGATTTATCAAGGGGTTGATCTCAATGGCATGCACTTCAGCTTGAAACATGCAGGGAAATACTCCAAGAGATTCTAGAATTGGGCCCAAAGATCCCAGCACCAATACCAGAGGCTATTTTCGATCAATCACGGATTTTTTGGGTTTAAGTTGAGTCCGTCGTTTGACCATGTGTTTTTGAAACTCTAAGATCAAAAAAACAAACAAATTACTACGTCATCTCCGTATGCTCAATATATACATTTATATATTCGTTATATTTGCATTCGTTTTACTGGACCACCACTGTATTTATGAAATAATAATATATGAATAGGCGTGTTTTTTTTGTTACCTCTATAGGCTAAACATGTTTCAGCAGCATGTTTACTCATGTAAAATACAACAAAACCTTAGCCTCGATAATTATGGAGTCTTATTTTTGCTCTGAAAACTTTTTCGAAGTCTATATAGGTTACAAAAAAAAACACGCCTTATGTACATTGTTACGGCCGCCTCTGGACCTTCTGCACCAATCGATTGGTTTCGTAGTAATTTTCGGTGACTTTTTCGTAAATCTCGGGCGGTATCTCGGCAATAGGTGTAGGTGCAAGTCCTTGTACAAAATGTGCTACAAGACAAGTGCAACAGCTGCGAACGCAGCGGTATTTATAATCAAGCATGAACGTAACAAAGTTATATTGTTTCAGTTTTTTCTGAGCTACATATTGTTGTTGAAGAATTATTGAATTATGGAAGCTAAAACTAAAATCATTTGATCTTTTACTAGTTCCCACTGGAAGTGGAATTTCCTGAAACAGAATAGAGACTGTTTAATCTCTACATTAAAAAAAAAAATGTAAATCTACTTAAGTAGGTACTTAAGTACATACATATATATGTACGTATAAAAGTCGAAACCACTAATTAGGTATTCTCCAAAGCCGCTTGACTTTGGAAAGTTGAAATGGCAAACGGGTTTAGACATTTTTAGTGCTAACTTTTGCGGTTAACACAATTAAATTTTGTTCCCATAATTTGCAAATAATTTTAAAATACATAAGTTTATTCTATTCATCGGGTCAAAGATTTCTTAATGAACATTTTTAAGGTTAAATCGTTTTTATGCCTTAAACGGGGCGGATGAGGTCTTTTTACGAATATGTGGCTTGAAAAAAATGTAATTAAATGACGTGTTCTCTTACTTGTTGATAGGCACAAATCACATATTATGTCGATGGCTTTAAGCGACTTCTGCTTCAATAAACAAATTATATTATATTCACTTCCTCCACACACAACCCACATCATGCAGTTCACAGATGTGGGGGCATGCAAAGACTTTAAAAGCGATTTCAAGAAATAAGTTGCCTGCAAAGTGTGGTAATACTGTAACATAGACAAACTTCTGGCGAATTATTGAAACTCGTCCTTGATAAAACCGATCGATCAAAAATTGTACGCAATGCCTTTGAAATCTTTGTTGGGAATAAGGTAACTCGATTTTGGGATAGTGGAGACTAGTGTTTGACTGTTGGAGAAAACGACAGTTTTTAAGTTTTTATTTTTTTTTAAATACATACATAATTGGCAGAAAATGCACACGTGCGCTGCAATGCAAAACAAGGAAAGCGAGAGAAGAGTATCGAGCCAGAAGAAGGGGGGAGAAGAAGATCCTGCGTAAGAAGAAAAGGGCCCACGCAGCCTCCCAGCTCAAGGATATCGAAGAGTCCCACGATAGGAACAGCATCCGGATGTTTTTTAGGAAAGCCACGCAACTGGCAGCAGGCTGCAAGCCCGGAACGCAGGCTCTTCGAAACAGTAAAGGAAACCTAGTCACTGAAGCGCAGGGAATAGTAGATGTGTTTAAGCAGCACTTCCAGCAGCTACTTAATGGGCATTAAGTAGTGAAAGTGATGGGGCAAGGAGAGAATCCGCATTCAGTCAACGAAGAATCCATCCCCCCTCCCAGTTTTGAAGAGGTCGGCTCAGCTATCAAAAAGCTGAAGAACAACAAGGCCGCCAGCTCTGATGGTCTACCAACAGAGCTTTTCAAACATGATGGTGCTGCTTTGGTAGAGTGCATGCACCAAGTCATCAACCAAGTATGGGTGGATGAAGCCATGCCCGATGACTGGACTATCAGCTCTATACGCCCCATCTTCAAGAAAGGCGATCCTATGTCTAGTAAGAACTACCGAGGCATATCCCTTAATGTAGCATATAAGATCCTATCCAACGTACTGTGTGAACGTCTGAAACCTTTCTGCAGCACACTAATCGGACAGATCGACGACCGACAAAATTTTCACACAAAGGCAGATGCTGGAAAAGACCAACGAATTATAATCGATGCTCACCATCTTTTCATCGACTTCAAAGCCGCATATGATAGCATTCATCGTCTTGAGCTCTACAAGGCGATGGCGATGATCCAGCTATGCCGCGTGACGTTGGAAAACAGGCGGTGCAACGTGCAATTCGGAAATTGTTCCCCCGAACCATTCGGCAAGGAGATGCGCTATTATCTGACTTCTTCAAACACGGAAGGCACTATCTTTAACAAATCTGTCCGGCTGCTGGGATACGTAGAAGACATCATCGGTCGCTCCCAGCGCGCCGTGTTAGAGGGTTTTACGGCAATTAAAGAACAGTCGAAACGAGTTGGCCTTAAAGTGAGTGAGAACAAAACCAAGTACATTATTGTCAACAAAGAAAGAAAAATCTGTCCACCGCCTAGGACAAAACGTCTTTATTGGCAACGGTAACTACGAAGTGGTTAAGGAGTTTACCTACCTCAGAGTAAAATTCAAGTCCACGAATGACACCTACCTAGGAAACCGCTGCTACTTCGGTTTGGCGAAATACATATGTATTTACAAACATCCCGATAAAATATGCTGTAATTCACACTACACTTGTAACTATCCTAATCAAATTCGAATGAGATTTAGTAAGGCGCTTAATCATTCTTTATTGTGATCTTTCGATGCATCCCTCTCAACCTAACCTAACCTAGGTTAAGATAGATTTAAGCAGACAATAAAAATCGAAGAAGATGAACATAGACTTGCACGAGTACATGAGAACGTCTGGATCTGGAAGCGAATAATTAATGAAGCTTTCAATGAAAATTCATAAAATCAATTTAATGATTATAGCGCACCAATAATTCTTCCGAAAAGTATATGACTTTGAAATGTCTGCAGCGACATTCTACTTAAGAGCGATTAAAATTTCAAAAGAAAAGAAAACCCCATATAGACACCAGAACTTTTATCAGCTGTGATAAAGTAGAATCTGTTTCCTGGACTTCCTTGCTTCGCTATGAATATTAAAAAGTCTGAAGGTCAGATTTGCCCTTCATCTGGCATCTGATGCTCTCATGGACGCTTCAGTGCACTCGAACCAATTAAAAGCTGGCAATAAACAAAAAAGGGCGTCTGTCCAAAGAGAATCTCCGTGGGTCGGGATCGGAAGCCTTAGATTTTGCATATTGGATTTTCTATGTCTATGGGCGAACATCAAATACTTGGTGCTTCCCAAATTCAAATAAATTATTTATTGACATTTCTGCTATACCGTCCACTTACTTATTCAGCTCACGTCGCAATAAAAGAAACATTCACAATTGTCATTCAGCAATTAAAATTGTAGATACTTAAGCTTAAGAGGAGTCCTGGGGTTCGGGCGGTCATATCTTATTTGCCTTCTGCATAAATAAGTCTCTAAGACTCTCCTCTAAATCATAGCACTGTCATTTGAATCATTATATTAATCATTAGGTCATTAAGAAACCATGAAATGGATGTTTTCGAGAATGAATCTTCCATTGACTACTGCCACCATCAGTGTTATTTTCATTAGCTTTATCGCTGCCTCTGGTGGAGGCTGATCTCTTAATCATGAGTAAGAGTAAAAGCTTTCGTAGCATGTATTACATTTGTGAGGCATCCTGCATCCCGCATGCCTTAAGTGCCAAAGGAGGACACTAAATAATTAATTTCCAAACAAATTCGAGATATCCGCTGTTTAATGAGGTTTTTCTTCCAAGTCATTGTCCACTGAAATGACAACTTGAAAATAACGAATTAGATTGGCACTTACGAGTGTATCTGTGATATCATAGGGTGTCATTGCCTATGCATTTAGTAAAACATTTTGTGGCGCCCGTCAGAGATGGTATCAAAATGACAAAACATTAGCAATATGACCGACAGACAATGTTGGTCATCAATATAACTGATAAACGTGCCGAACGGAACTGTTTATAGCTTCTCGTTGACTGACCACGAGCTTGTATGCGTTAGAATGATGATGGTCATCAATTGTCATTGAAACAGATCGAAAGATAGAACAGGATTGTAGTCATTAGTAGGTGGGGTTGTAGTTATCATCCTAAAGGAAACCCGCAAACTCTTTTTGCAAATGGGCAAACAATTTCAGAGTGACATACTCCTAAAGATGACCCTTCAAACATTTTGTACATACTTGTGTTGCAAAATAATGAGGAAAGAGGAGAGACTCAAAACTGAGAAGTTTCAGAGAAGTCCCTCCAATGGAGTTCGGTTAACGACTTTCAGATATTTTTCCAGCTGGTGCAGGAAACCTTCAAGGCTATTTGCAAAATAGGTAAAGCAATATGACTACATACAATTGATAAATTTAAAAAATTGATATATACTGCCGCTCATCTGAATAGCATCAAAATTATGATCTTACTTCTGCTCGTCTCTCTTAATATACAGGGTGTCCCAGTTTAGAGGTATAACCCGTTAACTGGAGATTCCTGAAGTTCTAGCGAAAAAAAAAATTGTGTGCCAGGGGGGTATATTTTCACTCCCCTCCAAGTTATAGCCCGTTGAAGTAAGAGACCTCCAATTTGGTGGTAAGACCACCTTAAGATATATAATTGATATATTGGAGACCAATTGCTGAAGAAATAATAGGAGAGTACCAGTGTGACTTTCGTAGCGGAAGATCCCCTGTTGACCTGATTTTTACACTGAGGCAAAGCATATCCATTGATTTCAAACAAGCATTCGATAGCATTAAACGCTCAAAACTAAAAGGAGCATTGATAACGGAAGGTGTTCCCCGAAAGCTGGTAAAACTAACAATGATGACGATGCAAGAATCAAAAGCAAAAATTATAATTCAAGGCAAGGAGATGAATTCAGCACCTACAACGGAGTCAGACAGGGCGACGCGTTATCTGCCCTGCTCTTCAATATGGCACTTTAATATGCTATAGGTGACCTAGAAAATGGCGGCAGCACTTTAACAAGTCATACCAAATATGTAATTGGATATGAAGACGATTTAGCGATAATGGCTAACACATACCGTAATATGATAGAGGTATTTGTAGCATTGGAATCAAGAGCACAGCCAGGTGGGCCTCAAAATAAACGAAAATAAAACGAAATATATGAGAATGTCTAGCGACACCAGAGTTAGAAATCCCCAAAATATAACTATCAACGACTTTAACTTTGAAGGGGTCGAGAACTTTAAATATCTTGGAATACTTTTAAGGAATGACAATAGTATGTACCACTGCATTCAAGACAGAATACAAGCGGGCAACGCCTGCTATTTTGCATATAAAAAAATACTACAGTCGAAACGATTTTATCGAGAAAACTGAAAACTGTACTATACAAAACGATAATTCGACCAATAGTAACATATGGTTGCGAAATCTGGTCTTTGACAACAGCCGATGAAAAAATCTAAGAATCTTCGAAAGAAAAATAATAAGAAGAATATAGAGTATGGGACGGAGATGGACTATCGGCATGGTTCCAAACGTACTCGGGAGTAAGACAGGGATGTGCGCTGAGCCCCAATCTTTTTGCTCTGTTCATTGACGATCTAGCTGATTGTCTGCCAGGAGGTGTGGAATATGCGGGTATGTTAATAAAAGCGCTTTTGTTTGCAGACGATGTTGTTCTTCTGGCATGCTCCCCGGAATCTCTGCAACTCATGATCAATCGTTTGTATGAGTACACCAGATTATGGAAGCTAGTGGTAAACCTTAACAAGTCAAAAATTATGATTTTCAAGGAAGGTGGAGGCCGAAACTGTTCCAACGAAAAATGGCGCTTTAATGAGGACGCAATCGAAGTTGTAAAGATATACAAGTATCTCGGGGTATTCATAACTAAAAATATGAACTTGGAACGACACTTTAAAGAAAAACTCGTAAAATCTAAAACGGCCATCAACGTAGCTTGGAAAAATATTTTCAAAAATAAATATATTAGTCATAGCGCTAAATACAGGGTTTTTGAAGCTGTGGCGGAATCAGTTCTACTATATGCGGCGCAAGTATGGGGCGGTAAACAATATGAAACCGTAGAAAAGCTGCTTAGATTTTATGTAAAGAGAATGTTCCGCCTCCCGTCGAATACTCCGAACTACATGCTAATGCTTGAAACAGGATTATCGCCTTTATTTATTAAGACATTTAAGCTACAGGTTGATTATATTTTAAAAACTTTAAACATGCCAACCCATCGCCTTCCAAGAAAAGCAGTTCTGAATGCTGTACAAACAGGAACTGGCTGGTACAGGGAATGGCTGGATCTAGCTGCCGGATGTGGAATCGAGTTGAACGGAGACGACATCGGCAACTGGAAGCCTAAATTGTATAAGCTTATTAGCAAGCTAGACGAGCAGGGTAGAATGAGATATGCTGAAGAAGCAGTGGGATCATTACACAGAGATATCTACAGTAGACTCAATCACAACCTGCAACAAAGGAATTATTTCCACGATAATTATAAAATAGAAGAAATAGCGATGACACTGAGACTGCGTGGAGAACTCCTGAAGCTGAACTATGTACCCCACAGAGAGGACTTACCTATCTTTTGCAGCATGTGCAATTTAGTTGAGAGAGAAGATGTGTTCCATTTTATGGGAAGATGCCCGATCCTGCGAGAAACAAGGAGACATGTATTTGGATTCGACGTCTTGACGGAGGTGCAAGTGATATCCCTCCTTAATGAAGCGGATGTATGTAAATTATACCGATATTGCAAAATTGCTCTATCCTATAGACAGCAAATCTTAAATGAAAACTTTTAAAAACAAAAAATAAACCTAGACAGGCCTTTTTATTTTGTGTAGTAGGCATTGTATGGAAATTAATTTAACTTTTTTACTTGTATGTATGAATAAATCAACCAGGCAGACGGCAAAGCCATGCTAACATTTGATTTTATAAATTTATAAGAAAAAATTACATGAATTAATAAATCTAATCTAAAAAATCTAGAGTCATTTGGGGTAAAAGTGCGCAGCGGGTAAGAGTACGCAGTGCCATTTTCTCCATCTGTGAAAGAAAGAAAGAAAGCAGCAATCGCTAAATGAGAAAATGTGTGCTTCACTAACCGCCAATGGTGAACAACTTCACGAAAATTTTCCATTTAACAGTACAAAGGAAATCATCAAGGAAAAAAAAGCCGGATTTTGTTAAAACAAAAGTTAATTTTTAAAAGTGTGTCAGGAAAGCGTGGCAACTCGATGTCCCATAAGTAGTACGTAGGCATAAACAGTGTATATGTATATTTGATTTAGGATACAATTTTCTTCTTCTTAGTTGGCGCTACAGCTCGAGCCTCGAGGTGAACCTGGGCCTGCTTCTCGCAACCATTTGTGTGTGCGTGTTATATTTTTGCACGAATGGAAGGGACCAATTTTAATGGATAATATTATTCGTTCTTAGATTTTCAATACAATGAAAAAAAAAGTAGCGTCTAGGGAAAAAGTGCGCAGTCGTTCTGTGGGTAAGAGTGCGCAGTGCTTTCTTACCCAGTATTTAACTTTTTTTTATAATAATAACGATTTTTAGGCTATTACCTTCTATCGAAAGATGCAACAAGCACATCACAGTCGTAGGCGGTAGCTCGTAGCTGAACTATTTTTCTGTTTTTATTTTTCCAGAAAAATGCCTCGTATCTACCAAACACAAACGGTAAGGAAATTGATAACCCAAAGTTGATTTAAAATGGAAGCGGCCCATAAAACACTTCCGAAGAACTTGGTTTGAGTGAAAACACAGTTTCAAGCCATTTAAACTACGAAAACTATGACTTAAACTGAGTGCGCACTCTTACCCTGACTTCGGGGCAAGATTGCGCAACTTGACTTACTTTGGTTTTTTGATCAAAACATATGAAACATTGAAAAAAATACAAAATATTTTTGTATAATTTTGTTCCTAAAATATAGAGCTGGCAAATAATAGGCTCTTTTGTTTGTTATCTGTTGTAAGTTTTTCAGAACTTAAGCCCGGAGTCCAAAATGCGCACTCTTGCCCCGAACGACTAGAAAATGGAGTATATAACCGGCGTACGAATAAGGAAATCAATACAATACTTGAAGACGAAGACATAGTGAGGTTCGCCAAAGCCCAAAGGATAAGATGGCTTGGACATGTAGTAAGAATGAATGACGCAAGAAAACAAAAAAGAACACTCAACGGAAACCCTGAAAGCACGAGAACAAGAGGCAGACTACGGATAAGATGGATGGATGGTGTAACTAACGACATAAGAAAACTAAACGTTCAAAATTGGAGAAATGTAGCACAAGACAGAACAGAATGGAGGCAAGTCGTACAGAAGGCTAAATCCTGCCCAAGGATGTAACGCCATAAGAACAAGAAGGAGATTGGAGAGGCAATCAGAAGCGCATAAAAAATGTTGAAGACTTATGTAACTTTATGCAGCCTCAAAAAAAGTTATGGCTCTTTAAACTCTAGTCCCAATTTTTTACTTAAAATGGTTTTACTTAGTAAAAAAACTTTTTTTTATAAAATGTTTATATTTCAACAATTTCCTAAGCACTGCGTCAAACAACTTTTTCACGTACGATTAACAGAAGTTTTAGTAAAAGCCATTTTTTGTCAGACAAAAATGATAAAAAAAACCATGAAAAGAATAAACGGTGGGTTGGTGTACTTAGCCACAACATTTGGCTGTAATAATTCTATGTTTTGCATGGTTTCTTATCATTAAGAATCAAAAAATTATGAAATATAGTGGTTACCCGGTGCGATTCGCTACACCAATTGAGAACAGTGTTTATGTCATAAAATTAAATTTGTTCGAATGACTTCTGGTGCACCGAACGATGTCATCTGGAAGCACGAAATGTATTTGCAAATGTTGTTCAAGAAGTTATTGGAATCGGATGTGTAATCTAAATGTATTTGAACGAATTTAAATTTCATCTGTTTGATATACGTAAATATAATTTTGAATTAATTTTCCCGACATTATAAATAGTAATGACTGGTGGAGAATTAAATGCTGGCAACACTATTTGGATCTAAGAAAACTATCCAACCAATGATATCCTAGTTTTTCGACCAAGTTTATCTCAAACATTTTAAAATTCATATCATATATAACCATTTAAGAAAGAAAAAAAATTATACCGATATTTCAACTTTTCGGTCAGATATAAGAACTGGCCTAAAAGTTCATATCATAAAAATAACCTGTTCGCTTATGTGCTAAAAACTCAAAAACTTACCGATGGCTGAAACTAACAAAATATATTTGTTATGAAGCGAGAACTGCCCGTTAATCAAAAGTTTGCCGTTAACTGTCACTGTGCATTGCTGTAGTCATTGACATATTATAAATATATGGACTGCTAGTGAAATGTCACTTTCATACAACGTCTGCGGACAATTTGGTTCCAACATAACTAGCGGCACGTGTTGCGTAGGGACAGCAATGTGAAACAATTATCCGCCATCATACTTATTTTACGTAGAAACTGAGGCCATCTATTGCCGTATATACGAGTTACTGCGAAAATACGTTAAATTTTAAATTGTTGCCGCGTTGGTACCAACAGATGCCACTACACAAAATTTCAATACAAAATTTGAAAAAAGCCGTTACTTTTCTTTATTGACCCATAAACTAGATAAATATGTTAAATTTATTTGGAATTCATGTTTTGTATTGATTAATACTTTATAATGAAGTACAACTTCTCACAATTTATTAAAAAAATACTTAAATCACCAACCAACGGCTTTCGTGAATTCAAACACGGTCTAAGTTTCCACATTTCTCCGCTACGAAACAAGAGGGCTAGTGCTTATGTTGGAACTTTTTTTTTTGTTTATGTATGTTATAAAAACTTCAAACGTCGCGTTGTAAAAAGTATCTATACAGTGTAAGTTTCAGCTCAATCGGATGGTTAGTTTATGAGTTTTCAGGTATCAAACGAACAGCGCATTTTTGTATGTAAAGATATTTTAAACATTTTTCATACAATTTTCTGAAACCGCACATAAGAAGTTATGAGCCAACGTGTATAATGTGGTCGCTGTGGCTGTGGCTGTGGTTAGTGCGTTGGACTACTACGCAATCCTGCCCGAGTTCAATTCCAGACCGGGTCTAACACCTAAAGAGTTTTTTCACGGTACCACCTCTTTCGAATGTCTGACAAATATCAAAGACTATCATTTGTCACGATTGAGCTTCTCAACTCGCCGTTCGGAGTCGGCAAAAAAACTGCAGGTCTCTTCCATTCGTGGAAAAAATAACACGCACACACAAATGGTTGCGAGAAGCAGGCCCAGGTTCTGACATTATAAAAAGTTAAATTGATTCCGAAAGCAAAACAGTAGGGAAGTACATTTACCATCAAACTCGGATATGTATGTAAAATATAGTTCCGTTGTTCCCAATTGAATGGGAATCACCGACAAATTCGCATGATAACACGAGACAGTCATGTTATCAGTTCAGCAATTGCTCCGCCAATGATCTATTTAAATAATCCGAAATCCAAAAAACTCAGAAGTGAATTACGTACATTTTCTTATCATCTGGGGAAGTACTCTCAGAGCAGATGCTTTAGCTCCAAAGACATATAAATAAGATTCCACTTCTAAAATGAATTCATTAAACAGATTCTTTTCGATTAAGTACTTTCTTGTAATAAATATTTATATAGAAAAAATAGTAAAGATGAAAACTTCATTATTTGCGATTGGTTTAGTTTGTGCGATTGTCAGTGCCACAGCGCAGCTATCAGGATCGGTGGCAACGAATCCAATTGGTGGACAGGATGTCAATCTTTCGGCTGGTAAACGATTCGGAACCGATGCTGCCAATGTTGGAGGTGGCGTCTTTGCCAGTGGAAATACACTCAAAGGTCCAGTAACTACTGGGGGCTTCATCGATGCTAACAAGTAATTAAATTGAAAACTATTCGCAAGTGACAGTTGCTTACTACAAAATCTCTACTCTTTCTTTAGAAATGGTCATGGCATTGGACTACAACACTCAAACACTCCTGGATTTGGCAAAACATTCGCACAGAATGCGCACGTCAATCTGTTGAACGATAATCGGAATAAGATCGATGCCACAGCATTTCACAGCCGGACGAACATGGAGAATGGATTTAAGTTTGACCGTGTAGGAGGTGGATTGAATTACAACCATGCTGCCGGACATGCTGCATCCTTATCGGCAAGTCGAATCCCTCAACTAGGCATGAACAGTGTCGATCTTACTGGAAAGGCCAATTTGTGGAGCTCACCTAATAGGCAAACGACACTAGATTTAACTGGTACCGCTTCGAGGACATTCGGAGGACCAATGCCGGCGAGAAATAACTTTGGAGCTGGACTTGGGATGACACATTGGTTTGGCTAGAAAACCAACTGTTTGCTTGCTTGTCAATTATTTATTTAAACGTTTTTGTGATTTCTGTGTATTTGGAAAAAATATATTTAAAAGTATTTATTTTAAAAATCGTTTTATCTGTTGCTGATGGCGGTTTGTTGCTTCTTCTAATATTTTACTTGAAATTTGTTTTGTGTAATGAAGTTTTTTATTTAAAAATTTGGCTGCAAGTTAAAAAGAAAGATTTCTGCAAAATGATCGATGTGTTCTTTAAAAAATTATGTTAAACTCACAAATGTTATAAATGTTATTAAGATACAAAAATCTGATTTGAAATGCTACAAATCTAACCGAAGTTATGCAGAACTCTTAACTGTTTTCGACACTACTTTATGTCATAGATGAAATTTTCTAAAAACAGAGAATACATGTTATTCCACTTTTGACAACAATGTGTCACTTTATATTAGAAGTGAAGTGAAAATCTTCTTTCATTGTATTTTAACACCGCCCTTCATTTTCGCACAATTTTAGATGTGCATGTCTTTTATGCACAAAACCAATTCATTTGGAATTCTTTAACCACACACATTTGAACATCAATTTCTGATTTCATTCTTTTCACTGTTGAAACAAACTGAATCCGTTTGGCAAACTTTCTACTCGTATTTGAAAACACACTCTGATGTCATTATCTCGGTGAAAATTCAATGTCAACGTCAAATAAGAGTCATTCGGAGAATTCAGTGTCGCACATGAAAAACAGGAGCCACAAAACGGGAGCGTTGAATACGTTCGCCCCTTTCCTTATCTTAAACTTGAGACACGAGATCCTATGGAATGTGTCGTCTGTGGGGTAGCTTTTTGTTTCTTAGAAAACAAGCTAATACGACTTATTTAAAGTGTTTTTCACGCATTAAAGTTTTTGTATTATGTTTTGTTTCCTTGACTTGGAAAGTTTGTCTGAAACTTTAGCTAGGATTCCTTAATTGTTGTGATAGGTATAGAAATGAAAAGGTAGGGAAGACTGGGGCACCTTTGAACGCGGGGCAGCTTTGAACATCGCTAATAACAACTCAATTAATAAATATTTCAAAGCGTTAACCAAAATTTCCACATGACGTTACCCTTATCTTTAGTAGTCAATACTTTTCTGGGATTTCCTCAGTCATCGTCTGCCAGTAGCCGGGAGTGCAGAATTTATGCACACAATTTCGTTTTATAAAATGTTTGTGCTGTTCGAAAAATTTTGCTCAAACCTTTTCCTACTCTTTCGGACGGCAGTTCTTGGAATTTGTGAGAGCTACGATGTTTTTTGAACTGGATAGCAAAATATCGTTCAATTAGTGTACAAAAGTCGATGTTATTATGAATGGGAGGTGCATTAAGCTCATGATAGCCGTCACAAAACGAACCTAAGTGATTAAAAAAACAGAAAAATGGGAAAAATCAGTGCAAATCTAATATTTTGTGTCTGACACGTCCAAATTCGACAACCCGTCAAATTTCTGAAAGATTTAATGTTGTTCAACGAACTGTAGCATGGAATTAAAAAAAATATCGTGAGACCGTGACTATCAGCAGAAGTCTCAGAGAGGCCAAAAAAGACGACCACAAAATCAAAATCATTTTTTGGTGCTACAAAGCTAAAGACTTTAGTGGATATTAAAATTGATCTATTTTGAGCTAAAGGATAAACAATTTTAGCAATCTCAGTGAGAAAAAGGCTCATTAAAGCTGGCCTTAGAGCACTCAAGCAAGTACTGAAGCCGGATTTTCCATTAAAAGTCAGAGAAAAACGATTAATTTAGGCTGAAAGAAATTTCAATTAGATTCAAGACATGTGGAACAATGCAATCTTTTCCGATGAATCCAAATTGAAGCTGCATGTTGGAGATGGGAGGATTCTCTGAAATATGAAGGTGTGATGGTCTAGGAATGCTTCTCTGTAGATGAAGAAGGTAGAATGGCCTCTCAATAATCGATAGACACTGTAGCAGTTTATCTACGAGTCCTAGAATGTGAATTAGAGCTCTCTGCGTCATAGCCTTTTGGTGACAACTGCAGGTTCATTTTTCAACTGGACAATGCACCCAAAATTGTAAATACAGTAGACTCGCAGTAACGCGAACTATTAAAAACCGACCGTGTTCACGTTTGCGAGTCTGTTCATTTTAACGAAGGTGTAGTTACTTAAATTTTCCATATAAATTAGACATGTGTTTTAACTCAGATTCATATAATTTTTTTTGTGTTTCGATTTGTTAATACCTAATTCATATGGGTATGTTTTGTTAAGAAATATAAAATTAAGTTGAAATCAATGAAAAAAATGGGTAATCTTTTTCTGGATTTTCTTTTCTTACAAATTGCTGAACACGGCTTTTTCGCGGAGACGTTTAAATACGCCAATATCTGCTGGACTCACGAGCAATCATTTACGGGGTAATTTGTTAACGTTATAGGGCTTTTTCACCGTGTTCACGCTACAAAGTAGTCAGTGTAAAAAAAAACATGTTCACGTTAGCGGGTGTTCACGAAAGGTGGTGTTTTTGTTAACGCGAGTCTACTGTATGAACTTGTTTTGTTCTAAAAAATAAAAGATTACTTTGTAGCTTTAACCCTCTGGGACTTGCGTGCTCTAATTTTCACAATTACACTGACGTGGTAGTATACCAGACACTACCATTTTGGCAGTTTGTATTTTCAAAATTCATATTCCTACTTTTAACTATTATCTTTGAAAGTTGAGAGTATGCATTATTAAAGTATATATAATATAATAAGACATACATACAACTTAAACATAAACATTTATTGATATGCCAAATATCGACGCAACGCTAGTTTTTCGATTTTGTGGTGTCTGTCATACTACCACGTCAGTCCCAGAAGGTTAAAATAAGCTACCATTTTTATGACTAAAAACTACATTTGTATTTTTTTTTATTTCTTAATCTAAAAAGTGCTTCGAAAAATATAATGTTGATGTGCTAAGCTGGCCTGCCTACAGCCCGGACCCCAATCCAATTGAGAATATCTAGTCAATCGTGAAACTTAAAATTGCGAGAAAGCGTCCAGAGTCAATTGACATCCTAAAAAAATTATTAATCCCGGCCTGGAACACCATATCTACATCCACATGGAAAAACATATCTGAGTTCTGAGTCAATGAATCGCTGATGTGCAGCAGCAATAAAAGAAAAGGGAGGTCCAACAAAGTACTTATTAAATGGACAATATTTCTAGGAAGCAATACAAAAATAAAAAATTGGGTTGGGTACGATATCCCGTTTTTTAAAATCCCGACCTTGAAATCCCGACTTTAAAATCCCGCTTTTTATAACCCCGCTTTTTTATAATCCTGCTTCTTATAATCCCGCTTCTTATAATCTCATTTTTGCAATCAGAACTATTTGTTTTATTTTAAAAAATGCCTTGCAATCAATTGCATGTTAAACCAAATTTCGCGTGAAATTTGCAACAAACAATAAATGTAATATAATAACAAATATGTATAACAATTCAACGAATATGTAAATAAATTAATAATATTCATTTCAAAATAAAAAAATAAATAAAATAAAACTCAGAAGTTGTATAGTATTTACATACATTGAAATACATATTAATGGAGCAATCAAATTTTTTTTATGTAATTAGTTCAATTGTATATTGTGGGCGATACGACGTACAAAACCTGATTTGGATACATTTTCATAATTTTCCGTTTAGTTTTTCGTTTAAAGGATCTTTTCTTATTTCTTTCCTAGAAAATAGAACAAGCAATATCACATTTTGAAAGGTGAATTTGTTGAAATACAAAATTGGGATGCTGAGAAACGGGCAAAGCAGAATTAAACGGCATTTTAAAATGCGGCATTTCAAGACGCGGTATTTTAAGAAAACGGGATTTAAGAAGACGGTATTTTAAAACATTTTTTTTTTTGGGATTTTTAAAAAACGGGATTTTAAAAGCGGGATTCCGATACGATCCCTTAAAAATTTGCAATAGCTAAGCATTTTTCATTTATTATTAAAATTGACGCAAGTCAATTTACCAATTTTTCGGTCTAACACCAGTTTGCTCCCTTGACTGCAGGCACAAAATTCTTCCACTCTAAATGTATCATGAAACGTTTGAAAATACTTAATAAAACAAAACCTCATTAAAAATATTTATTTATTGCAACCAATTCGCCAAAATTCGAAAAAAAAATAGTTTGAGCAAAATTTTTCGAACGGCACTGTATAAGTAACATTTTAAAATATGTATCTAATGCTTGGGACACACACCTAGTATAGACACCATGGTATGAATACCATAGTATTCTCAATACCATGCTAGGTGACACACTGCACTACCTAGTATAGTTTGAGAGGTTGTCATTTTTTTTTTTAATTTTTAAAATTACACAATTGTTATTCTGTCAACCTAAAAAATGTAAGTCTTGTGATGGACTTGTTAAGCTTAATCATACATAATACTCAAAAAATAATGGCATTCAGTGATTTTATTGGCCGGTACAAATTTACAAGGCAATGATTCAACATTTGTTTGAATGTTCAAAATCAAAATTTTTCATATAAATAATTAAACTGACAACTCTTTCAAGGGCAACTATTCTCTACTCTAGGAGAATGGCGCTGGGTTCGCTTGAGAGATGGCTATACTACGCAAAAAACCCTAGTATAGATACCCTGCTGTATACCATGTTGCTCGGCTGGTATAAGCGTCGTATACCGTGACAGACATGCAGTACATTTGCATACCATGGTGTCTATACTAGGTGTGTGTCACAGGCATAATCATCTGCGGTCGATCATTGTTGACATGAAACGGCCTTATGGATTATGGCTATAAAAACCGCAGTTTTTCGAATTAAATTAAACGGAAATGGCCACCTATTAGTTCATGTTTTTGTTCCCATTATTTACATAAGCATGTTGTTTGGTTTCAACTAGCATTTGTAACACGTAACAGTAAACCCCTTCCCTTCAACGAAAATAAAAAAATAAATAAATGCAAATTTAAATGATCAATCTAAATTCAAATTACTGCAAACAAAAATCAGTCAGCCTAAGAGCTTTCCCAAACCGAATCGAATCGAACTTCTTAAGAATCTACGTGGTAAGAAAAAATTCATGAATATGCACATATACAGTTAATCACAAAAGTAAGTATACAGTACGGTATACGAAGTTTATTGAACGAAAACAACCACTCAAATAAATTTAAACCAAATAAGTCATATGTATTTTTTTAGTAACTAATAGAGCCCCCGCACACTGCAGACAGTTTGGTCGGGTTGGGCTGGCTAGTGCGCACACTGGGCCGATTAAATAGTCGGGTTGGTAGTGAGTGCGCATACTAGACAAACAATCGGCGGACTATTCTCGACCGATTTGCTATTGCTAGTCGTTAGACACATTTTGCAGAGAATAGTCGCTTAATGGTACTTAATACAAAATGTTCCAGAGAGGGAATCATTGCTTTACGCCCAAATATGTCCATAATTCCATATTTAAATACGAGGAAAAATCCAGAACTTAAAGAAAATTAATTTAAAATTCAGAGCAAACTGAGCTATCGAAAAAAATCGGCCGACTATATAGTCTGTAGTGTGCGCACGTAGAAGAGCGCCGTACTGATTAAGTAGTCGGCCGATAGTTTGCCGATACTTTAGTTTGAAGGCAATCGTGTAGCCTATCAAACTTATTTATCGGCCGATATCGAATCGTTGTAGTGTGCGCACTCTCATATATTTTCATACTGATTAAGAGCCCGACTAAACTGTCGGCCGACAAAAAGACTGTAGTGTGCGGGGGCTCTTCTAGGCGCTTTATATAAGAAGTAGAATAAACAAAAAAACAAAACAAATTAACAAAGATATTAAAATTAAGCGAAATTCATAAAAAAACACATCACAAAAGTAAGTGACCTCAAAGAAAAAACAAACAAAAAACAAGATATAGCAGGATATCCTTTAGAGTTAATAACAGCGTTTATTCTGTACGGCTTTTGCGTCACCTCGGGGCCTTTTTTAGCCCATTCTTCTTGAATAATGGTTTCAAGCTGATTTTACGTACGAATAACATGCTTTCGTATTTGGCGTTTAAGGTGATCCCACAAGTGTTCAATAGCATTCAAGTCCGGTGATTGGGTTGGTGTTTTAGGCTGGTTCCTTATTTGGTATAGCAGCCATTCTCTAACATCCATTTGAGAACTATGCTTAGGGTCATTATCTTGTTGAAAGTCCAATGACCCTTCCAAGGCCAATTTCTGCGCGCTCTGATGGAGATTATATTTGAGGGTATATAAATATTCAAAATAATTTAAGTTTCCTTCTACAAACACCAAATAACCAAAGCCAGATGCCGCCATACGTAATCACCACCATGTTTAATGGTTCCAGCCATATTTTCCAAATTCAACTTTGTATACGGTTTTCTCCCTACCTTGATGCGCCCATCCGAATCATAAATGTTGAATTTGATTTCGCCTGTAAAAATAACTGTGTTCCAAAAGGTAATATCAGACGTAAGATGGTTTCTGGCAAATTCAACTCGCTTTTTACGATACACATAGCTGACAAAAAGGTTTTTTTCCTGATGGATCGACCGTTATACCCAGCATCGCGCACGACGAATAGTTTGGAGTAGGGATGTAAAGATACATAGTTTTGCCAATACGATACCGATACCGATTACTGTAGTAAAAAATCGGCGATACCGATATCGATAGCTTAGTTAGTTGATAATAAATCAAATATATAATAAAAAATGTACCTCGGGCGTTTGTATACATTTTTTTTTGCATGTAACTTACCTATACTAAGCAGAAAGTCAACCTTGAGTGTAAAAATAAATAAAGAAAAATTGAAAAATTCGAACTGTTTGATATCGGATAGAATTTTTGTTTAGGAACGAGTGAGAGTGAGATGGCGAAACGTCATGCGTGGCGAGGTGAACCAGGCGCGAAAAAATACAATGCTCAGCAAAAACTCTCGTGTTGCCACGTCACTTCGTTAGCTTTTTAAACTGTCTGATATCGGCTGGTAAATAATCGGCGATACCGATATATTTGCCATTCCGATATATCGGTATCGGAATCGGAATCGTAACATCCCTAGCTTGGAGCTTTCCTGCTTCTTTGGTGATCTCTGCTTCTAGTTTTGGGGTACTTTTGGGACTTTTGTCGACTAGTCTCGCCACTTCTCGAATGGATTTCCCTTCCTGAAAAAATGTTATAACTTATAACAAAATCTTTAAGGTTAATAGAGAGCTCTTTTTCACGTGGTGCCATTTCTGGTAGACTCGTAGAAATTCGTTAACGAAATTATGTAAACTCACCCTATATAGTATTTCTAAAACAATTCAATTGAAAAAAAGCTGATTTATAACAACATGGTGTTTACTGACCCGTGTTCTGTACTCAAATACCATGAATATATACTTACTTTTGTGACGTTTTTTGGTATTTTGTCAGACAAATGTTATTCTCCTCTAGAACCTAGGCAAGTTACACCTTTATTTTTCCTTTAGAGCAACTGTACAAATGTCAAACAACAGACATGAAGTCAAACTGATAATGGTTCAAACGAAATACACTGTTTTCGGAAGACTTTTGTTACACATAGGTGTATCTGTATACTCACTTTTGTGAGTAATTGTATGAGCATTTAAAAAATAACAAAAAAATATTAAATACATATGTCCGATTGTATTGTATATTGTTAATGAAAAATGCTAATTTTCATTTCCTCTCGCTGAATATCTAATCTAGGGAATTGAATTCATTTATCGGAGCATCGTGTCGCTTGGCAAACAACAAAAAGGAGCAACGCTCTTTCTACAAAATCTTAATCAAAAAGTCAATCAAGTCGAAGAGAACATTCTCTACATTAACAGACGACAGCCAGACAAAAAAAAAAAACATCTATTCAAACAGTGAAATTGTTTCGTATCCTTAGCTTGCTCTAAGACATGTGTCCTGGGAACATAAAAGTCACCTTAGATGAATGTTAACTTAGAGTAAATACATACATATATGCATGCACGTACACATGTATATAACTTAAACTTACGTATTAGGTACATTTCGCATTTGTCGTACACCAAGGAACACCACAATAAGCGTTCCATTCCCCAGGACACCAACAATGAAGATGAATGCAAACAGCACCGGCACAATGTATGTCTCCGGTCGGAGGACATATGGCACATAGGGTGTTTCTGTTGCAGTTGCATTTTGCATCAGGAATTCCAATGTATCCTCGGTCGCCATTACGCCGTTCCGGAATGAGAAAGTTGTCGTTGCGGCATTCTCCAAGAGTGTGATGGTCTCGTTGCTAGTATATGCATCCAAGTCGTACTGAAGCATATCCTTCATGTCCCTTGAGAAGGGTCGGATGGAACGAAGTACCAAGCGTTTAATTTTGTGGTTCAGATGAAAATTTAGTTTTTTTCTTCTTGGTTGGTCGACCCTCTTCCCGAGGTAAACGCTACTAGAACATGACGCACTTAATGCCAAATGCAGACGTATGGTTCTCCGACGCGACGACGATGTGTGAAGTTGATTTTAAATTGCTCATGACATTCTGTCTGAAAGTAAAGAAACGAAAAAAAACAGTTAAAAAGATTGGTATCTAAATTTTATGAAGTGAAATCAAGGAAAATGTCATCCGAATTTATTTGAAAATAAAATGTGTTGGAAATTTATTAAAAATAAAAGAATATAATATCTGGCATCTTTGGTAGCACTGCATTACAAACAATACAAGACATTACAAACACTATACTTTCTCAGTTTATAAAAATGAGAATTGTGAAGAAATGCTAATCACGTGTAGACATAATGCTAAGGCCCCGTTCAGACAACGGCGGAATCCGCGCGGTTCTGTTACTGCAGGAGCCCCAATTTGAATACCCCTTACTCTACGGAGTGTTAGTATGGTGGTCTGCTGTGAACCACTAACACACTACTAACAACTCCCCCACGAATGGCCTGTCTAGGGATTACTTCAGCCGAATCCAGCACACACATGGCAGCCATGGAAACTATCCTCAATATTCTTTCGATGGGACTTGAGGTGAAAAGGAGGGGCTTTCTGCACAGACTGCGAACCCTGGGGTCTGGATCACCTTAATGACGAGAGTCTCACAGAACAGCAACCCAAGTGATTTTATAGGGAAAGAATACATTTTCAAAACCGACTATGCGCTCAACTTCCCCAGACGCGAAAACTGACAACAAGGCACAGCGATTGTCGAACTAGGAGGCATAGTAATATACACGGATGGGTTACATATTAACGGAGAATCTGGAGCTGGTGGTCCTTCAATAAATATATCCATTCATTTAGAACCCTCGGTGACTGTTTTCCAGGCGGAAGTTTTTGCAATTCTCAGGGGCGTAGAGGAACTCGTCAATGCAAGAGACACTTGCGTACATATCTGCTCTGATTGTCAAGCTACGCTTAAGGCACTTTCAAATCGCAGAACTAACTCGAAGCTAGTGAAGGAATGCAAAGGAAAACTCAACAACCTCACAAGATCCTGCTCTGTGTACCTGACCACAGCGACATACCTGGAAACGAAAGAGCAGGAGCTGAAAACGTGAAAAATCTCACAGTTACCAGTATAGGTACGGCGATACAAGCAGTGAAAACCGCTTACAGTCCGTCCTTTGCCAAATGCCACTCGCAAATGTGGACTCATATCCAATCAGACAATACTGCCAAAGATATAATAGAAAATCCGAACCCTCAACGGGCAAAGAAGGTATACTGAATCTAGGTAGAACACAAATAAGATTGATGAGCCAATCGGGAATATTGCATAAAGAATATGCTCCGTGCATATTTTTGCTATTTTTCAGCGTTAGAGAATATTTCTGCCACTTTTGCTTTCAAAGAATATTTTGGTCTTTTCGTCGTCGAAAGATTAATTTTTTGCGCATGTAATTCTTGAACATATTCATTTTTAGGGTTCCGTACCCATATGGTAATACGGAACCATTATAAGTTCGCTCTAACCCAAAAATGTCTGTCACGATAAAAACATCAAGAACCGTTCCAGCTAGAAACTTGAAATTTGGCACACTTATACATTTCGATGGTTTACATATATGGGGTACAGCTAATCACTCAAAAATATTGTGAAACAACTATACAGGGTGGGCAAAACTCGAAAAAAAAATTCTGAAAAATATATCATGTGGGACATCATTCAAAAGGGCTCGAAACAAAGATTCCAAAAATATTTTGCTCAGTTTTTTCCGTTAGAAACTTTGGGAGTTATTGCCAAAAATGTGTGAAAAATATCATACAAAAAGCACCAGAACTTTTTCTCAGAAACTACTTAAGTCAAAAATATGAAAAAATCATATTTTTGAAGAAAAACAAAGCGAATCTCGTAAGTTGTATAGTTTTTATGAAACTCACGTCGAAAAATTCAATTTCTCAACCTAAACTACTAGACCAATTTCAATGAAATTATTACTATTCGATTAACAATCATTTTGGAAAAATTAAAGGCTATCCAAAATTGTGCTGCCATACAAAAACAATTAAAAAAAATTAATAAAAATACGGATTTTGCCAAGAAACGAACCAGAGACCCCTGAACTCAGCTACACACTCAGCCGCGTTCTTAATGTTTATCCAATTTCTCATAGTGAATAATATTACTGATTATAAGTTTGTAAAGTGAATGTAGAGGTGGGTCGTTTTCGTTTTTTGTGTTAACGAAACGAAACACTTATTTAAACAAAGTATATGTATGTAAAGTGGTCGCCGTGGACGTGGTGGTTAGTGCGTTGGACTACCATGCAATGCTGCCCGGGTTCAATTCCAGACCGGGTCTAACATCTAAAGAGTTTTTTCATGGTACCACCTCTTTCAAATGTTTGACAAGCATCGAAGAGTATCATTTGTCACGATTGAGCTTCTCAACTCGCCGTTCGGAGTCAGCAAAAAATTGTAGGTCCCTTCCATTCGTGCAAATATAAAACGCACACACAAATGGTTGCGAGAAGCAGGCCCAGGTTCACCTCGAGCTGTAGCGCCAACTAAGTAACTGATTAACTTATTTTTATTTCGGGAGAAATACATTTTTCGGAGACATCTGGAATCTGGATTTGAACCGTGAATTTTCATCGTGACAAGCGACGGCGACTACGACAGCCACTCATAATATGTCGAAACTCGAGCGCTCAAACGCGACATAGTTATTTGGAAACTGCACTAGCACCGTTGTATATCTTCACACTAAAATGCATTTCAGCTATGTTATGAAAGTGGTTACACTGTCAAGGAACCGGCTGCCAAACATAGTCGCGGCATATCTGTTTAACCGAAATCTACAGTTTTTTAGTGAGTGGCGGCGGCTAAGCAATGAACAGAGCGTGCAGGTACTGGATGAGAATATTGCCTATTAGAAAAGTGATACGCAGAGGCTGCTTTTCAAAATTTAGGCATCCACATTTGCGAAATTGAAATAAGAGGCGCAATGAAGCGAATCCTGGAGCTCTTATAAAACTCTTCAGTACGATCTCGGAGAAAAAAAACTATTTTAACGACCGATATAGCAATTAGCATTGAGTCAGAGGGGAACTTTTCCAGCTCAACTACATGCCACACAGAACTGAACAAAATTATGACCACTGGCTCAGTAGTCCGACGCACTAACCACTTGCGCTACGGTGCCCACCAACAGAGTATATAACATAACATTATTAATAATAATAAATTTAACAGTAACACAGAATTAAAAATCTTTCTCACCTGGCTGACGGCAAAAAGCCACTGCTAAGTAATATTAAAGATATTTTTTTAAACAGCATATTTAACTGAAATAAAATAAATCTATCTATCTATTTATTCATCTTATCTAATCTTCATTAGAGTACTAAGGAATAAAAGACAAGACTAAGTTCAGAGAATGTCTTCGACAGTACTTTACTTGTACTCATTCGATTACTGGTCCGTTCTCTATAATTAGTATAGTTCTTGAACCTTTTTTTCGTGCAACCATCCCGATGAAGTGCTCAGATCTCCAATCTGAAAGAAAACCGAAAGTAACGAACAGTATTCTTACTTATTCATGATAATTTAAATAATTCAAGTACTTAAGCTATTTACTCAACCGCCATTAATCCTCTCAGCAGTAGCAGGACTTTTCTATTTTCCATTTTATTTCAAGCAAATAAATTTGCGTTCTGTTTTTTCGTAGCGTTTAAGGAGACTTACAAATAGAAACTTATTTAAGAAATTAAGACACAACGGATTTTCAGTTCAAAAAATCTAATCCCACAAAGGATTTGCCCCAAAATAAAATAATTAAAGAAAATAAAATAAAAAAAAAAATTAAAACTTAAGCATATTATTTCTTATCAAAGATTATGACAGGATAAATTCTAAGAAGGAAATTCAGTCCACCGCCAAATTGACCGGGATATTATCTCTAGTCCTTCCCTTGAGTAAAACAACAACGAACGAATTCTCAAGGTTTAGCGGGGGAAACAAAAGTAAAAAAAGGAAAATCCGTAGTCACTGACTGAAATATGATAGAACCCAAATATTTTCTAATTAAGTTGTTATTTGTATGAGCCATTCCATAGGGTATATTCGTTTTGAAATATAGTTTGCGGCACAGAGAAATGGCGAAAGATGAAATCCCAAAAGTTTTGTAGAGTACTTATTTTAAATTAGCGGTGTGTTTTTTTGGGTCCAAAACTTTTTTGTGTTAAATCTGCGGTGAATAATTATGAGTGATTGATGGTTGAACTTAATTTTAACTGGATGGGAATGAAAATATATTTGGAACCTGGCACCTAGCTTGGAAGACTCACTCAAACCACTAGACCTAGAAAATAATATGAAAACGAAAACTACACTAGAAGACACTGGTACTAACTTTTAAAAATAGATTCCAGGAATTATGTAACCTTCCTTCAAAATAAGGTAAAGCCGAATGAGAAATACCATTTTGCGGGATATGGGAGACTGGTAGTTATATTCTCTTATTTAACCTAGCAGAACAGGCTAATCAGTAGCTAGCTAGTGATATTAAGGTGTTCAGAAAGATTTCCAAAAGGCTACCTTTTTGAAATCACATTTCTGAGATTTGAAAAGGGTTATTTTCTAAGTCGCTAGCTAGTATGTTAATCTTTCACAACGACTTCAGCAGAAGTTGCAGAAACGAAGAAGAAATTAAATATCTTCGTAATCTGCTTATCACAGTAGCGCAAGTGGTTAGTGCGTCGGACTACTGAGCCAGCGGTCTTGGGTTCGAATCCCGCCGCAAACTCCTAAAAGTTTTTCACAGTGCCCACCTCTTTCGAATGTCTGACAAGCATCAAAGAGTATCATTTGTCACGATTGTGCTTCTCAACTCGCCATTCGGAGTCGGCAAAAAACTGTAGGTCCCTTCCATTCGTGCAAAAATATAACACGCACACACAAATGGTTGCGAGAAGCAGGCCCAGGTTCACCTCGAGCTGTAGCGCCAACTAAGTAAGTAAGTAATCTGCTTATCTGATATATTGTGTGAATGATTGAAACCTTTCGTCGACAACCTGATTGGCCCCCGTCAGTGCAGTTTTAGGCCAGGAAAGTCCACCATAGATAGGCAGATCCTGGAAAAAACTCAAAAAGTTCAAATCGATACTGGACAGATGAACTGTATAGAGTCATGTTTTGACATCCCTGTCAAACGCAACCGTCTGTGCAGGATGACGATGAAGAAAGCTCGCTGCTCCATCAAGGTTGGTAATGGCCTCACCGAGACCTTCGATGTCAAAAAAGGATTCAGACAAGGCACCGCACTGTAATTCTTAAAAAAAATTGTTCAAATCTCACAAGCCAAGAAACGAGGAACGATCTTTCAAAAGTCAGTTCAAGAGTATTCGACTCCAACTTGGATGGTTAGCGCAGCAGAGGACGACCTCGTCTAAGGTGGCGCGCACAAGTAGAAAAGGACCTCAACCAACTTAGAGTGCGCAACTGGAGGCAGTTACGTAAGGACCGGGCTAACTGGAAGGAGTTGTGGGTTGAGGCCTTGGTCCAGCCCGGGCTGTAGCACTGCCTAAGTAAGTAAGTAAGTAAGTAAGTAAGTAAGTAAGTAAGTAAGTAAGTAAGCAAGTAACTTGCTATGTGATTGTCGCGTCCTTGCCGACAGAAAAATCCGGTCTCTTGACAGTTACTGTTTTTTACCACCACAACCAAAGTACGAACCTGACGGACAAACACTCTCACTTTCCTCCAGTCCTAAGTATTTGGATATTGTCCTCGTCTCAAAACATAGTTGGAAGAAGAATATAGAACTCCGGGTCAGGTGACCCTTGACAAAAATTGGGAACTTCAGCCATAGATGACGCTTAAGGATGTATACAGCTGTAATGCGTCCATTTCTCGCCTATGGGTCCATAGTGTGGTGTCATGCCTTTAATTTTGGGTAGCTCTTTACTACTAGCATCCCAAGTATAGAGGATTGGAAAAAGGACATTTTCTCAGAAAAACTGAATATAACAAAATTATAGCCTTCCTCCCTTCGCTAGCACTTGCAGACGGAGCTACTAGCGATCCTTGAGGTTTGTCTTGTCTTAATAAACGAGCTAATACCCAAATACAGCGTCACTATTATTACAGATAGTCAAGCCGCAATTAAAGCCATAAATTAGGCAATCACCTCCTCGAAACTGGCAGATCAATGCTAAAAAAACAACCCAATCGCTTGTACAACCAGGCTAAAGTCACTTTTCTCTGGATTTCAGTGCATAGCGCCATTGAGAGAAACGAGAGAGCATACGAACTTCGATAAGCTAGAGGACTTAAGAGCTGAGAGCCCTCCTAAAATTCATCTGAGTGGTTTTAAATCCGCGGCCTTTTCACAGGTTCCAGTTTAAAATCCTAATGGCTCCACACGTTTAATGTAAGTGAGCGGTGGCTATACTTCACGGAGCACCTATCTATGTAGCCCAAACTAATACACTGGTACCCTTTGTTGAACGAATTAGCGAAAAACCAATAGGGTATCATATAATCCTTTCGAGTTGGTTGTATCTTTTCTGTATGCTTTTTCAGTGTCATTAATGGAAAAAGTTTTTTGAACGATTATCGGTTGTGGAATTTGAGGCTTTTCTTTTTCTTGTGGTCTGCTAATGACATCAACATAAAAGGACCGCGAGGAATGAAGGAACATTGTAAGTCAAATAGATACGAGACAGGGAAGGAGGTACTATGGTACTGCACATTCTCTTTGATGGAATGGTAGAAAGATGACCGCTGTCAGGATAAATTAAATACCTTAATCAAAATAAAGAAAAACATCTTGTTGACTTATGTAATATTGGTTGAATACTTATGCAGACAAGGCACGACTCGGTCCAAAATGATTCAAGTTTTTGTGTGAACTTTTCGCAGCTATTACTGGAAACAATTTTATTGAAATTGGTTTTTTTACGTGTAAACTATTAACCCTCTAACAGGTAATTCTGCATCATAAAACATTTCGCCCTCAACCAATATTCACAGCTTTTTTTGGAAATATGTAATTTCATTATTTTACCAGTCTGAAAGTTTCATGCTGTTTGGCAGTAAGAGTCCATTCTGCAGTCTGTGTGACAAGACAAGTGAAGACAAAAAAATTATTGAACATTTGGTGTAAAATTCAAAATTTAATAAATTATATTTCTAACAGTTAGTAAGAACTAAACCCATTTAATTTGGTGTACTATTTGTATTTAGGTCAAAATGTAATTTAGCGACAAAAATCCGAAGACAGCCTCAGGGCCGCCTGGCCGGTTTAAGCTTTTAGAAATATGTCACTTCGACTGATTATTCTTAGTTATTGATGGACTATTGTACAAATTATGTTTGTAAAGTTTTTGTAGAAATGAAGAAAAATCACAGCGATATAAAAGAAAGTTATATAGAGTGAAACCTGTCTTGTTGGCCACCCTTATAAGTTTCCTACCTGACGAGGTTGGCCAATATTTAACTTTTTAACAACCGTATAAGTTGACCAAAAAATCTTACACCACAGTTGGCCAACTTACCAAGGTTTCACTGTACATACACGTACTTACATTATATCCAAAAAGTCTGATGAGGAGATATAAGATTTCATGGATTCGGTCCAAATAGATTCAGACGAATACGATTTTAGTGATGATGAACTTGAGGATCCAGATTATATTCCAGAGGAAATATCTACCTGAAGATGACCAATTTATAATGAAATTTACTCTCCAGAAACAAGTATTGTTGCGCGGAAGTATATGCTTTAGGAACAATCAGAGCAAACAGAATTCCAAACTGTACGCTTCCTTTGGATAAAGATGTCAAAGAAGATAGAAGAGATTCAATTGAATATTTAGGTAACGCATGTGGATACAATAACAATGTCAGATAAGCACCAATATGCATGTTGAAATTGAGCAATTTTCCAGTGTTGATCAATCCAATCCTCCAAGTAAAGCATCGCGTATCGAAGGAAAAACAAGTTGACTGCCCACAAATCATACTTGTATATTATAACCACAAGGTTGGAGTCGATCTAGTTAATGCATGGTCTTATTGGTCGATATCATATTCGAATCAAGACTGGGAACGCAATGATAAGGCTATTTTATGATTTGTTTGTCATGGTTGACATGGCGCAACGAAACTGAATAAATCTCCATATGATTCAAATTATACAAAGGAAAAGTTGCTGAATTTACCCGAATTTCGGGAAGAAATAGCTGCAGGTCTTGTGTCTTATAAGGAAATACATTCAGCCTTCAGCCCAGCAGTAGTTCTGGCATTGACCAGAGGGCAAAACATCCTGTTGTTGACATAAGATATGAGGTATGACAATACTGACAACTTTTCATTATGGTTTGGCAAAGATGATGGTCAAAAAAATGCAAGCTTGAAACGGTTTAAATCAGTGGTGGCCAGCCTTTTCAGCAGGCGGGCCAAATTTCAGAAAAAATAGTTTCTGCCGGGCCACGCCCCAACTTTATTTTTTGTTAATTAAAGTAAACAAGCAAGCGTGCTATAGGTTCGAGCACATTATCGCTTTCCAGTAGACGGGATAGTGGGCAAGCCTGATTGGTTGTAATAAAATACATATTATATTTATTTTTTTGAGGAAAGATAAAACAAATAATTTAAACATTTTTAAAATAAAGACACCTGACTTTATTTTGCAGAACTGAATGCATCAAAATTGATATACCTACTTCATGCAACTAAAAATCTGCTCACACGGATAAGTGCTTCCAAATAGCGAAACAGAGCATGTTTGTAAAATGCAGGTAATTTTTTTTTATAGAACTCTTCCAAACTCTTCCAAAATATGTCTTTTTAAATTTCCCCACACTGGGACCTCTTCATACAAAGCAGTGCTCAAAATTATGTATCTTGTTGAAACTTAAAAAACTTGAAAATTTACCAAACCAAAAGGAAATATATAGATATATATATATATATATTATATACATATACACACAGTACGAATAAATATATAATTTTCACATGTTTTTTAGAAAATGAGTGATGCATTTTATGTAAACAAAACAGTGCATTTTTTCAGATTAATCGGAAATTTAAACAGCGTTATCTTAAAATCGCGCAACTGGCTTTCACTTTTCTCTTCGGATTTATAACAAAAAAGATTTATATTTTCATACTGTATATTTAGATTTAAAATTGATTGAAAAAGATTGAAAAAAAACCGTTCCAAACATTTTGTTATATGGGCATTGCTTTGAATGAAGAGGTCCCAGTGTGCGTCGGTCAATCGCGAAGTCTGTCAAAACATAGTGGCGATAATAGCACCGGGTTACAGAATAACGCGGAACTTTGGTAAGCTGAACTGAAATTAGTTATGAGTATGAGCCTGGTAGCGTTGCGAGCTTCCCGAAGACGCCGATTTTATCAACACCTAGCGTCGGAAAAAAACTAAGTAATCTTGAGTGTCAAAAAGCGAGATACAGTTAACCCTCGTATAACGCGGTACTTTAACAACGCGAATTCGGTATAACGCGACTCTCAGTCTATTCTTACGCGAAATATGTGTGTAGCATTCCTGTATTTTGGGGAATTCCCATTTAACATTTTCACGTGTCTGGTAGATACATACAAATTAACATAAAACATTAACCAAGGATTGGATTGGCTGCTAATTTCGAGAATCACTTCGCAGGTGTTAATCCCTCTATGGGACGCTTCAACAATTTTAAAAGGAACTTGCAACGTTCTTTAGCTTCATATTCGTCCGAAAGGAGTTGCAGAATGAAGAGAAGTACTCAGCTCAGCAAACTAGTAAAACAGACTTTTTTTTTTAATTAAAACGCATATCCACTATGTATGAAACATGAATTTAAATTTGCAATAAAGATTACATTCTTCTTTTTTAATTCTTAACATATATTGTTTTTATTATTTGTGTAGTTTTTTTTTCATATTAACTATAGTTCGGCTAGTTTTTTAAAAACGATGTAATGTAACCCCAACTTTAATATGTGGCCCTAGTATCGTATTATGCGATTTTGTATAACGCGCTGTTTCTCGGGAACCTAACTACCGCGTTATACGAGGGTTGACTGTATTTGTAATAGTTAAAATCCATTAATTTTTCTGAAAATGCAGTATGTTTTAAAATAGTTCAAATCAGTGCATTTTTCCAAAAATGCGAGATATTCAAAAATTTCTTAGCTATAATTCAAAAATATATGATATAAATGACTCATGATTTAATATTCTTTTGGTGAAATGTACAATGAAGTTGCCAGTTATGTTCATTTAACTTTGTTTCGCGGGCCGCATGCGGCCCGTGGGCCTCGGTTTGGCCACCCATGGTTTAAATGCTTTAAACGCGATTTCCATTTGCACTGTTCTAACGCAAAATAATGTTTTTTTTTTACTTACGGGTAATGGTTGCCCTGAGGCCGCCTTCCAATATCTTTATCTGGTGACCAAATTAATGATTTTTTTTCACTCGTCACTAAATGCGTGCTTCTTAAACCAATATCTCACCTAAACAAAAGTTCTGCCGTACCTTCCGTCATTATTTTAACTTTGCCTGTTAGATGGTTAAGTAGTTATCTAGAAGAATACTTTGTGGTTCTGAAAGTTGTTGAGAGTAATGTTGTTGTGCGTATATGAGATACATACGAGAATGAACATATATATAAAAACATACATAGAAGAGATGTCCGAATAGTTTTTCTAATAAAATAATGTTTTGTAACAAGTTTGATGATAATAACAACTTGGGACATACATGTATGTATGTATGAGAAATACAAATAATATCAGGTAAAATGCACTTATGTATGTATACTATACGTTTATGGAAGTTTCCCATCGCGTTTTGACATATTCCTGACCTCATTTCTGCGAAGCAATGCTGACATAGAAAAACCATATACAATGTGTATGTATGTATATCTAATCATTCTAATTTAGACCATTAGTTCATATTGGCTTAATTGCTGTGAGCGATGATAAATTGATGAATTGATTCTTTTACTGCGGAAATGTTACTACCCGATCAACCTTTACATTCAGGTAAATAATTTGGTCAATCAATAAACATTTTAGATTTATCAACTTGATTTAAATTACCTGTCCAATTATGGTTGCAGATATTCTTAGCGTATACGTTATTGCACCATTGGGTAAGGTAAGGTTAGGAGGGGAGTGTGATTGTTCGAGCAGTCATTTCCACTCGGAGACCCGAAGGTCTATTGTGAGCCCCCTCATAGTTTCGGTGTAAATCCTCTTCTTACCAACTCGTAAACCAGCTTGTACTCTTGGTGAATCTTAGTAGATCCGATATCTTTAAATTTGCCAGCTCTGCTATGTCTAGCAAGAATATATGGTCTTATCTCACTCTTTCTGCTGAAACCGAACATGTGGTTATTTCGGACTTTTATGAAAGGAATCCATAGTGAGAAACATGTAATGTTTTCAAGTTCTCCATTTCTGCATATTTAATTCAAGTAAATGAATCTGAAAAACGAAGTTATTGAAGAAGAGTTCTAATTTTGACAGATAAGTGTCTACTTCTCGGAGAATGTCGTTCCACTTAATAGAAAAATCTCTGTTGAGGTAGCGGAGGAAAATCGCTGAGGGATTCGTAAGTGGAATTCGACTACTGCATGTATTCGGTAGTGTGAAAGATTCCCGTTTATTTAGTTTGTCTGAGTAGAACCCCGCTCCTGAGTCAATTTTTGCTCCTTCAATGAAGAGTGCTGTTTCCTGGTCTCTGATCACCTAGTTTGATAGCCAGTCTTCCCTACGTGGAAGTATTTAGCGTTACTGCTACGTCCGTCACAATGACATTACCCTTAAATGGAAATTATATTCATATAATGCGTATTTGTCGATATGTACATATGTATGTAGTATTATATTTGTGGCGCATGGCTAGGGATCGACTGTAAAGGCCTTCGCAGTCGACCAGTCGAACCACTCTTGGCAAAAATTATATTTTAGCTAGTGCCCTAACACGGAAGTACTTTTTTAAAAAAAATTAAACCCTCGTAATATCACCGCACATAAAATTAAGATTACATGGAATCCACCCTTTATCTTCGCTAATCTCTGAGATTGGGTAAAGAAATTTCAAACAAATATAACTGGGGTTAAAAATAATCTCACCAATAAAAGAGTATATACAAATCAACAGTACTTTGATAAAATTTAGTTCGTCACTGTTAAAAAGGGTTTTCAAAACTGTTTTCCGTTTGTTAGAGTTTGTCGTATTAAAATTCTAATAAAAAAGTTATTTCGCGAAATAAATATTCATTTAATTTCTGACAGTCAGTGTCAACTGCTGTCAAAACTAAACCTGTTAGATATGAGAATCAACCCTTTACCGTATGGGTTTAATAAAATCCAATTTTATTTGCAAACGTGAAGGCATTTAACATTAAAAGGTAAAAGTTCATATCTCATTCTCGATAAAAAAAAAAAGGATAATCCTGCGGAAATTCGGCCTTTCACAGGATTTATTTTCCGAAAAACAAGTTAAAAGCAGGATACATTTTAATTGGGATGATAACACTAGGATTTGGATAGTGCGTCGCTATCATGCTTTGGAGTCTGAGATTTTAATCCAAAGAGAGCTTAGGCGGACGTTTGGTGGCATTCCACTAAGCAGATCCACTGTGATAAGGCTAGTTAACTCTTTTGCCTCTTTTGTAGTTAGGGCACAGGATACGATTGCTGCTATAGCTGCTGCCATATAAACCAAACCTAGCGTTTTGACCCGGAACTTATCTGCTCAAATCTAAGCAGACAATCACTGCAAACAATTCTGCATTAAGATTTGAGCTTATTTTCCAACAAAGTTCAAACAACAAGCAAATTGAATACAGCTGACTTCCCAATTAATTTTGCCAGAAGATCATTCAAATGGTGGAATATGACAACAATGTGTTTAACCTCATTTTTATGTTTGACGGACGAGGCTCATTTTTATTTCATATGCAATATAAACAAGCAAAATTGTCGAAAATGAAGGCACTCTAACCCGGAGATACTTTATTATTCGGAACTGCATCCAGCTCGAGTCACAGAGTGCTTTGCATTTTCGGCAAGCTGCATTGTCGGGACATAATTTTAAAGATGTTGAAGGAGTTTTCTTTTCAAGAAATACGCCGAAAGGGAATCCTTTCCAACTATGTGTGGTTTCAGCAATATGGTGCAACTTCAAATATAGCCAGGCCTGTTATGATGCAGCGAAAATTCACAAATAAGCTGATTTAAAGAAACTCCACATTCCGTTGGCCGCCAAGATCTCCTAACTTCTGTATACGACTGCTGACGCGATTTGACGATTTTGAAATTGTTTGAAACACTTGGTGGCTTTGCATTCTTAAAGTATATAAGTTGGATAACACATTTCGATTGAATGGAGAAAAATTTACACTTATGGTAACAGTTGCGACAGCTTCAAAGTCGCTCCATTATGAAACCATTTTTAGTGCATATAGCGAAGTGCCTCGTACTCTAGTCAATATATGTTCCGCGACAAGTTGATATTAATTTTAAAATTTTAAATACGTTTTACAATATGTCTAAAGATTACGTAAACGTTATCGTAATTTTAATTTTCTTATTCTTCAAGCAGCTATGAATTTTTAAAATAGATAGTCTAAAAATCAATATGTAGGAAAGTTCAGTAGAGCAGAACAAACGTGCTCCACTCCCCTCCATTTGAATTCTTCACTTAAAATATTCCTTGGAGCCTTACCTAAACAACGGTACCATTTTCAGCTGCGTCAAGCTGCCCCACTTATAAGTTCAATAATACCGTTGAAAAGTTAGCTCCTTTTCAGTCTGTCGCTATATGGAGATGGGAATCTCTCTATACCCTTCCTCCACAACAATTTAGTTTTTTCCTTATTTGATAGCTATTGCTTGAACTAGTAAGTGTGCTAATTAACTCATAGTAGAAATAATTTTAGGCTGTGACCGTGGTTTTTTCATTTAAGTACAGTACAGTCTCGCCAATCCGAATCACCCTAAGAATACCGATGGCTTTTACAGTTATTTCCACATTAAAAAAAAATCTCTCTCCCAACATGTTATATTTTTCAGTTTTTTTTTTTTTTTTGAGTTTAAATATTAGCCACCCTGTATTGTTGGTTTACAATATTTTTCAGTGATAAGTTGTCTCAAATATGTGGACCACCGTGAGTGAGCTAAAATTCGAAATTCTAGGTAAAACGTTTCTTGATGTTTTTATCGTGACAGATATTTTAGATTTAGAGCGAACCGTGTTACCATTGGGTACGGAACCTTAAAAAATTATGAAAATACAAAAATATAGGTAAATACATTTGAATTTACTTTTATAAAAAATCATTAGTATTTATTCGTCAGATATTAGTTTTTAGCCGACTTTTAATGAATTTTATTATTTAAAATTTTATTATATAAAATATTATATACATAAATAGCAGTAAATAGTAGTAAAAAAATACAAACACTTTGGTGAAAAAATCATCCAGTACTTTTAGAGATATTGAATTATTTCGGCGCTTCCATACAACCTGAACCACTGTGCGCCGTATATTGTAAACAGGAAGTCCACAAATGCAATCTATTCAAACAATAATTGAAGCAATTCCCGCTGCAGCCATACAGGCAGTAATGAACAACTTTTTAGTAAGATGTCGCACATGCGTCACCGAGCGCGGAGGCCATTTGAAATCAGTAATTCTTAGAAACCATTAAAAAAAATAATAATAATGAATTATGCTTAAATGAATGAACTTAAATATTGAATGAACTAAAAATGAATGCTTGGGTACACTCATTCATTGACTAGGTCTTAATAGATATGAATATCTATGTACAAAAAATAGTCAATCTGTAATTTGAATTTGTACGCAAATCTGTCAGTTCTGAATTCTAATCCTAAAGGGCAATTTACTTATTTTCAATCGGGCATTTTATGCAAAAACCGAATCCCCCTGTTATTGATTTTGAATAGAAAAATAAATTAGATTTGTAGCTCTACAAAATATTGTTATACTTGATTTAAATGTATTTATCCATTTTAAGGATAGACGTCGATTTTAAACATTCCCACCATACTAAAATTTATTTTCCATTTTCATAAAGTATCGCTAATCTCCTAGTAGCCGCTCAGCCTTGAAATTGAATTGAGCTTATGATAATATGATAAGATTAGACCAACGGCGGAATGGAAGTCAATTTTGAAAGCTGCATCCCCAACCCCGTATTTAATTTTTTAAAAATACATAATGGGTTATCCAACTATATTGATTCAAATACCTTTATCCCGCATGAACGCTCGTTCCTTAGATTTAGACAAGGAATGTACGTTTATTATCCGCTTACTCCAATGACTGTTCCACAAAGTTGGGTAATAAATTGACAAATGTTGTTTTTAAGCACGTCAAGAGTCTGTGGATAATTGGCATAGATATGCCCCTAAATATGACCCTAGTCTTATGGTGTCAAATCGAATGGTCTTGGTAGCCAACTGACGTCGCCAAGTCCTGAAATTAGTAGGCGTCGCAGTATTGGCGCTATAAAGATATAGTTTCACGAACTGTGAGGGATGTTGCGCCGTCCCACAGTGTGCAATTTTGCCAATCTAGGCGAGCTTTCGGGAAAATTTTGGGTTTTCGGGAAAATCCGTTTAAATGACAAATCCGCATTGGAGATCTACACAGATGGGTCCAAGATAGGTGATGATATAGAAGCGGGTATTTTTTTCGGGCCAGCTCATCTCGAACTTGTCCTTGAGATAACCAGATCACTGTAGTGTCTTCCAAGCTGAGGTGATGGCTATTCGTGAAGCCGCTGAGTGGCTTTCGATGAAAACGATGTACAATCGCGACATTTTCAGTTACACCGATAGTCAAGCAGCTATAAAAGCACTCGAATCAACAAATTTAAGATCGAAATTGGTTAGGCACAGCCGCGCATCTCTAAATGAGATATCGAGCAGATGCATGCTCACGCTGTGCTGGGTTCCTGGTCATAGTGATAGACCAGGTAACTGTGAATCAGATGAACTAGCCAGAAAAGAAACTGGGAAGTTTTATCACAGAAAGTGAACCCCACGTACCAATAGAAACATTAAAACACAAAATCTCTACGCAAGTACTGCAACGGGCTAATTAAAGATGGTGTTATCTTGGCACGTGTGGGTACGCCAGACAGACTTAGCTACAGCTAAATCAACGTAAAACTTGCAGCCTGCTAAAAATTAGTAGAGTACATATCGGCATACTAGTATATAGACAGGTCATTGCGCAGTAAGCAGACATGTCAGCGGACTGGAAATTCTCGCCAATGACTTCTGTCACAGCTGCATGGATGAGGAGGAGGAGGAATCCTCCTATCACCTACACTGAGTGCAGTTGCCCAGCTCTCTCCTCCTTAAGGGGGTATTCTAGTCTAGAATTTTGAAAAAAATCGTTGTTTTTTTTCATATTTTTAAAGATTAGACCTTCAAAAATATGTCCTTCGAGAAGAAGAAGGCCCAATATATGGAACAGGAATCGCCGATTAACGAAATGTAAGTACAGACTGCCTGCAACTTTGCTTAGATCTGAACGAGTTTTTCTCGAAACTATACTTTTTCCAACACGTTTCACGTGATTTCTCAAGTTCTAATACCGATTAACTTGAAATTTGGAGTATAACTTCTTTATCACTCTATCGAACTATACCTGATTATGTAAAAATTTAGTTTTTTTTTACTATTTTTAAAAAATTCAAAACTTTGAAAAAAGGGCAAAAAATCACCTTTTTTTATTTTCATAGTTCAGACGATAGCGAAGATTAGGAATCTTTTTTTTTTTAGATCACCAGAAGGGTTGGAATAATGTCAAAAAGGACGCACCCTTATTTTATACTTTTTTTTTTGTTAAAATATCTAATATAAAAACAGCTAGTTAAAATATTCTTAGTTTTTTTTTTATCGAATTTTAAAAAAACATCCAAGATTTGTACCCCTAGACTAGAATACCCCCTTAAAAAAAAGATTCTGGGAGAATACTTTTTTATATATGTACCTTCAAGATATTTCCTCAACAGATATCAATAAAATACGGAAATTCATTCAACTCTCAAAGAGTTTCGATAAGAGTCGGCTCATGTGGCAACACAATGGACCTACTTTGGTCTAAGTATTATGGGGATAGCCATTATGGGGATAACCACCCAATCTAACCTAACCTCCCTCACCTAATCTATACCAAAAGTAATAAACAAAATTTAAATTCAAAATCATCGTTTATTTATTACATGGAGGTTTGACCTGGTGGTATGCAAAAATGTTTCTGTTTACACAGATAGAAAGGATAATATTGCCAAGAGGGCAAGTCAACGCATATAAAGCATTCTCCTGTTTAAGCCTTTCTGGAATTAATATGGCCAAGGGAATTCAGTGGAAATAGAGTGAGAGTGGAAATAAATATAATTTTTATCAGCGCAATTACAATCTTAATGTTTGACGTACTTATACAATAGATGCGTCCTGAAGTTGATAAATCGGAAATTCCATTTATCTAAATATTATAATGTAGCTAAGATCTCTATTCTATAATTAAAAGCTTCCAAAAAAACATGTCACTGCGATTAGATAAATGAATAATATCCTGATTACCTTAACAGCAACGAAATTCATGAGTAATTTTAGGCGCAGGGCCATAAGGGGTGGGTTCCTTAAAGGAAGTGGGCCATAAATAAACAGAAGAAGAAAAGAAAAGGATAAACCTGCATAATATAACTGACATAATGGGCCTTTCTTCGCCCACCACCAACTTTTAATAGAAAACAAATTATTTTCTTTTAAACATTTCTATAGTGCGTACATATATACCGACATAGGTAGGGTATAGCTGTTGCCCCGGCATTGCCATGCACTTTTTTAAAATTGGAATTTGCTTTTGCAATCATATTTATCGCAGTAGGCTGGGCACACATTTTCAATAGAATGCTATTTCAGTAATACGCAGAAATTCGAATATGCCACATACGAGTACACACATACTATGACGTCACCCACTGCTGTATGGCTGCTGGCTTCGGTCTCCACTGATGGAAAATTGTTGGCAATGATCTCATGAATTCTTTTGAGCATAGCTCAGCTCCAGGATAACGCAGAAGGATGATTTATACTATACCTCAAATGAATCTTAAAGAAATTTACTACAGCCAATTTTTTTTTGGTTTTAAATCCAATAAGCCATTGTTGAGTTAGGGCTGTGTACTGACAGAAAATTTTATTTGCTGCCACTTGATATCAAATTCTCAGCTCCTATAAGTAATGGAGTAGTCTGAGTAGTCTGCAGATCACGATAGTGAAAACCGCATCCAAATCCGTTTAGTGGTTCTCAAGATTATCCTGTACATACAGAAAGACACATTTTGGGGACTTCCTTTTATACTATGTATCGATAGGAATTCAAGTTTCAGTTTTGATTCATTCAGTTTTGAGAATTTGCCCTAATTATAACTATAACTTTACAAACTTCTCAAAAATAGAACCTTAAATATGTACTTTGAATTGTTCAGAATTTCATTTTTGAGAAGTATAAAAGTAATACCTATTGAAAGATTCGCAGATACATATGTCATAAGACCACAATCGAGGGGTCCACAATCCACAGAAATTTTGTGTGGGGTTTTGAAAGTCCACAATCGGTTTGTGGGCTTATGACCCTGCGCCGTAATTCAATTCTTGAGTCTATAAAAAAAATCGAATGTAAACAACACGCGGTGTTCACAAGCGGTCCCTCATCTAAATACTAACCACGACCGATTAGTCACGGTAACTCTAACTCACTGGCCCAACACGGGCACTCTAAGCTAAACTTAATACTTGTATTATGTCTTCCGACGTTACCTAACTTATACTATTAAATTTTAATTATCTTTACAATTTAAGAGCTAAGAAAAATTAATTTGAAAAAAAATTGATTTAAAACCACCATAATAAAACTAACAACTACTTAACCTACTTAACCTATCTTAAGGCTTGCACACACCGGCGCGATAGCGATAGCGATTGCGATAGCGATAGTGTGTTTTGTTGTTTTCTTTATTTTGTTTTGTATGATTATTATTATATCGCTATCGCAATCGCTATCGCGCCGGTGTGTGCAAGCCTTTAATCTAGCTACGCAATTAAATACCTTTTTTGTTTATTTTGTGCTGTGTTTATTTTATATTTTTTTTGTTTGCTTTTTTTTTGGTTTTTAAAATACTGTTTTTTTTATTTATATAAAACTTAACAATAGCTATACTACCTAAACGTATATAAGCCGGCCACGGCATATCTACATTAATAGAACAGAGCGGCCAACTTTTCCTTGGGATTTACCCCGGATCGAACGGAATCAATGAGGAGTTCCATCTCTTTCCAACAGCCAGCAGAATTTCTGATGCTGCTGTTCAACATCGTACCCATCGCGCCCCGAAACCGACCTACTAAATCGGAGGCGCTCTGTGCGACGTCTTTGTCGTAGTTGAGCCGCGTATCCACAGTCGTGCGACCAATATGTAAGATTAGCGGCACCGCTAATAAAAGGCCCGAGCTTCTGATTCCGATTTTGTTTTTAGCATAAACTGAACTGCAGCCAATAACAGGCTGAGGACCGATAAAAGAGGTCGCTGATCTAGCTCTAGCCAGAGCATCAGATTTATCGTTTCCCGTGATGTCAGAATGTCCTGGGACCCAGACAAGTGTGATCTTATTACATCGCCCAAGCTGGTTCAGTTTATTGACAGCTTCCTCAACAATTTTGGAGTTCAACGCTGCTGAACAGGCTTTAATAGCTGCTTGGCTATCAGAGCAGATGTAGATGGACTTGCCTTTCCATCTCTCGTTAAGTGCAATGTGCGCTGTGCTAGCGATAGCATACACCTCTGCCTGAAATACAGTTGTAAATCTACCCAGTAGAATAGATTGCTCAATGTGACAATCTTCCGAGCCTGCTCGGGAGAGCTCAGCCATTAAAGACCCGCCCATATAGAAAGCTATTCTTTCTGATGGGAAACCGGACCCACATCCGCTGTTACATTCAGAGCAATCTGGAAGGAGGCATTGGAATCTTCTCCCGAAATTGTATTTGGAGCTTGTGGTGTCCAGAGTTCCCCCCAAGGCTCCTGACACTGAATCGAGAAGCTCCCCCACCCTGCTAGCTCTACTACCTTCACTAAAGGTGACTCGCCTTCCAAGAAGCTTTGTTAATAAGCAGAATTGCTGCATTTAGGGCTCAGAATATTCAAGAATAAATGTCGAAAAGCCTCTCTATACACAACATGTTATTTTTGATGCTGATGCGGTTTTGGGCAAGTAGCATCATTTGGCCTTATATCTTCGAAAATGGAGCGAGTTCTGGATTGCCCTATCGAACCATGGTGAATGAAGTTTTAAGGCCCGAAACATTATTTCTAACAAGTCCGGCGAAACCTTTGCTCTTTAGCGATTAAAGTTTTCTGGCCGAGTAATTTCTTGAATTAGTGATCAGCTGAGCCCACGCGATTTAACACCGTGCTTTAACTACTGATTTGCTTTACGAAACTAAGCACAGCGCATGCATGCATTATAATTCTTGCAATTTAATTCTCGCTTTTGGGTGGGGTTAGGCGGGCATGGATGCGTTTTATTTCTTTTTTCAAATTACCATACAAGAGTAAGATAATATAAATAATTCAAAAAAGAATAAATAATAAAATGAAAACAACCAATAAAAATAGAACCCATCTAAAACCAATTTAATATTATATAAACGACATCAATTTTTTTATGAGGGTTCGGTGCTAGTTGGGAAACACTTAATAAAATTCCCTCGTTAAAAATCCACCCAGTAACCATCACTAGTGTTTCCTCTCAATTGTGTATCCCAAAAAGACTGTTTCTCTTCAAAAGTAGATGGGTAATCGAAAGAGAAACCAATTTCACGAAGTTATTAGTCTTCTTTCAGATAGAAATGTTCAAAAATAAATAACACAGGTACTTGTAGTTATCTCTGTAAGATTACACTTACAATGCTTACCTGCATTCATACTCGTAGGAGGAAAACAATAAATAATCCAAAAATAAAACGACGAAAATAATCAGAAAAAAAAGATAAGGAATTCAATTCAATATCAATTCTCCTCTTTTCACATTAGTAAATCCAATTGCCATGGCGATGACATCCTCAAAGCGTTCTCTGTTATGTGTACATCTTTTTTTTAAAGTGGATGAAAGTATGATTTCTCAAATATATGCATTTGTTTCACTGTACGCGTATCTTATTACTTCAAACTTATTTTTATGTGTCATGAATGTTTCAGAATGATTCTGTATCTCAGATACCATCCGGTTCTTTAGATAGATAATTCTAAAAAAAGACAAAACTATACCGCAAAAAAGCCCAAAAATGGCACTCAATAATCAAGGTTTTTATGCAGTATTATTTATTATTGTAACTAGCTGTTGCCTGCCCGGCGTTGCCCGTGCTTTAAATCAGTCGCGTCATTTGATTGTAGTATGATAGAAAGGTAGTAGAAGGAAGTGATATTATTTAAATTAAGATTCTAAAGAATTCTGAAGCCAATACATTATTATCTGAACTAAGGGGTTGTGCCCTATAGATGAAACGATTGCATAAAAAATTGATGGAAATGTAATATACCTGTCTACAAACACGTCTACACACATATGTACATAATATGTATTTTATGAGCATCAAATAATGGTACTTTCTGGTTTCTTGTCTGTAATAGTTGTACTTAATGTTCATATTTAAAGTACAATAGCATTATGTAAACGCCAAAGATATTAGGCTTTGTTGTAAGCATTGATCGTGGAGTAACTGGTGAGGTTTGTCTGAAATCACCAACTTTTTACTAATTTTAAGACTCAACATCGCCTGCCTACCCCTACTACAATATAAATATGTATTTGTGAATTGAATTAAGGTAACCAAATACCGCTGTAAAGTGACAAAAAAAGAAAGTAAAAAAATCGTGCATTTCCCCCTTTCTGTGGATCTAGATCCGCACGCTGATGAGGCAGAAACACAACTAACTAAAGTCGGTAGCAAATATCAGCAAAATCATCCCTCCTCTACTTTCAGTCACAATCCCAAAAAGGAGAATTAATTATTAACACGAACAACCCTCTCTCAACAGAATGACGATCAATGGCAATGGTTTACCCCTCATTCAATGCGCGTATGGGTAGAAAGAAAATTAAAGAATAAGCGATAGCGATGGATTTGTGGCGAAGAGAAGAGCATAACATCTACAAAAACAACCCTCTCCCAACAGAGTGACGATCAATGACAATGGTGTACCCAAAAATAATGACCAAAAATCCTAATCTCTAATCCAGGAAGTAGACTATCTATTCACGAAAGTTTCATTCAAGTCTGTTAAACCGTTAAAGTGTTATAGAGCAACAACATCCAAACATCCAAACATCTAAACATCCAAACATCCAAACTTTCACATTTATATATTAGTAGGATAGCACTGTACCAGGGCCACCCTAACCTCAGGGCTAAGAGGGCTTTAGCCCCGGGGCGCAAGTCTTTTGGGGCGGCATTTTTTATTGGTGTTATTATTTTTTATTTATTATATACTTATTTACAATCTAAATAAAATATTTTATTCCTTCATATTTTTCTTTTGGAGTCTGGTAATAAATACGTGTTCTTAAAATTTTTCCGATCAATGAAATACGTTCACATTCATTTTTAATTTTTTGCTGTTCAACACGTTCATTTACTTTTCCATATCTTTAAGAGAATTTCACCCCCCACTTCGAAATTTGACAGAGTACAAAAAGTTCGCGAACGGATCTATTCCTCTTGGCGTATATATGAATTTTATGTTTTTATTTAGTGTAATGTATTGGTAATAAATTTAATATTTCTAGTTTTGACACTTTTTCATAACTTTGCCGGTCACCATCCGCCATCCCGTGTATTTCTTTTACGAATAGGAGCGCATTATTTTTGGTAGCCCACAGGCGCCGAATACCTTAGGACGGCCCTGTGTACAACCAAAAACATTTTTAAGGTTTTCAAAAAATTCCTAAATGAGCTAAAGGACCTCTATACAGGGGCAGAAACTGGTGGAGCCAAAATAAAAGATATCACGTCGTTGACTTCAATATTTGAGTCCAATTTGGAGTTTCCCTTCATTTGCTGAAAAACGGCGTACAATTTTTTTGATCACATCTTCAGCTACTGGTCCTTTAGCTTGTTGTAATTTCAACTGGATCCCGTTCAAAGTCTTTAACACCTCTTTAATAGGCCTTCCTAAATATTATGTATTGCACTAATAACAAATGTTCAAATTAAACTACACCTACTAGGACTCACCTGTTATTTGCAAACTCTTAAATATGTGCTTTCTCCAATTTCACCACAAAATTTTGCAATTGGCTTGAATTTTTTCACGGGTATTGGTCTTGGGACATTTTTACTTCCAATGATAAGCAACAAAATATTTTGGGAACAGCACGCATTTTGGCATACGCAATATTCAACAGACTAGCACCAAGTATGACCAGTATGTCACAGAATATGAAGCTACAATAGATGAAAAGGCGCACACTTACGAAAAAATACTTCACAGATGCGTCTAACAAATTTTGTCAGATTTAGGGTTGAATTTGTGTGTATGAATATTTTTTTATGCCCACTACTGTAAACAACGAGAGAAATTTTGTGCATTTTCACACGAGAGAAAAACCAGCTCTTATTTTTTATTTTTTTTTAATAAATTGGATCCTGGCCAAAGCTGATACTGCGACCTGAAGGATCTATTTCATCACAGGATTCAAATTAGTCCAAGAGGCAAATCACATTTCTACTAAACGCGATTATGTCCTTGCTTGACGCATTTTTTAATTCTTAAGGTCTAAGAGTACGGCGTCTGACCCCAAAAAGTGCCGGGCAAAGGACGAGTGCTCGGCTGTCTCGACCTCTTCTAAACAGAGTCAATAATCGGTCTCGCTAGAAAGGCCTATCTTGTTCAATGACAATGACCGGAAAGGAAATTTGTAAGACACCTAATATTCCTCTTATTAGGGTTTAAAAGTTCGCTGTGATGGGTATTAGGTTTAATTAATAGTTTGGCTTGCCTAAGCCCCGGGACATTTCTCCAATGAGAAAGTCGGAGATTATGTTCCCATTTGTTAATTAAGGCTGAGATAGTTGCCCAGTTTATGCCGCAAAAGGGTTATGGGCTTGAAAATTCGGGTGTAGAGCCTAAACGGACCAGCTCTTCCGCAATCTCATTTCCTTCAATTGAGTCCACAGAATAGGAGCTCAAAGCTTTGAATGCGACTTGGCTGTCTGAAAAAGACATTAATGTTAGCTCACTTGATGCCTCTCTATAGGTTAATTAAGGCGCAGATCTCAATGGGGTGGACCTCAGCTTGAAACACGCTGGGGAATGATCCAATAGGGGCGGTGTTAGGCCCGAAGACTTAGCGCCAACACCAGAGGCCATTTTCGATCCATCAGTGTACCGTACTATACTTTCGGGTCTAGGGTAGGTCCGCCGTTCCCCGATATGAACGTCGAATTTTCTGTCAAAGCGATATTCACTCATCATAGCGTCAGCGACGGTGCAGAGCATGTCCTGATCGGGAATGATGTTGATAATGTTTAGGTGACACGTAAGATTACCTGGCTTGTACTGAGGAATAAGTTGATGTTTAATAGCGCTTCTAGCGGCTGACTTTCTTATGAAGATCTGTAATGGCGATATGCCAATTATAGCTTCTAGAGCTGCTGAAGGGCAGGTGCGCATGGCACCGGTTAGGTATACCAAGACACGCCATCCGTTGAAATTCATCGAGCTTCTTGGCTGTAGTCTTTTCGAGGACTTTAGGCCACCAGGCTAAGGCTCCGTACAAAATGATGGATCTGACCATCGTAGTATACAACCAGTGTATAATTTTTGGGCCATAAAATTTGACAGGCACATACTACAAGAATGGAACTGCTCGAACTTTAAGGCAGGTGAACAGAGCACCCCACCTTTTATCGTTTCTTCTTCCTACAGTGACCTGTATCGACGAGGCAGATTACCCATTTTGGGATCCTAGGAAGAGCATGTTTAATTTTGCAGTATTGGCAGGATCTTCGCACTGATTTCAACAACACTCTCAGATTGGCAATGTTGTAATGGTGAAATTTTCGGTGATAGAAGTCAACAGTCAAATAAGTGATACGGTGTGAGTTTGGAAGAATTATCGGGGTTTTGCATCCCGGGTGCTTCTTTATAGCAGTACTTTGGTATTGTCAAGCCATTCCTGTGTAAATTGGCTACGATCTACAAATACCGAACTACCCCTATTTTCACCCTCTTCTTCTTCGGAGTCTTCAGTTTCTGCGAGCACTTGGTATTTCCTTTGCTTTCATACACTTCTCCTCTTCTGGTTGCTGAAAAAATAACTGCTTAGTCTTTACCAAGCCAAACATGTCTTTATATGTACATGCACCAGTAATCTGTATATTGATCCGATTTATTCAAGCTTAAACCGTTTTCTGCATTCATTTGCGTACCAAATAAAAATACCATACATGATTCTGTCCTTGCAATTAAATAAGGATGATTTTCTTTTCTATTTTATTACATACTTGAATCTACGTATACACATACATGAATGCAAAATAAAATTAAGGAATGGGTGTTATACACACACTTGTGGAGCATAAGGCAGATAAGGCTTTGCTATTCACATCGAAGTGGTATGTCAAGGGCAAGGATCATACTCATATCTCACCCCAATGTACATCCGTTCTTTATTTTTCTAATTAAAATCTTATTTCTATACGTCGTCGCTTTTCTGGCAAAAGGGCACAAGTAAAAATTCAACGATTTTCAGGAGAGCCATTTAAAGTTTTTTGAAACATAAAAAAATTATTTTCGTTGTTAACAAAAAACAAAACTCAGAAGTTGTATATATGAAAAAAAAAATCAGATGGTATGCGAAACTTTACAGAAAACATGGGCGCAAATTCATAGTCAGATAAAGCCGACAATAAAAGAATTTATTTACCTACATACACAACCTAAAATATACTGTTTGCTATTTATAGTCACCTTAGATTGATGCTAACAAAATTCGATCATATAAGCTCTCAGGGCGCATTGAGGACTCGTGCAGGAAAATCCTCCAAACTAATATCGATTTTTTCCCAGTAGACAATTTTTATTATTTATTTTTTATTTAGATAATCGTCGAATTAATTAATATTTCTGATGTCATTTTGTAGATGGATAATGGGCCCACAGTTTTAAAATTAAAATAATCGTGTTTTTAGGACATCATTTCCAAAAACCACTTTAGAGCTAGAATTTAACAAAAATTGTTTTTGATTCTTGTTAGTATAAGCGTCTGTGATAATAAAAAGAAAAATGAAGAAAAAATGTTTAACCGTTAAAACAAACAAGATTCACTGAAAGGGTTAAATAATGATAGTCGACTCAAAATTTCTCATATAATATTTTGACGTTTGGGTTTTTTCGTTCAACATACTTTACAAAAACATACCAAAGTCGATACTGACTAATACACAGGCAAAAATGTGTTTATGAATAACGAAAAGTTATAGCCGGTTTTTTACTTATTGTCGACTGTAACTAAAGTCGGCTATAGGCACTATTCATGGGCTGACTTTGAATTTGCATCACGGTATTTAAGAAACTTAAGTTGGACTTTAGACGTTTTGAGAAAAATTAGATATACAGTAGAATCCGCTTAAGACGCTCTTCAAGGGACCGACAGAAAATAGCGTCTTAAGTGGGATAGCGTATTAAGCGGGAAAAACTAAAAAAATACATCCAGTTAAAAAAATGGTTATTTTATAAAAAGAGGAAATTATATATCCCTTATATTTACTAGCCATTGTACGCAATCAAATTCTAATGCACTGACACCACCTGTATGTACGTAAGGCGCACACAAGAAATGAAACAAAACTGACAAAATTAACGACCACAAAAACGACACGCTTCATATGGTTTGTTTTCGAAAAACAAACAAATCCCTATAAGAACGGCGGTGGCCGTCGGCGCCGCCGTACATCTCAATGCACCCCCGAATGGTTTTTTTGTGGAAAAAAATTAAAAAACAAGAAAATATGAATTTTAAGAAGTGTATCGTTTAGCTGTGTGAGCTTATTAAGCAGGAAATAAAGCGTATTAACTGGTTTTTTGTTCATACGAATTCTAATCAAAATGAAGGGAGCGGAGAAAAAGAGCGTTAAAAGCGGGATAGCGTCTTAAGCGGATTCTACTGTGTGTAGTTTTTTTCAATATTTTTTCCAGAATGTATGGAAAAGTGCCGTTTAGTTACTAAGGATGTTCGTTGCAATTTTGGATTATGTCGTTTCGTTTGAAACACTCGCTTCGGCGATAAAGGCGAAACTAAACAAATGCCATTATGCTGAAAATTGCCAGCAATATTTGCGAAAATTGGCGGCAACACTTTTTCACAGCGCGGAAACTAGAAGAAGAAGGATAATGCCGATTAGACAAATTTATAGAGAATTTTTTTCTGATTATTTTTGCGGTCTTTTCTTTAAAACGGCACTTTTCGACTTATGTCAGACTGCCAGAAAAGCGATGAAATTGTTTAATTAATTTTATATTTTTACTCACTTGCTTTTGATAACTTTTTTGAACGTAAGCTAGTGTCAAGGTGTGAATTATACTTACTTACTTAGTTGGCGCTACAGCTCGAGGTGAACCTGGGACTGCTTCTCGCAACCATTTGTGTATGCGTGTTATATTTTTACACGAATGGAAGGGACCTACAGTTTTTTGCCGACTCCGAACGGCGATTTGAGAAGCTCAATCGTGACAAATGATACTCTTTGATGCTTGTCAGACATTCGAAAGAGGTGGGCACTGAAGGTGTGAGTTATACCAAAAATAAATCGGGATGTTCGTAAATATGTACATACAAAGGGTATACCCTTTTCCAACTATACCACCATTTAAGTTTTGGTTCAAAAAATTTACAAAAGCCCGTAGAAGTGCTAGGTCACATCGGACACCACCGGCTAGGTTTTGTTTGACGTTAGCCTTGTCAAAAACTACGAAACATTCATCCCAAATAGAGACGAATGGAATAACAACCCAAAGTGGACCAAGAGCGATGCCCAACAAGGGTACGTAGATGAGTCGAAGAAAGAGAATGACTTTTGAGCGGGAATAGTGAGGCCAAGATCCCTCCATAAAGATGCCACAATTTTCCAAGCGGAACTATTTGCCATCAATACAGCTGCACAAATCCTGGTAGAGAGACCCTTAAACAAAACAAAGATAAACATAATGTCTGACAGCCAAGCTGTACTCAAAGAAGCCACAACTATAAATCAAAATCTAAACCTGTTGCCAAACAAAAACATAATCATATGGGTGCCAGGGCACGTGGGACATGAGGGCAACGAGAAAGCTAATATCTTGGCCAAAAGAAGAGCCAACAGTCCATTTATTGGACCAGGCCCTCACTATGGCTTCACAAGAGAAGACACCAACAAAGTCATCGCAGAATCGACAACAAACCAACTAAAAAGTTACTGAAACAACTAAGAGGGCCTGAAGCACTCAAAAAAGTTCCTCAATCACAACATTAAAAGCACAAATGAAAATCTGAAATTAAACAGAGGAAATTCAAAAATTCTTTGCTCAGGTCTGACGAGACATTTAATCTAAAATAGCCACCTCTATAAAATGAACATCAGCAACACAAACATTTGCAGATTCTGCCAACAAACAAAACAAACAAAGAAGACGCGCAAAGCGAGGGACCAGTCTATTTAAGTAGGTTAGGTACCAATGACCAATAATCAAAATCGATAAGTATGTATACACACATGTACATTATTACAGAACTAACAACTATACTCACAGTGATCACCAAGCTATATTGTATGAAACAACGAATGAAGAAAGGCGACGTCGAAATACATCAGCGAGAATAACTAACAGATTAGGGTGGAAGACAAATACATTCGATGAAGAAGCGTTCGCCCTTAAGATCGCGGATGCTACATTGACGGGTTCGGCTAATGAGAAGTCTCTGCAACTGATTTCGCACATTACAACAGCGTGCGACGCATCTATGGTAAGAAGAACGACGAATACACGCTACCCATCAGTCTACTTGTGGGATGAAGTCATCGCACATGCAAGATGTCACCGCGCAAGGAGACAGTGGCAGCGCAGTAGAGGAAGAGACGATTTTACCGAACTCCACCATATCGGTATAAAGTAGCGTGAAAAGAGCTGAAAACGGCAATAAATACCAGCAAACGTCGGAGCTTCGCCTAGCTATGCAATGGAGCAGATGAAAACCTTTGGGGAAGAGCGTACCAAGCAGTGTCCCCACTTCATTTTTTCCAAATTGTAGTGAACAGCTCCAAAAATCGTAGTGTGTCACAGTAAATCGAACTACACTAACCCCCCTTTCACTAACACACACCCCAACCCTTTCTTCTTAGCACAATTCTAGAGGGGATCACAACGGGCCCGATCCGTGGCCAACGTGAAGAGGAGTGATCCTCACCCTCACAAACCAACCAACCAAATCGAAGCGAACATATTGATTGGAACATTATATTGGAAAAAGCATAGTAATATGAAGTACTTACATGCATATGTATGATTATAATTATGAAAGCACTATTAAAAACGTAATTACTTGAAAGAATCGCTTCATGGTGATTTTGGATAAAACATAGGAAATTATGTTAGGTGCTGCAAACGTTACCAACCAGTTACCCTCAGACAACGCAATACGCAAATAACAAAAACCGTTTTAAGTACATTGCCGCGCTTGCGGCGCGGGTTCGACTTTTAACATTTCTACAAAATATTCCATTGTACTGTAAAGAGAAATGCAGCTGAACGTTATTGTGAAATGGCTGCATTCAGATCATTCAGTCCAACATTTTGAATCGTTAAAACATTTTAACAAGAATTATTGCATTATCTTCAGAGCTATCATACTTTTTCTCAAATTGTAGTGTTTAGGAATTTTTCGTAGTGGCGTAGTGAAAAAGTTGAAAAGTAGAAAAAGTGTAGTGAAACACTTCAATTGTAGTGAAAGTGGGGACGCTGGTACCAAGTGGTGATGAAAAAACTGAACGTTTTTCGAACCCCCCACCACACATGTACAGATGTATTGGAGCAAATAGTCGAAGGCCTATTCCCAAGGCATCCGGACATTTTACTGGAGAACGAGTCATCTTTAGCAGCACAACAAATTCCTATGATATCTCCAGACGAGATTCTTTTGGCAAGCAACAGGTTTGGAAATAAAAAAGCCCCTGGACCGGATGGGATCCCAAATATAGCCCTGAAAGCTGCGATTAGAACCAGAATGGACCTGTTTGTGGATATTTATAACGCCTGCTTGGGTGAAGGAGTTTTTCCTGATCAATGGAAGAAACAAAGACTTGTACTACTACACTACCGAAGGGGGGTAAGCCTGCAGGAGATCCATCAGCCTACCGCCCGCTCTGTATGTTGGACACCGCGGGAAAAGTTTTGGAGCGCATCATCGGTAACAGGTTGGAAGCGGCGATTGAAGAAGCTGGTGGACTATCATCAGTACGGATTTCGAAAAGCACGTTCGACAGCTCATGCCATTAAGGAAGTGGTTGACACGGCGAAAAGGGCCATAGAAGGAAGACGATGGAGAAGAGATGCTGCTGGAAATATATCCTTGAGGCGCTTCGAAATATGAGAGTACCAAGACCAACCTGCATCATGGAAATTCTGAAAAACTATTTCCAACAAAGACTGATGCTCTTTGAAACAGATGACGGTGTAAAGCAATACGCCGTCACTGGAGGAGTCCGCCCGGGGCTCAGTCCTGGGACCAATACTATGGAACCTCGATCGATTGTACTTGATAACTTTCTTTTTCTGTTACACATTACACTCAGAAAAAAAAACATTGTTGAAACAAGAATTTTCAATTGTTAAAAAATTGTAAGCTGAAAATTGTTGCCAGTAAATACTAGTTCTTGCGGCAACAAATGTATTCTTAGAATATTTGGTTTGAAGTTGTTGTATCAAAAATCTCATGCTCAAGACAAATATTTGTGAGTGTTAACATATTCTCAAAAGCGAAAAATTGTTAGATTAAAAAGAATAGTGTTTTCTCAAGTATTTTGTTTTTAAATACATATTTCTATTTGAGATTGGATACTCGAATCAAAAATGTTTTTTTTGAAACAACAATCAAAATTTTTAAATTTTCAAGAATACACATTCTTTTCATAAAAATTTCATACTTAAGGCAATAGAAATACATTGTTGTTTGACAATAACTGTGGAAATTGTTTAGCCTAACAATTTATTCTCCATCCAAATATTTTAAACTGTTGACTTATCAACAATGAAAATATGAAGTTGCATCAAATAAAATTCCTATTGAAAGAGAATGCTTCTTCACATTGGTGTTTAAGAATTATATTATCAAATCAAAAATTAATTCTTTAGGCAACAAAATAAATTGTTGATTTCTCAACAAATCATAACTTCGCGCAACAATTTATTGTTGAGTTAAGAACCAATAATTTTTGTCGTTCGAAATTATAACTACTTTTCATTGCGTTTTCTTACATTGCGTTGTTTTCTTTTGTGAGTGAAGATCAGTTTGTGAAAAATAATAATAATTAAACTTAAACATTCATTTTAACTTTGAACAAACTTGTTGAATGTATTAAAGACTTGTCACCACCAATGGAATTGATTTATGTATCGAAGGAAAAGTAACGAAAGTATTTTTTTATCTTGGGCCAATTTTGAGCGATAATTTAGGACTTAACGAAGTTTTAGGTTTTGTACCAGATTTTAACGCAAAATATTATTGCCGAATTTATACAAGAGAGAAAAAAGATTGCCAAAGTGATTGTGCAGAAGCTCAAGACAGTATTCGTTATGTGTCTATTTACCAAAGTGAAACTAATTCGACAACATATCAACCTGATACTACCTCGACAAGAGGAAACTCAATCTGGAAAACTTTACCCAATTTTCAAGTTACTGATAATAAAGCTTGCGATATTATGCATGATATTTGTTTAGGTGTTGCAAGATACATGTACAACTGCACATACATATTTGAGTATTTTTAAAATAAAATTATTAAAGCGAATGTGGTAATTTTTGCATTTTTTAATTATACACTCTTGATTTTCAGTCTTAGCAAGGAATATTTTTTTTAATTTAAAATTCTAAACCAGCATAAGTATTTTTGATTCCAGGTTAACAATAGTTTCCTTGGAGCAACAATTTACATTTTTGATTCTCTCTAAGCATTTGCATATTCAGCATAAGTACCTCATTTTTAATTTTATTTTTTATTCTTGGTGTAAGTATTTTATTGTTAATTCTATTTAACAAGATCTCATTTGGCACAACAATGTAAGTTCTTAAATGTCAAAACTTTTAATTCTTGATGCAAGAACTTTGTTTCTTGATGTAAGAACTTATATTCTTATGTAGTAACTAAGACTAAGAATTCTTGAATTAAACATTTCAGTTGTTGATCAGATTTTAACCAACGTTTAGTCTTGTGACAATACATAAAATTGTTGTGATTACGACTTTTTTTCTGAGTGTACACATACAACTGCTTTGGATTGGATAAGTATTCACTTCCCCCGTGTGGATGAGGCTCACACATTTTTTTTTTACTGTATTATTTGGTCTATAAAACAATCAAGCTTAATTTTATGTGAATAATCTTGCCACATCTGGCCCTCATTTACCGTTAACTTAGGTTTTTTTATTCGTGGGCTAAAATTTTACCTCAGTCTTTAAAACTTGGAAACGGGCCTTGCGCCTGTACTAGGGTTCATCTCAGTTTATTACTTTTGTTCCAAAAAATAACACTCATAGTCCTCCCTTTGACATCAGTTTGAGAAAGTATGCGAAAAGCTCTCGTTCTGCTTTGCATCGTCTCTTCAAAGTCCCAAAGATGATTGCGCTTAAAATTCAGTGACACTAGATCAATATCAATTTAATTGTTTGCTCTGGAGGACTGTTTTCCCTTCAAAAATAAAGGCACGATAGACAAGATGTCACCCAAAGACCCTGCTCACTAGAAACCTAGCAGCGATAGACATGCATTTTTTTTTAAAGCCCACTTTACGTTCAAATATTAATTAAAAGCTCCGCGATGTCAATTTGTCTGTCTGCTGCAGGGGAAAATAAACTCACAAATTTCCTTTCCCGAACAAAGGTTAAAAAACGAATTTGACAAACCATGAAATACACACAACGCTGTGACACTCATACCCAATTAATGTTGGCCTACACGCTACACCAGACAATTGGAGAAAAATGTTCCCCATTCCTGACTTTTCGAAATTAATCTCCAAAACGTGCTGTATTTGGATTCAGCTTCTTCCAACCAAAAATTTCGTAATCTTCTCACGAAATTGAAATTAAAAAATAACCAAAAAAAAAAGCTTATTCACACTCGGTGCAATTATTTCAATAGAATGGATATCATCAAAATTTGAATAAACACCTAACAAGCGTGCTAACTAATAAATAAGTTATGTCACTTGATTTTGAGGATAAGCGAGAGGTCTGCAAAGGATCCACGTCGACGTCACCTTCGCGTTTTTTTATTAATTTGTCACAGAAAGTTCATTAAATTTTCGCTAACATCATGGAGCTTAGGTCGTTAATCAATGCGTACCGTATGATGCCGGCCCGCGGTGCCTAGGAGTGACAACGACAACCCTCGTCAAGAAATCAACATCCGTCACATCTGCGACTTATAAACTGTCCGACTTAATTTGTATCTGTCGTTGCCATGAAGTTCAAAGTGAAAAAATGAAAGCATCTCTTCGGATTTTTATACGGACACGTACGAATGTGCATCACTTTTACTTCAGTAACGTAAATACGATTATCGTGGTAGTATTATGTCAATCTGTCGGCTCGGCACACATGTGCACTTAAAAATACCCGCTCCCAACTACAGTATTGGGAAATAGATATTTTAGGAAATGCCCGCCATCGTCGCCTGTCAAATGTACGGACTTGGAAATGCGAACACCATAAGTGGATATTTTCTTTTTGTTCTTATCTTCTTTGTTATCTGATTACCGTTACTTTAACTATGATATATGGTAAGGCTATTGGGCTAAGTGTAAACATGACAGTTAAGCTCTTTATACTCAGGGGTACATTTTACAGTTAATATCTACGAACGGATTATGCAAATAAACAGGAAGCTATGATTATCGAGGTGGTTAAGTGGTGAAAGTGGTTTGATTGCCGAGCAGTTGTTGTTTATTTGATAAGGGATCGAGTGCGGCATTACAAGGGTTTTTTTTTTGAAAGGGGATGAAATGTAGCCAACAAAGTTTTACGCTATCTTTAACTGCTGATTTATTTTTCAAGTGATGTGTAACTTTAAGTAGGTATCTATATTGTTGCGGAACAGGTTTATGAGTCCTAAGGACAGAACTTGAAGTATATTATGTTTCCTACAAGTGTTAGATGAAGGAACTCCTGGCTCGTAATTATTACTGTCGGAATTAGGAAGAGGTAGCTTAGCTCTCGCCCAGCCCACGTGAGAATTATGTGTGTTATAGCACCTCATCCAGACGATAGTTGCTTAGATAACGAAGTAGAAAATTGGGTGCTATAAGTGGAGGATTCTCTGTACCCTTCTCTAGTGACCCACATTTCTCCAGTATATACTCTGGGGTTTCACCGTTATCATGATGAATTGGCATGATCCAGCTACCCTTATCCTGAGATAAGATGTTTCTTAAGTTTATAGAAAAAAAAAAAAAAAACTACACTGCGGCGTCAGCAGTTCTATACAGAACCAAGCCTAGCTTTTCGCAACAATTTGTGTGTGTGTGTTATTTTTCCACGAATGGAAGAGACCTAAATTTTTTTTCCGACTCCGAATGGCGAGTTGAGAAGCTTCTCATGACAAATGATACTCTTTGATTGCTTGTCAGACATTCGAAAGAGGTGGCAACCGTGAAAAACTCTTTTAGGTTTTGGACCCGGGCTGGGATCGAAGCCGAGCAGCATGCGTAGACCAAGGCACTAACCACCACGGCCACGATGACCATAAGAAACCCAGTTACGATGCGGAGTTTGTTATAAATACCTAGAAGTTCCTTCTAATGTCTTAGATTTGTCTGGCAGAACTAAGTTTACTCATATTTCCAAATCGGTTTGGTGGGATCTTCTAAGTCCAGTCTTAACGAGTTTGGGAAAATACGATTAAGACTGTATGGGCAAACGCAGGTTGGAGTCACTTTTGACTGCCTGCTGATTTGTTCAACCCACACAGCAACACCCCTAAGTCGAATAAACCCACGTAACAATATATTAAAATCCCCCGCTGTAAGGGGGAAAATAAAGACAACGCTTTTCACCAAATAGAAGACAATTTTCACTCAGTCCCTAACTATGCGGTCCCAATAAGGACTCCACCGCACCGGAGGAATCCAAAACTCGAAAATGCACTTGATATGAGTGATGAATCTTGGGAGCAGATTGTGTCTCCTTTCATGTCTAGAAATCATATAAAATCTTTCGAAATTGAACGCTCCTTTTGACTAGAATACTTTTGTAGTCTTCTTCCTTTATCAAGTACATATTCGCCTACATTTTTGGCTCTTCTTTTTGCTAGAGGAGGACAGTTTCGCTAGAGGATAGAGGAAGGTATACGAAACGAATGTTGGTTTTGATTTGTAATTGTAGTTCGTTAGTGTCTTAAAAACAGCTTGGCTATCAGGCATTATATATAATCTTTGTTGAATTTAAATTTATTTCTAGTATGTTAAGATAAGTTCGCCTCAAAGATTGTGGAATGTCTTCTTGGTTCCACTATTCCCGCTCCTAGAGCATTCTCTGTTTTTGACCATTTTGGGTTGTTTTACACTCTGTAAGCGAATGATATTTGTGGGGCTTATTATCAGACGCATTCAGATCGCATAGAAAGGGTCCAGAGGCGGTTTACGAAGTACATTTTCTGGAAAATGCGTTTTGATTTTGAGCCTTCGTACAGTGCACGATGCCAACTTCTGAGTATTCTTTCCTTTCATGTAAGAAGACATGCACATGACATATTGTTTATCAGAGACATTCTATGTAACCGGATAAATAGCCCTGTGTTTTGTCTCGGGTCTCCATTTATGCTCCTGAAAGGCATCTCAGAGGTCGAAACCAACATAGAACAAATTATGGTCGCAATGAACCTATGTCCAGAGCTGTTATATCATATAATGACTTCATTATATGATAGACACGTAGATTTTCATTATTCTAGAGATAACTTTAAAAACAGTTTGTTTGCTGCTTTAATAAACTAAACTATGTAGTTATCGTTATCCTCTTTTAGTTTATTTTTTATTCATTTAGGTATTCACTAAACTTTATATATCATTTGTATTTTTATTTTTATTTCTTATTTTGATCTATTATTATGTAAATTAATTTAATATTATGAAATCTGTATAGCTAATAAATAAAATAAATAAATAAAAATAAATTGCAATCCTCTAGGATCATCTTATGACGGATTGTAAATCGAAACATTTCCGTCTAAATATTTAATTGGCCTGCAACATATTAAAATGTTATTGTGGCCACTTTGGACAGCTTCTTCCAGTATATCAAAGAAGTAAAATTCTTACGAAATGCATTTTCTATGTAAGTACATATATCCTACTTACTTACTTAGTTGGCGCTACAGCTCGAGGTGAACGTGTGCCTGCTTCTCGCAACCATTTGTGTGTGCGTGTTATTTATTTATTTTTTTTTTTTGCACGAATGGAAGGGACGTACAGTTTTTGCCGACTCCGAACGGCGAGTTGAGAAGCTCAATCGTGACAAATGATACTCTTTGATGTTTGTCAGACATTCGAAAGAGGTGGTACCGTGGAAAAGCTCTTTAGGGGTTAGACCCGGTCTGGAATTGAACCCGAGCAGCATTGCGTAGTAGTCCGACGCTCTAACCACCACGGCCACGGTGACCAAGTAAGTATATCATATGCGGTTTTGTGAGGAATATGAGTGTCGTCCTTTTGCACATACATACATACATTCACATATACATACATATTTTCAATTGCAACTATGAAGTTAACCTTCGCACCGCCTGCTATGTTGGGCAAACCACCAGCAGAGACATGACCTTACAGAATGGTTTGTTATTAGAGATAGCCACGTGAAGGTCAATAGCTAGACTTCCATGGAGTCATTAGCCACCACGGGTGCAGCCAAGGTTGCTACATGTTATTCCTCCTAATGAACCAATAGCAGATTGCCGGGCATGCACTATCATTTTAAACGAAAGACTAAGATGCACACAGCACCATGCTATCACAGCGATTCCTGTTCCTATTGCTTTTAACTGCATTAACCACTGTGATGCACTCGAGAAAAACCTAATGAACATCAATCAATCTCACAGCACCAGTAAACTCTGCAATCGAGAACCAATATCTCATCCCTATTCACCACTTTTTATCACCCACGAGGAATAAAAATTCCTTCGTTAAACCAGGAAACACTGGGGCAGCTTCGCTCCGGATGGTGCCGTCTCATAAACAACAACATACCTCGCTCGATATGAGACCATCGACAACAGTTGTCTGCGTTATGAAACAAGTCCACACAGTAATCAACATCTCCACAAATCTATCCCCAAGTGCATTATGGGTGAATCGGATTGACACAGTCCGTTTCCCAGGATACACTAGCCACAGAATGATGTGTGTGTAATTGTGCATATGACTGCTATAGCAACACTTTTATTAGATTTAACGTGAATTCAATGATGAGTGATAATAAATTCTATTGGAATTTTAAATCAGATTTTTGTTCTACCAACTCACAGCACACTATTCGCTTCCCACATACATACATACTTATGTACTTTCATATGCGTGCCACCACATACCAGCTCCAGCGATGAAAACATTCATGCCAATTCAACCACAAAATAAAGCGATGCGAATAACGGTTTTAGCCGCAATTTTCATATTTCAGCAAACACTTATCACAATTCGAAATTGGGACGTGAAATGAAATGTAAACCAAATTATTTTCCTGTTGGCGGTTTGTCATATCGAACATAGGTACCTTTCAATATATTCACCGCGTAGCTTTTTTTAACACTAGCAAAAAGCTGTTAGAAAATTGTTGTGATACTTTTTTTTAGTTTTTTTTTTTTTTAGATTTCACCATCTTTACCTGATTGAGGTTAATGCAAATAAATCCGAAGAAAAAAATAAAAAAAGAAACATTCTTCGTAAGTCACCGCTTCTTAAAACCATTCTTTATTGTCCGTGTTACATTACATACATACATACATACATAAATATATCGTAGCTGTGATGTAACGCATATGCGCGGATATAATACCACTAAAAAAACCTTTGTTTAATGACCCACAATAGATTAACGGATTCTAATGGGATCCCGCTGTTAAACTCCGTGTATCCTTGCTAACGTCACTGAGACACATCCTACGCAAGGATCATACATACATATTTGGAATTTTATGTTCTGTTTTCATTCTCTCCTTATTTTACGTATGCTGTCGTAATAGAACGGGTAAACAATGCCTGCAGCTGACTGTGGTAAAAATCCATATTTAAGGAAAAAAAAGCTTGATAGCGCAATCATTTTACATAATAGATGACCTTTCAAGCCTTAAATGATACAAGATTTATTTCATTTTTATGGAAGAGCGTAAAGGCACACTATCTTCTATTAAATGTGGTTACAATGAAAGTGAAGCAGGTATGGAAAGAATGTTTTTTAATAATATAGGGTGATGGCACTAGTAGTCGGCCGTTTAACTTTTTTTTACGTTTGACTGGTCTTTAAAATTCCGTTATTCAAATAATGAATTGAGTATTTAGTTTATCTGAATATTTGGAATGTGTAGATTGGAGAATGCTAAGCACTTTTAGTGGATTTCCAACACAAAATAAAACTACATACATATTTACAAAAATTCAAATCAAAGCCTGTTTCCTAAGTAGTCGGCCCCCTCCGTTCCAGATGTCGGCCACTTGAGTATTCAGTAGTCGGCCCCTTATTTTAAGTCCTATGTTTTCTTTCTATTTATCAAAGTTAAGGAACTTTTCGATATCTAATCTTAATCTATATCTATAAATCTATAAATATTATAAAACTGTAGAGGTTTTTTTGTTGGTTACCTAATGGCGTGAAAACCGCTGGACAGATTTCGATGAAACTTTTTTTGAAATGCTTCTTAAGTACCCGGGATGATCACAAGCTATGTAATTTTTTGCTCAGCCTACTGGGTCTTACATAGTAGTCAAAATAACTGTATATCGGAGAGGAATATTATCATTATACAGCCCTAACTCAATAATGGCTTATCGGATTGAAATTCAAAAAAATAGGTGAAACTAGTAAATCTGTCGCTGATTCATTTGAGATATAAAACATCCTCCTGCGTTATCCTGAAGCTGAGCAATGTTCAAAACAATTATTCAAAACATCGCCCACAATTTTCCTTCAGCGGAGACCACCGCCAGCAGTCGTGCAGCAGTGGGTATCGTTGCAATAGTGGCAAACGTTATCAGTAGTGCCACGAAGCACATCCGAACGCACAACATTTCTCTGATTTGTTATTTAAAATTGGTGGAGGAACACTTCCGGAAGAAAATGGAAAAGTAAATTTATCACAAGGTTTAAGATGATATTTGTTATTTGTTATTTTGTTATTTATTTATTTCATGATATTAAGTATAATAAGACAATGATATGAGTCTTTTAAATCTATACCTAATACAAAATTGTGGTTAGGTTAATAATAAAGATATGTATGTAATAGATGTTTGTAGAGAATTTAAATTAAAAATTAAATTAAATAAAATTTAAAAAAGAAAAGTTAAGATAAAAATAAAACAAATAAGCAAAAAGAAAAGTGAATAAAAATAAAAGAAAAAGAGAGAATAGTGCATGTTTTGAGTATGATGAAGAGTGAATTTATCTTCCGTAGTGACTTGAGAGTGCCTTCCTAAAACTGCTACTGCTGTTCAATCTTCTTAGTTCAGCTGGTAGTGAATTCCACAGACTGATAGCGTATACAAAGAACTGTCTCTTGAGACATTATAACTAAATGCAGGTAGTATCATAGCTCTGCTTCTTTGTGACACAGGGAAAGACAGTCTCTCGAAGAGGTACTCAGGTGATTTTGTTTCCATTATTTGAAAAAGAAAGTTTAAAATACCGAAGTTAAGGTAGTTCGTTAGACTCATACCGAAAATACTGTCAGTGTATCTGGAAACATGATCAAATCTGCGTAGGGCATATACAAAACGAACCACATTATTAAACGCAACTTGAAGCCTTCTTTGGCTAACACTATCAAGGCCGCAAACAATTAAATTTCCATACAATAAGGTTGGAAGAACAAGATATATCACAACTAAAAAAACTGTCAGAATTCTTGGCCTTGTGAGCGAGCTATTTTGTTGCCTCGGAATGATTAAGCTCTAGCACTTAACAGCGAGATATTTTCACGCGCTGATGGTCAAAGTGCAGAATGTAAGTATTTCAATCAATGGGGTTGTAGACCAAGAAGTAACAACAAGATATCTGGTCGAATTTTTAAACTCTCGCTTTTGCCGCCATCACATAAATAAAAACTAAAAGGGGGTGTACCTACTATTCTTCTAAGAAACTTCAGCCCGCCTAAATAATGTAATGGCACCCGACCTAGAGACAATTTTGCAATGACATCTGGTAGAGGCGGAAGTGTTGACGGGCTACGGTGCGGTGCGGTTTTTGAGAACTATGAAATCTGCAGTTAGGGACTGAAAGTTACACATTGAAACGTTTTTGATAAAACGCAGTCAATCAACAAAATTTACTAAACACTTTTGTGGACTTAGACAAATACTTTGATGTTTCTACGCTCCCACTGAAATTGCATATTTGTATGCATAAGAAAGCCCTTAGAATGCGAAGCAAGGCGAGCATGGGTTCAACTAGTAATCAATAAAAACCATTACGAATATTTTTTGTAAAAAAAAAAACATTTACATAAAGTAGGTACTTACTCCCTAGTTAATGAAACAATACAATAACTCAAAAATAATGAAAAAAACAAAGCCAACATCGGCTGGTTGAGTAATGTGAGTAGTATTTAGCAAAAGTTCATATAAAACTATATCATTATTTCTGAAAAAGTCGATCAGTTCCAGAATTAGATGCGGCTTATGACCATCGACCAGAAACAATACTGGCCGTTTGATGTTATTTCCAGTTAGCCAGTCATTGGAACGTTTGGCCACGTACTCGAATAACGTCTTGAAACGCATGCAGCCACTCTTTGGCATTTCTAAAATCCATTTGTCTGGGGTGCTTTTGAACACAGCTTAACGCAAGGGCACATATGGAAGAAAGTCTAATGGAGATAACGTTTAACGTTGGGCACTGAACACAAACAAAACGGTAATCGTCTCCTTGTCGTTTCCAGGACTGATCCTAGATGTATTTCCAGCTGAGGTATTTTTTCAACTAAAACATAAAAGGCCAACATAAAAACACCAGTCTCCTTAGTCGGCCACCGTTCATTCATGAGGCCGACTACTGAAAATTTAAAATAAAAACTCGAAATTGAGTAGTCGGCCGGGGGCCGAGCTTAGAAGAATCATACAAAAAGTGTCTCCTCTCTCTATTTATTAAAAAAAAAAAGGTTTAATTATATTTTTGTGCAAGAAACAAGAACAATGAACTATAAATAACCCAAAATAAATCAAATTATGTACTTTACTCGTGGTACAATAGATCTTCTAGGTCGCCCTGCCATCCGCAACTGGCGGGTCAGTATCCCTTAAAAAAAAAATTTACTTTACTCTCAATACTTTACTGATTGAAACAGTTTTCGCAGTTCACTTCCATCACTGATTCACAAAAATTACCACTCGTAAGAACATCAACTAAAGTGACAATTATGGTGCGGAAACCGTTTGTTGTATTGCACCAACTCTTTGCACACAGACAGAAGAAACGTTAGGCTATTGGAAAAAAATGTGTGATGCACAAACGCATTTACTGTTACGCTTGAATACATGACGCGGCGGCCGACTACTAGAGGGGGCTGACATTACATGCCATCACCCCATGTCCAAAATTACTTAATGTTCAATTATATAAACCACATAAGGGATGGGAACGTGTCCCGCGAGGCAAAGTGTGTTTAAACGGGCTCGGCTGTGTAACCTGCTTACAAAGATGAATACAGATTTTTAAAATCATGCTGCAGGCAATTACATACAGTGGCTTGCCAAATTATTAGGGACAGTACAACTTTTTTGTAATTTTCAGATTTGAGTGAATTTCGCGCCGAGTCGGGCATAAAAATACAGGATTCGTCACCAGTGAACTATTTTTGGACCTCGTGCAGAAACCGACATTCCAGTACGCTTGTACCCTTCTGGCATCTGAGTCTTTCATGTCAAAAATGAAAATTAACATTCGGAATTTAGGGAAGCAACGACAGATATACGATAAGGAACCGTCCTTTTATGTACCACTCCTATACCTATTATGTACCTGTGATGTACCACAAAGATTAGGCGCTACCCTAGCCAAGTTGGCTGACAACATTGCAATGTACATACCTATATATATATACAACTCATGTGTTTCGCCCACATACAGTCGAAAAACCTGATTATAGCAACGGTGCAATAATGGTTATTGAAAGCAGTCCAAAGTATACTATTTTTAAGAAAAACCCATCAGAGATACGGTCTTTACAGCCAACATCGACATATACTCGTACATAGGAATACGATGTGCCTACTACGGCCAAAAACACAACACTTTCAGAAACATTTCAAAAATATTTCAGCAACATTTCAAAAACATTTCAGAAATGTTTTTTTGTTTCTGAAACATTTCTGAAATGTTTCTGAAATGTTTTTGAAATATTTTGTTCGGCCTGGACACACCTTTAGTTACTAAACAGATTACTACACAATATATTTGTATTGATGATTCATCTTAGAAATATTCCAGACTCATCGATACATTACTTACTATGTTGCAACCACTTGCAGATGGACATATTTCATTGTTCCATGTATTCTCGCACTTGCCACTCTCTGAATTGTCTCCCACATTGAAATTTGACACAAATTGCATAGAGTACGGGAACTTAATTCAGTCAGACTGAAACTCACAAATCAGCGCATTAATGCAAATTGTCTGTCAAAGAATGACAGTAAAATTTGTTTAAGGATGGCTGTCCAAATATTTAAATCTTCTTTTCAAAAAATTAAAAAATAAAAACCACCTGTGGTCAGTTTGATTGATATTCCGTTTACGGTAGGATAACTGTCAAGAGTTCCGCAAAAATAAAAGTTCGTAAATTATTACAAAGTTAAATTTATCGCTGAACCATTTTTTTTGAGGACCGTTTTGTGAAATTCGGGGTCAGTGCTGCTTTAGCTCGCCAGAGAGCGTGGGATCTTGACCCCTTTTGGTCCGCAATCAAAAGTCATGCCAGCCTTATGCGTCTTAGTGTTATGACGCTGCGAGATGTTTTTTTTCTTCCACTCCTCCACTTCATTGTCCTTCCGTTATCCTACCATCCTATTATTTTCTTACGAATAATTCATTTCTATAACATTGGATGAAAATAATTTTTGAAATCAAAACAAACTGTGCAGGAACTTTATATTTTTTGTTTTAATTTTTTTTTACCTTGTGGTACGTACTTAGGCGTATACGTAATAAAATTGAAAAAAATCTTCCCCCATACAACACTTTGGGTTAAATATCATGAAGTGTATCATATTTTCTCTGACCACTTGAGAGGCAAGGAGTGAGAGCATATGTAATGTACCCTACCACTTCCACAGGTTTAAGTACACTTGACAGGCTTTTAAGCTTACTCAATTCGGTCCGTGTGAACTATTGAATCAGTTAGGATAAAAATGTTACCCGAAAAAGAAACAGCTTCACTTTTTCACGAGCGTAGCTTAAAATTAAATACAAACGCCATCTGTTGTGTTACTTCACACAGATGGGTAACTCATCCACTTCTATGAGTTATTCCAATTGGTTTTGTGGCGGTGTCATATTTCCTCAACACCCACATTCTGGCGCGAACGATTCATTATTTTATCAACTTCGTATGTAATGTCATCCTGGTTTCAGTCTGGTTTCAGTCAATTTGCTAAAAGCTTTTAATTTTGTAGAAAAATTAAAAAAACAAAAGCAATGAAGACAACAGATAACACTTCATTCCATGCGATAAAGGCGACAGGGGATGGGGGCTTATATGAAATTAGAGCCTTACATACTCTTGTATGTATGGAAGCAGAGTGTTTACTATGACACTCTCCTTGTTATGTTTTGTCACCTGACGTTGAATTAAGCTGTTTATATTATTTTAACATTTCCGAGTTTTGACTTATGCTTTTAAAATCTTTTTAATTATCTTTGGTAAGAGATAACGAGGTTTGACTAAGGATTTTCTGCGTTGTTCTTGTGCAAACATTACATATGATCCAACTAAGTGCGGGTGATGTTGATCCTAAATACAAAGGAAGATAAAAGTCTAGTGTAGAATGCAAATTGTGTTTTTTTTAATGTGTTTTACTATTTCCTAAGAGATAATTTTATTTATTTTGTTACTGTTTAAACGTTTCTTTTCCAGTAAATCTATGCCTACGTCGACGAATATTTAACGCGTATCTTTCCAATGTTTTGACAAATTTACAATTCACATAGTCACTTGCACTTGTTTAGTTTAGCCAATTTAGACAGATTTTCAACATTTTGGAGAATACAGTCGAACTTCGATAACTCGAATATTTCATAACTCGAATGAAATTGGTTGGCAATAGCGCCAAGACTGAAATTTACATGTAATTTTTATTTGATAACTCGAACTTCTATTACTCGAATGTCTTGATAACTCGAAGAGATTATTTGTCGTCACCTTCGACAAGTCGAATTCTGAAGGGGAATCCCCATATTCTGCGTGTTCTTACAAGTTCGTTTTATAATGAATCGCTTTCCGGGGCACTGTGTTTGTATGTTCGTATCACCTAGTATACATACGTGTTATGTGTGAGTAAAATAAGAATTTTCATATTTCTTTTTAGTAGGGTTTAGAATACACATTACTTGGTTGGTATATTGGGCGATACGAACTCAAAGCTTAGTTTTTATTTTCGAAAAAAATAGTAGGCGCCTAAAAAAAACACAAAGAGGAAAAGCGTACGCTAAAAACATTAGGTCTGTTCCCGTACTTTCTGCACTAAAATTTATAGATTCAACGAGTGGGGATAAAAATCTGTCAGTGAGAGGGAAAAGTGTGCAAAAGTACAGGAACAGATTGAGCAACAAAAAATGGAAAATGGTTGACATTTGACAGAGTTGACAGTTGGCATAATGCTGCCCAAAGAAATTCCTTGGGCTAAGATTCGTAGCATGGGGAAATTTCTTACTCTCTTGTTTGCGCTCTCTTCTACGAAAAACTACGAAAAATCTTCGTACGGGAACAGGATTTGACTGATTTTCGTAGTTTTTCGTAATTTTGCGCTGTTTTTGGACAGGTACGGGAACAGACCTATTATCTCTTGATAAAAAATTACATCTGTATTTATACATATTTATATCCATTTTGTATTGTACTTAATAACTCGAAGTCTTGATAACTCGAATTTTTTTCGTGGCAAGTGATGGTTCGAGTTATCGAAGCTCGACTGTATTCACATTTCCAAAAACTATCCTCGTGCTGTCAAACCAGACTGCTTTTGTTTTTTTTTTTTTTGTTAACGTTTTTTGCACCCCGTGGAATACCTTTTATTTTCGAAGTGACACTTTTTATGGCTCGTTTAGGAGTTATTCCAAACTGCCATGAAACGCGACAGGTATGTGTATAGGATTAATGGTTCTTGCCGTAGCTAATATTTAAACAAATTTCTAGGAACAAGAATTGCATACTTTTAGGAGTTGACACCATTATGTCAAAGATGTTTGCACACCAATTAGAAGTTTAGAAGATTGGCTCGTTCCTTTTTAGTGTTCCGTACCCAATTGGCAAAATGGAACGCTTATGGAATCACCTCGGTATCTGTCTGTCTGTCACAGGCATTTTTCTCAGAGACAATTTGACGTAGACAATTGAAATTTGGCACAGTTATAAGTATAATAGTAATTAGTGGCCCAAAAATGGAAGTGAACTTCAAAAATTGAATGTTGACTTCGGTGGACTAGTTTTATGGGGTTAAATGGAAAGTTAACTAAAAAAGGTTAGCTTCCAATAGGCCACTATCGCTTCGTTTTTTTAACCCTTTGGCACAATTTGCCACACTTTTTACATAGTTTGATTTTCATTTCTTGGAAGTGCGATTTCCAATGGCTTTTCCATAAGTATATTCGTTAATTTTGAGTTGATTCGTCGTGTGCTTTTCGTTGTTTTACTATGCTTGTGTTCTTCCATTTGTTATCAGCATTCAAAACCAATCATAACAGGCATTTGCTTATTGTTCCAGCCCACACTATGTGCGTGGACTGCGGCAACAATGTGTGCAAAAACCACAGTCATCGGACAACTCAATGCATTCAATGTAATCAGAAACCTGTCTAAGGTGGGGATCAAAAAAAAGGTTAAAAAGACAAAGACCTCCGCTGCGCGAGTTACATGCTGGACCTATGTATGTACATATATATGTACTTACATACGGACATACTGGACCAGCAGGAACATCAAAACAAAATGAGCTGGTGTTGACAAAAACCAAGTGCGGGTTTCTTGCACTTGGCTAGTTGTACATATGTTTAAGCCGTTAATTTTGTTGTTAGACGTTTATGTAAGTTCAGTTGGTAATTAGTCTTTAAAAGTGCGTAACGTGTCATCTTTCTATCGTTTATTTTGTTTGTTCAGTTCAGTGTTAAATGTAAAGAAAGAAATATATAAGTATATGTACATTATATACTAAAATTGTTGTTTGTTTATTATTCTACCTTTCGCAAAACTATTAAAGACGTAACTCGCGCAAGTGCATAAGGAACATTAATATGGCTATGTAGTTATTTTTTTTAAATCATTTATTAAAATAATCGTAAAAGGTTTTGAAAAAATTGAGAGCAGGGCTATACTCTCAACATCATCGTTTCATTTCATCTTGTGGCGTACTTTTCAGTTAGTTTTTACCGTAGTCCCCTACTTTCCTTGCCAACCCATCGGCAAACTCGTTGCCTTCTACAACAGACTGACCAGGCACCCAACATAGTCTTACCTGGTTTTGTGTAATGCATAATGTCCTAAGCATTATTCGACAGCTCCTGACTAGTCCCGATTTGTTACTAAACTATTCCAGCGCCTTAAGTGCAGCCTGACTGTCAATGTTAATAACAATACTATCCTTGCTGAATATTCGTTCCATTAAACCCTATAGCGCGAACACAATGCGAAGCTGATGCTGTAGTGTGAATTGTATGGTGAAGCGCAGAGTTCAACCAACTTCAACTTTCTACTTCCACTACAGCGTCACCATTGTGTTCGGTTAGTTAAGCAAAATACTTGTGATCTAGGGTGAGGATCCTCATTTAAGCTTTTTATCGAGCTTCATGAAGTTTCACTTCTATCGCTTAGTTTTTAAGGCTGGCCATTTTTTTTAAACCTCAGTATTGGAGTGAAATGTTTTAGAGTCGAAGGTGATGAGCACTTCTACCATTCATTGGTAAAGCCGTGGCATCTAAGTCGATAACGATTTTAAGAATACTTCAAGAAATCCGAGCTGTTTTTTTTTTCGATTCTGATGAGGTCAAAACCGATTCTCCAAATTTAAGCAGGACTCTCAGTAACAACTTAAAAGTGGCAAAGGACAGAGCTGCTATTATAGACGAAAATAATATAATTCTATTTAGTCTTAGACCAAATTACTTAACTGTGCAATAAATACATCGAATTAAATCAAATCAAATCTTAAAAATAATGTACAACAAAAACTACTCCGCAGTATATTTTCTGGACATTTTAATGGCCTTAGATAAGGTATTACTTAAAGAACTACAGCTCCACTTTCCAAGCGACTCAACTACCCCTAAAGGTGACATTGAAGATCGTTTATTCAGTACAAAGTCATACAATCACCGCTCTTAACCCTAGAAAGATAATCATGTTTTGATGTATAAAATGACACTCATGTACAAAATTTACTCACAGGGTTGTGAGTATTTCCAAATTGATGAGACTTAACTCAATGACACGTGAGTTTTCGGCTCTGGATACCTACTGGCTGGAAAGTTACGAACGCCCATCCCGTGATTCATAATAATTAGCAAAAGAGCGGTATATTTCGATTATCTTTCCAGGGTTAAGACCTGAAGCCACTATCTACCCATGGAAGTGTGCTAGGACCACTGTTATGTCTTATATATGTATGTGTGTATACACAGCAGACATTCCAATACCGCAGATGGAAACCTCAATGCCACACTTGCTGACGATACGATAATTATTACTTCCCACCATAATCTTAAAATAGAAATAAATGCCCCACAGCGATACCTAAACGAAAACAAAACAGCTCTGGTATTACATATAACAAGAAAAACATATGTATTTCAACCGTAACACTAAACCTTAAACAACCATGCTAAATACCTAGGTATGTACATACATAGACCGCACATTAACCTAGAAATAACATAGTATTCTCAATAGGACAATGGTGGTGCTACACCTGGACCAACCGGAGTAATCACAGGACACTATGCCATGGGCTCTATGACTATCAAATGACAAACTGGATCCAAAGATATCTGCATATAACATCATCTATGTACAGTACATACTATGCTACTGCCTCTTCATACAAGAACGATGGATACGCACATTAGGCCACAGATTCCTGGAAAGCATTGCAGAGCTTGGATCTTCTAAGATTCATAAACAGCACAAATTGACTTACGAGTTGGTTAAGTCCACTATTCTCTCTTCGTACTGCGTAGTCTGCACCATTTTCATAATACACAATACGTGTTGTATGGTTACTGACATACAGTGCTGAGAATAATTTTTCATACAAATCGATATCAAATAGATCAACAGTATTGTTTAACCAAAAAAGAACGTAATTTGTATTTCATATATAACATTTGATTAAAGCAATCATTTAGAGAACAACTGTATGAAAAAAAAACATAAGAAAGTAAAAAGTTTAAGAAGATATTTAAAATTATTTCATTCTTCTTTAAAAATGAGTGGGAAAAATTGTTCATACAAAGTATAAAATTTATATTAAAATGTTAATTTTAATCTATTAGTACTTAGTATGAAGGCGTCTACTTTCAAACATAGCATTTAATCTACGTGGCATTGACTGTACACATTTTTCCGTTCTGCTTGGGTCCATCTTATTCCACTCTTCGTCGATAGCGTCTTCCAGTTGTAAGTGCGTCTGAACCTTATGGGTCCATCGTATTTTTCTATAAAAATGTTTCTACAGATGCCCAATTGGATTGAGATCTGGACTTTGAGCTGGAGTCTGGAGAACTTGGGGACAAATACATACACATAAAGCAACCAAAGCCGAATATTCACAGCTGTACTGTATGCTTCGGATCGTTATCTTGGTACAAATAAAAATCCTGTGTGCAATTGTTTTTCGAAGAAAAGCGACCAAATTTAGCTTGAAGATATTTCAATATAGCTTGTGTGCATGTTTCCTTCCACAAATACAAGATTTCCAGTCCGTAATATCACATCGCCCCCCGAACCATAACGTTCCCACCATCGTGTTTAACTATCGCCGATACATGTTTTGGTTGCATCGTTCGGTTCTTTTTTTCGACACACATTTTCTTGCTTTCTATCGCTTTTAAAGATCTTAAACTTACTTTCGCCTTAGAAAATTATTTTTTTTCCAAAAATCAATCATCTCGTTTTTATAAGTTTGCGAAATCAAGTCTTCGTCTAAAATGTTATTTTCTCAAAAGTGGCTTCCGCCGTGCAACACAACACTTGAACCCTAGAAATTTTAGTTTCTTGTGTATTGCCAAGTCCGAAACGTTGTTGCATTTAAATCTTTTGATTTCCTCTTTCCAAAAACAGCTGTAATTTTAGGTTCGATTTAATTTCTCTCTTCAGAAACTTTTAATCTAATGGCTAATCTTCTTTTTTCGTCTAGCACCATTCTTATGTTCTAAACTACCTACCTTCTCTAAAATAGCGATCACAAATACCTTGCGCTATGGAATGGGTTAACACTGGTAAATTACCGAGTTCGCGTTATGATTTCCCTATTTTCTGTGATAAATCACTTGAGATCGCTTATCGATCGATGTATGTATTTCCGTGAGTTTTTACTATTTTATCCAAACTTCTGACAAAGCACATCCTTAAACTAATTAATTAATTTATTCGAGCAGAACTATGCAGAATTTACCAGCACGATGTAGGAATTTGTAAATTTGTGCAAAAACAATAAAATATTCATGCATGGAACTAACGGTACACTCTTTCGTTGCCGAAAGCTTTAATGCATGAAAAATTATTCTCATTCCTTTCGGAGCAAGCAATTATTTAAGTGGTAATTTTTTTTTTAACTGACTTTTTTGCTAACTTTTTGTGCGGAAATATTCTGCATGATGTATTTTTTTATTGAACTCCGTATTTAGAATTCAAATTTACATGTATTTGTATGTATAAAATGAGAATGTTTTACTCAAAGTAGGCTTGTATGAAAAATTATTATCGACACTGAAGGTACTTATCCAAATGAAAATTACATTTAAAATAAAAATCTTCAAATTTGAATTCTGCTTTGGAACGTGTCGAGAGAGATTTTGAATGGCGTACTTGCAATAAAGGGACAGCATCTTCGAATACACAAACTACCCCTACAGGCTTATAAATCAAAGAAATCGAACCCAATGAAGGTTTTATTTCCTGCAATACTCATGAGAGAAAATCCCCAGCGAAATCAAACATTTGAATTGTGTTTTTCGACACTGCGACATTCAATAAAGAAGAGCATTCCAACAGTAAACATTTCACATGGGTATACTACTCGTATATTGTTATCTTAAATATATGTATAAAATGGGACACGTATTTTGATTTTATTTCAAATAGAATCAATTCATTTGGCTGGCATCCCATTTAACATCACATTCTAAAGGAACCGAACACTTTGATTTTGTTCGCGATTATTCCTGGATACAATCCGTTTCATCTAATTTACCTATACTCTCGTTCGCTACCAGGTTCTCATGGGAGAAACCATAGCCCATGTTTTTTTTGTCGGGATTATACGACACCAATTGAAGTAGACTTTACGTATTCATTCATATTTAGAGATAGCTGTTTCCCGGCCGGCGCTCCTTGCGCACAAAAACAGTCGCGTTACTTATATGATACTTATATGATAGAAAGGAGGTAGTATGTTAGGAAGCAATCACTGCTCTTCTATTTTTTAAATTTCAATTTCCATTTATAAAAATTTCTAGAGTTAATTTACATTATATGTACTTTTCTTTATAAACTGATTTTAGTGGTTCTTCCCTATAGATGACATGATGACACAAACATTTTATGGAAATGTAATACATAGGTACTTCATATACAGTGAAGCCCACTTAAGTGAAAGCGAAAAACCCGCTTAAGTGAAAAGATTCACAAGACCCCGTGTATATCTACATACAAACTACCTCGCTTAACTGAAACTCTTTCTTTCTTTAGGTGGCGCTACAGCTCGGGGTGAACCAGGGCCTGCTTCTCGCAACCATTTGTGTGCCTGTTATATTTTTGCACGAATGGAAGGGACCTACAGTTGTTTGCCGACTCCGAACGACTCTGGTAACTAAATTTTCTGGTATTATCTTTTGTATATATTTTTCAATTTCAATTTATTTATTTTTAAATAGAATGGTTTGTTAATTAAGACTTAGTCTTTTATAATACTTAGAGAGTAATGTTGAATTTAAACAATTTTAGATTTTAGATTATTTTCTGTTTATTGGTATCAAGTTTGAACAGACATGAAATCTCAGTTGTGTTTCAGTGTTTTACGATTTTGATGCGTGGTTTTTATGATATGTCCGATCAACGTGGAAAATTCCAACTTCATGATGAGTATCCCATTTGGTTACTGGGTTAGGTTAACCTATGAGTAAATATAAAAAAATTATATTATAAAATTTGATACTTGTGCTGCTATGTACATACATATATGTGTAGATTTCAGACCATCGTGACCAAGATAAAATGGTCGATGAGACAAGAGGACATATGAATGAAGGAATGCACCCGACACTGAGGAAGAACAAGGTGCGATTGAAGCGGAAGAAAACTCCACCGAAACAGAAGAAGAACTTGCAGAAGAAATAGCTGCTGAAAGTGCTAGACGTGTTCATCCAGAATCGAATTGTTATCATGTACGTGGCGGAATTGTATAGCGTAAAGTACCTTCATACCCACGTGGTCATCTACAGCATACAATTTTCAAAGTTGCTTCCATTATAGTCAGTCCACAAATTCATTGAGCACAAAGTTTTTTTTTCAAATTGTTTATTACACCGGAAATGTTTGATGTAATCTTACGGAAAATCAACAGTCGCCGGGCAACGCAAACGTACAAGAAATGGAACACGGATTATCATGTTACTCCACCGAGTGTATGAAAATAAGTCACAGAAGAAGAATTAGATGCTTATATGGGAATTCTACTTTTTACTGGTCTTAGCCGCTCAAACTATGAGCATACAATAGACCTTAGGTTCCGAACCTGTGGGTAATTACCCCCGCGTGGTCAAAATAGCTATTCTGCGGGGGTAATAACGCTGCTAATAAATAATAAATCTTACAATAAATAATTAACCAACATTTCATAAAATGACAGATTAGCGCCCCTATCAAGCAAACGCTAGCGAAGCGTCGGAATTCGCAAGTTTGCTTGGGAAACGACCCATTGGAGAAGTGGGGGAAGAGGCGAGCGGCCGAGTTGCTGGTTGCAGCGAGCAGCAGCGAAATGTACAAAGGGAAAATTAATCGTGTTTTCAAGCCTCATATCAAATTTCTTATAGTATCGCTATGAACAAAAAACCATACACTATAGGAGAGGATTTCATCAAACCTTGTTTATGTAAGATTAAACAAATATCACTCTCCAATACAACAATTCAAATTCGTATTTAAGAGTTGAGTAATTACTGGGGCCTGTAACAGAATGCGACAAATTTTTAGACAACTTGTAAAAAATTGTAGAACACAAAACGACAAGTCCATGAGCTCTTCAACAATTGTCGCGAGGAAACATGACAAGTGGGAAATTATATGATTTCCCTCTTTCTGTAACAGAAGAGGACAACTGTCAAGAAACACTTGTAGAATTGTGATTCAATTAGGACAGGTGATTGGAATATTGTCAAAAGCTGACAAGTGCATTTTTTATGCAATATTTTTGAAAAAGCAGAATACAAATATAGAAATTAATTAAATTTAATTAAAAATGTACTTTCTTGAGTCTGAGTTTGATAGTGATAACAGTGAAACTCGTCACAGGTTAAAAGTTTTTAATCCAAGAATTAATTTGGATGTACATAAGTGATCATCTGTTTATTGCAAAAGTTCACTTATCTCAATCAACTGCACATAAACTTGCTGCCAAACTAAACAATAAAATGTAGTCCACTACTATTTTGTCCGCTGTGATTTTCGCCATTTTCACTTGTAAAACACTTGCCGACGAATGCCGAAAAGTCAAAAGAAATTAATCCTTTTGACAAGTCCAACGGTTTGAGTTCTGTTACAGAATTAATTTGTTCTTGTCGGACAAGCATAGTTCGACAAGTGAATTTAGACTTGTCCACTTATTTCGTTGTGTTACAGGCCCCTGGTATTTACTCGGTTCATTAAAGATAACCATATAAAAGAGGATACTCGTTCTGCAAATCTTTGCCTACCACTACTCGCGACGAAGACGCACATATTTGAAAAGCTAAAACAGCTAATTGAGGGAAACGGATCGGACTAGTCAAAGCTAGTTGGCGGCTACATAAAATTTGGCCTTAATAAAAAATTACCCCAAAACTGTTTTTTTTTTTCATAATTAAAAATGGCCCCAATTTTAAAATGGAAACTAGGCCCCAATATAATGAAATAATGCCCCAAAAATAAATGAAAGAAAGAAGTAATAATAGCCGTATTTTATTATTCCAGTGATCTGATCCGGATCAGATCAGAATAATATAACAAACTGGATCAAAGTTCTGTGTTGTCGTGATTGTACAAGCTAAGTTCCTTTTGACAATTAGCGCGAAGTTTCCATGCGAATGAATATTTTCTTTTAAATGGAAGTTTAATGCGCTTGTTTCATTTTTTAAGGAGGAAATTGTTTATTTTGAACAGATACCAAATTTAAATAATATTTTGTCGCTGTAATTTCACTATCACATCGCTAACACATCATTATGAGCAGAAAATTAATTTATTCGAACATTATAATATGTCTTATATAATCTCGCAACATGCACCATTGACAATCGCCTATAATTATAGTAACATTTACATACAAAAGTGTATCTTAGTGAGAAATAGCCAAACTAGCTAGATCTCGTATTGTTATTGTAATGTACACAAACGAATGACTTGATCAGATCGGGATCAGATCACGGGGATAATAAAATACGGCCAATGTCGATCGGTTTAGTGACCATCTAATAAAAAATGGCCCCAAAACAAAAATGCAAAATGTCCCCAAAAATTTTATATGAAAACCAACATAATCATTGCCGGATACACCGTTACGCTTTGGCAATGAAGACACTTCCTCCAGATCTACTAAGCACGCACCAAAAAATGTAAATCATAATCGTTCCAGCGCAGCGGTACGAGTTCCAGGTTATTCAAAGTTGTATATATGTAGGTATGTATGTTGTCAATAGACTATTTTTTTAAAAACCAAAGAACACAAAAAGGAAAAGAGTTACTCAAAAATAAAAGATAAAATATTTGTCGAAATGCTGGCGTATCTTACTGATTTTTTCAGTGAAATTGACAGTTTAAATATCTCATTACAAGGAAATAAAACAAATATCTCGACAGCGCAGGATAAAATTGCAATCGGAACGCAGAGTTCAAGTTTGTCAATGTTTACACAATTGTGTGGGCAATCGGTAAATAACGAACCTAACGAAATCACGTTTGATTAATAAAGTAACGTTTATTATATACGAAATAAAGTGAAAAGTTATGAAAACCCGTTAGCGTATGCAAAAATTTCGTAATTTTTCGTAAAGGAGAGTGCTTACGAGAGAGTAAGAAATTTCACTATGGTACTAATTTTAGTACAAAAAATTTCTTTGGGCTAATTTATGTATGAAAACTGTCAAATCTGTAATATTACATACATTTTTGATTTTTTGTTGTTGAACGCGTTCGGTTACTTTTTCGGATTGTTTCTGTTTTTGAGAGAATTTCAACCCCACTCTTCGAAATTGTAAAATGAGTTTCGCTAATGGGTCGTAGGGGTAACAAGATTGAAAAGGTTAGGAACCACTGCGTGAGACCTTTGGGGAAACATTGCTCACCCTATGTATCGCGCTACCATGGGACGTCCCGCTTTTGGGACATTGGACGATTTATTCGGTCTGATAATGAAAATACGCAAATGGTATGTATGTACCTGGCTCTATGCATACCCCGGTATGTTGGGTGTTCAGCAGGTGAACAATTGGTCAGAATTATATTGCCACGCCTCAAAAAAAGTACGAATTTTATTTTTTATTTTATTATGTGCTTTATTATTCATATGTGCTAGGTTTCTCAGAAGCTCATTCCGGTTGTAGTTCGAATTAGTAAAAAAAATTTCTCTTAAAATTCCTAAAACATACCCGGGTATGCGGATGTTGACACAAGGGTTAATAAAGAAACAGTTCTCACCCAGCCGTCGTATTTGATTGACATATATAACAGCAACAGCTGCTATAAACCGAAAGTCTTATGCGATGGCATCCGATGCCGTTGACAGTTAAAACTCATTTGCGTACGAGTATATTCGTACTGACACGACTTCCATAATAACAAAATACAAGTATGTTCGTAAGTGACTCGCAAATACGACTTGTTTACTGATCTACACAGTGGATCATGTTCTGTTTGGTCTTTCATATGACAAAAAACTTTGCATTTCTGGTCTTTAAACTAGGTTCTGGCAAGCGAGTTCTATAATTTTATTGGCTGTGACTAACAACGAAGATTTTTCATAAGGATTAAGGTTTTCAAAGTCATAAAATAAAGTAAATTATTTTAAATGAGAAGACAACGAAGGAAGTATAATGCAATCGTAGTTTTTAATGGTTCTCAATTTGCTGCGAACAGACTATAAAATCATTTCTAATTGGATTCGAAACCCTCTTTATGACTGACTTAAGTCCTTAAGTCAACAAATTAATTCTTTAGTCACCATTTTCACAGAAATCTCTTTGAGACCTACATATGTATGTATGTACGTATCTAAATATCTTTCAGAAACCAGTAGCTCGTGGGTGGTACTCTGTGCCATCGCTTTGTATAATACATATTTATACTATTGTACTGCCACCAAGGGAGAAATATTGCACTTTTATTAGCCGACCGACACGTTTTGTTGTCGACTATGCCATTGCAGCCAGAAAGCAAAACAAAAAACATTTAGCAAATCGCACAACTATTAACCGCATTTCATGGAACTCAGCCAATTGGCGACATTGCGCTAATGTTCAGATTCTGATTCAGAATCCAACGGGAATTAAAATCCCCGGGGAAGCTTGGTTCTGTTTACACAATTTTTAATAATGGTTAACTATATTTGATGAGGGCAGCACCAGGTCCACAGTTTGCGCGAGAAATTCCTTAAGATTATTTATCACTCAACAGAATCAAATTTTGAGTGGTATTACGGTATAGGTAGACGGTGTTATTACTTCTTAATAAGATAGCCACACATAGCTTACGTTTACTGCGACGAGATTTTATGTAATAATTTATAATTTAATGAAGTGAATTAGTCCTTAGAAGCAAGACACCGTAAAAATGATGTGTTGTTTATTTTTTTTTTAATTTAATGTTTTAATTATGGAGGAAAAAGATTTGGGTAAGTTTATGGATTTTTAAGAGCTTGGAAATAAAATTGTAAAAGAAATTTTCTCAAGCGATGGAGAAAACTTAATGAGCGCGTTGGTGGTATGAATTTTAATATCACGTTAAGATTATGACAGTAATGTTACCGGCACCAGAAGGATGATGACCGAAATTCGCTTTTAGTAGCTACAAACAACATACTCATACTCCATAGGTAGATGGAGCCTTAGTCAGTAGTGTGCAAGCATAATTAGTATAGAATTTTGCACAGCTTTAATACACATCCTGAGGCAATAAATCCTATTTTGTTTTTATAGACATTTTCACTCAATCACTCGCGGAGGTGTTTACTGCACGATACTTGAATAATAACTGAGCAAATATTGCGCAATTTTACCCACAGACGATAAAGTTTTTCTATATTGCGCAATTAATATCAAAACCATATGGATTTTACACAATGTATTGCACAACCTGGAATATTATCTACAGACAATCAATACTAAATATTACACAATAATATTAATCGTCTAAACAGGGGCTGCTTCAGCGACTCGAAAATATAATTTTAAATATTTTTTATTACTGGTTCGTCAATTTTATAAGGAAAAGTGTGATGAGACTTAGAATGCCCATCAACATGGTCAGATGCCGCTTCAAGAATTTAGAATCAAAAACCTAAAAACCGCAAAGACTTTCGGCGAAAGCTGTCACAATTCTATGAACATAACTGGGAGGCACAATAAAACAACTTAATATTCAAAAACATCGGCACGGCGCGGCGTGGCGGTGAGCTTAGTGCTTAAAGCCCCATTTAGATGATCAGTTTCAGTTTCAGTTGTCAGTTCAGTTGACATTTCAGTTAAAAATGGTAGTGCATTTAAACTTCAGTTCGGTATTCAGTTGAACTTTCAATTTACTTCTGAGCAGTTTAACTGACAACTGAACTGGAACTGATGGGAATTCCGTAAGTTTCAGTCTCAGTTTCAGTTTCATTTAAACGTTTCAGTTTTTGCATTTACACATCAATTTAACTGAAAGCTCAACCGATAGCTCAACTGAAACTGAAACTGAACTGGTCATCTAAATGGGGCTTAGAATTTCCTAAAATTTAAGCTTAGAGTAACAATAGATAAAATTAATATTATATTATATTTGTGTGTGCGTTTTATATTTTTTGCACGAACGGAAGGCACATGCAGTTTTTGCCATCTCCGAACGGCTCGTTGAGAAGCTCTTCACTTCAAAACGGATTTTTCTCAATATGGTTGATTAGGGGATCATGTTGTCATGGTATCATGATTCAAAGGGATATTACTTAGAACTAGGAAGAGAGTGGAGGAAGTTAATACTTCCTCATCAAAGACCGAAAAAGAATATGCAGCTAAGAGCAGTCCCTGGGTAGATTTCGCTGAGAGACTAGAGAGGTTTCGTTCGGTTAGACTACGCGCATAGTGGTGCGAATGTGCGATAAGGCGATGCGATGCGATATGTGATATGGTGCGCACAGCAACAGCGATTCTGTGCTGTTCCGATACTTGTCGCGAATCGATGTATTCATCATCACAGGAGGAAGAGTTCTTAAATGACAGTTTATATTTCAGATTGTTACGTAACAGAAAAAGTTCACGAAATATATTTAGAAAGAAAAGAAAAAGGGGAGTTTTATCATTTATATATCCACAGTTAAGGGAGGATGAAATAAAGTTTTTCCAATATACAAGAAAGTCGTTTAAAACTTTTGATCACATTTCGGAGAAAATTTAACCTTTGATATTAATGAAACACCGCTTTTTGTATTTCTTTTATGACAATCACCACCAGAATACAATTATTTCCCTGCAATACAATTCGAATACGTAATATTCTTTTCTCCTCTCTTTTGATTTCATTTTCCTTCAACATAAATGAAGTTGCATTAAAAGAAAGAATAACATAACAGCAATGAATACTACTACTAAAAATGCATAAAGTATCCAAGCTTTCCAAACTTTTCTTGGAATAAAATGTATGCTAAATTAGCTTAGTCGTAGTGCAGTTAGTTTGAGGCCGAAAGGCAATAGTTTGTAAAAATAGAGTTAAGCCTAGAGTGCCCCCTAAGGGCCAGTAAGATAGAGTAAGTCAGTTTTGTTAGTTTTTAAATTAGATCTAAGCATTTTTGTCTAGTATGTAATTTTATATTGAAAATGGAATAATAAAAATGTTTTGAGAAGTAAAAAAAAAATGAAAAATAATACTCATATCGAATCGCTTGAAAAGGTGGTTAGAAGAGTTTGTGTACGAGAAGCTCGCAATTGTAGCACAGAAACCCATTGAAAATCGCTTTACTGTGCGCACGTTCATAAGAATACATGTGCACAGTTTTATTGCATGCAAACGCTTCTCGCATCGCTTTATCGCACCTCTGCGTAGCCTAGTCCGACATACCAGGAAGCTGTTAGGACACAACCTCTTGATGGAACATGATTATTTATCTCTTAAAAATAATCATTATTTTACTTATACATATGTACTTATACTTATTACCACATTTTAATTAGGTCACTTTGTTGTCTGTCCTAATGTTCGGTACAAATTTTGCATTTGATTTTACACAAACTTCCCGATGAGCTAGAGACTTGAACTTTTAAACATAGCTCAGAACTGGATGACAATGCAAAGCTTTCTTGTCTGTCTGCTCATTAGGGTTCCGTACGGAGCTTCAAACACATATAAAACCTGTAGATATGCAACGATTCGCTGGTGTTTTCATTTCTGTAATCATACATGAAATTTTGTATTGCAAACTTTTAAGCTATAACGACATAGTTTTTTGAATTTGTGAGTTTTAATGAGAGTGAATAAGATGCAAATTGTAAAAACAAAGATTATTTACAAAAATAAATTCGAGTGCCTTTCAACAAACCAAAATAAACCACAATAGTGCCAACAACTTATCTGTTCAGTAGATAAAATTGGAACTGATGTCATTTTCCATTAGACCTCCGGGAGCATCCAGAATAAGAACGAATTCTTTTGAAATTGTACCTTTGGCATATAAATTTCTCTTCTTACGATTCTGGGAAGAGAATTTCGCTTCTCGATTTCAAGACAGAATCCACTCAAGAAGCGAAAGCACAAGGAAAAAACTTTAAAATTGAGCAAAAGTGGTTTGCTGTTCCATTGGATTCAGAATGAGTAAATCCCCGAGTCATCATCGATATGCTTGCCTTCAGGGAGGTGTAATTGTAGTGTGACGGTTTTAGGCACTTACTCTCGTTATAAAATAGAAAATAAATATGATTTGTAAGTAAAATTTATGATTGTTTTGTTTAGATTTAGAGTATCTGTTTTTTATATTTAAAAAAATGTACGTAGGGGCGCAACTTTGATGCGTGCCCTAGGCGCAGGCACTATTTCCGATTGATACGCCCCTGCTCTTGACTTAGATGATCCCACTACATTCTTGGCTGCATTTTAGGAGACCTGACCTTTACTCACTTACTTAATTGGCGCTACAGCTCGAGGTGAACCTGGGCCTGTTTCTCGCAACCATTTGTGTGTGCGTGTTATATTTTTGCACGAATAGAAGGGACCTACAGTTTTTTGCCGAGTCCGAACGGCGAGTTGAGAGCTCAATCGTGACAAATGATACTCTTTGATGCTTGTCAGACATTCGAAAGAGGTGGGCACTGTGAAAAAATTTTAGGTGTTTGCGGCGGGATTCGAACCCAAGACCGCTAGCTCAGTAGTCCGACGCACTAACCACTTGCGCTACGGTGCCCACCTTGACCTGACCTTTACATAATGCAAAACCACGGTCGACGGCTATACTCTGAATATCATCGTTTCATTTCATCTTGTTTCGTGCTTTTTAGCTATTCTTCCGGTAGTCGGATTTTAGTTTTTTTTAACCTAATTTTTTATTTACAACTTTGTAGAAGATGTGTAGAATGTAAGTTTCAGATAAGCAATGTCGTATTCTACTTGTCAAACTCTTTCAGTTGATACCCATATTAAGGAGGTAGTAAACATAACGGTAATCCGCCATCTGGTGGACGTCCGCCTTATTGAAATTTAAATGACGTCACTTAGCTTATCGTATTCTACTTGTCAAACCCTTTCAGTTGATGCCCATATTAAGGAGGTAGTAAAGATAACGGTAATCCGCCATCTGGTGAGTGTCCGCCATATTGAATTCATAAAAACGTCATAGCGTATTGTATTTTACTTGCCACGCCCTTTCATTTGATACCACTATTAAGGCGGTTGTAAAGAAAAAGAGTGAAAAAAATGGTAATCCGCTATCTTGCTTGTTACATCGTCCATACTGAATTTTTCTGTGACGTCACATAGCCTAGAACACTCTCCGGATCAACCCGAATCCAACGATACCTCATTTGTTGAAATCGGTTTCATAGTTTAGGCTGTACGAGGTGACATCCTTACATACAAATAAGCACAAACCCTGCCTGTGAAAATGATAACCCTTCCTTTTGCCTAGTCGTAGTCGGGTAAAAAGTTAAAAATAAACGCAAATGCTGGCGCCATCTTCGGCGAAGACTTTTACCTAAAAGTTTTTACTAAATTTCGCGATTCCAACTGCATTTTATCAATTGTGTCAAAGAAACACTTTTTTTTACTTTCGGAACCTAAAAGCCTAATCAATATAGTTACGATGACCATAATGTAAATTCATATTAATTAAATATTTACTAAAAAAGAATAACTTACATTTTTGGTATAGGCCATTTTCTCTGAGGAGGTTGGAGGTCCGCACTATTATTCCTTGTTTTAACTTTCCAAAAAACACCATTAAAAGTTATATTCAACCCAGTGAAGCTAAATTAGCGCAATTCCCATCGCAATTTTTCTTGCTCACTTCTAATTTCTTCTAAATTATCAGCAATTTATCAGACGTCAAAATCAACAGTTAGCAGTTTTAATGATCAATATGGGACATTTGCCCACCACAAAAGCACGAACTGATGATGAAATATTTCGTACAACTCTATTAATCTTCGTTCCTCTAATAAAAACCACAATGATACTCCGATATCTCGGGTGAAAAGTTTACAATGTTTTTTCTTTATAGCAACTTTTCTTTGGTTAGTTTTTGCAAGGAAAATTGAGTAAAATTTCCAAAGTCCAGTGGGAGTTTTTTTTTTTTTGACTAATCCTACAGAGAATAATGTGGATTAAAATATGAAGGTAAACGAATTGAAATGATGCACAGGTGAGGAGTGTAGGTATGAAATATTGAACTGCGTTGAGTTTCCATTTTTAATCATAAAAAAAAAATCCCTGCTACAGGCAACTTGATTACGGAGACCGGAGAGGTTGCTATAAATTTCCGACAAATGCCCCCATAACCAGTGTCAGCGGTACTGTTAAGTAGCCACACTTCAAGGAACCAAGGGATTAATAAATGGAAATTATTACTTTGTACCTTCCTATTAAGCCAAAGGGGGCCGCACTTAAAATCAGATAACAAACGGCTTTCCCGCCATATCGTTTACGTAGAGCAGCAAAAAGGCTCTGGCCATAACCTTAAATCACTAGATACCGCTATCAACGTAATCGTATTGAAATTCTGCGTGATATCGATTAACACGAAAACCCAAACAAAACAAAGAAAACACATAGAAAGTGCACTTTGTTAGGAAAAAGTTGAAACAACACGGCCGCCGGCGGGCGATGTAAGGTGGAAAACTTTTCACAGCGAACATTTAATGATGGAAGTTCACATGAACGAGCAGGTATGTGTTAAGTGCTTCATTTGATAAATTCGAGGAGAAGAAAGTTTCGAAGGAGGTCCTCGAAATAATTTCGGGTGATTTAAGTCTAAAACAGTGTTTTTAAGTGGAAGCACGAACTTTTGCAAATTACGCCAGCGTTTTAAGAGAGTAGGTAAAAGTTTATGATGTTAAGTGAATTTTAATTGCAAACATTCGATTAATGAGTTGCTTTCGTGTTTTCTTCTTAAGTTTTGTAGAAATTTTAGTAATCTCAGGCTATGCAAAAGGCTTCATATATCAATTGATCTACTACTAGGCAGCCAGGTGACCGTACATGCTTTGAAAGAAATTCATTGAAAGTGAACTGCGGCTAATGTAACAGGAAAGGGTTGAGACTTGAGAGTCCAGCGAAACTGGCACTTATTAACTTTCTCTGAGCGAAATAAACGAGTTGAGTTCGGTTTTTGAAGTGAACACTTCTTTAGCGACGTACTTGTTTTTGAAAATGTAGCGTTACGGTAAATGTGTTATATAAATGTATTACGATAAACGGGAAATGATTCCATGCAGGCGAAATGTGTTAACAGAAAACATCAGCTCTCTGTCGGTCTGTCTGTCTATCTGTATGTCTGACTGTCTGTCTGTCTGTATGTCTGTCCGTCTGTTTTAATGTTTTACAGTCTATGTTGGTATAGTGCCTAAAGAAAAAACACAAAATCTGGACTTGATAGGTGGCGCAGGAGTCAAGTTATCAAAAACTTCTATATTCATTGACCAAAATGAATATCAGCTGTATATTATTATATGTATACATAACATACATAACATATCTAGAAAATTTTACTACGCATTTTCTATCGATTATACTAGATAACTTTTCTTCTTTTACACATTACACATACACAACTGCATTGGATTGGATAGGAGGTATTCACTTCCCCGTGAGCTTATGTGGATGAGGCTCACACATTTTTTTATATACCACTATCAAAAAGTTCCCGGAATAGTGTTTGCAAAAAATGCAGCAGATTATCCATGCTTGCCTCAAATTCATCGTGTAACTTGTCCTGCCAAAACACCGCTTCGGGGAACGCATTTTAACAGCCGGGAGATGATAATGGAAAAATTGCTGAATGCACTGGAGTACAACACTGTACAGAGTGCATTTCAAAAATACCGTGCTATGACGCTGAAATTTAGCGGAAATGTCAGAAACAAATGTACCAACGTAACAAAAAAAAAATTATTCGAATTGGTCGAACGAGAGCGCCACTCGTTGTCTATTCCGGCAGCAGGGTGGTACAACCCTCGTCCTAAGTTTTTGGATTTAACTTGAAAAAAGCAACGCTACAAATTTACCCAAAAAAAATCACCCACTCTGCGATTTATTAATAACTGACAAAGTTGAAAGGGCATTTGAAGAGAAAAAAATATATTTTCTACCATATATCTGGATGTAGGTAGTACAAGCTTTCGATTAGGTATAACACAGGGGCTTGATCCGTGCCAAACTACCAAAATAATATTTGAAAATTCTAGAGTCTCATATTTTTACAGCGATTCTTTAAAATAAAACAAGACAACTGAACAGTATGGCAACCTTCACAGATGATACCGCTGTATTTGCTGTGGGAGAAACAGTAGACGAAATAACAGGAGGACTTCAAAATGCTGTAAACATTAACAACAGTAGAATAACCGGCCAAGTTATCGCGAGTCAGACTCTCGCTCAAAGGGTTACGTAGTTTTAAAACTATGTAGTTATATTTTGTTTAAATAACTGTTTCGTTTCGTTAGCACAAAAAACGAAAACGACCCACCTCTACATATATCCACTTTACAAACTTATAATCAGTATTATTAGTTGCTATGAGAAATTGGATAAACATTAAGAACGCGGCTGAGTGTGTAGCGCGTCCATTAACTTTCTTTGCGCTGTACTACTAAGTTCAGGGGTCTCAGGTTCGTTTCCTGGCAAAATCGGTTTTTTTTTTAATTTGGCAGCACAATTTCGGATAGCCTTTCATTTTCCCAAAATTATTGTTAATCGAATAGTGGTGATTTCTTCAAAATTGGTCCAGTAGTTTACGAGGTAACCCTCTAAGACTACTTTTGAACATGATGGAAGAAAATAAGTCGGATAGTTTTTTCTAAGGTAAATTGGGGCCTCTGAATTCAAAAATTAACTCAGAAAGGGTGTAGAAGCTTTCGTTTACCTGTAATCTGTGAAAATATCTCAAGGCACTGTATCACTATTTCACTGCTACAACGCACAATTTTTATATTTTCACAAATATGCCACTTGATTTTATTAGATTTAGATTAGATTAGATTAGATTAGATTAGATTTTATTAATTCATCTTATTTTCCATTACATTTTAACAAAAATCAATAAGAGCATGGCATTAAGCCGTCTGCCGATTGACAATTTTTATTTTTCCACAATAGCTTATTTATTTTACGTATATATATACATTAATATTAAACGAAAGTTGTACATTAGTAAATTGTAAATAAATGAATAAATTACAAACAGTTTGTTTACATTAAACCCCTTAAAAACTCTCCGTCATAATTCTTTTCCGATACTCCAGAGCTGTCTTGCAGTACGCGAACAGGCTAGCTACGTCCATTTCGTTGAGCTTATGAATGACTTCTTCATTAGAAATTGCATCAACGCCAAAGAAGTGTCGTCTGGTTTCCCGGAGTGCTGGACACCTTCCCACGAAATGAAACACATCTTCCCTCTCCTCACGGTTACATATTGTACACAAGACCGGTAAATCTTGCCTATGTGGTTGGTAGTTTAATGGAAGTAGTTCAGTTCTCAGTTTCATAATAAGCGATATTTCTTCGCCGGAACGGTCATCGTGGTAGTAGTTCCGATCTCCCAAATCATAGTTCAGCTGGCTATAAATTGATCGATGCAGTGACTCTGATGCTTCTCTTGCAAAGCTCTGCCTGTAATTAAGATCTACTGCTGCAATTAGCTGATAAAGCTGAGGCTTCCAAGATTGGACGTTTGCTTCACTTAATTCTAGACTTATTCCGCATTCGTGCGCCAGATCCTTCCATTTGCTGTACCAACTAGTTTTTCGCCGTACTGTTTCCAGTGCCACTTTTCTTGGTAGTCTTTCAATGGGCATATTGACAACTCTTAAAATGTAGTCTACCTGTAGCTTGAGCGTCTTTGTCGCCAGCGGTGAAAGGCCAGTCTCAAGCATTATTGCATAATTCGGGGTGTTTATTGGTAGACGGAAAATCCTTTTGATATAAAACCGCAATAGTTTTTCCACTTCCTCGAACCAGCTGCCTCCCCATACCTGGGCCGCATACAACATAGTTGACTCCGCGACTGCTTCAAAAACACGAAACTTACTGCTATGCTTTATGTATTTGTTAGAGAAACATTTTTTCCAAGTTGTATTAATTGCGGTCTTGGCTTTTTGCAGTTTACATTTGAAGTGGTCTTCCATGCTTAAGTTTTGTGTGAAAAGCATTCCAAGGTAATTGTATTTTGTAACTGTTTCAATCTGTTCTCCGTTCAGAAACCATTTCTCGTTACGGCACATCCTTCCTCCACCTCTTTTAAAGATCATCGTCTTCGATTTGTCCGGGTTTATTATTAGGCTCCACGTACTACAAAATTCGACCAAACGGTTAATCATGCGCTGCAATGTCTCCGGGGTATTCGCCAACAATACTATATCGTCCGCAAAAAGTAACGCCTTTATCTCGGTCTCCGCGAACTCCACGCCTCCAGGTAGCGAATCCACGATATCATCTATAAAGAGTGCGAAAAGCAATGGGCTTAGAGAGCATCCCTGTCTTACCCCTGTTCTCGCCTGGAACCAGTTTGAAGCCTGTTCACCATTCCAGACTGATGCCAGGGTCTCTTCATATATATTTTGTATTGCCCTGCCAAACTTAAAGGACATTCCCTTGCAAAAGAGCTTGTACATTAATGAACTTCTGTTAATGGAATCAAAGGCTGCTCTAAAGTCTACAAAAAATACATATAACTTTTTACGTTGCGCTAGACATGCTTCGGCAATGCTTCTGAGTATGAATATTTGGTCAACTGTTGAATACCCTGCCCTAAAACCAGCTTGGAATTCTTTAAGCAGACCATTAGTATTTATCCATCTATTTAGCCTTTTATGCATCACTGTTGTAAATATTTTATAAGACGCATTGAGAAATGCTATACCACGATAATTGGATGGCTGGGACCTGCATCCGTGCTTAAAGATCGGGAATATCAGTGCTTCTTTGAACTGCTGCGGCACCACTCCATACTCCAAGACATTATTAAATAAGCCTTCCATTACCTTAGTCAGCTCAGGGGTTCCGTACTTGTAGAATTCTGTGGGGATTCCATCCGGTCCTGGTGCTTTGCCATCTTTTAGGTTTCTGTACGCAGCTTCTATCTCCGCCACCGTTATTGGCGAATTCAATTCTTCACTATCAAAAGCCGGCCGTGCGTATTGAAACGTACATGAATGTGATATTGGGTTCAAGAGTTGACTAAAGTGCTGAAAAAGCGTATCTGGCTCTAAACTTTCGCTGATAATAAACTTCTTCCCATTAATCTTCGCTACGCATCTCCAAAAATCAGCTGAATTTGAACACTCGGACAGTTTTTTCGCTTCCTCCTCATAATGCGATTTCTTTTTTCTTTTGCAAAGCTCCTTGTACTTTGAATTTGCTTCAACGTATAATCTTCTAAAGAAATCCTCACTAGTACTTCGGAACATTTTGAGCCATCTAAAAGAGTGATTCCTTGCCGTTTCACAGTCCGCATCGAACCATGGCTTGGTGTTAAACGGATTCCTTCTCACGTTACGTACAGCTGGTAGATACGCAGTTTTGATGACTTCTCCCAGTTGTCCAATATCTATCAACTCCCTTGCTTCCAGAAGTTCACCCAGGTTCTGCCTATAGCCACTAGCTTTCTTTTCACACCATTTTAATTTTGGAAGTAGCGCCATTTCCCTGAGTAGGGTTTCCTTTTCCTGCACCTTAATTCCAAAAGTTACTATTATCGGCTGATGATCAGAGTACGGAACTTGACCCACCTCAAAATCCATTACATAACTGCTCCAGTCTCCTCCCATAAGTGCGAAGTCTATGACTGAGGTCCCCTGCCGTCCCACAAATGTGAATTCTCCACATGAATCCGAATCGCTTGTTCCATTCAAAACGTGAAGTCCAAATGCGTTACTCATTTCCAGGATCTTTGTGCCTCTCGCATTGCAGGTATTGTCCTTCGATTTTCTGGATACGCCGGCTAATGTATTTTCTAGCCCCGCGTTTTCTCAAATTCTCGCATTAAGATCACCTATAATTGCAAAATTGGTGATAAAGTGGCTCAGAATTATGTTTTCCAAATTTTTGAAGTTCTGTTCCCATTGGTTGCAGTTGATATAAGCTGGTACGATTCGAAACACTTTATTGTCGAACTTAAGATTCAAAATGATATTTTCTTCTACAGTTTCAAAGTCACAAAAGATCATTTCCAATTTTTTCTTGTAGCCAAAGAAGCATCCCCCACACGCTCTTCCCCTATTATGTACTCTGGTCGCTGATATCCATTTGAAATTGTAATTCAAAAAATGTTTTTCAAACCTACTGAAGTTCCCCGTAGTTACAAAAGTTTCGAATAAAAATATAATATCATATTCATTAATAAAACTATAAAATTTTTTAAATACAGACTTATTTCCTAATCCTGATATATTATACGAAAGTATTCTTATTTTAACAAAATTCAATTCTTTATTATTACTTCTATCGATATTTTGGCAGTAAATAAACATACCTTTGACGAAAAAAATTATGAGTTGGATTGATTTGTTAAATTTCACTTTTATTGACGCGCCAAAATAGCGACGTGCACCAAATCAAATTTTTTGCTTCCCCAATTTAAAATAAAAACTCCGCTAAAAGCTTCGTATAACTTTCAAAGCTTTTGTATATATGTTGGTGTGTTTATTAGTAACAGCCAAAAAATATTCAAATGATATAAAACTTATTACTTTGTTCGTTAATTCAAATAATATGATAAGTGTCTTGGGACACTCTTAGGTGTTAGACGGTTAATCGGTTGAGAAATTGAATTTTTCGACGTGAATTTTTCAAAAGTATGCAACTTACGAGATTCGCTAGGTTATCTTTAAGAATATAGTTAATTATCTTCAAACTATTATTTTTCATATTTTTGACTTCAGTAGTTTCCGAGAAAACAATATTTTTGAGTAATATATTGTCCATGTATGTATGTGGACAACCGTAATGTATAAGAGTGCCAAATTTCAAGCTTACAGGATGAACGGTTCTTGATGTTTTTATCGTGACAGACATTTAAAGTCAGTCCATCTTAAATGTAGGAATAAAAATGTAACTCACATTCTAGTAGGGTAAAACTATACAATACGCCCCACTTTGAAAACATCGCCAATAAAATGCATAAGTAAAAAAAAAAAACTAAAATCTTTTATTGCAAAAAAATAAAACGGTAATTTTTCATGACTTTGGCAATCGAATTCAAAGCTAAATATTTTAATTCATATTTTATATATTTTTTTAAAAAAAAGTTTAAGTGGTGTTTTGTAACTCGGTTGTCGGGTAAAAAGCCCCACTTTAGTGACAAAACGCATCTAAGGAAAAAGTGTAAAAATTACGTTAGTTTTTAGGATGCATGGCTTGCCTCTTCGCTTTTCGACCACAGCTGTTGCAGTTTGGTATATCGTATATACATACATAGTGCAAAACTCGTGTAACCAACCCAGACAAAACGTGTACTGGAGCTAGCCTTCCCAAGAAACGGTCTCGTAATAATTTTCAGTACACTCGATGCACTTATTTCATGAGTGGTATTTTCGGGATTGGTTGAATTTCGGTTAAAATATTTGAAGGTGTTATTTTTCTTCTTGATGAGCTTGGTTGAGTTTGAACTATGCCCAGTATTTTTGCAGGTATTGAAGTCCGGATGATCTCGGTTGGGGTTCAGAACTTTCAGTAGGAGTTTGAGTCGAATTCTGCTCATGTAATCATCTGACAATGAAAAAAAGTAGTCAGGAATGGCATTTGGGTCGTAGCGACAAATTCCTGTTGACTTTAAGGCGTTTTGTCAACTGGGGCGTTTTGTATAGTTTTACCCTATGCACAAATATCAATGTAGTGGAAAACTCAAACACAGGATGTACGGACATCCGTTGTGGGCATACACATGCAAATCAAACTGACAAATATGTAAATCCAAACTTTTCAAAATAAAGAACAGCGGAACATAGTTAATGCACGATGGAATTAAGAAACGCACGTCTACGTAGATATATGTATGTACATACATATTGATATAGTTGAAGATGAAATGAATATAATAGCGCAAATGCACAGACTAAAACAAACTAAACATGTTAACTTACATGACTACTTAACACTGACAATAGGATCAGAAGATTAAGAAAGCTAAAACCTAGTTATTTAAAACAGCTTAACAACCAAAATATAAACTTTGTACATATACATAATAACCCAACAACATGCAGAAAACTATTAGAACCCTTTCAAATTTAAAAAAATAAATTGCTGATTGTTCGAACGACGAGGTGCGATTCAATGGAGATAGACGATAGATGTTAGTGCGTCTTCGGAAGATTTTTAAGATTGGGTTACAGTCCATCGCTACTACAAAAGGCTCCCTTGCGTAAACACTAAGGTCTTTCAAAGAACAGCTCCTTTAGGCAACCGCAACAAAAAAAAAATTAATCTACCACGAATCATAGTCAGTCACAGCTTTAGAGCAGGAGGATGGATTAAATGGTATGTATACGTTTTTTGTAAATATTGTTGAACCGAAATCGGTTTAATGTGCTTTAAATCATTTTGGCAGTCACACGATTTGGTGACATTATGCGATAGCTCATATTTTGCTTTTAAGATTTTATTTCTTTTCAGAAAAGCAAAAGTAAATCCGAACAGGTAGCGCAGAAACAGAACCACTAACTGTCAAAAAGTGATGAGAAACTTCCGAAAGAGAATGGTATTTTGAAAAAGATTGCGATAAAGCCATTAGTATCGTATTGTATTCAAAACATAATTCAAAAGCTTACGCTTTATTTTAAAATCAATAGACTTTCAATTTTCTAAATACATTACGTTTCCTTATAAAAATAAATTGTTTATCTTTAATTGGATCAGTCTTTATAACTCTACCGATCGCAGCAATTTCTTGTTACTATCCTGAAATAGCTGTGTACTCAAAATTCTAGGTCGAATGTGATAGAAAATCAAAAATAAACTTGGTAACAAAAGCTGCAACTCCGAAAAAATCCTTAAAAATAATAATAGGCGCTACTTCCAATGGCAATCCAACCAAACTCATTCATTCTCTTTGCGTTTCTGTAAAAGTTACATTAAAGGTTAACGAACGTCTTACTCTAGACTTTAACAAGGGTAAAGTTTCACAATATATTCGAGTAATGAGATGTCTCAAATATGTGGACCACCATAATGAATAAGTGTGCCGAATTTCAAGTTTCTAGATAGAACGGTTTCTGGGGTTGTTATCGTGACAGACATTTTAGAGTTAGAGTTTCGTATAACCATATGGGTGCAGAACCCTTTAATACGCGGTCAAACCCTTTGGCATGTTTGCCCTTGAGACAGCTTCCTACTATCGTGTCGTAGACTTCCTGAAAAGATTCCCGACCACATTAAAGGCTACTTTTATAACCTAAAATCTAATAACTTCCCTATTAACATTAAATTGCACCCAAGTTACATTAACGGAAATTATAATCGTACTTTAAAAGTAATTCCACACGAACTGGGTTGGAAGTAATATCTTCTGTGCTCAATTTAACACTCCAATTTACATAGAACTGTCACTGTAAACATTTCGCGTAGGTTTAAGGAATCCTTGAGACTAATTACGCCGTTTAACCCTTTCATTTCTACACCACCACTAAAGGCACAAATACTTTCCTTCAACTTTGCAAATAATCAACAGTTAAATAAGCTAAAAAGAAAGGTAGTGCCATAGTGACAATCACACTGACATCAACGCAAAAGAACACGACTCTTACACCTCCACGTATAGTAAGGTCAGCCGTTTGATGGAACTTAATAAAGGGGGAGGAGGTATGAAACCTAAGAAGTCAAGAAGGACATAACAAGAGAGAGGAACACCATAATTATGTGGGGAAAAACTAGACCTAATTAGGCGAATGATATCATTTTCAAGTGACTGGTCTTTCGAAATGATATTCTTGCTAATAAGGGTTTATCAATGGAGAGAAGGAAATGTTTTACATACTTGAAATCCTGTGCACCAAGCCAAGCCACTAATGGACAATCCATTCTTGTAACTCACCATCACTACTGTACTATAGATTTAATTTTTGAGTCAAGCGGAAGAAGCGAAAGTATTTAATAACCGAATATTGAAAGAGCAGAAAAAAAGAAAAATACAAATTTCGTCAATAATCTCTTTCCTCGATTTTCTCATCGCTAATCGGGTAAAGTGAGTCAATTATCTCTTACACCCGAATAGACACCATTTAACTCGCAACCTTACAAGATTACCTGGAAATGGAGAAAAAAAACAAGTTTTCGCCTTAAAACCGCCATGTATATCTTTACATTACGGTAAGTGACGTACACAGTAAGCTGTCCAAACTCTTATAAAAGTGTATAATTTTTTTTTTTTTTTTTTTTTAAATCTGACCTCTGAAATTTACGTATGTGATGCCAACCGGATTTTTTAAAAGTCTGTAGATAAAATTTACAAATTCTATAGAATTCTGCATTTATGCTTGATGCAAACCTGTAGATATCAAGACTTTTTTTTAACGTATAAAAAGTGATTACAACAAAATACATACATAGATAAAAAACATTTTTTATAACAAGCTTAAATAACCTAAAAATTAAAAAAAAAAAATTTCCGAGTCACCAATATGGTGACTATTAATAAAAGCTTGGGGCGCTCAGGCTCGAGGTAAAATTTGTCTAAATGACGATGACGAGTTCTAATTAAACTAGGCTGACCAGACGTACTCTTTTTTTGGGACGAAATACTCTTTCGTTTAAATAGATTTACTAATTCTCTCTTTTCCTAAATTATTGTTAAATATACATACATACTATCTTTGTATAAAATTTAAAAAAAAAAAATAAATATATGGCGTCAGCAGTTCTATACAGAACCAAACCTAGCCATTTGTGTGTGTATGTTATTTTTCCACGAATGGAAGCGACCTACAGTTTTTTTCCGACTCCGAACGGTGAGTTGAGAAGCTCAATCGTGACAAATGATACTCTTTGATTGCTTGTCAGACATTCGAAAGAGGTGGCAGTCGTGAAAAACTTTTTTATGAGTTGGACCCGGGCTGGGATTGAACCCGAGCAGCATGCGTAGTAGTCCAACGCAGTAACAACAACGGCCACGGCCACCATTAATAAAATTGTAAAAAAAACGATCTTTCTTTTGCTCTTTGCCGGTCGCCCTTTGTCCAAAAACAAAAGGTGATGTAAATAAATATAAGAATATACACATGTACAAAATATTTTAAATTTACATATTAATCAAAAATATTTATGAATATTCTTATTTTTATTCTCATCACCCAATACATATTTAATCAGTAGATTACACACATCATTTTTGAAATGGCATTCTTGCTAGAATGATGTAAAAATGACAGTGTGTATCTTGGAATGAAAAATGGCGATTGGAAATTTTGTGGATTTTGCCGGAATGATGGAGAATGATAATTTGTCAGTGTAAGCAAAAAAATATTCCAAAAAATGTTATTCCTGAAATTATAATGTATAGCCTAGAATGAAATGATGAGATTGTTTTAACATTTCACTTACTCTTTTCAGAAAATTTAGCTTCTATGGATAGCTCGTTTGCTAGATTTTTTACTGAATCAATAAGTACACAGCTCTATTTGATTTTTCCTGAAATCATTCAATTCATTCATTCCTGTAAAAAGCGATTAACGCTGTCAAAATTGAATATGATCCCATACGACCAATAAACAAATAACCTCGAAATGAATCATTTTTGAAATTAGTTAAACTGCAGATACAGAATCAGCTGTCGATATTCTCCGTTCCTTATGTGTTTTGTATTTATGACCAAAAAAAAGTAGAACGAATAAACTGTGTTGATTCCCTACTAGTGTTTTGCTACGGCTCGCTGGTCGTTCTCACAGAGTTTGGCCTGCCGACACGGCCAGTTTGACGCCGGCACGCAGCCCAGCGGCTTTGGTCGGCTTGTGCGGGAGAGTAGAAAGACGGCAAATGTTGAGTTGCGTCCATGGCAGCCGCCCGCCTGGCCAGCCCCTAGCTACAACACTGCCTGCATGCATTATTTTGTATTTGTATTTATTTATTAGATAACTTTCGCCCAGTAAGATACAATATCTTTTAAATTTGGGAAAGTTCAGTATAATAATATGTACTATAAATGTATAAGTTATGATAGTTGCTAAGTAACAATTATATTTCATTCTATATTAAAAATGTACGTATGTTATAAAGAAAAAAAGAAAAAAAGTAAATGAACTAATACTTGTAGGTTTACAAATTAAATTAAATTAATTCAGTCAATTAAATCAATTAAATCAATTCAATTAAATTAAATCATCATCATCATCAATAAATCAATTAATAAATGAAATTAATTTGTCTCATAAAATTGCTTGAGCATTTTTCCAAACCGAGTCGTACAGCTTATCATTCTTATTGAACGAGGGAGAGAATTCCATAATTGAATGGCATTTATAAAAAATTGGCGTTCAGATACTAGAAATGAATAACGATTTGGTATGAGATCACGGGACCTATTGGAACGCGGGAATTTAATTTTGTTATACAGATACTCTGGTTGACGGGACTCTAAAATATTATGAAGCATGGTTAATGTTTTAAGTCTAAATAGATTGTCTAGTGTAATGCCATATAAAGATTTTGAAAAATTGGATATGTGGTCATATCTTCTAAGTCCATAGACATAGCGTGCGACGCTATTGAACGCAACATTAAGTCTTCGCTTGTGCTCGTAGTCACAATTACAAAAAAATTCACTACAGAAGAGAGAGAATAATGGGAACAATTAAGGACTTAGCCAACATTAAACGGGTTATAACAGGAGTTATATGGTATGACGCCCAAAGCATACGTAGACCTCCATAGATTTTTCCTAACGTAAGTCTAATATGGTTATCCCAAGTAAGCGTTTTATTGAAGGTTACTCCCAGAGTTTTTTCTGTTTCCACGAACTCAATAACTGTATTGTTTAGGTATATTTTAGGGAAATATGGGGTGTCGATAGGAGTCCTGGAAATAACTAAACATTTTGATTGCATCGGATTTAAGCAAAGACCATTTTTACGGGACCAGATTACAATTTCATTTAAATCTTTGTTGACCTCGTATACACCGTTTTCAACAAGACCCAATGGAAAACTATTATATAGTTGCACATCATCTGCGTACATGTGCATGGTGGAATTGAGTGAACAAGAAGGAAGATCATTTATACACATTGTAAATAACAAAGGGCCCAAAATTGAACCCTGAGGAACATCTCGATGTAAAGGAAGAAATGAGGACACAGAGTTATTAGCAAGAACTGCCTGAGACCTATTGGATAAATAGGAAAAAATTAAATTTGTTGATGGCGATGAGAATCGAAACTGATTTTTAAGTTTTTCACAGAGTATATTACGATTGACAGTATCAAATGCTTTCGAAAAATCCAAGAGAGTAAGAATTGTCACTCTATCATCATCTACAGCTTGTCTGATGTCTTCCACAACCTGAATCAAAGCGGTAGTACAGCTGTGCTTGGGACGAAAACCTTACTGATTAGGACATATCATTTTGTTGTTGTGAAGAAATTTGCGTATTTGTTGGTTCATAAGCCTTTCTAACACTTTGGACAGAAACGGTAAAATTGCTATAGAACGGAAATCGGAACAATCACGTTTTTTGGGGACAGGTATAATTTTAGCTTGTTTCCAGGCTGACGGGAAGACAGAAGTTATAAATATAGAGTTAAATATGTGAGTTATATATTTCGGAATATAGGGCAGAATGGCTTTCAAAAATACCGGATGCATGTCGTCTATTCCAACAGAGTTAGACTTAATTGCTAAGAAGCTTTGTAAAACATCGGCCTCGTCGACAACAGAGAAATAAAATCCTATCGAAATTCGTGAGTCAAGTAGGTGATCATCAAATAATTGTGACTCAGTCAATTGATTTGCATTATCTATATGATTTAATGATGTGAAATTTTTATTCAGCTCATTACAATCGATGGATATGAGTTTATTGTTAATTACTGCATTACTGCAAGTAAGCTTTGCTGCATAGGCTTTATTGCTTAGAGAGTCCTGACCACATGCAAAATGAGAAGCGCCATTGGAATGAAAGTAATTTCGACAGGTTGAGGAACAAACTGAATATTTTGTTGTTGTAATGGCGTTCAAATTCACGTCTATTCTCCTCCACGATCAGCGACCGAATAAAATTTCTGTAAAAATCCGAGAAGTACCTATTATTGAAAGTATATTTTCGATGCAATCCCTTCTCTACCTATCTCGCTGGAAAGGAATTTCATTCACAGACCACTACTGACGTTCTGACATGAAATAAATTTAAACCAAAATCACGCCCGAATAACTCTTATCAATGACTTCTTCTGTGAGTTGAAAACGCAATTGAGAAATGAAGACCTCTCACGAGTAGCCAAGCAGTTTTTGTTGAAGACTCTCATAATTGCTGTGGGCATTATCAATGGCCGGGGAAGAAAAACACTTTTTGTTATTTGTACCAGTATATTGGCAAATTATGAAGGAGGAAATTTATACTACTACGAAGGAAATGCAAAGTTTGAATTTAATCTTAACTTCAAAGAAGTTTGTAAGCACTTGGCGCAGCAGAAATCGCGTCTGCCTAATTAAACTTTCGAACTACAGTAGACTCCCGTTTGCTAGCGTTAACACCGGTAAGTGTGAACACCGGATAACATGAACAGATTGTTTTCTTGCCTGACATCTCTAAAACGTGAACAGATCATGAACACTCTAAAACGTAAACAACAATTTTTGCTTCAGGTTAACAGTATACTATTTGAGCAAGCTGTATTTTAGCTTGAAATTCCTTATTCTTGGTACAATTCTTCGTCTTGAAAAGTTTCCGGTTTGTTGCACGTCAGTTCGTGTCAGTCTGTATCCCGTTGTTCCTTACAAATGTTTTTGATTGTCGTGTCTGCTCGATTTTTGCGGTTTTCTTTGTTTTTTTTTTGTCGTCATAAGTATCTAGAAATCAATTTTGAAGTGGAGAATGCAATGAAACTGCTCGATGCAATAAATCCTGAGGTTTGATTTCTACTTGTTTGGAATTCCTGTCTTTAATCAAATCACTTGGGTAGATGAACTGCACAGCTGAAAACATCAATAAATGGAACGAAGACGAAGAAGATCATAATATCGCTCAGAGCACCAACATCATAAGTGATGATGACGGTGTGCTAGAATTGCCAAAAGAAAAACTTAAGCTTAATGAAGCCATTCCCATTTTTAACAAGGCTTTGGAATGGGCTGAAGGTGAGCTGGTTAGCCAAAATGACATTAGTGTCTTAAAGCGCCTTAGGGAAAAAGCAGTGAGAATGCTTTTGGAGAAAAAGAAGATGCAAAAACAAATGACTGTTTTTTCTATTAAATTTCGTATCGTTAATGCCCGTGTTACTTTTTATGCCATAACCTCTTTTTTTATATGTTCCTTTGCAATAACTTTTTATTTACAAATAAATAAATGAATTAAATAAGCTGTGTAAAAACGCATTATTTTTAATTTGTTAAAGATAAGACGTTTACAAAGAAAATCTACAGTGGGATTGCCCTATTCTTTTATTAAAATTTGACCTTCACAAACGTGAACTCTCCCGCAAGCGTGAACTCCCTTGGTTTTTAATTGTGCACGCTTTCGAGAGTCTACTATAGGTATTTGCTCAGGCGTATTCACTAACTTGATTTAGGTTTTATTTAACTCTTCAGCTAAAGTAATTCAATTTTGGAAAATACAAATTCGGCACTTAACCCGAATCCTCCTGAACGTTAATTTTTCGAATTTTTTAAAAAAAATGTAGGAGCACTTTTAGTAGAGGAAATATAGATAAACTGTGTCATTAGATTTTTAATAAAGGTCCTAGTATCCTCAAAATGTCCTGTTGCCATATGGCAACGCCAGGAGTAATAGGGTACAGGTCTGTATCCATATATAAAATCGGGATTTTCATACATTTTCTGAAAGCTTTGAGCCACTAAATATAACATAGAGAATTTATGTTATCTTTTTGACATTTTATTGATTTCATGGCCAATTGGTGATAGAAGTTTGGTACGAATATGTAATTATAAATCTACAGTAGGTATGATAAGGCTGGAAACATTTCAAGCAAAGACTTTTATCACACTTTGAGCAAGGAGTTCGGACAAATTACTCCACATGGATCTGTAATTGCTTTGTCCAGTGTTGGATACACACACAAGCAAAGTACAATTAAAATCGCGAAGCTCTGGAACGAAATATTAGCTTAGCTGCAGTATGGAGGGAAAAGCACATTACCATCAACAGTTAACAGTAATCATCTTTTTTTTTCTTGGTAAGTGGCATATATGTACTGTACATACATTGTACATACTTCCAAACAATCGCAAATGTGCTTAAGCTAGTTACCATCTATAATTTTTTTGAGTTGCTCGTGTGGTTTCAAATTATGACAGTACTCGGTATCATTGCGCAAGATTTATCTTCTGACCAAGTGAACGTAGTATTCTTATAAGATGCAGGCAAAAGATAGCTGAAGGTAGATTGCTCAGCAACTGGAATGAAGGTGGCTCATGAGATACGCTAATAACTTTAGTTACAGCTAGTGAACCAAATAAATTCCAAGAAGAATTATCCAGACCATCCCGTAAAACACTATATTCGATAGCTTCATCAAAATTCTCTGCGGGCGCGTCAAAGTCTTCAATACGTTGTCCGTTTCCAAACCCAATTTTACAACCTGATCTCAAGTACGCTAGGCAAACATCGCCTTGTTCATCAGCACCGTATTCTCCACTAAAATTACGGTATTTCTCTGGTGGTTGAATATATTTACAAGGCGTGGAGGTTGCTTAAAAGACCATTTTCATCATCTGAACATAGCTCTCCTAAGTAATCGAGATCTTCTTGCAGCGTTAATTTTCTCGAAAACCATATGATTTTAAAAAAATGTCATGAAAACATATTTTCCAGCAAAAAGAATCACGTTTTAGTAAAAAAAAACATCAATAACGTTAACCTGTACCCTATCGCTCCTGGCGTTGCCATATGGACACGCTGGCAACAATTTCAGAAAAAAAGTACCACAGAAATATTTTTTTCACGCTGTCACTTATTTTACTCGTTGTACATCCAATATACTTACAATTCTGCAATACAGTACTTATAGATAATGTACACTGTAAATGATATTGATATAAATACTTTTTTGTTGTGCTCCTTTATACGATTTTTTTAACTTTGTTATTTACGATCGAATTTGAGACGCTCTCAATATGAAAATCTAAGCACACTATTAAAACTGACTACCCAATATGCAACGCAGATGCCCAAAGATGTGAAAAAATGCGAATATGCACACATGTGTGTATTGGTTACCGTTAGAGAGGTGCGAAAAGGCATGAATGTTTTTGGTTGCCATATGGCAACGCCAGGAGGATTCGGGTTAACACAGTTTCCATCGACCTATAGGACTAACTAGCAATGGCGTGTTCCTTTTAGTTGGACTGAAGCATTTTATTTACATTGGCATCCTACATACTTATAGTAGGTCCAAGCCAAACTCGTACACCCGAAACACTTAATTTGATTTGGTTAAAACTGCTTTATAAAAGGGTTAGCAAAAAAAGTTTAAATAGATTTAAATAGTATATCCAATACTTTATTAATAACAAAAAACATAAAAGAAAAAAATTCATTATTACAAAAAGTATACAAGAAATAACAAAATAGTAATTGAATTCAGTGCCAAAGCCAAAGTCGTACAGTTAAAAAAAATTAAATTAATTAATTAATTATTCAATTATTGATGAGTTAATACTTTGTGTGTAGTCCCTTATTCTTTATTACCATTTTGAGCCTATTAGGCATGCTGTCCACCAATTTTTTACAGAAGCTGGGTTCAATATTCTGCTATTCCTCCAGTAGAATTTGTTTCAGTTGTGCTTTGGAAGAAATGCTGTGTTGTCGAACTTTATTGTCCAGATAGCTCCATAAATTCTCAATGGGATTTATATCAGGACTCTGAGCTGGAGTGTCGATAACATGAGGGCAAAGGTACAGAAGCCACGACCTCACATTGTAAGCTTTATGCTTAGGGTCGTTATCTTGGTAGAAATGCCAACTTTCACTCAGCCCCAGTTTTTCTTTAGCTTGAGGCAGATTTGCTTTTAAAATGTCTAGGTATACTCTCTGGTCCATTATTCCCTCGATAAAGTGAAGCATTCCAGGTCCAGCCGCGGAGAAAGAGCCCCAAACCATCACGGAACTTCCACCATGTTTCACATTTGGTTTCAAATTTTTTGCAAGCAGTTCCTCATTCCTTTTTCTCCACACGTAGGGCCTACCATCCGATCCAAATATGTTAAATTTGCTTTCGTCTGTAATCAAGACAGTTTCCCAGAACGAAAAATCGTTGTTGCAGTACGTTTAAGTAAATTTGTTTATCAGTGGTTTCTGCCTTGCTCTTCTTCCATTCAAATCGGCCTTATGGAGAACATTTCGTATGGTCTGAGGGCACACCTTTTTCTCCAACTCATTTTCTGCAATAACTGCGAGTTTTGGAGCACTTAAAAATGGATCTGCTTTACTTTTTCGGGTAAGGTATCGCTCATCTGCCTCTGTAAAAACTTTGTTGTGCGCTGTCTTAGGCTTATTTTCTACCATTTGATTATTTTTAAACCTTTTTAAAATATATTGAATTGTAGAATGACTTCTGTCTACAATTTTGCTTATTTCGCGTAAAGATTTTCCTTCCTCAAAATGTTTAATAATTAATTTTCTCAGTTCAAGACTGGTTTGACCTCTTTGGCGTCCCATGATCAATAGTGCTCAGTCAGTGGCATATGTCCAACTATGAAATCAGTTTTTATATGAAGTAGTGGAATTGTTATACGAAATAATAAAATTCGGAGGTTCATCAATATTTAATGGAGTCAGATGGCGCCAGCAAGGGAATACTGCTTATTAATTTGGACTGTACGACTTTGGCTTTGGCGTTAAATTCATTTACTGTTGTATTATTCCTTTTATACTTTTATAATAATAATTTTTTTTTTTTTTTCTATTTATTGTCATTAATAAAGCATTGAATATCCTATAAAAGCTATTTGAGGTTTTTTTTCAAACCTCTTTGATTAAGTTGTTATTACCAAATGAAACTAAATTCTTTGGATATACGAGTTTGGCTTGGAGCTACTGTACATATCAGGGTCGATTTTGCAATAACCCCGTTTGACAGTATCATAATATATATATTTTTTATAATATTTATGTCTGTCTTGCTGTAAAATCGGCTTTGGACAGCTGAAGTTAAACATTCTGAGCTTATTAACAGTAAAACCTATTCTGATGTATGGCGCAGTTGGCTGATGGACCGCCCTAGACGAAGCTATACATCGCGACAGCCTGGGAAAAGAACAAAGACTAGCTTGTCTGTGTCTGTGGAGCACTATGAACTGCACCCTCCACAGCACTAGATATCCTACTTCATCTCCCAGCCCTTGATATAGGCGACAAGCAAATGGCAGCTAGCGCTGCCATAAGGCTCAAAGCCATCTCACAATGGTCGAGTAACTACACCGGTCACTCCATAATACTGGATCACTCAACTTTCCCCGAAAAACATAGAATATTTATAACAGTTTAGATGACGTTTAGCTTCTATTTTGCCTACTGTTTGAGAGATTCTAAAAGACACTGAAAGTTCTCAAACTTTGAGTAAAATAAACGATAGACGAGATTACAGTCATTGAGTTACGTGAAGCAAATTGATGATGATATCGTCGGCTACTATCGTTACGGAATGATTGCCCAGCTCAACCTAACCTAAGCTAACAGTAGAATCATCACCTCAATACGTAAAAACCAGCCCGATTCAAATTGTTAATATTTTTCTTTAAAATATGCATAGCGCGTTCTTTTAATAGAAAAAAAACTTTCAAAAAATTATTTCCAAAAGGTTTTTTTGCGTGCCTTTTTTTTTAATTTCACATTCAAAAAGGCGTTATATAGCAATGCAAATATGTGAATATGAAACTAGCAGACTAAAGTTTGTTACATTTGCATTTGGGGACTTTATTCAGTGATATTATACGAAAGTGATAGAATACTGCTTTATTTCAATTAAAATGTAAATTGTGTTTTGAAAGTCGAGTGAAAAATATGCTAAATAATCTCTTTGAATAATATTTAACTTTTTTATTCGATTATTACTAGGTCTGGTCTTAGTACCTAATTTTGAATTCGAATATTTCAACTACGCAACTTATTTCCCTTTAGTACGAATTTTTGGCTTTTTTTTGGCTACGATTCCAAATAAACGTTTTTTTTTGGCAACCGACCATATTAAGTTTACGATTGGACGTTTTTATGCCGCACTCCGAAAACTGTAGCTGTCAGTGGCCTTCACCCCCGTTGAAACGAAGTTAAGGTTTAGTTAACACCCTGCTTGTACCAATTATTGATTATGCTAAAATAGTCTATTGTAAGCTTGACTCGCAGTCTGAGCATAAGTTGCTTGTTACATAATAACATGGTAAGATATGTTGATGGCCTCCGCAGATTTGATCACATATCAATATCAAAATTACCAAATTTCAAATGCAAGATGTTGCATCTTTTTGCACCAGGTAGTCCAGAGCCGATTACCACCATATTTATTCCAAAAGCTACCATTTGCTCAACCATCTTAATTCTGGAACAGGTAATCTTATTACTCCTGCTTCTAGATATTTAAATACTTGCGACTTTGGAATTCACTTCCCACCCACGCATGTAAAATAAATAAAAAAAAAAAAATAAATAATAATATAGACATGTATGTATATATGATGATCTACATACATATATTTCCCTATCTATTATTCAATTAGGTAATTGGAATCGCGAATCTGTCACACCTTAACATTGCTTTATGAAACAGTCACTAAATGACCATCGGACAGTTAAGTTGAAATGTACATGAAATAGGTGAAAGTTTCGGTCAAAATTTAAGTCAGTGAAACAAATCATAAAACAAAAACTTAACATAAATGCGTAAAAACACCTCCAGTAAAGGCTCCGTCAAACAGAGTGCGTTTTAACCCCGCGTTCCACCGCGCGCCGCGTTGCATTATATAATACTACAACACATAGCCCCTGTCACACAGAGCGCATTTTGAATGTTGCGTTAAATTCAACGCGGCATTGCAATGCGACGGTGAAACGCGGTGTTGTGTGAAATTACAGATTATTTTCATCATTCGGTGTTGAGTACGCCTCAAAGTTTTTTGAAGTTGTGTGTCATCAAAATGGAACAATTAATCGAATTTGTCAGAAAATATCCATATTTGTACGACATGGGTGATGAAAACTACAAAACATAATTTTATTTTATTGAAATTAACATCTTAATTATTTATGACCGCTCTGTGTTTGACGTTCTTAACTGCAGCGTTAAGGACGCCACGTCAAAATAATCTAACCGCGCGCCGGGTGAAATGATCTCATCGCCGCGTTAAAAACGCTCTCTATTTGACGGAGCCTTAAGTCGTATTAGCTTGTGTTCTAAGAAACAAAAAGCTACCCCCCTAACAACACATTCCATTGAATCTCGTTTCTCAAGTTTAATAAAAGGATATCCAAGGAAAGGGGCGAACGTATTCAACGCTCCCGTTTTGTGGCACCTGTTTCTCATGTGCGACACTGAATTCTCAGAATGACTCTTCTTTAACGTTGACATTAAATTTTCACGAAGATAATGACATCAGAGTATGTTTTCAAATACCAGTAGGTAGGCATGTAGATAAGGTACATATATTCTCCTTTGCTAAACGGATTCAGCTTGTTTCAACAGTAAAAACAGTTAAATTGGAAATTGATGTTCGAATGTGAGTGGTTAAATAATTCCAAGTGAAATGGATTTGTGCATAAGAGACATGCATATTTAAAAATGTGCGCAAATCACTTCACTTCTAACACAAAGTGATACATTGATGTCAAAAGTCGAATAACATTCATGTACTGTCTTCATTTTTAAGGACTTCTCATCCTTGACAGAAAGGAGTATCGGAAACATTAAGGTGGTCTACATAACATAAGGTGTGATACCAATCTTTTCTGGCACACGGAATTGAGATCTGTCAAATAATAGAATCCTCTCAAAGAGAGAGAACTCCTCTCAAAGACAGAAAACTTGCACAAAAGTAAACAAATGCTTTTCAAACAACACTTGATCAAACCAATCAAATTGTTTTTGTTTTCCACTAACAATAATGATTATGACATCTCACAAACTGTCAGATGGCTGGTTTGACAGAGTTGGCTTCGTCCTCCCCAAAGAATTGGTCTTGCAGATAATTCATCGCAAAGAGAGAGCCAAATGAGAGTAAAAAAAAATTGAGAGCCATGAAACTGTCAGATTCTATGTAGTTTACGTAGAACTTTCGAAAACTAGCATGTTAACAAACAGACCTATACATAGCTTGGATCTGCATCATTTCAAATCAGGTTTTCATATCCTTGTAATATCTTTTGTGAGTTTAACACAATTTCTTAAAGAACACATCGATCGGTTTGCAGAAATCTTTCTCTATGATTGAAAGTTTTCTTTTAACTTCATCACGGAAATGTTGGAAGAAGCAACAAAAAGCCAGCATCAACAGATAAAACGATTTTTTTTTTCAATAAATACATTAAATATATTTTTTCCAAATACACAGAAATCACAAAAACATTTAAATAAATAATTGGCAATCAAGCAAACAGTAAGTTTTTTAGCCAAACCAATGTGTCATCCCAAGTCCAGCTCCAAAGTTATTACGCGCTGGCATTGGTCCTCCGAATGTCCTCGAAGCAGTGCCAGTTAAATCAAGTGTAGTTTGCCTGTTAGGTGAGCTCCATAAATTGGCCTTTCCAGTAAGATCAACATTGTTCATGCCTAGTTGAGGGATTCGGCTAGCCGATAAGGATGCAGCATGTCCGGCGGCATGGTTGTAATTTACTCCACCTCCTACACGGTCAAACTTAAATCCATTCTCCATGTTCGTCCGGCTGTGGAATGCTGTGGCATCGATTTTATTCCGGTTATCGTTCAACAGATTGACGTGCGCATTTTGTCCGAAGGTTTTGCCAAACCCAGGAGTGTTTGAGTGTTGTAGTCCAATACCATGACCATTTCTAAAGGAAAAGAAGATACATTTTAATTAGCTGCTGTCACTTGTGTATATGTAGTTGTGAATGTAATTACTTGTTAGCATCGATGAAGCCTCCAGTAGTCACTGGACCTTTGAGTGTATTTCCACTGGCAAAGACGCCACCTCCAACATTAGCAGCATCGGTTCCGAATCGTTTACCAGCCGAAAGATTGACATCCTGTCCACCAATTGGATTCGTTGCCACTGATCCTGATAGCTGCGCTGTGGCACTGACAATCGCACAGACAAAACCAATCGCAAATAATGAAGTTTTCATCTTTATTATATTTTCAATATAAATATGTATTTATACAACAAGAAAGTTCTGAATCGAAGAGAATCTGTTGAATGAATTCATTTTAGAAGTGGAATCTTATTTATACGACTTTGGAGCTACAGCATCTGCTCTGAGAGTACTTCCCTAGATGATAAGAAAATGTACATAATTCACTTCTGAGTATCTGTTTGGCTTTCGGATTATTTAAATAGATCATTGGCGGAGCGATTGCTGAACTGATAACATGACTGTCTCGTGTTATCATGCGAATTTGTCGGTGATTCACATTCGGTCGGGAAGATACCGAATTATATTTTACATAAAATAAATAGTTTGATGGTAAATGTGCTTGTTTCTAATTTCGCTGTTAACAGGAATTCATTTACGCTTTTAACAGCATCCTATATGAATAATGTCAACAGCATATGTATGTATGTATGTACAATATATGTGTACAGTATTGTGCGAAATATAAGCAACCGCTTGGCCTTAGTACCTCAAGTCTTTTTTTTTTCATACTTTTACATATAGCAGAAAAATTAAACAAACGGAGACTTAAGCCATTGGGTGAGGCTGTTTTAATTTATAGCTTTTGAAAAATAAAAAAAATCTGGGGGCTTGTAAATAGATAATAAACCCGAGGATCATGAAACTGTCTGTGCAAAATGTAAGCAACTTTTCTTCTAATGCCAAAAAAAACTTACTTAACGGGACATTTGCAGATAGTTTGGACTCTAAATGCAGTGTATTAGTAACAGGATTAGTTTTCTTTAAATTTGTCTTGACATAATATGCAGAAACATCACTTCGCTGCAATGGCTTGAGCTTAGTGTCATAGCAGTGGAAAATTAAAAAAAAAATTGAGGATCATAACGGTAAAAAGCTGTAAATTCAAAATAAAATAAGGATTATATTTACAAATATATTATTTCATTGCTTATAAAAAAGTACAGAGTAACAGGAGCAATATAGAGCCGAAGTTAATGCGGGCAACACCGTAAAACCTCAGGTCGAACTGATATAGAAATCTGTTCTCTCATCCAAAAAGAACCGATCATCAATTCAACTGAAACTGTAGAAGTGCCTAATTTGATCACTGATGCGAGTATACTGTTCGTAGGCGAGCAATCGAAAGTTTGTTAAAAAGTTACAGACCAAGTAAGAAGCAAATACTTACACAAAAGGATCTGCCAAAAAGGTCTTAGAAAAAAATGGTATTTTAAAAAAAATTACTTTTTTACTTTTCAACTGACCAACTGCGATGTTGCTTATCAAAATTTAATCTGTAAATGGAAAAAATTAACTAAAATGTTTTTAAATAGCATTTAGAGCGTTAGAAGAAAAGTTGCTTACATTTTGCACAGACAGTTTCATGATCCCCGGGTTTATTATCTATTTACAAGCCCCCAGATTTTTTGTATTTTTCAAAAGTTATAAATTAAAACAGCCTCACCCAATGGCTTAAGTCTCCGTTTGTTTCATTTTTCTGCTATATGTAAAAGTATGAAAAAAAAAATGACTTGAAGTACCTGCTAAGGCCAAGCGGATGCTTATATTTCGCACAATACTGTACAACTGTATGAAACATTTTTGGAATAAATGTTATGTAAGTTTTTTTGACGATTTAGGTACGCAAATTCGAACTTCTATCTTACCTAATATAGTACTTACGTACTTAGGTGCCGCTACAGTCCGGTGTGAACCAAGGCCTCAACCAACAGCTCCTTCCAGTTAGCCCAGTTCTTAGCTAACTGCCTCCAGTTTCGCGCTCCAAGTTGTTTGAAGTCCTTTTGAACTTGTGCGCACTTCGTCCTCTGCTGTGCTGACCATCCCGGTTGGAGTTGATGTCCATTCGTTCTTTTTTGACCAAGTCGATGTCGCTGTACAGCTCATATAGTTCGTGGTTGAAGCTTCTTCTCTAAAACTCGTCATCGCAAACGAGACCGAATATCTTACAAAGAATTTTTCTCCCGAAGCGACCAAGGACATCTTTATCTACTTTCGATAAAGTCCATGCTCCATATACCAAGACTGGAATGATAAGGGTCTTATATAGAGTCTCCTTAGTCGATCGGGAAAGGACTTTACTACTCGGTTGCCTTCTTAGCCCAAAGAAACAACGATTGGCAAGAGTAATCCTTCGTTTGATTTCCGATGAGATGTCATTTTTCGATGATATAGCAGAGCCAAGGTAGACAAAGTCCTGTACTACCTCCAAGTTGTAACTGTCTTTTGTCGATGTTGAGTGTCCTTTTTCCTTGACAGCATATAGGTACTTGATGAGCTGGTGATGACAGAAAATGTAATTAAAACATTTTGCGATTTTAATCTTTTTTTTACACTGATGCCTACGACTTTACTCATATTTCATAAACATACAGAGACAAATGACACAAACTAAAGTCCGATGATAATTTGGATTTTTTTTTTAAAAGATTTTCCATCATAAATGTTGCAAGCACTTGCACTTGATGTCAATCGCAGACGCAGTAGCTCATTTTTTTCACACAAAAACCTTCAGTGTATCCGTGTATCCCACCAACAATTGATTTTATTTCCAGCAGCAGCTGTACGAGTATGCATTGCATATACATATCTTTGAAAATGTTTAACTCTCTTTATAGGTACTTGAAATATCGTAGAAATGAAATGTTTGTGGACTGTCCTCTTCGGATACAGTGTTTCAATATGAAGTTCAGCAAAAATACTTAAAGTGCTGAACTCTTCCTAATGCATCAAAATTGCACATAAAACGTTAAAACTTTACGCAAAATTGAATTTTCAAATGCGCTTAAGTATCTACTTACCACCTGTCACCTACTTCTAAACGTACCGCGATAAAATTTCAATCGAAAATAGCGCATTTTATAAATCAATCTATTACATTTCAATGTAGGTATACATTTTAATGGAATTTAAATTCTATACGACAAAACTCAATTCGCCGTAATTCTATTTTCAAGAGACCAGCATTTTTATACTGTCTCACTTTTGACTGGAGTGGCTTTGACGTTAATTGTTTTGCTTTCTTTTCACTTGAATTTCATCCGTTGCTTGGTAGCCTGGACTTAAAGGCTCAAAGAGTAATTTCGATTACAAATTGCGATTTTTTCAATACGATTCAGTATTGCGAGAATGAGAATGAGCATGTTCAGAAGAAAGATGGTTACAAAATACAAATTAAAAATAAAATTGAAATACTCGGCCACAAACGTTTTTTTATACTGAAAAATATAACAACAAAAAACCTCAAAAGCACGCTCTGATTCGGCTACCGCGGCATGTCTGCCTGTCTATTCATATGATTCGCATTTGTGCAGTCTATAGCTCTGAAACGAAGCAATTATGTGAAATTGTTATATATTTGGAATTGTTGACTTTATAAAATGCGGTCTAAGGATTTCTTGTACGATTTAAGCTACTGTATAGTATAGTGTATATGTATACCGCTCAAAAAAATGACACATGACTTTTAATAATAGCTTTTTATGATGTACCCAGCCCTTGGGCGGCACTGACTTCTTTAAGTGTATTTTCGTAGTTGTCAAAAAGCCCAACACTGCACAACACACTATACATCGACGACAAATAATTCGCCCTGACAACTGTCATTCTTTGATAATTAAAAATAGAGAAAATTCTGTAAATTTTTATTTATGTTTGCGCTTCTTTAGTTCGTTGTTTTAATTAACAAACAACAATCTAATCGAATACAAGAATCACAAGTACAATGCGCAAAACAACGACAAAAAAAACCAACTGGCAAATCAGCTGATTTAATGTTTTGACAGCACTTTTTCCTGGACTGAATATATATGTATCGAGAGCAAATCCAGTGCTGAAGTACAAAGAACACAGAGCGGCAATTTCAGTGCGTTTTTAGTGTAGCACTGGCGGACATCAAACGCATCAGTGCGAATCCAGTGCACCCTAGGATACCCTAAAGTGGGCATCAAACGAAGCTATTAGCTTTGTTTGATGTCGCCAGCCCTAGGGCTCACTGACTTGTGTCAGTGTATTTTCATGGATGTCCAAAAACCCAGTGCCAACCCCTTTTTCATCGAACGCAAATAGCTTGCCCTGACAACTCTCATGCATTGAAAACTTAACATCAATCAGATTTTGTTAATTTTCGTATATTTTTGCACTTGTTTAGTTCGTTGTTTTATAAGAAAACTATCCGAACACAAAAAACACAAGCACAATGAGCAAAACCAACGCAATGAAAAATAACCAAATGACAAATCAGCTGATTTTATGTTCTGAAAGCCCATTTTTCTTGCACTGACGAAATACTCGGCGTAAATCCAGTGAAGAGCCAGTGTCGACATGTTCAGTGCGTTTCCAGTGTGCCCTGGTGCGCTGACATCAAACAAACGTGTTGCCAAAAATACTTAACTGAGTGCAAATACAAAACGTCTACTTCTAGTAATCATTTTATTGGCACTGATATGTCCGTTTAACCTTTAACATATGCGTCAGTTAATTAATTTATTTTTATTTATTTTTTTTCTTATTCAAAAATAAGGGTTTCGGAGAGTTGTGAGTATTGGGACTGCCAAAATGATCATTCAGAGTATTTATTTGCACCGTGCTTATGCTCTTCGGACAGATGTTAAATGATTTGGCACAGATATTGGAAGATAAGCAGCCCTCCGGCATTTTTGACAACATTTTGTGTTCTTGATAGGAAAGAACGCAAGGATTTCCACTATCCGTGCTGCGATGAATAGTGACGTTATAACTTTTGTGACTCTGCTGGACTTTTCTAAGGCATTTGATACGGTGGATCATTTGCAGCTGCTTTCAAAACTCCGGGAATTATTTGGCTTTGCATCGTCTGCAATCAACCTCATCAAAATGTATCTGGGCGGAGGAAAACAAGCAGTTTCAGTTAACAATGCAATGTCTGATTACATTTCAACTTCACCGGGTGTACCTCAAGGATCCATTTCGGGTCCATTGTTACTTACCATCTTTATCAATGACTTACCGACGATTATTAAATACTCATCGCTGCACATGTATGCAGATGATGTTGAATTACACTTAAGTTGTTAACCTGGCTCAGTTGAAGATGTGGTTTTAAAATTCAATGAAGATCTCCAAATACAAAAGGCAATTATTTTGTACTTATTTACTGTGATAAGAATTTTAATTTTACCCATGAATTATATGTTATGAACTATAACCATAATATGAAATTGATTTATTATGAACTTGAGAATAATTCTCATTGTTCTATTTCTGATTTATTTATCAAATATGTATAATATAAAGTCTATTATAAATGATTGTTGCTTATGAAATAAATATATACTAAAATAAATACTAAAATACTAAGGAGATTGATTGTATAGAGATGAAGCCGTGTGTATGGTGGGCGTTTAGTGGAATTTATTTATTGCGAACTTCACTAATATTTATTATATTTATTTATTTAAATGTTTTTTTGAATCATTTTCCTCTCAAAACATGTTTTAAATCGGAGATTTTTTTGAATGTGAATTTCGTATTACGTATGTATACATACATTATTATTCAGATGTAAGATTTAAAGCGCATGTAAAATACACAAACATACTCGTAAATGTTAGAACGAAGGGGTTTGAGAATTATTTTTGATAAAATCGAGAGATTGTAAAAGAAAACATGGGTGAGGTTAAACGAAAATAAAGCTATTCAGTGCCAGTATAGCGATATCTATCGAGATTCAATCCGAAACCGTGAAAGGGACTACTTTTCTACTAACAACTGCAATCATTTAAAGATGGGTGGGTAAGTCCCAATCGACAAATACTCAAGTGGATAGTGCTGGCCAGGTAATAAATGAGATATTTATTCAGCCTGCTAGCATCGAACGTTGGGACATAATCTTTTTATTATACGTACACACATAGTATGTACGTTATTGCTATTGTAATGGTCGTGGACCTTTTAAGTTACACAAAATGTGGCAATAAAAATAGATACTTAGCCACAGATCTAAAGCAATACACAAACCCAATTACAGTGGCAACTATAGGTAAACACCGATCGATATCGATACCAGATGCCAAATGGATAAGTGGAATGTGACAGCAATTTTTATTTTAGTAGTTAAGTTCTAAGTAGTTTCCAATCTGAACAGATCAATTAAACTACAAAATGTTATGTGCAAACGGTTACAGGTTAATACGAAAAAAAAAACGGCCAAGTGCGAGTCGAACTCGCGCTCAAAGGGTTTCGTATCCCTTTTTTTGGATAGTATTGTCGAAGAAGTAAATCCTGTTGCAAAATATAAATTTGGATAAATCAAAAATTCATAATAAAGAATAAATAAGCGCCTAACTAAATTTAATCCAAAAATCTTTGTGATAGCTGGAAAATGTGTGAATTACACCACATTTTATCGGGATGTTTGGAAAAACATTATGTATCTACATTATTTCTTTTTTTCTTTTTAAACCCTTGGTCTCCACTGGCAATCATTTATTGCAAGAAATATGTTATGCAATTGAAATTTCCAATGGATACCGCAGATTTCTAGAAATAATTTATTTTATTTTAATTTCTACTTATTTTTTGCAATCTCTGTGGAAATAAGTCCTAAAATAAATTTGACAAGGACTGCCAATTTGAGTTTTATTTGATTGAAACATGACTAATTGGCGAATTTCGCATGATACGAAGCTTCAACTCCGAATCCGATATGTCGGAACATCCGGTTTAAATTGCATCTCCAAATCCGCCTCCGGTTCCGATGTAAACACAGCGGAGATTTTTCGGAGCACCCTCGGTGACGACCGACGAACACGAACGACATAGAGTGATCGAGTTGCGACATGTTACGATACGACTGTCTTTTCACTCTTTTATTTGTTTTTATCAGTAGTAGATTTGCATTGAAGCTGATAGTATGTGCATGAGACGCGTGAGTTATGTCGATTTCGATTGGGCAAAAAAAGCACTTTTTTTATCTCGAGCAATTGTTATCGCTCTAGTACAATTTTCATTTTCCAACGGGCAAAACAAAAAGTTAGTTACTGAAAGTATCTCAAAAACTCTATTAGAAGAATCTAATAAATCTTTGCACTACTTGTTAAATAAGAAGCAAAAATGGGATGCGTCACATTCTAAATCTCAAGAAATTGATAAATTAATTTCCGAAATGATCGCCTTAGACGACCTTCCTTTCAGTTTCGTAGAAAGTTTACGATTTCAACGGCTCATGCAAAATATTGTGCCAAATCACAATATGAGAGTTTGTAATTTTGTCTATATAAACAATATTATTGTTTAGTGACAAAAAAGTTTTGTATTTTTTATCTTCTTTTTCTAATAAAAATTTATTTCTTCAAAATTTATATTTTAACAATTTGAGTCTGCCACCTTCGCCTCCGATTTCGATTCAACTCCAACTCCGCGGAGGTTGGTATGAGACTTCCGACTCCGATTAAACCGCCTCCGTAACATCCCTATTCGTATTTATCAATTTGTCATGTAAAGAAGCAAATACGAAAGTACCTTTAAGAAATTAAGATGAAAATCAAAAGTTTTTTGTTACTACCTAGCTTTAAGGTGCGTGTCCACTTGAGAGCACTTTCGCTAGTAAACTCTCGAGAGTTACTCTCAAGTAGCTTTCCATTTGAGAGTGAAATTTTTTAGATTTACTATCGATAGTTGCTTGCGAGATATCTGAGAGTAAATTTTCGGGTAGTACTCTCATACCCGTGTCCACTTCACTTTAGTTATCGGTTGAGAGCAGTCATAATGATGTCATATAAACAAAAAGTTGCAGCAGTATGTAAAAAAACAAAAACTTGCTGGGTTAAACCATGGGTGGATCGTCGAAATCAATTTGGTGCTAATTTTCCTTTGTGCTAAATTTTTTTGTTCCTGTCTCGAAACTCAGGGGCCAAATCGTCTCATCCGTGAACGAGTAACTCGTGATCGAAAAATGCCTATTTGGAATTATGACATACGTGAACGTGTAAGGAGTAACGTAATTCGAGATTATACCTTACGTTATCGAGTATATTTTTTTAGCGCGCGTTCGTAATGTCATTCGATTGGTTCGCAGTGAACGTAATTGTGTTTTTTGGAATTTAAGAGAAACAAAATGTCAGTAAAACTTAAAAAAAAAAACACTAATATGAACTAATATGAACGAATTTTCAATAAAACAAAGCTTTGTTTACCTTTTAATAGGATTTCGCTAACCACAAATTTCAAGCAAAAAAAAAATTGTCATTCGATAAGGCATCTATAACTAAAACTAAAGAGCCACGGAAGTTTTTGAAGAAGAAGAAACAAAGAAAATGTAAAAATAAATTCATTTGCGTGAAAATCAAAAAAAGCATCGACAAATACTAGTGATATGAAATTAAATGTGATTTTTATTCTTTGAAGTGAAAATATTTGCTAATGTTTAATAGTTTATTTAATTTATAATTAGAATGAATACATATGTATGTACATATTTACGCTGTGTTTTCATCAAAATTATATTTTCATTATTGAAAGTTCAATAATTTTACTTCAAAATGACATTAATTTGAAGTTGCATCTCTATTTTCTCTCTTGACGTCTAGTACAATTTAAAAAATTACGTTCCGTGAGCGATCGTATGGCATAATACGATTCCGTTTAATCGACAGACGTATAACGTAATTTTCATACGTTCGATCGTCCGTACGTAAACGGATGAGATGATTTGGCCCCACGAAGAAATTAATTCCAAAGAATTTCTTCGGATTCGTACATTTCAATTAATTTTTTTACTTTTTCGACATTCCAAATTGATGCCATATTTAGTATTTCCAGAAATTCAAATTTAAAATCAAATTATCAAAATCATATAATTTTTTGACAATTTATTCATAGGCATACATTCATTTACTCGCAGCTAGCTGCTCTCAGAATACGAACCTTTTTTGAATAGTGCGAGTTGATCTCCGAGAATAGCAGAATGTGTGTCCACTTACAAACAACTCTCAGAAAGTCGGAAAGTTGAGAGCAGCAAACCAACTCTCTGCGAGTTACTCTCATGACCGTGTCCACTTACGAAACTGCTCTCGAGAGTGGCCTGAGAGCTACTCGCAGTAGTTTTACTCTCAAGTGGACACGCACCTTTAAGACTAGTTATATTTAAAAAAAAAAAATGTTTCGTTAACACAAAAAACCAAAACCACCAACCTCTATATTCACTTTACAAACTTATAGTAAGTATTATTATTCAATATGAGAATTTGGATAAACATTAAGAACGCGGCTGAGTGTAGCGTGCCCATTAACTCTTTTTGCGCTGTATTACTGAGTTTTGAGGTCCCAGGTTCGTTTCCTGGCAAAATCCGCATTTTTATTTTTTATTTTTTAATTTTTTTTTTTTTATGGCCCTTAATGTTCCCAAAATTATTGTTTATGGAATAGTGGTGATTTTTTTAAAAAATGGTCTAGTGGCTTACGAGTTAATCGGTTGGGAAATTGAATTTTTCGACTTGAATTTCTCAAAAACTATATAACTTACAAAAGTCTCGCTATAGTTTTCTTTAAAAATATAGTTAATTGCCTACGAACTATGATTTTTTCATATTTTTGACTTCAGTAGTTTCCGAGAAAAATGTGTGGTCCTTTTTGTATGATATTTTCTACGCATTTTTGGCAATAACTCCCAAAGTGTCTAACGGAAAAAACTAAGCAAAAAATTTTTGGAATCTTTGTTTCGAGCCCTTTCAAATGATGTCTCACATGATATATTTTTCATAATTTTATATTGTTTGGGATTACATTTTACCCACCCTGTATAGTTGTTTCACAATATTTTTGAGTGTTATGTTGTCCATGCATGTGGACTACCGAAATGTATAGCTGTGCCAAATTTCAAGTTTCTAAGAAGAACGGTTCTAGATGTTTTTATCGTGACAGACATTTTTGAGTTAGAGCGAACTTATAATGGTTCCGTATAACCATATGGGTACGGAACCCTAAAAAGACAAAAATTGCAAAACTATGAATTCCCAAACCAATTAATTTAAAAGACTTAGCGATTGGAATACTTGTGGAAGACGCGGTTCCAAGGTTTTAGACAGATTCCATTTACGGCTTGGGAATATTTAAATAACCTAACAAATCCCCCCGCCAAATTTTGACAGTTCTGTTGTTTACTCAACGACTATGTTGGAGAAGCATTTTTTACTCAATGTCTGCGTTTGTGTCGCACAATACTATCAAAAACGATTAGCCCGACATAAAAGGCTTCTGCTTAAGGCATTTATTCATCTCTATGACGTAAATTGTTTCAAAAAAAGAGAGAAGAAGATAGATGGATAAAATGTTTTTTTCTCCTTCCTTAAAAAAAAATCACTCGCCTCACCCTTTTTAACCGTCAATAACCGCTTTCTCGTTTCGAAAATAAATATTTCTAAGAATCATTAATTAATTTTCTTTTCCACCCAAAATGTGACATTTTCACTAAGTATCTCATGCTAAATGCATATGTTATCGTATCAGTAATCAGTAATCAGTATATTTGTTTCTCTACGAGTATACTCTGCCCTAAGCACATACAAGCAAAACAATCAGTCTACCCTTAATGGCAAATGTCAGAATTTGTACTAGCAAATTGACACTATCGATACGTGTCATTAAATGAATTGCACCAACAACAACTGTTACATACATATAAATGTACGTATGTATGAATTAATGTATAAATTATTAATCGCACTTAATGCGAAGGTTGAACTTAAGTGTTTCGAATTAAGGATTCGGTAAAATTAAGTCAAAGGACTTTAAGTATGTAATTTATTTAACACATACATGTACCCACATAAGTGTCGAATCAAATAAAACAAAATGTCGATAAAGTAACCGAAGACAAGTTGCATTGCGTGCGTGTCTCTCTGCGTTTCTGCAGAGACAAATGTCTTTACATTTCTCGTCGCTTTTGAGCAATTACACTTTGGCCATTTGTCAATTTCTGCCGCCTTCTGTAGACTAGTCGAATGAAAAATGTACTAAACGTTCCAATTGAAATGCTTCAACACAATTCATTAAATTAGAATAAAATGCGAAAGGAACGAAAAAATTGTATTAAAGGGCAAACAATATTGAAACCAACACGTACTCAATGGCAAGCGATTTGCATAAATCAAAATGGCAGGCACATCAAATTTGGGGAGGAGTTAGTAAAGCGGAGGTTTTTTTTTGTGAGGAAAAAAAAAACAAAATGTAAATCACTCTTTAGAGTACCGTTATTGAGATAGCTGCCCCTGCCTGGTGGTGACCAAAGGAAGACTGTTTTTCAAGAGTGGAAAAGTTAACGAAAAAAAGAAACAGTAATAAATTCAGCGATTTGGTTAAAGTTTTCCATGACGGGATGTGGTATTTTTTTTGCAATTTTTTCTAAATGTCCTCCTTGGATGAACATCATAAATGGAACGCAACTGTTGTGTTTTATTTGGGTATAAATCAGAACTTCATTCTGCGTGCGATGTACAGCTATGGCCAAAATAATAAGAACACTAAGTACTTTCCAATGATAGGGGTGGATCAATAAGTCCCTGAAAATTAAAACAGATGGCGTTGCCACCTCAAATCCAACATTTTGCTCAAGAGGCATATTTCTAAAGAACGCACTCAAATTTTCAGACAGATCTGTGAAATAGTTTTGTTGTGACAGCCATTGACAACAGTATTTTGGTAAAAATTGACAAAAGTGTTATTATTATTTTTTGCACGAAAAAAATCATAACGGAAACCCAACAAAAGCCTAGCAAGTATTATAGGGACTGTTCACCATCGATTGGAACCACCTACCACTGGTTTACTCTATTTCGGTGCAGTCGTACCAGCACAAGTGACACCGAACGTTCTGGGGCCTGTAACAGAACGCGAAAAGTACTTGTAGGACAAGTGAGTTTCGACAACTTGTAAAAGATTGTGTAACACAAAACGACAAGTCCGTGAGCGCTTCGACAATTGTCGCGAGGAAAGATGACAAGTGGGATATTATATAATTTCCCCCTTTCTGTAACAGAACACGACAAGTGTCAAGAAACACTTGTAGAATTGTGGTTCAATTAGGACAGGTGACTGGAATATTGTCAAAGGCTGACAAGTGCATTTTTAATGCAATATTTTTGAAAAAGCAAAATGCTAATATAGAAATAAAATAATATTTTATTAAAAATGTCCTTTTCTGAGTCTGAGTTTGATAGTGACAACAGTGAACCTCGTCACCAGTTAAAAGTTCTTAAGCCAAGAATTAATTTTGATGTAAGTGAACATTTGTTTATTGAAAAATTTCACTTATCTCAATCAACTGCACATAATCTTGCTACCAGACTAAACAATAAAATACAGTCCACTACTTGAAATAGCACTTTCTTTTTATCAGCCGTGATTTTCGCCGCTTTTACTTGTAAAAGACTTGTCAAAGAATGCCGACAAGTCAAGGGAAATTAATTCTTTTGACAAGTCCAACGGTTTGATTTTATGTTACAGAATTAATTTCATCTTGTCGGACGAGCATAGTTCGACAAGTGAATTAAGACTTGTCGACTTGTCGCGTTGTGTTACAGGCCCCTGGTCGCCCAATTTAGGTCACCATACCAGAAATAGAATGATATTGGACGATCGGCAAGTGAACCGTTTTATAACACAGCTTTTAGCGCAGACACGGACAAGCTAAATTCAAAATAGAAAGTGCCTCCTAGTGAGAAATAGCCGAACTAATTTTTGGATCACGAAAATAGATCCAAATGAAAAGCAAGATCTCGTATTGTTAATTTGTTATTGTAATGCATACATACCAATGATCCAATCTGGATCATGGATGATAATAAAACACGGCTAATATTTGGTTTTCAAGAAGCTATCTGCAAGATGGGTGGCTATGTGTGCTTACAATCGGCAACAAACGCAGTCGTTGGCAACTTCAAGGGACTCTTGGGCGATGTTCAATCGCAATACGAACGTTAGGTTTTGCGCCGTTTCATAACCATGGACGAAACGTGGATTCATCAAAACACACCAGAGACCACGGAACAGTCGAAACAGTGGACTTCTCCAGGCGAATCGAAGCCGAAGAAGGCCAAGGTGGGCTGCGTGCGGTGTCATCCACATCGATTACCTTGAAATGGATAAAACGATTACCGGTGCATATTATGCAGAGCTTTTGGATCCTTTCGACCCCAAATTTAAGCAAAAACGACCGCATTTTGTGCATCGGCGCACAGGTCCGCAGTCGCAAATGCAAAATTACATGAGTTAGGTTACGAATTGCTTCCTCATCCAGCATATTCTCCAGACTTTTAGATGTTAGAGCCGGCCAGGAGTTGAACCCGGGCAGCATTGCGTAATAGTCCAACGCACTAACCACCGCGGCCACGGCTACCACTTTGCTTTGTTTTATTGAAATGAAAACAATGTAGTCAATCTCCTTTATATGTGCAACAGTTCATTGTATGCACATCTGGCAAAATCAAAGAAGACTGCAATCAGTTGTAATTGTAAAGAGCCACTGATCTGTCTGGGCAAACAATAGAAACATTCTGAGTAAATTTCAAGAAACAATTTTTTGATTTGCTAAGAAACTTCCCGAAACTAGAGAATGTCTGCCTAAAATGTCCACTAAGGACAGAAAGAGATTGGTCAGGAAAGCCCAGGCGAACCCCTTTATGTCTTCGAAAGACCTAAAACACGAAATATCAATTAAAGCGAATCCCAGGACTATTTGCCCATATTTAGTTAATGCAAAACTGTTAATTCGAGTTCCAAGGAAAGTACAACTGTTTTAAAAGATACATGTACAGAAACGCATTAGTCTTGCTAAGCTTGATCACATGCCACACGGTCCCCTCCAGGCAATAAAGCAGTGGAGAAATGTTCTATGGATCGACGAAACCAAAATAAATCTGTTTGGGATGGACGGTAGATAAACAGTTTGTTCGTTGGCCAAAAGATGAGCAGTACAATCCACGGTACACGAAACGTGGTAGTGATAGTGTAATGATATGGGGTTGTTTTTCTTTGCCCAGCATTCCTTATCAAAGCCACCATGAGCAAAGAAGCCTACGTGGATATATTGTGGCGCTTCTAACAGGATAACAACCCCAAACACACGGTAAAACTGAAAGAAAAACGGTGGGTTCAGCCCAACAATGCTGATATTCTGCAGTGGCCTTCTCAATCTCCGGATCTAAATTTGATCGAGAATCTCTGGGACCAGCTAAAGATTGAAGTTGGCAAACGGTACTCTGCTCAAAAAAAGCGGATCTTTGGAAGAGTCATAAATGGAATCAGTTGGAATATATTGTAAATACATTTACCATGAATCTGAAAATATCCTTGCTTCCTATATTCGACTAAAATGAGAGCTACATTCACTGGTTTCCAAAAGTAATACGTGTTCATATTATTTCGGACATACCTGTAAGTACAGCGAGATATTCATCATGATAACGTCATGTGAAGTAGACACCCGCCTTTTTTGTGGACGAACTTCGAAAAAAGCCGATTACAGTCCATCAAACGATGAAGGAGAAGATTGCTGTGTTTACATTTTATACGATTTTATTTATTCAATTTTTTACACTGGTAGTTCGAAAAGTTGTGAAAATAATTATGATAAAATGTTTCCTCTAAAAATAATACAGTTACGAACTTAATTTAAGAATCACTTAAAAAAATGTTGGGTCATTGTACTTTTAAAAATGCTGCTAATCAGTGTAAATGGGGGCCTAAGACGATACATATGTTACCTATTTGGTTCCCACAAGAAACCATAAGAGAACAAAAAAATCAGTTTATTCTGCTCAGAGATGCCGAAGATGGCATTTGCCTGGTGGTTTAATCCAAACTTGGACTTAATTCTACCACAAAAAGTGAACCCCATGTACGTGTACCCATTGAAATGATAAGGCACAACATCTTCACTAAAGCGCTGCAACAGTCTAATGAAAGATGGCGTTACCTTGATACGTGTAGTCTTGCTAAACAGACTTGGCCATTGGTCATTGTGCAATAGGCAGACATGCCAGCAGATAGGGAATCCTCGTCAATGACTTCTGTCACAGCTGCATGGATGAAGAGGAGAAGGTATCCCCCTATCACCTCCCACCGCTGCCCACCACTCTCCTCCTTAAGGAAAAAGATTCTGGGAGAATAGTTCTTTACAGACTTAAAAGATATTTCCTCAACGAAGATCAATAAAACATGGAAATTTATCCAACTGTCAAAATGGTTCCAAGAATCCCGAAAAGAATCGGTTCACGTTGCAATACAATGGACCTACTTTGGTGGAAGTGAATCCTACCGAGTACGGTAGATAGCGAACTAACCTAACATATTTCCAAAAACTTTTTATTTATCTATTGACACAGCACTTCATGCGGTTACAAGTATCTACACTTGTGACTTCAATAACTTGACTAATGACATCCCACTTCCTCTCTCACTGTTGATTTTACACAGAACTTTAAGCATACATTTAGCACTGGGTCTTAAAACTCTTCGGAATCCCGATAAAAACATCTGCAGTTTCATTAAACCTTTGGTTTGACTGTTATGCGCGTACTGCGTTACAAACACTCAATACACATACATATGTACATACGTCGAAATGCGAAATAGCAGCCACTTAATTTTCAAACAGTGAAGTGAAAAAGGAAGTAAAATTCGAAAAAGTGAAGTACAGTAAAGCTTCTGAATAGTGGAATCCGCGAATAAAAGAATCTTTCGAAACCTGGATAGGATAGTCGACATTTTTGGATGCAAATTTTGATTTTCTTCATAAAAGCTCACTCATATATTGTGGAAACATGTGAAATCTGAATAATGGAACATTTTTCAATGAATTTTGTTTTTCCCCATTCAAATCTCTCATCTCTCTTCAATGGCAAAATCGAGAAATGAATGTGTCAAAAATCATAAACAATTTGTAGACTTCGTTTCCTTTTCCGAGAATTTTGACATTTCAATTGGTTCTTTTCGTGCGTGTCTCATTCTGCTAGCGGCTACGTTCAACAATTACGCATTCTGAACTCCGATATCAAAATCGATCGAAAAATAATAAAAGAAATTAGGTCGATTGTGAAAAAAATTGCGAATAGTAGAAAAATAGAAGCATTCCACTATTCACAAGTTTTACTGTAATACAAAAAGTGTCGTGACGTAAAGCCAAATTCTAGTATTTGCCATTATAACACGTTGGTAAAGCGACATTAGGCCAACTAGGCTTTATGTCCCTCTGCATTGCATATCTAATTGTATTTACATGATTCACATAACGCTTCATTTGCCACAATGAGAAGTTTAAAATCATTTAAGGCTTGACAAAATGATAGAATTTGTCACTGTCTTATGTCACGGCGCCGATATAATCATTTTTGCCCTGCTTTATGATTGAAATTTTTTTTCCCTTTACTAACAGTTTTATTTTTACACCATATACTATCAAAATCGGTTATAACGACATCAGTTATAGCGAGCATTTTCTACACAGAAAACTGATTTCTGTAACTGTGTTTGGTCGCTGAACAATTTTTAAATTTATACGCGTTTTTTATTTTTCTTTCCAAAAGTGTACTAAGAGATGAATATTTAGCATTGTAGGAAAAGCTATAAAAATTCACCGACTCGAATCTAGTAATTCAAATAGAAGTTTTGCAGCTGAATATGCGGTATCGGCTTCAACGATATCCACAATATGGAATGAAAAAATTTGATGAATCCAATATACATAAAAACAAAAAAAAAATCGGGGCAACATACACACATTTTGGCAGATCTACTCAGCTAGTCAACCGTAAAAAGTTACAGATTACTTTGAACTTCAACCATGTATAAATCAAAATCCATTTTCATAACATCTGCTTTTGTTTTATGTATTACAAAAAATCGAAAATCGGTTATAACGAAATATCGGATATAACAAACAATTTTCCAAATCCTTTCAAGTTTGTTATAACCGATTTTGACTGTATATGCAGAGTGACCAGAGTGGAATATAATGTTCCACATTGGAATATATTTCAGCTCGAGTGGAATATTTTTTTTGAGAAAAATAATCACATATAAAAGTGGAATATTTTTATATTCAAATGGAATATTAAGCATATTTTAACACCACAAAAATCTGATATTTATGCATTAAATTATTCACTACTATTTAATAGAATCATAACAGAATACATACTCATACATTTCACTAAATTTGGCTTCACTTATTCAATACAAAAATTAACTGCCATCGCCAAATTAATTCCCGACCATACACAAAAAAATTTTCGGTCTGCCTGTCAGAAATCATACTGTAAGTTAAAAAGAGAGAAATATGTTTTTTTAGTTAAATTTTCATCCCTCATCATCATTCATCATTGTGTTACTTATAGTTATAATAGCCATGTTTTATTATCACTCATGATCTATATGGATCACGCAATGAAAATAAAATAGTCCAGATCAACGAAAAGGTTAAGTTCTGTGTTGTGGTGATTGTACAAGCTAAGTTACTTTTTCTTAAAAATAAAAGTTTAATGCGCTTGTTTTATTTTTTATGGAGGATATTAGGCGTGTTTTTTTAGCCTATATAGAATAAAAAAAGCTTTTTATGCATAATTCAACAAAACCTTAGCCTCGATAACTACCCAGTCCAAGGTTTTGCTGTATTATATATGGAAAACATGTTGCTGAAACAACTATATAGGCTAAACAACTATATAGGCTAAAAAAAACACGCCTATTGTTACCTTTGACTAACAGATACCAAATGAGAAAAATATTTTGTAGCTATAGTTTCACTATTACATCGCTAATATACCATTATGAGCAGAATATTAATTTATTCGAACATAAAAATATTTGGATTGTCAATAATTATTTCTTATTCTAATCTGGCAATTATCGATATTTATATACGAGCGAAAGATACACTCCTAGAGAAGGATTCACTCCTAGTGAGAAATAGCCGAACTATTTTTTAGATCACAAAAATTTATCTTGATAAATAGTAAGATCTCGTATTGCTGTTGTAACGCATACAAACATAATAAAATACGGCTATTGATATGATTGATATTGAGGAATGATATGATAACACTTCGATAATTGGAATATAAAATTGGAATATATTTAAATGCAATTGGAATATAAATATTCCATTTCTCAGAAAAATTGAATATTTTTCAGGTTCTCAACTGGTCACTCTGTGTATATGATACTTAACGGTTCAGTTTTAATATAGTGTAGAGTTTTTTTTTTTCTTTTTCCGAAGTCAGGTACCTAGTGGATCAAAAAAAGAGAAGTAAAGTATCACTGCGATAGTAAGTATCACTGCGATAGTAGTGGAATTAGCACCACTGAATCCGTCGACTCTCAGTGAAAATTCAAGTCGGTTAAACAAAACATAATACAAAAACTTAAATGCGTGAAAAACACATCAAATAAGTCAGATAGCTTGTATTTGAAGAAACAAAAAGCTACCCCCCCAAACGACACATTCCATTGGATCTCGTTTCTCAAGTTTAAGAAAAGGATATCCAAGGAAAGGGGCGAACGTATTCAACGCTCCCGTTTTGTGGCTCATGTTTCTCATGTGCGACACTGAATTCTCAGAATGACTCTTCTTTAACGTTGACATTAAATTTTCACGAAGATAATGACATCAGAGCATGTTTTCAAATACGAGTACCTATACCTACATGCTACATAATATTCTTCATTGCTAAACGGATTCAGTTTGTTTCAACAGTGAAAACAATAAAATTGGAATTTGATGTTCGAATGTGAGTGGTTCAATAATTCCAAATGGAATGGTTTTGTGTATACAAGACATATATGTACATCTAAAATTGTGCGAAAATGAAGAGCGGTCGCAGTATTAAAACACAATAAAAGAAGATTTTCACTTCACTTCTAATACAAAGTGACACATTGATGTCAGAAGTGGAATAACGTGTATACCCTGTGTTTTTTTAGGACATTTCATCTATAGGTATGACAGAAAGTAGTGTCGAAAACAGTTAGGAAATCTACATAACTTAGATTGGATCTGTGGCATTTCAAATCAGGTTTTCGTATTTTCGTATATCTTTTGTGAGTCAAAGACAATTTTAACACCATTTCTCTAGGATGGAAGGTTTTTTCTTTTAACTTGTAGCCAAATTTTAAAATAATGATTACCGAAAAAAATTTCCAACAAAATGGTAGAAGAAGCTTGATTCATTACAAATACGAATATTTAATTTTTTTTTGAAATAAATACCTTAAAATATATTTTTTTCCAAATACATACACAGAAATCACAAAAATGTTTAAATAAATAATTGACCAGCAAGCAAACAGTTTGTTTTCTAGCCAAACCAATGTGTCATCCCAAGTCCGGCTCCAAAGTTATTTCGCGCCGGCATTGGTCCTCCGAATGTCCTCGAAGCAGTGCCTGTTAAATCAAGCGTAGTTTGCCTGTTAGGTGAGCTCCACAAATTGGCCTTTCCAGTTAGATCAACACTGTTCATGCCTAGTTGAGGGATTCGACTTGCCGATAAGGATGCAGCATGTCCGGCGGCATGGTTGTAATTTACTCCACCTCCTACACGGTCAAACTTAAATCCATTCTCCATGTTCGTCCGACTGTGGAATGCTGTGGCATCGATTTTATTCTGATTATCATTGAACAGATTGACGTGCGCATTCTGTGCGAATGTTTTGCCAAACCCAGGAGTGTTTGAGTGTTGCAGTCCAATGCCATGACCATTTCTAAAGAAAGAGTAGAGATTTTGTAGTAAGCAACTGTCACTTGCGAATAGTTTTCAATTTAATTACTTGTTAGCATCGATGAAGCCCCCAGTAGTCACTGGACCTTTGAGTGTATTTCCACTGGCAAAGACGCCACCGCCAATGTTAGCAGCATCAGTTCCGAATCGTTTACCAGCCGAAAGATTGACATCCTGTCCAGCAATTGGATTCGTTGCCACCGATCCTGATAGCTGCGCTGTGGCACTGACAATCGCACAGACAAAACCAATCGCAAATAATGAAGTTTTCATCTTTATTATATTTTCAATATAAATATGTATTTATACAACAAGAAAGTTCTGAATCGAAGAGAATCTGTTTAATGAATTCATTTTAGAAGTGGAATCTTATTTATACGCTCTTGGGGCTGCAGCATCTGCTCTGAGAGTACTTCCCCGTTGATAAGAAAATGTACGAGCACACTTCGCAGTTTTTTTTTTTTTTTTGATTTCAGATTATTTTATTAGATCATTGGCGGACCAATTGCTGAACTGATAACATGACTGTCTCGTGTTAGCATGCGAATTCGTCGGTGATTTTACAAAACATAATTGGAAGGTAAGTTAGCTTTTAAATGATTTAATAATAAACTTGGAATTTAGAGTCGCTATTAGCAGGACATCATATAACACTTGTATATACAATATACATATCGCTCATTTACTTGAAGAGTGACATAACTCGAAAGACGTGATTTTGCAGAAAACGCGTTTAAAGTTTTTAATTGACTACCTACCACCTTGTAGGGTATCTTATAATTTCATTCTCCTCTCACGAGGATATCAATATTACATTTTTACACAATTTGAAGCACGATGTAGCGAATAATTTTGTATTTGTATTTGTATTTTTATTAAATAATAATTTTACACTTAGATTACAATTATCTTTGAGTTGTGCAAATTTTAAAAAAAAGGTAACAGATTTAATTATTCAACAGAGTAATATAACAATAACAATAGTAATAGAAATAGTATTGATTTTATCCTCTATGATTTGACAATATTTAAATAAATAATAAAAAAAAAAAAAAAATAGAAAATAGACGCTGGTTGGAGTCTTTGGTAAAGGTAATCCGGTAATTTAGTCTCTTTTAAGCGGAAAAAAGGTTAATATCTTGGAGTCTAAGTATCTATTAACATCCATGCCAAGAAAGTGTTTTACATGATTCGAAATATGTTCGTAATGACGGATATTATATACGAATCTGACTGTATTGTTAACAGCTACTTTAAGCTTACGTGTGCTATTGCTGTCAAGGTCACAGAAAATAGGGTACGCGTAAAAAAGAATCGGCAGCAAAAGTGTTCTTACCAGCATTGCTTTTATTCTAACTGGAAGACATTTATCTATTTGATATAATGCACGAAGAGTCCCATACACTTTACCTACTGTGATTGTTACATGTTCATCCCACATAAGATGCTGGTTAAAAGTTACTCTAAGATTTTTCGGGCACGTGATATAGTTTAACGAAGATCCGTTAATGCAGATCCTAGGTAACCTGGATGTATCAATATCTAACCGACTAATTACAATGGCTTGACTCTTATTTGAATTCAGCAACAGCATGTTCTGACTTGACCATTTATGGATAAGGGTCAGATCTTCATTATTTCGTGAAACTGCGTCTTCCACTAAGTCAATAGGGTAACTCAAGTGCATTTGTACATCGTCCGCATACATTTGTATCTTGCAATGCTTTGGAACCGAAGGGATATCATTATTGAAGATGGAAAACAATAAAGGACCCATAATAGAGCCTTGCGGAACTCCGGCCTTGGTTTCGAGAAAATTCGATAATATCCCGTTGGAATACACTCTTTGAACTCTATTAACAAAATAACTGGTTATAAGTTGAATCGCAGTGGGATCAAAGTTAAAGTAGTGCTTCAATTTCAAAATTAGGATATCATGAGGGACCGTATCGAAAGCTTTCGAGAAATCTAGCATAACTAGTGACGTGACATAGTTTTTATCCATTTCGCAGCGAAGATCATCCACAATATTTAAAAATGAGGTAGTGCAGCTGTGATGCGGACGAAAACCAGATTGATGGGGTGACAACAGATTAAACTTGCGAAGGTACGAAGAGATTTGGAGACTTATGAGCTTTTCAAAGGCTTTAGAAATAAAAGGAAGAATTGAGATGGGTCTATACAAGGAGTGGAGCTGGCAGCCGAGCTTTTCAAAATAGGTATAATTTTGGAGGCTTTCCACTGCATTGGGTAAGCTGAATAAGTCAAAATAGAATGGAAAATGTGTGTTAGTACAGGTAGAACTTCCAAAATTATAATTCTCAAGAATTTAGGTTGCATCTCATCCTGCATCATTTACTCAAAAATCGCGTTTTTTAAGTTATGACAGTCTTCAAGTAAATGAGCTATATGTACATACATAGGTAATGTATGTATGTATATAAGTGCATATGTACAATTGTACATAGGTTAGGTTTATAACCTCTTATGAGAGATATCATAAAATGGTCTGAAAAATCTTTAAAATAGATTTAAAAAATTGTCTACATGATTTTGGTGCACAAAGAAGCTGAAAAGTTTTTAAGTTTTTTTTACGAGAAAAGTGTCTGCAGTGCGCTTTTATTGCTGAGGCAAAATTTACCCTGAACACAGAATTCTGTTTACTAGTATCGCCTGTGGTCGAAATTCGACCAATTGTTCGAGAGAAACGCAATCATTAGTATATGCAGTCGAACTTCGATAACTCGAATATTTAATAACTGGAATGGAATTGGTTGGTAATAGCGCCAAGACTGAAATTTACATGTAATTTTTATTTGATAACTCGAACTTCTATTACTCGAAAAGATTATTTGGCGTAACTTTCGATAAGTCGAATTCTGAAGGAGAATTCCCAAATTCTGTTCCTATGACCTAGTATACATATGTACATACGTGTAGAAAATCGTATAATTTCGTTATGTGTGAGTAAGAATTGTCAAATTTCTTTTTAGTAGGGGTTAGAAGTTTAGAACACACATTACTAGGTTGGCATATTGGTCGATATGAACTCAAAGCTTATTTTTATTTTTGAATAAAATAGTAGGCGCCTAAAAAACACAAAGAGGAAAAGCGTACGTTAAATAACATTATCTATTGATAAAAAATTACATATTTATATGTAACATACATATACAGTCAAACTTCCCTATAACGAACTTCTATACAACGAAGCTCTGCCTATTACGAATTTTTTTCAAGTACACAGCTTTTTCGTTCTACTTTTAGTGTGTTTTGATCTCATTATAACGAATTTCCATACAGCGAATTTTTCTCTACAACGAACAAATTTTGTAGCTGGAAATCGAAATCTCATACGTTTTTGATTCTATATAAGGAATTTTTCAAATAATTTTCTATTTCACACATTAAAAAACTTTGTACCGAGAGTTTGTAAAGCGAGTTGAAATAACAACAGAAAACGATGAAGAAGAAATGACCGGTGAAGAAAAATTGGCGGATGCTGATAAAGTGTTACCTACATTGGGACGAATTTCTTCATCAATTGACGTATTTCGAACCTTTCTGGCGATGAGTAACGTACCGACTAATGTGTTTGAATCTCTAAATGTACTATAAGATTTTGTTGAGGAAAAAAAATGGAAGAGTGTAATCCAAACTAAAATTACTGATTACTATTAATAAAAGTTAAAAGAAAAAAAAAAAAGTTCCGAATTTCTGTATAACGAATTTTCTATATAACGAAGTGGTTTTCTGGTCCCGTGCGAATTCGCTATAGGGAAGTTTGACTGTATATGTAAAGGGTTTTTCAATAAGAGCGCTACAAAAGTTTTTTTTAAATAAAAGAAAAACGGTTTTGGATATCAATGAAATTCTTTATTCCTGTGAAAGTACGTTCGATGCCATTATGTATGGAACTCGACTTCTTTTGCATGGCCACCACGGGCACGCTTGCAGAAGTCCAGACGCTGAACCCAATTTTCGATGGTTTTCAAGCATAAATCGGCCGATACTGCTGCAATTTCACGTTCGATATTCGTACGAAGTTCATCAATCGTCGCTGGCTTGTTGGCATAGACCATAGACTTGACGTAGCCCCACAGAAAATAGTCTAACGGCGTCAAATCGCACGACCGAGGCGGCCAAGCGACTGGACCACGGAACATTTTGTACTGTGCCTGTGGATTCAAATGTTTTCACTAGACGCTCAATTGTTGATCTGCTAGGACGATTATGACGACCATAAATTGGACGTAGCGCTCTTAACGTTGAGGCCACTGACTCCGAATTTCGGTAGTAAATTTTAATAATTTCGACTCGTTGTTGGCTCGTATATCTTTCCATCATAAAATGGCAAACCTTACTGAAGAGAAATGTCAAAAGAGCGGCAAGAAATATGGCGTCGTTTGCTGTCCCTGTCGCTCTACTTTTGTAGAGTCCCTGTTGAAAAACACTGTATATATTTGTATTTTACTTAATAACTCGAAGTCTTAATAACTCTTTTGTGGCAAGTGCTGGTTCGAGTTATCGAAGTTCGACTGTATTATTTTTACCTGGGGCCCTACTCTGTATTTCGTTTCGAAAGTGAAATTTTCCGAAAACGCATATTTTGTACTCTCTATTTCGAAAGCGCAATGAAATCCACTTCTTTTGGATTTACAAATTCCGAAAGTGGAATTTTGGTACCTTTTGTCAAAAGCATTGAAAAACGGAAAATTAGTTTCTACAGCTAATTCGCTAATGGAAAGATTTAAAAGTACCTTAAACAATAAGTTTTCAAAGAAAGAAAGAAATATTGTTTAGCTTCTGCCGTTTTATTTCCCTCATTTTGAAATTAATACGTTTTGGACACAATATTTTATATATAATTGTGTACAAAGTGGATACCACCTCGATTTTGATGAAATTTTAGTACGTTGTTAAGGGCATGTTTTCGAGTATTTTGATGTTTTAATGTTATACATCGCAAACGATTAGCTAACGAGATAGAGGCTTAAAACAAAAAAGTCACTATTCGTTTCCGCACCCAAAACTCATCTCGCGTAAATAACCTTCATCATAAATCACAAAAATCGAAAAAGTGTTGAACTTCATTTTAACGGTTTCACCAGAAAAACAAGAAAATGAAAAAAACAAAAGCAATGTGGCAATACCCTCACATACGCAAATTAATTTTATTGGTTCTCAAAGCACAAAATCCCAAAGCTCTTTGACAAAAACCACAGAAAAAGCAATAACGATTAACTTTAACTTAATAATGGTAACACTGTTTTGATGATGATAGTTTCTATATACACACCGATTGGCAGCCACACATAATCATTCAGCCACCGACACCGGTCATGCTATGGTGGGATGTATGCGAATTTGTGGAAAATTACAAAAACAAACCCTGTGTAAATCAGTGCTTTGGTTTCTATTTCAGAGGCGATTTCTCTCATTGAGTGCCGTGAAGACATGTACAGGCACCAGTGTTTGAAAAAAAAGCCCCCCCATAAGGCCTGTACTGACAATTTTGTGGAACAGCTTATAATAACTACAATCCTGTTTTTTTTCTTTCGATCTGTTTCAATGACAATTGATGACCATCATCATTCTAACATATACAAGCTATAAACAGCTCCGTTCGAGACATTTATCATTTATATTGATGACCAGCATTGTCTGTCATTGTCATTTTGATATGCACCATCTCTGTTGGCGCCACAAAATGTTATGATTGTGAAATGTTATGTTATGTCTATGATATGGCAGACATATGTACTATGTACACTCGTAAGTGCCAATCTAATTCGTTACTTTCAAATTGCAATTTCAGTGGATCTCTTCTTTTAAGTTTCCACCATAAAAATTGTTATGAAATTTATTAATTTAATTTGTTTGTTGAATTTTTGATAGATTGGTCATTGCAAAAATCCACGTGAACCGACTGACTTATTAACTTATTTTTCTTTCATTTGACAGAATATTAACATTTGTCATGACCGCTAGCTAGAATTTGTATTTGGAAATCATAATGTGACATTTATATAGCGCCACCAAATACTCCCCTGACTACAACTATGGCCACACCCAACCTGTTAGAAATCTGCCAGTGTAATCAGCGAAAGTGGTTTGCCCATAGTAAAAACAAAAACCCGGGCTCAAAAAGTTCGCGGAATAGCCAACTTGTGGCGCTATCATTTGACCGATTTGAATTCATTTGGTTATGTTGGTACAACTGTTTTTGAAATTCCCACTAAATTTTATCGTCATAGCATGAGGCATGACATTTGTGATAGATATTTGTGATGACACTGGTGATTTATGTACTTCCTCCACTTATTGACGTTCCACTTCCATAAACATACAGTGCTGTTCGAAAAATTTTGCTCAAACCGTTTTTAATCTTTCGGATGGCAGTTCTTGGAATTTCTAAGAGCTAGATGTTTTTTACACTAGGTAGCAAAATGTCGTTCAATTAGTGCACAAAAGTTGCTGTAATTATGAATGAGAGGTGCATTTAGCTCCGTGATAGCCGTCTAAGATGAACCAAAGTGAAACTAAAGAAAAAAAAAACTAAAAAATGGGAAAATCAGTTCGGAGTGCAAATCTAATATTTTGTCCGTCCGTCATGTCTAAATTTGACAACCCGTCAAATTTCTGAAAGATTTAAATTCGTTCAACGAACTGTGCTATGGAATGTAAAAAATATCGTGAGACCGTGACTATTAGCAGAAGGAAAGGGTCAGGGAGGCCAAAAAGACGTCCCCAGTGGAACTTGTTTGTGCTCTAAAACAGTCGACATCGATTTGAGATTTCAGTGGATATTGAAAATGATCCATTTCGAGGTACAGGAGAAATTTCGGGATAGGACTTATTTCACCATGAAATAACTCCCCAATTTTTAGTATAAAATAAGTCTCCAAAAACCCGTGAAATAAGTCCCCAATTTTGGGGAGTAATTTCATTTTCCATTTGGGGAGTTATTTCATTGGGGAGTTGTTTCCTGCAGCCTGAATAAGGGCTCTCCGCACTTGAGCTTTAAGGTAACACCTGCAGATTTATTTTACAACTGGACAATGCTCCTTCCCATGTAACCAAAATTGTAAATAAATTGTAAATTGAAAAAAGTGCTTCTAAGAAAACAATGTTAATATGCTAAGCTGGCCTCCCTATAGCCCAGACCTCAATCATTTGGTCAGTCATGAAACCTAACATTGCAAAGAAGCGTCCAGAGTCAATCGAAATCCAAAAACATTTACTAATCTGGCTCTGGAACACCATACCTCTCTGTACAGATGAACAGCAGTTATAAAAGCAAGAAGAGGTCCAACAAAGTACTGATTAAATGCACAATGTTTCTATGAAGCAATAAAAAAATAAAAACTCTGCAATAATTAAGCATTTTTAATTTATTATTAAAATTGAAAAAGGAACCAAAAAAAACAAATTTTTCGGTCTATCAATATTTTGTTTCCTTGACCACAGGTAAAGAATTCTAACACTTTCAGTGTCATGAGACAAAACAAAACCTCATTACCGAATATGTAATTATTACAACCAATTCGCCTAGCTTCGAAACAAATAGTTTGACCAACATTTTTCGAACGGTACTGTATGTACCTACTTGTACGTCCTTTGAAATCCAGATGGTCGGTTATTTTACACTCAACACGAATGTATAACATGATATTTTATTGCCAGAACATAATTTTTATTTCACTCAAGTAACTGTGTTTGACAACTTCAAATACATGCCCCTTCTGCGTAAAGACATCAATAGAACACTTTTGACTTGGGCATAAATAAATATGGCATAGAATTCGATTCCCATTTTCTATTTGGTGTGCATTTAAAATTCCAAATGGCAAAACACTCCACTCTCCAGACACCCACGAGCAATTTGAATTTAAATACCCAAAATATTTATGTCAAGTAGAAATGTTGTACATTTTCCAGCCGATCTAGTACATAATTCACATGTCAACATTCTATCGTAAGATAATCAAATCGCTTGCTACCACGCCGTCGATTGTGTCCAAAGTCCAACCATCCCCCATCAGCCACTCGACTATTTAATACGACGACATATGCATGTAAATTAAAAAGAAAATATATGTACCTACCTACCTACAACTTAACGAGACCCGATGACACCTTTTGATCTGTGCTGCCAGACACAAACATTTACGAGTAAAAACGACCTCGTTGAAATATATTTCCTTACAATGTCGTGCTCGGAAAATGTTTACATCGGTCCACATCGATCCAAAAAGGTATCCATTCGGGGATGCTCGTGCCCACCTTCACCTTATACACTAAAAGTGTTCGCATATGCAAATAAACAAATTGCCGCTGGCATAAACAGAAGATTGAACTTACAAAAAAAAAAAAAACTGTTCGTTTCGTCGAGAGTAAATTAATAGTACACATAAATACGAGTACGAGTATGTAGTAGCTACTAGGCGTACTCCGAAATGCTCGTACTCGTACACCAGCTAAAGCAAAAATACCGTGAGAAGCCATTATGAAAATAAACTAGCACGAGATACTAGTGAAGTCCATCAAACGGGAACGAATTCATAATTCATTATTTTCTTTTTAGTTTTAATTTCAATAAAGTTTAAAAATGAATTTAGTGTAAAACCTAAACAGAAAAATAACTCTATTATCTTAAAAGGTTTGTTTAGACAAAAATAAAATGATCTTTAGCTGCATTTTTGACGGGTATTGCACACTTGCAATGCAGAAGAAGGACATAGGTGAATAAACTGTCCGCTAGGGGGCGCTGGAGTCAGGTTATTAACAAATTCTATATTTACTGACCAAAATGACTCATTTTCACAACATATCTTGGTTAAGTGCCAAAAGAGAAAACTACAAAATCTGTACCCAATAGGTGGCGCTAGAGTCAAATCAATTTTATCACATTCTTAACTGCAAAACGGAAAAGGTAGGCTCTAATCAAAGATAGTCCGGATAATCACTTGTGGTAAAAAATGGAGTATTTATCGACGTAGACAATGGTTAGATGTACATACACACATACATATATGCAAAACTAAATCACATCCCCAATAAGGTAGGAAGGAAGAAGTGGTGGTTTCGATGGAGGGAAACCCAAATAGCGCGTGGAGCGCCGTTTTGATACCACAACCTCAGGTGACCCGTTTATATGAAAGTAAAGTTGTGATATCTATATCCATCCTGTGGAATTTAGTAAGAGGATCAGCTCTCCAATACTTTTCTTTTCATTTTAGTTTGGCTGCATGCTGTCCTATTGACCAGTGTCCTGTACTGACTGCCACTACTCTAGCGATGTCTGCGCGTGTTGTTAGTAGCAGTTCATTTGTTTTAGACCTGTTGTAATTTGGCCATAATTTTCTGGATATGACACAGTTTGTCAGACTGGTCCACCTGAGACCGGCTAATTTTAAGAAATGTGAGAGTATATTGCCCTTAACAGCACCTATAGGAATATGAACGTTTTCCGCTAGTGAGCTGTTAAGGGCTGATCCTGGCAAGTTCTTCGGCTCTCTCGTTACCCTCAATGGTGTTATGTCCTGGAACCCAGAGAAGCGTGACTCTAGCCTGGTTGCACAGCCGGTTGAGCTGTTCCTGGCAACGATCTACTAATTTCGAAGAGGTGGTTGCCGAATTTATGGCTATAATTGCGGCTTGGCTATCCGTAATAATAGCGATATTATGTCTGGGTGTTGGGTCATTTATTAGGTTGCGACAGGCTTTGTGGATCGCCAGTACTTCCGCTTGGAAGACGCTAGCGAAATTTGGAAGACGGTAGGACTTCCCCAATAAACGCCATACAATTTTCTAAGGAAATCGACATGAGTAGTGCATGCATACCGCACATGTAACTGTACAAAAACTCTTATATTTGGTATTGGAAATTCTTCCCCATCCATGGTACTGTCCTGATATTTCAGTCAGTCTGAAGTCATTTAGCCACTAGATAGTCTTCCGATACCAAGCAGAAGGTCATAAAATCCTATCATTGCGTACAGAACCACATTACTAGAGCAGCGTTTTGCCTAATAAGTAACGCGACTGTTTTAGTACACGGGCGAAGCCGGCCAACATAGCTAGTATGAATATAAATATGTCTCTGCATGGAAAACGACGAAACTGCGGAACATATCCTATGCAACTGCATGGCACTAACTATGTGCCCTTAAGAGACATCGTTTCCACAGAGGAATCCTAACTCCTTCTTCTTCGTAAAGTCATCACCAGTGAGATGCTTAATTTCATCAAAAGAATCGAACCTCTTCTGGCTCCTTAAACTGACTTTGCAGTACAAAAGATCTTTTAGGTCGCAGTCCTCTCCGCAATTGGTGGGTTAGAACCATTTTTTAAAAGGAAGTATTTACTAAGCAATGCCTGAAGAAGTTTCCAGTGAATTACTACTGGGTAAGACTAAGGGCACGATTTTAATAATGCTAATGCTGCAATAAATAAATCTGTTATACAGTGGTACGGGCTAGTTGAACCAATAACTCTAATAGTGAACTTTGTTCAGTTTCTTGATCTGATTAACCCCTTGACATATCGTATACATATGTGTACATATGTAAAGGGTGTTTCTTTTTAACCCAGTACTAACTTCAGGCGTCAAACCAACTGTCAGATAGCAAACTGTCAGTGTCATTTTTATTCAGTAGTCTTTGCAATTTTATCGTGATGATATGCACGCTTCAACAACGTTACCAAATTTTAGAAATTTGATTCCATAATCGACATAATCGACCTTCTGATGCCGTTTTGTTGACCGTTTTCGCATATAATTTTCTTTGCAAGATGCAGTGGCACCGAAACGCAAAAGAAGAGTGCATACTAAAGAGAATATTGTATTCGTTCAGGAGAGCGTTTAAGATGCACATTCGACCTCATTAAGAACAGCTTGGTCCTTGTCCGTCCACTTTTTCTTGGTTTGAAGGCTTACAAGATCCAGTTCGTGCAAGAACTAAAGCCGGATGACTATTGCGGTGAATGGGCCCAAAATCAACTGGCATTGGATCCGCTGTTTTACAAAAAATTGTGTTCAACGATGATGCTCATTTTTGGCTCAATGGGTAGGTAAATAAACAAAATTGTCGCATATGGAGCGAAGATAATCCACATGGGATTATCGAAATGCCATTACTTTTCGAAAACTGCACAGTTTGGTGCGGTCTGTGCAGTCGTCGGACCATATTTTTATTTCAAAAATGAGGCTAATCAGCGTTTACAGTCTACGCCTACGGTATTCACTATAAACTTTTTCGTTTCCCCATTGAATGGCATGAATTTGGAAGAGATGTGGTTACAGCAGGATGGCGCTACGTACCATACAGCAAACGAAACAATCAACTTATTGCAAGACTCATTCGATGAATGCATAATTTCACGTAATGGACCTTTAAATTGGACTCCAAGATCTTGTGATTTGACGCCTCTTGATTATTTTCTTTGGGGATACTTAAAGTCGGTAGTCTACGCTGACAGCAATCGACGCATTGGAAGTCAATATTATTCGTGTTATTGAGGACATGGTTAGGTTAGGTGAGGTTGAGAGGGGTGTGTTATTGAGCGAGGAATCATTTCCACTCGGAGACCCGAAGGTCCATTGTGATTGTGAAACCCCTCATAGTTTGGGAGTAAATCCTCTTTTTACCAATTCGTAAACCAGTTTGTGCTTTTGATGAATCGTAGAAGATCCGATATCTTAGAATTTCCGAATGCTGTTATGTCTTCCAGGAATCTATGACCTAAGGTACCGAGGCGTCGTTTTTGGAGGGCGGGACAGTGGCAGAGCAGAGCTTGATCCTATTGCTTTCAGAGCTGGCTGACTATCCACCAGAATGGCTATCTCCGACGGAGGGACGTCGCTTCCTTTTATGAATATTGCGGCCTTTTCGATCGCTAGTAATTCCACTTGGAAAACACTGTATGTATCCGGTAGTCTGAAGGATTCCCGTTTATTTAGTGTTTCTGAGTAGAACCCTGCTCCAGTACCTAAATCCATTTTTTCTCGGTCTCTGATCACCTTGTTTGACAGCCAGTCAGTTATTGAGGACATACAACCACAAATGCTTGAAAAAGTAGTCGCAAACATTGTCCGTCGGATGACATTCATCAGATCCAGGCATGGTGGGCATATGCCCGAAGTTGTGTTTTAAAACTAATTGCAGAATGTATTCTCTCGATTTAACACAAATAAATGGCTATTCAATGAAATTGCATGTGTTTTGTTCCAAATCAAAGTAACTACAGTCAACCCTTATATAACGCGGTACTTTCTCAACGCGAATTCGCTATAACGCGATTTATGAATTGCGGTAAACCCTCCTGCAACGCGGTACTTCTGCAACTCGATTCCTCTATAACGCGATTCCCAGTATTTTCTAACGCGAAAAATGTGTGTCGTATCTCGTATTCCTGTATTTCGGGGAATTCCCTTTCAACACATTTACGTGTTCCGTAGGTTGCTCAGTATGACATATGAGAATTTCTTTCAATATTGGCTCACTGAAATAGCCGTATGGTTTTGTTTATTTCTGCCGCTTTTTCGTGTCTGATAGATACGTTTTAACGTAAAACATAAACCAAGGTTTGGATTTGGCTGCTACTTTGGAAATACTTCGCAGGTATTGGTCCCTCTATGGAATGCTCCAACAATATTAAAAGGCATTTGCAACGTTCTCTAGCTCTATATTTTGAAGTCCGAAAGGAATTGCAGAGAATTGATCAGCGGATTTTTTTAAAAATTAAAAAGCATGTCCAATATGTATGAAACATAAATTTAAACTTGCAATAAAGATTAGATTTATCTTTTTTAATTGTTAACATTATTGTTTTTATCATTTGTGTAGCGTTTTCGTATTAAAATTATAGTTCGGTTAGTATTCCAAAAACAGTGGAACAAATTAAGGTGCATTTTTGGTGTAAAGAACGTAACTCCAACATTAATATGCATCCCAAGTATCGTATTACGCGATTTTGTATAACGCGCTGTTTCTCGGGAACCTAACTACCACGTTATACGAGGGTTGACTGTACTGGTTTTAACCCAGCACACATTACATACATGTATGTAAGTATGTACACTTATTGACAAAAGTCTACATACACCATGGTTTGTAGTAATTGGGTTGCATTTTTCATAAAAAAAATTAGTTTAATTAAAACAAAAATTGTATTATTATTTTCAGCAGACGTATTACTATAAACAAAACCGGATTTTTTTTTTCAAAATAACAACAAAAACTTAAAAACATACTTAAATTCATTAAATTAACAAAATAAGGGTGACAAAAGTCTACATACACATCAAGAGAAGAATTGTTCGTACAAAAAATAATGGCTCAATCAGTAAGATGTTGCATTTCCTTTTGAGGCTATGACCGCTTTCATCCTTTTTGGCATGGAGTCGACGAGTTTTCTTATGATAGAAGGTTGAATTTTGGCCCATTCTTCTTCTAACGCCGTTTTCAGTTCGGTTTTGTTTTTGACGTGTCTGGTCTTGAGTCTTCGTCCAAGTTCATCCCATAGGTGCTCTATAGGGTTCATGTCAGGAGACTGGGGTGGTGTTTTCAACAGCTTTGTATTGTATATCAGCCATTCTTGAACAAGACGTGAGGTATGTTTGGGGTCGTTATCTTGTTAAAATATAAACGACTGTCCCAATCCCAACTTTAAAGCACTATTTTTCAGATTATTTTTAAGAATGTTTAGATAACCAAATCTATACATAGTTGAATCTATAAAAAACCAAGTTTCCGACCCCAGCCTGCGACATACACCCCCACACAAGCACATTACCTCATCCGTGCTTAACTGTACCAACCATATTGGACTTTTCAAGTGCTGTGTTGGGCTTGCGCCATACTTTCGTTCGACCGTCGTTATTGTAAATATTAAATTTACTTCCATCGCTAAATATAACATTATCCCAGAACTCATTTCCATACTTTTCATGGGACTTGGCGAACTCTAACTTCTTCTTTCGATTTTCTTCGCTGATAAAAGGTTTTTTTCTGGCTATTCTACTGTGATACCCCTTCCCCTTCAGCAGTCTTCGAACTGTATTTGGATCACAGGACTTACCAGTTTCCTCCAATAACTCGGCTGCTATTTTCGATGCAGTTAATTAAGGATTTTTTTTAATCTTTCTTTCGATGGAACCTTCCTCCCGTGGAGTAAATATTTTTGGACGTCCTGACCGCTGCTTCGAACTTAGGGTTCCATTGCGTTTAAAATTTTTTATTACAGTTTGTATTGTTGCATGGCTTTTATTAACGAGTTTTCCAATTTCCCGCAAAGATTTTCCTTCAGATTGGGACTTTACTATTAGCTCTCGTACATCGTTTGAAATTTCTGCTCCTTTTCTATTAATTTTTATTAAAATGCACAATTTTTTATAAAAAAATTAACTTGTTCTGCTATGAACGACTTTTTGAATGCTACTGAGCAAATACAGGCGAAGCAAAGCGAACTACAGGGAATTAGGACCCAAAAAACGATCAGACTAAATGCATGTATGCAGACTTTTGTCACTCGAATTCTGGTATTTCCAAGAAAAATGGATGCTATTTTATGTTCTGCGGTTCTTAAAACTTAAAACAAAAAAATTCTACTAAGTATGTTTGATTTGTTGGATATATTTGAGTATAAAAATATAGTTTTTGTTTGGATAAAATTGAATATTGGTAAAAAACACTGCAACATCATTTCAAAGCATGGTGTATGTAGACTTTTGCCACTAAGTGTATGTAGCTCCAAAGTAGTTAAATTCAACGTGTTGAAAATTAGACTTTAATATGTAGGTAAATATGAATTTTATTTATTTTTTATTTTGGCTTTGACTTTTTTTTATAAATACGTCACACGAACACGTACACTTTTATTGAGATTACATGTTGATAAAGGAACACGAAATGGCTTTTGATATGTTATAAAAAGTTGAAAAGAAAAGAAGTAGGGAACCCTATCATGTGCGTGCCAAATTTGTTTTAATTTAACTTTTATGTTTGGAGAATGATCAAACATCGGTCAAAGTTATTTGTTTACAATAAAAAAAGGTTTAACATTAATTTAAAGTGAATTTATCTAAGCGACATCTTAACACCAAGTATTTTCAATTTCATAAATATTTACTTTATTACGTTTTCCAAAAAATTACTTAATAAATCCCACTCCCGCACCTTTATATTTAGATAATACTCATTGTATAGATACATGTATTTACATATACAAAGCTGTCTCACGAGTAATGATGAGATGCCAACGCTTAAATGATAAATTATCCTCAAACAAGAAGTACTTTGTATATATCTAAGATCAGATTATCTTTGTCTGTTTCGATTGAAAATTTCAATTAAGTAGAATACATCAAATTGATTAGCATTCATCGTGTATATCGTTTGAAAAACTCATAAATTGTTTATGGGTATGAAGGAAACGTTGCCAAGATCTTAAGCAGATTTGTTTGCTTTTAAAGTGAGCACACACTCATGGCGAATAAATATTCACACACATTGGGTGTCATGAAAATCGGGGGGCGATTATTGTTCACACCACGCCCTCAAGCTTGGAAATAAAATTGGGAACATTTTGAGATAAAAAAAATTTAGAAAATGCTTGATTTTAATTTATAACCCTGTCGTAAATATTTCAACAATCCACGATTGTTTGCCGACATAATATTTCAGAAGTTCAAGGTGATAAATTTATGACCATTAGCCGGGGACATATGTTCGCATTCTAGACGCGAATAGTTTCACGGTAATTTTTTTTTTTTTGCATTTTCTTAGGCAGGATGGTTGAAAGCTTTCTCTCCAATTGTTCGATTAACGAGTAAAGATTTCAAATGATAAATATGAGTAGGTATAAGAAATGTAGGTGTATGTAAAAAAAATGTTTTAAATTTAATCGGTTTTTATATATTGGAAATTCCAAATCGATTTGTCTGTTTTTTTTTTTTCTGGATTTGGCGCCAGTTGCTCGCACTTATTATTTATTTTTGTTTTGCAACAGAAAGTATCTGTTCGACAACAGATTGTACAATTTTGATGAGTCGCTTTCAGAAACTCATTTAGATGAGAAAATAAATTTAAGAATATCGCATATTTGCATGATGTCGATAGGCATCTCCTTAATGTTAAGAGAAAAGTCACATTTAAAGACCGCTGAATAAGCTTCTTAAATATATCAATAGTTATACAGCAAAAACTCCTAATTATGGCACTCCAGGGAACCAGGAAAATCCTACCAAATTTGAGAGGACCTTCAAATTGGGCCAGAATTGATTTCGCAGTTCCCAATTAGGAGGTTTTTACCCTAGTTTAACCATTAGCAGTTGGCACTGAACACAAATTCAAAAAGAAACAGCTGAGGTTATTTTCAAAGCCTGGATTTGGTTGGAAAGAATCAAGCCTACAGTGAGCGTTGCCACTTTACTGCAATTGCAGTAGATCTACTGCATTTATTTCGAAATTTGAATCTACTGCCAAAAAATTAAATCTACTGCATTTTTTTAGTTTGCTTTGCGTGGACTTGAAATCGAGATCATTTATCCATTTTAGCACAAAACATAAGAACAAAACATCTCGAGAAAGTTGTATTCCTTATCTGAAGGCGATCACTACTCACTACCCATAAACGAGCCCATACACATTTCATAAAAGGGGGTACACACGAACACGAGCCATCATACACTTTTCCCAACGTTATTCCAACATTTTTAAATCTTCCAAAAAATATGATTTCTCAAACCCTGCAAAATGGATAGTTTCTTCATTCGATAAAAATCTTTTTCCCCGAGCCATTTCTTCAAATTATGAAACAAAAAATAATTCCAAGGAGCCAAATCTAGAGTATAGGGTGTATGAGGAAGCAGTTCATAGCGCAATTCAGATAATTTTGCTGTGGCTACTGAGCAATATGCTTTGTCCACTGTTATGATGATTCTTTCATTCCTGGCGAGTAGCGGTATATCCAGGATTCATCAACTATTACGAACCGGTGTAAAAATTCACTTGAATTGTGCTTGAAGAGTTCCAAATTCTGCTTTGGAAACTTAACCCGAATCCGTTTTTGATCAATGATAATTTGTTCATGCCCAAATGGTCATGCAGGATTCGAATGACGCTATCATTTGAAATGGCTACTGTCTCAGCTATCTTCCGAACCATGACTTGCAATCGTCCAACACAATATCGTGGATCTTGTTTTTACCATTTCTTCCGTTGTGACGTCATTTGGACGTCTTGAGCGCTCAATGTCTTTTATGCTCGTACGAAATTAAGTGAACTACTTTTGCGAAGGAGCAGAGTCTCCATACTATTTTTAAAGTCTGTCTTCAGTCTCCTTAATGGTTTTTCCGCGCAAAAGGAGTGCTTTATCAAAGCACGAAGCTCACTTTTTTCCATTTTGAGCAAATAACACAAACCAAAGTTCTCTCGATCACTGTAAAAAAAATCAATATTTGAGAGATCTGTCTAATTTTGTTTTGCTATGCCTAGAAAGAAACAAAGATGGCGGGAAAAACTCAATGCGATCCGTGCACCATCTTGCAGCAAAGTCACTGACTTATCGAACAGTCCTCGTATTTAAAAGCAGAAATTATGCTACGGTTGAGGGAAATAAAATCTTAACTGAACCAAAATTAAAAATAATAAAATAAAAACAAAAGCACAATCCAATTTGTGTTAAAATACCTTGTTTTTCTGTTCAAATAAAAATCTACTGCAAAAAAATTCAATCTACTGCATTTTTTTGAAAATCTACTGCGCAAAAATAGTCCTAAAGCGGCAACGCTGCTACAGACATTCAAGCGAACATTATTGCTTTAACTCAAGAGAACCGGAGCTAAACACGTCTCTAAGACTTGCGGATAAATGCAGCGTCTTTCAGGCAGAGGTTCTTGCAGTACTGAAAGTGACGGAGCTGTTGGTGTGGAAGCAGATATCAGATAAGGATATCACCAGTTACATCGATAGTCAGGACGCGCTAAGAGCTCTAGAATCGCGTGTCGTTAAATCGACAACTGTAGAAGGATGACGCTCTACGCTCTAAACACTAAGCAGACAATTATGCCGGTAATGAGCTTTGTCCTGTACTTCTTCATCAAATCCCTTAGACGGTCAATGTTGTTGTTTTTTTTTTTTTTTTAACTACATTTAATTTAATTTATTTATAATAATAATAGTTAACTCTACGGAGAATTCCCTTGTGGCCGTGTCTGTGTGTAAACATTATAAGGGTATTCATATCCCATTTAGCGTGTGTAAATCGCCGTGGCCGTGGTGTTTAATGCGTTGTACTACTACACATGCTGCCCGAGTTCAATCCCAGCAAAACACCTAAAAGTTTTTTTCACGGTACCACCTCTTTCGAATGTCTTTCAAGCAATCAAAGAGTATCATTTGTCATGAGAAGCTTCTCAACTCGCCGTTCGGAATCGGCAAAAAGCTGTAGGTCCCTTCCATTTCGTGGACAAAAAAACACGCACACACAAATGGGTGCGAGAAGCTGGGCTTGGTTCTGTATGGGACTGCTGACGCCGTATATTTTAAATTATATATAGTACTCATAGTGAATTTCATTTAAAAATATTCATTTGATTGCTGATTGCCTTGATATTTATTTCGCCACCAGAAAGTTATCTTTTATTTTAAATTTGTTTATTGTTTTACTAATTGAATTAAATTTTCATGATTTTGTTTTGTTTGTTATCCTATCCGTTCATATCAAAAAAGGAAAAAAAATGTATCGCATATATAATTATTTCGACCGCTGCATATGTACTCTGTACATATTTTGCTTCCACAATTCGCCATTAGAAGGAATATTGTTCTTTATAAATGTTTCAAATTGAATACTAATTTCATCACATTACATACATGTGTACATATATTTAAATTATTTGCACGTAACCGAAACTAATTGTGTTTACACTGTTTTAATGAGAATGAGGAGGTGGCGCCATATTGCATTATGCCTGGATGACAACGCCCATCCAACGATGTACACATATTGAAGTTCGTAATTAGTTTTTAGATGGGTTGTTCTCAAATACCCTGCTATAGCTAGGATAAATAATAATTAGCTGGAAAATCTCTTGAGTTTCATATAAATTTTGGTTTTTCAATAGCGCTAGTTAATAAGCTCATTTCCATCGTTATTGGGTGACAGTAGTTGCTAACAGTAACAACTCTAGACAGACAGATCTGGCCTATACTGCTCTAACTTTCTCCTGTCCCTAAAAAGACCATATATAAGTACGATTATATGCGTTATTACAGGACACTACCCTATAGGCAAATATGCTACCAGACATGGCATCCTTTCGAATGACTTCTGTAGAACACTTAACGAAATCACGAAAGTTGCCAAATTTGTTCAACGAGAAAAAGGCAGAGCAAAACAGCACACATTTGTGAAAGATATCAGATCAAGTTAGAAGAGAAAATTACATCCAATGTTAGTTGTCATTACATTACATTATTGTAATTAATGTTTTTCAAATTATTTATAGATTTTCAGAATACCTGATTGCTCTTTTTCCAATTGAATTTCGATTTCTTCCATTTCGTGACCTTGTCGATACACTTTTCAAATTTTGACATGTCTCACAAATCTATTCTACCCCAAGGTCAAGAGTAGGTGAAGAACTGCTCAGAGCAGAGTCATTGAACACAAAGCAGAACACGAAAACCTGATATGTTTCTGCTCGGAATCTGAACTGTTCGGAACAACTTCATTGGAAAAAGCTCGAGAAAATAACACGAACATTTTCTTATGATGTGTACAAAGCTTTGCGTTTTAATATTCAAAGTTAAAAATATGCTAGACTGCATTACACGACATCAGATTACGATGGCAAGAACTTTTTTAACTAAAAAAGCAAAGGCGCAGATGATTTTAGGCAAGGTTAGGGAAGCAGTGGCTGCCAGTAACTCGTATACCAGCACACTTAGGACTATAGATACGGTGACCATCCGTCCCGTAATTTCCAGGACAAAATGTCCCGTATTTAATTACCCGACTACGCAGAGGAAGGGTTATTTTTTAGTTCCGTATTTGTCCCGTATTTTTATAATAATTTTTTTTAAATATTATTTTTTTTTAAATACTATTTAAGCATTTAGCCATTTAGCATTTAGTATGTAGATTATCCGGGATATGTAGTTACGAAAACCCGTTTAGCTGCTCAGAGGTACTTATCCACGAACAAGACAAGTCCACGAAAAGGCGAAAGATCGTCACAACCAACGACAGCTGTGACAGCCAAGAGAAAACGTCAAAGCCCTACTAGAGTACTAGAACTAACCACATTATGAACTAGATTAAGTTTACAACCTTTTGTTTTGTTTCGATTCTAGTATGTACATATGTATTTATTAAAAAGGGTATTTATAAGGGGAATGTTTCATGTTAATTATGATGAACGCATGGGAAACAAGGAGTACTTAACCGGGGAATGTAGATAAGCTATATGTACTTAAGAGGGGACAAAAAAGAGAGAAGAGAACACAGACATGTACTCATAAGACTGACGTAAGCCTTACCGGCAAGAAAGATGAAACCCGCACCAGGAGACCAATATGAAAAAACCGGTCCCCCAAAAGGGGAAGAAAACGACACCACTCTGAAGTAATGCGAAAGCGGTCCCGGAGTGGATGGTGTCAAGAAGAAAAACAAAGGGGTTAAAGGTGGTTTTTTGGTGGAGTAAGAATAAGTCCCACACTACTTGTAGCAGAGCGGGCCTGCTACTCGTGCGCATTAAAGTTTTTCCACTACCCCCTAGGCGAAAAAAAAAAGAGGGGATTTTACCAAGAATATTACTTTATAAGCTTAGGGTTTCAAAAAACCAATGATGCTATGTGGGTTTTGCACTTCAGAGGGTGGTTTTGAACCATTTTTGACTGTATGTACAATCACAGAAATAAAAACACCAGAAAAAATGTTGCATATCTACAGGTTTTTTATATGTGTTTATAGCTCCGCATGGAACCCTAACGAACAGATAAACAAGAAAGAGAGTTAATATTGCATTGTCATCCAATTCTGAGCTGTGTTTAAAGTTTCAAGTCACTAGCTCACCGAAAAGTTAGTGTAAAGTCAATTGCAAAATTTGTACCGAACTTTAGGACAGACAACAAACTTAAGTAGTAAAATTAAGTTTTTGGCCTTGAATTTGTTATGACACAATGCCTTTATTATTATTTATTGTTATTTTCGCTTCAATAATTTTTTTCAAAAACCAATTTATGAAATACCTAATCCAAAGAGATTTTTCTAAAAAAAATTCTGTTTGTGTTCATTTTATTTTTCACTTTGTGTCCCGTATTTCGCTCCAAAAAATATGGTCACAGTACCAATAGAGGCAAATTGTGATACCAAGAATATTGGGGATATGTATCCCCACTACACATTATCTGGAACTTTTTACAGCGAAGTCTCTCTTAAGTGGACAGCCACGGAACCGGAGTTGTTTGTCCGGTTATGAGAGCTGTTCGTGTGTAACAACGCATTGTGTATGGAAAATTAGAAAGTTGTTCCCCAAAAAGGTGTTCGTTAACCCTCTACCGCATACAACGCCATAATATGGCTTTTAATATTTGGTTTAAGATTTACAGCAGAAATAAACAGTTCTAAGAATCAAATGTTTTCTGTTGCATGTGATGCATAGTTGTAGCTGCGAAACGCGTGTTGTTTTGTTTCCTTGTTTCTTATTAGGAACGAATATCCCTCTGTAAGTGATCAGTGCGCGAGGTCACTCCGCTGTCTGAGAATTCACTAAACAAAACCGTTTTTTTTTTTTTCGGAAGTTACAAGTTAGGTCGTTTACTTATATAATTTTTTTTACAAAGTATATACTCTGGTAAGTAATAATTGTGTGTTTGTTTTCCAATTGGTACATGCACAGCTTAGCAAATGCGCATATATGGCTGTCTATGCATTTACGACAATATCGTTCTTAATTCGTCATGCCATATTTGGCCTCTTATGCAGTAACGACAAAGTAGTAATTATGGTTTTGACCATATTTTATTTGTTTTTACGGCTTTATGATGGCATCAGCAAGGACCCGTATCGCAGCAAAGAGTTTTTATTCGATTTGCTATAATGGCTCGGAAAGCGAAGAAGAAATACCGGAGTCGGATGACGAAGCAATGGTTAATTGATCTTCGGAATCTGAAGAGGTGTTACCTGAAACCAATGAAACCAGCAATTTTGATTCTGAAGATGATTAGCATGGTTAGAATGTTGGTGTCGAAAATAAAATCAGATCGAAAAAAAGAGCAGAAAATAATCTGGATTGATGGCAAACTTGCTCCTTACAAAGAAGAAGATATTCCATTTTAAGGAACCTGTGAACTTCCAGAGCGATGTTACATTTTGAAACGCCAGCCGAGTTTTTTTTCATTTTCTTTGCACCGGAGATTTGATTCCAAGGATTGCAGATGAATTAAACCGAAAGGATTTACACGGCAACAAAAGCAAACGGCAAATATTTCAATAAAATTATCAATAAAAAGAAATAAAATTGTTGGTCAAAAAAATCGTTATTGCATATGACGCCATATATGGCAAGGATTTTTTAAATTGAAAAAAATACAGACTGCATAAAACGCCATTTATGGCGAACTTATTTTTTTTTTTAAGCTGGCCTATTTTTTAGAATTTTTTTTTCACAAATAACTTTAGAAAAGTGTATAAAAAGTGAATCCGACAAATTTTATTGTTTTTTTCAAGTGAGTCATAATTCATGCGGTAGAGGGTTAATGAGAGTAGTTGTCCGCTGAACACGGTGTCCGCTTATGAGAGATTTCATTGTATAAAGCGAGATAGGCGTCCAACGTCTTTTTCTGCTAGGTCACAGAGATTGTTGAAGAAGTATTCTCCTAGGTGTAGTTTTCTACTATGGCAAACAGCTGGGCATGGACAGAGTAGATGTGTTGGGCTTTCTTCCTCTTCTTCGTCTGAATGAATGAATTTTCCAAAATGTATGTATTTATATTATCAAATGCAAGCTTCGAAATATATGTAGAATGAAATCAAAGCTTCTTAATAGTATTTTGTGTATTAGAGAAGGGTTTAGATTAAAGGATAAATGCTTAATGTCCTAGAAAATACCGAAAGATGTGAGTAATAAAATAAAAGACTTGGCAAAATATCAGTACTATGACGAAGGCGGGGAAGGTGATGAAATAAGATCTGACAAACTTTTGAGTACATAATTGAAATGTGATTTTCTGTACAAAAGACTTGTTGTGTTCCTTAAGTAGAAGTCATTTTTTGTTTGTATTTTTTTGTTATCTTTGTAATAAAGTTGTTGTTGTATTTAATATTGGCATATTTTGTTTCGCTCCCTCATATAATTAAGCATATTTATTTTTTTAATTTGGCATATTCTCTTGGAAAACTTATGGCAACACTGCTAGCATGCCTTCAGAATGCAGTGAATTATGATTAGTCATCCGTCATCCGTCACATATTTCTACAGACAAAGTTAATTATTCAATTGCTTTGCGTACAGAATCCATGACCAAATGTAAACACCAAGCACATGTATTTTTGTGTTCTTTCTTCAATTTCCAAGGGGTTTTCCCGTCTAAATAGAAATCACGAAAATTTATTCCTATTATGACACTTCACAGATAAGCATTTGTTCTGTCTTTTATTTACATCTTATCAGTCCGGCAATTGTGATCTATTTAAATAATTTAAAAACAAAAAAGTGAATTACCGCAGAGCAACAGATACATTTCCCTTATCTTGTGGGAAGTACCCACTCGCTATTAGCAAAGATGCTGTAGCTTTGTTGAGGTATATAAAAGATTTCTCTACTCAAATAAATTCATTCAACGAAATCTTATTGATTGAGCAGCTGTACTCTTTAAAGTGAATTTAAATTACAAACAATAATATTAAAGATGAAAACTTCATTATTTGCGATTGGTTTTGTCTGTGCGATCGTCAGTGCCACAGCGCAGCTATCAGGATCGGTGGCAACGAATCCAATTGGTGGACAGGATGTCAATCTTTCGGCGGGTAAACGATTCGGAACCGATGCTGCCAATGTTGGAGGTGGCGTCTTTGCCAGTGGAAATACACTCAAAGGTCCAGTGACTACTGGAGGCTTCATCGATGCTAACAAGTAATTAAATTGAAAACTATTCGCAAGTGACAGTTGCTTACTACAAAATCTCTACTCTTTCTTTAGAAATGGTCATGGCATTGGACTGCAACACTCAAACACTCCTGGATTTGGCAAAACATTCGGACAGAATGCTCACGTTAATCTGTTTAATGATAACCGGAACAAAATCGATGCCACAGCGTTCCACAGCCGTACCAACATGGAGAATGGATTTAAGTTTGACCGTGTTGGAGGTGGTGTAAATTATAACAATGCTGCCGGACATGCTGCATCCTTATCGGCAAGTCGAATCCCTCAACTAGGCATGAACAGTGTTGATCTTACTGGAAAGGCCAATTTGTGGAGCTCACCTAATAGGCAAACAACACTTGATTTAACTGGTACTGCTTCGAGGACATTCGGAGGACCAATGCCGGCCAGAAATAACTTTGGAGCCGGACTTGGGATGACACATTGGTTTGGTTAAGAAACTAACTGTTGTTGACTTAGTTGTTAATTATTTATTTAAACGTTTTTGTGATTTCTGTGTATTTGGAAAAATATATTTAAAAGTATTTAAGTAATACGATTTTTTTATTTAAGACTAGTGGTTACCCGGTGCGCTTTGCTACACCCATTGCAAACAGTGCTTATGTCATAAATGTAATGAAATTTTTTCGAGTGACTCTTTGTGAATAGTATTGATTCTAGTGGAGAATGAGCTGAAACTTAGACAATATGTATTTTTTTTTTTGAAGCGAAAAGTTCACGTAAATCAAAAGATAGCTACATTTCTCACTTCATAGCAAATATATTCTGTAAGTTTCAGCTCATTCGAATGGTTTTTGAAATTTTAGTGTTCCAGCGCCATCTATCAGAAAACTTGAGAACTTTTGAAGTATGAACATTTCTCGCTACATTACAAATATATTGCGTAAGTTTCAGCTTAATCGTATGGTGAGTTTAAAAATTTTTGAATTCCAGCGCCAGCTACCGGAAAACTTCGAATACCAGAAAAAGTATATAGTGTAAGTTTCAGCTCAATCGGATGGTTAGTTTATGAGTTTTGATGTATCAAACGAACAGATCATTTTTATATATAAAGGTGGACAATCCATCGTTCCCTTAAATGATATGCTTTTTTGAATCCATCGAAACATGAAGACATTTTAGTCGTTGTTGATTTACTTTTTAAAGTTCAGAATGCTTGGAACCCATATTTTATTATAAGGTTGTTCGATAGGTTTCTGGGCAGTAACATAAAACACGTTTACTTTGACAATTGACACAGCTGAGTAGATAATAGAGATTAGAAAGTACTTACTCCGCAAGCACTTGCGTTATGCATTAGCAAGCAGATTTGGTTTTCTTTGTGTTAGAGGCTTCGGAATGAACTATATTTGAATCTTCAAAGATGATTTTTGTAACATAGCAAAACAATGATCAACTACCAACAAAACTTGACTACACTACTCACGTATTTAATAAATATGCCAAGGCGCCATTGCACATCCTAAAAACCACTTAGAAAAACCTCAACAAAAAAAAAAACACCCAAACACTCTTGTTCACTGCCTTTACTCAATACCAATGTCATTAAAATCTTTTAAAGTTTTATAGTCAATTACATATCCTTTCTTGGTTTTTCTTTCCATGATTCGCATCTAATTTCTCAGCAATTTCTTGAAGCTGAAGTGATTCACCCCCCTCCAGAGCTAGTACCTTAGAAATTGGAAACTCTTCCTTGGACGTGACGTTTGACTTGCAGGACTTCGGACTCGGACGTGTAGGCGAACACGTGCAAAGAATTAATAGCAGTATTGATATTTTTTATTTTTTAATGAATGCGAATTGTTCGAATTGTTCTTCATGTAAACATTTACTGTGACAACTTGTATCTTGTAACTTGTAATGGTTTAACCTACTCGTAGATGGATACTCTCCCTTTTGGTACAAAGCATTGAGAAGTATGGAAAATGGAACATATTTAACTGTAACAAAAGCTACTTCCTATGTGTTCATCAATAGATCGTGTGCTATTTTTAATTTTTGTCCGAAAACCCCAGAAATTTTGTCGAATTTCTGACAGCCCGAAACCCGGACCCCAACGGAATCCGATGTCATACAAGGCAGCGTCTTAGGGCCCTTACTTTACGTAGTCTTAATAGATGACATTCGACGTTCGCTTACGATACGATTCTCCGAAATTCGGACAAATACTTCACACTGCAACAAACCATCTTCAATAAGCATCTTGAAGGGTGGCTGTGGCCATAGTGGTAGTAGTCGTTCTCGGTTCAAATCCAGATGTCTCAGAAAATGTTTTTCGCATGAAATAAATGCGATTCGATCAATTCCAGAAGTTAATGTGAAAACCCAATTGCGAGGGCATAATACTGGCAGTAGGATCGCACAAACTATGAATAATAAGAAACATCTGGAAAAAACTGTGAATCATAAGCAACGACAAAAACTTTAAATATTACACAACTCTCTACTTATTCTGGACAACACCCATATCTTGAATGAAAATGGAATAATTTAAAAGTTGGAATATAAAAATAAATGATGAGAAGTATACTTGTCCTCCAAGCCGACATGGAACCCTCACATTAAAATATTCCAAAAACAATAATCCACAAATCGAGTGGTACATTTGCAACAAAGAGGGTATCTCAAAATTACGTTACACTATCTTTTTTTAGTCCCTGTGGTTGGCGGGAAAAGTCTGAGAGTTTCAAGGAATTTGTAGTGGCCGCGCTGTAAAATTTCAATCCGCGTACGGCGATCGATCCGGCGTGGCAGTTAGGCCCCATGGAGACTGCACTTACTCCTACCGCCCAATGCGAAGTTCGTGGTGTTTTTCGATTTTGAATGACAAAAAATAAAAATGCTACTGAAATGCATCGCAAGTTCTGTAGTGCTTATCGTGAAGACGTTATGTCAAGGCCAATGGTTTCTCTTTGGCGCCAATCATACATTGAAGGGAGAACAACATTACACGATGAATAACGAACCGGTCGTCCCTCCACTTCCCGCACATCAACTGTTGTCGAAGATATTCGAATGGCCATTGACACCGATCGGTGACTTCCACCTGTTTTCGCTGCTGAAGCAAAGGATAATTTGAAACAAGAAGCTGAAAGGTGGCTTCACTGAACCAAAAAGGTACGTAAATACAATAAAAAAGTTAATTGGGACAAGAACATTTTTATTAATATTCGTCCAACAAACGCGTTTATTGTGCCAATAAAAGCGTTTTATTAATTTAATAAACGTTTATTAATACTATTAAGAGTTTGTTAAAACTGTTTATAATTTTTTTAAATTTTTAATAAACTTGTTCGTTGTGCCAATGAAATAAAACCTCTTTTTAAGTACAAGTTCGTTGAGCCAATAAACAATTTTATAGTTTGAACGAAATGCATTCATTGGGACAACGAAACATTTTATTGAATTGATAAAACATTTGTTGAGCCAATAAACTTTTTGTTCGATTTAATAAAAATAGTTTATTGATATAATAAACTCCTCCAAAGCCCTAAAATAGTGGTTCTTCTAGCTTCTCGAAACTTTATACTTACTTTTTTTACCTTTTCCGGGATTGCTCATCTGAAAATTAAGATGAATAAAAAAAATTATATATTTTCAATCAATTTATTTTTTTTATTCATTATTCGAACACAATAAATGGGTTTTTGCACAGCTATGTTTTCTTTTGGTTTTTTCTTTACAATAAAGAGTTTCACTTAAATTAAACAGGAAGAGAAAATTTGAGATAAAAATGAAAAAAATGTCTTTAAACACACACATAACGACACAGTTTTTGAATAGAAAAAACTTAAAATACATACTACCACTACTTACTTATATTGTTGAAGCTGAGAACATCTTCTCGTATTACCACGATACAAAGTGATTTTCTGCTGTCCGGTTCAGGAACTGGATGTGGTCTTCAACAGCCTCGAATGCATTTGCAACGAATAAAATCATTTCCTGGGAGTCTTTTACCGTATATCTTATCCTGCGTCTATTGCCTTCGTTGTCCACTTTCACTTTAAAATGCTAATAAACATACAAATAGCGGGAAATAAAAAAATCGCTTTAAAGTCAACCACCATTTAGTTCATTAATTTATATTAATTATACGTAGACTTACCTGAATATTTTGTTCGTTTTTTTAACTAATTTAACACTTTTTAGTCAGTCCTTTTTTGATTTTCGTTTTCGTTTAGATAATAAGTCTATTTTGTCACTTTTTCCACAGAATTCTTACATAACTACTTTTCGATTTAGTTTTATCCAAAGATGCTTACTGGTTCACGGAAAACACTAGAATGACTAAATGGCACAGTTGCAAAAGCGTTAGTTCGCTTATATAGGTACAGTTTCTTGCAAAAATCAAAAGGTTATTGTGACAATAAACTGTTTGTAGATTTGATAACTGTTTTATTAATTTAATAAAATTGTTTATTAATACAAGCAATGAGTGCATAATTTCAATGAACATTTTTATGAAAATTTAATAAACTGGTTTATTATCTCAACGAATGCATTTATTAAGCAGAACGAAACCCAGACTCTTCACCTAACAAAAGATTTGCTTGGCACAATGTATGAATTTATTGTGCCAATAAATATATTCTTAAATACAAGCAATCGGTTATTAATTTTTCGAAATCGTTTTTTAATAAATTGTGTTTTATTGGCCCAACGAACTATTTATTAAATGGGTAGTATCAAAATAGTAATATTTCGTACTATTAACAAAAGTTTTATTGAGACAGTAAAAAATGAGTTGATAAACGGCGTTTATTGATATTACGAACGATATTTTTTTCAGTGTTGAAGATGGATTGAAAAAACGCTTACCACGGTACGAAAAATGCAAAGAGAAACAAGGCGGTTATCTACTATTATATTATAATACTATTCCTACTAACTATAATACTTTATAGCAGTACTATTATATGTACTTTTTTAAAAAATAATTTACTTTTATTTATTTTTTAAACACATTGTGCAACTTACTTTTGAGGTACCCCTCGGACCAACAGTCAACGAGGAAATAATCAAAACCAGAACAACATCCTTAATAAGAAGATCAACACTCTAGTTATTCGATCAAGAAACCACAAGAATGCGCCGACTTAGAAGAAGAAGACATTTTTATAAATTTTTAAAGGCTAAAGTTACTTACAACCTACTAATTAATTATACAAAAAGACACATATGGGCCTCTTGCCATTTGTCCCGAGGAAATTTTTGGATGCCCAACCAAGGCAAACCAATACGACTTTCATCGTATTTTTTGATTTCTAATTTGAAGTAGTAGGCTAATTAATCCATACATTTAATAGTTTAATGTTATCATCTATAAAGGCTATTGTCGCCGATTTTCAACTATCAATGGAAAAAATGACAAAACGAACAGATAACGCACAGGCACTTAGCAACGATTAATGCAATTTAATATAAAAATTAACTTTTTATTGGTTGCGTTTAGCTCATCAAAGCACAGCTGGTGGCCACCATTTATTAGATTCAATTAAATTTACAATTCCATAGATTTTATTTACTAATTGATTGGAAAGAACATAAATGCATCAGAAAGTTATGAAAGTCTACATTTGTTTTTATTACCATTTTTGTTTACCCCAGGTATCGTTTAAAAAACACGCTTCAAGAAAAGCTCAACGAAATCAAACGCACGATAAACTGTAGTTGGAAAGGTATCCTGTGCAAATGATAGATATATCGCGCCGAGTACAAGATCTTTGAAGCAGTCAATTATGTGCTACGCAGCATAAGTTCGGGATATCTTACAGTTCGATAAGATATTTCATTAAGAAAATCTTCAGACTGCCAGAAAACACGCCGACTTTCATGCTGCATCTGGAAACTGGTCTACCACGGTATACCTACACTCTGCGATTACATTTTCTATATAAACTCAAAGTATTGGGCCAACCGAGTCATCATCACCCAAATAAGATTGCTGCGCATCTAAGAAACAAACACCTTTAATGTTTTGCGAAATGGGCTAGGCTGGGACGAAAATATAATATCCTCCTACCTATATCCCGAAAGATTTGATGTGATTGATTTGACTTATTCAATCACTTAAGAAATTGTGACATTAAATTGTGTATCTGCAAAGCCTGACGGGCTTGTCTGTAGAAGACTGTTTACACGTATTTATTGCATTTAGTGTTGAGAATCCCTTAAGTCTGTGAATAAATCAACAATTTAGAATTTTACATAACTTACAAGTTGACAAGCGAAGTAAATTGAGGAAAGTACAGAAGAAATGTTTAGAGCACTGAACCAGCAAAGCCTAGCAAGAGACACGTATAGAGTACTCCAACATGACTTTTACGCTTAAAACTATTTTCGCAGCTATTTTTAAAGCAAGAGGCAAGATATTACTCTTGAATTACTGACCGGTGACCATACAGTACTGAAGGTAATACCGACTGTACTTTCTGTAACCAAAGAGCACGAATGGAAGAGACTACAGTGACAAATTATACTCTTTGAATGCTTGTCAGAAATTCGAAAAAGATGACACCGTGAAAAAAACTTTTAGGTGTTGGACCCGTACTGGCATTGCGTAGTAGTCCAGCGCACTTACCACTACACCACGGTGCTCACTAAATCAGAAGATCTTGTTGGGGAAAAAGTATTCTTACTCGAGAAGAAATTATTGGCGTTTTAAATGCCTGATGTGGCAACACGATGGGCCTTCTTTGGTCTAAGTAAATCCTACCAAATACGGGGATAGCCACCTAACCTAACCTAGCCTAAATTGTGAGAATGAGACTGTCCTGAGTCCTGTACAACTACTTAAAGTAAGCTATTAAATACCGACAACAAATAAGAACGAAGCATTTTAATGCTAATTTAAATATAAACATAATACAAATGATTAGCTAAACTTAATTTAAACTTTAACTCACTTGCACGGCTAACGTCAGCAGCAAATGCTATTATTGTGAAACTTTGTAAACAAAAAACAAAAATGAAGTCTTGTTACAGTATTCATAAAGTCACCAATACTACTTCTACTACTACTACTACTACTACTACTTATTTCCACTATTCATTTTTAGAGAATATATTTATAATTAGGCGCCATATATCTTTAAATTTGTGGGAATACCGGCTCAGTGTTTTCTTATTCAACACAAATATCGGCGAAAAAAATTCTCTTTCTTAATATTTCCAAAGACCTTATTGGTCATAAAACGCAAGAGGATGTATAAAAATAAAAATTTTAAATAGCCAAAATTTAATCACGGGATAGTACCTAAAAAAAACTAAAAACAAAACCTTAATCTTCTTTAACGGTAATATTTGCATATTCTAAGAAGTTGAAAATACAAAACTTTTTTAAAATATGAAGCTTTAAAAAGGTTTAGGCCAGCCGTTATCGTTCGAAATCCCTTCGTTGTTATAAGAATATAGGATTAAGTAAAAACAATTGCAATTTTTTTTAAAGTCTATTTAAATATGCCATGACAAATAAGTTTAGTCCCAATTAAAAAAAATAAGACCTTCCATCCGGAAAAGCTCATTGGAGTTAATCTTGAATTTAAATCCGTATAGATTTTTATGGTTTGTGGAAAGAAAACAAGACATACCAACAAATTTGGACGAAAACTGTCCAAGCAGACAAGCCCAGGAGATTCACGTTTTATTTTTTGTCGTATCCTTTTCACCAAATGCACTTGAACTTTAAACGTACACTGACACTGTTATTCTTTTATTTCCACCTAAACAGATTCCACTGTTTTTTTTTTAAATTCCACTTTATTCGCTTGAATATTTTTAAAATTTTATTTTATTTTTTGCTATATTTTTGAATAAGCAAATTGACCAAAAACACAAACAATAAAAGCGCCGAAAGAATATTAAATATTTATTTACTCGTATTTTGATATTCGTTTCGTATCCCGAAAATTTAAACAGTCCCGTCACGATGTTATTCCGTTTGATTAAAAATTCGAACTGAAGCTACTGTCGGCAGTTCGTCAACCAAAATAAACTTGTCCCGTCCTTTGAGCGAAATACGTTTTCCCGCAATTTTCTTGCATATGAATTGAAAGACTGAACATTATCTTTTTTATCTATAAAAGCATGCGCGAAAATTCGTGTGTGAAACAAATTTCATTCATGAAACCGAACGATGTTGGAAACATTTTTTGTGTTTATAAACTTGTTGTGTAAAGCAGAGCCCTTGCAACTGTTGTTTGGGAACTTGATGTGTTAGTGCTAAATGGTATAAAAAGGATAATTATCCAGAATATGGTTTTGAGTTTCGGTAAAGTTATTTTCCTGTGATTATAGTTGTTATGGGTACATGAAATATTGCCCATAATATGAAATTATGCGCTTCCTTTAAACTTTATTCTTCTTTCATTTAAAGGGTTTTTCAATAAGAGCGCTACAAAAGTTTTTTTAAATAAAACAAAAACGGTTTTGGATATCAATGAAATTCTTTATTCCTTTATTCTTTTGCATGGCCACCACGGGCACGCTTGCAGAAGTCCAGACGCTGAACCCAATTTTCGACGGTTTTCAAGCATAAATCGGCCGATACTGCTGCAATTTCACGTTCGATATTAGTACGAAGTTCATCAATCGTCGCTGGCTTGTTGGCATAGACCATAGACTTGACGTAGCCCCACAGGAAATAGTCTAACGGCGTCAAATCGCACGACCGAGGCGGCCAAGCGACTGGACCATTTCGTGAGATAACACGTTCTCCAAACTTGGTTTCCAATAAATTGATTGTGACATTCGCTGTGTGGCTTGTGGCGCCGTCCTGTTGGAACCACATATCCTCCAAGTCCATATCATCCAATTGTGGCCAAAAATATTCGGTTATGATTGAACGGTAGCGATTCCCATTCACAGTAACGTGCCGGTCTTGATCATCACGGAAGAAGTACGGCCCAATGACGCCGCCGGCCCATAAACCACACCAAACCGTAATTTTTTCGGGATGCAATGATGACTCATGGAGTACGTGTGGATTGCTGCCTGACCAATACCGCATATTTTGTTTATTGACGAAGCCATTCAGCCAGAAATGAGCCTCATCGCTGAAGATGATTTTTCGATGAAAATCCGAATCATCTTCAAGTTGTTGCTCAGCCCAATTCACGAACATACGACGCTTCTGGTGGTCAAGCGGCTTCAGTTCTTGCGTCAATTTAATCTTGTAAGGATGTAAGCCAAGATCTTTTCGCAAAATTCGCCACAACGACGTCACAGAGATGCCCAACGCTTGAGAACGACGTGTGAGAGACACATTTGGGCTTTCTTCGTTGTTGATGCCACTGACTCCGAATTTCGGTAGTAAATTTTAATAATTTCGACCCGTTGTTGGCTCGTATATATTTCCATCATGAAATGGCAAACCTTACTGAAGAGAAATGTCAAAAGAGCGGCAAGAAATATGGCGTCGTTTGCTGTCCTTGTCGCTCTACTTTTGTAGCCTCCCTGTTGAAAAACCCTGTAAAACTTGATTTGAGTTACCATAAGAAAATGAATGGCTGATACATATTTGGGGTATTTTTGATAAAACATCAAACTGTGATTCCTGGACAGATAAATAAATTAGAGGTGTAACGGATATCCGGTTAGTATCCGGTATCTGGCCTATCCGGCCCTTTTTTTGATATCCGACACATGTCGGGATAGTATCTTGGTATCCGGCTGGTGGCCGGATAGTTCTTGCATCTGTTAAAATGTTAAGAAGAAGAAGAAAAGAAACATCCAAAAATATTTTTTAAACGTTTTAAGATTATATTTTTTATCAAATAAAGAAAGCTGGTTCATACTTTGGAGAACATCTGAAGCCAAATGGAAGCTACCAAATAGAAGTGTATCCAAATATAGGTAGAATTACCACACGATACCAGAGTTTAAAAGGAAACAATAATTATTTATTAAAATGTCGTATAAAATCTTGACATATACAAACTTCTAGAGTATATTACACATACATACATTCTTGTTAGCAATGAGAAAAATAGTGCTAATAGAAGCAATTCTATCAATGTTTATTATTGCAGTCGTCTGGTTGCATTGAGAACTGTTGGATGTTGTGCTCACGTTATAAGTATTTTGTGGTATTCGTATCTTGGGTATGCTCGTCATATTTTTCTGCATAACATTTTGATAGATGACTAAGACGATGAAGAATATTATAATGGACCGTAACTTTTTATTTAAATACTAGCTGAACCCGTGCTCGCCTTGCTTCGCCCTCTAAAGGCTTTCTCATGCATACAAATATGTAACACCAGTGGTAGCGAAAAAACATCAAAGTATTTGCCTTCATTCACAAAATTCTGTAATAAATTTTGTTGATTAATTGCATTTTATCAATGCCGTTTCAATGTGTTACATTCAGCCCCTAAGTGCAAATTTCAGAGTTCTCGAAAACCGCACCGCACCGCAGCCCGTCAACACTTCCGCTTCTACCAGATTTCGTTGCAGAGTTTTAACTCTAGGTCAGGTGCCGTTACATTACTTAGGCGGGCTCAAGTTTCTTAGAACAATAATAGGTACACCCACTTTTAGTTTTAATTTATGTGATGGAAGCCCTGGAGCAGATAGAGAATTCAAAAATTCGGCTAGATAGATGGTTGTTACTTCTTGGTCCATAACCCGGTTGATTGAAATAAATACTTACATTCTGCACTTTGACCATCAACACGTGAAAATATCTCGCTATTAATTGCTGGAGCTTGATCATTCCGAGGCAACAAAATAGCTCGCTCACAAAGCTAAGAATTCTCACAGTTTGTTTTTTGTGATATATCATCGTAAAAGGATGAGATAAGTTCTTCGGTAGAAGACACTGTTTGGCATAAATAATTTGATAAATATACTTTTCCATTTTCTTCCGGAAGCGTTTCTCCACCAATTTTAAGTAACAAATAAGAGAAATGTTGTGCGTCTGGATTGGCACCTGTTCGCGCCCGCATTTGAGTAACACTGGACCCCAGAGACTTGACTTTTTCCGACTTTGTCAGCCTTGTGCACTACTGATAACGTTTGTCCGAAATCTCCGCAAAATAGCACTGTAATGCCGTCCATCGGTCTATCAGTTTTAATGGTGTCTAATTGTATGGGTATTTTAAACACTGTAGGAGAAGTTTTACTACCGGGCAGTAACGTAGCTCCTATGCCTGACGACGCCACAGCCAAGGGCAATATTACCTTGGCTTCGTAATAATGAAGAACCAATACTTCTCAGTTGATTTCCATATAGCAAATACATATAGTATAAGTATAGTACATACATACATACATACATGTAGGAACCTAAATTAACTATTAAAACAACAGGAGCTCATTTTGGGTAGAACATTTGTTTTTGATCTTTTTTTTTCAATTCGTTAGTAATATTTATAAACTGAAAATTCAATTCACTGCTCTAGAAAATTATCTTTCTTTTAACACCTCATTTTTTAAGATTGGTTCAGTGTGAGAGCCGTAAATAGTGACCAGTAGGAAATTACTGCTTACCGAATCGATTCTGTAAGTGCTGATTGGTAGCTACCAGCGCTTACTTTCCTTATTACAGAATCGATTACATTTACATGGGGATGTCCTAGGGTGGTAAGCACTTACCAACTGGCTTACCGGTTAATCACTTATTTCCGCAGTGAATGGTAATTGCTGAAAACATTGATTACTACGGTAGGGTCGTAAGCACCCACTATTTGCCTTATACAGAATCAGTTAACTTAGCAGTTAAAGTTAGTTATTGAAAACATTAGTTACAACATCCTGGTGTCTATTATTAATTTTACTGAACAGTACTGGCACCGCTCAATAACAAACTTCAAATGAAACAACATCGAAAAATTCCTGACGGAGTTGGTCATGATTGGATTTGTCTGAGTCGAATAACTGTATATTCATTCCAGGAATGCTTTGGAGGAAAAAACATCTAACAAATGTACCGCCTGGTAAGCGAATAAGTAATGGCATCGATGTAAAATTTCAATAATATTTAAAATAAGATTTTCGATGCGTTACACATTCGCTTACTAAGCATTACTTTTGGTAAGATCTTACATTTTCAATATTTTCTTTTAAGAAATATGCACTTACCATGGAAGCAGTTACAACTTTTCCCACTGGGTGATAATGATTGTAGCACATTGAAGTGCAAAACATATTATAACGTTAGAGCGCGCACAGATACTCACACACACACTATTGCAACGATACCCACTGCTGCGTGACTGCTGGCAGTGGTCCCCGCGGAAAGAAAATTGTGGGCGATGTTTTGAATAATTGTTTTGAACATTGCTCAGCTTCAGGACAACGCAGGAGGATATTCTATATCTCAAATGAATCAGGGACAAATCTACTAATTTCACCTTTTTTTTTTGTTTTTCAATCCGATAACCCATTATTGAGTTAGGGCTGTATAATTATAATTTTACTTTCAGATATGCAGTTATTTGCTTATTTGTAAGAACCATTAGGCTGAGTAAAAAAACGGCATAGCATTTGTCCTTCCCGGATACTTAAGAAGCAATTCAAAAAAAGTTTCATCGAAATCTGTACAGTGGTTTTCACGCCATTAGGTAACAACAAAAAAAACCTCTACAGTTTTATAATATTTATTTATATAGATTAAAACACGGTTTCTTATACATACAACATCCTCTTTGTTAAAGAAGCATTGGTGATTGATTTGCACCACGTAGGATTTTGAAAGTGTTTTTCTTAGTTAATAATAGCTGAATCTTAAATTATTATACATCAAATTAAAGCTCTTTCACATAACTGTCAAAAAAGGATATGTTGTCGCTTAACATTTTTCAGAAATTAGTGATTTTCAAAACAAAATACTTTACTTTTAAAGTCTTCAGATATTAATTGATTATTTTAAAACTGAAAATCTTAGACCCATTATTTTCAGGTAATAAGAAAGATAGTGGAATCACCTTTCATTTGATACTGAATTCATGTATGTGCGTCTTACGGTTCTTATGATATTATGAGTTTATATGCATGTAAGCGGGCAAAAATCATCAAAAGATCTATTCGCAATGCGAACTTCACACACAAAAATCTCAAAATCCACATACGATTTTTATAAAACTTCACAGTTTTAATGTACTGAAGCTCAGCTTTATTTTGATACCAATTTCATTGATGTACGCTCTTGGCCCAAATGTGTCCCATCTCCTTTCAGAATAAACATAAAAGAAAATTTAGTATTGAAAGTTAATTAACGGCAAATTGTGATGTATGAAAACTAATATTTCAGCATTTAATGGCAGCAGACGGTTGCGTTTTTTTTTTCGCAAATGATGCCTGCTTAAGAAAAGATTCTCTCGCTGTATACGCTGCTACACGGAGTTGAAAGGTAGATTTTGGCAAACTTTGATAGAATTGGGTATTGTTGGGTATTAACGGAACACTAGGATCACTATTCACATAAATTAAAACTAAAAGTGGGTGTACCTACTATTCTTCTAAGAAACTTGAGCCCGCCTAAATTATGTAACGACACCCAACCTAGAGTTACAATTCTGCAATGACATCTGGTAGATGTTGACGGGCTTCGGTGCGGTGCGGTTTTTGAGAACTATGAAATCTGCACTTAAAGTTTCACATTGAAATGTTTTACGCAGTTAATCAACAAAATTTACTAAACACTTTTGTGGACTTAGACAAATACTTTGATGTATCTTCGCTCCCACAGAAATTGCATATTTGTATGCATGAGAAAGACCTTAGAATGCGAAGAAATGCGAGCACGGTTTCAACTAGTCTTTCGATATAACAATCACTTTCGTTTTAGTGAACGACCCAAAACATTATATCATTTGTTATATTGGACGTCCACTATAATAAACTTGTTATTTCTAAAGCTTATATGAGCTAATTTTGTCTCATTGAGTTTTGTATGCCATTGTTGCATCCAAACCTGCAATTTGCAGGTGTTCAGTTGGTCTGTACCTAATTTACAATAAATAAATATTTTGAAAATGATGGACGAAAAAGAAGAAAAAAATGGGTGGGATATTTAAGGGGCATTGCTTACAACTTGACTGTGTAAATTTTTCAAATATTTACATAATATCAATGCATTTATAATGTACATATTATGTTAGGGGAGAGTAGTGTACCTCGGACCGGTGTTCAGAAAATCAGCGTTTACTCCTCACCATATTATCTCTTCATATAGTTGAAGACGCAAAACTATAACCAATTTATTACTCTTTCTAAAATATTTATTTAATATTTCAAAAATTTTGTCAATTCATCCCAGGAGCTAAAAAACCAAGATCACGGTTTTCTTAGTCCAAGGTACACTATGTAAGTGTACCTCGGACCATACACACTAAATTGCACATTTTATCGACAACAGTAACATTAGGTTTAGTTTTTATAGCTAAAAAAATATATAAAAATATCTTAACTGACAACTTATTACAAAAAGCAAAGAAATTTTACATTAAATGATGAAAAAGTTGAAAGCAAAGTTATTTTCCTTGAAAGCACATATGATAGTACGACTATAGGTCATAAAATCTGTTCGATAGCCAGTTTTTAAGAATGGACTGTATGTATATTTACCTTGTATAGTTGTATATTTGTAGCGCCTTGCTATTTCAGCCACAATTACTATTCTGGTGCTCGGCTTCTGCTCACAAAATTGAATTTTTGATGCAAATACAAACCACTTTAATTTGAAATTGAAAAACTAAAATAGCCCAAAAAAGAACAAAAAAAAACCAGTAATTGAAATAAAAACAAACACGAATAAGGAAGGAAAAAATATTTTATTAGCACTCTAGCGTCTAGCCTCTAGCTGCTCACTTGTTCACAGACGAAGAATAAGTGACAAGAAAAGGCAAATCCGTCCTGACGACAAGAGCTTTTCTCACATGCCCCCGATGTCCTTTCAACCCTTCGGTCCGATGTACTACACTCTGAGTTGTCTGCGCTGCACCCTCGTGGTCTCTTCCGATTTGTACATATGGAACTCGTATTGCTTTCTTCGCCGTTGTCGGCCACCCCTCCACTGCAACTCGTGCCGGCGTGAACAACATCCTTTACAGTCTCCTCCAGTGAAGTTTTATCGACCTGAGGTCTTTTTATACCTGATATAGGTGAACTAGATTCAAATGCCGAGAAATCCAAAAGGATTACAGATGAAGTATGAATCAATGTGTTAGTTGGACCGGTCCATGGTACACCAAAAGTATTGGACCAAGGTACACCATGTGCACTTTATTTATTTTAGTAAGTGAAACTTTTTTTTTAATTTAGTAACTTAAATTAACCTGACTTCAACTGAATAGATGAGTCAGTAATTTGTTTATAAAAATTATCCGGAGCTTACTTTCACTCCAAATTTTTCCACAACATGCTTTACAAATATACATAAAATTTTACTTTTGGGGGTAAAAAACATTCCTAGCAAATTACTCATTAGGCTAAAACGACACAGTGCCAGTTTCAAACTGAGTCAATGTGTTACGATATGGCACACAATTCGTAGAGGAACTTTTTTCAAAAGAACATAGATATACTAGAAAAATGCCGTTCGGACCGAGGTACACTTGGTCCAAGGTACACTACTCTCCCCTACATATTGTGAGCAAATGAATGAGTTTTTTAGTATTTTGACAAAAAATTCACACAATGTAATGTGCAGAATTATCTTTTGTATAAATGCAATATTGTATACTTATAGAGTAAATTTGGAAAAAAATCTCTAAACAGACTGGTAAACCCTTATTATTTGTAATACAGTGCACGCCACTTAATATAATCACGGTTAATATTATCATTCGAATAATATTATCCCTTTGGCACAGTCCCAAACAATAAAATACAATTACACAGGTTAAATTTCGTTTTATGTAATCAGCACATCGGTTATTGTTATCATTTTTTATTCATTTTTTCCACATTTTTCCATTGGAGATCCACACCCGGAATGTTTGTATGTCAACAGTTTTTGTGTGTCTAAATACAACACACACTGGTCGCCGGCTTTGCGCGGGGCTTAGGGGAATGAAAATGTTCGCGCAATGCGAAATCGCGCAAAGCACAGTATGAATTTCATGTAATTTAGGGTGTGAAATGTAAGCATTTATTTAAGCCTAATCGAATTTTGGTAGACAAATTTTGCGCACAATTGAAACCGCGCAAAGCGAGGGACCAGTGTATTGTATGTATGTATGTATCTGCGTAAGTTTCAAGAAAAAGCGGTGACAAAAGGGTTTCCTTGCATTTCTGTTTCTTGTTCAGTTTATTTCAAACACAGCAAATGGGAATTTTCACGGCGACCGGCGGTATTGTTTCGGTATGCAAGTATTAAGATCTTATTTTTTGTTAAATATGTACATAAGTACATACCTACATCCGTATGAATATATACCTACCTATAAAATACACTTTTTATGAGTTTATTTTTTAGTTACCCATTCCCTTCTACATCGGTTATTGTTATCAATTTAATCAGGTCCCAGAGTGATCACATTAAGCGGCGTGCACTGTACAAAAGTTAACGAATTTACATTTTGGATCCGCTTATAACTATTTTCGTTAGCTGAAGGCCCTTGCTGCTCAAGCTAAATATACAAATTATTTTCAATGTAATTTAATCCGTTGTCAGTAAACTTATAATAATAACACTGGTAAACAAAATCACACTTTTTTTCTGTTGCATTAGATTTTTCAACTGTCTCACTAATTTGTAGTTGCTGATTCCGAATCTACCGTTCCTTTTTATCTAGCAGCTCGAGTTTTTGGGATACAAGTACCCTCTAGGATTTTACTTCTTAGTCGAGGAATTGTTACCAACGGCGGAGCAATCAACCATATTTTATAAATTCTCCGCGGTGTCGTCATTAAGAAGAACTCGTGAAACCTATCCAAATAGTTTTTGTTTCATTTGTGGCGTGTACATGTTTGAAGAATGTCGCTTGAATGTGTCTGACTTTGTAAAAGAAGTCTACATGGACATCTTTGGGATGCCATTAGAAATAAATATCAAGCCCTGGATCCCAAATTTGGTGTGTAAAAACTTTGTTCAGTCTTTACGTTTATGGGCAAATAAAAAAAGACCTATTTTTAAGCACAAAGGTCCAATGATCTGGCGTGAACCATCCAATCATCACGATGACTGTTATTTTTGTGTTGAGAATATTACTGGAATAAACCGCAAAAATCGTTCCAAGTGGATTTATTCTAGCTTGCAATCTGCTATTAGACCTGTTCTGAGTTCTAATGATGAGTCAGTCAGTACCACAGTCCCAACCTAGTACATCTAATCTTACATCTCAAGACCGTTTAGAAGACAGTGACAATGGTACCAAAAACAGTATGTAAAAGCTCTTAAGAAAGATGGGGAGTGTTTCAAGTACATTACAAAAATGTTTCCAAAAGACAAAAGCTGGTATTTTTGATAGTCCTTAGATTAGAAAATTAATAAATGATTCAAATTTCACCAATTGTTGAAAAATCTGCGTGGAATGAGTTCGTTTGGGTAGTGAAAAATTTCTTGCGAAATAAAAAGTCGGCCGACTACCCTCAGCACATTGAGCAACTAATACTGCACGTTCAGCAACTTGGATACAACATTAGCATTAAGCTAAATTTCCTCTTCAGTCATTTAGATCGTTTTCCTGAAAATTTGGGTGATTTATGGGAAGATCAAGGAGAATGATCCCATCAGGACATTCGCACTATAGAAGAGCGGTTACTGGAATGCAAAAATGATGGCTTATTTTAGCTGGAGCATTCAGAGTAATACTCCTGGGTCCACTCATGCAAGAAAGTCGTGTAAAATAAAGTTTTGTTCAAATTAATTTTGTGTAATAAAAGATTTTAGCTGGAAAACTGGTACATTTTTGTAAAAATGTCTGCCCTTCATATCTCAATAACTAGAGCTGCTACTGGAAAATGGACTTCAAATTTCAAATCAGCGAGGCAAATACATTTAGAACTGAGCATAAAACTTTATGCAACAAAACTACTGTTTACCAGTGTAATAATAATAATAATTATTTTCCTATTAAAATGTAGGTAGAGATTTTAACAATCTTGATAGCAGATTTTTTTTGAGATTATTTTCGAGATATGTGTTTGTATGTTTGTACATACATATATACATATGTAAATGTACTTTATAGATTTTGGCCCATTCGACATTTTTTCTTTCGAGGTTAATTATAAAATAGAATTTATAGTTTTTTTATTCAAGATTTTAGTCGTTCGAAATAACATGGTGATCCCAATTTGTTTAGCCATTCAACCGTGAAACTTTTTTCTTTGAGAGAAAGTTTATGACAACGCTTCTCAGTCAATTGAACCACTTGTCTGGCTCTGGAAGAAAGAGTTCGTAAATGTTATGAAAAAATTTGACAAAAGAGCCTGGATATGCCAGAGATGTCGTGAAAGCCATTTGGCTGATATTGTTTCCCTTCTTCTATTGATTAAAGCTCTATTTCTGCATAGAAACTCAAAGATGCAGAGCTTTTAACACCTCAGCAGCGAAAGAAAAAATAAAAGAGAACTGTCAAATTACGAAAATAAAAATTGGAAAAGAGTCGTGAGTGGGGCAAGTAATCAGTCACCCCAATTATGCAAGTCGTATCTCGTATCTCACTACAAGTCGTACTCGCATCGTATTGTATTTCGTTTGTTATTATGCAAGTCGTATGCGTTGAATACGACTCCATATAAGTTGCTGCATGTTAGCAACGCATTACGTCGCACTTCAAACTGAACTTTTTCCTGTCATTACTGGTTTCCTTGCCGGCGAGGTCCAGGAGATGTCTTATTACAACTGCTCCCGAAAGATGTCACCACAAACTCAATAGATATATTCTTTAATGAGCACATGAAGGAATATCCTTAAAAGGAATTGTATTCACAGATTGTTAAGATATAGTTGAAACGCAATAAGTGCCAAATTCATTGTGTATGTATGTATGTATATATGGATGTATTTTCCGAAATTTAAATTACAATTTTCTAACTAAAAAAAATAATGGACCATTGCAGTTTAATAAAACTATTCTGTTGACAACCATTTGTTCATCTTTTAGATGAACGTGCAGCACACATCTGTCTTTTGCGATGCCGACATTAATCTCCGTAGCATATACCAAAGCTTCGAATTGGTTGCTGTTTTTAAGTTTTTTAGAAAGTAAAAGTAATTTAAGTAGTACAATAACTTCGAAAAACATTAAATTGTTTCCATTCAAGAGTATACAATTGTTTATTTTTCATGTTTGTTGAATTTCGTATAGAGTCACTTAAGAAATCGCAGCCGAAGAAAATACCACTAAAAACGTTTAAAATACGACTAAATACGACTTGCATAATAGCTGATATCAGCCGAAAGTCGTATGCGATGGCATCCGATTCTGTTGACAGCTGAAAAGTCATTAGCGTACGAGTATGTTCGTAGTGACACGACTTCCATAATAACAAAATACGACTATGTTCGTATGTGACTCTCAAATACGACTTGCATAATTGGGGTGAGTGTATTCAAGGAATCACAGTGTATTCAAACGAATTCGCGTACGTATTCATATGTATTTACGTGTATATTTTTGCGTATTCTGTAATCTAGAAACACGCAAAAATATTGATTACTTGCCCCTCGGTCGCGACTCAAAAGTCAACGTGTGGATTCCGACTTTGCGTCGCAGAAGGCATGGAAGATGCGATTACGCACTTACTTTCATTATAAAATCGAAAATAAATATATTTTGTAAGTAAGATCTATGATTTTTTTTAAGAAGCTTCATATTAACTTCACTTTCTGTGCGGGCCAAATCTGGGCATTGATTTTACACCAACTTCCAACTATCCGATCATCCTGAAATTTTGCACACGTGTATAATTCCGGAGACAATGAAATATGGGTTATTTGAAGACGTTGGAAATCCAATATGACGGACGCTTTCTTAACTTCAATTTCTGTGGGGACCAAATCTGGGAATTGAAAAAAATCTAATATGGCGGACGCCCTATGATGGTGGATTACCGTTATCTTCACAACCTCCTTAATATGGGTATCAAATTAAAGGGATTGACAAGCCGAATTAGACTGGCTAAGTGACGTCATTATAAATTCAATATGATGGACGCCCCAAGATGGCGAATTACCTTTTTCTTTACAACCCCCATGACATGGGTATCAAATGAAAGGGCGGGTATAATCTCAAACATTTTGAGTTAACTTTCTCATATCAAACTCACCCAAGCTTATATACGTATCGACGTAAATTTGTAAAAAAAATACTAAACAGTAGAAAATAAATATATATATATAGATAAAAATAATTTTTGAAAACAATTATATAATGAACTAAAACGTAAAAAAATAAAAAAATTTCCGAGTCACCAATATGTGACTATTAATTAAAGCTTGGCAGCATTTCCGATTGATACGCCCCCGTCGCTGTTTACGTATATATATATGTACATATGTATGTATGTATGTCTAATATGTACCTATATACACCGCATGTACGCATGTTAGGCCATTTTTAATACACAGTTCACCTGACTACTGAGCGTATGTAATAACATAGCAACATTGTTAAGGGAAAAAGTTGTACGGACCTACCCAGTGTAATCATTCATAAGCTGAAAACTAGGTTAAATGAAAGTTGGACATTTCGCTATCAGTATTATTTACGAGATGGATTTTTACATGATTGTAAAAGGCAAACATTTCACTTGTAACACATACTTGTTCGTTCTCTTTTTACTTTATTTTAATAAATTGCCAAAGCAATTAACTTAACAAATTAAAGGCTTGCTGTGGGTTCAGTTAATGTTTCCAATGGTATCCTTTCTGTGTCGATGTACATGCATAAAAGTATCTATCATCAGGAATATACAATTGAACGTGAGTGTACAAGTATACCTTTTGCCTCTGGAACTGTTTGCACATTAAAAAGAACCCTTGTTTGCGGGAAAGGGCAATATTTGCAAATATAAAACCACCATGTATATTTTGTTGGAATTCAATGTACAAGCCATCCGCATTTTCGTGTGCACATTCACTGTGTTCGCAGAAATTGCAACAACATGATAAGCACGAAGGGTGTTAGTAGGTACATTTACATATGAGCACCAGTCTTAAATATGAAAGTTGTTGCCTAAAATCTGGTTTTAGGCAATACATCCGAGGATACGAATTGGAACTACAACCGCTTTGCATTTAAATCCAATAAGTATTTGAAAACCATGATTTATTAGCGTCGTAGCATTTAAACGCTAAATATAGCTTCGTGCTACTTACTTACCTACTTAGGTGGCGCTACATACATACATTATGTATTGAAGGTGGCTGGCACTACTTAGATGGCGCATAACCCTCTCCAGTTAGCCCGCGGTGTCCTTGCCTAACTGCCTCCAGTTGCGTACTCCGAATTGGTTGAGGTCGCTGTACAGTTCGTGATTGAATTTTTTCCCCCAAAACACGTCAATACAATCGGAAACGAATATCTTACGAAGGATTTTATTCACAAAGCGACCAATGATACTATTCCCTCATCCGATTCCAATAGAGTTCATGTTTCAGTTCCAAAACGTAAGACTGGGATGATAACAGTTTTATATGCAGTCGGAAGAGAATTTTACCACTCAATTAACTTCTCAGCCTAAAGAAACAGCGATTGGCAAGATACGTTTTACACGTTTCATTTCCGATTAGGTGATTGATGTCATAGCAAAGCCGCAGTACATAAAGTTCTTTACATTTTGTCGATGTGTAGTGTCCTTTCTCATTGACTACATATACTTGGTTTCGCCCTCGCTAACCGCCAAACACATTTTAGCCGCTCCCATTTCTATACTCGCAAACGCGCACCGGTGAACTTTCTTGTGGATCTGGGAAAAGATGCTGAGATTCCATTCTATCTACCAATACCAAGTCATATCCAGCTGCTTTAAATAACTATGTGGGTCTTAAGCTTCGATATTGTTATCCTCACTTCGTTTTGATCAGGTGAACGTAAGTTTTTTTCCATAGTCTAAGCACCGACTACTTCGTGTTATAATTAGCGCAGTGACCATTCTTCATCACTTGACGTGGAGCTTTGTCTTACGCTTCAAGTTGCTGAGTTTTGCTCACCTTTATTATCGTCTTTAATCTGTAAACTGCAAATACTTTTATCTATGTACATAAGTGACAAATTATATTAGTGACACTGATTCTGATGAATCGATGGCAGGTAAATATAATTATTAAATGTACTTCATTTTAATAGCTATTCAGCAAATTTAATGAAATTCTCATCACTTCCATGTTGTGCATCTTTCTGCCATAAGTTCGCATCATTTGTTTCCCAAAATATGTACATAATGTACCTCTTATTACAGTACTTTAGGTAACAGCGCCAGAACGTCATCGCGAAATTACATTTAAATTAATTGCAGGTATACACGTAACAAATAGTGGCTTCCATAGGTGAAGCATGGAAGCAAAGCAAACAGTTTCATTGTTAAAAGTGTTCCGCATTTTGATGCATTTCAAAAACTCATTTACCCTGCTCACTTCAATGCAGAATACATTTTCGAAACTACGTATACGAGTAGCTTCCATTGTTAGTAGTGAACGTTATGCTTCTGTGTTTCTACCGTTCCTGAGGTGTATACATTCGTTAACATACATGTTTACTTGGCGATTTTTCATACAGTTAATACGTCCTTCTCCTAGTGCTAGGATATTTTATGAATAGTTTCAATTAATACGAAATATGTAGTAAACTCTGTAAGTTTTTGTTATTCGTACGCTTGGTTTGATATTTGCATAAAGGACTAAGATATTTCCTTGGATACTACCTGTACATTCTTTTATCAGAACTTAAAAAGTACTCGGCTGTAGATAGATACATTATTGTTGTATATACAGAGTGTTTGGATAACGAAGCATTAAGCTCTCAAATTTCAGTGTCTATTTCGAATATTTTCGAAATATTCTCAATCTGAAAGATGTTAAACTTAAATAAAAAGAAATGCAGTATAACTAATTCGTACCCCGTTCATTCGTAAGCCCTGCTTATTCGAAATAAATTGCAGTGCTTTTCGGTACTTAGAACAACAAGAGTGTGATCGAGAGGGAACTCCCACGCACTTAAAAATGTGTGTTACATATAATTATGTAAACAATTTAAATGGGACTACCACTACTAATGGTTGCTTTGTTTTGTTTCAATAGCAATTCTCTCACGTGCATTTGTAGACTGACTGTTTCTGGCAAAAAGGGTTACAACTTACGACCGTTATTTTAAGTTCTTCTTTCTATGGTTTACAATTACATTGCCAAGAAATTACGTTTAATGATTTTGTTCACTTTGACGATGTGACTTGCAGGAATTCTTACAAACGACAAAATTTTGGCGCTACCAAAAGAAGTTGATGAACTTGAAAACAGCGATGATGACGGAGAAGACTTCCCGATTGTTTCTTGTAAGGCAGCGAAATCTTGCATCAATAAAAATTTGCGTCATTTTATGACTAAAATTAATGTAAAAGACGACGTTTTTTCTGCTATTGTGAACCTGGACAATGCAATTGATCAAGGGCGCAAACAATTCCTCTGCCAGAATAAAGTTAAAAAGTTTTATTTCTCGAGTTATTTTTTAATTGTTTGGTTTTTGGTTTCTTTTGTTTGCTTTGTATGCATGTGTATATCAGTGCGTAAATTTGTTATAAATGATGAGTTTTCTTTTGTTTATCTTAAGTTTTTGAATATACCTACACATGAATGTAATACTTTTAGTAAACATAGAACTTTAACAAAATTAATACCGTTAATTCGAATTTTTGTTTTTTAAACCCTGAATAATTCGTACTCCCGCTATTTCGAAGACCCCTTTAATTCGTAATACGCTCTAGGTCCCTCGGCATTACGATTTGTCGGGATTGTATTGTATTTTGCTTCTGTTGCTATGATTTATTATGATTAGGGCATGGAATGATTGCTGTGTTCGTGTTTATAATGAAACATGTAACATTTTTTTTGTGCCAACATTACTTTTCAGTAGACTTACTTATTTCGCTCAACCTGGTGCGCAATGGCTCGAAAAATGTCTCAAACTAACATTTCTCCGGAACAACGCTGGAAGGGAAGGGACCTACAGTTTTTTGCCGACTTCGAATGGCGAATTGAGAAGCTCATTGACAAATGATACTCTTTGATTGCTTTTGCTTGTCAGACATTCGAAAGAGGTGGCAACCGTGAAAAAACCTTTTCAGGTGCTGGACCCGGGCTGGGATTGAACCCGAGCAGCATGCGTAGTAGTGCAATGAACTAAGCACCACGGCCAACACTTTCGTTTATTTTACTGGGCTTTGCATACGACGTGCGTAAAATCAAGCACCAACACTGTGGTATAGATTGTATGGAATTGGTTGGCGGAAATCTTAGAGCCAAACAATACATCAAGGGATATTTTTTCCATGGAAGCTTTGTATTGCGTACAAGAAAAATTGATTTGAAAATAGGTAATTCTATTATTCATACATTACTCTTCATAATTACTCAAGCTTGTTATTCGTTGCATATAAAATATATTTCATAGCATTGATTCGTCTAAATTCTTGGTTTGGCGCCGCCAAACTAGCCAACTGAGAGTACCTGCCACTGACATACATTATAGTTTATACATATTAAAATTAATACTTTCGTAGATACTTGAGGGCTATAATGGATCCAAAAAGTTTATGCGACCTAGCTTTGCTCAGTGTAGAGCGAAAAGAAACGGATAGGACTTCACTTCAAAAAAGTATGAGACAGATTTATTATTAGGCGTGTTTTTTTTTCAAACCTATATAGGCTAAACATGTTTCCGCAACATGTTTTCAATGTAAAATACAACAAAACCTTAGCCTGGATAATTATCCAGTCTTATTTTTGTATGGAAAGATTTTTCGAAATCTATATAGGTTTGAAAAAAAATGTCAGTACATGGAAGATAGGACATTTGCCTCTCATTCTGGTTGCAATAGCTTTCATTAATCTGTCCCTCTTTTCAGCTCTCACTGGGTTACCATAGTATGCATGAAAAATCACCGCAAATTGGAGAGCAATACTCATAGGACTACCATCTGCTGATTTGAAAAAAAATAATGTTTCAGAAGAAAGATAAAGCCTATCAAATCTCTGTATTGTAAAATGTGCGGTAACAAACCCTATGTAAATTATACACGAAATAAATATCTATCTATCTATCTAAAAGATAAATGTGTACAAAGTGGACACCACCTCAATTTTGATGAAATTTTGGTAAAGGACATGTTTTCGAGTATTTTGTGTATCAAAGTTATATACCGGAAACGATTAGCTTACGAGATATAGGCTAAAAACAAAAAAAAAGTCACTATTCGTTTCCGCACCCAAAACTCATCTCGCGCAAATAACCTTCATTATAAATCACAAAAATCGAAAAAGCGTTCAAGTTCATTTTAAAGGTTCCACCAGAAAATCAAGAAAATGGAAAAAACAAAAGCCATGTGGCAAAACGCTCAGACACTCAAATTAATTTTATTGGTTCTCAAAGCACAAAATCCCAAAGCTCTTTCACAAAAATTACAGAAAAAGCATTAACGAGCAGCATTAACTTAATAATGGTAACACTGTTTGATGTTGATATTTTCTATATACACAGCGAAGCGATTCGCAGCCACACGGCACACATAGGCCGTCTCCACGAGCTAAAATTTATAGCAATATAATTAGCATGCTATAAACATAGCTAATGGAGACTTTTTGCACCAAATATGGGTTTTCTGTCAAATCTCGAAGAGTGGGGGTAAAATTCTCTCAAAGACAGAAAAATCACGAAAAAGTAATCGAACGCATTAAGCACCAACAAATGAAGAATGTATAGGGGGGTCACACGATACGACCGATCTGACGGACCTGGTCGGATGGATGTCTGACAGACCGATGTCGTTAGCGTACACATTGTCCGACATGTTGTCCGACCTCACTTTGCAAGTGGATTTGAAAGATGTCGGACGTACTGAGAGCAGCGCTTATGATTGATAAAATTTTAAAGAAAACATCTAAGAAAGAAAAAGGAATCGAATTTGGGTACAGGAATGGATGAAAAAGCTAAGAAAGTTTTTTTTATATTTATTTGCTAACAGAATAACAAGATTGAATTCTCCAGACGATTATCAGAATTTTTTATATTTCCATTTTTTTTTTTCTCCAAAATTCAAAATTTCCATACACAGCCATTATTAATTCTCCGCCAACAACCACACCGCTTGAAATACATTTCGGAAATGAAAATTGCTCTAGGTCGGACGGACAAGTGTACACATTATCAGATATGTCCGTCCGACCACCAAAATATCAAAAAAAATTGAAAACCATCCGACATGTCCGTCCGGCGGTCGTTTCGAGCGTACACACACGTCAGACTTGGCCGGACAGACCAAGTCCGTCAGATCGGTCGTATCGTGTGTGCCCCCTTATGTGATTTGACAGACTTGACAGATTTCATAATACACCCCAAAGAAATTCCTTGGACTAAAATTCGTAGCATGGGGAAATTTCTTACTCTCTCGTGAGCACTCTCTTCTACGAAAAACTACGAAATTTTTGCGTACGCGAACGGGTTTTCGTTGTTTTTCGTTATTTTTCGTAGATTTTCGTTGTTTTGGGAGGGTACGCGCACGGACCTACTAATTTATTGTTCTGCGAAATGCTCTACATATACATATGTACATATGTGGGGCGACCCCTAAGTAAATGAATTTGACTATGGTTTCTGAAAAACTTAAAAGCAGACCTTGAGTTTGTACGCGGACGGACGCAAAATAAACGCTTTGTACGTGTAGTTTAATAAATAAAGAAAAAAAATTGTAGTTAATTTTAAACCTCAGTATTCTTATTAAAAAAAATTATAAAACTACCGATTGTTAATTTATTAAATGCTATTATTTTAATAATCTGCAAAAAAATAAAGCAGAGTATGTATTCGAATAAATAAAACGCACTCATTTTCATTTTCCGAACCCACCCTTTGATTGTTTTCATCTCATACATAGGTGGCGCTGTCCAAATAAAAAAAAATTTGACATTTGACAGACTTCCGTCTGTCTGTCTTTTTTCGCTCGAATTCGGTGAACTCAGAAAGGCAAAATGGTGGGTCTGAATAAAAATCCTAAAATAATACTAACATCAATGTATAAATCAGAATAAAATTATCTTGAATATGTTTTATCGTATGTTAGTGATATTTTGCGCGAATACTTTTATCATGTGTTTTCTTCGTAATTGCAAAATAAATGCATCCAGTTTGTTTCGCTGAATTAATTGCAATTTCTGTGTTTTCTTTTTATTTACAGTCTCTCGTTATCCCAGAAAAGTTCCAGCATATTCTTCGTATTATGAATACGAATATCGATGGTAAACGCAAGGTAACCATTGCTATGACTGCTATCAAAGGTGTTGGTCGTCGCTACGCCAACATTGTTTTGAAGAAAGCCGATGTCGACCTTACCAAGCGCGCTGGAGAATGCACCGATGAGGAGGTCGATAAAATTGTCACCATTATTCAAAATCCAAGGCAATACAAGATTCCAAATTGGTTCCTCAACAGACAAAAGGATATCATCGATGGCAAATATACGCAATACACCTCGTCGTATTTGGACTCAAAACTTCGTGATGATTTGGAGCGCTTGAAGAAGATTCGTGCCCATCGCGGTATGCGTCATTACTGGGGTCTCCGTGTCCGTGGTCAACACACCAAAACAACTGGTCGTCGTGGTCGCACTGTTGGTGTGTCCAAGAAGAAGTAAACGCAAAAAGGATATTTTTGTATTTACGTGTTTTTTTTTAAGCAAATAAATAGAAAAACTGAAAATTTAAATTCCAGATGAAATTGTGTGATTTAATTTGAACTTCCAGTGTATTGCAAGAGATTTCTAAGTGAAAGCAGCCAAAGATGCCAAGTGATGAAGTGGACCTAAATCTCAGCTTTTAATCCAAATCATGAGTTGTTTACTTTGATCTCTTTGATGCTGTGTCCAGCGAGGTATCCAGTGTGTTTCAAATCCAATTCAGAAATTTGTTAAAGAGAATTAAAGGATGTTCTTGTTTCCAGAGTAAAGGGTTTACATCGTTGGCTAAGTCATAAGAAGGAAGACTACGGTCTGGACTGGGGTTTCCATTATGTAATTTTTTTTGTTTTCCCCTTAAATTATTATTTTTTGAAAGTTGTAATTTTCACTACAAAAGAACTGCAGAATTTGGCAACATTGTTCTCCAACATAAACAAATGAAAAACATGCGAAAATAGTCGTGTGTACTCTGGTCACGGACTTTGGATCATTTACTTATAATGATGCTGCAGAAAGCTGAGTTTTACTGCACTTTACTTCGTCTGAATTCAGTACGCTATCATGTCCGGTAGTGCAAGTGATTTTGAGTAGCAGCCTAGTATTTCGAGTGAGAGTCCCTATATAGCTGCCACCTAGTGAACTTTTTTACGGTGCTGCCAGGTTTGGCAACACAAAGCATCAGTTGTATTCTGCAGAAGTTCGAAATCAGTGGAATATAGCTCGCTTAATGAAATAACTTGGCAATTTATTTACTTTCTTACTTATTGTGTTCAGACACGACGTAAACCGCGCGGTTTGATGTGAGGTGAACGTCTCGTGCATAACCGCAGCTGTCTGAACACATTATAATATTCTGCGGTTTCCGTCGTATCTGAACGGGGCCTAAAGCTTGAATTTAAAAGCAGATGTAGGTGAAAAAGCAAGCAATTGAATTTTTTGGTAGTCGCGGGTTAGTGTCGACTACAAAATTGTGCCGGGTACATGGGATTCCAATGAAGATCTTTGTGCGCGGCAATCCAATTGGCGATTTCAGATGTGCAATCGGAATAAGCCGCTCTGCTGGTAACTGGTTCAAGCCCGATTGTCTATGCCAATAGTTTTTTTTTTATCTAATGGAAGATTTTGTATCGTCTCAATGTTTGTTTCAACGGACTATTGCGGAGTGGTATAATTATTGCCAACAGACAGTGGTTATACAGTTTTTGGACACATTTGGGATGATGGAATTGATTGGTGGACCAGGCAAAATTTGCCAGATTAATGGAGAAAATTTGGAAGAAAGAAATTTCATAAAGGAAGGCGTGAAGACGGGGACTGGGTCTTAGGACTAATTGAGGCTGGAAGTGTGTCTTGAAAATGTAAGTAGTGCTATCAAAAAACAAAATTACATAAAACAAACACAATTATAGGTATGTACATATAGATTGCCGGAAGGCGTAGAAGGTACGATTGTCTGGGTGATCATGGGTTCAGGCACAAAAAAGTGACCACAGCGACCTTGACAATTAGAGTTGTGTAACTCCTGAAGGAGCCGTTCAAAAGATCGGCTCACTTTGGTGAACTAAATGAACTAGTTCAGATATCTTTAGTTCAGCAGTTCAACGGCTCACCTCTCATCCGAAACTGGATCTGAACTAGTGATAGTTGTGAAACACAAACACAATACAGATGACGGTGGCCGTCAACGTAGTAGTTTACTATAGCCGCGTTTTATTATGCTGATCTGATCCGGATCAGATCACGGGCATAATAAAACAAACTGGATTACATGTGTCTGTGTTTCACAACTCACTCATAAGTTCAGCTGATGGTGGTAAGTGAGAGGTGAATGGTGAAGCTGAGTCTGAACTAAAAGAAATACTGAACTAAAAGAACTACTGAACTACATTGGTGAACTAGTTCTTTTTAGTGAACAAGAACTACTGAACTACTTCAGTGAAGTGAAGTAGTTTGCCCAACTCTATTGACAATCCTTTTGTAGGTTCTTATGGGATCCATACGTAGCGTATCGAGTCCCAGTGACGTGTAGTTAAAACCATCTTTAGAATACATATCATACTTAAAATTAAAAATAAAATATTAATGACCTCGTTTGATTGATACTGCTTTCAACTTAATAAAAGCTTTAATATTTTTATTCTGTGCGCATTCTTCAGAAGTTTATATGGAGCTAATGGGTCGACAACTATTACTGCGATGTAATTAATACACATCACTTTCTTAGTATTGATTGATTGATATTTTATAAAGCTATTAAATATAGGTAGTTGACAATAAAACATCATATAATGATCTTCCTTGCGCAAAATAGTCATAAAGCTAGCTTTATTAGTAATATCAATATTGATATACTGGATCATTCAAATAACTGCGATTACTAGTTACTTCTTTTGTCTTCACTGGGTTCTGTGCCACTTTTTAATGAACCAAAAAGAATGGCAACAACTTCAAAGATGTGTATAGACTCGTATTCAAGATGCAATGGATAATCGCCTAAATGGCCCATCATTTTGGATCAGAAGAAACAATCCAAATTGAGATGAGATGCGAAGTTTTTTCAAGAAACAATTTTTTTCCAAACTGAAACTTTGTCTTGCTCATGAGGTATCACTTTCAATCCGAACTGGAAATCCCAAATATGCAGTGTCAAAGAACCTTTTAGGAAAATTTATCACCTAGGTATACCGAATTTCCAAACTTGCTATAGCCGTTTACAATGTTCTTGTAAAATCGCGACTAGAATATGCTACTCTTGCTGGGGCAGTGCATAATGCTAGTAATTTGCACGCGCTGTACATTGGACAGAAGAACGAAGTAAGACCTATTTGACTTCTGTGAAACAGTTTTCTTGTCAGAGCAAATGCCCTCTTAGCCCCGGCGAGATCAGCATTTATGTTTAGTATATGTTTTTCAAAATATACGTAGATAATGGTCCAGCCAGATACCGAGGTATGTAACCACACTGTTCACAGCCAATGGCCATTCGTATTGTCCAATGATGGCAAATATTTTCCAGTTTTTTCTGGTATCTCTAGAAGCCCTAATTAATGGAGTTCTGAACAGATTTGTTTCCGTCTTTTTGAAGATGATCTTCAACTTATAACTGTCGCAATAATCTTTCCTTCGAAGAGTAGACTGAGGGACTTAGTTCTCACTTGATGGGAACTAAATCCACTTTAGTGAAGTGGACTCACTTCCAATTCAATGTGAAATAAATTAACACTTTTACCAAGAAGAAGTAAAATAAGAGGTCAGATATTTTGCAACTTTATTAATGAAATAAAAATGCATGTGGCGGTGGGTAAAGACTCCACGAATAACAGTCGCTGTCATTTTATCTGCCGAAGATCGACCAATCAAAACGCAGCTTCTATCGAGTTTTGGCATTTTTTTTTTATCTTCGCATCAGTTCGCTCCCAGCACCCAGCGTTCTAATCGTACACATCGTATCAGTTCGCTCGCGGCGTTCTCATCGTACACATTGTATCAGATCGTTCTCATCGTACACATCGCGCGCATTAGACTAATTGCATTCATCGTATACATCGCTCGCATTAGTCTAATTGCATTCATCGTACACATCGCTCGCATTAGACTAATTGCATTCATCGTACACATCGCTCGCATTAGTCTAATCGCATACATCGCTCGTACACATCGCTCGCTCGCTCGCTTTCGACATCGAAAACTCGCTCGCTTACTTGTAAACGTTTTGTTGTTAATAAATTTGTTTATTTGTAAAAATCGTACATTGGTGTTGTGCGTCTCATTTCATCATCATCAAGAACTCCAAAGTGGAGCTCCGCGCTTTCGACATCATCTTACGCAATTACTAGCTCGCTTTCGACATCGACATCGCCTTACGCAATAACCAGCTAGCTTTCGACATCGCCTTGCATCATGGATCAAGCGCCTCACCACCGCCACAACATACAACGATTCAGCCTTCCCGAACCCGGACTGACCGCCGCGTGCGCAAGCCTTTTTGGGGCCTCTGTGGTCGCTATCAACACCGTACATCTAGCTGTCAGTTTATCTGCCGAAGATCGACTAATCAAAACGCAGCTTCTATCGAGTTTCGGCAGTTTGTTTTCATCTTCGCATCAATTCGCTCCCAGCGTTCTCATCGTATACATCGCATCAGTTCGCTCGCGGCGTTCTCATCGTACACATCGTATCAGTTCGTTCTCATTGTTCTCATCGTACACATCGCTCGCATTAGTCTAATTGCATTCATCGTACAAATCGCTCGCATTATTCTAATCGCACACATCGCTCGCTCGCTCGCTTTTGACATCGTAAACTCGCTCGCTTACCTACTTCTAAACATTTTGTTGTTAGTAAATTTTTTTTTTTTTTGTAAAAATCGTAAATTGGTGTTGTGCGTCTCCTTTCATCATCATCAACAACGCCAAATACATTTCTATGTAAGATTTTTCTTTGATTATTGTCAGAATATTGAAAAGCAGCAGTTAATTTCGAAATTTAGTTACCAAGACTCTGAAATGAACTATTTTTAGTGTGTTTTGATTGAAAGGAGTTAGGATACAAAAAAAGTTCTTGCAGTTGTACTTACGTGTTCTGCATGAGCGAAATTAATTATAAATTAATTGGTCGTACCCACATGATGTGGGCACAACATTGGATGTCCCATCCGGTGACGTGAAATTAGGCCCAACAAAATAAGACTAAATTGCAAAAAATTTGGTGTTATTTATTTCGCTTCTGAAATTGTAATAAAACCAAATTAGTTAAATTTCGCAATTTGACCTTATTTCATTTTCACGGTTTATGCGTTTCTTTTTTGTCGAATTTTACACTATTATACTTTATCTTATGCTCAACAACTAAAAATTTAAAGATTCCATTTCGGTTGCAAAGTTTTGTAGATAAACAGTGAAATATGTATACTACTGCAACCCCCTTAGCTCGGGTAAATAACTTACAAAGACGACGTCAAATGGCCTCTGTATTCCGAATGCCATCCTGTACAGAGTTTATAATTTTTATTGTACGTAAGCTTCTAGTAGGTAAATAAATAAATAAATTTAATGAAAAGTTGCAATTACTGTCCATAATTTTAAAAATGTACATGACATATGTGTTGCTTTTATCTAGTATGTATAAAAGGATTACATCTATGATGGTATAACCTTTTTAGTAATATGGTAGAATCGCCATGTAAGGTTTATGTCATCTTCTTTTATATTGCTAACTATGGAAGAAAGGCAGAAATGCCAAAAGTATAGCTATATCCAAGAATTTAATTCCAACGAAGGGCAGGGCACAAGTGCCATAGGGAGTCTGCCAAAATTGAGAAACGATCTTGCTTGAGTGTCAAAATGAATCTGGTTTTATTTAAATTTTGTTGATTCTTATATATTATAAATCCCTGGGAATATTTCCAATGCATATCAACACTGCTTTGGTCTAATGCTAATCAAAAAATCTTGGGTTACACCCAAATTTTATGGTTCTGTCACATAACACTTGTTATCGGTTTTAGATAATTCAAGTGCGGCTATAAATTTTAGTCCCTTCCTTTACTGACATTTACGCAGTGACACACATCGTAATGTTTACCTGACCCATCTGTTGGTGGCATATGGGCAACGAACTGTGTTCTATTTATATTCAAAATTGTTTCTGCCTGCCTTCTTAGTGCCTGGCTACACGATCAATTCAATACCGATTCTTTTCAGTGAGACAGGTATATTTTATGTGAGTTGAAACGAGAAGGGTTGATTTCACCAAAAGCACACCGAAAATCCGATTTGATAATAATTCTCGGTGGAAGATGCATGTTCTTTTCTCAAAGCGTTTCATTTCTCATACATTTTTTCATTTTCTTCCGACCGTCAGAGGGTTCACATCACGGAGAACTCAAAAAAATAATTCTCTGTGCAGGACGGAGCACGGAGATTGTGTGTTCTGTTTTCAAAGTGTTTCCCTCAACACATTTTGTGTGTAGCCACGGGGAAATTTTCAATACCTAGTATGCCATTGACCGTGTAGCCAGGGCCTTAGTGCCTGGCTACACGATCAATTCAATACCGATTCTTTTCAGTGAGACAGGTATATTTTATGTGAGTTGAAACGAGAAGGGTTGATTTTACCAAAAACACACTGAAAACCCGATTTGATAATAATTCTCGGTGGAAGATGCATGTTCTTTTCTCAACGCGTTTCATTTCTCATACATTTTTTCATTTTTTCCCGACCGTCGGAGGGTTCACATCACGGAAAACTCAAAAAAATAATTCTCTGTGCATGACAGAGCAGCACCCTCAACACATTTTGTGTGTAGCCACGGGGAAATTTTCAATACCTAGTATGCCATTGACCGTGTAGCCAGGGCCTTATGGTGTCAGCATTCTGTATGCGTTATCTTGTATGCACTATTGCTTTGGTGAACAATTGTGTTCATGTTGGACTAAGTCCACTACACTAGTAGTGTGCCTTTTGCTTATAACGTTCAGCGCAATTGCTTGGCTCGCCCCAGTGATAGGTCCGCCCCTGCCCTTTTATTCAAAAGCAGTACTTAATTGTATTTCTTATCTTATTTATTCATTCATCTCGGAAAACTATTGAACTGAGCTGCTAAATCGGCATAATGCGGGTTGTTATGTTATGATAAAAGGAAGTACAGTGGAATCCGTTTAATACGACATCGTTTACAACGACTAATCGTTTTAGAGTGACCAACCGATTTGAATGACGTATTTTACCGATAAATCGTTCGTTTACAACGACTAGCCTTTGTTTTTACAAAAAAAAGAATCATAGGTATGTTGCTCCTTGTTTCTTCTCTATTCATCAGATACCCACATAAAACAAGGAGCTTGAACAACATGCTGCTATTGATGATGCTGTAGCAACATGTGAAGAACCTTCAGAGGAGAATTTTGTGTGCAAAGTAGTCACGAAAACACACGAGGAAATGTGTTCTACTCCCAGTACGTCCGAGGCTTTGAAAGCTGCAGAAAAGCTGAATGTGTTTATGCATTCTTATTCCAATGATGACGCTATGAAAAGTATCATATCTCGTCTACACAATGCTGTACGTAGTTCGATTAAAAATTAATCTTAAATATTATGTTTGTTTTAATTCGTACATATATTCATGTACATGTACTAATAGCAACCTATACTGAGTTAAATTAAAACAAAAATGTGTCTGATTTAAAAGTTTATTTAGTTGACTTTTATTCCTTACCTACAGTTATAAACATACATATTTGCAAAAGAAAAAATTATAATAATAAAATAAAAAAGTTGTAATTTTCAGTTCGTTCTGTGCGTCGCGTGCGTCGTCCGGTTAGAACGACTTAATATAGCCGGTCCGTTGATCGTCGGTCTATCCGGATTCTACTGTATGCACATATGTACATGTGTACTATCGGCCTTGGAGAAAAAATAATTTCAATTTTCACCACGCGCCAGTTTTTCCATTTTTACTCAAATGTTCGTACAAAATAACTACAAATCCCTAACCTGCAGCAATCAACTACATTCATACGTACTATGTGTATTCAAACACACACTTAATTGTTGTCAGTTATTGCTAATGCATATTCGAAATATTTTTTTTTACTACGTACGTACAAACTAAACAGATTCTATTCCAACGATTAGATTATTTTTGGTGAGTGTACGTAGGCATGTTTTTGTGGTCAGCGGTACGAAACGTAAAACCGTTCGTAAATAGAACGTTTTCTTATCTCAAAATGATTGCAAAAAAATAAATTTGACGTGAAAAATGTGTTACTCGTACAAACACAAGAATTCACTTAAATTGAACTTTAAACTGGCATTGCATAAATGAAATCGAAAAATAAGCGCAACTAAACCATATTATAATTTTTTTTTGGACATAGGCTGGGTTGGGTAGAACCTGGAACATATTTAGGTACATACATATGTATTATACATATGTATGTACTTCAAAAAAAATATATGTAACTACCTTTTTTGTCAAATAACAAAAGATTCATCTTAATCTTTGTTGATCTTTTTGACTCATAAATGATACCAATCATAGACTCGAAAGTTGCTTTACCGCTATACTGCACTCAACGATGGCAATGCCTCTCACATTATTTACACACCACCCGAATCTAATAAGACACAACAAGTTTACTGAAGTGTCTATCTCTTTGTGCCTTCACCGGATTCGAAGACTGTTCGACGATGTGATTCAGTTGTACCTCTTCAAAATAAACCCGCTCGGTTTTGACTCACTCGCAAATTTATCGTAAGCGACAATTTTGCTGTAGTCGTTAATATTATTTAGTACATGGATTTACAGAAATCAGTTTTCCGTAAGCGACTTTTCAGAACTGGTTTTGAAGCAAATTAAAAAAATGTCTCTTGAAAAATGAACCTTTTGTCGCTTCAAGTGGTTAGGGGGTTAGGGCTCTAGATGTTTAAAGCGATTGATACACCCTGTATGAAAATCAATCTGCGAACTCATGCTGATTACCAACTTCGAATTATTCCACATTGTCTTATCGAACTGATTAATTCTACTGACCTTGATAAAAAGTTAATTATGTCGTAGGTACTTAATGAGTGACGGCTGATATTTATTCAAAGAAAAACGCAGAGGTCTAAACTCTAAACGCTTTTTGACAAACAAGAAATAGATGTGTTTGTTCCCATATCTGACAGTTGAAAAGAGTTCTAAGTACCTATACACGACAGATCTGCTGTAACATGTTATTAACAAAAACAAAACAATTCAAGTTTTTATTATTTATTTTTTGGGGAAATTCAAAAACTTAATATTTTACTCTTTTCATTATGTAAATCCAAAAGGTATTCTTATCTACTTATTTTATCTACTTTGCTATGCCATCATAATTTTAGGCGAACAGCGCCATGACTAAACTTGTGTATAACGTCAGAAGTCGGTTGATAAACAATTTGGTGATGGACCTCTAGAAGACCTTAGATACCATTTGAACGGGTGGTTTTTACGTCAAAATTAATCAGATATGGGTTTTTAGGTCACCCGACAAATATATTTAGTGTGACAGGAAATATCTGGAAAGGTTTTTCTAACTGATTTCGAATACAGTGGAAGTCACTTATAACGACGGTGAAAGGGCCGAGCAAATGTGGTCGTTATATCCGAATGTTCTCCATAAGTATTCAGAGAAAACTTAAAACCATTCACAAAGTGGTCGCCGTGGCCGTGGTGGTTAGTGCGCTGGACTACCACGCAATGCTGCCCGGGTTCAACTCCTGGCCGGGTCTAACACCTTAAAAGAGTTTTTTCACGGTACCACCTCTTTCGAATCTCTGACAAGCATCAAAGAGTATCATTTGTCACGATTGAGCTTCTCAACTCGCCGTTCGGAGTCGGCAAAAAACTGTAGGTCCCTTCCATTCGTGCAAAAATATAACACGCACACACATATGGTTGCGAGAAGCAGGCCCCGGTTCACCTCGAGCTGTAGCGCCAATTAAGTATTCACAAAATGAATTAATTTTATTTTTAAATTATGTATGTAACATACATACTCTCTATTGGAAAGGTCCATACGTTTTCTAGAACTCTCATGGCTTCATAAGAAAATAAAAACAATAAACCAATATCCTACTGTGATCACTATGTAAAATCCAAACCTTTTATTGACAATGCGTTAACTCAAATAAATACACAAATCAGTAAAACTAAGATCCGCTATCCTGGCGATAGTGATAATATTCAACAGTTACACAGTTGCACCATGTATGTAGAACGACCCTCGGCGGCGCAAAAAAAAACCTTAAAATTAGGTTAAATCTCAAGAATGAATAAGAAATATTCAGATACAAGACATGTATACATATGTTTTTGAATAGGAATGTATTTTTTTTTAATTTTCGCTCATTTCGTCGTTATAAGTGACGAGAATGACATTTTTCTCGAAAATTGGTCGTTATATCCGAACCGTCGTTATATACGACTACATTATATCCAATGGTAGGTATCATAGCTTAATATATAAAGAAACCAACCAATAAAGGGAAATGGGTCGTTATAAGCGACTGCTCGTAATAAGCGAGATCGTTATTATCTACCACTGTACATAGAAGGAACGATAGCGTTGTACTCTGATCGCATATGTATACTCATATAGATCATAAAGACAACATAAAATAATCTAAAAAATAATGGTGCAAATGAATAGTCAGCCCATGAATATCGCCTATAGCCGACTATAGTTACAGCCGGCTATAAATAAAAAAGCCGACTATATAACGTTTTTATACTTTTATTCATAAACACATTTTTGCCTGTGTATTAGTTAGTATCGACTTTGGTATGTTTTTGTAAAGTGATTTGAACGAACAAACCCAAACGTCAAAATATTATATGAGAAATTTATAGCCGACTCTATTTAATTAAAATGACGTTTGGGTCATTCTTGGGCAATTCTTTATTGCCGGAGCTAGGTTAAGTTAGCTTAGCAGGCTGATGAGAATGGTCACACCCTCATCGCACTTAGGTGCATGTGGACCAATTGTGATACCCATGGTGTGTTCGCACCCCACCCGTGGTGTTAGTGTCTGGGCCCCAACCAACCAGAAGCCCTAGCATATTCAAGCAGGTCCAGGTCATCACTCCTTTGTGTATGAGTTTTCTTGTTCTCGCTTTGTTATATTCTCGCCGCAGTCTTCTTGGTATACATCACAATGATTTCCACCTTTTATTTGCTTAACTTAGTGATTTTAGTTAAATTTCGGCCCTAAGGTCTTAGAGTGCAGGTTTAACCATACCATCAGCTTATTCAATGTCTAGGGCTGAGCCCTTTCTGGCCAATTCATCCGCGGCTTCATTACTTGGTATTGCGCTGTGACCTGAGACCCAGCAGTGTTGCGTGCCAAGAACCTTTAGTTCTCGGCAGACAAGTGTGAACAAAATGTAGAGGTAAAATGTAGAGTTATACTCTCGCTAGAGTTTCAAGGCGAGATTTTTCTGTAATGTAAATGTTTTGCGGTACAGCTATGTACTACTACTACTACGTCTCTACACTGTATTCAATTGCTGAATAGAGCGTAGAGCTACATATGATTTTGCTGCTATGTTTGTATAGTGCTAATGCCATGGGATAGGCTTACATAATGTGCATGGACTTTATATCATCCATCTGCGGGTGGGATTTCTTGTGATATTTCCGTTTGGTTAATCATGCTGCGGTATATTTTAATATGATTAAATTTAGTTTGTTTTTCTCGATTTGATTGTAATTTTCGTCATTGTCAACGGCAAAGTTAACGCCGAAGGTAACACAATGGACCTCAAGTGTCTAAGTGAATCCAATCAGAGTGATGGGGATAACCACCGTAATCTAACGCCGAAGTGTACGTAAATGTCCCCAAAGATTGCGTAAAGTTAGACAACTAATAGACACGATTTCGTCTTTCTACAGGGCAATGCTCCCATATACACTGCCAATATAATACATAATTAGAAGGCATAAATATTTCATGTCCAGACTTGTCTCCAATGAAAAATACACACTAGACGGACGAACTAGACGAATGCTAAGAAGAAACATGAAACAAAATTACTCTGAACGATTGAAAATATCTTGTTCATTCCATGGAACATTGACTTGCCATTTAAGAAGGTTAAGAAGGTGGGAACTTATTTTGAAGTCACGAATTTGCAGCTGTCTATGTTATTGCTTAAAATGGAATTCAATTATAAATTTTTGTTCATATTTTAAGTGTACTGTGAAAGAACGAGCTAAATTACTCTTGAGAGTTGCGGTATCACTATGGGCAAATACTGATCTACATAATATGTGAGGCTCAGCTACCACCCCCTAACCTAACCCAACCTAACCTTGCCAAGTGTTACGTTAACATTAGTGGGGTGTTGGTGTTTTGCAGTGACAACGTTGATAACTTTGCACTGTCTTGGGCTTGTATGTAAATAATGTACACCAATACACAGCTAAATATGTATACATATGTATCTGGCCTTACTCTGTTAATGGCAAAGATCTTAAACTTTACTGGCTGCAAGCACAAGAAGTTACTGTGCTATGTAAGTATGTATGTACATACTTATGTATGTCAATACGCCAAAATATACAAAAAAAAATAATAATGCCAAAAAAATCATAGCACACAAATGCATCTTTTTACCTAACATGTCTCTCACAAAACTAGTTTTTATTAATATTAAGTCATTGTTGTCTTTAGAAATGTTGCCTTTTAATTAATAAAATGAATTTCAGTACATAAACTAATTAAGAGTCAATTAAAGTGTTTTTGAATAAATTGAACAGAAGAATCACCCCATATATCGCAAGGTAAAGTATTCTCAGAACTATTATGTATGTATGTAAGTATGTATTCACCAATAGGAATGGGTGTGTCACGTATTTTTCCGCCATTAATGATTCCAAAGCCAATGTTAAACTATAGATGATTTAATCGTTGGGTATTTCATCGGAGCCGCAAAAATTGAACTCAACTAGTTTTCGTAGGCAGTGCAATGACATTACCCGAAACCCCTTAGGTATTTGGGTAATTTATTTTTAGCACCATCATCGGTTGTTTACTTGAATTATGTAGATATGTACCTATGTAAATATAAGCGCAAAGCAAAATGTGAAAATGGGCAAATTAGAAATTCATGAAATCAAAAAACGGTAAGGCAAGGTTAAGTCGTTTATTTTCTTTTACTGTAGATAAAGTTCTGTTCGGGGCACGCGTCATGCATGCGGTAGACGGGTACATTTTGAGACTAAAGTGTTAATTTATCATTGCCTACAGCTGTCTTTGCAAGAAGTTAATATATTTCATAAAATTTTTACTTATTGCCTTTGAATCATGGCGACTCTAATCTAGATGTGGGACACGTTTTGCATAGTTTATTGTACGTTTTCTAAAATTCATCAATTAAAACGGAATCGAGAGCCAATGACATTTCTATAAGTCTTGAACAAAATCTACTTGATTGGCTGGAGTTTTATATTTGCACTAGTACCTAATTACAGTGAACTCTCGATGATTTGAACCTCTAAAGTTCAAAAACCTTAATTAGAAGAAACATGAGAAGTCCCATGAGAAAACCTCTGTTAATCGAAGAAAACCTTTGCAATTTGTCCCTTTCATTAATTCGAATTTACTGTTGTTAAATAACTTGAGAACCTCTCTAATTCGAGAAATAGATAATAAAAATAAAAGTAATAAAAATTACGCTTAGCGTTAGCGCACATACCTACTACATAGTTTTTTTTTCTGAAACCTCCGTAATTCATACGAATTATCAAGAGTTCACTAGTATGTTTTACAAAACCAAAACAAGATCGAAGATAATAAAGTACTATTACGGTGAAAACTCTCTTGGGCGGACAGCGGCCGTCGGGCAATTTGTGTCTGCTCAAGAGGAGTGTCCGACTAAATGGGGGATCTATAATTTTTTTTTATTAATTTTATATTGATGAATAGTTATGAAAGGAAGATCAACTTTGTAAATGAATAACACCTTTATATATTACCTATGCTATTGTTGTTATACCTATTACCCAAACGAAAATATGCTGTTCTTTTTGATTCTCATGATATCGCATACCTCACACAATGGTATCCAACTTTCTTTATAGAATGTTTTGCCAGTACCTGCCACCACCCCAACCGAACCAAAAAACAACGAAACATTTGAACACACGCACTATGAAATAGTTGGAAGAATCTTTTATATAACCTCCTGAGACCTAAGCTAAAACCAGAATGACCATGTGTTTGATGTTACCTATGGTCACTCATAAGGCTTATCTGAGTAAATGTCGACCTTAAAAAAAAGTGTGGTGGGGGGTTTCCGAGAAAAGGAGGGACTATATCATACATTGGGTCTATATCTAACAAACTAATTAATTGTGTGTAAACAAAAGAAAGAAAGAAAACTAAGCTAAACTAATTTATAAATATAGTTACCTCTTCTTCGAAATACCAAAACGACAGATTTCTGAAAGCACAACATTCAACTAATAATATACAAGACTGTGCAACGTTAAAATAAAAATAAAAATTCCTACTAATTAGGACATATCTCTGCATAAATGTTACCTTGGGCTTCCTTCATTATATTCGATTGGACACTGAAAACAATTGAATTAGCCAAGGTATCATATATGATACCGGGGGTCTGAGGAGGATAAGTTCATCACGTGAGAATCTAAAAGAGCTGTTCTTCTTAGTTCGCATGTAATCGTGTACCTCACAGAACAATAACTATTATTTTGCCCTGATATGTGGTATACCATACTATGCGAATCAAAAATAACAGTTCTTTTCCATTCTCTTATGGTGCACTTAACCAAACGATTCTTGCAACTATTTCATAGTGCGTGTTGTGTTGTGTCTCGGTTTTCATATAGCGTTCATAATATGTTGTGTTAAGTCCTTGGTTTTAGTTTTTTTGGGCTATTGGGTGGCGGGTCTTAGGGAGAAATCGTTAGTTTACATATGTTGTATGGTAGTATGTACAATCGCAAACACTTTACCCGTAAAATCCCTTACTTGGCTAAGAGAGGCGTTTTTCAGAATTCATAAAACAATATTGTCCGCGTCTTGGGTCCATCCAAGAGATATAAAGTTGTTCCGATAAATATTAATAAATTGGTTTCAAAGAAAATGTCCGAGCGAGAGGGGTGTCCGCCTAATAGAAGTGTCCGTTAGGAAAGTTTTCACTGGATATGTATTAATTACATACAAATATATCTCAAATTGGAAGTATCTATCGTGACGCTTGGCATCGTTTTTATTTGTTGCACAGACCAAAACAAAAAGTTGTAAAGCACCAATTTTCAAATTTAGACAACAAAATACGTGAGGACTAGAAAAGATTGGCAAGTTTTTTTTTTAGAAAATAATTAATTTTAATGAAAAAAAAAAACAGAAAGCACAGATTCAGATTATAAGAAACCTTTGGTATTTCAATACCACTCGGTAAAATTGCTGATCAATAACAGGCATTTCCTAAATGGAAATCACAACCACAACACCAGCGTGCTACTGATAAAGGCACTGACCACCGATGCGACTAAATATACTTACTGCGTTAAATAGTATCAACATAATTGTTACCTACTTTAGTACTGAAAATAAAACAAAATATGTAAAATGAGGACAAAATAGGAGGTTTATTTAATCAAATATAATATTTGCATTTTAAAAGTACCAATTCAAATGTGAAATCTATACGCTATGTCAGGTATGATCGCGATAATCTGGCAAAAGGTTTGTATGACACTGTTGGCCGTTGGATTGACGAATACTGTGTTGCCTCTTGGTTGGAGTTAAACAACATTTTATTATTTTTTTTTATAAAAACTATCTCATACTTATGTATGTAACAAAATATTATAAATATACATATGTCATGCCGAATAAAAATGTCTTGAGGATTGGAGAAGAATTACCGCGACCCAATACATATATGTACATACACATATGCATGTTCATTTTATTTTTATCTACAAACGAAATATTATTATATTTATTGATTTAAAATTTATTGTCACATAAAACTCTTTAAAGGCCATCAATAATTATTATGCACAATGATTTTTATCAGAACAAAACCATTTTCTTTGCTTTGATTTCTTTTAAAGCTATCTAAATATTCGCACCTACAAATGTATAGGAATTATGTTGTGTATATAAGTATGTATATATTTATTCTGTAATATATTTAGCATTTTATATTTTATTTGTTACTACTGGAAGACATTCGACATGGTCCATTTGAATATGTAGTTCTTTTTTTTACAATATTATGTAGCTTAAGTACTGAGTTTAAACAAAATAAAAAAAAATCTTATAACTTAAGTTTTGTGGGCACGTTTTGCATTCAATGAAAATGAAAACAGTTGTACCTGCCCGTCTTTAAAATCAATATGAAATATTTTATTATATGTATATAATTTTAAGCAAACAATGAATTTGTGCACAATATTCTTTTTTCATATTTATTTGAAATTTTGAAAGATCTTAAAAGGTACATTTTGGATTGTAAATGTATAAACAAAAATACATACAAGAAAGATAACAACTGTGCGTTAATTTTTAATTATAACTATTGGCATAGATCTAGTGTTCTTTTTGCAACCCAGAAGTTGGGCGCAGTTGTTAAAACATTCGAAACTTTATTGCATCACAGCAAATTAAGAACTCACTGGTGGCCATTTTATTACACACACTGTGAAACAATAACGTTTTGTTTGTATACAAATAGCAAAACAATTTTCTCGGCGATCAAATTATATGTACTTCTTGGTTAAGTACACTCTGAATATTTTTTTTTTAACAAGTCGGGTCCTATATTTTCGTTGCTTATCAAAATTTGCAACAAACACATCGTTTAGCTGGCAATGAAGTGAAGTGAAAACATACAGCTTATCTTAGTAATGATGTTTTAAATTTTAAAATTTTAAATAAAATCTGATCCAATTAACTTTACGAGGGAACAGATCTATCGTGTAAATCGAAAGATGGTTTCATTTGATAGTACGGATTTTAACGTGAGTTTATGATGCGACTAAAAACAGATTGTAAAATAATAAATAGCGTAATACGGTATGAGAATGTGGGTATGACCAAAGAAATCACTATTTTTATAGTTTTTTCTGTGTACTCATTTGGCCAAACTCCTTTCCCTAATTTTAACATGCTAATAATATGGGAACTTAACTAGGATAATAGGCTTTATGTTCTTCCTGACCTAAGTTAATCCTTCTATGACAATTGAAATGTACAAAACACCATGAAAGGGTAGGAGTTTGAGGAATACCTTAGGAATACACCAAAAAGGGAGGTTATTATTCATTAAAAGAAATTATTCTTTGTGGAAAAAAGGAATAGTAAACAACATTAATTCTCTGTCAAAGGAATGCTCATTAAGGCCGTGTGCCAATCGCGTTAGGATTTTATCCCCTGGCTTGATCTTGATGACTACATGTAACCTGTTCGCTTATTTTTTGAATCTTATACCGTGTGCCAATTGCGGCCGGTAGTCATCGAGATATTACTGCCCGTAACTTAAGAGTGGTTGGGACCACTCATAAGTCTTATGAGCGCTCATAATTACGCACTAATAGCGGTTGGTTTATAGGTTTGAGGCTCTTAGTTTAAGATTGGTCGGTTAAAACCGGCCTAAAAGTCGTAATTGCAACGAGCCTCGTACAGATACTTGCAATAGTATGTAAATAAATATTAAAATAATGTTAACACTTTTACAATAACAGCACTTTATATACTCGTAGGTAATTAAATTAAATTTCATATTTCTGCTTTAAGAAATGAAAAAACTTGACCTTTGGAATAATATTTTATATACCTGAACCGGCGTCTTTTTCAAGCGGCAATCGTGTGGATGTGTAGTGCCACTTATTTGAACGTAAAATGACGTGCGCTGTTTTAGAAAATTGTCTCAATTGACTGAAAGAAATACAAAAAAAGAAAGTACCGACACCGAATGCACGCATGCACTTTGTACAATTTACTTTTTAAATACATATAATGTAGCTGTGTTCACTTACAATCAATTGTATGTAACACATCTACATCTGGGAGACGGATGGTGCGTGCGTTTTACATATGTATGACCCTACTAAATTTAAAAAAAATCATGAAAATGCGTTTCGTTTCAAAGAAATTAACTTCTTATTTACTCATGTCTTATTGTGTTATAATGACAAGTAACAAAAACTTAATTATAAACTTATATGTAATGTGTGTATGTATATAAAACGACATGGATTAGATCTTAAACTTATTTTAAAAGGAAACATTTTTTTACTACACAGAGAAGAGCCTCTTTATGTACGATCGATGCTTTACTTTACAGTTCTTCTGAACATTTGTCTAAAGATATATTCAATATTTAATTTGTATTCCACTACATTCTTAACTAATTAAAATAAAGTGTTTTTGTGAGAATGGCCATTGCCATTTATAATAACCATTTGTACTGATTTCTGTTTCAGTCGTTTCGACAGCGGGGGTACAAAAAGATCATAATCAATTTGAGTCCTTGCATCGTCCAAGTAAATTACATCATTATTTGCCAGATTCAATTTCTCCAGTAAAACACTGAACACATAACCCATGACGACGGTTAATAAAAAGCCAAGAACTGCCAGCCAAAGGTACGACAATTTAAAAAGATAGAGGTAGTATGTGTCAGTCTCAGGAGTAAGTGTTGTTACGATTAAAGTTGCATTGTAGGTGTCGCAAGCGATAGTTGTCAGCGGCAGAGATGGTATTGGTGGCTTTGGTTGACCGAATCCGACCCAAAATGAGAAAACAAAGCCAATCAAAAGTCCAATTAATGATCCGCGTTCATTGGCCCTGACCGTGAACATTCCAACAGTAAAGAGACCCAGCAAAGGACCCCCCACGACTCCAAAAATAGTAAGAGAAGCCTGCAAGACACCACCCATTGCTGCAGCGCAAAATGCCAGAGCTACACAAATGAGTCCATACAAACACGCCATGATTTTCGAAGGAAGTGTTGTGCTGGTTTCCAACATAGGCCTATGAAGGATTTTCTCATAAAACGGTTTAATGTAGTCTTCCAGAGTCACAGCTGATAAAGAACTAACGGCCGAGCTCACAGATGATAAACTAGCCGAAAAAATACCGGAAACAAACAGACCTGCTAATCCAGGGTAATCTCTCATCGTGTCTACAACAAACAGCGGCATAAGCTGATCTCTTACATGTATTCGTCCTTCCATCACCGGGTCGCAGTCCTTGTAGTAATAATAGATTGCCAGTCCACTGAACAGCGTTGAGAAGCTAATCGCACAGAGAATAGGTAAACTCAACCATAGGGCGCGTTGTGCACTTTTCAAACTTTTAACAGACATCAGTCTCTGAATTTGTGATTGGTTTATGGCATAAATGCTAAGATAAGTAGCAGAGCCTCCGATTAAAAGTGACCAGAAACTATGACGAATTGTTGGATCCGGGGAGAAAACCGTGAAATTCAGCCGTCCATTGTCAGCTGCTGTGTCCCAAATCGCTGTAAAACCACCTCCACGGAACGCCGCGGTAAATATCACACAGTAGACGGCGGCAAACATTAAAAGTGACTGAAAAACGTCTGTAACCAGTACCGCCTTCATGCCACCCACTGTGGAGTAAAACGTGCACACCAAACCTAAGGCGAGAATTGCTGTTCCCTTACTGATTCCTGTCACAGCCTCCAATGCCAGCGCAGGGGCATACAGAACAATTCCCATATACAAAATCATTTGAACGGAAAACGCTATAGAAGCCACCAACCTGGTTGTGTATCCAAATCTCTTCTCCAGATACTCATAGACGCTCGTATTTTGCATGTTATAAAATACCGGCAAAAACAAATACGCTGCAATCGGTGTACTAATCACATAAGATAAGTTTATCCAGGCAAACGTTGCCCCATACTGGTAACTCTCATGCGATACCCCCAACAGTGTTATTGCCGACATAAAACTGGCCATCAAACTAAATGCAACAGGCCAAGCCGGCATATTGCCATCGGCCAATAGATACTCTTTCGTTGTCTTTTGCTTCCCACCGGTCAGGCGATAGTACACACCAATAGCTGCTGAGATTATAAGCACTAGTGCGAGCACTAAATAGTCCCAAAGTGTGAAGAACGACATAACGCGTATTGAATTTTAGCAGGTACATACAAAATAATCGTCACAATAATAATTACAAACGGCTATAGAACTCCCTGCACCTTCACCAATAACTGGTGATTCACTTAAACAGCACTTTTCATTCAAAAAATAAAAATAATCGATGGATGAATCGCGCGATATCGAGAACTTTGACATTGATTTCTCCACGTAAATTAAAGATCTATTCTACTGCTTCTATAGGTTAACGTCACACTATTTTCAAGTATACATGGCATTTGTTTGAATAAAAATCGATACGCTGATTAATCGACCAGCATTAAGCGAAAATTAAAAGCGATGTTAAGAATCATTCGATAAATACAATACACATGTAGAACAAACAACACGTCTATTATCTATTCAACCGACCGTTTTCAAACACTTGTTACAGCTGACTGGCTATCGTCGTCTCGTCAGTGGCGTAAGCGTAATTTAATTATTTGTGAGGTTGAGTTGAATTAAATCGCATTGGAATTCCATTCCAATTGGATATTTGTGAGCTTTCAAGCTCGATGTCAATGTAGCGCAAGTGCTTTCAATGGAAAATGGATTTTTGTGGGAAATCTAGAGATGAACTACTTTTGCGCATGTAGGTAATAGATTGTTGGTTTCAGGGTTTCAGATGAAGAAGAAAGACGCCCCCGGGACGGAAACGAGTCCCTATAAAAAATAATAGAGAATACAAAATACACAAACATTGCTATAACTGTCTGTGCTTTGCAACCGTGTTTAATAACTGTCAGCAATAAAAATGTACATTAGTTCGGAATGCAGAACACCCAATTCCACTTTTGGTGGTTGAATTCACTAATGTCGTTTTCGATTGGGCTTTTCAGATTTTGCTCTCAGATTTCCGATTTTTCGTGCTGGTTGGAAAACAAACGAGATTGGTCTGTTTTTCTGCAATTATATTAGTGTGTCACATCTTGTTCGTAAAAGAAAATAAATAAGAAAAAGAAAAATAATAATAACAATTTTAAAGCACTTTCTTTATATTTTCTAAATATTCTACACAGTTTTTGATAATTATTTTTGTTGATTAATATTTATTTTGATGTACTGCGTTGACATTTCATATAAAATCTGCTGGTGTTAGTGGAAGTAGGTGTAAATCTCGAGCTGAATCCGAGATTCACAACAATTGATCTAGAGCAAAAAAAAGTTTTTTTTTGGTCGGTTGGAAAATGAAAATTGTACTAGAGCGATAAAAATTGCTCGAGATAAAAAAAAAGTGCATTTTTTGCCCAATCGAAATCGACATAAAAGTGGAATGCTGGACAGGGGGGTAAGAATTTGGGAAAAAATGTACTTGAATTACAGTGATGATTAAATATTTGGACGAAAAAATAAATTATTTTAAAAACGGGTTCCAAACTCGTCAATAATCATTTGGGAATCATATTGTTAAGTACATACATACATACTTATACCTACAATATTCTGAAATATAGTGTTCCTGGAGCTATGAATAGGTATGTACCTATGTAGATTAGTACATATCTGCAAAGTCAAACAAAATATTGTTTTAGGTCTACCTACTATTAAAAGAATTACCTCTGGAGTATCTCTGTCTGAGACATAACCAATTCTGCGTATCTAACTAGACCATGGGACTTTTTGGTATCCTCGTCTCCAGAATAACTTGGTCCAATAGAATGATCTTATACATATGTTGGAATCAAAGATCCAGTTTTTCACCACTTCTGATATTATAATGTCGGATTATTACCAGATTGAGTTTTGGCAGGAGTCCAAACCATATACAGCGTTCGTAACGCATCATGGGAATTGGGAACTCAACCGCATACCGTTTGGGCTAGAGAATGCTTGATGCACGTGATGACGGAAGTTGTCAATCCAATCAAGGAAAAGGTAAACTGTGTTAACTTTTTGGGGCATGAGCTGGACTCTAATGGGATTAAACCTGGATGACGCATAACACATGCCATTAAGGAGTTTCCTGTTCCCGGCAATGCGATGGAAGTAAGACGTTTCCTAGGGTTGACATGATTTTTTTTTTTGTCGCGAAATACGATCACATTACCCTTCTATTGACGCGACTAACGAGAAAGGTCTCCGAGTTTCGATGGACAGCCGACTGCGAGAATGCGCACCAGCTGTTAGTAAAGATTTTGACCGAAGAACCAGTCCTACGATATCAGTAAAGAACATCACGTATATACATACTGACGCCAGCAGTGTCGGAATTGAAGGCGCTGAAACCTGCTGAAATCGGGCATGCAATGAAGCCGAACATAGCTATTATTGTGCCTCTAAAATTAGTAAATGCCAATAAAATTGTGTTATGGATCAACCCGCGTTCTTCCTCCACATTGTTTTGTAGACTTATTAAGTTCATATTTATGAAGGAGAATCAGCAATTAGTAAGAGAGCAAGAGTCAATAATTAAAAATGAAATTAACGAACTACATGCATATCAAATTAACTTTGACGGTAAGGTTGTACTAACTAAGTACGAATCACTTGATGGAATGCTAGATGGATGTACAAGTAACATTTTTTCAGACACTAATGACGAAATGTTCTACATATACATATGTACATATGTAGGGCGACCCCAAAATAAATGAATTTGACTACGGTTTCTGAAAAACTTCCTAATACCGATCTTTACCGTTTTGGCTTATCTACCATCCATGCCCTTGAAAATATGGCAAGTAAGAGGTACCGAAAATAAGAGTACGAGTATATTCGCGCAAAATAAAAAAAATTCAAGAACTATTTAACCCTTTCCTTCCCAAATTATTAATGTGTCGGTAAAATATTAACTTTGTTGTTTTTAGGGATAATATGGGCATTCTAAAGATAACTGCATCATTTTTCTTTTAGTGGGAGTCATTGGGTGGGCGTGGCTATATGGTATAAATTTTGTTTTATATATAACAAAATTCATATTTAAACATTACCTATTATTTCCACAAAAATATATTTTTTTGTATGTTGCACTAATATTTACCTGTTCAAATCCGCGACCAAAATTCACTTTTCGACAACAAAACAGAAGAAGTCGACTTTCACGAGAAAAATGTCAAAAAAATCGTTACCAGATAAAGAATTCAAAATTATTTCCAATAAACTGGAAGAATATGATCCTGTCAGATTAAAATAAATGAATTCCTTGAATTTTGATTACTTTTGTAATAGTTACACTGGTCCCTCGCTTTGCGCGACTTCTTTTTGCGCGGTTTCACCTTTGCGCGATATGTGTTTGCCTACCAAAATTCGATTTGCGCGGCTAAAAAAAATGCTTACATTTAATTTTTCAGGAACGCAACACCCTAAATTACATGAAATTCATCCATCGCTTTGCGCGGTTTCGCTTTGCGCGATTTCGCATTGCGCGAGACTTTTAATTCCCCTAACCCCGCGCAAAGCGAGGGACCAGTGTATTTATAAAAATGTATGCGGTAGCCAAATGGCTACCCTGAGAGGGAAAGGGTTAAGATTCGTATGGGGCTGCTAGTGGATAAGCCAACACTTGATTTTGGATCCACAAATTGCGCAAATTAGTTTAAAAATCACAGGAATAGATTTAAATTTAATAAAAAAAACTTTCACTCGATTTTGAGTTTTATCCACAGGAATAAAAACAAATGTTGAGCAGCTTCAAGTTTTATTAGAAAATGTAAAGGATTTATACGTAAGTTTGTATAATTGGTATTACATGCCAAGTAGCGTTCACGAAATCCTAATTCATGGATGTGATGTGATCGAATCTTTCGACTTGCCTATAGGTCTACTGTCAAAAGAGGCTTTAAAGGAAAAAATCAACATCACACGGGTAAAATGAGCAGGGAGCAGACAAACACAGATTGTATGAATGTATTATTACTTACTTTCGATCCTTTTATTTCGAACCATAGAAATATTTCTTCACGGAAATCTAGTAGGAAAAGTACATATTTCAGAAATAAGTATGTATGTGTACCTACTTACAAACTGAAGATTTTTTAAATGATTCACGAAATATACATATCCGCTTCCTCATTTTTGAAAATCGATTTAGCTGATATGCACAGAGTTTGAAGAAAGCGATGACAGTATGTTGTTATCCGAATAATTAACTTAACTCAATTGTTTTCTTCATTTAATGTTTTATATTTAAGAAATAATTATAGTATTTGAACAAAGACAATAAAATTTGTGTGCATGAATTTGAACAAACGATTTTAGTCCAAATTTCCATACAACTGCCGCACTGTGCAAAGGTGTTAGTCTCAATAGACACTAGTGTGGGTCTCAAACACCACTTAAACCACCTCCCTTATCAGCAACCATCTTGATTTAAAAATGTTTGCAGATTTTTCTCCATTTCTTTGCAAATTGCATCTCTTTGGGCAGCTCCTCTTTTAGAAATTTTTCGGTGTCTGATTAAAAATTTGATATCTTCAACATTGGACATGTTATGCAGGACGCAGCATGCTCTTATGAAGTGGCAAAGTTCCTTGATACCACTTACCGTGCAATAGTTCAACTGTCGGAATCGTTGTTTTAGCTTTCCAAATGTATCTTCTATGGCATAATAGCTGGAACTCAATTTAACATTGAAGAGTGTCTCTTTTCTAGTTAACTGACCGTTGTCTCTGTAGGGTGTCACCAAATTCTCACTGCAAGGGTAGGTAGAATCACCCAGTAAGTGGTATTCTATAAGAACAGATAATGGGTATGAAATTGTGTATACATAACTGTATGTTATTATGTAGGTATGAAATTATACATATATATGTATAAATACATATCACTTACCTCCACAGGCTGTTGCTAGTTCCTGATATATTTTTGAGTTTTGGAAAATCCAACTATTACGAGAAGAGCCAGGATATCCTATAAATATATCAATGATTTTTTTCTTTTCGTCACAAATAGCTTGCATGATGAGAGTGTAGTCGCCTTTTATGTCGATATAATCGTCTTTTCCGTGTTTTGGCGGATCAATTTCGATGTGAGTGCAATTAATACAACCTGTGTTAAAAGAAATCATATGTTGGTATAGAAATATTTCGAAGTATAAAGTACTTTTACCTATTGTTCCTGGAAATCCGCTTTTATTTTTGAAGAACTCGGACGTGTTCTTTTTTTGGTCCTCGGTTGGCCACTTGATAATGTCTGGACTCATATTACTGATGAACATGGTTGTTCTATCCATCATATGGCTTACTGTCGATAGTGTCAAATCGAAACGATCAGCCAAGTCACGATAGCGGCAAGCTTCATGTCCAGCAAACCTTAAATATGTTTTTTAATTTTTTGTTAATTTTGAAAAGAAAATTAAACTACTTACCACAAAAATACTGCCAAATGACTGCGACCGGAAAGACGTTTCTTTGGCCGGAGCACAGTGTATGCTTCCGACTGTTCAAACTTCTCGCTTAAATGCTCAAATAAAGTTTTGGAAATACGAAAGTGTCGGAGAAATTTCTCTTCAGTGTAGGAAGGCACTATTTCCTCCAAATAGTTCTTATCCGAATCATCCATTAGTGACATATCTGAATCACTTCCAGATGTTTCAAAATCACTATCAGATGTTTCAAAATCACTTTCACACTTCATTACGTCCAACACAGTTTTTAATTCATCACTCGACATTTTTATTTATTAAATTAAGTTTTTTTTTTTAAAATATAACAGCCGATTTCCTCGAAATTACATTCGCATATAAATTGAATTCCGTATTTAATTTTGACATTTGAAAAGCCAGTCTCAAGTAGGGATGCACATTATACATCGATACATCGAAAATATCGATGTTTACTATTCGATGTATCGAATAAATACGATGGATCGGATAGTCGCAATCCACACGTTGACTCATGAGTCGCGACTCTTTTCTATTTTCTGTTTTCAACTGTCATTCGGTGAAGCGCTTGCATCCACACATTGACTTTTGAGTCACGACTCTTTTATAATTTCTGTTTTCGTAATTTGACAGTTCTCTTTTATTTTTTCTTTCGCTTTTGAAATGGTAACAGCTCTGTATTTATTAGTTTCTATGAAAAAATATTGCTTACATTTTTTTAATTTTCCTAAAATAGTAGCTTTGGAGACTATGTACTAGGTGTTATACAAATTTGGATGTTTTTCATAAATGCATAATTATTTAAAACATCAATTTTTAATCGTCAAATTAAATTCTGTCGTAATTTTTAAAACAATTGCGCTCTACGAGGAACGAAAAGAAATGAAGCGAAATAGCAAAATAACGAACAAGAAAAAGAGAAACGTCAAAACGAGTCACGCAACTCACCGGGCAGCTTGTTTTCTATCTCATCGTTCTTCTCTTTCGTACTCGTGTGAGTCGCGACTCATGAGTCAACGTGTGGATTGCGACATACTTTTGATGTTTGACAATGCATCGATGTATTTTCTTCGATGCATCGAATGAGAGCACGCATTGCACACAGTAGCGAATTTCCAGTTCAATTCATTTCATATGCTCCCTTCTCTTTGCATTTATCATCTTTGAAAGTGATTAAAAAGTGAAGAAAGTGTTTGTGATGAACTTCGGTCTACTTGAGGACACCTGTTGGTCGCCTCAGAAAAAATTCGTTGGAATTATGGTCCGACTAGGACTACAAAATTCTACAAAACTATAATTTCCGAAACTTTACAGAATTGCGTATATAAATATTTAACTGTGATAGCCAGCTCAGTTCCATCAGAAAGACTTTGTTCAAAAGCTTCACAAGTCTTAAATCAGCAACGCAACAGAATTCAAGCAAAGCTAGTTAATAATATTTTATTCGTGCAAAGTTTAGAGAGGAAGTATTGGGATTTCCAATTTCAAAATATGTAATAGGTATTTCAAAACTTCCAATTTTGATAAAATTTGAATGTTAATGAAACTCAATTCAATTCAAAACCTTGGTTAATGTCTAATTTGTTTCCTATCCTATATTTTAATATACCTACGTGGATATTTTTATTCGATGCATTGAAAACATCGCTTTTCTCAATCAATATCGATACATCGTTACGTTTCGATGTATTACTTACTTAGTTGGCGCTACAGCTCGAGGTGAACCTGGGCCTGCTTCTCGCAACAATTTGTGTGTGCGTGTTATATTTTTGCACGAATGGAAGGGGCCTACAGTTTTTTACCGACTCCGAACGGCGAGTTGAGAAGCTCAATCGTGACAAATGATACTCTTTGATGCTTGTCAGACATTCGAAAGAGGTGGGCACTGTGAAAAACTTTTAGGTGTTTGCGGCGGGATTCGAACCCAAGACCGCTGGCTCAGTAGTCCGACGCACTAACCACTTGCGCTACGGTGCCCGATGTATTACATCGAATAAAACAGCGATGTATCTTTTTTATGAACATCCCTAGTCTCATGTTTACCGTTTTCAAATTATTACAGGCCGTCTCCAGGAGCTAAAATTTATAGCAAGATAATTAGCATGCTATAAAGATAGCTAATGGAGATGGCAAATAGCAAGATAATTGAGATAGAAAGCTATCCATAGCAGGATATCTAGCAATCTAAAGATATCTTGCTAATTTTTGACATTTGAGTGAAATTGGTTGCGTTCGTTGCGTTTGAATAAAAAAAAAGAATTATGGCCGACTGGGAGATACCACAAGAAGAGATAATTTAATTAATAAACAATTTTCGGCAGTTTCCATGTTTGTGGAATTATAGAAGTTCTGAGTACAAGCGGTTGGATTTAAAAAAGAATTAAATATCAAGCTATAATTTGCCCACATACAAATTTGACAGTTCTTTTTTTTTATAGTTTTCTATGAAATCCTGCTATTTGCAATAGCACGTGGAGACGCTGTGTAAAGGTATGTTCCTTTAATTTCTGCTCTATTTTTGGAGACAAGTTATCATGGAGTGAGGAAATTCTGAGGGAAAAGCAAAATTACGAAAAAGTAAAGGAACGCGTAAACCAAATAAATTCCAACAAACCAAATGTCATAAACTCATAAGCATTTATGTATGCGAAGCAAAAGTAGGCAGAGTGGTATTGTACGATTTTGGATTTTACAGCAAAGAACACTTGTTGATATATCCCAGAACCAATGCAGTATGCAATATATTGCGATATGCAATTTTCAACATTGAGAGTATTTAACTTTCATTTGTGTTCCTCTACTTTCCATTGTATTTTACTTTTTGCATTTAAATAAAAAACTTTGACAGATAGTTCAATTCTCACCGGCAGAAATTTGTTGGGCAAGAATTCGTAAGATTTTTCAATGAAGGGGAATGTTTACGCTCTCGTTGCCTCTGTTTTACTATATTTTATTTTATTTTTTGTGTAAAAGAATTCGGTTGGTCTAGAATTTGTACAAATTCGTAACAATTTCTAGGTAAAGGTAAAGATCTGTGCACTTAGGTACCCCAAATTTGTGAATGCGTGAACGTCAATGCGTGAATGTGTGAACTGCCCACGAACCGAACGTTTCCAAACAAAATGTATTGATTAGACATTAGTTTTTGCTTCCATTTGTTTAATTTTTTCCTTTTCTCATTTGGAATCCATCCTTTCGTCACCGCAATTAGGTCAGTTTGGTATCTTTTTATGTGTATTCTGATATTTTCGGTATATGTATGTAAGTGGTTGTGGGTTTCGGCCGTAGATAATTGATAACACTAGTCTACAATATTTTGTAACAAGTATAAGACACATCATTTCTTGTAGATTATTTGACGCTAAATCTAAATCTGGCAACAGAATTGCTCTAGGAGGTCAAAATTTTTAGATATACCAATCTCAAAGTGCTAAAATCACGGTTTTTGGCGATATTTGAAGTAATTTTTTGAGATTATCGTTATAAATTAATGTATGCGTTCAGAAATATTAGTGATATTTTGTATCGGTATAAATATTATAATATTTTTCAACTAATATATTAGTATTAACCCATACAAACGATACAAGCTAATGTCTGTGCAGATTGTCTGCACCGTGTGTGGCGAAGGGGAGTTTGCAAACTGTCAGATGGCTAGATTGACAGCCTGGGTCAACCTCACCCAAGGAAAAAGACGGTGTACTCATAAGCTCTCAGTTGAGGGGAATTTGTTCACACTCTCATTTCGCTCTCTTTCTTACGAATCAAACGAATTTTTCTGGGTTACCAAGCAGGAAATTCGTAAGAATCCTACGAACTTGTACGTATTCGTGAGTTACACAAACAGACCTATTAGGTCCGTTCGCGTACTTTTTGCACTAAATATGGGTTTTCTGTCAAATCTCGAAGAGTGGGGGTAAAATTCTCTCAAAGACAGAAAAATCACGAAAAAGTAATCGAGCGCATTAAGCACCAAAAAATGAAGAATGTATGTGATTTCACAGATTTGACAGATTTCATAATACACCCCAAAGAAATTCCTTGGACTAAAATTCGTAGCATGGGGAAATTTCTTACTCTCTCGTGACCACTCTCTTCTACGAAAAACTACGAAATTTTTGCGTACGCGAATGGGTTTTCATTGTTTTTCGTTATTTTTCGTGGATTTTCGTTCTTTTGGGAGGGTACGCGATCGGACCTATTATAACTAAAAATTATCAAACTGTTTTCACAGATTTATATAAAAAATAACATATAAAAAATATTACTACCTAGTAATTATTTTCGGTGTTAACGCTTTGGTTTGTAAATGATATGTTATTTGTGTACATGATTGAAGAGCTAAGTTCGTAATTTGTTAATGGAAATACAAAGATAAAAATTTCACCAATCAACATTTTTCAAACAATCAATTTTACTAGTTTTTACGCGATATTGATCATATGAATTACTTTTTTTATTACAAACTTTGTTCATGTGATGTCATGTAAACAAAATAACATATCATTTACAATAGAAGCGTTAATAGCGAAAATTAGTTATGTAATATAATATTTATGTATGTTTTTTTATGCAATTTTTTTTTCTTTAAAACTGGGAAAACAGTATGTAAAGAAAGGGACGATTTTCAATTCTAGCGGGAAATTAATGAAATAAAGTGTTCACAAAATATCACATTCAATCGAATCGACACAGCAAAAAGCTACAATTTTATCCACCTCTGTACAAACGTCAAAAATTAGCCAGAAAATAAAATTTTAACACAATTGGCTTGGCACACGGCTCAAGAAGAACATATACGCTACGATCTCTCATAATGTTTGCGTATGTGTACACAACCGGTATACACTACGTAGTGAACACGATGAGTAAGAAAATAACGCTACGACTATACGATAGTGTTCTGTTCCTCGTACGCAAACTTTATTTTTACCCGACTAGGCAAAAGGAAGGGTTATGATTTTCACAGGCTGGGTCTGTTTGTTTGTATGTAAGGATGTTACCTCGTACAGCCTAAACTATGGGACGGATTTTAACAAATGAGGTTTCGTTGGATTCCTCTTCATCCGTATTTAATACGAGAGATGAGATAAAGTATGGAAATTTGTGGCCAAGTTCCAAGATAGGCAGGTGGACATTGGACAACATATAAAGGTATTTTGAGGAAATTTTGTAAGCAATTTTCTTGGTGCAGTTACATATTTTCCAACTTCGTCGGGTGGCCAACTTACAAGGGTGGCCAACTAAACACTTTTCACTGTATTATCAACGTCGGATTTTCGCCCACTAAACGCTACCAAATAATTAATCTCGCTTAATATACCTACCTACAATCATACATACATACGTGGACGTACATAATGTACATTATATAATCGGTCCAACATTCAATGAAAAAATAAACTGGAATTTACCTACATATTCTATTATATCGTGAAGATACATGCATAGATCTTTTAATACACGCATCCATTTCTTCTGAAATATAAACTGATTCTATGAACAAACCTACGAGTACCAATGCCAGTCGAATACAAAAGAAAAAATGATTCATCCAACCAACATGCATAATTAAAATCCAATCAAACACTACAGTTCATTACGTCTCGTTTAGGGGAATGTGGTGAATTCCCTCGTTCAAGAAAAATCACTCTTATCATTAAATAAAAAAAGATCGATTCCTAATGATAGTCAAAAACTAAATTGAATGTGTTTTTTGTTTTTATTAATTTTAATACTGGGGCTGTGAATTACCGCAGATACATTCTGTTATCTATCTCATGGGGGACTCCACCAGAGCGATCGACACGATCGATTCAGAGCTAGAGATAACTATAAATACTTCTGTGGACAGATCAAACAGCATCAATCACCAAAGTCCAGTTGAACAGAGTATATTTGTGTAGAGACAAAGTTCTAAATCATATTAACAGAAATGAAGACATCGTTATTTGCAATCGTTATTGTGTGCATTGTCGCAAGCATTACAGCTCAGCTACAAGGATCTGTGGCGACAAATCCCGCCGGAGGGAGTGATGCGAATATTGCAGCTATCAAACGCATTGGAAACGAAGATGCTAATATTGGAGCTGGTCTTTTCGCTAGTGGAAATTCACTCAAGGGTCCCGTAACTACTGGCGCCTTCCTGGATGCCAATAAGTATGATTTTATTTTTTTTTGTCACTTTTCCAGTTGATAATCTTTAAAATTGTATTTTTCTAGAAATGGTCATGGTATTTCATTGCAACATTCGGATACTCCTGGATTTGGCAAGACATTCGGTCAAAATGCTCACGTAAATGTGTTCAATGATAACGTAAACAAAGTGGACGCAACCGCATTCCATAGTAGGACGAATCTGGAAAATGGATTTAAATTTGATCGTGTTGGTGGAGGAGTTAACTACAATCATGCAGCTGGACACGCTGCATCCTTGTCAGCCAGCCATATACCACAATTAAATTTGAATAGCGTCGATCTAACGGGAAAAGCTAACCTCTGGAGATCTGATAATAGACAAACCACTTTAGACTTGACGGGATCTGCATCAAGAAGTTTTGGTGGCGGTCAGCCTGCGAGAAATAACTTTGGAGCCGGTATTGGTTTGACCCATTGGTTTGGCTAAATACAGTGGACTGTGACTAGTCATTTATGTATTTGTTTAGCTGAATTAATAAAAATAAATTATTTACAAAAAAAAAATGTGTTTAAAGACTTGTTTGTCGACTTGCCACTAGGAATTGATACCAGAAGCCCATATGATTCTCCATATTATATTTATTGCCAATTAAACGTTAGCGTGGCGATTGGGTGTACCCCAAGTGGTGGATAGGGGGAACCTGTATTTTTAACAGCCAAAGCTTTTGGAAAAAGCACGGACCATTCCACAGCTAAAAAATGTGACTGTGAGTGTCAGAACTAATTGCGCAAATCCAAAGTCTTTTAAAAGTATACTTTAATAATATTAAAATATGTGATTCATTTAATGCGACCTTTTAAATTCATAGTGCACTAAAGTATACTTTAAAATAAATTGCGCAAATTCATAGTCAGTCCATAAATAGTGCTTAGAGCCGACTTTAGTTACAGCCGGCATTAAACGAAAAGGCCGGCTATTACTTTTGCTTAGTCATAAACGCATTTTTGCCTGTGTGTTAGTATCGAATTTTTTTTGGGTTCTGGTCATAAATTATATCCTTTCTGAGCTACGCTCCAATGGTATCAAGGTCCCTGCTTATGCGAATGATGTTATCATTATAGTTAATGGCAAGTTCCTTAAAACACTGAGCGAATTGATGGAGGCGGCATTAGCCACCACTGGTAAATGGGTTAAAAGTTGTGGACTGAATATCTATCGTCAAAAAACGGAACTGGTTCTCTTCATCAGAAAACACAAGATACCGCCTTTCGAGCTCCCGACAATTAACGGAGTTGAGCTAACGCTCTCAGAGCATGCGAAATATCTTGGCATTATTCTGGATAGGAAACTAAACTGGAACTTGAACACTCAGGAAACACATTAGGAAAGCTTTAAACACATTCTTTATTTGCAAAAGAACGGCGCGCGGGTAAAACATGTGGCTTTAAACCGGCGCGGCAATGATGCACTGGCTATACCCTATACGTCATGATAGTCAGACCCATACTCACGTACGGGGGACTAGTGTGGTGGAAGGCGGCAAACAAGAAAACGACACTGGTAAGATTAGCGTTGGTACAGAGAACAGCTGGCGTTACCATCACAGGTGCCCTTTGCACGACACCCAAGGCGGCACCTAGTTCGAATAAGTGATTGGAAATAGAAACAGGGAACAAATTCCCCATTGTCATCTTGTAGACGTTGCTGCTTTTTTCGTGAGAAGTTGCGTCGAGTGTATCATGGCGGAGAGAAAGGGAGGAAAACAGGAAGGGTTTCTGTCTCCTACTGATAAAGACGATCGCCCATTGCAGACGTATCACATCGACCATGTTGGTACTATGGAGGCAACTAAGAAGAGATACAACCACATTTGGGTAGTTGTAGATGCATTCTCCAAGTTCGTTTGGTTATACCCCACCAAGACTAGCGAGGAGGTAATTGACAAGTTGAAGAAGCAAGCATCTACGTTCGGTAACCCAAGGCGCATCATTACAGATAGGGGTACGGCCTTCACATCAGGGATGTTCGAGTAATATTGTAACGAGGAAAAAATTGTTCACCTGGTTATCACCACAGGAGTTCCGCAAGGCAATGGTCAAGTCGAGAGGATGAATCGAATGCTGATCCCAATGTTAACGAAGATGGCAATAGAGCATCCTGCTTGTTGGTATAAGCCTATAGAGCGGGCGCAATAACTCATCAACAGTACTGCGCCGAGGAGCACCAAGAATTCATCATTCAAAATCTTTACCGGGCTTGAGATGAAAATCCCATCCGGACCGGACTTACGAGTGATACTCCATCAAGAGATCGTAGCGGAACTGGACGTTCGAGACCAAGCACGAGAGAACATCCAAAGGATTCAGCAGGAAAATGCCAAGCAACACAGTAAACGACGAAAAGAAGCTAGGACGTACAAGGTAGGAGAACTGGTGGCAGTGAAGAGGACGCAATTTGGTCCTGGGCTCAAGTTAAAGCCAAAATATCTGGGGCCTTATAAAGTGACGAGGCTCTGTAAGCACGGCCGTTACGAGGTACCCTTTTTTTAATTACTTTAATAAATAATATTAATTACATAATTTGATCGCGCTCTTTAATTTTTTCCCCGCATATGTAGGTATATATTTTATTTTTTAATGAACATATTAGAAGGAAGAACATATTCTTTTAAATCTTATTTTATAATTTGCAGACAGTGTTAATACTCAAAACCTTCGATTGATTCCCAATCCGATTGAAGTATTTTTGTGTCCATCAAAAGCACCGCCAAACGTACGTGATGTTCCTGCATTCAAATCTAAGCGGGTCATATTGTCGGGTGATTTCCAAAGATTAGCAGTTCCATTCAGGTCAACTGTGGTTCCACCAATTTGTGGAATCCTATTTGCAGTCATAGCAGCTGAGTGACCATTTGCGTGATTGTAATTAAGACCCGCACCGGTATTGTTGAATTTAAAGCCATTGTCCAGTTTCGTTGTGCTATGAAAGACATTTGCATCAACTCGATGCATGTCGCTCTTGTGCAAATTAATTGCTCCAGCTCCGGTTAAGGTACTTCCCATTCCCGGAGTGTTTGAGTGTTGTAGCGAAACGCTGTGATTATTCCTAACCAATAAAATAAACCTGGTAAATCATTTGCTCAGGTTTAAATTAAATTACGACTTACTTTGAATAGTCAACAAATGCTCCTGTTGTAACTGGTCCACCGGATGTGCTGCCAGATGCAAAGACTCCTGCTCCTGCGTTGTGGCTAGCGTCACCTATGCGTTTAGCGGCAACTGCAGTTGCATTGCATCCGCCACCATTACATGATAGTGATCCTGGCGTTTTAACAATGAAATGAAAAAAGTATAATTTACCGTTACAAATAATTTAATGCACAACGAGCAACCGACCTTCCATGTTTAAGATATTTTGTTGTTTTTGGGTCGAGATAACAATTCCTATTGCAAGAGAAATTCCAAGATTAACATTTTATATAGACCGCTTGTGTGCTTTTGCAATAAATCCCCATCTGATGGGGGTTCCCTTTAACAGTAAATATGACTTGTGAGTAATATTATCTTAATTCGTCATAAATTTTATCGCGACGATAGATTTTCGTTAAAGGAAGCAGAAAAAATTTCATACATAAGAGATTTGGAACAGTTCCATTTTTTTTTATTTTTAGATATAAAATAAGCATTTAACTGTTCTCTATTGCCTTAGACGTATAGATGGTCTCTTAGTGCCTTGAGAATCTGGATTGTGTTTTATGATGAAAGAATTCATAATTTTATAATTCATAATTCGCGTTTGTAAGTGTACGCAATGTTTCACTTAAGTGACAAATACTTCGGGAGGTGCTTTCTTGGTTTAACCCGATCGTACGGGACTCCATGTCTTTGGATAGAAAGTAGTAAATATTGCTATTGAAATAATCATTATTAAAAAATAGGAGGTCAAAGTTTCACAAACTAAAGCGCTTGTTGATTTCTGATGATGCGTTTTATATCTCCCTATCAATGTTAGTGCTTGCGGGAATAGCAAATCGATTCCGTTGTACATTAGAAATTATGATAAACTAGAAATAGTTGTCACCGTAGACGCTGCTTAATGGTAAAGATATTCACGTATGCTGAAAACACTCCTACTACCACTACGGGTCCAAGATCCAATAATAGAGAAGGAAAGGGTGTTTTCTCTCTAGTAGTATAAATCTTAGCCTCTTTGTCCGCCTTCCTGAAAACGTGTTTCAAGAGCAAAGCATGGACATTAAAGAATCTTTGTTGTGGTTAAAGTGGAACGTCATATCAGCTACAGATATTACCATTATCATGGCAGTCAGGCATGTATAAAATCTTTGGAATCAGTGTCAACCACATCAATAGTTGCCTAAAACTTCGGCTCAATTCTATCGATGAAATTGTGAATCGGGGTGAGCGCAAAGTCGAAAATAAGCCCAGAAAAGAGAAGATGCACGACTTGAAAGAATATTACAATTATATACGTGAGTGTGTATGTTTAACAATTGTAAAAACAAAAAGGAATTAGATTCTACATGAGGTCCGTTTGTTCTGTATTTTATTTTAACACCTATGGAGATGGCCGAGGAATGCACCTTTGGTGCCAGGGCATAGAGATATTCCCGGGTATTGTAAGGCTGGTGAACTCCCCAGTCTAGGCACTTCGATAATCTCGGCGATCTGTCACCAACAGATGTCAGGTGCCTTTTCCACTTCGACCGAAGCTCTAAATGATTGTTTGACAGGTACCTTGGGAAATATCACCAAAGATCCTTAGTATGAATCTTTACTAACCTAACCTAATACCAAAAGGTATTACTACGCAACTTCTGACATCGATTTCATGCACCACTACTACTTTTAATGATAGAAGAAATAGTAAATAATAAACTCTCGAATTAACTAAAGTCCGTTCAATTTAACCCAATGTCCTTATATTTATCCTGATCATAATCATGCCGATTAAAGAATCCGACGGATCGTACTCCCCGGGAGTACATCCGATCCGCATTGGATTCGCATTTCTCCCCAGAGCTATTATAGAATCCGGCGGGTCAACTACCTTATCGGTCCGCAAACTACATTATCAATTGCGAAACTAAGCTATCATCCGTTGTCAAAATTTTTAAATTTCAAATGTCAATTTATACAAATCAGTATATGTGTATACAAAATAAAAAAATACAAAATTCCATTTTCTTCAATGAAATAAACAAATTTAGTTCTGTTTATTCATAAACCTTTAACAATCTAACAATAAATAAGAGCCTTCGTGGCAAAAGTTAAAAAAAAAAATGACAAGTAAAAACAAAGACAGAGGGAGTTAAAGTTAAATTGGTCTTTAAGAGTACTGTTAACTTTCGTTAACTGAAGTTGAAGGATATCTCTTTAATTTTTTTTTTTTCTACTGCGAGTTGTTTCATGCGTTCATTGTGCCTTTTCATTTCTTCAAGCTGTGACTGATGGATTGCATTTGTTTCCCTGGATTGTTCTCTAACAATTGAAAGCAGTTCGGATATTTTGCAATACATTTTTTCTTGAACATTTATCTGCCTTTCAAGTAGTCAACGGCGTTAGTTTTTTTTGGAATTGAGGCCGATTTGTTTTTCTGTAAGAATTTGTATCATTTCAACTCATTTCTATCTTATTCTGTATATTAAAACTTACTTTTTATTGCTTTGTATCATTTCGAAAATAAAAAACCAACCGTTATTGCTGTAATCCGCAGCTAGTTTGATGCGTACTGAAAACGTTAGACTTTGTATGGAGTGCGAATCCTTGGCGGTTTCAATAATGCTTACTTTTTGTCACTTCCTTACCGACATTCGTTCACTTTCTTACCAGCGTTTTCAATAATATGAAAAATTTAAAATTGAGGATAAATTCCATCTGATATGATCCGCCGGATTCCATAATCGACATGATTAATATTTTATGTTTCAAGCTAAGCGAAATATGGGAGCAAAGTGGAAGACATCGCAGCCGGCTTTTTAACATCAAATTCAATGTGGCTTGATGAATCATATGTGTTGCCTGAAAGCACAGACACAGAAGGCATTGTACAAACAGCTGCAAGAAAACTAAAAAAGTTTGATGAGTGCAGTAAAAAATAAAAAAAAGTATAACGTCTTGTAGATTCGGCTTACCAACAGGAAATAACCAAAGCTAGCGAGACATGTTTCGCAAATGGCAAAACGAGATTCAGTCAAACTCGTAAAAGATCTACTGGAATCTCCATCCAGTAAAGGTACGGATGTGAAGAAAGAATGCTTTCGTTATTATCTATCGATAGCCTTGCAGAAGAAGCCTTAAACGATGGATATGGAAGTGACTAGAACCCTTGTTTCTATGTATTCAGCTTCTTAAATCTATTTATAAAGCAAAAACAAAATAAAGAAACCAACTTTTATCAAATATTTTATTTTATTTTCTTAAATCACTTCATTACTTAAATTATCATGAATTCTTTAAAACATTAAATCTACATATTACTATATACATTGTACAGCCATAAAAAATTCTTCAGGGACGTATTAAACAAAAAAAAACAATTAAATCTTAGAAATGATTTTTTCTTGACAATGAAAACTGATTTCTTTGCCTCTTTTTTTATGATCATTTATCTATTTGAACTCATTAAGTAAAAAATATATAAACAAGAAGTCAATCCAACATGATTTTATAATTTTGTCCAGCTAGATTTGCGATTAACTATAGTAGTACTCGATAATCATAGTAGTGTGGGACTCTAACACCACTAAAACCACCTCTCTTATCAGCAACCATCTTGAGATCAAATGAAATTAAATTTCATTTAAATTTGCTGATTTTTCTGCATTTCTTCGCAAATTGCATCTCTTCGGGCACTTCCTTTTGTAGAGATTTTTCTTTGTCTGTATAAGAATTCGATACCTTCACCATTGGACATGTTATGCAGGACGCAGCATGCTCTTATAAAGTGGCACAGTTCCTTGATACCCTTTACCTTGCAATATTTCAACTGTCGAAATCGTTGTTTTAGAATTCCAAATGTATCTTCTATGGCATAATAGCTCGAACTCAATTTAACATTGAAGAGTTTCTGTTTTGTAGTTAACTGGCCATTGTCTCTGTAGGGTGTCACCAAATTCTCACTGCAAGGGTAGGTAGAATCACCCAGTAAGTGGTATTCTATAAGAAAAGATAATGGATAGGAAATTGTATATACATAACTGTATGTTATTATGAAGGTATGAAATTATACATATATGTATATGTATACATACATATCACTTACTTCCACAGGCTGTTGCTAGTTCCTGATATATTTTTGAATTTTGGAAAATCCAACTATTACGAGAAGAGCCAGGATATCCTATAAATATATCTATGAATTTTTTCTTCTCATCACAAATAGCTTGCATGATGAGAGTGTAGTTGCCTTTTAGGTCGATATAATCGTCTTTTCCGTGTTTTGGCGGATCAATTTCGATGTGAGTGCAATTAATACAACCTGTGTTAAAAGAAATCATATGTTGGTACAGAAATATTTCGAAGTATAAAGTACTTTTACCTATTGTTCCTGGAAAGCCGCTTTTATTTTTGAAGAACTCGGACGTGTCCTTTTTTTGGTCCTCGGTTGGCCACTTGATAATGTCTGGACTCATATTACTGATGAACATGGTTGTTCTATCCATCATGTGGTCTACTGTCGATAGTGACAAATCAAAACGATCAGCCAGGTCACGATAGCTGCAAGCTTCATGTCCAGCAAACCTTAAATATGTTTTGTAATTTTATTAATTAAAAAAAAAAAAAAAACATTAAACTTATTACCACAAAAAAACTGCCAAATGACTGCGACCGGAAAGACGTTTCTTTGGCCGGAGCACAGTGTATTCTTCCGACTGTTCAAACTTTTCGCTTAGCTGCTCAAATAAAGTTTTGGAAATTCGAAAGTGCCGGGCAAATTTCTCATCAGTGTATGAAGGCACTGTTTCCTCCAAATAGTTCTTATCCGAATCATCCATTAGTGACATATCTGAATCACTTCCAGATATTTCAAAATCACTTTCACACTCCATATCGTCCAACACAATTTCAAATTCATCACTCGACATTTTTGTTTATCGAATTAAGTCTTTATTTATTAAATATAACAACCGATTTGCTCAAAATCACATTCGCGTATAAACTCCGTATTTAATTATAAAGCCGGTGTCGCGTTTGAAAGTACCTAATCAAATTATTAGGTTAGGGATGAGCAATGTTCATCGATGTTCACAAAACATCGACGTCGAGGGGCTAAACATCGATGTCTTAACATCGAGTTTAAGTACATTGAATATCGCATAATCGATGTTAAGAACAAAACATCGATCATCGATGCTGGCAAAACGATTCTTAATAATTGAAGATTTGGAATATTTTTTTTGAAATTGAAGATAGCATGTGTTGCCTTCTAAGTACCTGGCGAGAAAAAAAACGTATATGTGTTTTTTTTTATGAGAAACTTCCTGGAAGAGATTATGTATATAAAATTTCATTTAACGAAAAAAAATTGCGGTATATTCGCGATTTACAAAATTCCAAATTTACGCCACTAGTCGCTATTCTATAAAATTCATTCTATATAACATCGATGTTTTGAATTCGATTATAATCGATCATCGATATTCAGTCATCCGGATCAGATCACGGGGATAATAAAACACGGCTATTTGTATAAAAATAATATTTAACTAAAATGAAATTAAAATAGATAACAAAAAAAAGCTACTAGCAAGGTTTTTATAGACCATTCTTGCCCGTTTTGGTTTTATTTTATAGCACCAATCCTCACAATATCTATATCGAAGAGGCTTTTAAACTAAATTGCCTGTCAATAACTTTGCAGAGAAGCTTTGAATTTGCTTAAGAAAATTCTCAAAAAAATTGCATACCCAGAAAGTAATCTAGACCCATCTCTAGCATTGTCGATAACAGATATATATGTTTATAAATTAAGTACTTCGCACATTCCTATGCATACTGGAAAAAGACTTCCAATTGTCAAAACCAGCTGTGCTGTTAATCACAAAGAACGAAAGTAAAAAATTTTGGCAACACAAAAATTTCTCATACATTTAACATTTTCATCAAGTTCTTACGCATTTTTTAAAGTTGTTCAATTTTTAGTAAACTTTTACTCAATTTCTGGTCAGTGAAGGAGCACCAACAAGGACTTGTAAACTGAAGTAACCATTTAGTTATCCAAATATGGAACCAACAATTATAAATTATTATGGTAAACAGACAAGCAAATGTGGCTATTGCAAAAATAACGAATGTAGTAACTCTCATGGTAAGAATAGACATATAAATATTTAATCAATAATTTATTATTAATCTTTAATGACTCACAATGTGTGTATGTTTACATTTATGTTTAAGAAATTGAAAAAAATCGTACAATTGGCGGCGAAAGATTGCAGCTGGCTTTCGATTTTAGATATTTTGTTTTATACACCTACATGTTAACATAATTTTTTTTTCAATTCCTTTTTCTAATGGTTTAAAGATTAGAGTTGTTTTATTGTTTGGATTAGTTTTTGTTATCGTTCATAATGAGTTGCGAAATTTTGGTAAAGTGCAAATGTCAACGATGTTCTAGTTCCAATGAAAGTGAATTTTCGATTAAACGTACATATGTATGTACCTATCTACCTAACAAAGGGTAAGCGATTATCATAATACTGCTAATGATGTGTGGGTGAAATTCGGCAAGAAAGTATTGCTCGGCTGTCGCTTTTAATAGATTGTGGCTATGTAGAAGTTGTCTCTGATGAACTTCTGAAGGCTGGCTAAAGCTACACATTGTCACAGGTAACGCTGTAAATTGAAGATTGCGTGTTTTATAACTTTCTAAATAAAGCGTACTCTTCATCGCATTTAATATTGCCAATGTGTGGCGGATATCTCTCGATATCTTATGCAAACTATAGAATACATTTATACATATAACGATACTCGTGCCTATACGTAACATTGTTTGATCTGGAATTGTTTTTATTTCAGAAATCAAATATCCGTGTTGTCTCTACAACGTTTATTTATTACTTGTGTAAATAGCGTTTAATTGAAGTTTTTATCTTGCAACTATATTTCTATATTTCATATAGACCACAACTGGTGTTAAGGAAGCCCTTGGTTATCAGTTAAACGTGATTCAAAAATTCACAGAAAATATGTATTTGTTTGTTTCACTAATTGCGAGGAGGTTTGCGAAAACGTTTAATTTACCAAACTTAGCTTGACCACATAACACGTGCCATTTAACACTAGTTTCTTTAGCTAATTGTTATAGGAAAATAAAAAGCATAACAAATACATACAACAAATGTCATAGTGGAATAGCATTAGAAAAAAAGACTGAATTTAGAGCATTTGGAGAACTGGTTAAAACTGTAAGACGCCAAAAAGGTACGTCATCATGACTATTTACATTTTTTAGGTTCTTTAAAAGGAAAGAATTCACAAAATGCTGAATTCCATGGTAACGAATCATTGAACAGAAAGATTAAGGTATCAATGATAAGCTTACAGTTAATGATATGGGAATATTGATTGTTAGTTCAGCACTGAATTTTAATCATATCTAGTGAGAATTGAATTGCGTGTCACACGCTATCTTTATTGTCGAATGAATCGATGACATTGTGAATCGTATATTACGGACGATTGCTGCTTACACATGCCCCTGAAACAGTGCACTTGGTGATTAATCGATTGATCATGAAGCAGATCCTTGCTCTCCCGTTTGCGATAAGCATCGCCTTTGACTTCTCCAGGTTGACGACGAACTTATAAGCTGCAATATTTGGTAAATCGATTAATCACCACTCTTCCTCGCTTCCGTTCCTCTCTGCTTGGGATGTAGGAAACTCTTCGCGGCTGGTTAATGATGTTGCATTCATAGCTACTGTTTTTGTGAATTCAACAAAAGAAATGACTCATTTGGAAATGCTGCTTCAAAGTCAAGTTTGTAATTGAAACTAGGCGAACACGTTACCATGTGTTCAATCGTTGTGCCATTTGAACTAGTTCTCCAATCAACTGGCATATTCTTATCTACACCAATTATTTGTGTATTGAGTTCTTGGTTGCACAAATTCCACTTAAAACAGGAACTTCTTGAGTTTAATAAAGAAATATATACATACATATGTGCATACATATATCATTAGACACCGTTGCGTTTTCTATTTAAATAATTTTTTTTATATTTTCTGTTCAAATAGGAATGCATGCCTACAACTTGGCGCCACAAGACTATCAAGACCTTATCGATCGGGGTTGGAGGCGATCTGGACACTATTGCTACAAGCCGAATAATAAGAGCACATGCTGCCCCTGTTATGCTATAAGGTAAGCAAAGCTTATGACTGCATTATTCCTTGTTTCAGCTGAAGCCGATGTACACACTAAGCAGATATGTAGCTTAAGGAGAGTGGAAAAACCTCCCGTACTCTCAGGATAATAGATAGCTAGCCTGCAACTGCAACTCGGTCGATGAGTTGAGTGCATTGAGTTAAGATCACTTTGCGCATCCAAGCTGGGAGGACGTCTATCGGAGTTCGCCTTGTAATGTAAAGAACGACGATTTATTTTTTTATTTTTTTTTGTACGAAACAAAAGGGTACTGTAACATTACTATATGCTATATGGACAAATCGATGCTACACACTCCGTTACATTGTTGGGCGCTGTTATATTTAGTGCTCCGCGGATTCTACAGTGTGTAATTGTGTATGCCCTATCCGTTGAAAAACGATCAAATTTTTGGCCCAAGAACGTAGGGGAATGGTGGCTATATGTAACAAATTACACGAACAATATAATATAAGTCAATGTTCAGTGTCACGTAGGGCTATCTTGTTGTAACCAAATCATGTCAGTCCTACTGTCAAAGAAATATTCATTGAAAGGTCCAATCTCATTTTTGCAGATTGAAACAGAAAAAAAAAGGAAAACAAAAATTATAAGTTAATAAAATAATTTTTTTGTTATCGTTATTATGGCCTCAATTCCCGAATTTATTGTTATCAGAAGGGAGCGTCGATTTCTGTGGAACGGCTAATCATATTCACATTCTAGAAAAGTCGCTTTTTTGGTGTTGCTTACTGCATCCATCTCAGATATTTTAACTGTATGTAGCTATACAGCGGATATAGACTTTGGTCACCGTCAGCAGTCTATCGCTATAGAACAAACTCAGCTTCTTACGACCATTTTTGTATGTGTGCGTTATATTGCATCTTTTCAAGACAATGACTGCTTGTCGGACATTCGAAGAAATGGCACCGTCACTCAAACTTTATGATTTTTGCTGAGATCGATTTGTCAGAGTTACCTATTCTAATCTCTCACTACTTTCTTTAATATCTCTATCTCCCAGGGAGTATTCCTCTCATTAATGAAGAGCTCTTACATAGTTCCCCTTCGCCAAACTCTCCTGCATACCTTAACTTTTCGAGAGCATTGCCTACGACATAATTTCTTTCCACTACAAGTCTATTTTTTCTCCTAACCAGCATGGATCTTTTAAGGGTAGATCTACTACCACAAACCTAACTGAATATCGAGTTTTTTGTGCGCTCTTGAAGACGGCAATGAATTTTATGTAATTGCCACCAACTTTAGTAAGGCCCTTTGACCAAATATCGCACGGTATTATTCTTTTCAAACTCAAAGCTCTCGGCTTTCACCCAGCGTTTATTATGTGGATTATGTGGTGAACAATGCAAATATCAAGTGGTCTTTAGGTCCTCTGTGTCTAACTCCTTCACGGAGTCCCTCAAGATAGCCACATTGGTCCTTTGTTATTTTTGTTAACAATTATGATGTGGAATGCATTATTTTTTTTTTAACTAAAAAGAGATTCGTGTGCCAGCATAGCACATCTTGTATTCCAACGTACTACTATCCACTGAGCCACAGCGCGCGCCTACAATAATCGTACGTTGTCCATAATTTGTTGCGTCTAACGTTTTTTATTTCTTAGCATTACCCCGTTAAACGTATTATAAATGCAATTATCTACTGGCAGTCAATCGATTACGCCGTTTCTTAAGATAATTCGTGTAGAAAACATTTCCAGCTGGTACGAGGTGTGTAGTTTAACGTTTTGTATAACATGCAAACACACTCCGCGGAAAACTTTTCTTTAATTTTCGTTTTCAGACAGGGGTTTATTATTTGCCAGTAGTGATCGCCATTAAACTAAAATGCATTGGCTATTGCGTATTTGAAAAAAAAAAAAAAAAAAACTGATAACAATTTCTGCACATACAGTGTTGTGCAAAACATACCGGATTTTTTTTTTAAAATGTTCTTTTGTTAATTCTAGTGAACAGGAAGATACTATGTAAAATTCTTTGATCATACAAAAGTCTTCTTGCATTAGTATACAATTAAAGGGGAAAAACGTTGCTGAAGACGTGTCCCATTCTTTCATCTAACATGAATATTTTTATCAAAAGGAATAAAGTTGAACTTATTATCAGCGCTTAGTTTCGGACCAATGTAAAAAGTGACTTAGTCTCGGACCAATTTACATAGTTTATTGTGAAATCCAGTCTAAAAAACGATTAGCCTAAGCAAATTGATCAAGGACTAACTTACTTACTTACTTAGTTGGCGCTTGGTGAACCTGGGCCTGCTTCTCGCAACCATTTGTGTGTGCGTGTTATATTTTTGCACGAATGGAAGGGACCTACAGTTTTTTGCCGACTCCGAACGGTGAGTTGAGAAGCTCAATCGTGACAAATGATACTCTTTGATGCTTGTCAGGCATTCGGAAGAGGCGGGCACTGTGAAAAACTTTTAGGTGTTTGCGGCGGGATTCGAACCCAAGACCGCTGGCTCGGTAGTCCGACGCAATAACCACTTGCGCTACGGTGCCCAGTCAAGGACTAACTAGAACAACAAAATGGTACGTTTTCTGTATATGTTCAGCAGTCAGTAAAGGCTTTTTACATGGACGAAAAGAACACAAGGCAGCTTCTTTTAAGCCTTTTCGTGCGTTTCTTGCTTCAATTGAAAGATTGAGTTCGCTAACGATCTATTTTGGAAGACAATAAAGGATCTTTAACAACCATCTTTCAGATTTCCCGGTCGGTTCGGCCTAATGTTTTTCGTGGAAGTCCTTAAGAATAAATGGTTTCAACCGGTGCTCCCCTCTGAAACTTTTTTCTAATATCCTACATTGTCGACGATGCCATTTTGTACTTTTCGGCCAATTTTTTTTGGTGTAGACCTGCCTTGAAGTCAACTACAACTTGATTTTTAACGAACATACTGTATTTATTTTTGGCCAATTTAGTAATAACAAATTTTGAAACAACTAAGTTGCTTATGTCATTTTCACTTTTCTCTTGTCTTAAATTCAATTCAAATGATAGTCAAAACCGTTATAAATAAGATTAAGAGGAAGTAAATGCGGTGCTTTTGGAAATCTGGTATGTTTTGCACAGGCATGATATAGAGCTGAGTTAAATTATTTGATAAAAAATTAAAAATTATTAATGCAGAAGTTTGATTTTTTTTCCTAAATTGTATACTAATGCAATAAGTTTTTTGTAGTATCAATGAATTTTACGTAATATCTTCCTGTTCACTAGAATTTACAAAAGAAAAGTTTTCAAAAAAAAATCCGGTATGTTTCGCACAACACTGTATGTACTTGTGCCAAACGAAATTGCCACTATGTACAACAATGTTAACGCTTATCGTGTATCAAATGCGAGTTGTTAGTGCATATATGTAACTGAAGTCCCATTTTGAATGTGAACACAATAACCACACTTTGTTCAACTGTCTGGCGTTCCTTTATGAATTTAATAGGTGTGTCACGATTAAACTTCTGACTGCTGCTGACTTTAGCAAATCGATAGATGAATAACGAATTTATTTTCATTTCACCCCCATTGCCTTAATTAGCTTTATTTGTAAATTAATTAAGTTACAAAATATGACAATCTCAAAACCTTCGATTGATTCCCAATCCGATTGAAGTATTTTTGTGTCCATCAAATGCACCGCCAAATGTGCGTGATGTTCCTCCATTCAAATCTAACCGGGTCATATTGTCGGGTGATTTCCAAAGATTAGCAGTTCCATTCAGGCCAACTGTGGTTCCACCAAATTGAGGAATCCTACTTGCAGTCATAGCAGCTGAGTGACCATTTGCATGATTGTAATTGAGACCCGCACCGGTATTGTTGAATTTAAAGCCATTGTCCAGTTTCGTTGTGCTATGAAAGGCATTTGCATCAACTCGATGCATGTCGCTCTTGTGCAAATTAATTGCTCCAGCTCCGGTTAAGGTACTTCCCATTCCCGGAGTGTTTGAGTGTTGCAGCGAAACGCTGTGATTATTCCTAACCAATAAAATAAACCTAGTAAATCATTTGCTCAGGTTTAAATTAAATGACGACTTACTTTGAATAGTCAACAAATGCTCCTGTTGTAACTGGTCCACCGGATGTGCTGCCAGATGCAAAGACTCCTGCTCCTGCGTTGTGGCTAGAGCCACCTATGCGTTTAGCGGCAACTGCAGTTGCATTGCATCCGCCACCGTTACTTGATAGTGATCCTGGCGTTTTAACAATGAAAAGAAAAAATATATAATACCGTTACAAATAATTTAATGCACAATGAGCAACCGACCTTCCATGTTTAAGATATTTTGCTGTTTTTGGGTCGAGATACAAATAACAATTTGCAAGAGAAATTTAAAGATTATCATGTTATATAGACCGACAGAGGCTATTTGTGTGCTTTTGCAATAAATCCCCTTCTGATGGGGGTTCCCTTTCACAAAAGATACGAGTATGTATACCATTGTGAGTAATCTTGTGTTAATTTATCATACAAATTTAAAAAGCGCGTTTCGGTGACTGTGGGATTTTATGAACGCAACACCAAAAACAGAAGAAGTGGTTTCTTAAAAAAAAAAAACACTGCACCAATTCAAATTTAATGTTTTATTATTGGATGAAGAATAGGCATAACGAATGAGTAAATTGGGGCATCATAAACCATACATATTTATTTAGTCGTTAGAAAGATCGTATTCCAATTGAGGCAAACAAAAGATTTTTCTTCAGTCTAACCTTCTCCAAAATGGCAGATGTAGTATGCAAGCAAATTAATTTAATAGATTATGGAAACCCTTAAATAAAGGGCCAGTAGGTTAACAGTCATTGTTGGTAAAGCAATTTGCATCTACGGAAAGAGTCTGTATTTCACAGTATCGGGTACAGTGACTGCCTGAGGCTCAAACAACGTTTTGTTATTACAAACTGTCGTGACCTGTGGATTTAGAATGTGTTTGGATATACATGTGTACTATTTTTCATCCGGTAGACAGGTTGGTTACATTTCAAGTCGAGAGCTCACATAGATTAAAGCTGGACGTTTCATTCCTCATTAACATCCTTACAGATGCAACAGTCAATGCTCTTAACTCACATTGCTTTTCTATTGGCATTTTTTTTAGATGTGATACAAACGAATTCAAGCTATCTAAATCCCATAAAAAGATTCTCAAACGAATGAGTCATTTCCTACGTGATGGTAAAAGGAACAAAAGCGAAGAAGTAACAGCAAAAGCCCCGTCTTTGGCTACCAATCACATGGAGGACGGCAGTAGTGAAAAAAATGATACAGATGAAAGTCGAGGGGGCGGTATGCGTGACGAACCTCAAGCTCCGAACGTCCCACTAAGAGAGGTCGACATGGACGCCGTAACTAAGGCAAATCCACAGACAAATTTTGCAATACCAGAGAAAAAAAAATCTGACATAGTATCAATTGCTGGCGCTTTGGCGCACTCCAGCTCTTTAGACGGATCAAAGAAATGTAAGATTGTAAATTGTTTGCAAATTATTTTTGTAATAAATATGAGTATGGATATTGTTTCCTTTCAGCTTTTGATGAATCCAAGCCACCTTGTAAGAAAGCAAAACAAATGCGTAAGGAACGCAAAGAAGCTAAATTGAAAGCTAAGGCTGTTGCCTTCGCCGCCTCAGCAAGAGCCGATACTAATTCAAACAGCTCACAAAATCAAGAGAAAACTCTTAAAGATTACGTAGAATCAGCATCACCGAATGATTGCCACAAACTAAAGGTAATGCAACATGAGGTTGCTTGTCGCAAAATAGAATACAGTCGGTTCTATGGCCGTTACGTGCAGTGACCTCTTTATTTGATTGTGTTCTCGTTGATGTACTTTTAGGTCGTCCTAGTACCATCCAATAAAGGGGTCACGAACGCCGCCTTCCATGTTTATCGTAAATATCAATTGATCATCCATAACGATGACCCGGCAAGGCTTAAAATGGCCAATCTCGAAAGATTCTGCTATAAGTCACCCATAAAGGTAGTCAATTAATGCTTTTTAATTTGTTTCTATTTCGTTTTTTTCACTTACTTGCACTGTGGATTGGGTTCGTTAGTTAAAATTGGTAAATGTGGCCAGCAAGCAATTTTCTGTCACATTAAATGAATCATACGGTCTGTATGAACGATATCAAACAACAATACACAATGACCCACAAGAGGATGTAATGGAGTATTTGGGATTTTTGCAGAGATCTCCGTTGAAGGTATTTGCGTCTAGCAAAGTGTGGCATGCGAGAGTTAAAAATACGCGATCTGCTGTGCTTGTTAACTGTCAGAGAAGGCATAGTTTTAATGCATTTAAATAATACACACTTCATATTTCTTCTTTTTTTTTTATAATATCATTTTGTAGCATACAAAATTACACGAAGGCCCTGCGTGTGGATACGGTTCATTTCATCAGCAATATTGGTTAGATGACAAACTAATTGCAGTGGGAGTTATTGATATCTTACCAGTTTGTGTCAGTTCGGTATATTTCTTCTACGATCCTGACTACAGCTTTTTATCATTGGGTACTTATGGATCGTTAAGGTGAGTTAAACTTTCAGCAGAATGTACAAATTGTTTTCTTAAAAATATCCAGGAAAGTATTGAATGTAGTTTTGTGTTTAGGTTAGGTTAGGTGGCTATCCCCACATGTGGTAGGATTCACTTGGATCAATGTAAGTCCATTGTGTTGCCACATGAGCCGACTCCTATCAAAACTCTTGGAACCATTTTGAAAGTTGGATGAATTTCCGTATTTTATTAATATCCGTTGAGGAAATACATATCTTGAAGGGCTATAAATAAGTATTTTCCCAGAATCTTTTTCCTCAAGGAGGAGAGAGCTGAGCAACTACATAGTATGTGATAAGGGAATTCCTCCTCCTCCTCCTCCTCATCCATGCAGCTGTGGCAGAAGTCATTGGCGAAGTTTCCAAACGTGCTGGCATGTCTGCCTATTGCGCAATGACCTGTCAATACGCTTATTACTATGCCGATATGTGGTCTGCTAATTTTTAGCAGGCTGCAAGTTTTATGTTGGTTTTAGCTCTGGCCAAGTCTGTCTGGCGTAGTTACGCGTGTCAAGATTACGCCATCTTTCATTAGCCTGTTGTAGAGATTGCGTAGAGATTTTGTGTTTTATTGTTTCTATTGGAACACTATGACCAGGAACCCAGCACAGCGTGAGCATGCATCTGCACGATATCTCGTTTAGAGATACATACGTGGCAGTGCCTAATCAATTTTGATCTTATAATTGGCGATTAGAGTACTTTTATATCTGTTTGGCTATCGGTGTAAATGAAATGTCGCGATGGTACATCGATTTCATTGAAAGCCACTCAGTGGCTTCACGAATAGCCATCACCTACGCTTGGAAGACACTACAGTGATCTGGAAGCCTCAAGGACAAGTTCAGGCTGAGCTAGGTCGAAAGGATATCCGCTCCTATACCATCACCTGTCCTGAACCCATCTGTGTAGATCTCCAATGCAGATTTGTCATTTAGACAGATGTTTCCTACCCATTCCTGTCGGTTGGGATTATTAGTCCTATATTTTATGTTGAAATCTACGAGCGGAGTCATGTAATCCGTAATTCCTGTATTTAGATTATTGATTGAGACTGTTCTGTCGTGCCGTTAGCTAGAAGGTTCCCACTGTGAGGTTCCTTTAAGTCGCAACGCCGTTTTTGCTGCTATGTTCCTACCATAAATGTCTAACGGAAGTATATGAGTGTTTGAGTATGAATAAATATAAGAACGTGATTCAAGCTTTCCGATTTCATCCTTGCCACTTCACTAGACCCAAAGAATATACATACATACAATCTCAAGAAGTCGTATCTCATATGCAATTGTGTTATGAACAATTCTGTAGAACTTACGAACTTTTCTACTTATTTTCTTAGAGCTTCTTTAACAGCAACACACCGTGACCGTGTTCTTGCCCAGCGGGAAAAATAGTAAGCGCTTCCATAGGATGCAGTGTGTGAGCGCTTATTCTTCATATCCGGAGAAATAACTTCCATGTAAACTGTAACAGTATCGTAGAGTCAGCGTTTTCCATTGCCTTCTTTTGAAGCACGTTAGCAGCACTTCATACAAATCTTACCATCAGTGCTTCCATCTGCGGACATCATATAATAAAAACGAAACGGATACAGTCAGTAAGCGTTTCGAGCTTCTTTGTAAGCGAGCTTCGTGCTTACTACGTACTTACTAAAGAAGCTAGAGGCGTTTACCCACTATATGACCCTCCTAAACAGAACATATAAGGCGTCTATAAAAATAAAACCAATAATAAATGATGGTGGGGAACTCCTGTTGACGACTTCGGACCAAAAAAAGAGACGGGTTAGAAATATCCCAAAATCAGTCAAAACTTTGGGAAAGCTTTAAGAAACTTTACAAAAAACCTATCAATCCACATGGAACACAGTATAAAAGCGACACAACTCTACGAAAAACTAAGAATACAACCAGACAAATTCCCGTGGATTTACAACAAACCAACATCATCTCAATTAAAAACACACACAAGCTTCTTAGACACTGACACATCCAAATACGCACTCGACGAAATAGGACCAACACCCACAATCAAGCCAATAGCTCCATCCATAGACCCACTGGACTTCATCATGATACCAGTCGATACGGAACTGGCAATACCAATCAAGAAAAACGATATGCCAATCGAGGCAATCAGGCAAATCGCACTGAACACCATAAACGATAAATTCCCAAGCAGACACAGGCTTCGTATCTATACTGACGGTACCCTCATGGGAGATAGTGTAGGAGCCGGCGCAGAAATATACTGCGAACATTTTAGCCATTACTTCGCACTTCCAGCAAACTCAACTGTATTCAAAGGAGAACTTGCAGCCATCGAATGTGCATTATCGTAACTAATTTACAGAAACGAAGGAACGAAAAACATCGCAATATTATCGGATTCAAAATCCGCTCTACAATCACTTATCAGTTACAACAGCAAAATAGAAACTCTAATCGCTAGAAATTTCAGACTATTTACCATGCTTCAGCAGAAAGGACATCGTATAAAATTCCAGTGGGTTCCGGCACACGTAAACCCTAGCCAAAAAAGGAGCCAACATTATTAACAGAACCCCGGAATCCATAACATTACTAAACAGATTGCACAGAATAAAAACCTCGTTCCAAAACAAAGAATTTCATAAAGAACGCAGAACAATAGTAGGAAAGAGATATGAAAACATCGAAAGTCTCTATCCTAACTTGGCTCAAGCACCACGGAAAGAAGCAGTAGCACTTTTACGATTAAAAACCGGACACAATTACCTATCAACACACCTGAAAAAGATTGGCATCAAAGAATCAGATATCTGCACACTATGCAATAGAAACGAAGTACAGGGCGAAGAACACCTAACCAGATGCCCAGCCTTAGACGACGCTAGAAAGCAGAGCTCCAACATCACACATCTATATTGGGCGGCTCGAGAAATGATGACCTAGGCCAGTTTTCTCCATTAGTAAACAACAACAACAACAACAGCAACAACAAAATTTATCTTTAATCAAAATAGGTCTGTTTGGTATCTTCTTTCTGCACAAGTGATTGAGACCTGTCAAATAGTAAATAATCTGAAAAGTAGGGGAAAATCCTCTCAGAGACAGAAAACTTGCACAAAAGTAACCAAACACACTTCTAGTCAAACCTGTCATTTTGTTTTTATTTCCCACTAACAATGAAGATTATGACATTTCACAAACAGTCAGATGGCTGGGTTTGACAGAGTTGTCCAACACACCACCAGAAAAAGATGTTGCATAAATTTTCAACGCTCTATATTTTGTACGCTCTCATTTGTCTCTCTGCTTGCGATGTACTGTGATTTTTTTGAGTTAACAAACACAGATTCATGTGATTCTATGTAACTTTACATAGTATTACGAAAAATAGCGTGTTACCAAACAGACCTGATATAAGGCGTTGGCATCTACAACGCTCTTCCGAAGTCAAACGTCAAGTATTCATTCTTTTAAGAATTTCTGAGTTTTCAACGCAATGATATCTTTAAAGGATTGTATGGCCTTTTAATTGGTATCAGAAGACTATCTGGTGGCTAAACAACTTCAGACTGACTGAAAATCAGGACAGTACCGTGGATGGGGAAGAATTTCCAATCCCAAATATAGGAGTTTTTATATCTACTGTTACACGTGAGGTATGTCATTGCATTTCCTCAGAAAATTGTATGGCGTTTATCGTTGCTCGTGGTTCATGAAATGAAAAGCCCATCAGACTGTCACCATAAACTTTTCTATGTGAGAGCGGAATCGGGGTTGTTTTTAGTTTTGCATATAATATGTACATCCAACCATTGCGTACTGACTCCAGCGCCACCTTTCGTGTCCAGATTTTGTAGTTTTCTCTTTTGGCACTATACAAACATATATTGTGAAATAGCTGACCCGTGCACGCCTTGCTTCGCCCGCCTAATTTGCAAAACTGGACCTATTTCCTCCATAATGTCCTCTAACTTTCAAACATACCAGGGAATCGGAAACTCTTATAGATGGCACTATCACGAACTATTCTGCGGGCCTATGCTAAAGTATCCACAATAACAAACAATTTAATAAATTAATATTCCTTAAAAGTATTTCTTATTTCTGTTTTTTTTTTTTTTTTAACTTCCACTTTGAATAAATGCGTTTTCAAAAAAAAATAAAAATAAATCTCTATAACTCGATTTTTTTTGAAAAATTCTTCTAACTCGAACTAATTCCAATCACCCGTGAAAATTTAGAAGGATGTGCAGTGTGTTTGCTTTTGAAAAAATAAAAATAAAAAATTGGAATTGCAATGCAGTAGAAACCTCCCCTAATGTAGCCCCAATGTACAGTGCCATGAACTCAGATGAACAGTATAAAAGCATATAGGGGACACACACGGACGTCGAAACCTTGTTGCATACAACAACAATTTTTTTCACATACCCGAAGTTTCACCGCAATTGGATAAACGAAGCGCAAACGCATAATAGACGAACACACAAACAATACATTTTATATAACGTACACATGTAAAAGAAGATGACTTGAGCGCGCATACACACACTATTACGTCACCCACTGCTGCAATTGTTGGCGACGCGACGATTTCATGAACAATTTCGAGCATAGCTCATCTCCAAGATAATGCCGAAGTATGATTTATACCTAAAATGAATCAGCGGAAAATTTACTAAATTCACCTATTCCCTTTGTTTTTTCAATCCGACACGCTATTATTAAGCTAGGGCTGTATAATTACAATTTTCCTTACAGATATGCAGTTTTTTTTCACTATTTTGTAAAAACCATGTAATTTTCCGGAATAAAATGTATAAAAATTGACCAAGAACGTATGCAATCACTATGTCAAGTTTCATCTAAATCCGTCCAGTAGTTTCCGCGTGATGCACGGCAATTAATATAGAATTTGTAAAGAACTTGACTCCAGCGCCCCCAAGCGGGTAGTTTTTTCGCCTTTGTCCTTCTTCAGGAAAAGGCAGACAGAGTTGCTTTGCAATTTATAATATTAGTGTGATGCAAGCCTATAAAGTATTAAAAATACTAATACAGAATTATATTATTCTATACTATACCATATTAGCATTTTAAGAAAAACTTTCTATTCTCTTCTTTTAGTGACTTTTATCTTTGCTCTTCTGTAATTTCAGAGAAATCGAATTCGTTCAGCAATTGGTTAAAACAGTGCCATCCCTAAAGTATTATTATATGGGTTATTATATACACTCTTGCCCGAAAATGAGATACAAAGGCAAACTTGTACCCTCTTACTTGCTTTGTCCCGAAACCTACACATGGAATTTACTCACAAACGGTAAGCGAACAATACAAAGTAAGCTCCTAACATTTGAGTGTAACCATATATTTTTTTTCAAACAGAAGTGCGTCAACAATTAGATATTGTAAAGTATCAGCGGTTAAATGATAATCCCGAAGCAAAGGACGTAGATGATTTCTTAGAAAACCATCTAGATTTAGTATTGCTGTTGATTGAAAATAATACCTGCGTCACGTACCGAGAATATATACAGGTAATATGAATATTCAATTCAAACAGTTTCTTATATTTTTCCTCACTAAAACGAAAAGCCTTCTCCCGTTCTTCTGTTAAAACTTGAAATCCCTAATTTTGTCATTTTTAATCGTTTATCACTTGAAACTGGCTTTTTTCCCACGTTACTTTAATCACTAACATTATATTTTGTTTGTTTATTGTTTTTGAAAAAAACAAAAAAAATATTTTTTTTTTATGTTCGACATGAAAAAAAAAAAAAACAAAAACGCATTTCTTACAGTCTTTTAACATTGAGACGTTAGACAATATGTTGGATATGATAAGGAGTAGAATTTATAAAGAGGTAAATACATTTTGTTTTGTATTAATTTTTTTTATTATTTATATAGGTATGTACTGTAAATATGTATACCACATCTTTCATAATTGCTTTAAAAAAGAAAAGAGAAAAACATCAATGGAATGCGAAAAGCTCCATTTTGATTACTGTTTCATTTGTGATGTTCCTTTCCTTGTAGTTTGCTTTTTTAATGTGCAATTATTTCAATTGTTTTTTTTTTTTTTTGTTTGTTTATTATATTCTATCTTTGTATTAACCTTTACCAAAATACCGAAAGTTGATGCAATTTATCCTCCAAAATCCTTTCTTCGTGTTTGCTTTGTTTATTTTCAGATCACTGGTGAAGATGATGATCGTGAATCAATTTTAGAATACGGAAAACTAGTTGGTAAAACATGCGCTCATCGTATGCTGTATGTTAAAGTCTAAATAATGCTCATTTTGTACTTTGAAGACAGTGTTCAGTTATGTTTAGTCCTGACATTATACACATACATTTGCATATATATTTTTTGTTAAGATTTTTTTTTTGTAATTTAAGTTTTTCTTTTAGAAATGTTTTCTTGTAATAATTGTTACATGTTAAAATTACTACTGTTGTAGAATTATAGCGAAAATATAAATATTCAATTATTTTTTTGTTTACCATTTTGTCTGAGATAAAGTTTTAAACTAAAATCAAAGAAAAACAAAAACAATGTAACATTAAAAAACAAATAGTATATTTATATTGGACACTGTGAACGTAAAGAATTCGTCGTTAACGTAAATGCAATTAGTTTTATGCAAAATTAAGTTAAAAATTAAAATAATAATAACACATGATCGAAAACTATTATCTCTGCGCAACCATTAAGTGATAGATATTTATTATAATACGCATTCATAAATTAATTAATTTCTTTACTCAGACTCGCGTACAATTGTCTTATTCTAATATTTAATGTCATTAAATTTAATTTTTAAACAAATTGTAGCAATATTATTATGAAAATCGATGCGATGAATAAAAAGAGACGCCAATTATTATTTCCGTTAAAAATTATTGGTATGTGTTTGAATTTTCAATTATTCAAGATTCGCGATGTTGTAAATAAGAAAAAAGTATAGGGAGGTTGAAGCGGGGCTGGTCGCTGGTGTAAACATATCATATTAGGTCTGTTTGGTATCTTTTCTGTGGAATTCTTAGCTCGCTCTCAAATATTAAAATAATTTGAAAAGTGGGGGAAAATCCTCTCAGCAGTGGAAAACTCGTAAACAAAGTAAACAAACACGTTTGCGTAAAACCTCCAAATTTGTTTTTGTTTTCCATTAACAATGAAGATTATGAAGAGAATGAGATTATGTCAGAATGACTGGTTTGACAGAATCGATGAAACTACGCGAAGAAAAAGACCGCGTAAGTTTGTGTTCGCTCTCAGTGGAGGGGACATTTTTTGAACTGTCATTTGGTTCTCTCTTTTACAAATATTTTGGGTTATCAAACATGAAATTCGTAAGAATCTTACAAATGTGTACGAATTCGTGGGTTACCAAACAGACCTATTGCTGCTACCCACTGCAATATTTGGGAGTACTTTCGAAAAACGAACACCGATACACTATTTTTGATTCCGTACCGCAGGCTAAAGTTTTTAACCATTTGAAATTGTGGCTGAGTTCCAAAACATCAAAAAAATGCGCATCGGGAAAGCATCACTGCCATTGTTTTGCGATGTTCCGATGCTTTCATTTTGCGATGCATCACGATGCTTTAAAATTTTTGACTTTTTGGAACGGTTTGTCCTGTTTAACAATCATTTCATTTCATCCATAAAAATGTCTGAAATTCTGTCCATTTTTTTCTGAAACATTTTCAAGAAAATATCCAAATAACAAATAACTAGCCTTAAAATAAACATGGTGATGTTTTTTTATTTTGGTTTTGGTTTGGCGGAATAAGAAAAAAAAAATACTCAAATTACAACGCATCACAATAAACTATGATGCGTAGTTTGCTTTTCTTTGCGCAGTGGTTGCTTTTATGATGCGTTTTGGAACGCGATACATTGCATCACTGCTATATATTGACGATATGGAACGCTTGACTTTGCAGTACTGCAGAAGAACTGCGTTTTGGAAGTCATGATATTGTAGCTGCAGTATAAATAACCTATTTTTATGTTGGAAAATCTTTTACTCAAAAAGACCAACTGGGACCTACTCCATCTCAATTAATTTCCCAACTTATTGCTTAAACTGCAACTATTCACTTCTTTATTTCAGCATGGTCCGTTCCATACCTGTAATGAAAATATGTTTTTTCTGAGCGGTGCTTGGTGCCGTGTGGGAATGGCAACAAAAAGTGGTTGTGCGACCGCTGAAGGTTTTGTAGAAGTGCTACTATTTTAACAATAATACGGTATTCACACCAGAGCAAAACAGCTAATTTCGTTGCGAATTTCCAAATTATACTCGAAATGAGATAATTTTCCATACGAATTGACATATCGAAATTATCTCATTTCAGCATAATTTCGTTGAAATTCGTTCAAAATTATGTGAAAATAAAATCGAACAAACTTAATTTGAATGCAGTTGAATGATTCTGAATGACAATGACAGAACAAATTAATAAAGGAATATTAAAGTTTTCGCTGCGCAAAGAGAGTATCAAGTAAAATCCCGAAAATTGGTGACTGGCAATTCTGGGATCGTTTAAGAGCAAATATCGTCCGTGATTAATTTCTCCAAATATTCAATTCAAAACAAAGGGCAGTACATATATTATATGTATGTTTATGTATGTAGTTCAAAGTTAAGTTTGGATCGAAAAACATCATGATATTAAAAAAAAAAATCCAAATTATATTTTAGAATAAATTTCCGGAAATTCGTCAGCCTTATTGTGAGTTTCACGCGGAGTGAAATGTGAATTTTTTCGGCCGGAATGCGGTTCGGGTGAAACTCACATAAGCCTGAATGTGTGTATGTATGTATGTATGTATAAACGACTGCTTCCAATGTGTATGACATTTTTTGTAGATACCCTCTATTAGGAAATCTTCTCTCTTACTTTACTTTACTTTACTTAACTTCAGGTGGCCCTACAGTTCGGTGTGAACCAGGGACTACTTCTCGCAACCATTTGTGTGTGCGTGTTATATTTTTGCACGAATGGAAGGGACATACAGTTTTTTTTGCCGACTCTGAACAAATGATACTCTTTGATTGCTTGTCAGACATTCGAAAGAGGTGGCACCGTGATAAACAACTTTGAACCTCTTGAGAACCAGGCTATATCCAGAATGACCATGTGTTTGATGTTACTTATGGTCACTCATAGGGGTTATCTGAGAGTAAATTTCAACCTTAAAAAAAAGTGCGGTGGGGGGTTTCCGAGAAAAGGGAGGTATCATATATTATACATTGGCTTTATATCTAAAAAAGAAATTATTTTTTTATTTATTTCGTTTGTTTATTTTGAAGAAAAAACAATTGTATATTAAGTTGTGTAAACAAACGAAAGAAAGAAAGCAAAAAAACAATGCTAAAGTTGCAGTATTTTTTTAGGATTAAGTTCCGAATAGTACTCATCTCCGATTTTTTTAAAAATTTTCGTATGAATAGTCTTATACGTCAGAAGTGAAAATCCAAAGCGATTTTTGGCGCAAGCAAACTACTGGAATGGACTAAAAGGACATACGAAATTTGAAAATCCTGGGGAAAAAAACTCAAATATCTTCAAAACTATAACACGTATATATATAAAATGACCTCAAATTAAAGCTACAATTAAGGACCTTCAACTGAAATAAAAAGCTTTGTAATCCATTAAAAACTTTTGAAGATATAATCAAAATTTGGAAAATGTGCTCATATTTTAGGGGAAAAAGGTTTTATTTTTCAAAAACAATTGTATCAAGGTACCTTTTTTTTTACTGAATTATGAAACTACGACACCGTCCACTTGGAGGTTTCACTATATCTGATTTCTAGTAGTAACCAAGGTAAATCAAAATAATCTTACAGAAAAATGTGGCCACTTTATGATAAAAGCAAAACCAACAATATATTAAAAAAACAAAAACCGGACATAATGCCAATGATCCCTGTAGTGGATGCGGTGACGAGCAAGTCCACGAGGACACGCCCCACTTTCTCTGTCACTGCCCAGGTCTCTACCGCAATCAGAAATGTCGTCGTGTCCGAACCTGTGAAGATATGCCCTTAAGCATTCCTGTCCAGTGAGAATCTGCGTCAGATAGAAATTCAGATCTTCATATTTCCTATTCATCAACACTTCGATGTTGGATATTATTTTATGTGTCCAGTGTCCTTTTTCAGAACAGTCCCATCTCTGTTGCCATTTCCTTAGGCTTTCCACTCTTTGTGAAGTCTGGCTGTCGATTGGCGTTGTCGTTGGTCGTCTTGGTCCTCTGGCAAGGTACTTCTCTTGCGCATCTTGTGCTAGTAAGTCGTTTGGCACTATACCAACCACAGCCCACAACAGTCGCTGCATCATAAGTCGTCGCTCAAAAAGCGCTGCTTACTCTCAGAGCATTGATTCGGTACGCTCACTCCATTGTTCTTCCATATGTCTTTTTTCCTCATAGCATTGGCCCATATTTGGGACCAATGCAACATTTTGACGATGCGACTTTTGCTAGCAGCAGTCTTTTCCTATTTTGCTAAATCGCGGCCCACCATCATTTGGCATAATCCTTGCCAGAGCTTCGGTGGCCTTTGCTGCCTTGTCGGCTGCGTACTGTAGGTGTTGTTGTGTTACTTTTCCGCTACCTACTTATAAGTACCACTCCCATCTTTTCTTCCGCAAGCTTTAGGTCAATGTTTTTAGTCTTGAACGGCCCTTATAGCTTCATTGCAGTCGTGCTCCACTTCTTCTAGGAGATTTGCTCCTACGGTGATGGCTAGGTCGTCAGCAAAGCCAATTATATTTGATGATCTTGGAATTCGTAGTTTAACATCATCGTATATAAGGTTCCAAAGTGGTGGACCCAATACAGAGCCTTTTAATGTGTGGTAAAGTGATTGTTTCGTACATATGTATGTATGCGATCCGATCTTGTGTTTCCAGCCTATTGAAAGAAATTCTGCAATAGTATGGCTTTCAGTTTTCGCTGTCGTTTTTATTAAACTTGATCGCAAACAATCTGCATAAGATGATAGTCGAATTGACTGTTCACACGTATCTAAATTAATGTTTTTACATTATACTATATATAACAAACAAAAAAAACGAGGAGGTATTTCTCATAAGATAAGATCAATTTCTACAAATCAGTACGCTCTCCATGGAAATCCAACCGCAACCGCGCGATATGCCCGCCTGACATCAGAACTTTTTTTTTCGTGCTGTTCATTCGCAGAAATCGCTGCTCTCTAGCGTGACGGGATTGTGTATCGATGATAGCTTGTTAGACATTTGGACTGATGTGCATTTAACAATTATTTTTATTTTAAAATTATTATTTTAAATTCAAAAAGCAATGTTGAACCGAAGAAACACATTCAACAGAAGAAAAGACTTTTGTAATTATGACATCATTTCTCTGGAGGGAATCATCCTGGACTAGAAAGAGTGAATAGAATACAAAGGGAAGGATATCTACGATAGATAGATAGATAGCAACTCTTCTGTAGAGGAACTAGTCACCTAGTATCGTAAAAATGGCTCAACATGGTATAAAGAGATAGATTACTAATGTCCGATTTAGTGTACATTTTGGGGTGTGCAAGTATTTTAACATGACTTGAGCATTTTCTAATCAGATACAAGTCAGGACTTGGAGTAGATCATTTAAATACATTTTACTCGGTTTGGATCGACGCGACCGACGGGTTAATTTATAAACTAATATATTATGAATTTCCGCGTCACATAGATGGTGTATGAGAGGAAATTCGTAGTTTCTGATAAAGAATACACAACAGCTAAAGTTTTTAATATCACTATGGAATTATCGCAGCTTACGGTCTCCGACCGCACCGACATTATTCAATATTTAAAAAAAATAAATTAATATTTGGCTTCAGCAGTCCTAGGTAGAACCAAGCCTAGCTTCCCGCAACCATTTGTGTGTGCGCGTTACATTTTTGCACGAATGCTTGTCGGCCAATCGGAAGAGGTGGGCACTGTGAAAAACTTTTTAGGTGTTTGCGGCGGCATTCGAACCCAGGACCGCTGGCTCAGTAGTCCGACGCTCTATCCACTTGCGCTACGGTGCCCACGGTGCCCCATTTCAAGATTCATGTTTCCGAAATGCTAGGGGCTATGGACGATTCGTTAGCATTTGCTGAGGATGCCATCTTGTATGCTCACGGGTTACGGTCCAAAGATCCAAGTCCAATTTGACAGACTGCAAACCTTTTGCCAAGAATGGAAACTAAAAATAAACCATTCCAAATGTGAAACTATATTGTTCTGCACCCCACTAAGGCGCGGTAATTCAGATTTGCGACATTATGGGAAGAATTTGCAAGTAACAGATTTAAGCGAACATCAAATCGAGGCAAAAACTGTTGTGAAGTATCTAGGCGTCCATCTAGATAAAATCCTTTAGTATGTATAATGGCCACATAAATATGCAGTTAAAGGCAAAGGCGGCATTTATGTCTCTTAAAAGCCTTTTCTACTATAACCATTTAAGATCTGATGTAAAAAGGGTTCGGTACGATTGACCCCATTTTAAAATCTCGTTTTCAAAATTTCGCATAACAAAATCTTGCATTACCACAATCTCTCATTATCGGAATCTCGCAATTACAAAATCTCGTATATCGAAAACTCGCAATTTCAAAATCTCGCAAATAAAAATCCCGAATACTAGAATCTCGCATTGAAATAAAATATTTTTAATTCCCGCGAAACTATATTAGCTACTCCAGACTCAAATAATTTCATTCTATTAAATACTATGTATGTATGTTATGTACATTACACAAAACTGCTTTTAATAAGCGGGATTTTCATAATAAGCGAGATTTTGATAATGCGAATTTTTGATAATGCGAGAATTTCAAATGCGAGATTTTAAAAATGCGAGATTTCGTTATTCGAGATTTATTTAAAAAATTCTACATTACGTTATTAGAGATTTTGGTTTGCAGTCAATCGTGGCGCTCTCATGTAAAAATTATATGTTACCATTACCAAGCATTCGTTCGTCCAATCTTGACTTCAAGAGACTACTGGATGCCCCCGGGGTATCTAGAATTGATAACTTTATTCTAGATCTTGTGAGGAATCATTTTGCGCGATCGGCAAATGTTACAGAGAACGAACTTATTTCGGGAATATTTTATCCAACCCTAGGTATTTTGGAAACTCATTAGAAAGTGGATACATACATATACCACCCAAGGCATTTTTGTATCTGGATGCACATGACTATTTATCATATTCAACGAACGTACCTATCATATGTACATCATGTTACTAGAAGGGCAACAGACAAGAGAATTCTGCATATGCCTGTACACTCAGCAAATGGAAATAATAATCTGAGATACTGCATTAGCATACCAGTAAAAGACAGAAAATAAAAGAAGACTATATGAAGATAAATATTGGTGGCTTGACTGGGCTGCTGCAAGCCTTAAGGTTGATCTGCCAATAATTTGGTTGAGTGATCGAACTCTCTCGAACACTAGCCGTCCTATTCTGCATTCCACTGTTAGTGAATTCAACCACCAAAAGTGTAATTAGATGTTCTGTATTCCGAACGAAATTCTGAATCGTAGATTGTCTGTTCGAAAGTGAATTTATTATCTTGAATTAGATCTAAGAAAAGCACCGACTGGATGGAAAAACTACTACTGCTTACTAACTAAATAAAACATTATATTTTTTTAAGGGGTGAAGGTGAATGTTTGTACCATCCAAGCTATCTATAATCGCCGGAATCCCTTATTTTTCAAAAAAGAACATCTTTTCTCCTTTCATCTGCGTACATTGCATTTTATTCCACTTTGAACAGAACTTGTATTGCAAAATGTTTAAAACCTCTTAGAGTCTTTGGATCTACCAAGGTCAAGATGAAAATCCTTCCCATTGACCTTTGGTAACAGCCTCGCGGTTTTCACCAATCATATATGTTAAAACAAAATAGAATCCATTTTTAATAAAATAATTTCTTTGTAAATTATTAATTCACTTTCACAAAACAAAAACAGGGAACTAAAAATCTCAAATAATTTTGAAAAGATTTTTTAGCTGATTTTGACATTTCAAACAAATGAATTCGAAGTGGATTCCAAAAATTCGAATTCACTCGGAATGCAGAACACTGAATTGAATTCCATTTCGAGTGAGTTCCAAATTCGATATCAATCCACTTTCACTCGAAATTCAGAACAGGGCGGCTAGACTCGGAGTTGACGGAATAAAGACCACATGTCGGGGCCTACCCTTCTATAAGGTTTAGTTTATATTAAGTTAGTTTCAGTTTTTATTTTTACTGTAGTAATTTTAGGTGTGACGTATATGACGCAAACGGTTGTATGTAGACCGTTCCTTGAAATTCTATTAAAAGCTTTGCTGAAACAGTCAAAACACATCGTTTGTATTCATTTCCAAGATTATTTTCCGAAATACGAGAGGTTTTGGTGGATGCTTCTTATCAAATTGCAACTGACGTTTTAAATTGTTTTCTTTGAAACGTGTGGATTTTTGCCTGCAATTGCCTGCAAACCTACCAAAAGTCGGTTCCTTATAGTATTTAGGGTAATGTGTGCACATAGGTCGAGATGGCAGAGTGACTGTCCTTGCCAGTGCAAAAAGGATTGCGCAAGAGCTTGTGATTCTTCCTGAGAGTTTATTTCTGTACCGATTTCAATGATTTTAACACTGATCGAAAGCTTATTAGATGAACTTTGCTCATTAGTATAAACAACTTTGAAAAATTGCATATAAGTAAATTTATAACGAAAAAACATTATTACCTATACCTACGGCTACATGCGAGATTTCTCGCACTGGTACACTAGTGTTTTTCTTATTTGTTCTTATAATAATCAATAGTGAAGGTATGCTTACAGAAAATAATTGAAACTGTCAGGATTTACCGTAATATTTCAGTATTATATCAATATTCGACAGGTGTTTCTTATTTTTTTTTCCAGCTAATTTTACCTACACATCTCAATGACGCACTTTGTTTTTGAATTTATCTTTTGTGATCGATACAGGTGCAATTAAAATCATAATGAAATTAGGTACCAAAACGGTGTTCTACCGGTGCAGATACCTTGCAAATAAATATGAAATAACGAGGCGAACATAAACAATATTTATTCTTCACGTTGTTTCTATTTAGTGAAAACACCACTGTAGGTAGGTAAGGTACTCGTAGTTCACTTATCCAGTGAAATTCAGTGTGAATAAAGTTGTAGGTGTTTGCTGGTAGGTATTTGATCACACGAATACGTATGTATATCATCATCAGGGATCGGATTTTGTTCACCAAAAAAAGATTAACAAGGCAAAATTATACCGCAAAAAAAGGCATTATAAAGGTTTTTATGAATTTTTATTAACATTGTAAATATAGCACTGTACAACTAAAAATATTTTGAAGTTCTCTGGTAACAATCGCCTGCGATTATTTCTCAAGAAAGCCTTGAATGAACTGAAGGCTCTCTCAACATGTGCAAAGACTAGTGGAGCCAATATAAAAACATAAAAGATATCACGCTGTTGACTTTAATATTTCAGTCCAATTTGGAGTTTGCAGCGCCGTTTCGTTTATTTGCTGAAAAAACGGGGTATAATTCTTTGTCACGTCTTCAGCTTCTAGCCCTTTAGCTTGTTCTAATTTCTCCTCAATCCCGTTCAAAGTCTTTAACGCCTCTTCAATAGGCCTTCCCAAATAATACGCATTGCACTAAGATCAAATGTTCAAATTAAAATTAACCTACTTTGTCTCACCTGTTTTGTAAACCGTTAAATATGTGCTCTTTCGGGTCGACCAAAGATCTTTTTCCAATTTCATCACAAAATTTTGCAATTGGCTTGAATCTTTTCACGGGGCTTGGAGCATTAAGCACGCATTTTAGTTACGCCGTGCAAAACCGAGACTGGGACATTTCCGTAGCAAAATATATGTGATATGTAAATGCCCCAGTCTCGGTCTTGCAAGGCTTACCTCTGGAACTACTTCTAGAAGTAGTGAACATAGAATTAGGCCGCATTACAGACAATGAAATGTTTCAATTATAAAAGAAGTCCTTCCATAATGCAATACTGTTCATCGAACCTAGAACTAGTGAAATGGAAGGCACTACCGAACTAGTGAAGAGTAATGCAGGATGGAATTGGTATATGCTTAAGAAAAGTTGAGGGCATTACCGTACGAATGCGAGGTGATGCGGCAAGGAAGGACTCAACCAGTATCCTTTTCTGTAAGTGATCTCACCCCGTTGTTAATGATTGTCGCCTGCTTGTCACATTTAAAATTGCCTTTGTTTGTTTAACAACGCCAATCGCAAACATTTGATTGAAGATTTTAAGTGCGGATATGTTATGTTCTCGGTTCAAACTCAAAGTATTTGAATCGTTCTAGGTATATATATGCTATGTAAAATGATTTTTTATAAAACTCTGATTTACAGATTTTCAACTGAGTTGAAAAAAAAAATAAATAAATTTTTCGAAAATTATGAAAATAACTAAGAAGTGCAGAAAAAGGCATGAATGCACAACTTCTTTATAATGTGTTCGAGGAGTACTTCTACTTCTACTTTTTCGAATGCATAAATGCACTACTTCTTTGTAATGTGTTTGAGAAGTACTTCTGAGACAACTTCTGGGTATTGCAGAGTGGAGAGGCGATCGCTTCCGTCCTATGACATGCAATGCTAAATGTTATGCCGTTTTTACATGTGCTGGAATCGAGTTGAGAAGTAGTTCCGACTCCCTAGAAGTTCTTCTAGAACTAGTTCTGGAATGCATGCCATCCGCGACTGGGAGAGAATGCACTAATACTTAAAGAATCATATACAGAGAACGCACTAATACTAAGTTTGGTTGCGCGAGACGGACGACGGCGAAGAATGTTGTCATACCGAGAGCTAACATGTTAACACATTAAAAATGCAACAGGATTCATAAATGCACATCATTGTTGTTTGATAATAACTCAAAGGCACACTCCACAGTTTACATTTTTGTTTCGTTTCTTTGCAAAGTGTACAGAAGAGGAAAACAAAACAAAAACAAAACAAAGTATGTAAAAAGTTTGCCATATTTAGATGTGTTTTGTTCATTAAAGAGAGAGCGACATTCTATTGCGGTTACGAAAATTGGTGTCCGTGTCCGGTTAAGACAGAGACAGTGTCCGGTTATGGAAGATTTTTTTATATGAAAAATCGTGTATTTATTTCCGTTCTTTGAAATCTGTCCGGTAATAAGAGGTGTCCGCAAGGAGAGAGTACACTGTAATATGTAATAATAATAGTCTCTGACTCAACCCAAAGATTAAGATTAATCGATTTGTGCAGGAAAAGCAGAACACAGCTTTTTGTATCCAGAAACCGTTTTCGCATCATCGTATTCAAAAATAGCTCAAAATATAAATAAATAACCACCGCCACCTGGTAGCCAAATACGCTAATTATGATTATCATTATGATTAACCGCCAACCGTGCTAAGATATGAATTTTTGTATTGAAAGTTGCATTTTGTGGCAAATTAACTTTCTCCATGTGAATGAAGCATATTTTTAGGCGCCAACTTATTTTTTTTTTTTGTTTTATTCGTCGTTGGCTCAGCTACTTTACTTGTATCACATGAGAGTTTATTAATGATATTTATTTTCATTTTATCAACACAAATTTTGCAATTTGATAACTAAACAGTAAATATTATCATCTGCACATTCAATTGAATATAGCCGTATTTTTACATACACAATCGGGGTATATACATTATTTCCCACTGTAAATTATCAACAACGATGCTTATCAGTTACCAAAGATACAAATACGTAAAGCCAAAGGAATAATAAGATAATTATTATGTTTGAACGAGCAGTTAGTAAGTAAATGGAAAGCAATAAACCTGTCTTGAGAAATCAGTAAGACTGCCAATTCGCACCCCTAATGTATTTTTTTTTTTTTTTGGTACTCTTAACCATGAATCCATTTACTATCCAAAAACAAATAAACTACTATCTTTAATTGTGTTGCTGGTAAAACCATGTTTTATTGTATTATTGCATTTTGATATAGAAGCGACACATGTTCGCACACAGAATAAATAAAAACACAAGTTGGAGTGGGAGGTTTGCATCTGGCGCTTAGGGGAAGCGATCAAGATCATGCTTCCAACGCTGTATTTCCAGTCGATTGTGCGTTAATTATTTAAAAAAAAAAAAACCCAAATCGAGATATGGGCATAGAAGGTATACGACGCGTATTGCAAGAAAATATTGGTGGTAAGAAAAATAAAAGTTCGCCAAATTTAATGCTCATCCGTACAAGTGCGAGATCACATTCGTTTCTCTGGCTTCGTCGCGATCGCTTCGCATACGACCAATAGCAGTGTAAGTACTGAAGTTTACCTGCGATAGTGCACACACATACATATATAATATATGCCCTCCCTTAAAGTGTAGATCACGGTTTAGTTTAAGCCAATTTGTTGCTATTTTTTTGCGCTTCAAACTTTATTCCAATCATTCATAGTTTGTCGGTTGTTGAACAGTGTTGTGGTATCGTATACTCGTAGACGACACCGTCGTCGTTGTCGTTCAATTTTAGTAAATTAAATAAAAGCACGTTAACGCCAGGGTGGTGAATCGAAAAAAAAAAATTCGCTTAGTATTTATTTATTTTTTATTTTCTCAAATAAACTCGGAGTTCGTGCGAATTTTGAAAATTATTAATTTATTCTATTTTTTTTTTTTTTTTTTATAAAAATTAATAATTTTTTTGAGGTATGCAATTTAAATTTTTTTTTTTACAAATTAGTTGTATTTCTTTAATCATTAAAAAATTGTGTTTTTTTTTGTCAACTTTCAACGAATTTTTGGAAAAAAAATATTTATGCTGATTTTTTATTTTTTATTTTTACTGTGTGTAGTGAGTATTAAATGTTTGAAAAACATTTGGCAAAGTGAAAAGAAATTGCCTGAGAAATTCAAATACAAGTGACATAAGAAATGTACAGAGGAGTTATCGTTATTTATTTTGTAGACCAAATATTTGTTAAGTTGTTGTTTTTGTCTGTTGGCCTTTTAACTGAAAGTTAAATTTGTTTTAGATTTTTTCTTAAACATTTCTGTTTCCTTCAAGTTCTGATATGGTAAGCAGAGAAACACAAGTGGATCGGATTATTGTTTTCATTACTTAATATTTTAATGAAATGAATAACATTTTAATCGCATTTGCCGGTTTTGTAGAGTATCTTAGCTATCTAGTAATTTGGATTGTGATCGCGAATAGTATTTTAAAAAATTAGAAAAATATTCGTGTAACTATGTATTTACAAATTATTCGAGTGTGCGTGTTGAATTTTTCCGCATTTGCTTGAAGGTTCTTTAACAAAGGTATTAAAAACTTTAGGAACTTTTAGTCACTTTCGTAAAAAGAAAACTACAAAATATTGTCCTCATATAGAATCTAAAGAATTATACGATAGACAGGTACTTAAATATAAGTTCTCCAGGATTGGACGTGTTCCGAAAATTAAATAAAAGTTAAACATATTTTATTTAAATCTACATAGGTGGTGGTTCAGAATGTCGTTTAGCAAAACTATACGGAAGATTTTAAAGTGAATTGCTTCATAGCTATAGCTGCAACCAGCGAAAAAAGAACGTTTCGTCCTTGCAGGAATTATTAAGTAAGCCATTCATTCTCCTTCTTTTTTAATATGGTATGACCCTGTGCTGGTGGCTGTTTTCTACAGAACTCCCATACCAGCCTAAAAATTCGAATTTTTGGCCAACTTTTCCCATGGGTTGAAAAAAACGATTCATTTTTAATTTTATGTTTTATTTGACAAACTCAAGAAAAAAAAAACGCGATTATACAGGGTGTTTCCAAGTAACTCGTCAATACTTTGGGAACTGATTCCTGGGTATAATCGAAGAAAAAAATCGTTCCACAGCAAGCAAGAGTGTATCTCCATTATGGACATCATTTATCGAGAATTTAAGAAATAACCTACTTTGGTGTACCTTGACCCATGCTAACACAATTATCTCCGCAAATACTTGCTACAGAAACTTCGTTTAGGGCTTCAATTTTAGAAGAAATAATACTCTTTTTAACTACGTTTAAATAAAATTGATACCTTTGTTGGCCTTCCAGATAATTTATTTTTAAGTTAATATCATTAATCTTGCCCATACATTTTTTTGACTTTCGGGTCGCGTTTCTACAAAAAATGCGTAATTTATATACCGTTTTATTATTTTTTCCATATGAATGAAGTAATTATAAGCAAAAAAATAATTAATAAGTATGCTGAAAAACCCACAGATTTTATGGTACTTGGAAAAAACAGCAAGTAATAAGGGAAAATATGATTTTTTATCTACTTTTTTAACCATAGTTGGCAATTACTGCGGTTTTCCAAATAATTTATAATTTTGCAATATTTTTTTTTCAATAAGGTTTTAAAACATGCTCATTTATTAGACTACCTATCAAAACCTCCAGCAAAACTATATACATAATTACTTTTTTTTATTTAGTTCAGCCATTTTGCCAATTTTTAAATGACGAATGCTATCTATCATAACTATGCGGTTTCGAAATCCATTTATAAGTTGAACTTTAAGTGCTAAAAGATTGCCTTATGCCTTATATCGATCCGTACAACAAGGCATAAAATATTTACAAATATGTATTTGCAGGTTTGAACGTAAACTTTACTAGCTTAAACTCCGCCCGCTTCGCCAGGCATTAAAAAAAACGTATTTTAACAATTTGGGTGAAATTCAAAAATGTATTGCAATGCTTTTTGGTAAACAACATTCTTGTTTTTTTTTTTTCATTTTCGCTAGCGTAAACAAATAGTGCAGATGGTTTTCCGACTCGTAAGCATGCAACGTAGAACTGGCCATGCGAGAAAACTGGATTATTCAATTTTTTACCGCACATTTCTAAAGATTGTCCTTGCGACTTGACGTATTGATGGTAACGGCGAATGCAAGGCGAAAAGGGAATTGAAGTCGCTTAAATTCAAATGGCATATCAGATGGAATCATTGGTATGCGAGGAATTTAAACTTCTCCGCCTTTGAATTTCCCATTCAAAATGATTGCTTCTACCAAATTTCCCAATATTTTTTTGACGGCAAGCCTGGTGCCATTAAAAAGTAATAATCGGCGCTCCAATTTTTAGCTGCAATATGTGTGGTGGTAATCCTGGCAAATCAAGTGAATTCAAAAATTCTGTAGCATAATTCACCACCTCATCCTGATTCATGATGTTGTCCACTGATTTGAATTTGGATAATGGGCTTGGTATTTCTTTTAAAATAGCCTCGACATTCACCGACATTTTTGTTCCTTCCGGCCAGTATTGCTCGCTCGCTTAACCAGCATGGTTTTTGTAGTTCTTCTTTTGATTGAGTAAAACGGCAAAAATTTCTTGATTTTCTCGTAGATTTTTTATTGTTCTATGCAATGCTTCTAATGATTTTTTGTTGGTCATTGGCCATTCGTCGCAGAATGTTGCAAGACTTTTGCCATTCTGGATGTTTTAGTGATGTAATGTCTAAGCCTATCACCTTTGTAACGTAATTATCTAAATTTTATAAAAAAAAAAAACTAAATTGGTTGAAAATTATGTGCGGTAGAGGGAAACATACGCATTTTACCACTTAGTTTCATATATATAGATATTGTATGAAGTGCTGATCTTAATATTATGCTGGTATTTGTACCACATATCACTTTTAGATACCTTGAACGATACTATGGGTTCTACTTTTAAGTACGTTGTACTTGTACCATTGTGGTCGCGTGGCCGTGGTGGTTAGTGCGTTGGACTACTACGCATGCTGCCCGGGTTCAATCCCAGCGAAACACCTAAAAGTTTTTTCACGGTACCACCTCTTTCGAATGTCAGACAAGCAATCAAAGAGTATCATTTGTCATGAAGAGCTTCTCAACTCGCCGTTCGGAGTCGGCAAAAAACTGTAGGTCCCTTCCATTTCGTGGAAAAAATAACACGCACACACAAATGGTTGCGAGAAGCTAGGCTTAGTTCTGTATAGGACCGCTGACACCGTATATTTATTTTATTTTTTTACTTGTACCATTGTATATGAAACTAATAGTTCCGAAGTACATGATTATATCTTTAAAAGGCCTTGAAAAATGTTTTCCAAATAGACCTGACGATTTATAACTACAACATTCGGAAGCATTAAAATGTTCACAGTAAAGTGCGTTGTTACTCTTATTAAAATACCAGTAGTAGCGAGATGACATTTTATTATAGCAATCAACTTATCTAACATAGATACCATATACAAGTGTACCTAGCACTATACTATGTTGAAAAACTACTTTGCTAATGTCGGACTACGGGCCCCGCTTCTTTAAAGGTGTATTTTATTAATAGTAATTTATTCATTTGTTTTAATTGCAAAAAGGGCCTGTTATACCTGTTTGTAAATTCTAATTATTTTTCTATTTTTTAATACATCTCTACTACATGCTATATCAATCGCATTTAGATACGAACTTCATAAATAGAACACTATCAGGGAAATTGACTGGCAAATAATTAAGATTGATAATATGAATAATTATATATCTTATTATCTATAGTTTCGTAATTTTTACAAATCTTTTATAAGTACATTATGTACAAACTCGTCTACTCGTATATTTAAATAATGTGAATAATTACGGAGTAATAAATCATTTATAAATTTAAAATACTATTATAAGTGGATATGCTCGTAAAAATCACATAATATAACTTTTCTAAGCGTTGTTAGTATTAAATTAGTACATGCACAACTAAATGATTGTGCAATAGTTATTTATTTCAACACGTTTATCGCTGAAGCTTATCGAATAAGAAAATGAATTTTCTAAGTTACGTTATGACTTATAAATATGAATAAGGTAAGAAATTCTACGAGACGACTCCTCAATAAATAAAGTGTTAAACGTTTGACACCAAATGTCTTTAAAATGCAATATTAAACTATTTGTGATGTAGACATTTTTAGAAAATGGCTAGTTTGTTATTTACAAATAAATATTTGAAAAGGGTTTGACAGGTGGACAATTTATCTCTGCAAAGTAGAAGCAAAACAGCATTTTGGCCTTCTATTTTTGCCGCAACAAATCAATTGTTGTTATTGTTAATACGACATAAACATATGCATAGTAAACTAGATTTGTACTGTCTTTCAGATGTCTTCTTCGCCTAATTTGGTGAAATTCTTCGAGGAAGTATTGCTCAGACTTTGCTAAATTTTTCGTATACATATACATCTGTGCCGGTCTTAGCACTACCAGCGCCCTGGGTTTTTCTGGAATCTTTTTTTATGTTATACAAAAATGACGAAGATTCGAAGTACTATTTTAATCATTCAAATAATTCACTGAGTAAAATTAAGGTAGTGTCCAAGTTGAAAAATCTAACTTCAAATTTATTTTCTTTTTTACCAGCTTGGCATTAACAAATCGCATACTTGTATACAAGTTCAATTTTAAGTTCTTCAGTTAATTCCTTCGCTGTTGAAATGGCGGTTTTAAATCCTGTCTTTCTTTACTCTTCCAAGAAAGCGCAGTATTTTTTCAACACTCTTGTGCATTTACAGAGATCCATGTCCATTGATGGACTGCTTTAACACTGCTTATTCTTGCTCCCCAACATATTTCACTGTATTTTTATAGTATATAATCCTTAGTGATCGGATGCTGGAAACAATGTGAACAACCTCTGAAGTACCCCAAACAATGCGACGGATTCGAATTATTTTCAAGAACACCGATATAATGAGCTGTGTCCCGCTCCTTAATAAGTCAATATAATACTCTCTTTAATACAATGCTGAAAGGGGATAAATAATAAATTCTGTCTATTGACGGAGATTCCCAGTAAATGTTGTTCCAGTGTTGCAACCTTAATGATTTTGTCGCCAGATTTAGAGAATTTAAGACTCTTACAGGTGGCCTGGCCGCTGCCGAAAATGCAACAAGTTACGCTTACGATATGCAACTGGATCGGCACCCCTTTATGTCAGGCGCCGTGGGCGGACGCTCAACCGCGCCCTACCCTAACGCCGCTACAGTACATACATATAGATATACATAATGTGAAAAGTTATCGGCCTGACAATGAAAGACAGCGATTTTCAGTTAAAAAATTATTTTATTTTTCTACATAATAACCCTTGACTTCAATACACTTAGTCCAGCAGGTCTCCAACATCAGTATTCCTTTCCGGAAGTGAGAGTCTGGAAGGCTGTGAAAATATTTATCTACGGCCCTCTCAACTTCTTCGTTGGATGCGAAGCGCTTCCCAGAAACATTTTTTTTCAAGTTTGGGAACAGATGGAGGTCTGAGGGTGTTTCCCCATCGCCAACGCAACCTTGTTTACAGGCGATTTCTTTCTTCTAGCCATCCAGCTGACCAAGATGGACGGAGTAATATTTGTCTATAATTGTTCTGCCTTTTTCAATGTGATCAATTAACAGGAGCCCTTTCGGTAGATGCGATCAACTTTGCTTTCTTTGGCGCTGAACCACCGACTTCCACCCACTGCTTCGACTGCTGTTTTGTTTCTGACATGTAGTGGTGGACCCATGTCTCAATCCATGGTGACAAATCGCCGCACGAAATCGGTCCAAAGATTACTGCGAAAATCGTTTGAGCATGTGCTTTTGATAGACATTCAACAAATGCGGCATCCATTTTGCACAGAGCTTTCACATCCCCAATGTTTTGTGCAAGATGTTTCGCACCCTTTCTTTCGATATCACCACAGCCTCAGCTATCTCACTCACATTCACTCGCCTATAGTCCAACACGATATCATGCACTTTTTCGATGGTTTCGGATGCGGTTGGGGGTTTTGGCCGTCCTTCACGTGGGTCATCTTCGAAGGACGTGCGACCACGTTTGAATTCAGCTGCCTTTAACCGTTGATATGAAAGGAGCAGAGTTCCCGTAAGCTTTTGTCAACTTTGTATGAATTTCCTTAGGGGTTTATCCATTCAAAACGAAGAATTTTATGACCGTTCGTTCTGTTTGCTCGAGCACTTTCTCTATGTGAACTTTGCTTCTTTGTATATGACAATAAATTCTACCTCTGCGATGTCATGACATGTTTCTATTAGCACTTTCCTATGCTATGACGTGTACATTAATGTAAACATTCGATCCAGCTTTGATTGAATTACCTTCCGTCACCTACTTCTGTCCAAAGCTCTGATAAAAATCCCAATTTTAATTAAGAATGTTTCTGCCAAATGATACATATGTTTATGTTTCTGTTATCGCAACAACAATGTGCTTAAGTATATTCAATGAAGTTATAAAGAACTAACAACTCGGCAACATCTAGCACTAAACAATTAGCTTCGTATTGCGAATAAAATCTCCGAACATAATCGTTGTTTTCCTTTTGATTCAGTTAAACAGGTCTAATTGGAAGAAGAAACAGTTACTATTTAATTACCAATAAAAAGAGAAGATTAATTCATCCCAATAGATTGACACACTTTCAAAAAACAAAGTCATACTACATCCTTTATCTTTTCTTTCCATCCTTTATCCTTCTTTCCAGTGTTTCCGGCAGCGACACATTAGTCTCTGTGAAAACGTGAGCTTCGTCTTATTTTGGGTGTTTTTTGTTTTTGTCAAGATCTTTTAGACTACTTTTAGTCATTTTTGTAAGCACAATCAACCCTCGTATAATGCGGTTGTTAGGCTCCAGAGAAACAGCGCGTTATACGAAATCGCGTAGCACAATACTTGGGCCACATACTAAAACTGGGATTACGTTCTCCACAGAAAAAAAATGCATCTAAATTTGTTACATTGCTTTTAGAAAACTAGCTGAACTTTAGCTATAAGACGAAAAGACTTTTGTCTTTTGACTTTGATAAAAATAATTATGTAAACGATTAAAAAAAGAAGAAAGTTATCTTTATTGCAAATTTAAATTAATATTTCATACATATTGGACATGATTTTTAATTTATAAAAAAAAATTCGTTATACTAGTTTGCTGAGCACTTCTCTGCAATTCGTTTCTGACGAATATGGAGCTAGAGAACGTTGCAAATGCCTTTTAAAATTATTGAAGCGTTCCATCAATACCTGCGAAATAATTCTTCAAACTAGCAGCCAATCAAATCCTTGGTTTATGTTTTATGTTAATACGTTCTTCTCTATTAAACACGTGAATGTGTTAAAAGGGAATTCCCCGAAATACAGGAATGCAACACACATTTTTCGCATTAGAAAAGACGGCGTTATAATAAATCCTCGTTGTGAAAGTACCGCGTTATACGAGGGTTGATTGTATTCCAATGTTGCTTAAAATTTGTTAAACTCCTGTAGTAGTTATGAAGTTTTATCACACGAATGTACAGTCCTGTGTAAAAAATTGAGACCAGTAGGATAATTGTTCACTTTTGTTCTTATTTTTTTTTTTTTTGTAGATAAAAGTGTTATACTTAAGTTGAAAATAGTCTTTAAATTATTGCAGCCGAATGTAAGTCTACAATCTAATTTTTTTTTTTAGTTTGAAAACGCATTAAAAATATGTTAAAGATGAAAGTCAAGATTTTATGAAATGATCCTACTGGCCTTAATTTTTTGCACAGAACTGTATTGTTTTTATATATGTATTTGTAAAGGCTGAAGTAAACGTTATACAAAATCTAGATTTTCGATATCGAAAATTAAACCAATACTTAAGTCTGGCTTACTTATCCTTGACACGCATTAACTTTATCTTAATCTGTCACAAAATAAATGAAATTACATAAGATACATTTTACAAAAAGGAAACATCATTCAAAAACAATGCTAATGCATAATGCGAGCAATATTAATGGCAGTTATTTTGGCGATTACATTGACTGTTGATTCTTATCAGTAAAGGGTGATTTTCATTTTGTATTCACATAGAAATCGTTTTGTTTGTTGACCTTTTTGGTTGAAAAGTGATTTGCCCGAATGGATAGGGAGTAATTGTCAATCTACATTAAAGTCACTGACTGCCAATCAGTGAAACCGATGGTTTTATTTATTTTTTATTGAGTTTTGCAATGGAGACGTTCGTTCAGATTTTACAGCTCCATTAACCTTTAATTAGGTAGGTGAGTTATAGTAGCGTAAGTAAGTAGGTGGTGTGCTGACAAAACCCCATCATGATGTCACTTTATTACGCTTAGTTTTCCTCTGGTAAGTAGTTCTATGGTCAAATCGTCATTATAATAGTTTTCTCTTTCTTCTTCTAAGATTTTATCATAAGTAAGTGCTGCTTTTAGTACTTCCGACATCTTTCAAATTCACTTGCAAAGTGAAGTCGGACAACATGTTGGACAATGTGTTCACTATCGACATCGGTCAGACATCCATCCGACCAAGTCTGTCAGATATGTCGGATCGTGTACACCCCCCTCATGCTAATGTCCATGATAATGCCAAAAGACTATGTTTCTTAACTTAGCCCAAAAGTTTAGTAAACAATTCATTTCTACAAATCTGATATCTATTTTGATGACCTCTTTAAATCACCGACATTGCCTTAAGGTTACATAATACCATTGAATATGAAACTCATAGTATGTAATCTCAGTCGATCAAATCGATAGTGGCGCCCCCTTTATCCCAGCTATAAAAATATGAAGGCTTTCCCCCTTTACTGAAAAGAAAATCACTAACACCGGATATCATAAATTTAAATTTCTTATCGGAAATATAAAGTGTCCACATATAATAAATTATTTACAAAAAAATGGTTTTCAACGATCTACTACATATGTATACATCAATAGGCTATTATCGAACTTTGCAATTGTGACGCGCATCAACTGAATTACATAAAATAATTTTTTTTTATAATTTACACACGCTAAAGTGGCGGCCGTGGCCGTGGTGGTTAGTGCATTGGACTACTACGCATGCTGCTCGGGTTCAATTCCAGCCCAGGTCTAACACATAAGAAAGTTTTTTCACGGTTAACACCTCTTTCGAATGTCTGACAAGCAATCAAAGAGTATCATTTGTCATGAGAATCTTCTCAATTCGCCGTTCGGAGTCGGCAAAAAACTGTAGGTCCCTTCCATTCGTGGGAAAAAGTAACACGCACACATAAATGGTTGCGAGAAGCTAGGCTTGGTTTATTTTTTATTTATTTTAAAGGGGATGTGAATACCCTTATAATGTTTACACATAGAGCGCGAGCACATCAAGGACAAAAACGAGAGACAGACAGATCGGCGAAATGATAGGAAGCTCAGATGTTAGGTTTCAACTATCTCTATGGGTGGTGTCCAGGATAACTGGAGAGTTATGTAGCACTGAAAGTTTTGTCGTTGTTTATGATTCACAGAAGTTTTTTCCGAGATGTTTCTTATTATTGTTTGTGCGATCAATTTCTTTTTTTTCTGGCTCATTAATTTTTGTTTTTGCTTAAACCCTAATTCGGTTTCATATATGTATGTACATACATATTTTTACGCAGTGTGAAACAAGAATTAAATGCCACATAATCCTTAAATCCATGTTTTTATTTTGCTTATATACTATATTTCGATTGAACATCGAAATCGGAATCGGAAGGCAATGCTAGGCCTTTTATCACACTTTCAATATTTCATTGTTACTCAATTCTAAGAGAGTAATGTATTTGTTTCCATTCTGTACTCTATTGCACCGAATAGAAATTAAGACATGATGATACCACCTACTATTAGTTTCATATCTGTATGTATAAAAACGTTGGTGCGTATGTATGACCGACTATCACGGCTGAACCACTGAAGCTATCCACCTTAAATTCACACCATATGTTCGTGTGGTGCTCCGGATGGTTTTTGTTTATGTTAGAACCCCCTAGGTGGCTTTGGAGTCGCATTTTCAAAATTCTTATTTATGGACCGAATTGGCTCAAATTTACACCATATAATATTTAAATATAAAGAATGTCTGTGGCAAAATTTCGACCCGACGAGTGGCGCTGGCGTGCAGATATTTATGAAAATGTAGTTTTATCCGTATATAATTTTCATACAAAAAATATTAAAATTAAATATAATAAACTAATAATATAGTTTGGTGTATTCACAAAAACTTCCCACAGGTGGCGTTGGTAGTTATCGGTCATGTGAGTAACGCGACTGTTTGCGTACAGGATCAGCTAGTCTAATAATAATAATAGTAAAACATCGCAGTGGTATGAAATTCAGATCATACAAACCGAGAAGGCTTATCTACATTTCTTCAACTTTTAACGCATTAAGCAATCTAGTGACGAGATAAAAGCTGACGATTAAAAAGAAGTAATTTTTCGCTTATCTCTTTATTACAAATTCATCAGGATGAACTCATTGGAAAATATCGATTCCTTCGATAACTCCGACGTTTCTCTAATCGAAGCTTTCTGATCATTAGCTGTGGGCTTGTGTACACGGCTTAATAGATCGTTTTCATTAAAAACAATAAAATTAACAATACTATCCATATTATTAGCACAGCATATATATAGCAAAAAAAACTCCTTAAAATGTCCTTAGAATGGCAGTTAATAGTAATCGACACTTTATTTCAGTATCAACATTTTCTCCATCAAATCGACACGGCCGGGGGCAATAATGTTTTTGTGGTCTCAGTTTTACTGCGTAAAAAACACGTATAGTGAAATTTGGAAATGGCGGACACCCTGTTTAGCGGACAACTCCCATTAACGGACACCTTTTTGGAGAACCAATTTCTAATTTCCAATACAAAATGCGCTGTTATAAACGGACAGCTCTCATAAGCGGAAAAAAAACTCCGGTCCCGTGGTTTTCCGTTTAAGATAGATTTCACTGTATTTTTCTATTCCATTGACAGAACAGGGAGTGAAAGTAATTAAGAAAGTTCGTTATTTCTCGATATTACCGATTGATGATGAAATTATCAAATGAATTTATGTCAGCATTCTTTTACTTTTCTATAGATAAATAACGCGTCTATATAGATATGTATATCTAATGAGATTTATGTATATAGAACGTACGTACATTTGTGCATTTATGTATATTAATTGCTACTTAGGTTTTAAATAACGCAATCACAGTCTCTCTCCATTTGAATATAATTTAAATTAGCCTTGTTCTTGAAAATGTCTTTCAATTACTGCAAAAATAATGTTCTTGTATGTATAAACCAGTTACTAAGGGGGACCACTCTCTATACACTTATACGGGGAAAAACTACTAACTCCTAGCTGACAGTGCTTTCCATTACTCGTTTCAGTGAAAAAATCACCGACGAATTCTATAAAATGTCACATGAACTAATTATGTTAATTGTTTATTAACGTACGTGTATGCTGCGTTGTAATTGACTGCGTTTTTGCCTGATACGTTTGTCAATTCGAACTGTTCGTTTGTTTCATATTTCTACGCAAATTTCCAAGCCAGACTCAGACATGTCTATTAGTGCGTTATATGTATATCGAAGTATACAAATAAAGATCGGCCCAACATTAGACCATTGTGGTACCCTATTATGTCTGGTTAATCTGCGACTCTCACTTGAAGTTTTTTATGCCTAACTGACATTTTTTTTATTCCTGAACTCCACAAATTCAGAAGCTATTCACTGATACCTATGTCATCAATTAGTGGTAGCTTGGCCCCTATTGTGAGTGTTGATAATAATTGATCGATGATCGACATCTATCGATCTATTTTGGTATTGTATATTCCTGATTGTGATCGATATTTGTGATCGACTACAAGCGACTGTCAGCTTGTAATCGATCACAAATGTCTGGTCGTTCCTTTTTTGTTGAGAAATGTAAAAGAGTTTTGTGCCTATGAAGGATAGTAATTTTAATAAAAATGATATGTAAAAAAAAAAACTTAAATATTAATTCAAATGCAGGGCGAAGCGGGTTACAAAGAAAATTAATTGGAGCTTCTGGTTTTATTTATGGAAACAAATCCTGATATCGTGAAGAGAGTTTGTGCAAAACCCAAGGAGATAGGCGATGGAAAAAGATAATGAATTATTATTATTTAACTTATTGTCTTTAGTTAAATATCACAATATGATGAAATAAAAGTAAATAAGTTGCAATTTCAATAAATTTTTATTCGCTTCATTCTGTAAATTATAAGAATTTTATTCCAAATTTTTACCGCTTTTTCGTTTCCAGAAAGTTCTTCGCCATTTCCCTATTCCACGACCATCGATAAACCACAGCTCAATTGAACTCTTTTATTTTAAATGATGACAGATATATAATTACGAAAATAATAGCCAAACAACTGTCAACTTATAATGTATTCACAATATTCACATCTTTATTCACAATAATTTTTACTTTTTATTTATTCTCTTATCTCCATTATTATGGCAGCAGTATTAGGCCGCAGCTTAGATGTAGGTGTGGATGGCGGAGGCACGCTTGCGGTTGCTCGGCTAAAGCTCGTCAGACGGGGGTAGTTCTTGCCAACCCCACCGTACTTGCCTGTCCCATTTCTTCACACACCAAAACATATTAATTCTAAATCGATAGTAATATTATTCATACCACCTTTAAGAATTCAACTCTGAAACTGGCTTTGCCAGTTTTACTATAAATAGTTCAATCTCTTAACTCTACGACTCTGTCTTTGTTTTACGTTATTATTATTAATTACACAGGGTAACAAAAAAACAATTTTTTTGTATCTTTGGTCCATAAGGAAGGAAGGTAGTATACATTATAGTGATATTAGTAATTTCAACCTATCAGCTCTAGTTTACCTACTACCCTCATTTTTAATGCTTTCCCGGTCTTATTCGTAAACAGTCAATCTCACAATAACAGATACAATTAAACTTATTACTGCACTATGGGTAGTAAGTTCAGATCTTGTGTTAACGACCGTTATATATTTTGTTACGTTTGCGGTGAATACATATTGACAGATTAGCAAAAATCGATTACAGACACTGTGATCCGTTTGTATTTAGCTTACTTCGGTATTGAGATTCGCAACCAAGATAAAGCGTGGGTGCCGCATAGTGCATGTAAAATGTGCATTGAACATTTGCGACAATAATGGGAGAAAGAAACACGTAAGTCTTTGAAGTTTGGAGTACGAGAACAAAAAATCATCATGACGACTGTTACTCTTGTATGACCAATATGGTGGGCATCAACAAAAACAATCGCCACAAATAGAAATATTTCAACATTTCTTCAGTAAAATTACCTATTCCTCATCTAGAAAATGTTTCAATATCAGTTTTTCATCAGGCAGTACAGTAATCTCAGGAGGATCAAATTGAAGTACCTAGTGTTTCTCAAGTAGATGATGACTTTGAATACTGCAGCTCTGGATAAAAATGGCCACAGTTTTCAGTTCATTTCACAGAAATGCATGGACTGAGAAATTAAGAGCAGGCATTTTTGAAGTACCTCAAATACGTCAATTAATTAAATACTCCACTAATTTTGAGGCTTCTATGACTGAAGTAGGACGACTTGCGTGGAAACCTTTTGTAGAGGTTGCACAAAACATCTCGGAAATTATAAGGCTAGCAATTATATAGAATTAGTTGAGGAAATGCTGCTTACCTTCAAAAATTAGGTTGTAAATGAGCATAAAACTACCTCCATAGTCATATAGATCACTTTGAACATATGGTAATTTAGGAGACCTTAGCGAAAAACAAGGAGAACGCTCCCGTCAAGACATAAAGACGATGGAGAATATGTATCAAAGCAGATGCAACATTCATATTATGGCCGATTTGTTGCTGGAGAACTATGCGTGATTGTTCAATACAATTTCACTCAAGAAAATCACTTAAAAAACGATTTCTTGATGTATAATATGGAAATAAATCGATATTTCTGTAAAAATGCATTTTTTGTCTATCTCACAAACTAGAGCTGATACGAAAAAATCAGTAGCATTTTTGATATCATCTTATAAGACATACTTAAAAGGTCTAAAATTCTAGGCACCAAAATGTGTGTAGGCCAATGTTATTATTTATTTTCTGCTCTTAATTTAAAATTTTTTATTTGAATGTCTTAAAATCGACGCAATCGATAATTGTCGTGACGATTACTGATCGACTCTCACAATAGGGGCCTAGGTAGTGTTTCCTGCGACAAGGCGCCCTTAGCATGAAAAGCACGATTGAAAACTCATTTCTGGAAATGTACAAAATTTGACCCGTAGCAATAAAGTTGACCCCTAGTATAATCGTACATGCTTGTCACCAGGCACCGTGAACTTCAACACGTTGCACGAGAACAGTTCTCAATAAAACCCCATTTAATTGGACTAGTGTCACATTATTTCTATAATTACCTAGGGTTTTCCTCTTCATGGGTTTTGTCTTGATAGCTTCCATACAAATTTCCATCTGTTTTTTGCACGCTGCTAGAGAGAACTAATTTGATAAAATTGATCCGATATCATAATGTTTATCTATAAATAAAAAGCTATAGGTAGATAGATAGCTTAACCTATTGGTTTCAGTATTTACCGAATGATTGCATCTGTATGCAATCAATTTTTCGCATGTAAATTAGATAAAAGTTTCTCCAATTATACCCAAACATTGGCTGGAAATTTTATTTTTTAAGGAATTGTTAGGAATAATCTGAGTTTTATATCTTAACGGTTTTATCTAGATAAATACTCGGTACTCGTATTGTGGCCTTTGTGCTTTTATGTATCTTATCACCACGTTCCACTGCCGTATGTGCGCAGGCAGGAACACACTTGCATTTTTTTTTTTTTTGGGAATTCTAAACCGCGTAACGTCTGATATGTATGCGGAGTTTCCATCCTCACTGATTATTTGAAGGTTGTGGTTTTTTAAAATAAATTCAGATACTACGATCCAAGACCTATGTATGTACTCCTACTATTATATCATGGAGTACTTTTAGCCTTTTTTATCTTCCTAATCAAGTCTAGAATATGCTTGATAGACGCGTTTGATTGGGGATTTTTTTTGTGATTATGCGCCGCCCTGCCCAGATAATAGCCGGACACTCACACCAGGAGTGAGATATATTCGGTCGTCTAGTCCTCTTTTAGACAGGTCTACAATCAATATTGTTAAGATGCTATATCAAGTGATAGTGATCTGATAGGAAGCCCACTAGGGAGTTCCCTGTGTTGGGTGTACTTATTTACTTAACAAGCTCCCAAACCGTGGATGGTCACTTCTTGAGACACGGCAGCATTCCATCATCTTTGGTTCTGGGCACACTGCTTCCAGTTTTTCGGATCAAGCGCTCTGGTATCCACCACAGATTGTCCCTTAAAACGAAGAGTTTGGTATTCCTAGACGTATTTAACCAGCGAGCTGGGACTCGAAGATCCTCTGAACTGGAGCATTGTTCTCCATTCGTTAATGTGTTTTGGGTTTTGGGACTACACCCACATCTTGATACAGCCCATGGAGTTTTCGGTTGAGTCTTCTCCTCCATTCTCCCTTCTCACGTATGGGGCCAAATATTTAACGAAAAATTTTTCTCACGAAAGGGTTCCAAATCTGCTGTGCTTTCAGCACTATAGAGTAGAACTGGAAGGATCAATATTTAGAAGAGCATTTATTTCGTCTTCCGAGTTAGGAGTTTCAAACCCAGTTGTTCCGCCCAACCGAAGTAGCAGCGGTTTCCTAAGGAAACTCTTCGTAATCTCCACTAAGGTATCATTCGGGAAGCTAATGTTTAGTCTAAGGTAGGCAAGCTCCTTAACCACTTCGAAGTTATTGTTATCACCTGTGACGTTTTGTCGGCTTTTTGATAGATGCGCCGACCTCTTCTATATTTGGGGGTGGGACTATTTCTTCATTAACTGGATGTGGGTATTCTTCTTCACCTACCACTTCCTCCACATGGTGTCCATTAAGCAGGTTCTGGAAGTGCTACTTAAAAACATATTTTATTCCTTTTGCTACGGTGACTAGGTTTCCTTCATTATTTCGAAGAACCTGTACTCCGGGATTGGGTGTACAGTTTTATTAAACGTTAGACTCATTGAAGCCCTGAAATAAGTAAGTGCACCTCTGCAATCAGAGAGTCGAAATACTTGTTCCCAGTTGGTTAACAAGATATCTATTGACGCCCATACCACAGAAAGGCTTTGGGTGCCTAGTATCTCAACTAAGAACTTAAGTGGTCCAGCTGCTTGACTGAATGAAAAGACGTTGATAATGGAGCTTTTCTTGCCCATTGGCGTGATAAATAAAGCCTTAGATATCAATTATGGGCACCGTAGCGCAAGTGGTTAGTGCGTCGGACTACTGAGCCAGCGGTCTTGGGTTCGAATCCCGCCGCAAACACCTAAAAGTTTTTCACAGTGCCCACCTCTTTCGAATGTCTGACAAACATCAAAGAGTAACATTTGTCTCGATTGAGCTTCTCAACTCGCCGTTCGGAGTCGGCAAAAAACTGTAGGTCCCTTCCATTTGTGCAAAAATATAACACGCACACACAAATGGTTGCGAGAAGCAGGCCCAGGTTCACCTCGAGCTGTAGCGCCAACTAAGTTAAGTTAAGTTAAGATATCAATTACGTAGATGTTCATTTGAGACAGACAGGGAATGATTATCTAGTCTATGTAACTTATGATCAATATATCAGAGAATATTTGGGAATATAGTTAATAAGAAACCGCGATCACTTAATTTGGTAAAGCGTTTCTGTTGATCAACGACCTGAGAGTTTTGAATCGAAGCCTAGTCTTACTGGAGAATATCTCCACCCACTCGAAATGTCTCAGGGCTCCGTCCTGGTGTTGTTTAAATCCGTTTAAACTAAGTCCCAACTGCTTATTAGCTTAGAGTGGTAGTGGATAACTCTTAACCGACCGACGTCGATCTTGTTCATTATTCTATTATTAAAATTTATAAATCTACTACATACAAATGTTATGTATGAACGTGTATCCCGCCCCCTATTCTAATCTTTAATAATAATTTATTGAAAGCCATATTTTCGACAGAGCGATTCCGGCATTAGATTTGGGTTTAGTGGGTCAAAAACGTTCGCTCAAAATTATTATTGTTTTGTATATTAATTAGCCCTTGGCCGTTGACTTAGCGCAACGGTAATGCACCGACATTGACAATACATGCAGACATAACATTATTTTTATAGCGTTTATTAACAAAACAAAAATTCATAAACTAATATTTATAATTTATTGTAATTTTAAAAATATTTTCTGCCAATTTGTGTAGTGACACTGTGCCAAAACCTGCCCCACTAATGTTGCATCATATACGTAAAATTCAAACATCATAATCAATTTAATATTAATTTTATAATGGAAAACTACTAAACTGTGAAATCGAATTTCTTTCAAAAAAGACGACAGAAAAAAAAGAGTTAACGAACTGAAAACAAAATATTTAACTGAATCACGTTTTAAACATTTCACGCTATAATATGTACAACTGCTGTCGTTAAGCACGATCGTGGATGATGCCAATTAAGTTATTAATGGCTATCAGAGCTAATTTTGCATTTATTGCTTTTTATTTGAATTTAAAAAAAAAACCTCACAATTCTATATTCGCGGTTTTGTATTTGCAAGGCTTTCGTCTAAGCCAATAAATAACCCCGTATTTATTATTGACTGTATGGTGCGGGTTTGATTACTGTTTTTATTTCTATTATTAGATTATTGAAGCTTAATTTTAAATTTCCGCCTTTAACGATGTGTGGCAAAAGATATTTAAATATTTATGCGCTTTGTTACGCTTAGAAATTGTTTTTTTGCTTGTTGTTCTACGTCATGAATACTTGTTCTCCTATTAACTTGGCTAATTGACAAGCCACCTATGTTACATATATCAGAGAGCTTCTATCCATTATTGGCACTGTGGACACAGATGTCAGAGCCTGATGTTTGGTAGATCAGAAGAACAACTAGGTAAGAGTGAGTTTAAAGAGAAACAGTTCTCCTTCGGGTCAGGGGCACTTGGTAAATAAGCAGTCAGATAGTTAAGTTCGTAATAAAAGCCATAATTGGGCCAACGTAGTTAAAGTGTTCCATTGCGGATCTCTGGGTCTACACAGATACTAACTCTAGTCCTGGCTCCCTCTAGATAAGGTAAACACGAAGATTTTTCGTATTTCCGATCACAGATTACGTCAGAGATGCGACCAAATAAGTTTTTTAAACGAAGACCGACAGCAAACAGCGGTAATAAGTCAAATAAAAGAAAAAAACGATTCTATACGGAGTCAAATATCAATCAAGTTAGGTTAAGCAAAGTGGGTTGACAGAGATTAATGTACAACGAAGGTCATGCTAACTCTGCAATGAGTATGGGAAAAGACAACTTAAAACTAGAGATGTAACGGATATCTTGGTATCTGTTATCCGGCTCTTTCTTTTGATATACATACGGCTGGTTGCCCGATAGTCCTTGTATCTGTAAAAAAAAGTTAAGAAAAGAAACATCCAAAAATAAAGTTTAAAAGTTTTATTTTTCAGAATAAACAAGCAGTTTAATAATAAATGTAAATTAAGCCATTTGATGCTGTAAGCAAACTATGGGGGATGAGAACAAGTTTTTCTGCATTGAAAGGTAATAAACGATTACGTTTCTTTTCGTAAGCGATGCCTGCTTTCGAAAAGTGTCATTCTCAAAAGTGGTCAATTTCATTTCATTCGTCTAATGCGGTGTGCATTAGTTAACGGGATGGCCGAGTTCTTTTTTTCAAGTTTATTTCGATTTTGTTTGCGGGACAAAACATGAATGTCTGGGTCGCAGCTCGCAGTACGCATTTCGTTCGGCCAGATACCCGGCCAGCGAATATCCGACATGCCGAATTTCCGGTATACGGTATCCGGCTGAATTACTATCCGTTACACCTCTACTTAAAACTATTCCTTGATATATTTGTAAACCAGCACATACCTATAATGGACATCCAAAAATTTGGTTATGGGTTTGAGAATCTGAATTTTGTTTAGGGATTCTTACCTGACAGCGCTCTACACTGGTTTGTCTCCGTCGATATTAAAAGAGACCATGTGTGGCAACTGGCAAGATCTTTTGATGAGGTTTGAATGCCAACCATACAAAAATACAGAAATCAAACGAACATACATATGTATGTAGAACTTAAGGAATATTTCATTAAAAAAAAACAGACGAAAGGGTTTCAAATAGAGAAAATAAAATACAAAAACTCGTTTGCCCAAAATAAATCTATTACTTACAATACTTACTTAATTATGTCGCGCTACAGTAGGTGGCGGATTAAGGCCTCAATCAACAACCCGTTCCAGTTGCCAACAAAACGTCACGTAAACACTGCATAGGGAAATTAGTTCTGCTCTCCTCTTTTTATATCACTGGACGTATGTATGTATGTAACGGTTTTGAGAAATATATGTATGTACAATTAACATTTTCATTAGGGCGACGATAATGAAATTACCGATTTCTGACATTTATGTATTTGAAGTTCAAGCAATGGTAATACAGCTCATGTGCAGCAATTGCAGAGATTTACTTATTTTCGTCCATACAACAGCAACTCTGGACGACTACGCATTCTCCGGACTCAATCCTAGCAAACACCCAAAAGTTTTTTCACGGTGCCACCTCTTTCGAATGTCTGACAAACATTCAAAGAGTATAAGTCGGCAAAAAATTGTAAGTCCCTTTTATTCGTGCAAAAATATAACAAGCACACACAAATGGTTGCGAGAAGCAGACCCTGGTTCACGCCGACCTGTTGCGCCACTTAAAGAAGAAGAAGATAAAATTAACTGAGCGTGTTCATTCGGAGCTCAGTGGGAGCGCTCTCATTTATTTTAGTAGCAGTCATATGGTCAACTATCGAAATATGAAAGCTGATTACAAATTAGCCTTCTATGCTAGAATGACAAGCCTCGTCTACCATTTCAATTGTTTGCATGTTTCGTTTCCTTTACTTGCACTTCTGTCAAATGTGTCGTTGGGCTCCTTATTCAGAATTTAGTCTTTATTCTGAGCGTATAGAGTGCGCTCTGAGTACGGTCTGAATGAAAACACAAACTCTGCTCTGAACTAAAAAAAAAAAAACGCCTAATGTGATACACAGCGCGAGCACAAGACAGAGACAGACTTAAGGGTAGGAAACTCAGATATATTAAGCTTCAATCAACTGTATATGGGTGTCATCCAGTATAAGTTGAGAGTTTTTTTTTAAATTTCTTTCGTTACTTATGATTCACAGTCTCCAACTTGACACAGTCAGTAAAACTAAGTGCTAGATGGGCAGGCGGATCTAATTGGCTTAGCACAAAAAGACGTTGGAGGCCAATCTCGTTATATCCAAAGCTCCACATGGTTCTCGTGAATAGCGGGGATACACATCCCCATGATCCTTGGTATCACAATGGATCTCTTTGCGCCCCAAGTGTAGTGGTACTCAAGTTTACTGGCAGCCACTGCTATCTAACCTATACCTAACCTATGATTCACAGTAGGTACTTGTTTCCAGATATTCCTCATTATTCACTATTTGTGTGATCAATTTCTTTAGCCCGACTATCATGTTACTGCCTTCTGAAATCAATCCACTTTTCTGAAACATCTGGATTCAAACCGTGAAACTTCAGCTCGACAACCGACAGCCACTCGATTAATTACTATCATTCTAAGTGCCTATCTACTTGCATTTCCGTCAATCAAAATCCTTGACATTGCATGAACAATCGAAATTTAATTCCTGCTCAGAAAATAACAGCACCATCCGTATAAGTACAGTAATTTTGCTACGATATACAAATAGCTAATTCCCACATATTTACATGTATTGCATAAGACCACATTACAGAGCTATACAAAATAACAACAACAAAATAAATACCTGTTAATGACTAGACGCACGCACGTCGCACATATGCTACCGAAAGGTGAGCAAGTGCATTTGATAAAGCACCCGCAAGTACATTAATTGTAATAACAATCGAACACATGATTACGTACGTGAGTACACCAACAAAACAAAAAGGAGTCCGTAACTGACAGAACGTCTCAATTCTACGAAGACGGAATTCAATGTACAAACATATGTACATACTAACTCGTCGAAGGCGATAAACATCTGATTCCCATATAAGATTTATTAGCTACCATTGCCTAGCCATATTGGATAGCAGTGTGCAGTGCAGTGCACATGACGACCAACGCCACGCATGAAGAAATCAAGCTTGGACGTCGTCGTGTGGCTGGGCGGCGGCACTGCCTAGTCTACGCCTAGGCCGGTTAGTATCGCTTTCAGTGTTAATAAGCCAAATTTACTTGACTGATGGCGATCGATTTATCACACTAAAGTAATGCAAGGTGTTTAGTATGCCGCTGCTGGCGGTCTCTACCGGCTTTTGGGTCAGAATATTTTTGCAATGCACACAGCAAACTCTTTGGCCGGCAAGTTTCGAATGTCACGGTCAAGTGCGTCAGTACTCAAAGTAGATTATGTAAAACTGGAACGTATGTGGCGCAGTATTTTGTATGGGACTCCGGTTGGAATTGGAGCAGTTCGACGTATGGAATATCTAATCAGGAATCTTTTATGACGAATAAAAAGGTTCTTCGCACAGCGATTTGGTAGTCGTAAATAGTTGTCATAAATTTTGATGACGTTATACGATAGATTTAGTTGTTTTTTTGACGATTTTTATAACATTTACGGTTTGTTGCGGCAATTAATTGGTAATCGATTAATATCGTGTGCCTACTTGAATTCTAATCACAAATTAGTTTATATCGAATTCATAGCGATTTTAATGATTTTTTTTCAATTTCCTCTCCGCTCGTAGTTTTTCATACGAAGTGAAAATTGTTGTTGCAGTGATTGATTCTATATAATTTCGGTCACTCCGTCTGTCCGTATGACATAGTCCTCTCATTCTCTCATTTGTATGCCTTTTGAGGAGAAATTTGATGTTTGGTTCTGTAAGTGCTGATTGGTAGCTACCAACGCTTACTTTCCTTATTACAGAATCGATTACATTTACATGGGGATGCCCTAGGGTGGTAAGCACTTACCAACTGGCTTACCGGTAATCACTTATTTCTGCGGTGAATGATAATTGCTGAAAATATTAATTGCTACATCCTGGCGTGTAAGCACTCACTATTTGCCTTATAGGGAATCAGTTAACTTAGCAGTTAAAGTTAATTATTGAAAACATTAGCTACTGCATCCTGGCGTGTAAGCACTTACTTACATTCTTAAATTATTGTAATTATTATTAACTAGTTGGCCCGGGGCAGATGTTGTCCTGCCCTTTCCTGTATGTTGCGCGATGAGTTACATATGTATGTTGTGAAGATTTAACCATACAATCTGCTTATTCAATGTCAACTGCTGAGCCCTTTCCGGCCATTCCTTAGCGGCTTCATTGCCTGGTATTCCACTGTGACTAGGGACCCAGCAGAGTCTTACGTTGTGCTACGTGTCAAGAACCTTAAGCTCTTCACGGCAACACTTAGACGTGATTTGCGTAGTGGCTATTGCTTTTATGGCCGCCTGGCTATCAATGTAAATTGTGATATCCTCAGGCGTTGCATTCGAGCTCCAGTACTTTGACTGGCTTATCCTGAGAGCGCTCTTTTACAGCCACCTGCATATAAAGGTCTGGAGGCAGAAGGTTAAGAATTGCTTACAATCCCGCTATTGGCGTTGTTCTCATCGCGCTGTACTTTGTACTTTGGTCATATTCTTAAGGTTGCTGGTTTCGGTGTAGCAGCGTGTTACCAGACCAATTCTTCATATGTTAATATGGGTTTGTCTAACTATCGCAGAGCATATCCACAGGTTTTGTAGAAGAATCTACTGCAGGTGTAGAAAGCTACTTTAATGTTCAGCTTACAGTTAAGCTTTCTATCGAGTATGAGTCCTAGGTATTTCGTACCATCAATGGTCGGGAACATCACAAGTTCGGTTTTCTGGGGGTTGACCTCCAGTCCACATTGTTTCGTCCAAACGTTTAGCGTGTTCAAGGCTCTCTGCACCAGTTCGCTAACAGTTGTTAGGAATTTATACGTAGCAAGTAGCAGCACATCGTCTGCGTATGCTATTGCTTTTATTCCACTGTATCTAAGTTTCAGCAGTAGTTCATTCATGACCATGAGCCATGACCCAAAGAAGTGGATATATAACTCCTCCTTGCGACGTGCCTCTGGATGCGATAACTTTTTGCCGAGTCCCCCCGAATGTTCAGTAGTTAGAAGCCTCGTAATCTTCAAGATTTCTTTTGTTAAAAAAAAAACATAAATACTAAAACCAGTAGTAAAACTGGTTTATGATATAACAAAATACAACTGTTGCCGTTATGAATAAACATTCAAACACACTATGTGTAGCTCTGATAATATCCTGACAATAACAAAAGAATACACACTTTATTACTTTAATGGGAATTTTTACCCCATAAAATAATAACAAAGTTCAAAACTCCAAAATTATAAAAATTTACAACACAATAAAGAAAAAAATTTCATTAACTTCGATTGTGTTCACCATAAAAATTGACATCTGAACTTTTTTTTTTCATAATTTTATATTATTTTATAATTCTTTTGGAACCAAAGTTATGCGGAACTTGAACGATATTTTTATCGGAATGTTGTTTATTTCAGGTTGGGATTTTCCTTTTTGTTAAATGAGGAATCCGACTTATAAAGACGTAAGAAAAGGTTGAGAACTTTCAGCAATAAGGCAATACAAAGATTAGGGGACTTTATTACGTATTGTTTTGCATTTTGCTGGAAAGGTAATCAGGAGGTGGTACCAACACGTGCGGTTGTCACTGTTGTAAACGCATTTCTGCGCGCGTCATACCGTGAACTTACTTACTTAAGGTGGCGCTAAAGCTCGGGGTAGACCTGGACCTGCTTCTTGGAACCATTTGTATGTGCGTATTATATTATTCACGAGTGCAACCGTGAACTTGCCACAAGAAATATTTGTGAATATATGCAAACCTGTGACAAAATCCACTTGCGTGACAGGTGTGTGTGTTTAACTAATGCGTTCGTTTGTTGAACCGAAGGTCAATGGCTTCGATATAAGCGATGGAAAACCTTTTTGATTCTTATAAATGAGTAAATGAGATTTTTGTTAGCAAGACATTTTACAAGGATGTGCACACATGTCTCACCACTATTCAGAGAATGCGGTTGGGTCCACCAGAAACTTTCATTTCTCATATGGAAGCAGGAACTGAGAATATCAATTTGCTTCATTTTTATCAATAGCGCGACACTTGATGCCTTGAAGTCACGGTGGTGACTAAATACTAAATGCTAAATAATCGAAAACTTAAACCTAACTCAAAGATACAAATTAATCTTAAGGTTCAGCCTTATATCCTAGGAATGGGAAGAAGAGGAGTTGGTTTGGTAATGTAGGTTCTGAGAGTGGATCTACTTAAGTGGAAATCGAAAGTGTTTTGGAAGGCATTGGGGACGCGTAGCATTCGAGAAATCCGTTCTTTAGAACCATAATTGGTACAGTGATAATTAAGTCGGAAGAGTGGAATAGTTGTTGAAGATCTTCGAGAGACTGTACATTAATACATTTTAAACGATCTGTATATGGTGGCAAGTTATATCTGTAGGCCCACGGAAAACCGCGTGGGGCGAAACGGATGAAGTTGCGTTGTACTGCTTCAATTCGTCGAGAGTGGGTATCGCGTAATAAGGTGACCAAACTTGACCCATGTATTCAAAGATCGGCGATCTCGTGACATAAGGGTTAGAAAATGCTATGGACCAGTGTTCAACAAAGCCAAGCGAGGAGTAAACTCTGTTAATTATGTTATCTATGTACATATATGGTAGCGAAAATATTTAAGCTCGCTGTCGCAGATAACATCCAGATCAGATCAAGAAGTGACATAGGGGATACGTTCATTACATATAGTATATAATAAGTCCTAGAAGCGGGTGGAAGGCGTTTACGGGAGTAAGTGATAGCTTGGCATTTGCTGATTTAAGTGTAAAAAAATTATGTTTGCACCAAGTTGAAAACCTGTTCAGGTCGCCTTGGAGCGGGCGACAGTCAGTCGGTTAGATATCTACTGAACCTTTGGATGCAATCCACGTCATTAATTGCTAACCAAGGTGGCTTCCTTGAGGGACTCCAGAGGTTGCTGTGAAGGAGTTAGACACAGAGGACCTAAAGAACAGCGTTCTTCCAAGATTTAAGATTTAATCCACATAATAAACCTTTATTGAAAGCCGAGAGCTTTGCGTTTAAAAAGGATAATGTCGTAGGAGATTTTGTCAAAGGCCTTAAGGGCTTATATACAGCCAGGGGAGCTAAAAAAAGCGATTTTTCAAAAAATTTTCCTGAGAAAACTTTATTTGTAAAAATAATAATTTTGAAGGCTGCTATAGCTGATCTCCCGGAGCTCCTCTCAAAAATGGAGTCTTGCGGTGACCACGATATCTCTGGACTGGATAATAGAAAATTAAAAAACCAAATGGATATCGTTGAAGAAATGTATAATCTAGATATTAATCGAAGGAATAAGCAAAATAACATTTTTTGCAAAAATGCCGTCCTTTTAAGAAAACAAACGATTTTTGCCCAAGATTTCGGCATTAAATTGTTAATAAAAAAAAAAATTTAATTTGAGACGGATCGGTTCAGTAGTTTCCGAGAAATCGTGGTCATCGACTATAAAAACATGGTTTTGAGAAAAATGCGTTTGAAGTTTGAAAAATCGATTTTTTTGCAAATTCTAACTGTATATAACCCCTTAATAAAGTCGGTGGCAATTACATCAACTTCATTGCCGTCCTTAAGAGCGCACAAGAAACTCGATATCAATTCAGTTAGGTTTCTGGTAGTAGATCTACTCTTAAGAAATCCATGCTGGTAAGTTGGAGAAACAGACTTGCAGTGGAAAGACATTATGTCGTAGACAATGCTTTCGAAAAGTTAACGTATGCAGGAGAGTTTGGCGATGGGCCGGTAGTTGGGAATTTCGTTCTAACGACCTTTTTTATGGAGGGGGATTATGTAAGATCATGTTCCGAAGAGCAGAATATTAATGTCTTTCGAGGCTCCAATATGCCACTGTTTCCATTATATTAGCTGTACATATTGAGCTTGGTCAACATAATTCCCCTTTTCAACAGCTACGGAGGTAACGATATCATTGAGTTATCGGTATTTGTTCATATGAGTGTTATCGAAACGTTATTTCGATAATAACCAGTACTCATTAAGTACATTTTGGATAATTAAGTGACATTGTAAGTAAATTTGGATAATTTACTGGCATTGATCAAGCTTGAATCTATTCATGTTGATGTGAGAATAAACCGAACATTGACAGTTCCGTTTGACAGTTATCATTTCGAATCTAAGCGAAAGGAAAATATAAATTTTCAGATTGTTTGTTGGTTGCTTTTGCACATTATCTGATAAAAATTAAACATTTCCAAACAAAAAAGGTTGAAACAATACTAACCGTAACCACCTAGCACACGTTAGATAAGAGCGTAACGACAATTACTTTTTTAATTTATATTTAATTTGTTTCTAATGTAAGTGCAATTCTACTACACAAATCTTTATAATTTATATTTTAATGTACCGACAGATACAAAGCAATGTCTCGTGTGAACACACAATATGAATACCTACCCATTCAATGCTTTTCGTTAAATAATTATTCCAAAATGAATACGTATTGTCACGGCTCAAGTCGATATTACATACGAGTACACATTTACCGAACAGTCTATTCAATATGATTTGATTTGTTATGTACTTTGTTACATCACCAAATGTGAATACGATGTCAGTAGCCAAATAGAAAAGATCATTCTGTCAAAAGATGATAGCAACCGTCTAACAGTTGACAGCCCAGCTGGTTTTTGACAGACGAACAAGTTTGGCAGCGATTTCAAAACTAAACAGCATATATGTATATTATTTCTGCAGTATAGGTACCATTTGCGGCTCTCACACTTAACCAATCTTAACAAATGAGATGTCAAAAGAAAGAGAATTTCCTGGAGCAGTGAAGAATCACTTTATACATTCTAACAAATTAAAAAAAATCGACCAAAACAAATATTCTACCCAAAATGAACTCCCAAAAGAAGAAACACTTCCCGTATGGTTTTCATGGGATTTCCATGAGTTGACAGGTGGAAATCATATGGGAAGTTCAGATTTTGGGGGCTGGATTTTCTCTTGCGAGAGTTCTTGTATGGGCTCACTAGTTCTATAATGCTGCTATATGTACAAGCCTGAAAATCGATAAATGGATGGTGAACATCGATTTCTTATTTATATGTATGTATGTTTCTTCTCAGATCTGCTGAAAGGTGGATATTTGGTTGATGATCGATTTACTAGATCTAAGGCCGCACTGATAAGAACCTATCAGATTGTTGAAAAAGGGTTTAAGGCGTTGTTCGTACAGTACGCTGCAGATTAGGAGATCTCCTTTCTCTTGGAGTCATAACTTAAAACTAGGTACAAGGTAAAGTCAAAGCGTTTGCCTGGGGATGGTTATGGTTAACAGTATCAGTATCAGGCTATAGATTCAAATCAAGATTCAAGAGAAGAAAGCGATTATTACTCGCTTACTTACTTTTCCACGTGGTTCTTAAAAACAATGTAACGGAACTACGTAGGAATTTGGCAAATCATTAAATGACTAATGATTCTTCCATTCGATGTCGTTTGTGTGAGCAGTTTAGCCACGGTTAATCCGTAATTTAATTAACGTTACTATGCAATTGCTGAACTTATTTCCGTTTAATATTTTACGAATAAATGGGGGGGAACAAACAGTTTGTACAGATTTTTTTGCATTTAATTTTAACAAATTGTTTTCTATGGGTCATTAACTTATGTATATTAGACACCCCATTCGATGGGGTTGAATTTTGTTCATTTTATCATAGGCTGATTGATTCCTTCTTATAACCCAGAACTCCGAATTATTTATCTAACATACATACTCGCATGTATAGGTTAGGTTAGGTTTGCTATCCACTGCACTCGGTAGGATTCACTTCTTAGATCAAAGTAGGTCTATTGTGTTGCCACGTAAGCCAATTTGTATCGGTACTCTTGGAACCATTTTGAGAGTTGGATTAATTTCCATATTTTATTGATATCCGTTGAAGGAATATCTTGTAAGTCCACAAAGAAATATTCTCCGAGAATCTTTATTCTTAAGGAGGAGAGTGCTGGGCATTTGCACAGGAAGTGATGGGGAGTTTCCTCCTCCTCCTTATCCATGCAGCTGTGACAGAAGTCGTTCGTGAGAATTCCCATCCTACTGGCGTGTCTGCCTATTTACATACATTTGTATAACCCAACCACAGCATTGGACAATAACAAGCTTTAGCTATGCTAAATTTTAAGTCTCTAGCTTGTACCGTTTGGCTCTGGCAGCTTGAGAGTCGGACGGATAGACATCAGAGTAAAACCATACGTATTCCGTTCCTCCAATTTTGATATGGAATACTAACAAGTATGGTTCCTCTCGACTTTGTGGTGAAATAGAACTCCTGAGGCTCAGAGGCAATAAGGATGTGGTGCTTCGGCTTATAAGGAGCCTTTACGCTACTCTCGATGACTTATTGACTGACCTATACTTTAGCTATACTGTAGTATAGGTTAACTGTACATTGGCGAGCAGTTCAGGGTACGAGTAATTTTTGCACTAATTAGAGAGAGATAGACACCAAATGAGAAGAGAAAGATAAAGTAAAAATAAATTGCGTTGAACACTATTTTTATTTATTTTAGCTTTTTTTTTTTTTGTTGATCATCTATGTATTTCCAGGTGGAAGGTTATAATTATTTATTCATATTTTATTTTTTTGTGTAATCGCTGAGAATGCGAAAATTATTAAATTGTTAATGTCACGTGCACTGTAATCGCAGCTGTAGATTTTTTTTTTGCTTATGCAACTAATGCAATAATGGGCAGGTTTGTCATTGCTCTATAGGTGGCCTTTTAATTTTTTACAAGTAATTGGGGACAGTTGTCGAATCGAATTATAGCGGTAAAAGTTATAATAAATAAATTCGAGTACTTTTGCTAGATTCAAAATAAATATTTGTTTATTTATTTATTTTCATCATCAAATTGGAACATTTACTGTTCTCGCTAGATTACCTAGTATAAAATATATACAGTAAAATCTGTTATTAGCGGACACCCTGTTTAGCGGACAACTCGCATTACCGGACACCTTTTTGGGAACCAATTTAGGATTCCCCATACAAAATGCGTTCTTAGAAATGGACAGCTCTCATGACCGGATAAAAATTCCGATCGCGTGGCTTTCCACTTAAGAGTTTTCTAGAATTTGAGAAAATAAAACTAACAAAATCGCGCGATTTTTTTAGTTTTATTTTCTCAAATTCTCAAAAATTAAAATTTTTCACGTTTCTCAAATAATATAATAGAATTTTATAAGTTTTTTGTTTCATTAGCACATTATGAAAAATGAAAATTTAAGAAAAGTAAAGCCCAATACACACGGAGCAACTGAAAAACAACTAAACTGGTTGGCAACTCGAGCTGCAAACCAGTTACGGACTCAGCGGCGACTCGACTCCGCAGTCCGCACACGAGGAAACTCATTATCAATCAAAATCTCTAGTTCGTTCAGTGTCGTTATGGATACCGGGCGTAAAAACCTACCCCACCAGCAACAGGCTGGTCTGTTGTTCGCTCATATTCGACAAACTAGAAACTGAAATCAATAGGCAACTCGACAGTCAAATCAATAGCCGACTGGTTACAAACTTTTTTTTGTGAATCGCAAACAAGTTTGCAACCAGTTGCCTCGTGTGCGGCGTCCCATTTGATTACACAGGTTACGACTCAAAGCAAACTAGTTGCCAACTCGAATCGCTAATCAGTTTTTTTTTTCAGTTGCTCCGTGTGTATTGGGCCTAACGTATACAATTTTAGTTTTTGTGATTTTGAGAATATAAAACTTACAAAATCACGCGCTTTTTTCATATTGAAATGTTCTGTATAATGGTTGTGTGTACCTTATAAAAAACGTTCTAAATCATTGAAATTATTTGAAAATGTGGCTTTATTTCTAAGTTTATGTGGAAATAATGCCATATTTTTTGTTTTTATTTTTTCATAAATGTGGTTTTATTTCAAAGCTACATTGGAAATAAGACCTGTCGGGCATTATTTCCATTTTTTCACGGTAATAAGGTCACATTTTAAATATGAATAGTGCCTATAGCCGACTTTAGTTACAGCCGGCACTAAATAAAAAAGCCGGCTATAACTTTTCGTTATTTATAAACACATTTTTGCATGTGTATTAGTTAGTATCGACTTTGGTATATTTTTATTTGAACGAACAAACCCAAACGTCAAAATTTAAAGCCGACTCTAATTATTTAAAGTGACGCTTGGCTCATTTTAAAATTTCGAGCCGGTCATAAGTTTAAAGTCGACTACAAGGTGACTATGAATAGCAAGAAGTATGTTATATTTTAGGTTATGTAGGGGAATAAATTCTTTTAATGTCGGAATTTGCGCCAATGTAATTATATCCATAACCGATAAAAATTGCGTGACCAATTTACCTATGACGTATACATATATATATTAAATTCCAAAGTGAATAATGATTTTGACACTCGCCACGATAATTTTTACAATAAAATATTTATCTTTGGATTTGAGACCAATTTATGACGTTCAAGAACTTTTACCTTTAAGCCCGATGGTAAATAAATACCATTAATTAGTTAATTGCTGGTATATTGACGAAATACGTATATTAATTTTATCGCATAGATTTGGCGGTTTTATTCAAACGACTACTCGTTGAAATTGAACCGAATATAAGGTTACTATGCAATCTAGATTAATTTTATTTTTAATTTTTTATGGGCTAATTGATTAATTTCTCCAAAAACCCAGATATGTCCCTAATAATCTTGTTTTAAATTGTTTACCCCCTGAGTCGACAAAAAAACCGTGAAGGTTAGGTATACGGTATACCATAAGTGTAAGTTGCTCGTGCGAAGCTGGTCTAACAATAGTGAGTTCTGTATAAAGCAATTCATAAGGTAGCGCGTGGATATTTGCTTGTGAGCGACTTTAAAGGACTTCAAGCAGACAGTAGCTGCCACTTCTAACGAATGTCTCCCCGCTTCCCGTGGCCCGCTTTATTTCCACTTCACCATTGCCGCATGCCGTTTTTGAATTCATCGTCGTTGGACACCTTATCTTTATAACTCAGTACTCAAATACTGTTACAAAAAAAAAACGATAAAGTGTAAGTAGACCAAAATGTTCATGTTGTATAATATTTGACAACTTCTTGGTTTTGCGTTGAAAAAATGGTGCTGTTAAGGCTCCGACCCATAGAATCCGTCGACTTTGTTCCGTTGTACTTTGAAGTTGAAGTTGAAGTATTGGTGGATAGAGGAGTCCCATAGAATCCGTCACATATCTACGTAGGAATGTCAACGATTCTATTCATTCCCTTTATGCTTCCACCTATGAAAATGTATAATCTCAATTTGTGAATGCGTGAATTTTAGTATGTGAATGTGTGAACTTAAATGTGTGTACTGACAACGGAACAAAATCGTTGTCAAACGAACGGCGATGACAGTTTCAGTTTCTCTACATTTTCTCTATGCTTCCACCAATGAAAATGCATACTCTCAATTTGTAAATGCGTGAACTTCAATATGTGAATGTGTGTACTGACAAAGTTTCAACGGCTGCAAAAAGTAGAAAGTAGACCTACTTTATCCGTCGAAGTTTATGCATCCGTTGGTTTGGGCCACGGATCGACGGATTCTCTGGGTCGGGGCCTTTAGTTCCGGCGGATGAATCTCTAATTTAGGCGGGAGCTTGAGAATGATTCTAATGACAAACAGTAGAGGTTCTTGAAAGGTTGACATTGATTGAGTTGACATCTACTGAATTCTATTTTTTTTCCATTTGTCAAATTTCTGATATTTTCTCACTGTTTCCTTTTAACGTGAAAGTGCCCTTACAATCGATGTCGGGTGACAGTTTCTGTCGAAGTAATTTTAAACTTCTATAATTCGGCTAAAAATGGACCTAGCGTGGCAACCATAGCTCTTAAGAGAAAGTATGGAAATGTTGGCCGTAGAGTTGTGACAATCGTTCAAATTTGAAGATCGAATGGTGCAAGTATTGGTTTTAAAAATGATTCGGCCTTTTTAATCAATGAGCCATTTTATTGTTCCGCTTCATTTCAATACAACCAAAAATCCATTTGTTCCTTTTTGTATTCGATAGAGATGGACAGACTGTATTGATTGAATAGAGGGAATATAATCAACTATCCCAAATAGTCGGTTCATACTTTCTTGTTGTTCCTCTTTATCATTCGATTTTTGATCTCGCTATTGTTATTTTCTTTCGTTGTTTTTTAACCGGAAAAACCAAACCGGACAGATGAGCCGCAAAAGTATCGACTTTGTGAACGATTGACTTGTAGTTATGTGAATGCTATCATCAATACTTTTCGGTGAACGGGTCAAAAACATCGATCCAATCACGATTGACACAGCTTTAGTTGCCAAGTACTGCTTTAATATCCGTTGGAGCAGAATGTGAACCCACGATTTTTGACTTTCCGGGTTCGACACAGGATCGTATTTCAGATACTACTTATTATTCGATCCCAGTGAATATAGTGTTGTTTTAAAGAGGAATGTATGTGTAACAAGACAGCTCATCCTCCAAGTCTGAATTTCAAACACTCAAAAATACACGGAGCTATGAATTTAAAAAGGCTAAAAACTTCCCGATTTTTTTCTAAAATGACGTTACATATATGAGGGCAGGGTACAATAAGAATTACAATTATCGGACACGAACGCGTTGAGCACGAAATTCCAAAGAGAATGACACTGAAAATGTTGGGACCGAACTCCAAACCAACGCGCACAGTACTGCAGCGTTTAACGTTCTTACGAAATAACCGCAGCAGTGTCCGATTTTTGCAATCCAAAATGTTAAAGGACATACATAGCTGCCAAAACCTAACCTATACCCAACCCGTTTTGGACCACCCAAAAACCCAAAAATTAAGATTATTAAATAAAAAATATTTAAATTAATGTTGGACTTATAATAAGGTTTGGTATCTTGGCAATACAAAAATACATGTTTTGGACAATTTTCACCTGTCCATGGGTACACCTGGGCCAGTAGAAAAAGTGTCAAAAAAAATGTCGACAACAGACCAATTATACTTTTGGTAATGTTGGTAGGCCCCACAGGTAACTCTCCCTGCCAACAGGTGTCGGCGAAAAATGGCGTGTGGTTGACAAAACGGCAAATAGTGAGAAAACTACTCACCAGATTTTTTTATTTTTAGCAGGAATGCTTTTTGTGGTCGCCGTGGTCGTGGTGGTTAGTGCGTTGGACTACCACGCAATGCTACCCGGGTTCAACTCCTGGCCGGGTCTAACACCTAAAAGAGTTTTTTGACGGTGCCACCTCTTTCGAATGTAACAAGCATCAAAGAGTATCATTTGTCACGATTGAGCTTCTCAATTCGCCGTTCGGAGTCGGCAAAAAACTGTAGGTCCCTTCCATTCGTGCAAAAATATAACACGCACACACAAATGGTTGTGTTCACCTCGAGCTGTAGCACCAACAAAGTAAAGGAATGCTTTTTAGCATAAAAGAAGACGATCCTGAAAATTTCACCACAAAATTCCAATGTTGAAATTTTCCGGTTCTTAATGGGTTAGCTCACATATATCAAGATTCAAGACAACTGGCAAATTTACGAAACGAATGTTGGCAAAGAGACCAGATTATTTAATGTGTTGTGATTGATAAGCTCTGTTGCTATTGATTAGTAAAACTGCAGTCACTTTTACGAGTTCATTCAGAAAGTCTTGGACTCTTGAGTTAGAAATAAGATTACCAAAAAACCAGACATAACGACCAACAATCGATGTTTGATCGATGCAGTCATAAATCTCTCTCTACACGCAACCTTGACGTAATTAAAAGCTCTCAAATCTGAAATAATCAGCCCACAAAAACGTCTTACAATAAAGTTTAATACTTTCTTTGAACAAGTGGACGAAATCTTATTAAAAGAGTGTGTTGCAATAGAACTGCCCGATAAGTGCGACTGGCAATTAAGAGAACAAATAAAACATCTATTACTTAGAGCTGATGAACATCAGTTGTTATAAATCATAACGGCTGTGATAACTATTTTGATCGAAAATAAAAATCATAATCTACTGACGCCGTTTGGTGGGTAATCTCTCGATATCCCATCTAAAGCTTTCTCTGCCTTCACAAAAATTATTATATATTTATTAATGAGAACCTAATAAATTCTTATCAACAACGGTTTTATTTTGTTTTGATCTTTTGATAACTTCATTCAGATATTTGTACTTTGCTTGGCGAGCTTAGAGATGAATTAACAAGAATGAAATTTATAATTACGAGTTTTTTTTATTATTCCCTTCTTGTAGATGTAGATTAAAAAAAACCAAAATAGACAAATCAAACAAAGTGTCATACGTTGTAGCCAGGGTTCCCAGATTGCGGCGAAAAGTGACACTTTTGGCGCTTGATGAGTAGAAAAGTGGAAATTGTCCCAAAAAAAGGGGAAAACGCGTAGATATTTAAAATATTGCTTTCGAAATCACAATATCCTATAATAATAAGTCACCTGCATAAATATTACTAGAAGAGTTGTCCGTCCAAGGGATAAAAATATTTTTTTAAGCAAATTATAATTATTTATCAAAACATAAAAAAAACTCTACTTTATTTGAAACGATTAACAAAACAAAAAACGAAACCAAACAAAACAACAAAGATTGAGAATTCGCATTGGGACAATATTTCATAGACTTTCAAGATATTTCCTCAACGAATATCAATAGCATACGGAAATGTATCAAACTTCATAAAGTTCCAAGATCACCGATAAGAATCGGCTCACGTGGCAACACTATGGACCTACTTTGATATAAGTGAATCCTACCTAAAACGGTGCCACCGTACCTAACCTAAATACGCAGGCTGTACTCACGATATTTGAAAATTTCTGATTTCTGCACCGTGCTTCTGTACTCGGTATTTGTTCGCCTACGCCTACCCAAACGATTTCATATGACGAAAAGTTTGGCTATTCACAAAAGACAAAAGATCTTTTGAAAAAATTCGTCATACATTTTGGTTCATATGGGAGTAGTTTTGCTACAATATTGATATTTACCACCGCCTCACCCCGACGGCCTGCCACCCAGACAATACTGTACTAAATGTGATCGTTATTTCTATTGTATATTGTCCTTTTGTTAGCATCTGTTGCGACTGTGAGAAGCTACAGAAAGAGTTGTTTGTTTTTGTCCGTCTAATGGAATTAAATTAAATAATTTCGAACAGATATGCGGACAACGCGTCCGATTAGGAGAGTGTCCGGCTAGTGGAAAGTAAAATGTATGCAATCTGAAACATAAAACCTTGGCTATGAAAATTTGTCCGTCTAAGAGACCTGTCCGTCGAATGGATCAGTCCGCGATGGGAGATTTCAATGTTGTAATCTTCTAGAATTCTCATCATTACTTCTTTTTAATCGAAATGCTGAAATAGTTCAAACAGTTTGACAGTAGAATAGTGGTTGTCGGATTCTTATAACCACACCGTGATTCTAATAATTGGAAATGTGTTTACACCTTCGCTCTCGCAGATTGAGTGAGTATAATTTCAATGGAGTCGATTTTAATTATTTTCTATTCGTGACACTCGGAAGCATTGCTCTTCTTTCTCTGTCGAGGACTCCTGATTCCTGTTTTCCTTATAGTCCACTGCTTCTGGTAAAGAGTCTAGTCAAAACTACCAGGATTGAATGATTAAATGTTAAAGAGCATTCTGTGTTCAAATGACTGGAGGGCTATTGCGGTTGCAGTGACTGCCATCTGAAGTAAAACATTTTCAGTGACATTTGAGAAACTCATAACAAATTAGATTTGTTTACTTACTTTCTTAGTTGGCGCTACAGTCCGGGTCGGACCAAAGGCCTGAACCAACAACCTCTTCTAATTAGCATGGTCCTTAGCTAACCGCCTCCAGTTGCGCACTTCAAGTTGGTTGAGGTCTTGTTCTAATTCTGCGCGCCACCTTAGGCGAGGTCGCTGACCCGCCGGGTAAGATTCGAATATTCTCCGTTAATGTCCATACGGTCTACATGTCCTAGCCACCTTAGATGCCCAATGTGCAGTTTTTTGACCAGGTTGATGTCGCTGTACAGCTCGTACCTAAAGTTCGTGGTTGAATCTTCTCCTCCAGAACCCGTCAACGCAAACGGGACCGAATATCTTACGAAGGATTTTTCTCTCGAAGCGACCAAGGATATCTTCATCCGCTTTCGATAAAGTCCATGCTTCAGCTCCATATAGCAAGACTGGGATGATAAGGGTCTTATATAGAGTCTCCTTAGTCAATCGAGAAAGGACTTTACTACTCAATTGCCTTCTTAGCCCAGAGAAACAGCAGTTGGCAAGAGTAATCCTTCGTTTGATTTCCGACGAGATGTCATTTGTCGAAGTTGTAGCTGTCTATTGAGACGTTCTTTCCAATTCGTCGATGTTGGATGTCCCTTTTTGTTGACAACATATATTTTGTTTTGCCCTCGTTTACCGCTAAACTCATTTGAGCCGCTTCCATTTCTATACTTGCGAACGGACCGATGACAGCTCGCTGTCAGATTTGTTTGGTGTCTACAAATCACAACAAAGAAAAAATCTTAAAATCACGAGAAACGTTTCTGACGGTATCAAACCCCTTCCAACGAAGTGCTGAAAAAAAAGTTAGGTAAAAAGGGGTTATGTCTTTTAAGAGTTAGATTCTAGACCCTTGTCGATTAGACGTCTTTGGAGGCCATTTTTTTTTTTAATAAAAGTTAACACTTTCCGTTCTATATACATTAATTTATTCCGTCATTGGCAGCGTATATTGGAGCAGGTTATGTCCTTCTACTGTTATATAAAGTCGAATATAACCTCATTTATGACCGTTTTTGGCGACCATTTTATATTGCAGGTACCTTTTTGAAATTTTCTACTGGTAACCCTGATCCAGAGTCAATTCGACCAGGAAGGGAGTACCAATTGCATTTCTCACTTGAAAAATATTCCGTGATTAACACAAACTTTATCTTCCATTCGAACGATTAGAGAAAGTTTGGTTCCAAAGTAGCCTCACTGCTGAAAAATGTCACACAAACACGGAGATATCTCTTTACGTGTCTGATGACATTTTTGACGCTTTTCACATCATTCAATTCTCAATACAAACCCAGAATATAAAATGTGTGCCAATGCGATTATCTTCCTGCTGCGAATATTAACACGCGATTTAACGGTCCTTCTTTAAGTATATTACTAACCATCGAGTATCTTCTTTCAATTATCCAAAAATACAACTGAATAAACAAAAACAAAACTGTTGATTGACCCGGAAGACACTTAAGGATTCCCTTTAAATGCTCATCCACACAGGTGTAATGTATGTCAGGTCAAGAACCTTTCGTATGCCATACCTACTCTTCATTTCTCCTGCCTTCTTCGCTGATATAATTTATCACCAAATGAACTGTAAAATTAATAATAACTGGTTTTCTCATTACTTTGTAATCAGGCCGAAGCTACCAGAAGGAAGGTTTGCGTGTAGACCTCTTTTCTCTTCAACGGAAACAAAAAAAAATATTTTAAATTTTTCAATTAAAGAAATAAGATTTTTTTAAATATGTATACGAGTAGGTATATGTTTAAAATTATATCATACGTGTATATTTTTGTTTGCGGTTGCCAATTTGAAGATCACAAACATCGATCACTTCAATGCTGTTCGTACAGCTACACTTGACACTCCACTAAAACATGACCGAATAAAGATGGAAAGTGAACACTTTTGGATTGGCTTCATTTAGAGTGCTAAGCTAGTGCTTTTGGCTTTGATACATCTGAAACCTCTTGAAATAAAAAGTTGATTGTACATTAGTGCAAATTTGGCATTTTACTATCCAACTCGACTTGGACGAAAAAAGAAAAGGGAACAAATAACTTGCGCCGCGCCGGTCGGGATAGTTCATACTTCACAGCCACCATTTATAGACACACGTATACAGAGCTGTCATCTTCGTTCAGAGTTATTGTAAATTGAGCACAGCCAGGGCCTTATCGAGCTACCAACATCCTCTTCAATCTGGGAGCTATGAGGTTAATAGACGACTCGTTCATGTCAGTCTGTTTATAGTCGGAGTTCTGAACTCCGTGTCTCACGGTTTTCTAGCAGATGATGTAGAATTCTCTTTTATACGTTTGTGGAAGGCTGGTAAGATCAACAGCCTTTTGTTGCTTAACATATAACAAAGATTTGATCTTTTCTTGACAGTAAATACAGTAAAGCCTATCTTAAGCTAGGGAGATAATTTCCAATGTTCCTTTGGCTTCCTTAACAGAGTAGAAATGTGTCTCGTCATCTTCCAGACCGAAATTGGAATGAACTTCTGATACCAATTTTATTGAGGTACTTGTTTTAGTGAGTGAGCTCTGTGACCAATACCTTTAGTGTTTAAGGTCACATGTCACATCTTATAAGGTGTAACCAAAACTTTGTTCTGCTGGCCTTGGGTGCGTCTACTAACATTTAAGCCTGACGACATGTGCTGATCTCATGCCAGTAGTATTTAAGTCGCAGCAGTTTTAGCAGCTTATATTTAACGTATGCTGAACTGCAAGCTGAGGACCAATGAAATGGGACGCTGATCCAGCTATAACTAGAGCATTCGATTTTTTGTTTCACGGGATACAAGTATATCCTGGAGCACAGATCACTGTGATCTTATTACATCACCCAAGTTGGTTCAATATGTTGATAGCTTCCTCAACTAATCTGTTGCATTTCATAATACCAACATTTTTCCAAGGTTTATTACACTCAAACAGTGGCAAGGCTCATACCTACAGTTCGTATCTAATTTTCGTCGGAAAACAGGATAATCCTGCGAAAATTTGGCATTTTACAGAATTTTACAGAAAAATTTTTCAAATACAGGGTGGCTTATGAAACATGCTACCAAACGAAAACGTAATAAATTTTTATCTGTGTAATCAATAGGTTCCATTTTTTTTAGTACTTTACAAATTAGGATTTAGATTTAACAAAAATCGACTATTGGGACGATAACACTAGGATTTGGATAGTGTGTATCATGCTTTGGTGTTTGTGATTTTAGTCTTTTGTCGAGCCTGGGACAGTCACAGGAAGGCATTTTCACTGAGGTTCTTTAGTGAGGACACAGGATACGATTGCTGCTATAGCTGCTGCCATACAAACCAAACGTAGCCTTTTGACCCGGAACTTATCTGCTTAAATGGACATAAGCCGACAATCACTGCGGACAAAGATTTGAGCTTATTTCCCGATAAAAAAAGAAGCAAATTGAACACACTTGCCCATTGTATTGGAATTTTGCCAGAAGATCATTTAAATGCTGGAAATGTTTAGCCTAACTTTTATATCTGACGAGACCCACTTCAATTCAAACAACAATGTAAATGAGCAAAATTGTCGAATATGGAACTCTTACGCGGAAATTCAACTTGAGACCGAACTGCATCCAGCTCGAGTCACAGTGCGGTGTGCAGTTTCAGCAAGCTGCATTGCCGGACCATGCTTTTTTTAAAGAAAGCGGTCGCACGTCTATGGAAATCGTTATTTTAAGATGTTCAAGGAGTTTTTCTTCCCAGAACTACGCCGAAAGAGAATCCCTTTCAACTCTGTGTGATTTCTGAAAGATAGTGCAACTTCACAGATACCCAGGTCTGTGTACCTACTGCCGCGGAAATTTCGAAATAAGCTGATTTTAAGGAACTCCGCATTCCGTTGGCCGCCAAGGTCTCCTGATTTGATTGCGGTTTGTGGGGTTTTTGTAAACAGAAAGTCTACAAAGCTAAACCCACAAATTGGAATGATTTGAAGCAATCCATTCAAACAATAATTGAAGCAATTCCCACTACAACCCTACAGTCAGTAATGAACAAATATCCGGAATCATTTCATTCGTCGGCTTCGACATCTGACTCGTTGTCAATTTGCTCGAATCCACCTTCGCACAGTGCATTTTTTTTTCGAAGAAATTTGTCAAAACTACAGACACGTCAAAACAGGATAAAAGCAAGAGTTTTACAGGATTTTAAGTGTTAACGCAGGATTGAAAATTTCGCAGGATTTGGGTTGGAAAAACAGCAGATGCTTACTAATACCTCCTATTTTGCATTTCAATGCAGTCTTCTTAACCCAAGCTTGTGTAGGTGGTTAAAGGACTCACTTTCATCATGTAAACGAGTTCACTGAGTGCAGCCTTTCATTCGCTGACCTTTTTCTCGCCATGAAGGCCCAAGGTAAAGGTTAATTTCGTATACAGCGACATGTCCTTTGAATACCGACGAAGAGTTCTAATCCTGAAAATTGTTTTTGGGCATTTACATATTATATGTACTCGTAAGTAACAAAGTCGGGCTTAAGAATATTGATAATGAGAACACATTTTCTAGGTTGTTGAGTTAATACAACTTTGTTAAGCGGACCGTCAACTAGTTAATAGCTTTCGTGTGAGCCTGTCAGTCTATTGTTAACATTTTTGTTTAGATAATTTTAAGGCAAGGTTTTGGAATTTTATTGAACTATTAAAAACCCCATTTAGTCAATATGTGCAAAGAGTGACAGATGTTTTTTGTCATCAACCCTAAAGGTGTGAAAATTTCTATTAATTTTTTTTTGTTTATTTATTTTAACACTCATAATATAATTCATCTGAAGTGCTGTCATGTGATTTTTAGGGTGCTCCTAATAGGTATTTTCACTTCCAATGAAAGTACACATGTATGTAGCTATTCATTAACGTATTGTTAGTCGTTTATATACTCGTTTTTGTGTAAAACATTAATTTAGCGCGTTAAGGTGCTAAATACTTCAATTAAGAAACAAGGTGAGGTCTTAAATTTATATACATACATATATGTATGTATGTACAAAAGATGCACCATAAAACAGTCAAATTAGTTGGAATTTTTTATTTATAATTTTTTTTTTGTAATATTTTAATAGGAATTTAAATGAATATTGCGGATGTTTATGGACAGTAAGTGAAAGAGAGAGTATGGGGATTTTCGGTTGTGATATTTTTGCACATCACTAAGGTGTTAAGTTTGGAAAGAACTGATACAAGTCGGAAATATGCGGCAACATGCGTGAATCATAAAAATGAATAAAAGTGTACTTACCTAATATTTGACACAACAGTTAACCTCAAACTACGTTGCATATATCAAGGCTTTTCTTATGTCATTTGCGTGAGCTATGCGGAAGAGAAAGAGGATAATCAACTCTTTGCCCACATGAAATTCGAGAAACTTTAATAATTTTTATGACCCTAGTAGTAGAGAGTAGGTACGAGTATCCTTTGGTACCTAATTTAAGTGTTAGTGCTTTAGAACTGGAAAATACCTCACAAATGGTAATGACGTTCTATATTGAGCTTTTTTTTAACGATTTATGGATCTTATCGCATCAACGATGAACGTAAGCTATCGCGTGTGTTTCGTAGCGCAATTCTATTCAGTTCTTTCTTAGCCTCTGAGGCACTTGTCCAACTCTAAATAAAATCACACTAATCGTTAATCGTGGCTAAATAATTTTAGCATTTAATAATTAAGAGAAAGAGAATCCCTCTCTTTTTGAGACTTATTTCAATACAAAATATACATTTTACAATACTTTCGAATTGCCAAACGTAGCGCATTGATAAATCTAATGAACCCTATCGTAAGTACATGTATGATGTATGAAACATCAGGTTAGTTTAAGGTCCACTTTTACTTAAACATGCCACATTGGGTAATGTGTCAATCCAAGCCGATGAATTCAACTGCCTACCGCCAGATCAACCTTTTACATAAGACACCCTGTCAAACCCGGATATAATCAAATCGCTTAATAGCCTAAACCGATCTAAGTCACAATTATATGAAGCCTTTTTTAATCATTTGTACTGGCAAAAAACCTTTTATAGATTGTCCACGCCTCACTTAAGAGCACAAAACTTATATTCACATAAGCCACCATGAAGTCACATTATCCGGGTTCGAGATTTTTTTACTCTAATTTTTGAAAAGCGTGAATGAAAATCACTGGAAAAATGTTCCTTAGGAAAGTGTCAATCTTTCGAAAATATTCATTTAAACACGTTATAGCTTCAAAGCTTCGTTAACGTCAATGTTATATTTTTTTTTATAAAAAGTTTCGAAGATGCATTAAATACAAAATACATGTGTACATTAAAAAGCGGACTGAACTGAACAATGAAAGTAGAAACTTCAATATTTTTAAGGAATACTAAAGTAATTAATTTTGTATGTAAATATTTCAATATTAAGAAGCCAATATCAAATCACTCATACAACTTTATAAATGATTATATTTCCACATATATATTTTTAATTTTAGCCGAAAGCCCTGGTAGCTAGTGCTGTATTTTTTGTATATATATATAATCTACACACGCTAAATAATGTTTACACACAGCGCGAGTATATGAAGGACAAGAACGAGAGACACACAGATTGACGTAGTGATAGGAAACTGAGATGTTAGGTTTCAACTAACTCTATGGGTGGTGTCCAGGATAAGTGGAGAGTTGTGTATTATTGAAAGTTATGCCATTGCTTATGATTCACAGAAATTTTTACCAGATGTTTCCTATTATTAGTTTGTGCGATCAATTTATTCACCCATACCACCATCGTACTGCCAGTGTTATGCCTTCGCAGTAGGTTTTTGATATTAGCTTCTGAAACTGATCAACTTATTTTTATTTCGTGAGAAATTAATGTTTCGCCGACATCTTAATTATATTATATTATTAATTGTAATCAACTTACTTAATAATAAGGGAAATAAATAATATTTTTAATTTTAATTCTATTGTTATTTTTATTTTTATTACAGAAGTCATCGTTTTGAAGGAAGGATATGATCTCAACTGATTGTTAAAAAGGATCAATTATCTACTAAATACGGCTGTGAATTCTTATTTATTGTGAATCAAGATGACTTTTATTGCACTACCATGCCTGAAGGGATGTAAGTAAAAAATTAATAATTGACAATCACATTTTTAATTTGTATGATGTAATATTTTCTCCGGTAATCCAGATTCTAGAATCTATGCAGGATAAATTTAAATATTGGTGGGATTGACATTCATAACGAACATCGTGTTCTTCCGTTTATTTCAAGCAGGGTACTTATATAAATAAATGGTCCAAACAAATATGAAAAGAGGACTTTCTACTGATCACGTTTTTTTATTTTTTTGCCAATACAAAAAAATACAATGGTTACAATTGGGGCAAATTGGCTTGGTTTACCACTTACCCTACGGATGGAATCATGCCATGGGGAAACCTGTTCTATTTTTCCTGACTTTAAGCCTTTACTTTATAATTTGAATCCCTCAACTAAACAGACAGCCATGTTGTTTATGTTCAAATGCAAAATGACGATATTGGACTACACTTAATTTGCGTGTATCACCAGCATTCATCTTCCATGTTTGGCATTTTTTAGGACTTGAATTCAATTGTTTTAGACATTTTTCTCAAAAGTACCTAATGTATCACTGAACTTAATTCAGCTTCCAACCTATTTCCCGGCTAAAAGTTGTTTATTTCCATCTGCCGCTAACTTTTTTATCAATGATAATCAAATATTTCTATCAGTCGATAGCTGACAAATCAAAATGGCTTCATTATTTATTTTAAAGAAACCACACTCGATAGACAATAGGTCTGTTCCCATACTAGGTCCGTTCGCGTACGCTCCCGAAATTACGAAAATCTAGATAAATTTACGAAAAGTTACGAAAACCCGTTCGCGCAGCCAAAAATTTCTTAGTTTTACGTAAACGATAGCGCTCACGAGAGAGTAAGATATTTCCCCATGCTACTAATTTTAACACAAGAAATTTCTTTGGACAGTTTTACGAAAACTGTCAAATCTGTCAAATGTCATACATTTTCCATTTTTTGTTGTTCAATGCGTTTCTGTACGCACACCTTTAGATCTCGTTGAAATTTGAGAATCTGTGAATTTTAGTGCAGAAAGTACGGGAACACAGACCTAATAATATTATAAGGTCCTTTATGTTCGAAATATTCGTATTCCGTCAAATTTCAAAGAGTGGGGAAAGTTACGAAAAAGTAAAAGAACGCGAGAAAAATGTATGTACATATGTATGTTATTTGAAAGATTTGAAAGATTTCATTCATCTGCATCTCTGAAAGAAATTCGCATCGCAGCATGGGGAAATTTCTTACTCTCTAGTGAGCACTCTTTTTTTTATAAAAAAAAAAAAAAACAAAATGTTTGCATATTCAAACAGGATTTCGTAACTTTTCGTAGATTTTCGTACGCGAATTATTAGGTCTGTTCCCTTACTTTCTGCTCGAAAAACCGTAAGTTATTAAATTTCAAGGAGTGAGGCTAAAATTCTCTCAGAGAGAGGCAAAATTACGAAAAAGTAAAGGAACGCGTTTAACCACATAAGTTGCAACAAACGAAATCTCATAAACATATGAATGTGAAGCAAAAGTAAGCAGAGTGGTATTGTACGATTTTGGATCTTCAGCAGAGTCCTCTCTTGATGATATCCCAGAACCAATGCAATATGGAGAAAGGAAATGCTGTAAGAGATGCAATATAATTGCGAAACGCAATTATTTTTTGCATTGAAATAAAAAAAACACAAAAGTTTAAAACAAAAGAAACAGCTGACCTTGACAGAAAGCTACGTCTCGCCGGCAAAAATTTGTTGGGCAAACACTCGTAAGATTTTTCAGTGAGGGGACATTTTTACTCTCTCGTTGTCTTTTACTATTTTTGTATGGAACGCGGTTGGTCTACAATCCGTAGAAATTCGTACGATTTCGTAACAATTTCCAGGTAAAGGAACAGACCCATTAAGGCAGCTTGGTAACTTTTTTGTGGACAAGTGGGTGAAACCTGTCAAATAGTAAATGATTTGAAAAGTGGGGGAAAATTATTTTAGAGAGTGAAGCACTTGCATAAAAGTAACCAAACGCGTTGAACAACATTTGTGGTTAAAACGTCAACTTCTTTTTGTTTTCCACTAACAATAGGTTTGTGTGGTAACTCACGAATTCTTACGAATTTCCTGTCTGGTGAGAGCCAAAATGGGAGAGTAAAAAAATTCCCCTCAACTTAAAGCTTACGAATTCTAACATAGTCTTTTACTTTGGGTAAGGTTGAACAACACTGTCAAATCTCATTTTAGTGGAAAACATAAACCACTGGCTGAGAGGATTTTCCCCCACTTTTCATATTATTTATTATGTGTCAGCGACGCTTAGCCTTACACCGAAAAGATACCAAATAGACTAATGAAGATTATGACATTTCACAAACTGTCAGATGGCTGCTTTGACAGCGTTGGCACACTCACCCAAGAAAGTGGTACATAATATCACAAGTTCCTTAATTGAGGGGCAATATTTGACACTCTCAATTGGCTCTCTATCCCAAAACTACAAGTTACCAAACAGACCTATTGTCAAAGACGCACAAAATAGAACGGACGCTTAAGACTTTAGGAAAGTGTCAATGATCGATATATCATACATATACATTACACGTCAATGGAAATGCAAACAAAGTTACAAAAATACGAAATTCCTAAGAAAAGTAATCTATGTATATATATATATATACAATTTCATATAAGTATGTATGGCTTCATTTAAACTTAAATTGGCAACACGCGCTATTAACGCCAGCTAAGTGAAGAGTTCTGCGGAACAAATCCTTAACTAGATAGCAAATAAAATGTTGTATAAAAATGAAATTTAGAATTTATACACATAGATCTTGACATATATCAATCTATTGCTGCTGCTTTCTATGAGCTGAACATCTGATAATTTGATCACGACTCACTTAAGAATATCGTGATATTCAACATACACTACACACTTGTTAGCATAAAACTTGTGCAAATATGATTGACAAACCTGTCAAACTTTGTAGATGTTCTGTCTGTCATTTAAATTCTATTTAATTACTTAGAATACCCCAAGTGTATTTTATATTTAATATCCTTTTGATTAAATGAAATGATTGAGATGCAAATATATTCATTGACCTTCAAATGACATCTGAAGGTTTGCTTTTCACTGGAAAAGAAAACTTATAAGTGTCTTCTGAAAGTATAACCTAACTATGCATCACATTGGCAATGTCAATGAGTAAATTCATCACGTTTGTTCAATTAGTGTATTTGAAATCAAATATCAATTGGGTTACATACATACACGAGTATTTTTTACCTTGTTTTCTTTTCTAAATTTTTATTTTTTTATTTTTACGCTGAACGTCATGCAGCGTTAAAGACGAAAGATAATCTCCAATGTAATGGAACAAGTGGAATATACAAGTGTAAAACATTTGGGTATCTACCTTTTATTTTTTTTCTTTTCTTATTTTAGTTTTTTTTTTTTTGCAATTAGCAATAATTATTTGCGATATCATTTACGCTCAAGTTAATTTATTCTGCTTCGATTACGCCGAAGGTAGAACAAGGTCAGTGTAATGAGCTTCTCAAGGAAGCAGAGTGAACTTCATTTAACGAAAGTAGGCATGCGGAATTCATGATATTTTCTCAGTTATGTCATTGATGATACGAGTTATGCAAACGTAAGCTGTAATCCGACTTGGTGCATTTTTTAAATATTAGAAAGACTGGTAATAATACATTTTATTTATTAGATGCAAGTCTGTACGTTTTTCCTGTAAATAGAGTGTAATTGAAAATCAATCAGTAATAATGCTAGATGGTCTATAACGGAATAGGAATGTACACTGCCAATGTCGTAGAAAGTTCAAAAATTGCGGTTTAATTCGCTTGAAATCTGTGTACTGTACATTTGACAGAGCTTGTTTAATACAGTATGATAAGGTCACCTGCAAAATTGCATTATTTTAAAACTGTGTACATTTTTTTGACAAAAGTGTTTTTGAAATTGATAACGGTTCCAAGAGAGACAAACATGCTGTTGTCGCGTGATTTCCTCAACAAACAGGAAGTTTCTCCGGATGCTGTGGATCTCCCCAAAAACGGCAAACTTTGCTTGTTCACGAAGTTGTTCAACCAAAAATGTGCTTCATTACTGAAGATGATTTTTTTCGCCAAAATTTGGATCCGTTTACAACTGCTCCAGAGCCCAATTTTTATAATGCATACATAAGTACTATGTCTGGAAATTTTCCCTCTCAACTTAAAATTGCCAAAGTGCTTCCTTTGTTTAAGAAGGGTAACAGGACCGACAAATCAAATTATAGACCTATTTCTTTATTGTCTTCAATTTCCAAAGTTTTTTAATAAATAGTTAAAACGAGAATATTAGCCTATCTTAATCAGATTAGATTTTTTTAGTCACATGCAATTTGGCTATAGGACTGGCCTCTGAACAGAGGATGCTTTATTGGACTTTTGCTCTATTTTATATAAGGGGTTAGATGACAAACGCTGTTGCGCTGGCATTTTTATAGATATTACCAAGGCGTTTGACATGATTGACCATGTAATTCTCCTAGATAAATAATATAAAACCGGATTCAGAGAATTCATGTACAAATGGTTTGAGTCTTATCTTTAAGAAAGAATTCATTGGAAGAAATATAAGCAGTTTTAAAACCAATAACTTGGGGATGCCACAAGGTTCTGTACTTGGTCCAATTTTATTTTTTATTTACATAAATTCCTTATTTTCACTTCCATTCTTAGGTAAAGCTTTTGTCGATGACCTTGGAATTGCATATTGTTCAGGCAGTCCATTAGATTTGATCGCTGACATAAACCATGGCGAGTTTTTACTAAGATATAATATTTCATTTTCATGACTGCTCGAACACGACTTGCTAATCAACCAATGCAGAATCCAAGGTGGTCAAACTTTCAATAAAAATGTTGAATGCAGTACTGTTTGCTTCAAGATTGAAGGTGTAAATAGTTTTAAGTATCTTGGCGTTACCATTGATCGGAATTTGAACTGGTCCAAACACATCTCTTCTTTGAAAAAATATCTTCTTTTCGCTACTCGCTGTTTTTTCTACCTTAAAAAGTATTGCTCTCTTAATATCATGAAAAGAATGTATTATGGTTTAATTCATTCAAGATTGCAATATGGACCTTGCAGCTGGGGCGGCGCTTACCTTAGTAAAATACAGCAATCAACTGTCACTCAAAAATCTGCAACACGAAAAGTTTGTAATTTTTACTAATGGATCTTTTCAGGACCTTGAAAATTCTCCCTTTACGTCATTTATTTTGTTTTAAGGTTTTAAAGGTCTTTTCCATGGGCGATTTCTGACATACGCAGTTTATGTAGCAATTCAAACTTTGTTGCAAATGTTCCTGATTTTCGCACTACAATTTATAGAAACTGAATGGTGTAGCACCCCATGGTGACTATGTCAGAATGCAGACGTCAAAGAATGACAGCGCTGCCACTTGAAACGTGAGAGCAATAAGCTGTCAAAGTTCGGACTTAACCTGACTCAATTATGCATGGTTATAGCGAGAGAATGGTTTCGGGCAGCATATACATATGTAGTTGGTTCTTACTCCATAGTACTATAATGGACCGATAGGTCTACAAACGTATTTCAAAACCATCAGAATAACCGCCGACAAAAAAATAATGGTCGATAAGCTCTATGGATGTACAGAGCTTACAGGGTTTCTACAATCTTTTAAGGAATAATACCAGAATTCAAATGAAAGAATATCCTGATGTCATAGTGGGGCAGCATTCATAGACAGTTCAATGCCAAAACAATCATTTGAAATCGATACAAACAAGCTGGGTAAAATTTCCTCTAGAGAAGATCCGTCAAAAGGTTGATTTTTGGTCTATTTTCCTAACCTTCAACCACACTAACAATGGCCAATGCCTTACATATCTATGTACCCTTCTATTATTATTACTATGGAAGGGTGAGGTCTTAAGGTCTATTGTGCCCCCTATACAAGTCCTAGATGAAGGAACATCTATCTCGTCACTATTCCTATTGCAATGGGTTAGAGAGAGCTTCGCTCACACCTAGATCAGGTGAAAATTCCATAGGTCGCAGCACCTCATTCAGACCAATTTCACTGAGAAATCGAAGTAGGAGATTGGGTGCTACGAGTGGTAGATAATTTGGTATTTACAATTTACCCAAGCACTTCAATCTTTTCTGAGTTAATGCCCCACATTCCACCAGTATATGTTCTGGGGTTTCACTGGACTTATTGCAGAATCTGCATGAGTCTTCATCTGCTAGACCCAGCTTCCTGAGATGGCCCTTAAGTTACAATACCCAGAAAGGAACCCAGTGAGGATGCGGAGCATGTTTTTGTCCAGGCTAATGCAAGCTTTGAATCTCCTCAGGTTGTAATTACCCAGCAGTTTCTTCGCCTGTCTTAGACCCTGAATTTTTGTCCAGGACTTGGTCCTGTTTGTTTTCTTCAGTAATCTTTTATCCCTCCCCTATGCCGCGGATTGGTACAGGACCTACGAAGGGTCCACCTCTTCGTTACCTTTTATCCCCAGATTTCCTGGTACCCCAGTAGATGGTGAAACGACACCCATTATTCTCCACGACCTCTCACTTAAGAAACGCTTAGTACAACTTCATTTCTTTTACAGTTACAATCCCGAAAAGATTCAACATTGCTGTGATGCTTTTCATGATGTGCCTGATGGGGTACATGATGCGAGTCAACCTGTCCATCAACATTATAGCGATGACAAATGGAACAAGCGATGATAATGAAACGCTTCCCGATGTAAGTTTATATTTATTTCTATTTTTCTCTATAAACATTTTCTAACAGTATGGCCCGCGCTATGAGTGGAGTGCAGACGACCAAGCTCTTCTTCTCGGAGCCTTCTTCTATGGTTATTTGTGTACCTCCCTTCCAGCCGGTGTATTAGCCGAACGATATGGTGGAAAACGAATTGCCGGTTACTGTTGTGTTCTAGCAGCAATTTTTACCGCTCTGACACCGATAGCGGCATCCTGGGGTATCTGGCCGGTATTTTCGTTCCGTTTCCTTATCGGTTTTCTTGGGGTAAGTGGATATATTGTACGTTATTGAATGCGGTTTTGTTTTAATTTACTTTCTTTAATAATAGGGCGTTGTATACCCGTGCTGTCATAATCTTATATCGAAATGGGCACCGCCACTGGAAAAGGGTAAATTTGTTTCCGCCCTACAGGGTGGCACATTCGGAACAGTGATAACATGGCCCATAAGTGGAGTCATCATCGAAGCAATGGGCTGGGACTGGGCGTTCTATATGGTGGCCATATTCGTTTTCATTGTGACCGCTGTTTGGTTCATTATTGTCGATGACACTCCAGCTCAGCACTCAACAATCTCCGCAGAAGAACGCGACCTTATAGAAAAGTCACTGGGAGATTCACTGTCAACGAAGAAAAAACTACCTCCGTTCAAAGAATTCGCTAAGAATTTGCCATTCTGGGGACTAATGCTGCTGCATTATGGTAGTATGTGGGGTCTATTCTTCATAGTTACTGCAGCACCCAAATTTATGAGTGAGGTCCTTGGCTTCAACCTGTCATCGGCTGGATTCTTGTCAAGTCTGCCGCATTTGGCACGACTCTTGAGTGCCTTTGCATTTGGTGCAGTTGTTGATGTCGTCCAACGCAAGGAATGGTTATCACTAACGCAAATCCGAAAGTATTTCTGTATACCATGTACGTGTTCCTTACCAATTAGTGTGTGCAAGTATTTAACTAACCAACGCCTTATAAATCCACAGCGCATATAATTCCTGGTGTTTTGCTGATTATTTTGGCTTTCTTCGGAACTGATTCTTTTGTGTGTGTGCTCATAATGACCCTCTCGCTGGGTTTCAATGGAGCTGCAACGGTGACAAACTTGGCCAACTCGCAGGACTTGGCACCAAACTATGCCGGTACCATCTATGGAACAATTAATTTTGTTGGAACTACGCCGGGCATTATCTCCCCAATGATTGTGGCGCATTTTACAAAGGACCAGGTACGTGAATGATGGAAATTTTTTTTGATTTTCTGATTAGAATCTAACATAATCTTTACTAGAACACGATTGCGGAATGGCAAAATATATTCCTGATTGGTGCTGCAGCGTACATCATTCCTGCGATTGTTTACTTCATCATTGGTTCGGGAAAGATCCAAAAATTCAATGATATCGAAAAGGACTCATCGGAGAAGGACATTGTCCACACTGGACTTTAATATTTATCACAACCTTAAGTAGGATAAGCATTAAATTATAGGTTTTACAATTTTCCGTAGAGCTACACTGAAAAAAATGATTTGCTTGAAATTGCGAAACAATGTTTTTCAACAACTTGATTGAAAATCAAGTACTTCCTATAATACAATTCAAAAACAAAAAAAAAAACCTGAAAATTCATTAATCTGAAGAATCCCATTCGTTTTTTTTTAATGAATTTCCAGCCAGACGGTTGCTTTTCTATTGTGTGAGAAATGCATTTTCCTTTGAAATTTGTATTATTAGCGTATAAGTAGTTTTATTTACACACAAAAGACAATATAAGATAATAAAAGTGAAATAGAAAGTATTTTACTGGTTTTCTTTTTTAAGTGTGTAGAAACAAACATCCAGGTCCAGACTTAAGGTAAGTTGTGTCCTGATATTGAAAATAAAAGAAATAAATATACGGCGTCAGCAGTCCTATATAGAACCAAGCCTAGCTTCTCGCAACCATTTGTGTGTCCGTGTTATTTTTTCCACAAAATGGAGGGGACCTGCAGTTTTTTGCCGACTCCGAACGGTTAGTTGGAAAGCTTCTCATGACAAATGATACTCTTTGATTGCTTGTCAGACATTCGAACGAGGTGGTACCGTGAAAAAACTTTTAGGAATTTTGCTGAGATCGAACCCGGGAAGCGTGCATAGTAGTCCAACGCACTAACCACCACGGCCACGGCAACCACCGATCCTGATATAAGAGGGTTATCAAAAACAGAATCTTCTATACTTCACGAACCTTTAAAATAAAGGCAAAGATATGATATGAGCCCCTTCAATAGCAGCGCTTGAGATATTTTTTAACGTGATTCATTTAGATGCAGATCAATCTGTGCAGTGATCTACAGCAAAAAGTGTCACAAGAAAAGGTAGGTAAGATTGCCCTTTTTTAAATTGTTTTTAATACAAAAACTAGCAGAAACGTGTTTTGGCCGCAGCTTTTCTTGCCAAACTGCATTCCGTTGATCCAGTTCGAGCAGCGGTAGCCGTGTGTCACAAATAACGCAAACAATATCGGCGTCCAAGGTTTAACCAGGCGCCTGCAACAGAACGCGACAAGTACTTGTAAGTCAAGTGAATTTCGACAACTTTTAAAAAATTGTGTGTCCTTAAGTTCACCGACAATTGTCGTGAGGAAAGATTACAAGTGGGAAATTTTATAATTTCCCTCTTTCTATAACAGAACACAAGTGTCAAGAAACACTTGTAGAATTGGGGTTCAATGAAGACAGGTGGCTCAGTGTCAAATCGCCCAAAACCAAATCACCCATAATGTAAAAAATCAGAAAAATGTCAAACCACCGAAAAAAAAATATGGGCGATTAGACATTTTTATATTTTGGTCAATCTGTAATAGTGTTAAATCGCCCAAAAATATGTCAAATCACCCAAAGAAGAAATGGGCGTTTTATCGGAATCCGGGCCTTTTGTCAAATCATCCAATTATTAAAATAATTTAAAAAAAAATTTTCTTCAGTAAAACACTTTAATTTTTTGGTACCAATAATTCCACCACTTTCTATAAACATAGAGATATTACGACTTTTCATGAATTCATTATCTTGTTTTTTATTCACCAACCGTCCAAGTATGTACACCATTGTATTTTAAAAACTGAGAAATGTAATGGCCTGATCTGAAGTAAGTAATGAAACACAACTGCGACGCGAAACGGTAACCGCGCCACTTCATGTACTAATATATGTACATACGTTTCATATATTTCATTTCACAATCATAATATGAAGAAAAACCATTCTGCTGTAATCGTTACTGTAGTTGTTACAATTCGCTTTGAGCACACTTTTAAAACCCAATTTAACGAAGATGTCAAATCGCCCAAAATGTCATATTTTTGAACGATTTGACATTATGCAAAAGATTTTTGGGCAATTTAACAATTTTCGTATTTTATTTCATTTTGGGCGATTTGACATGGAGCCAATTTAACTCGCTTAAGCCTTCTTCTTGAACGATGATCCTTGATTACAATTGAAGCTCTTTTAGAATGACCAGACTGCTAGATAAATGGTTGGATACTGTATAGAAGTAAACACTAACTGGTTTTAACTTGGCAGAGCACGTGTTGTAACTATTACGACACATCAGTTTGTGCTTATTTTACCTCCAAGTGGTAGCCATCGCATACTGGTCGCTGCCCACCCGGGCTCGGCTTGCTAAACTTATAAGCGCGGTTGATATAAACACGCCAGCGGACGAATTCACTCGATGGAACCAACGGTGGCGTCAAATATTCAGAACGGAAACAACACCTTATGTGAGTAACTCCGACAGATTCGGAGCCCAAGTCGAAAAGAATTTCTAGGTACTAGTCAGGGTCTTCGAAAATCGATGGTGGCGTATGAGCCCCTAATGGGTCAACGACAACACTCATATCACCGTAGTGGGATACTGAAACCGGTGTAGCAGTCCGCTTGTCCTAGGGGAAAACAAGAATCTGGTCCTCCAGTTTTGGGGTTGTGCATACGGTTATCTACCTACGTAAAAAAAGATTATTCCGAAAGAAATAATAACGTCGGAAAAGGACGGATCTACTGCTGACTACCGAAATAAGGACCACGACGCACGTTCAGATCTATATGTGAAGTGTGCGTACACTGCACAGACCACGGCAGCCGAACAACTATCAGAGGCCATGCACCTGGACTCACTTCCAGAAAGTGCGATGAGATGGGCCAGGCAAAAGAAAGATGAAAAACATTAATATCCATAAGAGGATATGGCGGTCTCCGAATCAACAAACTGTTAACCAAATTGACCACATTGCGATTGGCACCTGGCACGCCTCCAGTATTCTGGATGTACGAACATTCCGTACGGCCAACATTGACTCGGATCATCTTGTTCTAGCCAAGGTACGAATGCGGATATTCACAACGCAACAGCAACGAAATATAACAGAGGATGACCTCGCCTAAGGTGGCACGGTCAAGCGGATACAGACCCCAACCAACTCGGAGTGCCCAACTCGGAGTGCCCAGCTAAGCACCGAGCTAACTGGAAAGGGTTGTTGGTTGAGGCCTTGTTCCATCCAGGACTGTAGCGCCACCTAAGTAAGTAAGTATTCTGCTAGATAATGTTCAATCAAATTTTAAACAACGCTTCTGTCAACGCATTTGCTTATGTACGAGTATAATATACTCTTCCAAGTTATAGTATTTATCTTTGAAGACTTTCTCACATTACTCAATCTTCTTTCCGCGTTCGAAAGTACGCATAGTCATGTTAGTTCAAAGCCAGTTCCTATCGATAAGTCGGTGCATGTTCACAGCTAATATACTCGTACACCTCCTTCAGCTTTGTTTGACGTGATCTGGAAAATAGTTTGCAAATATTGGTAAACAAACATTAAGTTTGTGACAATCAAACTGGCAGCGCGATTTTGTTTTTCGTTACCGCTTAATTTCTCCAGATGTTCAAAACAGGTTATCATGCCACTGTCACTGTCACATACGCATCATTGTAGGCTTTAATTTAGGAAACAAAACTGACAAGTATATTGGTGTTGATGATGGTTCTGTTTGCCAAACATATTTACCAAGTCACTTCCACATTTAAGTGACGGCGACATACATATTTGCATTCCGATAATCGTCTGTAAGACTGTCACTGATATATTTTCATAATAACATTTCATCAGCAAGTGAAAGCAGATATTGCAATTCTTATCACCTGCTGTTTTCATGTCAGTGGCGAACTCAAATGTAGCTGTAAATCGAGAATGCTGTGTGTATTGTACATAGGTAAATGATCGGGAGTCTAAAATGGTGCTGTTGCATATACAGTACCTATATTTGACATTTTAACAGATCGATATCCTTTCGTCTATAGGTCTGTTTGGTAACCTGGTAACCATCCAACTGTCAAAAATTAAGAGAGAAGAGAGCCAAATGAGAGTGTCAAAAAATTTCTCCTATTGCGAAATCTTGCTACATCTATTTCATGGAGTTATCGAGGGACATCTATCAAACAGCAATCTGACAATTTGTGAAATGTCAATCACTTCTTGTTGACAAAATAAAAGCAAATTAGTTTTTCGTGAAAATATATAATATTCAATAGTTAAAAAAGAAGAAGAGAGGATTTCCCCCCACTTTTCCTATTTGACAGATGTCCCATTTGTGTTTGTAAAAGTTACCAAACCCACCTTATAATTTTGAACTCCCCTTTGCAAGTACATAATGGGTGATTCATTGAGAGGTACTTTTTTCAGTAACAAAACACGCGTGAGCCATGTCAAACTGTCATTGTATTTTTGTTCAGTATTGTTTGACATCTCATCATGGAAAGACTTCGCCCGGCGCAGTGCCTACAAATTATTCAGCGGTGTTACGAAAATCCGCGTTCTACGTGGAATCTGTTTCGTACGCTTAGAGCTACTTATGATCAGTACCATCGGAAATAAACCCAATTTTCATTATTGGATAATACGCGACCAAATACACTACATCCAGCACGCACTGAAGAAACTATAGCGGCGGTCAACATTTGAAAAAAAAATTATCTTCAAAAATTAAATGTAAAATATAGTTCTTCTGTGTTATAGTAAAGATTACACGATAAAATGAATTTTTTTTTTAATTTTGAAAAAAGTACAAATAAATGAACACTGTAAACACATACATATATATATGTTCCTTGGAGCAATTTTTTTAAGTTAGGGAACTACGCAATGGCGAGTAACCCAATACCCAAAGAAACCAATTTCACCATCGCTTTTATGGATGATTACGACGGCCGGTGAGTTGTCATGAGGAATCAATATTTTATCTTCTTCAAATGCAGTCATTCTGTCTTGATCTGCTCGTTCAATTTGTCCAATAACACTGTGTGACATTTTTCAGGTCATCGTCTCGGACCCATGATTTGAGCACTGATGATTTTTATGATTTTGAGGACCTGTATGGAGTTTTTTGGGTCAGTTTGTTTTGCACTTTTTTTCTCCTAATCAATACCTATAACTTTGCTGAAGACAGAAAAAAAAATCCCTACGGTTAACCAAGGTAAAGCCATGAAAAAAAAAAACAAAAAGTGCTCAAAATAAGCTTTGAGCCAAAATATTCTTGAGGCTATAAAATACGTTAGGCAGCCAATCTGGCAAAACGAATGATGCAGAGTTTCTAGTTTTGGTAAATACTTTCACCCGGGATTAGTGGTTGCACTGTGTAATTTAACATATGTACATATAACGCGATATAAGTATGATAGTACTCGCCAGTTATCGTTAATCCTGTCTTCAAATGGTCTACGAATACTGTGCCAGGTTCATCCCATAAAATACAGTGGTGGGCAAAAACACACGCAGCACTACTCTTCTTGAATTTTCATTTTCTTACGTTATAAAATTAGTTTTTATTTTTTGCTTGAATATGGAAAAACCCGAGTTTAAAATAACACCTTATAAATATTTGTCGATATTTGACCAAACAATTCAAAAATGGAAATTTACGTTTTTTTTATGCCTGGGACACACACCTAGTATAGACACCATGGTATGAATACCATAGTATTCTCAATACCATGCTAGGTGACATACTGCACTACCTAGTATAGTTTGAGAGGTTGTCATTTTTTTTCTTTGAATTTTTAAAATTACACAATTGTTATTCTGTCAACCTAAGAAATTTAAGTCTTGTGATGGACTTGTTAAGCTTAATCATACATGATACTCAAAAAAATAATGGCATTCAGTGATTTTATTGGCCGGTACAAATTTACAAGGCAATGATTCAACATTTGTTTGAATGTTCAAAATCAAAATTATTCATATAACTAATTAAACTGACAACTCTTTCAAGGGCAACTATTCTCTACGCTAGGAGAATGGCGCTGGGTTCGCTTGAGAGATGGCTATACTACGCAAAGAACCCTAGTATAGATACCATGCTGTATACCATGTTGCTCGGCTGGTATAAGCGTCGTATACCGTGACAGACATGTAGTACATTTGCATACCATGGTGTCTATACTAGGTGTGTATCACAGGCATATTAAGGCAAACATTGTTAAAAAATTTCATTACGTACAGGTGTAACTATAAAAAAAAGAAACCTAAGTAAACATTGAAAATAACTTTGAAATAATAAAATAGCAATAAATAAGAATTCATCTGGAAAGAGATTCGATATCTGGCAAACTTAGAAAAAGCCAAAAAATAGCATATTTTACAACACCGTTTATAAGTAAAGTACCGTTGTGAGACTTTTTGAACAATATGCCATTTGGGCTGCTAACTCAAATATGAAATCTGAACAAAATCGTTAGAGCGATCGAAAATTGTTTCTTTTTTTGTCCAGGATTGTACCTACCTTGCCGGCTGAGCGTTTTATATTTGGGTACTTCGATCGGCTTTCAATCGCTTGCAACCACTCTGCGATTTATTGGACTCCGGTGTGTAAAAATGGCTACATGTTACATTAATTGTCGTTCTTACGAAACCTGCTGCCGCTGCTGCTTCCGTTCGATTTATTAGAGAACGCGGCACCCATCGCGATGAAAACTAACAGATGTTGCTATCTAAACTTTATCTATTTTACTCACTTTTCGATCACTCAAAACAAAACTGCACTTTTTTAATATTTACTTTAGTAACTATTTCATTTGGATGATCTGAACAGCAGCATTGTTCCATGTACGACCACATTTAAATTAACTTCTTAACCGTTGTATACAATAGAGATGATGTGCCATAACATTCATCAAGCCAATATTGGATTGAGCAGTTTTTTTTTTCCAATCGAAAATCTTTGAAATCAATTTTTTCTCAAACAGCAAATGTTGGGTCACTGTAATGACTGTAAATGACAAAATGTCATTTTGACTGGAGACTAGTTTAGGTTGGTACCTACTATTGAATAGACACATCTCCATCCGGGGCCGCAGTCATTGCTTCCCATGTATTATTTGCAACAACTAGAACTGCATAAATGTAAAATATTGTTCATATGTTTCGCGTCTCAATTTGCTTGGAAAATGTCCGACTTGGCCTGCATCTTAAAATGCATCTTTGCTATGAAATTTTATCTGAATAAGTCGAATACCTGAATGCAAAGTTACAATACATAAAATTAATAAATTAAAAATACAATTATTCACATTTGTCAAAACCCGAATTTGGAAACGGAATTAACATATTAACAGCAAGACATCGCCCAATATGTCCGAAACATAATAATCTTTGGCTTTGCTGTTATTTTACGAATGAAGCCATTACCACAGGAGATTTCAACGTCCATAATACCAACAAGCTTTAGCCATTCCAGACATCGTCAGGTCACTACACCGAAGATGAACCCTTTACGCAGCTGATAGAGGAAGTCAAACATACTAAAGACCTGTTTCTAACCCGCCTTCCGGATACAATATTAGTTGCTTTTGTCACTCGTTGGGTCATTGGCGGGTGTCAAATAAATTTGCGTATTAAAAACCGGACTCAGTTCATAAGAGGGCCTTTAACTTGATTTTGAGCACCCCGCTGAAATAATTAGATATCATTATGTATCTGGAATACGATCCTTAATTGCAGGTAAATCAGTCACCTTGGAGGTGAAAAATCCATCGGTGTGTCATGAAGAGGAACAGGCTTAGTGGTCAGAATAAAACAAGTTTGCCGTTGGTAATCCCCAGTTAACAGTGCAAAAATGTTACAAATAATTTAAAGTGGATTATAGAAGCTGTTCGACGCCCTTGTTCGTGATATGAATTGGTATCTACTCTTCTCTTTTCGCAATACCATCGACGCTTATATTAGGCATACATGTGCCAAAATGTAGAGGTCCTAGCTCACTCCTAGTCCAGGTGAGAATTTTATTGGTTATAGCACCTCATCCACACCAATTTCGATGAGATATTGCAATAGGAGATTGGGTGCTATGAGTCGCAGCTGGTATTTACCAAAGCACTGGAATCTTTTCTGGGTTAATACCCTACTCCCATATTTCACGAGAATGTGCTCTGGTGTTTCACTGAATTCATTGCAAAATCCGCATGAGTTTTCATCTGAGTGACCTAGCTTCCTGAGAGGTCCCTTGAGTTAACAGTTTTTGTCAATCCTAACACCAGCTTTAAATCAACTTCAACTTACCCAGAAATTTCTTCGTTTGTCTTAGAATAGATCCTGAGTTTTAGCCCATCAGGACTTATATAGGACACAGGACACAAAAGTCCTTACGATACGGTATGTAGTTCAACGGAAGACTTTCTTTCTGCAATCTCGCCATCATAGCAATCACCTCGATACTGAGCTCATACCAAAGGTAGCTGTACTTTGTTAATTAATTGTAGTTAAGTATGCTGTAGAATGATCTATGTAGGAATTGTGATCTAAATAAAATGTTGTATGCTTGTCGTCAAATCCTGCGAGAAAGATGTCCAGCATAGTTATCTAGCTTGTAGGATATGTTGCCATCCTTAACTGCAACTACTACATATATTAAGGAATTTTTCCACCGTTTCATACTTTTAATGGCTCCAAACTTGCGCAAAACTGATACTGCTTTATATACCATGTACTTTGTGCTATATTCTTATTACCTAGGCGTCTTTTCCACGTAACGTTAATCGTTGTTTTGGCCTTGGTGAGTTTCTCTCCCAGATACTTCTCCATATTCAAACGCCGAGATAGTTATAGTCCTTTGCCTACCTCAATGCTGTTGCCATTGTATTTCTACGTTTCATTAGAGCTAACTTCTGCAGAAGAAACAAGGAAGAGGAAGAAAGGCCAAGCCATCTCCACTGTTCATGCCCACCTCTTTTCCGTAGTAGGTGCAGTACCCAGGTGAATACTGCTTTAACAATCTCAATGACCTAGCACACAAAGATATTAAAAGCCTTCCTCGCTTTACACAAAGCTTCAAATGGTTCTCATGAGCAGAGGGGATGTATATCTATAGGTCTAAGTGTGCTGGTACTCGAATTACTGGTAGTCACTGCTATCTAAGCCAATCTAACCTAGAGCTGATTCTGGCACAACCTTTTCTGAAAATCACTGCATTCGATTTCTCCAGCTTCACTTTAAGTGAGATAAGAAGAAACGGTTACTGTGGGCTAGAGTTCACCAATATTGTGATATTGAGGATTGGCAAAGGATTCTTTGGCTTGATGAATCCAAGTTTGAGTTATGTACTGCGAATAGAGGGTTTTCATTCGACGTTCCGCAGAACAAACCACGTTGCTGCTTACCGTGAAGTATGAATTTTGGTTTGAGAAGCTAGCATTCTCGTTTATATCGAAGGCATCTTAAACAAAGATTGCTACTGAACCATTTTACATGAGAGTGAGTAGCACAAGTGGGCACCGTGGTGTAGTGGTAAGTGGGTTGGGCCAGACTGGGCTGAAGGCGCTAGAATCGTGGACTATTACTAGTTGGCACTAGTCAGGAACTGCACGGGTCCAACACCTAAAAGTTTTTTCACTTGGCCACCTTTTTCGAATGTCTGACAAGCATTCAAAGAGTATCATTTGTCATGAGGAGCTTCTCAACTCGCCGTTCAGAGTCGGCAAAAAACTGAAGGTCCCTTCCATTCGTGCAAAAATTTAACACGCGCACACAAATGGTTGCTGTTCACCGCGAACCGTAGCGCCACCTAAAAAAAGAAAAGTTAACTAGCGAACGAGCATAGACACATTTCCAAGTTGCATTCAAGCTCTCCGTAATAGAAGAAAAAAGAAGGGATTTTTATCGATACGTTTTGGTTAGTACTTCCGCCGCATTGAAACCCCATTGAGTTTTTATGGGATCATAAGAAAGGTTCGCTAAATGTATAAAGGTTATTTTCACAACGACTGAACGACACCTGGGATAGCATTTCAACTGAAATAAAACAACGTCAAAATTGATAGAAAGGTTGCCCCAACTTGTTAGAGCTGGCTGAATGCCTTAATATAGTTCCGCTAAAGTACTGCAACATCCAGCTTTCTGTAACACAACATTACCAAGTAGTGCAACACAAGCAGATCTGATGCTGACAAATGTATTGCAGTGAAAAGGCAGTGAATTATTTACTTTTCGCTGCGCCTTTTTTCGAGATTTACGAATCCGCTCAACGAGGATAAAGGCTTAAAGAACAAAAGCCTATCATCCAAATCAGACTTCTATAGACTGTATTTAGTACACCCCTTTCCTAACACTACAGATTAGGATACCATTACCAAGATAAACAGGTTCCCAACACAAAGACATGTTTTTTGTTCCTCATTATTTGTTTATTTTTGTCTACCAAATTGGAATTTAGCACTCTTGTTTTGAATTCGTTTCTGATAATAATAGGTGACTTTTTGGCCTTAATTGAATATCTGCCGTTGATTGCCTGAGTCATTACTTAAAATGAAAAGAATTAGTAATATTAAAATGATTAGCGCACATTTGCTAAAATTGTGACACTTAAGTGACTTCTTTTGGTCAGTTGACCTTTGGAATGAGACTGATGATCATTTTATTACCAACAATTTAATTCTTTTAAGCTAAGCAATCACCATCATCAAATCACCACTTTAATAGTGTGTTAATAGTTGACTTGTACGATGGAAACATTAGCGTATTTCATAAAAGTGTTTTGTCTTCTTCTTCTCGCGATCCACCGTAACGCCGCCACTTTCACAGTCAAAGGATTGAGTTACTCTTTTTGGTTACATGTGACACAAGTCGTAAAATGATCTCGTTATTACTTTACTTAAGGTGGCGCTACAGGTCGGGGTGAATCTGGGTCTGCTTCTCGCAACCATTTGTGTGTGCGTGTTATATTTTTGCACGAATGGAAGGGACCTACAATTTTTTTTGCCGACTCCGAACGGTGAGTTCAGAAAATCATTGACAAATGATACTCTTTGATTGCTTGTCAGACATTCGAAAGAGGTGGCATCGTGAAAAAAAACTTTTAGGTGTTGGACCCAGGCAGCTCCTGACTAGTGCCAACTAGTAATAGTGCACGATTCTTGCGCCTTCAGCGCAGTCTAGCTGTCGATGTAAACATTAATATCATTACGGTAAGACGTTATTTTTACTCCCCTGGAAATCAACATCTTTCATTTAGATAGTTTCACAGATAGGTTCCATGTTTTGCAGTAAGTTTCCAAGCCATTGATCAATATGGAATTCGCCAAGAACACGAAGTCATCCGCAAATAAAAGGGCTGGAATCTTTATCCGATTTAGTTTGATATCACCTTTAACTTGAAAAACTTGTCTTGTATACCCCCATTGTCCCCTTATTACCCCCGGGTTGTGAAGAAAAGGACGAAGGTATCAAACACTTCTTTTGAGACTATTCTGCTTTAAGCTCAATAAGACACAAATACCTGGGAAGACACATCCTACTCATACCTGCGCTGGCATCGCTTAGATCAATCGATTTCTCGAAAACTCACATGACATACAACTTTTCTATTCCCCCTTAAAACCCTTTCCTCACATGAACCCCAAAATTTACATATTTGCTTATATTATTTCACAACAAAGATTTTGATATATGTATATATCTTCTTTGTACATTTTCTGTGAGCAAAGTTAAATTAATATTGTTTGTATGCTTTCGCGACAACGACCAGTGGAGACCATTGCCACCGTCAATGCACCAGCGGCAGCGGGTATGCGTGTATGCGATACATGCGTGTAGTATAAGTTATTGGGATTGCTTCGTGCTAACGTATATGTATTGTTATTGTTCGATCAACTCTAATCCAATAACTGGATAAATTTGGTTGCAATTTGTTGTATGATAAGTAGATGCAGGGCTTGGAACAGATACAGATAAATGAATGTATTATGTTTTGACGTTTTGGCGGTAAGAACGTGCTGTAATATTTAAGAAAGCTGAATAGTTAGTTAGGAAGAAATTGCTAACCCACCTGCATCACTTTCTTCTTTATTAATCTATGGAAAATCCTTTATCCAAGCAATTCATTCAAATGACTTCATTGATGCTAAGCAAATTGTGGAGCAAAAATGTATGCCAACTTTTAAGGTGCAAGGACAAGTGTAGCATTTAGCTGGAAGTCTCCTTCCAGACAATTTATTACAAATACAAATATCTACATACAAAGAGAATATTTTTGTATGCGCAGCGAAGCGGGTACATCAGCTAGAAAAGAATAAATAAGCGCCTTATGAGTTTCGCTATAGTTATTTCTAGATATATCGATATACATATGTATAGCTATGTATATTATACAAACAATGATTTCTTCATATTTTTGACTTCAGTAGTTTCGGAGATGGGCTGGGGGATATGGTATTTTTGCACACATTTTTAGTTATAACTGCCAAAGTTTCCAACGGACAAAATTGAAAATATTTTTGGAATCTTTGCTTTTGGGAGTTGTTTCACAATATTTTTGAGGGATTAGTTGTCTCATATATGTGGAGAACCGGAATGTATAAGTGTGCCAAATTTTAAGTTTCTAGCTGGAACGATTCTTGATGTTTTTATCGTGACAGACATTTTTGAGTGAGAGCGAACTAATAATGGTTCCGTATTACCATATGGGTACGGAACCCTAAAAAACAACAAAAACAGTGAAAATAATCGTTTTGTTTGTCAATACGAGAAGCGCCCCTAACTTGCAACAGGGGTCAATTATTGTTAAATCGTCTCATACGTGATTGAATGTACGAATGTATCGGAACAAAATACGTGACGTACCGTGCAGTAAGTTGTTTAATAAAGCATACGAGATACGATTCTTCATAATTTGCAATATAGAAATGCCACAGATTTATTTTTGTACTAGATGTAAATTCTATAAAATAAATAATTACTTTAGAAAATTAATAAATGAAATTAAATGCACAAATCCAGAAAATATTATTGAAGAGAGTAGTGGAATTAGAGTAAAGGGGGATTTAATCTTCTGTCAACATCAGTGCCACCAATATTCTTCAATTTTTAGGAACTAACCTTTTTTCCATAGGAAAGTACAACAACTTTGTTTCAAAAATAAAAATGTTCCCCAAGAAATTAAAGCAAAACAACAACACATAGTCGGAAAAAAATAAACGAAGGAGTAATTTAAAAACATTGTAATAATAAATTGACGGTAATAATTGTTATAAAGTGATAAAATGTCTATTTGGGTTTTTTTTTACAACTGTCAGTTTAAGTGTGTTAATTATTGTTGACAGCTACTACCGTTGACAAGTGACTTCCATACATTAGAGTGGCTATCAATATTAGATTAAAGTCTTATAAGAAATCCTAGTTGCGCTTAGATAACGGTTAAATAATGCATTTTCCTGAAGTGTTATGGGGAAAAAAATATAAGTGATCAGATTACTTTTTAAACTATTTTAAGTGGGTTTGTTAAACTCTTCATGTTAAACAAGCAAACTTCCGCTTGGCATTCACTGTGGATTTCCATAAAGCGATAGGTGGGAGTTTTGACAGCGGTGTTTTTATTGTTTTCCATCGTGCTCGTGATAAGAAATACTCGATTGCAAATACGTTTATTCGATTTACATCAGGGGCTGGTAGAGGCCAAGCCTATTTTATATTAACTTCACTTTCTGTGGGCCAAATCTGGGAATCGATTTTACACCAACTTCCAGATATCCCATCATGCTGAAATTTCACACACGTGTATAAGTCCGCAGACAAGTTTTCATGCGCCCAAGTTTTCTTTTAAATCTTTGTAATGGTAGAGGTGGGACCATGTCACTGCGGATTAATGGGATGTCCTCCATCATCATACTATTTATATAATAAAGCAGTAACGCTCATTCTGTAAACACGGCTGTATCTCGGACTGGAGCCTAAACGGCTGGGTGGATTTGCTTGAAACTTCATATCTGGGGTCTGTGGGACTATACCACAAGGCCAATTTGGAATTTTCATTCTAGCCCCAAAAATTGAGATACCTATACTTCACTTGGGACCGATTTTATAAAAAGCGGTTTTTTTCGAAAACGGCTCCAACGATTTTGTTAAAATTTCATATTTAAGTCAGCTTAGGCACATGCTATCATTAATGTCATACCAGGTTTTTGCCTAAAAAGATGTGCAACGGTACTTGACTTGACCGATTTTCTAAAATTGGATACTCTTCGGATATTGCTCAGTCGATCGGTATAACCGATTTTCATATAGTAACCGTTTAAAAGTGAAATAGCAATAAGAATTCGATGTAATGTGAAAAGAACGTCAACGTGTTTACATGTACATATGTATGCATATCCCTGGCATGTTTGGCTGCTCTTGCAATACAATTCGATATGGAAGTGGAAGTGTATGAATATTAGGTTAATTATACAAAAGTGCAACGAAATTTTCAAAAATATATTTTTTGACCTACAGCAAATAATGGGGTTGAAAGTGGGTACATAAGATAAATAAATCTGCCGCGCATACAACGAAAGCATGATTTGCACCAGAAGGAAATGTCGAAAAAAAAGAACATGGCAATGTTGTGGGCCTAACGGATGATGGTGCTGTTGTTGTCTTTTTCTTTCTTTCAGTTCTCCCAATTAAATTCTGCGTTATAGCTATAATCTCAAACTCAGTTTATACGGCGCGGCGCTTAAAAGCACGCGAAAAGTATATACGAGTACTGATGAATAGCGAATTACTTATCTGCAGAGGTAGGCATTGAATCTTCTAACTATACTGAGCTTTTCTTGGTAAATATAATTCACACAGTTATTTTCTTAATTTACATATATATTTTTGCCCCTTAAGCTCTGTAAAAATGTTCGTCGTTTTCGACGAGGGTCAGCTAGTTTATACATACATGGGGTCGCCGTTGCCGTGGTGGTTCAATCCCAGCTAAAAATACCTAAAAGTTTTTTTCACGGTGCCACCTCTTTCGAACGTCTGAAAAGCATTCAAAGAGTATCATTTGTCGCCGTTCGAAGTCGACAAAAAACTGTAGATCCCTTCCACTCGTGCAAAAATATAACAAGCACACGCAAATGGTTGCAAGAAGCAGGCCCAGCTTCACCCCGAACTGTAGCTCCACCTTAAGTAATTCTATTTTAAAGTTGGCAGAGGTTTGGGTAGTGACAGAGGAAATGGGTCAAATCCTCATAAGCCTCTTCATAACCCATCATCGTTAAGGCGTAATTTTTTCGTGTGGTAGGTATCTTAGCATGTTGTGGCCAGTTAGCACTCCTATCAGTACTTAGTTTTTAGGTTTTTGCTTTATCGTATCCTCGCCACAGCTTTCCTGATATTTCACAGGTAGTTGGTGGTTTCCACCTGCTATTTAGGTTCAGTTAATGATGTTTGTTCAATGTTGGCCTTGAAGTTACAGAGTGGAGATTATTGATACACCGGGTAAAGATAAAATCCATCGCCCTATTTAAATTACATTGATGAACGGCAAGGTAAATCGACAGTATAGGGATATTCAAGTTTTATGTAGGGAATTTCTGGACTAAACTAGACTTCATTCGGTGTGCTGTCAAAACGAGTTGAGTTAAATGCCAGGTGAACTTCATCTTAAGGTGGCGCAACAGTTCAGAGTGAACCAGGGCCTACTTCTTATAAACATTTATGCGTGCGTGTTATATATATTGTTATATATGTGTTATACCAGCTGTTCCGTACAGCTTCGCCCGTGTCTAAAAAATATAGTGTTTCTTACAATACAATTATGTATTGTCATTTAGTTCGAAGAATCAAAGACAGTGCGATTGCACCCCAAGGTTTGCAATCCACCAATAAATACAATCCACAAATGAAGTGTGGATTGTATCTACATATGTATTTGTATTTTGAATAAGTGACATTCGCAGAAAGAGGCATTCGTAAGTGTGTTGTAATTTTGAATTAATTTAAGAAATATATTATGTTTAAATTATATCAAAAAGTGATCTATACTTAACACAGGATGTTTAGTAATAGGTGTACGAAGTTTTACTTCGTTGTGTGCATTAGTTTTTGTGTTTATCCTGGATGAAGTTTGACAGGTAAAAGCGTGACATTGAGATTTATATATTAGTATGATATGAAGTAACATATGATATGATATGATTTTTGCACGAATGGAAGGGACCTACAGAGTACAGTTTTGTGCCGACTCCGAACGGCGAGTTGAGAAGCGCATTGACAAATAATATTTTTTGATTGCTTGTTAGACATACTTAAAGTACATCGATGCACGGTATAGAGATATTCAAGTTGAACTCGACCGTAAATCGAAAAAAAGGCTCCATTCGATGTACCTACTGTCAAAACGCTTTTAGTTGAATTCCAGATATGTACCTGCATGATTCAAAAGACGGCAGGAGTACAATGTAGCTCTAAAAACGTGCGTTACCCTCTTAATAAACTGACACAGTCAACGAGAATACGAGAACTTTATATATGACACAAGCAGTTCGACAATGTTCTGTGCAGTTCATTTACACTTTATTCCCAGGTGCTTTGGACATAAATAATCACAATTTAATATGTTACTTCTTTTGAAATGTATCTCAACCACCATCATGTGACAAGTGCACAGTTTCTAAAATGCAAATTGTATTCATTTTGTCGGAGTAAGTGTCGTAATTATAATAACCTATGCTTGAAAGTACAAATTCTTTTTACAAAAAAAAAAAACCAAGAAACAGATACAAATCAGATAGTGTGGTAACAAAAAAAACTTTAAAGCAGCTGCAAATCAAATGCCACTGTTGCTAAGCGCCATAAGTTGACATTAATGTTCGGTTACAAAACTCAGTTTTAAATTGAGATTCGAAGGTTTTCGCCGATTTCTCACTGGTAATTCCATTGGTTATGGCCAATTCGATAGTACTGGTAATCTCTCTCTATAGCTAAGTGAAAGCATGACTGAGAGTCGACTCGTGACGGTGTGGAACATGTGATTGCGGGTGGTACATCCCATCAAAAAAATTAATAGCGAATACGTAGTTTGGTTTATAAGTTTTCGCACTTCAATCCGAATCCAAATGATGATGCTTAGCACGTTCCCCAAAAAAACAGATGGTGTACGATACTTGGGTCAATAGGATGTTATGTGGTCAATAAAGTTTAGGCTTGGCTTTTGTCTGCACTGCTTCAATTTATTCTAAGAAATTTATACATATGTTTGTATCAATTGAAATAAATCAGCATAGCTAATGAGAAAAGATGAATAGATACTCGTATTTCCCCAAAGAGCAGATATTCCATAGGGATGCCTAGAAATAGAAAGATACAATATCTTTGCTTTGGTTATTTGTAATTAAATTCAAGGTCACAATAACCCACTAGCTATTTTTAAACTATCTGACGTAGCTAGTATATATTATTATAATTTTTATTTTTATTTTTAACTTATCTCTTTCTTATTTACTATAATTTTCGTTTGAGAACAAGTTGTTCGTCTAAATTTAAATCTTTAACTATCAGGTATTTTTATTTATAGAATTTATTTGTTTTGAATGAATTCTTAGTTAAACCTTTTGTTTTGTTTTTTTTTTTTAATATGAATACATATATGACATAATGACACACAATTTCATCGCCAATTGAACAAATATGAATTTTGCAACAATTTCTGATCGAATCGTCTTATCCGTGAGTGAATTACTGCTCACGTAAAAGTTCGTACTTATGTATATACGAGTCTACCTGAATTTCTTATGGAATGCTATCAGTGATCAGGTAACGAGCACATGAATGCGCATAAGCTCTTTCGAAATACCAAATCGATCAATCAGCAGTTACAGTTTTTGAATTCATATAGCAGTTCGACCCGAACCTTTTTTTTTTAACAATATTACCCATACTTGTTATGTATCCCCATGTAAATAACAATTTGGAAGTAACTGCCAGCGTCCTACCGTCACGTCTCATTATTGTCACAGACGCATTCATGGACTATCCGAACTGGGTGGAAAATACTCGTAGCTGCATTCGATGGCCCCCGTGTCATGCATTTTATGTGTTCTGTGTCCAAAACACATGAGTATACTTATACAGTATACAGATAAAATACATGCTAGCAAATAGGGAAATAAAAACTCCAAGTGCAGAAGGATATCTACAGGGCATCGTATGTCCATCGTCGTAAATGAACTTCGCAGGAACGACGGTTTCTATTGTCTAGGACAATGGTTCTTAATCGGTGGTCCGTGGACCACCTTAACTGTTTAACGCTCGCGTACCCTCCCAAAACTACGAAAAGTTACGAAAACCCGTTCGCGTACACAAAAATTTCGTAGTTTTTCGTAGTTTTACGTAAAAGAGAGTGCTCACGAGAAAGTGAGTCCTAGTAGGTGTATTTTAATTTGAACATTTGATAGTAGTGCAATACGTAATATTTAGGAAGGCCTATTAAAGAGGTGTAAAAGACTTTGAACGGGATCCAGTTGAAATTACAACAAGCTAAAGAACCAGTAGATGTGATAAAAAAAATTGTACGCCGTTTTTCAGCAAATGAGGGGAAACTCCAAATTGGACTCAAATATTAAAGTCAACGACGTGTAATCTTTTATTTTGGCTCCACCAGTTTCTGTCCCTGTTGAGAGGTCCTTCAGCTCATTTAGGACTTTCCTGAAAACCTTAAAAATGTTTTTGGTTGTACAGTGCTATTACAATAATAAATAATACTAAAAACCTTGATTGTTGAGTGCCTTTTTCTTTGCTTTTTTCCGGTATAGTTTTGTCTTTTTTAGATTTTTTTGGTCAATAAAATCCGTTCGCTGTACATAATTATCTATCTCAAGAACCGGATGGTATCTGAGATTCAGAATCATTCTGAAACATTCATGACACATAAAAATAACTTTGAAGTAACAAGATACGCGTCTAAGTGAATCCCACCGAGTACGGAGGATAGCCACCCAACGTAACCTAACCTAACCTAACAAGATACGCGTACAGTGAAACAAATTAGGGATGTAACGATTCCGATTCCAATACCGATATATCGGAATGGCCGATATATCGGTATCGCCGATTATTTACCAGCCGATGTCAGACAGTTTAAAAAGCGGACGAAGCGACGTGGCAACACGAGAGTTATATATGAAAACGGTCAATTCTGTCAAATCATATATATTTTTAATTTTTTGTTATTAACGCGAGTTACATATGAGACCACCACTGAAGAAGTGATTGACCATTCTACACATTGGTGGCATCGCCAATTTTTATTAATAGACTGCCTGCATAGAAAAGATGCATGCAGAGCAACCAACCATCCAAGAAAACACATGGTCAGCAGACATGGAAAAGGCAAGCAGACCACATATGTATAAATACACCGAACAGAGTGTGCAGAAGAAGAGAAATCGAGATGAAGTGAACGACAGCGGGCGTAGAATAAATAAATTTTGTATTAATATTAAGAACTTATACTATTTGTTAATAATAAACACAAATTAAAAAAAACTAAAATTCGCGTTTGTTTACTTTTCCATAATTTTCCATACCCACTTTTTCGAAATTTGACAGAAAACACATATTTGGTGCAAAAAGTACGCGAACGCCTTCTGTTTTCAAAATTACTGCTCAGAACAAATGTAAATTCATAAATACACTACTAAAACCCTCCTCGATGTCAACACAATGGGTTGCGCTGAGTCGTAGTAGCAATTCATAATACGCGTCTCTACCTACCTAACAGGTACCATATTTTTATTTACATTTTGAGTTTTATTTCCGCCAATTTACTTTGTTGTATTTGTTTTGTATCTAGATCTACAAGTATACGTATTGTACATATCAATGTACCTTGAAATATACCAACATTTTCCGTTCCTATTACATGCTCTATCATAAATCCAAAGTAATATTTACAAAAAAAAAAAAAAAAAATACAGAAACAAATTGATAAACAAAAAATTAAATCGACCTATGCCCGGTTTCACAGTGAGAGTTTAAGCTACGATTTAACTCATTTTGATGTTTCACAGCTGCGGCTTAAGAGGTAAACCCCACTTAAATATTGATATAACTTAAGCCCCCGATTTTAGTGACTTAAGTATTGGCATTTTTATTTATGATTTGAATGGCATTTATTTTTATTAATTACACAGTGCAACCACTAATTTCGGGTCTAAGATTTGTGCATTGATCCTGAAAGTACTTACCAAAACTAGAAACTCTGCATCATTCGTTTTGCCAGATTGGCTGCCTAACGTATTTTATAGCCTCATGAATATTTTGGCTCAAACCTTATTTAAGCAATTTTTGGTTTTTTTCTCATGGCTATATCTTGGTTAACCGTAGGGATTTTTCGTTAATGTCATCAGCAAAGTTATAGGTATTGATAGGGAGAGAAAAAAATGCAAAACAAACTGACCCAAAAAAACACCCATTTTTTCACATTTTTCGACCATTTTTGGCCAATAACTCGTACGTATTTGCACTAACACCATCTATGAAAAAGAATCAGCGCAAACATTTTCTTACATTTAGTTGACAAACAAAATTAACACATTTTCTATGTAAAATGAATTGAAACATAATTATTGTTACAATATATTTGTGGACGATGTGGCGTATACGTATTTTTTTTTCTTCTTTTTTCATTGTTCGGTCTTTCTCTGACGCTTTTTCTTTCTCTGGGCATTTTTATGATTTTGAGGCACTGGATGCAGTGTTTTTGGATCAGTTTGTTTTGCAATTTTTTTCTCCTAATCAATACCTATAGTTTTGCTGAAGACTGAAAAAAAAGCCAAGATATTGTTCACCGATGTCATGAGAAAAAAACCAAAAAAATGCTCAAAATAAGGTTTGAGCCATTCATGAGGCTATAAAATACGTTAGGCAGCCAATCTGGCAAAACGAATGATGCAGAGTTTCTAGTTTTAATAAGTGCTTTCAGGATCAATGCTCAAATCTTAGGCCCGAGACGATGACCTGAAAAATGTCACACAGTGTTATTATTGTATTTCAATATGGAAATACATTTAGACAAGGGATTCTGAATATAATATAATAATTTTGTGGTTTACGTTAGAAGGAGAAAATATATTATACATCGTGTTAACCACTTTCATATGTGGGATGACTTCGATTTCCTCACTAGATTTCAGATGTCAAAGCATTCCGCGTTTTGTGTCCTGGAACAAATACAGTCTAACATTGAGCACTTGATAACATGGCAAGCAAAAAAAATATAGTATACAATGAGTGCATTTAGGAACAATGCACTCACTCCAGAGTGCATGCTTCTGATAACACTGAGGTTTTATTCAATCGGTGGCAGAGTTGTAAAAGACTGCAGTCATTTTGGAATGCATTCTTTCAAAATCATTTCATGAATTCAATTTTTTTATTGCATTCATTGACTCCATGTTGAGACTTCAAAAAAATTAATGCAATCACCATTATATACATTGAAATATCATTTAGTATGTACCTAAATGAAAACTATTCATTTTCGTTTCGTTAAATGTCAAGAGAACAGAACAAATCGCTTTCAGCGCCACCTGACGATGAGGTATGGCAAAATTTCTAGATAATTGCTTTTGGCTGGGGATAATAATTATGATTTCATACCACTTTTTGTGAATTATCCATTCAATAAATTCTCGCAATTAATGGTTTTCAGAGCAAATAAAAAAAAAACAATTTGATTAAATGCCGAATACTTTGACAGTTGGCAGTTAACAGCTGATTTCATAGGACCGAAATCACACACCAGCTTCGAGGTAAATCAGCTGGCCTTGGCTGGCTGGAAATCGTTTTAATGAACGACTGGCTAGCCCAGATTTAAAAAAAACACGGCTAAATGTCAAATGGCCTAACAGCGCCATCTCTTATTGATCTTGCAAACAAACACGAAATAAAAATAAGTTGATCAGTTTCAGAAGTTAATATCGAAACCTAATGCGAAGGCATAACACTGGCAGTAGGATGGTGGGTATGGCTGAAGAAATTTATCGCACAAACTATAATAAGAAACATCTGGAAAAAAATCCTGTGAATCATAAGCAAGTACAAAAATAATACACAACTCTCCAGTTATCCTGGACACCACCCATAGAGTTAGTGGAAATTGAAACCTATCATCTGAGTTTCCTACCACTACGTCGATCTGTCTGTCTCTCGTTTTCATCCTTCATGTGCTCGCGCTGTGTGTAAACATTATAAGGGTATTCATATCCCCTTTAGCGTGTGTAGATTATAAAAAAAAAAATAAAAAATCATTGCATATGAATGTGTGGGAAAAGAGTTTTCCCGATTAAATTTTTTCCAAATTTTCACTGTATTATTACGTCAAAAAAATAAAAATGATTTTCTGGGAAATTTTTCCCAATTTTGAACTTTTGCAACCATTTGTTACCATATGTTACGCTCAAAATGAAAAAAAATACCTATACAAAATGTATGAAAAATCGATTTTCCGATTTTTCCAATTTCCTTGAACGGAGACGAACACAACAAAAAAAAAGACTACTCAAATTGGACGATCCGTTCTCGAGTTATGCGCGGTCTTATGTACCTATTGGTTTCTCATGTCTCATCATTCGTGCTACTCGATTATTACATATATATAGGTAGGTAAGGTTAGATTAGGAGGGACGTTTGCAGTAAATTCAATTTCACCCAGAGGCCGTAAGAGTCCATTGTGAATACCCTACTTGTACATGTAAACATGCATTTAACAAAACCATTTCAATCTTTTAATAAATCTCATTAGGTCTGTAAGCGGTATCTTAGCCAGGTCATCCAGGCAGTCGAAGAACCGTGCTCCCATAAAAGATGGGCGCCGTTCTTGAAGAGCCGGGCAGTAGCATAGAAGGTTTGCTAAAGATTCTATTTCATCCTCAACCATGCAGCTTCTAAAGAAGTAATTTGTAAGAATACCGTATCTTCTGGCCATGTTTCCAATACAGTGGCTTCTTCCCATAGAAAGTAGGCAAATCGTTCTTTCCTGGTCGACTGCAGGCCACAGGTTGCGGGTTATGGCACAATGACTAGCGTTGCGCCATCGGTCCTCGGTTAAATTAATGGTGATGCCGATAAGACTTGTCTGTCAGTTAGTGTTATATCCATATCAGAGCATTTCCTGGCCAGTTTATCTGCTGTTTTGTTCTCTTCTATTCCCGTATTTCCGGGTACCCAGCAGAGTAAAATTGTGTGATGTTTTATCGGTCTAAGTACCGTGAGGCACTTCTTTACGCATTTGAGTTCACTGAAGTGGAGGCCAGTGCTTTAAGTGCGGCATGGTTGTCCACGCAAATGGTGATTTTCAATGCAGGTAATTTCCTGGCTAGGCAATTTGTGCTGCGTTCGTTATGTAATATATCTCTCATTGGAAGACGCTGCAATAATCGGCTAGTCGGTAAGATTGGTTCATACTTCCGAGAAGACGCCTGCTCTGGTACCTTCCTCTGTTTTTTGAGCCATCTGTAAAGATGGATGTTCCGATGATGGCAGTGTTGGAGTTGTTCCAGATCTGTCCGCCTGGAATGGAGACCTTGAAGTATCTGGTAAAGTCAAGCTGGGGTTTCTGGTAATATGTGCAGGGCATGAGTCCTTTTTGATTGAAAATGTCCATATTCGTAGCAAGAATCCAGCAAATATGCTCTCGACATCGCAGCATTCTTACTGCAAAGGAAGATCTGTGGAATTGCTATACCAAGGATCTTGGGGGTATGTATCCCCGCTACTCATGAAAACCATTTGGAGCTTTGTATGAAGCGAGATAGGCTTCCAACGTCTTTTCGTGCTAGGTCATTGGAGTATTCTCCTAGGTGTAGTTTTCTACTACGAGAAATTGCTGGGCATGAACAAAGGAGATGTGTTGGGCTCTACTCCTCTTCTTCATCTCGGCAACTCCTGCAGAAGTCATTTGAAATTACACCACTAGCAGTGAATAAGTTCAGGTGCTTAGTTACGACAATACAGAAGTATCAAGTATTCAACTTAGACAAACGAGTCTAAAGAAATATCATAGGTCACAAATAACTGTGTTGACGCATATCACTTGAAGACTTGAAGTATAAATATTCCAGTTTCTCTAGATTTTGTTATTAATCTGTATTCGTAGGCGGAATATCATGTTCATAGAATATATGTTACTAAACCATCTTTTCTAATTTACACTAAATTGAGGATTTCTAAGTATAAATTCATTCAAAATAAATTCCTTAACAATTTTCTATTATAATTAAAAAATAAAAAATAAATAAAATTTAACGTAAGATTGAAATCATACATTTTGTCTGCAATACCATAGCGCATCACCCAACTATGGATGGCCTAAAGGAAGCGCAAGCCTGATGCCGGAAAATAGATATGTCCACTAGATATACTCTACGTCGTAGCGTAAATACCTTCTCCAGAACTTAGGTAGGGGTATTCCTTCCTTAAAGTTATTCAAGACGTCAGTGTTGACCCTTGTTTTTCGGAGACAGAATATACCTACTTTGTGCTTACTTAACTTACTTAGGTTGGGCTACAGTCCAGGGTGGACCACGGCCTCAACCTACTCCCCTTTCCAGTTAGCCCGGTTCTTAGCTAACTATGTATCTCCAGTCCTGCATTCCAAATTGGTTGAGGTGCTTTTCTACTTGGGCGTACCAACTTGGTTGGTTTATGGTTGGTTTATGAGGGTGAGGAATTCTCCTCTTCACGTAGTCCACGAGTCGGTCCCGTTGTGCTCCCCTCTGGAACTGAGCTGAGAAAAAAGGGCTGGGGTGTGTGTTAGTGAAAGGGGGTAGTGCAGTGGAATGGAGAGGTTGGAAGGAACATGTGAATTCAAGAAACACGCTCTGTGTGTCGTGTAAAATCCAGTGTTTTCGAGAAATCGATAGGTCTGAGCAATGTCAGCCCGGGTAGGATTTGTCTTCCCAGATATTTTTGCCTTATTGAACATAGAGCAGGACAATCGCAGAGGAAGTGTTTGATATTTTCGTCTTCTTCTTCGCAATCCGGGCAGGTGCTGTGCTGCACTAGTCCCAGTCGGTTACTCGGCCGGTTAGCATGTTTATTTAAGTTGATGTGTCCCGTATATAAGCCAACCAACATTTTTATTTGTACTCTGCCCAAATTCAGTACAGTACAGTACCTAGCCCGCCGTGGATTTGAAAATTCCATCATTTCTTTGGCAGCCTTGCAAGTTTTGATCTGACTCCACATTTATGCGTGGCGTTTTGCAAAGGACAGGCTATAGGCAGTTTTCACTGCTTGTACCGCCGTACCAATAGTATTTAAAGTGAGGTTTTCTACGTCTTCCGCCCCTGCTCTTGCAAGTTCGTCAGCCCTTTCGTTCCCCGGTATATTTTTGTGGCCAGGTACCCAGAGCAGATTTACCATGCAGGATATGCAAGGGTGTTAAGTTTTTCTTTGCATTCCTTCACTAATTTGGAAATAGTTAGTGGGGCGCGTGCCACCTTAGGCGAGGTCGTCCTCTGCTGCGCTGACGCTTCTGGTTAGAATCGAATACTCTCCGAGTCGAAGCGCATTGATATCCATACATACTAATACTAGCCCACTTATCAGGTCGATATCGCTGCACAACTCTTGATTTTCACCCCACCGTCGGATTAAAGAAAATTATCACTGAATAGTAAGTAATTTCGTTATTTATTTTGAAATTGAGCTATTAGCCGTGTTTTTTTTTTGAAACTTAGCTAGCCAGTAGTTGCTAGCAAAGTCAAATTTCACACGTAAAACAAATACAACAACCAGCTGGCTACAACTCATGGCAAGGTGGCGCTTAAAGCGATTTGTAGAACATTTCACCGACTGCCGTGTACGAAAATTATATAAATTTCAATTACTAAATGATGTTTCACAAAAATAATCCACTATATTATGATTTCATATCACTTTATGTAAATTATCCATTGAATAAATTACCGAAATTAATTGTTTTCACAACAAATAACAAAAAATCGATTTGGTTGAATGCCGAATACTTTGACAGTTTACACTTAACAGCTGATCGAAATCACACACACCAACTTGGAGGTAAGTCAGCTGGGTTCGGCTGGGAATCGTTTTAATGAACGACTGGCTAGCTACGTTTCAAAAAAAAAAACGCCTATTATTTCTCTGTATTCTCGAAAACGTTTGCAAAATTTCAACAACAAATCGTTTAAATATCCCTCTTTACATACCTGCTTCAAATTGTTCAAAACTCCGGATAAGTAATTCCATATTTGCGGTTCTTGTCTGTGCTTAATAAACAAAACTCAACTTCTAAATCTCTCCACTGCAAAAATTTCCGTCGCCACTTAACACTATGAAGATGTTGCATATGTCAAATCCAATAGGGCGATTGTCAACATTTTGTTCGTCACCAGACAAAAACTGACACGCCGTCTCACAAAAATGTCAAACAGCTGAGCTCCATTGACGTGCTAACAAGTGTCTCACAAATTGGTGTGCGTTTTCTAAAATTCTTCGCTGAAAAACAGTGAACAATTATTTCTTAATCCAATTCCGTGTTTGTTTTTCCAATAACGTCACAATGTCCGACGTCGATGCAATAACAATAATCGCAGAAAGTCTAAAGGCTCAGGTAAGTGCAAACAGTGAAAATTATTCTCGCCATTTGGCAAAAAAAGGCCAACCAAAAAACACCCTATCGCCCATTATCATTCAAAATCACGAACAAAGTTCGGGGAGAGAGAAAGAAAAATAAATAATTGTTAGATATCAGTGTACTGATAAAAACAAGAATAAAAAGTTATTTGCTAATCACTAGATTACAATTCATTTTGTAAGAAAGTATGCATGGTTTCCATGTGGGACGACGACGACGACGACTGTACTTTTGGGAGACCTCCACCGCTGATATCTGTTTCCTTTGTGTCTTTTCTCTTTTTATTTCTACCAGGGAGTCGAATATGTTTTCGGCATCATTGGAATTCCCGTGGTGGAGTTGTCGATGGCAATGCAGGCAGCTGGCCTTAAATACATCGGGATGCGCAACGAACAAGCGGCTTGTTATGCTGCCCAAGCTATTGGCTACTTAACGGGCAAACCAGGAGTTTGTTTAGTTGTCTCTGGACCAGGGCTACTACATGTTACAGGTAATTGAAGATAACACTGTGGACTTTTGTTGTTTATGTGACGTTGGGGGTTAGAGTTTGTTTACCTTACTGTTTAGCGTGATTTCTTTTAATCACTTTCAAGTCTAGAAAGGTCTTTGTTTTTGTTTTTTTTTTACTTGTGACAGGGCAATATATTTATTGTGTTGTTTTGTTTAGCAAGCTTTGAAGTTTGATGGCTAAATCAATAGTTAACCTTTTAATGTGCTTAAACAAGATTTGATTAGTGTGATCAAGTGGAAAAGTTATTATTAACTGTCGATAGGTACATACATACATACATATACATATAATCTAATCGCCGATAAGCTAAGCAACTTGCTTATGTTCAAAATTAGTTAAATACAATTTAAAAGCTGACGCACTTGACAGGGAAATCGGTGAACATTAGCATAGCTGTTGTAGCGTTCACGCAGAAGAAAGGCAAAATACCAAACACGATGGCCAAGATGTGAGGTGGAATGCCATTACCTACTTTTTGGAATCACACTCATTGTTGTTAATTTAACACGGAATTGCAACTTTTGGGCATTAGTCATCTGATATCAAGTGATAGTATGTATATTCACCCTTATTTCAATTTAAGTTTATCTTAGTTATTCAATGATTTTCTGTTTATTTTTGCGTCGTATCGTTTGGCTTTGGGTTTTCATTAAATTCTATAACACAGCAATGTCATCTATATTTATAGAGCGTAATAAGAACTAAGTACATGTACTGTGGAAGAGGATAAGAGATTTCAATTTAGGCAATAAAAACATGGTACATGTAAGATAAATTTAAAAAGTGTGTACTAAACATCGCTACTTCCAAATGATTTTCTAATTTTCTGCAATTACGACAGGAAATGTTGTCACTGTCATATTTGTGTATGTGTGTCATTGAAATTCCGACCTTGGATACTTGGACGTCGATACATAAGGTTTTTTTTCTTTTATAAATCGTTCCTTTCCGTTATTACCAGCGTCGGCCGTTGTAATATTTATTTCAGAAAATGTACCTTGTAAGAAAACCATTGGCAACAAATGGGGTCATCAACCCAGCATAACCCTTTGGCTCTAAACGTCTGTCATTAGAGTATGGCTTAATTCTATTCTCTACAGTGTCTAGTATACCGACAAATCGACGATTTTACACCAAACTCTTTTCGAAAGCAACTTCGTTAATACTTCCAGACCACCCACAACCCCTGCCTGAGCGTTTTAAGATGACAAAGCAGCCACTTAGTGACATGGCACAAACAAAAAGCAGTAGCCTGACCCGCTTTGAATAAAACTTCTAATGGTTTAACGTGTAGCGGGTGTACTTATTCCTCAAGATCCTTGGTATCTCAATGGAACTCTTCACTGGCCTTAGTAGGCTGGTAGGTACCTAAAATGCCAGCTGTGAAAAGCACCTGTTTCTTCCATCGAGTTACGAGTATTGAACCCGGTTGCTCACTGGATAATGCATTGGCTAGCATGGAATGTAACACGCATGCTAGGTCCAGGCTCACCCCGGACTGTAGAAAACAAAATAAGAAAGTAAACTCAGATTTATTATGCGCGTAATTAATTTTAATAGTTCGAAGATATAATCCCTAATGTTGCTCACCGGATAGAGTTTAGCCAAACTGCAGTTTAACACAGACAGTGTCGTATCAAGCAGCTCAGATTTTTTTCATTCGATTGTTGTCGAAGGTGGGAAACTTGACAGTTTTTGCTCCACAACATACTCACAGTTTGATTCTCTTGAAACCACAGCACCTGAACTCTCGTAGAATTGAAAATTGTTTAGAAGCAACACGTTGAAGAGTGTTTCGTAAAATACATCTCCATAGGTCAGGGACGTGGCGTGATGTTCTAAGCAGGGTGTTCTACTTTTTTTTGTTGAATAATAACGTACATATGTATATACTCAGTTTTCTCCAGGACCACGACGAGGATGTTAAGTAAACAAGGCCAACAAAATAATTTATTAAGAACGGGGCAACCACACAACCAACATTTTCTTTCATAGTTAGGAATCTAAAAATGTCTAGTAAAAGCTTTACTAGGTAAACCTTACAAATCAAATCCGGAAGAGACGGTGTTGGCCTTCCAAAACTAATTATTTCCAGTCTTTCTTCCGAATTTAATTGAGAAAATGGTTTCTTCAATAAATTTTCAATAGCGCATCGACAGGTCATTTTTCTCTTATACGATTTGGCTTAAAAGAACGACATGCATATCTAACTATTGCCAAAATGCGAATGATCAATGATGATGTAAGAATAAACATGTTTCCGCAACATGTTTTCAATGCAAATATTTGAAAAAAAAACGCCTATTGTTGTGTTGCTTTTTGCTTTCGCTTCAGTCGATTATGTTCTACAAATATAGAGCACATCGAAATCGAACAAATAACTAATATCAGGAGAAGAGAATCGAACAAAATTCAACCAAACAAACGTTAACATGCGAAATAAAACAAAATATGAAAACCAACAAAATACCCACAGGCCACAGCTAACATCTTCCTCGCTAAAGAAAAGGGTTGTATCGAGCCTCAGTGCGCAGTTTGCTGGAGAACTCAAGTTGATGCGAAATAAAACAGAATATAAGAAGCAACATAATACCCACAACTAACATCTTCATCGCTAAAGAAAATGTGTTGTATCGAGCCCGGGTGCGCAGTTTGCTGGAGAACCCAAATTCATGTTATTGTACAGACGATTGTTGGGACTTTGAATGTGGTAGAACGTTTTTTTTATATGGATATTTCCTTTGGATTGGTGCGCTAGTAAGTGGAGAACAACCGGGCGAGTCGACGTCGAACTGAATTTAATAAAAAGTTGGTTTGGATAGGTTGCTGGATAGAGGTTTGAAAGTATGTATGTCTATGTATGACGGCGCGCACCGTTCAATTTACTTACGAAAAGAGGAGAACATTTTGTTCAACGTCAATTTGTGTTGAATGGTTTATATACATTTTGGTATTGCGATTTTGACTGCGGTGTTTAGTTTGGTTGATTTGGCTATGGACGGTGCGGCATAACAGAGTGAACAAAAGTGGATGTTTAAGCATTATTTTTAATTAAGTATTTTTGAATTGTAACTCAATTAGATATTGTAAGCGCATGTATATAAACAAATCAATTTTTCATAAAGATGGATTTCGTTGGGGTGTGCGGAGAACACCTGCGCACCTTAGAGTAAACGTCACTGCCATAGGTTAGGTTAGGTAGCAGTGGCAGTTGGTAACAAATACAGGCACACTAAGGCCTATAGAGATCCATTGTGATACCAATGATCTTGGGGATATTTTCCCCGCTACTCGAGAGAACCATTTGGAGCTTTGTATAAAGCGAAGAAGGCTTTCTACGTCTTTTTATGCTAGATCATTCAGATCTTCGAAGAAGTATTCTCCTAGGTGTAGTTTTCTACTACAAGAAAGAGCTGGGCATGAGCAGAGAAGATGTGTTGGGCTCTCCTCCTCCTCTTCGTCTTTACAGCTTCTGCAGAAGTCATTCGAGATGACGCCCAGCCTAGTTGCGTATTTGCCTATAAGACAGTGTCCTGTAATGACACCGATAGTCGTACTTACATGTAGTCTTTTTAGTGACAAAAGGTATCTAGAGCGGTTTAAGTCTGATCTAGGTCAGATCTGTTCAGTGGCAAGGCAGGTAGTTCCACCTTCACATCTGGCGTTGGTCTTGATCTCCATAGTTTCGAAAAAAAAAAAATAGCCCCCACCAATTACCGGGAATTACTACTGTTACCCGCAATATCCTTGCCACACTTAACCGGGTGTATAAAGCATGTTAGGAATGTATGTTTTATCGCCAAAAGATTACAAGCGATACCATCGACACGTGAAAACAGTTCAAAGTTAGGCGTAGATTTGGTTGTTCGATTAAGCAATCTTCCTCAATAATCAGAGTTTTTTCTCAATTTTTTTATGGAGTCAACAAAAATATTACGAATTGTTTTCCGGGTTGTGCTGTCAGGTGCTGTCAGAATGAGGAAAGAAATACGGACAAAAGTAGGTACATTCTCCCATGAGGGAAGCTGTGTTTCGTCTTTGAATTTTCTGTGTCTGGATTTCTTCTTTTTCATTGCATTGCAACAGACTTCTGGTAGAAACCTGCACTCGACGAATGTTGTTGGAGTTGTTGGAGACAGAAAAGTTAATTGCAGACATTTTGTTACTTTCATGTTTGTATGTATAACTATTCTTTCTTGCGATATGTTTAGCACTAACTAATAAGTCTCTGCAGGAAACCCGATCTTTGGCTTAGGTTAGGCTAGGTATATGGATACCAAGTGACTTATGCCACTGGACTCTCAATTAGATCCATTGGACCTATGTTGGCTCACCCTGGGAGCGTTATGAACTACTGATTTAAAACCAACCAGATGAGTCTCAGAGGATTTTTCAGCTCTAGCGTTTTGAAGAAGAAACTGTAAAGAGGAAACTTCGTCTGTCGGCGAGTGCCGAACAATTGCACAGCAGGTGGCTACATATTCTGTTTGATTTTCATCCCTGCAGTTATCACTGTGGGATACGGATACCCCTAAAAATTCTGCATGAATAACGATAGCGCAGTTCCCAAAAATAACATCAAAGAGACGTCCTGTATATCACTACGACTAAGATTCACCAGAGACTATGATCTCTTACTTTCTTGGCTTTATTTGTGGCTTCTCACGGAAAGAAAAACTATCGAATTCTGCAACCCTGACCCCTTTCTTGTGAGTTCATCTGCTCTTTCGTTTCCTGGGATATCAGTACCATAATTTCAATGGAACTATTGATTCATAATGATTCGAAGTGAACTCCAACTCACGAGCCCACTTGGAAGCGTTTTGTTGATTTACAGTCATTGTTGTCAGGAATTCTGATTGTGAATCTCCCAGCCGCGGGTCTAGGCTGTCAGTTCACATTGGGACAAGATGGAGGCGTGATCTTCAACTCGGCGTGATCTTAGATCTTAAACTCGCTTCGTGCAGCCGCTATATTTTTGCAATATACACCAGGTTCCGGACAAACCATTTTTTTCACCATCCAACCATTTTTTGCGTTTATGTATCTTCTTGAGCAGTACTCAAACTGCTGCAGGCCTTCACAGACATGTTGCGAGCGGTCTGCTATTTAAAAAAAAAAAAACTGGTTCCATAATGATTTGGGATGTGTCTCCTCCGCTGGTGTTAGAGATCTCATCCGCATCGATAGAGAAGAACACTACTTACAATCGAATTTGTTTATTCTACTGCCCCCAGCTCGTTTCTTTACCGCGCTAGCCGTCCGGAACATATTAATTTCTGTATGGCCTTTGAATTTAGAATATCCTCACCACTATCAGTATCCGCACTAATATTTTCTTGCTTTCAGGTGGCATGGCTAATGCTCAAATCAATTGCTGGCCGCTACTTGTTGTTGGTGGAGCTTCCAATCAAGATCACGAAGGTATTGGCGGTTTCCAAGAATGTCCACAGGTTGAACTCACCCGTCCATATTGCAAGTATGCTGCAAGGCCACCAACTGCTGCACTTATCCCATTGCACGTGGAAAAGGCTGTTCGCTATGCAACATACGGTCGTCCAGGTGTCGCATACCTAGACTTTCCCGGTAATCTACTTCAGTCGAAAGCTAATATTGATACTATTGCACCGGTTATTGCTCACCCAGCTCCGCCACTTGTTTATCCTGATCCCGAAGATATTCGCCGTGCAATGAAGTTTCTTACAACGGCCAAACGTCCATTGGTGATCATAGGCAAAGGTGCCGCCTACGCCCATGGAGAGAATATTCTTCGGCATTTCATTGACAATACGAACCTGCCCTTCTTGCCGACACCAATGGGTAAAGGCGTCGTGTCAGATACTGCTGTACAATGCGTATCATCGGCAAGAACCCTTGCACTACAGAAGGCCGATGTTGTGCTGCTGTTGGGCGCCCGATTAAATTGGATATTGCATTTCGGTCGTCCACCAAGATTCGATAAAGATGTGAAAGTGATTCAAGTGGATTTGTGCCCAGAAGAGTTGCACAACAGCGTGATTAGTAGTGTGGCGGCACAATCTGACATTAAGCCCTTTGTGGAGCATTTGTTTGAGCAGATGAACGCTGTTAATTATGAATTGTCTTTCGACAGCGATTGGTGGAAGGAACTGAATGCGAAATGCCAACAGAATAGGGAAGCAGTGCAAAAAATGTCGCTAAACACTGAAACACCATTAAACTATTACACTGTGTTCCATCATTTGAGAGAGTTGATCCCGAGGGATGCTATAATTGTGAGCGAAGGCGCCAACACCATGGACATTGGCCGGGCAATGCTACCAAATATCCTACCCCGACATCGTTTGGATGCTGGTACTTTTGGCACAATGGGCGTAGGTCCTGGTTTTGCCATCGCTGCTGCTCTGTACTGCCGCGATCGTTTCCCGGGCAAAAAAGTCGTTTGCGTTGAAGGCGACTCGGCTTTCGGTTTCTCAGCCATGGAATTAGAGACAATGGTACGTTATAATCTGCCCATAACAATTGTGATTGTAAACAACAGTGGAATTTACGGAGGATTCGACAAGGAAACCTTTGACAGTATCAGAAATTCAGGCGACCTGGCACAAGTGTAAGTGTTTTTTTTTTTTTTTTATTATTCTTCCCACAATTTTCAGCTGTAATTTGAATTTTCTTCGTTTCTTTGACAGCACCCCTCCATCGGCTCTTGGTGTCCAAGTTCGTTACGAGCAAATGCTTCAAATGTTTGGCCTGCAAGGACATTTTGTGAAAGAAATTCCCGAACTGCAAAAGGCAATAAAGGAAGCCCAACAATTGACTGATCGCCCCACTATTATCAATGTGATTATTAATTCATCCGCGGATCGTAAACCGCAATCGTTCAACTGGTTGACCGAATCGAAATTGTAATTGTGGCGCATAACGTTCCATTCTCCTTAGAGTTATTGTATTGGTTTAGGTATAACGTTCAGTTTTTGTATTTTTTTTTCTTTGTTTATATGATGTGACGAGTTTCCTTATTAATTGTCTATGCTATTTTTGAGAGCATTTAGCAATACATATGTAATAGGTATAGATGCAATACGAGGTTTTTAAAATGCATTTAAATTTAAATTATCGGTAGAAATTATTGTTTTTATTACGCGTATTCAAAAAGAAATGTTGATTAAAACCGACACACTGTTCAAAAATAATATTACACACGAATTTTAATACTCGAATGTTTTTTGTTTGTTGTTCTGCAGTTCTACTTCTGTTTGCGTTTACCTATGTCAATCCAAATATTTGCGGATGAAGACTTCTACCCGCGAGAAATGCTTTTCTATAAGCAGTATACGTATAAGTTTAGAGCTATGTACAGAAAGAATCATGCCGATTATGGAATCCGTCGGATCAGATGCGGCGGAAGTTATTCTCAATTTTTAGTTTTTCGTATTACTGAAAACGTCGTTAAGAAAGTGAACGGTTGTCGGTAAAAAATTGCTATTACCGAAAACGCAGTCCATACAAAGTTTGACGAATCGAATTCGCGCGAAAATACCTGCGGAGGGCAAGCGAATGCAATCAAAAATCACAAATGATCTAGTTCTAAACATGGAAAATTAATAAAAAAACAAATCAAAATTACTGGAAAATTAAGAAATTTGTATTTCAATATTTGCTCGAAAAACAATTAATTATAAAAAAAATAAATGGGATGCTTCAATCGCTGTTAATTCACTGAAGTGCAATCATGTTTTTTTTTTTTTTTGTTTGGTTAAAGTTCCCCAATTAATAACTATGGACTTATAAGAATGAGACTCATTTATTTAAATAAAGAAATTAATGTAATGTACACTTTTGCACTTCATGGTATGAGTTGTCATACAAAAAGTTGAAATTTTCACAATGAATTGATAACGTGGTTTCGCAATTGACAATGCAGTTTGCGGACCGCAGTTCATCCGATGTTGTAAGTTTCGCCCGAAACTTAATTTGGGCGGAATGAAACGCCATTTCACTTATTTTTAGTAGATGAAAAATAGAACAACAAGGCGGAAAATGTAATTTGTTTGTTTGTTTTGTGCCAAGAACAATGGAAATATGCTTCGCAAGTATGGACACCTTATCAGAAAAATCTCAATACTAATAATAGTATTGAAGCCGTCCAGCGACGCTTCATTCGATTCGCATTAAAAGGTCTTCCCCGGGACGATCCTTTCAACCTCCCCCCATATTTGCATCGGATAAAACTGTTGCAAATGAAGCCTTTGGCTCAATCTCAGGTCTGGGGCCCAACTATGTAACTCGATTCTACAATAAAAATGTTCGAATTCGCAAAATGCGTACTCTATAATTCTATAGCAAGGCATAGTATTTGAAAATCGAACGAATCTCGAACTTCATATTTGTTTTCGGAAATTTGGTACTACCTAATTCTAAAGTTAATGTCAAAATCGTTCGAATTCGCAAAAAATCGTTCTAATGCAAATGTGTTTGCGAGCAAACTGTTGGACTGTGAAATTTTCAAAAACGTAGGGGACAATTTTTTTTTTATTTTATTATACATTGCATAGAACTATTAAACTATATTTTGTGTGTAGCTAATCAATTAAATGAGCAAAAAAGACGTCTCAATTTGAGATTCTGGTGGAATATATACAAAGGATACTTGAGAACCCCGGAGGCTAGACGAAAATCCACACAGCAAATACAAAAAGGCATCTGTTGAAAGTTGAATATATTTTTTATTACACTAAAATTAAGTCATTTTACTACAAATGTTTTTATTATTAAATGTACATATTCTAAACAAACACTTTTTCACTCAGCTCCATTATTGGATTTATCTCGATTTCGTCTGCTCAATTTGACCACTGCGATCCTGGTTTTCTTCGTTTAAAACCCAAAATACGACACGCACCATGTTAATATATGAAAACTATTATTATTTCCTGGTTTCACAAATCACAATTAATAATAAATTAGGTACTTTAGTTTTCGTTTATCTGTCAAACACAAGGCGAGACTCGTTTGAAATTCGGAAATTTTGTGGGAAAAAGTTGGCATTACTAACGTTCGATTCTAATATCATACGTAGTACGGTTTGAAAGTAGAATCGGAAACAACTTTCGAATAGAATCGAAAGTAGAATCGAGTTACATAGTTGGGCCCCTGATTGATGCACCTGACTTATTATCCTGTTTAGGATTAAACTTTCGTGGCGGCTCGCATTACCTGCGTAGTATTGAGTTACTGCATGTTCCTCATCACAGAACAAATTACGGGATACATGAGCCTATTAACCGCATGAGTGAAACCTATAACTTAAATGTAAACTTTCTTGACAAGATTACACTAAAAAATGTATTGCGTAATGTAGTTCCTCACACATAAATACTATTATAATAATGTATATTTGTTCTCGTTATTTGTTTATTTATTGCTAGTGGTAGTGTTGAAATGTAGCGTAGTCTAACCACTAACACCAGCACTAAATGATGAGCCTGTTGATGCATATTTTGCCCTGGCAAATTTCTGCTTGTGGTTGTTACTTGTACTAAGCACACCATGATACAGATCTGATAGTGTTTTAAAAAAAAAGAAGAAATTGATATTTTTAAATCTCAACAAAACGAAGTAAAATTTTATTCGGGCAAAACTCACAATAGCTTTTAAAATTTTGGGCGAATAATAATGCGGGTTAAACTCATAATAAGGCTGATTATATTGTTGTTTAAACCGTTGTTTAATTGAGACTGCAGAGCACCACATATCTAGTGCCGAAAATATAACGAAATAGCTTTAAATCAGTGACGTTTACTCTAAGGTGCGCAGGTGTTCTTTGCACACCCCAACGAAATCCATCTTTATGAAAAATTTATTTGTTTATATACATGCGCTAACAATATCTAATTGAGTTACAATTCAAAAATACTTAATTAAAAATAATGCTTAAACATCCACTTTTGTTCACTCTGTTATGCCGCACCGTCCATAGCCCAATTAACCAAACCAAACACCGCAGTCAAAATCGCAATACCAAAATGTATATAAACCATTCAACACAAATTGACGTTGAACAAAATGTTCTCCTCTTTTCGTAAGTAAATTGAACGGTGCGCGCCGTCATACATAGACATACATACTTTCAAACCTCTATCCAGCAACCTATCCAAACCAACTTTTTATTAAATTCAGTTCGACGTCGACTCGCCCGGTTGTTCTCCACTTATTAGCGCACCAACCCAAAGGAAATATCCATATAAAAAAAAACGTTCTACAACATTCAAAGTCCCAAAAATCGTCTGTACAATAACATGAATTTGGGTTCTCCAGCAAACTGCGCACCCGGGCTCGATACAACACATTTTCTTTAGCGATGAAGATGTTAGTTGTGGGTATTATGTTGCTTCTCATATTCTGTTTTATTTCGCATCAACTTGAGTTCTCCAGCAAACTGCGCACTGAGGCTCGATACAACCCTTTTCTTTAGCGAGGAAGATGTTAGCTGTGGGTATTATGTTGCTTCTCATATTCTGTTTTGTTTCGCATCAATTTGAGTTCCCCAGCAAACTGCGCACGCAGGCAGGCTCGATACATTACATTTTCTACCCTTTTCTTTAGCGAGGAAGATGTTAGCTGTGGCCTGTGGGTATTTTGTTGGTTTTCATATTTTGTTTTATTTCGCATGTTAACGTTTGTTTGGTTGAATTTTGTTCGATTCTCTTCTCCTGATATTAGTTATTTGTTCGATTTCGATGTGCTCTATATTTGTAGAACATAATCGACTGAAGCGAAAGCAAAAAGCAACACAACAATAGGCGTTTTTTTTTCAAATATTTGCATTGAAAACATGTTGCGGAAACATGTTTATTCTTACATCATCATTGATCATTCGCATTTTGGCAATAGTTAGATATGCATGTCGTTCTTTTAAGCCAAATCGTATAAGAGAAAAATTACCTGTCGATGCGCTATTGAAAATTTATTGAAGAAACCATTTTCTCAATTAAATTCGGAAGAAAGACTGGAAATAATTAGTTTTGGAAGGCCAACACCGTCTCTTCTGGATTTGATTTGTAAGGTTTACCTAGTAAAGCTTTTACTAGACATTTTTAGATTACTAACTATGAAAGAAAATTTTGGTTGTGTGGTTGCCCCGTTCTAAATAAATTATTTTGTTGGCCTTGTTTACTTAACATCCTCGTCGTGGTCCTGGAGAAAACTGAGTATATACATATGTACGTTATTATTCAACAAAAAAAAAGTGGAACACCCTGCTTAGAACATCACGCCACGTCCCTGCTTTAAATAGTTTTCTTTGATATCTCCAAAACATGTAGACTCATCCTTCAAAATAATCTTTTGTCCGCAACATCTGATTCAAAAATTAATATCAGTAAATCGGTATTTTAACACCACCATAGTAGGATCCAACGAATCGCAGATCCCCTTTCTTTCTCTTAATAATGGTATTGAAAATCCGTCGAGGATGCCTCCTTACCGACGGGTGTGTCGGTATCGTATCGTATTTCGAACAACAATAGGCGCGTTTTTTTTTTTCAAATCTATACAGACATCGAAAAAGCTATCCAAGTAAAAATAAGACTGAATAATTATCGAGGCTAAGGTTTTGTTGTATTTTAAATTGAAAACATGTTTAGCCAATATAGATTTGGAAAAAACACACCTAATACGAAACCAGAGCAGCAGCAGCAGCACATAATCTCGAATACCAAAAGTTTAACCAGCAGCAACTAACTATCTTGTAACAACTTTCAATCTAGGAATGCGATGTGATTTAGTCGCCCGTAAAAATATCCGGCTAGAGGGACCATTATGTTCCACAAGGAAACTTACTTTACTTTAGGTGGCGCTACAGCTCGGGTGAACCTTGGCCTGCTTCTCGCAACCATTTGTGTGTGCGTGTTATATTTCTGCACGAATGGAAGGGACCTACAGTTTTTTGCTGATTCCGAACGGCGAGTTGAGAAGCTCATTCGTGACAAATGATACTCTTTGATGCTTGTCAGATATTCGAAAGAGGTGGGACCGTGAAAAAACTCTTTTAGGTGTTAGACCCGGCCAGGAGTTGAACCCGGGCAGCATTGCGCGGTAGTCCAACGCACTTACCACCACGGCCACGGCGACCGTGGTATAATATACTGTTTCTTTTAAATGAATTTAAAGGCAGATTAATCTTGCAGATTTATTAAAAACTTTGAATAGATTTGATTCGAACGATGCCGTGAAACTCATTTACATTACCAACAAGGGGATTCACTTCAGCGGATTCAACTATACCAATGCTCAAATTACAGTGAATCTTTCCCCACCGGATTCTACAATATGGGTGATAGTACTAGTTGCCGGAATCTGAACACCGCTCTTCTGATCACTGCTTTATTTCGATCTTAACAACATAGGTATTGTCCATGAATACTACAAATTTTTAGATTAATAGGTACATACATAATGTAGGTAGGTACAAACATTGCAACCAGCCACATTACTCAAATCTAGCCACATTACTCTAGCTAGTGGTTACACTAGTTGCCTACGATATGGTTAGGTTTTTACCTCGACTCGCCCTGTTTGAGTCAAAATATCAAGGGCCCATTGTACCACTAACCCTACCGCATTGAAATGAAAGTGACTGTCTAGAGCGAACCCGAAATTCATCCTTTTTACGTAATGTCTTTGTAAAGTGTTCACTTCGACTCGTTCCTGTTTTGTCTTCTGAAAATAATAAAACATTTTTTTTTTTTTTACACCAAAACCAAGTTTATTTTCAGACAAAAGCGTTCACAATCCAGAGTGCATCTGGCTTATTACTCCGACTCGTTGGCCAATGCCTCCTCCAATCCCAGATGCTGTAGGAAACAATTCCAATTGACTAATCGACCCTTGTGCAGGAACGGAATCTTCGGACACAATTCAAATGCATAATTGATTGGTGGAATATCCGGAGCCGGATTACAGCCTATATCCACAAATGACAGGAAGTCACAAACTTCCACATCTCCTTCGTCGTTATGATTTAACGACAGGAAGAGGTCGTCGATTAGCTCTGCCGTGAATGGCAGACGACAGCCTTTAATAGTTGACCTTAATTTAGCTTCTGAAAGGAAAGCCTTTCTCATTGGATTGATATGATAAAGATGCTCCTTAATATGATCAATATCATCCCAAAGATTGCGACGAATTTCTGATTGTATAGATGCGCGAACGGTCTCACGGTTACAGGTTTTCGGAGGAGTTTGTTCAGCTGAATAATAACGACAGAGGGTAATAATCTCGTGATCAGTTATATTATTTCCCAATAGTTCGATGAGGGCTCTCTTGAGCGTTTCATAATTAACGAATTTCGTTTCGCTATCATGGATGACGCTTGGTAGATATTTGGCGATAAAGTCCTTGTAGTTCGGTCGAAGGGCCTCCCGTACTTTAGCCATAATAGTTTTAACATCAGCCAAGGGAAACTATAAAAATTGAAAAAAAAAGGTACAAATTATAATAACAACAACAAATACACATAATATATATATTTAGAACAAATGAAAATGTGTTTTTTCTAGCTTGATCGAATTGAACAGTTACGAGATATTAATAAATCTGACCTTTAACAAAAATTCGACTTCCTGTTATTTGTTTTGAATCGGCATTTTGTATGATGACTTAAGGTCGATATACAAGCTACATACTACGTACATACATACCTAAATATGCACATATATTTTTAATAACAATAATAACCCAATATTTTTTATATTTGCAAAGTTTGGTATTTCTTCAATTAATAGGTTGACTCCATCTCGAAGCTATAAGAAGCACGTACCATCTTCCTATTGAAACGCCATTGTCTCTTTTTTTGCAAGATGATGACAGAACATACACGGTGTTATTTTCGAAGGCTTACAAGTGTACACAAAAAATGTTATCTTTAAAAAGCAAGTAAGTCTATTTGCATTCTCTGACAACCTTGACATGATTAGAAGGACACAACCTAATTTCTGTAAGCAGATAGAATCAATGCAAAGTACAAATTGCACGTGACATATTTTTATTGACATATTTTATAGTATACTTTGTTTGCCTTAACCCTGTCAATAACTTGGTCTGGCCGGATCTTTTCCACATTCAAAACCTTTTTTTTTAATTAATTATGCAGCTATCATTACCAAATTTTCTGACTCTATCAGCATTCATATTTTAAATGCTTTAGGCCCAATTTATTCACTCTCGATTAAAAGTGGCTAATGGAGCTTTAACTAAACCCTCAATTAAGCTAATGCTGCCATTAACTACTCTCCCTTAAACCTCCATTCATTTTCTATTCATTCACTCTCCATTTGTTTAATGGAGCGTTTCTAATGGAGCCTTTAAATTAAAATGAGTTTTAAAAAAGTCCCAGGGATTTTTACATTATTGCGACAGATTTTTTATTTGTTTATTTATTTATTATTTTTTTTTTTTTTTTGCCTCAAGGTGGAAGCAGTGCAGCCACTTCTACTTCAATCGAAGTGATTTTACTTCCCTTTTTTTGATCTACTACCTCACTTCGAAAAAAAGTAAAATACTTCACTTTATTAAAACCGAAGCCTTAAGTATCATCTTTGGTGTAGAAATAAAGCTGCTAACAAAACAAAAAAATGTTCAATTTTAAACTTCTGAGAATGGTAAAGTGAAGCGTTGTGGTTATCAGGTAACCACAATTAGGTATATTTGGAATGCAAAGTGACATATAGGCTTAGGCTGAAAACACACCGGAACAGTCAAAATTTTTTTTTTTTTTTTTTTCCGTGGGTAGGTGAAAATCTTCCATAGACACTATGAGAATAGCAAGCGCGTGCTCATAGTAGTGTCAGATTCTTACTGACCAAAAACACCACCCTTCGATATAAATTTGTTAGATACTGCAACTAAGTTATACTACTTATCAAGCAATTTTTCTATCACGAAATATAAACGTTTGGCAGGTTACTTTCCAATGAAAGATCCTGCATGTTCCGCAATTTAGACGCGGTTAATCCTTATCTCGCCAAGTCGAAAGGTTTTGTTCTTTGTAGTCGGCGCAATAAATTGCTCTCATCCAAAATAAGTAGGACTGTATTATTAACATGTCCGATTAGTCGGTTTCTATGTTTTCGCGCGAAGCTTCTAGTTTCAGCTTCGATTGTCGGAATTCCGAGATCCCTGTGGATATCGTCGTTTCTAGCATACCACGGTGCTTGGACAATTTCTCTTAGCACTTTATTTTGAAAGGTCTGTAAAATATTGGCATTTGTTTTCTTGGTACAACCCCAAAGTTGTATACCGTAGGTCCACACCGGCTTTAGCACTTGCTTGTATAAAAGCAGTTTGTTCTCGGTACTGAGGTGGGAATGTTTCCCGATTAACCAGTACATTTCTCTATATTTGATTTCTAATTCTTTACGTTTCATTTTCACGTGCGAATTCCACTTCAGCTTTGCGTCAAGTGTCATTCCCAGGTATTTGGCTTCATTTGCAATGGGAATTCGGGCCAAATTTATAAAAATTGACAAGTCATTAATTTTTCTATAAGTGAAATTCACGTGAACAGATTTAGTTCCGTTAAGGGCGATCCGCCAGTCCCTCATCCATTCATTTACTTTATTCAATGCGTTTTGCAGTTTGGCAGTCGTTTCCTCGATTGTTTTACCTACCGCTAGGATAGCGGTGTCGTCGGCAAACGTAGCAAGGATAGTGCCATCTTCTTTCGGTATATCACGAGTATATAACAGATAGAGAAGCGGCCCCAGAACGCTTCCTTGCGGTACGCCGGCCGAAATTTCTTTGAGCTCTGAGTATTCGTTTCCATTTCTAACACGGAAGAGTCTATTCCCGAGATATGAATTCAAAATCTCGTATAGGTTTGCGGGAAGTACTTGTCGTAGTTTGCATTTCAAGCCATCATGCCACACCTTATCAAAGGCTTGCGAGACGTCAAGAAATACGGTTGAGCATATCTTTTTTTCTTCTAGTGCTTTTTCGATTACGTTAGTAATTCTATGCACCTGGTCAATCGTCGAATGCTTACTTCTGAACCCAAACTGGTGGTCAGGTATTAGATTATTTTCTTCTATAACCGGTTGGAGACGCCTTAGCAATATCCTCTCGAAAATTTTGGATATGACGGGAAGAAGCGATATTGGTCTGTATGATTTTACTTCATATGACGGTTTTCCTGGTTTTAAAACCATTATGACTTCCGCAACTTTCCATTGGCTCGGCACGTGTTTTAATCTGAGTGCAGCATTTATAATATGGAGAAGCTTAATTAATGCTTTTCTAGGTAAGGCTTTGAGAATTTCTCCGGTGATCAAATCATAACCAGGAGCTTTCTTAGGTTTTAGTTTCGCGATCTCACGTTCGAGTTCTCTAAGCGTCGCAGATCTGCGCGTTAAATCGTCAGATGGTGGAACTACCATCCTTGTGATGTTGATGTTGTCATGAACCACTTGACCAACGTTCGGTTTAAAGGTTTCTTCCAAATGGCCGGCAAATATATCCGCTTTTTCTTTATCTTCCCTTGCCCATTCATTTTGATTTATTTTAAGTGGCGGCGCAGGGATTTTGGGCCTTTTGGTGCCTTTTACGGCTTTCCAAAGGGAATAATTGGAATCTTTTTTCGCTGTTAAACTCTCAAGGTAAGAGCCTATCGCACGATTTTTAAAATCCTTAATGCTATTCTTCAACAAATTGCAGAGACGATTCAGATATGCTTTATGCTGTGGAGCACGACTCTGTTGCCATCTTTTACGCGCTTTTCTTTTTTCCCTGATTAATTCTTTTATTTCAGAAGGATATCGTAGACCGTATTTGTCCGGCGTTTTTCTTGGATTGGGCGTATTATTCCAAGAGGCGAGCTGTACTATATCAACGAAGCGATCGACTTCAACCTCAAGTTCATAGGGTGTCGTAAGCGGTACGCTCAGTTCAACATTTACTTCGATTTCGTTCCTAAAGCCTTCCCAGTTAGTTGTTCTGCCGGTTAATTTCGCTGGCTCTCGGTTAAATAATAGTTTTTCGCTCAATGTCAAAATAACTGGGGAATGATCAGACGACAGATCAAAGCTTTCTTCAACTTTTATGTGGTTGTTAGATATTCCTTTCACCACGAAGAAATCGATCAGGTCAGGTATTTTCAAAGTATCAGCTGGCCAGTAAGTCGGTTTGCCCGTCGAATGGAAATCACAACTGTACTCCATACCTGCCCCATAGAGCATTCTACCTTTTTGCGAGATGTATCTAGAGCCCCAGAACGTATGTTTCGCGTTAAAATCGCCGCCAATAATGAAATTAGGTTTCAGCGATTTAAATAAGTTAGTAAAATCACTTTTTTCAAGCCCGGAACGCGGTGGACAGTAGATAGATGAGATTTTAATAGTACGCTGACTATTTTTAACTCGAATTGTGCACAGTTGCAGAGTTTCAAGCTCTATCTTTAGGTCTTCGCATTGTTCAATGCAGTCTTTAATAAACAAGGAAGATCCGCCTCTCGCTTTGCCCGAAGGGTGACAAGCGTGGTAATCAGTATAGCCTTTTATTTTTAAATGCGATTCCTTTTTCACGTGAGTTTCAGAAATCAAGCAAATGTCAATATCTTTTTCTCGCATGAATATTTCCAATTCGTCAAGTTTTTGCAAAAGTCCGTTTGCATTCCAAGTACATATTTTTAAAATTCTTTTTTCATTCATATTCTAGGTGAAGTACGCGTTTTCCGTGAATAACTCTCGAGCTTAACCAACCTATCGAGAATAATTTTATTTATTTTGCTTTGCTCTTCAAGTTTTGCGAGAATAATTGAGAAAACTTGAGAAGCAGGGTCCGTCGGGATTTCGAGGTTTTTTGATTTTTCGGATGCTGCAGCCTGGGCGTAGGTCTGCACTCCTGCTGTCCGAGGGCTATTACCCGATGTCTTTTCTAATGGCTTTTCATTACCATTTATTTTAAGACCAGAAGTCGAGGGCTTTTCTGCTATCACCGCCTTCTTCCGCTCTGTACCCGGTGGTTTTTGTTTATTTACGTTCTCCTGACCGATCTTACCATTTGCCTTAGTTAGCGGTTTTATTATTTTATTTTGAGGCTTATGGAGTGTATCTCTTCGTTTTTGCAACTCCTTGGCTACTTCACAGCCTCTATAATTTGCCGGGTGCTTTCCCTTACAATTAGCACAGATTGCAGAGGCTTGCTTGTTTACTCGACAGTCTTGGGAGAGGTGATTTCCGGCGCATTTCACACACTGTGGTTCTTTTTTGCAATACGTTTGCGTATGATTGAATCCTTGGCAACGCTTGCACTGCGGAATTATTTTTAAATTTCTACGCATGGGCTCGATTTTGACCACGATATTCAATATGGTTTTAATTCGATAAATATCGTCGATACTATCAGCTTTATCGAATGTTAGCATAAAAAGCGGAAGTCCACGCCTTACCAAGATGTCCTTATCTATTTCGGATTGTTGCTTCTCCTTCTTGATGATATTAACGGCATCAAGAATTTTAAAGCCCTTGTCTTGAAGGTCGCTCATAATCTCTTCTTTTGTGCACGAGGGGTGAAGTCCCCTTGCTATAACACGATGTGGCCTTTCTGACTTGATTTCGAAAGTATACCACTGAATCTTATCGATATTAAGTTTCTGGGACAGTGCGCGATAGTCGTCATGGTCATCGACGTTAATCTTCCACGCATTATTCCTCAAAGATGTGACCTTAAATTTCGATGTTATCGTTCCTTTAAGGAGGCTATGCAACTTATTATATTCCGTTATCCCGACGATGTTTATTGGTGGCGGTAAACGAAATTGCGTTTTACATTGATTTTCTTGCAGTTCTTTACGCTTTTCTTCGTTTAAGGGCACGACTTCGGGCGAAGAACCGGCTCTCCGTTTTTTAGTAGGCCTTTTCTTAGGGACCCGATTCGTTTCGCGTGCTAGCTCTTCTTCATCGGTGTGGTACTCCCGACTATCTAATAGTGCTGGAGCACATTCGCGCTCTTTCTGCGAGTGTGTGTTCTTTAGAACCTTATTCTCTTCTTTTAATAGATCTATCTCTTTCTTAAGATCTTGATAGAGTAGATCCATTTCGTTAAGCTTTATTCGGAGTACTTTATTTTCTTCCTCAAAGCTTTTATATTTCGCTAAGTCCTGATTTTCGCGCTGCGGAACTCCCGGCGGACTTTTTTTCCCGGAGTCATTCGATCTTGATGGAGGAGATCGAGATACCCTTGCACTTCTTGTGAAAGGGTCATTGGATTGCAATAAATGGCTCTCCCCAGAATCCGTAGAGCCGACCTCCGAAGAGGGTGGATTTTCCAGTAAAGCTGGACTGCCACCTGGGGTAATTAATCTTTTTGTTTTGTCCATTGCATTTTTGTATACACTATATACTCGGTATACGGAGATTGGATTTTAGTCGCCTCTTACGACAGGCATGCCTACCTCGGGTATATTCTAACCCCTACCCGAAGGGGGCAGTCAAAATGATTTTAATTTATAAGGTAAGAAAACGTTTTTATTTCAACATACACCAACCGAAACACAAAACAAATCATTTTACTTTTCTTTTCTTAGAATTATCTTATTTCTGAAAATCAAATGCTCAGCTACCGACAACGAAACTTGTTTCGCCTTGTATTTTTTTTGTTTCGTCGTATGCGGTGTGTGTTGCGCCAAAAGCAAGTGTGCAACAATAACAACCGACAAAGATGCTGGTTTGAAACATTTTTGTTTCATTCGGTGTGTGTTGGCTGTACCTATGCAAGTCATGTATTTTTGACAATCGGTCATGAAGCGCATCGAAACAATAGCACGTGTTTTGTTTTGCCTGCTTTGGTGTGTTTTGTCTCATAAAAATCAATGCACCACTGATGTTTCATTAGGTAGAAAAAAAACGTTTTCAGCCTAATTGGCCTAGTGTCGCTATATCAAAGTGTTATAATGGCAAATGCTAGAATTTGGCTTTATATCACACAACCTTTTGTATCACTTCACTTTTTCGGATTTTACTTCCTTTTTCACTTCACTTTTTGAAAATTAAGTGGTTGCACTGGGTGGAAGTCTTCAAAAGATACTCGGTAGTTAATCGGTACCAAGCGAGTGCGATTCTTACTGCACCAAAAACACCTGGGAATCAAAACCAATCTTTGAAGGATCGACAAATGAGTTTTTTTCTTGAATTTAAATCGTATTAGGGGAAGTTTAAAGTTATAATATATACTTCCATAGTTTTTAGACCGTGGGGCTTTGTTCTTCTCAATCTCCGAATATTGTCTCTTACATTTAAGACGGTCTCCATCTCGGAGTTAATTTGATTTTCAAGACGCTGGTTATGTGAAAAAGCGTGCTTTCTAACCACTTTTGAAATCATGTCTATTTGTAGGTCACGATGCAAGTCGCTATTTCTTATGTACCAAGAGGCATTTATTATTGTATGGTTTCTGTATTGTTTTCTTTGGGAGCATAGCATTATTTTGTTCTGGATGGATAGAACTGAGTTTCTTCCCAGTAACCAGTACATTTTTCTCTATTTCAAGTTCAGTTCTTCTCTTTTCTTTTAGATGTGCTCTTTCCATTTTAACCTCGCATCCAAAGTCGTTCTCAGGTATGGCCGTATTGGCGTAAGGTACAACTAGATTGTTAATGAATATTGGAACATTGTTAAACTTTTTATTTCTAAAGTTTATATAAGTAGATTTTAACTCATTGAGTTTGTTTACTGCACTTTGCAGGATCTTTGTGGCCTTAACAATGCATTTATCAGCCACCAACATTGCAGTGTCATCTGCAAAGGTAGCCATTAAAGCATTGTTATCTACTGGAATATCCCTAAGACACTTTCTTCGGTTTTCTTCAGTTCCAAATATTCTTGTTCGTACTATCGTACTCTAAAGAGTCGATCTGAAATATAATGATTTCAATATTTCGTAGTACTGCCTATGTCTGTAAATCCCTATGCCGTTTGTACTCAAGTCCCTCATGCCAAACCTTGTCAAAGGCTTGAGCAGCATCTAAAAATTCTATCATTTTATATTGCCTACGTTCGATGACAAGTGTATTTTCGTCGTCGTCACTCAAATGCAACAAATATTCAAGATAATTCTCCATAATGCATAACGAATAAATCAAATTTATTTTTAAAACTCTATTAAATTAAAATTTTCCTTTTTTAATGGAGATTTTAAATTTAATGGAGAGTGAATAAATCGGGCCATAGTGTAGACAACATTATTTCTTAGATTGTATGGAAAACGTATTTATTTCATATTTCATCCGAAAAAAACACCTTCTTTACTTCCATATATGTCTGCCAGGTAATTAGTTTTATTAATCGCATCATAAATGAACAAAATATGTAATTTATTATTTTATTTAGAACATATTTACTATCGTGTCCAAATATGTACACGAGTATTTATTACCAGAGGTTTTCGGTAATTACTGCGTATACATCCTTAAATCAGAGAGCTGTACATTTTGGCGAAAAGGTGCTGATTGACCAAGTACAGAGTCAGCGGGAGGACTGTTGTTGCTAGCAACTTCTTTACAAGTTTTGAAGGAACTATTTAACGCAATAAGAAATACATTCCTAAAGAATTGCTTCCGGACCGTAGTCACCTAGCACAATCTACAATCTTTGGATTTACGGATAATGTCGCAGCAGTGTCTATTGACTAATGTGCAGAAAAAATATAAGGCAGTGATTTTACTGTCATCACTTCATCATGGCACAGAATTTGTTGGAGAAACAAGAAAGCCACAAGCTATTCTGTTTTACAACAAACACAAAGTAGGCTTGGACGTCATGGACCAAATGTTGGGAGAATATACATGCAAGCGACAGATGAAGCGATGGCCATTAGCTTTTTTCTACAACATGTTGGATGTCGCAGCATTGGCATCCTTCATAATTTATAAAAACGTGAATAATGTGAGAGCGAAGAAAACCAATGCACATCGAAAATTTCTGCATTCTTTGATCGGAACATGTTATATATGTATAACTCCATGGCACTATATGCCCTAATGAGACAACATTTTCGAAGAGAAATCCTAACTCCCGGGGAAACTCTTGGTCTCCACAAGTAAGATCCTCAATTTCATCAAAAGAATTGAACCTCTTCTGGTTCCCTTAGCTGCCTTTGCAGTACAAAAGATCTTTTAGGCCGTAGTGCCCTCCGATACTGGCGGGTCAGAACCTCACAAAAAGCAGAGATCAGTTGATGTATTACCCTTGGTCTTGTCAATGGCTATATTTTAGACCTAAGAATCTTTGCACACTACCCTACATTATAATAATACATAATGGCGCAAATTCATAATCAGCCGATGAGTAGTCCCTAGAGCCGACTTTAGTTACAGCCGGCACTAAATAAAAAAACCGGCTATAACTTTTCGTTATTCATGAAAACATTTTTGCCTGTGTCGACTTTGGAGTGTTAAGCCTAGTACGCTGCTGATGCGAAACGTAATTTTACTGTGGTCTCCAAATCGAGTGCGAAAAGCTTGCGAAATATCGACGAATAAAATGTATGGAGAGTTTAATCAGCTGCTAGAAAAAAAACTGACTGAAACTAAAAAATTAAACTGAATCATAAAAAATCTATTACATTCCACTTCAAGGACTCCATGTTCTAATAACTAATAACCAAAAAACGAAAAAAAATAGACACAAACACGAGACCGAAAATACAAAGTACAAAAAAAAAACACAAAATTCCGCAAGGAATTAATGAAAGATTTAATTATAATTTGTTATAATTTAACAGTACAAAAACCGTAACACGAAACACAAACACGAAACTGAATATTTAAATTCCAATAAAATACAAACGTCAAAATTTCGCGAGGGATTAATGTTCCGGACAATAAATTCTGTGCGAAAACTGAGTGGAGAGATTTATCTAATACAATCACCATCAGCATAATTTCGCAGCGGAACAGCGTACTGCAAAACGAAGATCACGACAAAATTTTCCGTTTTCGTTTTCGTCGTGTCACTTTTGTATGGGATTTTTCGTTTCGCATCAGCAGCGTACTAGGCTTTATTGTAAAGTGACTTTAAGGAACAAACCCAAACGTCAAAATATTATATGAAAAATTTAACAATCGCTTAAAGCCAACTCTAATTATTTAAAGTGACGTTTGGCTCATTTTAAATTTTGATTCGGCTATAAATTTAAAGTCGACTATAATCTATCTATCTATAAGGTGACTATGAATAGCAAAAAGTATATTTAAAGTTATGTACCTACATAGGTGAATAAATTCTTCTAATGTTGGCTTTATCTGACTATGAATTAGCGCGAATGTAATGTATATTAAAAGTAAGCCAATAATGCAGTTTTACCATTAAAATATTTGGATTTTCACTTATTAAAACATGGGCTAAAATTAAGCAAATATAAAGCTGGTTCTCATAACTAGAGGGGATAAAAATATCCCCAAAATCGTTGGTACCACAATAGCCACTGCTACCCCACCTAACTTAGCCTAAAGCTGATTTGACATTTTTTGTTTCATTCTAAAGCCTAGTACGCTGCTGATGCGAAACGAAAAATCCCATACAAAAGTGACACGACGAAATCGAAAACGGAAAATTTCGTCGTGATATTCGTTTTGCAGTACGCTGTTCCGCTGCGAAATTATGCTGATGGTGATTGTATTAGATAAATCTCTCCACTCAGTTTTCGCACAGAATTTATTGTCCGGTACATTAATTCCTTGCGAAATTTTGACTTTTGCATTTTATTCGTATTTTATATTTTCGGTTTCATGTTTGTGTTTCGTGTTACAGTTTTTGTACCGTAAAAATGTGAAGTCCTAGTGCAAATTTTAGAGAAAAAGAATATTTTTGAAGCTGACGACTTCCTGGATAATATACCACCTACTTTGGCGCCAGTTCCAGTGCGGCAGAAACCAATGAAAGAACAACAGTTGCAGAAGATGTTATTAAATCCTCTTCAAATTTGTCGTTATTTTGATTTTGTTGAAGAATATATTTAAATCTTTCATTAATTTCTTGCGGAATTTTGACTTTTGTGTTTTTTTTCGTATTTTGTATTTTCGGTCTCGTGTTTGTGTTTAGTTTTTTTTCGTTTTTTTTTGTGCTGTCAGTTTTATTTTCCAGCAGCTGATTGAACTCTCCATACATTTTTTTTCGTCGATATTTCGCAAGCTTTTCGCACTCGATTTGGAGACCACAGGAAAATTTCGTTTCGCATCAGCAGCGTACTAGGCTTAAAATGTTAAATTATTTTGATTTTATTTTTTAAATCTCCACTAAACGTTAATTTCAACTTCACACTTTTCTTATTTAGATGACAGGTATCAAATTCAACACAAAACTTCAAACCCGACTGTCATTTGAATTTGCAAATGGAGACCTAAAGGTGCCAACCCATAGAATCCGTCGACTTCGTTCCGTGGTACGTTGATGCTGAAGTTGGCGTATTGCCGGATATAGCAGTCCCATAGAATCCGTCACATATCTACGTAGAAAATGTCAACGATTCATTTCATTCTCTATATATGCTTCCACCAATTAAAATGCATAATCTCAATTTGTGAATGCGTGAATTTCGGTATGTAAATGCGTGAATGTATGTACTGACAACAGAACAGAACAGAACTACTTTATCCGTCGAAGTTCATGCATCCGTTGGCTATGGGCCAACTCCCATAAGAATGTGTGTATTCTATCGAACTGTCACTTAAAAATAAAGGAGCAACGGATCGACGGATTTGGGGGGAGTTGGGGCCTTAAGTTGACTGATGAAGAAAACGCATAAAATACTACATATACTCACCTCGAATGGTTGGGACTCCATATAAATCAAAGTATATTCATCAGCCGATACTAACGTGAAGATATGATCCTTCAAATTCATTGTCGCACCAATATACAAATGGTAAGGCTTATAGTAGTCGGGCCTTTTTGATGAAAACTTCTCTTGGTTCGGAAGCGAAATACGCCTTCGCTTCGAAAACTCACCGCCCAAGAACCCTGAATTCCGTTCAGCTACCTCATAGATTTGAATTGTGTCATCGGAAAGGAAGTACGATACAATGAAGATCCTTTCGCAATTCTCTCGTATTGTTGAGATCATTTTCGCGCCAAAACGAAGAACAAATTTATCCAATGTAATGAATTTCTTGAAATCACACTGTGGCGGCTTGGGCTCAACTGAAATACAATTTCCCTCTGAATCTTCATAGGAACCCCAACCGTTATAAGGCGGAAGCAACCGTTCACTTAGTTTCTGTGGTATACGATCCTCGCAGCGGTTCGGATGTGGCAACGGTGTGAAGTCTTCAATGCCATACTGAAAGAGAGATGAGGCTTAGCTTGAGTGGTTGAGAAAATTGCTTTCTTTGTACTTTACCTTTTTCCTATAATATTCCCTTGTGAAAGGATCGCAATCAGTAAGGAGAACACTTCGTCCGTAGACATTGACAATCGTTCCAATTTGTAGATCTTTATCGGTGTAATAAGAGAACTCCTTTTTACCTGTGCCAAGAGCATCTTCGATATAACGTCCAGTCCGCAGACCACCTCCAAGGACATTCAAAACCGTTTTAGGCGTTTGTTCGCCCGGAAGTGGAAGTCCTTGCCAGTCCTTAAAATGTACAATCAATAGAAATACAAACATACTCGTACTTATATGAAATTTGTTACTCTGGGAAGTTTTCCGCGCTTGAGGAATGTTGCTGGACCCTCTCTTCCCGAGTTTACCGGAAATATCTCCTTGACATCCATTGTGTCATCTGAGAGGTAGTAGCACAGCTCTAGATTACGAACATCTCCAAACTCTGAGCGATCATCCCAGTATCCCTTGAATTTTAGGATCTTTCTATCAAATTCCAGGAACTGGGCGAATAAATGTTTCTTGGTCGTTGGCATTGCCAGCTTGATTCCTGCTCGTTTCCTCTGCTCGGTGGTAGGATCTCTGAAATTAGTTTTTTATCTTTCGATTATTAATTTGAATCTGAGGACGCTACATAGTGCATGTATACTCAGCATCGACAGCCAGGCTGCGCTTAAGGCGATAGAATCATGGACTATTAAATGGGCACTAGTCAGGAGCTGCCGCACAATACTCAGGGCATTGTGCACGCAGAACCGGGTAAGACTATGTTGGGTGCCTGATCACTTCGGGATAGAAGGCGATGAGTTGGCAAGAGGGCTGCCAGTATCCGAGGCTATGGAAGTAGCTCCACCAGTTTTCTACATTTAATCAAAGGTAAGGGACACGTTTACGAGAAGGGCTAACCATAGATGGTCTAACATTGAAGGACGCATGGTTTCCAAGGCACTTTGGCCGGCGCTGGACCGTCAAAGAACCTATGAAATCCTTAGACTTAGCAGGGTACCAATGAAAATAGCTATAGGAATATTTTCCGGGCATTACCTTCTGGACAAACACGCCAAGAGGGTTGGAGTCATAAGCACGGATATTTGCAGATACTGTTATGACCTAGGTGTAGCATAGCAGAAGATATCGCACATATTCTGTGTGAATGTCAGGGCATAGCACGCAGAAACATTTTAGGCTCATACTTCTTAAGTTACCTGGATGAGGTGGGCCGAATCAGCCATAGACCCGTTCTAAAATTTTGCATGCTTATAAAATGCTTTGAGGGAATTGTGGCGGTTTGGGTGCCATTCTTGGATGGATTCTTAGGTAATCGCAATGAGCCCACTCTAGTGTTTTGGGATGGCTAAGCCTCTCAAGCCCTCTCAACCTAACCTTACCTAACCTAACCTATGTATGACACCTTTGAGAAATCACACCTATGAGAAAAAGAGGTGTCGAAGGACCTGATACTTTTCCTAAACTCTTTTTTACGAAGTTTTGGATTGTCTTCTAAATTATGAAAAAGATCGACTGAAAAGACTCACGTCAGCCAACAGCTGAACATTTAAAACTCCACTGGGCTAAGAAAGTTGTCTATCTGGGTTAGGCTGCGATATTTTGTGCATGAGACATCCTCGAGTTAATGCATTGGAAGAATCTTTGGGGATATTACCCAGGTACCCGTCGAATCATTTAGAGCTTCGGATGAAGTGAACGCTTTCTGATCTATTTATGTCCATGTCCAATCGCCTAGATTATCGAAGTGGAATGATTCCATGAAGCATTTCTTTCTGCGGGAAAGGGCTGTACAGGTACAAAGAAGGTGAAGAGTACACCTCTTCTTTTCTGCCACTCCTACAGAAATCATTGGAGGGAATTTGAAGAGTTTTGTATTTTTTTTAATGCGAGAAGTTCCAAGTAATATTTCCTTTATCAAGGAATTTCACTTCCCAAAAATATTAGAGCACAAGTCATTAAAACTACGTAATGTATCGAATCATTTCAGAATCTTCAACAATGGCTGAGACACAAAAAAAAAAGTAAAATTAAATACAACATCACCTAAAACACAATGATGAACTTTCACTACCGTCGTTACAGCCTAAAAAGATTGCAAGATAAACATGCCTGGATGTATACAGCTGATTACTGACTGGTGAATCTGCATTGAGAAAGACGAGCCTATACTTTCTATGTGTTTGTCTCTTGAAGAACTTGGAGCCTCAGATCAAGTTGAGGTGATCCAAAACAAACAAACAAATAAGGTTATGAAGAAGAAGGAGAAGATGCGAACCGCAAACTACAATAAACATTTACGAAATATGCGGGTTTTAAAAGTGCCTCCGTGAAAGATGTCCTTACCTTTATGTATGCCCTAAGCAAACTCTCGAAATGGACCAAAAAATGTGGACAGGGTGTTAGCTCTCAGAACACGGAACTGGTTCTTTTCACTAGGAATAGGAAATACAAAATCCTTCAGATAGACTCCCCTCTTTATTCGGGACCAAACTACTCTTCACTGACAAAGCAAAGTTTTGTCTCCTCCTGGACAAAAACCTTAGCTGGAAGCTCAATATCTAGGAAAGAGTAAAGAAAGCTACCGTAGCTCGCTACTCTTGCAAGAAAGTCATTGGCAGCGAATGGGGACTTCAACCCCGCATAACCCATTGGCTCTGGCATTCTGATGTATGGCGTAGTTGTCGGGTGAACCGCCCAAGAAAAAGCTATACATCGTGACAGCCTCCGGAAAGTACAAAGATTAGCGTGTTTGTGCATTGCTGGAGCAATAAGATCAACACCCTCCGCAGCATTAGACATTCTACTGTATCTCCCACCCCTTGATATAACCGGTAAGCAAATGGCCAGTGCTTCCATAAGACTCAAAGCCATCTGACAGTGGTCACTCCACAATACTAGATCACTAAACTGTGCCGAAACCCAATTTTGATAAAAACTATTCCTTCTGGGATGATGTAGGAGCTATAACAGACAAGTCGATACAAAGGTGGACCTACCTGTCTTGCCACCAAACTGGTCTGGCCTAGACTAGATCTAAACCGCTCAAACTACCTTTTGCCCCTAAAAATACAACAAATAAGCACGATTATCGGTGTCATTACAGGACACTGCCTTATAGGCAAGCATGCAACTAGGCTTGACATCATTTCAAATGACTTCTTTAGAAGTTGCAGAGACGAAGAAGAAGAAGAGAGTCCAAGACATCTCCTCTGTTCATGCGCAGCTCTTTCTCGCAGTAAAGAACTACATCTAGGAAAATACTTCTTCGACGATCTTAGTGACCTAGCACAAAAATACGTGGGAAGTCTTTTTCGCTTTACAACCTCCGAATGGTTCTCAGGAGTAGCGGGGTTAAATATCCCCAAGATCTTGGTATCACAATGGTCCTCTATAGGACTAAATGTGCTGGTACTCGTTACTGGCAGCCACTACTACCTAACCTAGCCTATGTAGTAAAAAAGTATCTAATCCTAGGTTAAAATTTAAATATTAGACTTACGATGGTGGTTCCACTGGATCTGGCACTGGAATGCCGGCTCTGTTCAAAAAATGCCGTGTAAACAAATCACATTGGGTGATATGATAGCACCGATCAAAAATCTGTATCGTTGTGTTCACATTTAAGTCCAAAATGGAAACGAAATCATTCTGACACGGTGGTGGTTTTGGAATTCTCTGCCTATGCACCAGGCAGCCCTGCGGTATCCCAGAATTCTCAACTCTCGGTTCGGTTATTTGCATAGTACCATCTTCTAGGTAGTATAATATTTTGACTTTTCGCACTAAATACGGAGCGTGGTAGACCTCCTGCAGCGTCTCCTTGAAATATGCATCGAAGCAGAGAACCTGCTTATCGTACGCCAGCCAAGCTGGCAACTTGGGACCAACTTTGGGTGGATACACGGACGGCAGCTCTGGTGGCGGACAATTGCTGTCCGTTATCATTCCCTGAGGGTCCACGAGTGGAGCCGGTTCGCGATCCGAAAGCATTGCGATACCATAGTGATTAAGAAATGTTTGAGACTTGGCAAAGTTCGTTTTGGTCAGCTGGAAAAGCAATTGCAATGTTTAATATTGAGTAACACACAAGTGACTTTAACTTACATCTCGAAAGAGAGTGCCCGGCAGCAAGGGCATTCCAGGAATACGCAACATTTTTGAAACAGTATTTTGTAATTTTTTGCTTTTTTTTTAATTAAAAAAGAAATGTATAAGTATGAAAGAAATTTCAAAATATACACGTATTTTGGTTGCCGTTTTTGAAAGGCGACTAAATATATTTTGAAGCTTCCGTTATTGAAATAAACAAACAAGTTGGGAGTAGCTATAGTGATTACGGTTAGTCATGGGGAGTATATGGAAAGGTGCATTAAACTTAGCTGGGTAACCATGAACTTTAAACAAGAGAAAAAAACACACCCCATTGGAAAATATGTGATATACTCGTACATATTCACATAAAGGTGCTTTTTAAATGACGAAGAACATCGATAAGGGGCCTGAAACCCCACGATGAGTACAGAAAAAACATCTTTATATTAGCCATTTCTAATTTTGCTGTAGCATATATACAGGGTGTCCTAGAAGCTGCTTATCGTAGATTTCGAAAACAGTATCTATGTATGTATATAAATATATAAAAATCAATCGCCGTGCGTTAGAGTCTCTAAAACTCGAGAACGGCTCGACCGATTTAGATGATTTTTTTTCTTTTGTTCGTCTTAATTCATAATGGCTTATGAAAAAAGAAAATTCAGAAAAACCCCAAGGAAAAGCCGAAAAATCGAAATTTGGGTTTTGTATGGAAATTTCAAGTTTATTTAATTTGTACATACATACATATATGTATGTAAACTAAAAAAAATGTTATCACAATTCTGATAAGCTGTCTGTCTGTATGTCTGTCTGTCTGTTTATCTGTCCGTCCGTCGTCTATCTGTCTGTCCGTCTATCTGTCTGTCTGTCTGTCTGTCTGTCTATCTGTCTGTCTGTCTGTATGTCTGTCTGTCTGCCTGTCTCTCTCTACATATCTCTCTGTCTGTCTATCTGTTCGTTTGTCTGTCCGTCTATGTGTCTGTCCGTCTGTCTGTCTGTTTGACTGTCTATCAATCTGTCTGTCTATATTAATTGACCAAAATGATTCATATTCACATTTCACCTGAAATTACGAAATTCTGTATGACAGGTACCAAAACCACCAGTTGTTGAATAAATGCGCTGATGCTGTGTTGTATTCTATATGTATAAAGAAAAACGTATTCTGAAAATTTTAGCAAAATCGGTTGGGTAGTTGCCGAGTCAAATAACCAAACAAACATACATACATTAATTTTTCTATAATAGATTTAGCCTTTGAATTAACGAGTTTCATTTAATAACCAAACGAAACTCAAATCATACACCGTACCAATAGGCGCGTTTTTTTTTCAAATCTATATAGATTTCGAAAAAGCTCTCCATACAAAAATAAGACTGGATAATTATCCAGGCTAAGGGTTTGTTGTATTTTACATTGAAAACATGTTGCAGAAACATGTTTAGCCTATATAGGTTTGAAAAAAAACACGCCTAATATTGCCGATCTCAATGAATTGGAGTTGGAGCATTGATTGGGATTCATAATCGCTTATGAAGAATTAGAATCAAATTAATTTTAGGTGATAGGAATTCACCGGATCATCAATAGTTTAGTGAATAAAAATATATTCTGCATAAAATTATATTGTGAAAGCGGAAGTATGTTTTTGTACATTCTTTTATTCCATCAAATAAAGATTAAGTACATATTTAACTCAAACTCATCGCGTAACATACGGGAAAGTGTTAAGCAACGTCTGGGAGTTAAAATTAAAATGTCGAATTTGACACGCGTTCTTTCTACACAAAACCACATTACAAGAGCAGCGTGTTACCTAATAAGTAACACGACTGTCTTAGTACACGAGCGAAGCCGGGCGGGACAGCTAGTTAAATAATAAAAAGCACAATAAAATCAAACGAATCTTAGGATTCAAAGCATCTACCAAGATTAATTATTTACGTTTATCTGTACCCAGTGATTTTCAGGGTATACCCGGCCCGAGATCTAAAGCAAGGGTCTTCAGAATAACGAACAGTAATTCAATACATCTTATAATTTCACCTACTTAAGGATAAGCGTAACAGCACATTTAGAGTCTGCCCAAACTAAAAATATTAAATTAAGATATATGTTTGTCAACTTTTGCCATGCACTGTATTCTAAAGCTGTCGTTGAACATATCTACAACACATTATATTGTATACGTACATTATGTTATCCTGGAATAAGGTTTGAAGCACACACAACTTGGTACTTCACTAAAAACAGCAACGTCAGAGAATAAAAGAAACCACAATACCACGCTTATTTTGCGTGGGAGAAGTGCCTACTCGCGTAAAAAGGCGAAAGCTTTGTGTCCTATTTTGACCAAGAAGAACTTTTTAAAGGTTAAAAATAACTCTCTGCAATTGACTCAACCGATTTTCAACGTATGGCTATTGCTGTAGGTACAATAACCCCATTGTAGGTTATAATCAGTACTTGCAATGGAATCGGACTAGGTACTAGGATTTTTAATAACAGCAACAACAAAAAGCATCAGTGACGTCTTCCAGCAACTAAAGCAAATGTTACAACAACAAAAAAGAGGCGCATATTTCTCTGGTACTAGTAATTACTCGTATAAAAGCTCCAAGGTAAAATAACACCTACGCAAAGAGCTTTCCAGTGGGTTGTATGGCACAAAATAAAATACCTATGACTGTCTAGAAAGCTCAATAAGAGCCCAAAGACGCCATCAGTGTCCTGCCTAGTGACATCATAGCAATTGACGTACATTTACGTGTGCAAGCAGCTCACAAACACAGTAACATATCCAAAGGACTCTGGCTATACATATATTTAACTACAACCATACGGAAGAGTGTTTCAAGGAGCGAACGGGGACGTTTGCGGGTGTTTCATTCAAAACGTGTTGGCGACTTTTATAAGTGCACATCAACTATACATACATATAAGAATATCGGGATGAATGAAAATTTCCACATCTACAGTTAGTTGGGAAGTCTATAAAAGGATGTCTCGCCATGCGAACGATGTTATTCAGTTCAAGTCTTTCAAACTTAACGTTTCTGAGAGAATAAAAGTGTGAAATTAACTAAAAAAAAAACCAAGATAATAAATAAATTAAAAACCTAAGAGAACATTAAATACCAAAAGTGTTGCTACTCAATTCTGAAATTAAAAATCTGAAAAGTTAATTTAAAAAACTCTCCTTTCTTTAAAAATCAAATATTGTGAAAACATTAACAAAAACCTCTAAAAGTAACAATCAATCAACAAATAAGTTAACAACAAATGATACCCAATTATAAGTGAACAATAATTGAAACATATTCGAGTATTGCCGGCATTCAATTGGTAGGTTCAAAAAAAAGAAAAGAAAAAAAGAATGAAAGGAAAAAAAACCCTCAACTAAAAATAGAAACTTATCTATAATGGAAGTGTATGAGTGTGTGGGTATGGGGCGAACTTCGTTCGGTTCGGTTCCCAGAAAAAAAAAAATACCTGTTGGAAAATAGGACGATATCTTGCATGTATTCATGACATTAAAAGAATTTATATAATCCTTTAAGGCGTTGTAAATAACAAAGAAATATACTCCTACACTGGGCCAAAGTTTTCAGAAGCTAAGATGTATACATACCTACATAAGCTCCCCAGTATGGTAATATATTGTGCTGAGATAAAAATAGACTCAATCAATGAAGTTCCAGTTAATCCATGAATTACATACACACACACATACGTATAGTATATCAAACGCCGTAACTTAAGTACAAATAGAAAATATGGAATCATTTTACTCGTACAGTAAAATATTTATTTTATTGTATATATAATTTTTTTTTTCTTAAATTTAACCTAAAAAGTGTTTTGCTGTAGGTTTGTTCGATATACCTGCATACTAGAGTGTGTGTGTGTGTGTGTGTAGCATAAGTGTGCACTGGAACTTGAAACCGTCATTGCAATTGCGTAGGTGTAAACGAAAAAACCTTTGCAACCCACCGGATTTTAATTAAAATATATGTAATGAGTATATTCGTATGTAATAAGTACATATGGATGTGGCCACGGGCATACGTCACTTTTTAGATATTACGATTTTCTTAGATTAACTATCATTTTGTTTAAAGACTTAGTATGTTGATGTAGCTTACGATTTTTAGGGATGAGTATAAATTAAACGTAAAAGAAAACATATTGAGCATAAATCCAACAGATGCCTACCATATTAATTCGGCATTTTTTCGAAGACCTATTTAAGGCCGTTGTCCGATTTATCAAGGGTGTAAAATATAAATAACATTTTTTGTGCCAACTTTGATAAATTACATTGGATAGTATATTTTTTATCTTTTTTTAATATTTTTGTATATAAACAAATTTAATTACATATAAGCATATTTGTTGTATTTTTTTTCACTTTATTATTTGTTTCAACAAAGAATTCCAATTATTTACAAATATTTTATTAAGGTTTCTTTTTTTAAATCTCTGTTATTTATTTTGTTATTTCATTGGACTTTACATATAAACATATGTTCGTTGTTTTTGTTCACTATTTTTTTCTGGTTTTAAATATACCATATGCGTTGTTTATAATAAAATGTCCTTTCGGTTAGGACATGTCCATCTGTAATAGATTTTGTTGCTTCAACTATAGATTCAAACAAAAACAATGACTATAAAATATTAGTAAATAATAATTTTATATATTTCATACAAACAGCCGCGCCCTCAACCCCTTTTAATATAATTCATATCAATATCGCATAGCAAATTTCACCAAGTTAGGTTAGGTGAGGTTGAGAGGCTGAGCTAACCCAAAAGACCAGGCACCAGAATGGGCCCATCACGCTCCCCAAGGATGGACTCAAAGCCGCCACAGTTTCCTCAAAGCATTTTAGTACCCTGCAAAATTTGAGAACGAGTCAATGCTTGATTCGACCTACTTCCTCCAGCTTACTAAAGAAGTAGGAGCCTAAAATTGTCCTGCGACTGCGTGCTTTACCCTGACATTCACACGAAATATGTGCGATATCCTCTGATACACCTATCACCATTTCACCAAGTTAAGGAACAGCGATCTTTTTGTGTTGATGTTAATCTCACTCATTGACCTCTGCAACCACGCCCACTTTAGAAAGTGACAAAACTCAAAATTGTTCTGAAATCCTAGTATGCAATGCCACGCCTTCTTTTTGGGTACTCTTTATAATTGAAAATAGTAATAGGAAGCAGTGACAACCTGGCAGCACTGGAGTCCTCTGATTTTATCATGCAGTTTGCGGTTCCTTTGGCATTTTCCGTTCGATGATCATTCTGTTTTTAAGCTACGTAGTAGATCATCTTGGTTTCTTATTATAGGATAATATTTTTTTTGAGTTAAAGCAGAACACAACAGAAAAGTACTCCGTTAAGAAAGGGTTTGTTTTCTTACGAAACACTATGGTAATGTTTATTACCTATCTGACTGCAGTGAAGCCTACTAACATTTTCATGTTTAACCCTTTGATGCCCACTGTTGCCATATGGCAACATTGACGTTTTAGCTTCTAAGTCCCATATTTTTAAATTTTTTTTTTTTTGTTTTTTCACAAGACAGGTTGGTATGTTGTGAGTACATTATAATACATTAGGCGTGTTTTTTTTTAAGCCTATATAGAATAAACATGTTTCAGCAACATGTTTTCAATATAAAATACAACAAAACCTTAGCCTGGATAATTATCGAGGCTAAGGTTTTGTCGTATTATGTATTGAAATTTTTATTTTTATTCTATGTAGGCTAAAAAAAAAACACGCCTATTATAATGAATTTCATGACATTACCATCGCGAGTGATCAGATTTTAGCTGTTTTTCGTTGTAACTACAAAACAAATTAAGGTATAAAAAGAATTTGCAAAAAGTGATTGTGCAAAAGACTCAAAACAAAGAAAATCTCTAATAACAAGTGAATTTTATTTTCAAAATATGTATGTCAGACAATAAGATGAGAAAACAAAAGTAAAAAAACAACGTTTGAGTTCAGTAACATAATTATTGATTAGAATCAACACCCACTAGCGGTTAAACCAGGAAACATAGAACCTTCAATTTGATACCAGTTCATGTATAAGGCTCGACCAACAACTTAATGTCCTCAAAACAATGTTAATACCGCATCGGACATCAAAGGGTTAACGTTTATTTTAGAACAAATATCATTCAAAATGTCAAATGTCTTATCTTATTCCGTTAAAAATCTCTGTCTTCTGAAAATCTAGGCAACCAATGAAAGTCACGCGGAGCAAAATTAGGAGAATAGGGAGGATTCACCAGTAATTCAAATCCACATTGATGGATTCCAGCCATTTGTTTGACATGACGTGGGCGTGCATTTTTCTGGTTGAACAGAACTTTTTCCCCTGTCTTTTCACTTCCTTTTGCAGACGAAAACAGTGGTTAAATGTGACAAAATAAATCAACCACGATGATTCCCTTTGAGACCCAAAAAACCGATAAATGTTAGCTTTCTTCCTTCCACTAGCTGCTGCTGATCAAGATCTTCTGTTTGTTGTCAAAGAAATAGTCGTAAAAAAATTAATATACCTACCAAGAGACTTCGCCTTTTGAATATGACCTATAATATATTCAGCAACAGTAAATATTTGATATTTTCATGCCGTCACTGTTTCTATCGCCATTTTGATAAATTTTAGTGTTGCACCCACAGGAGAAACAAAAAACGTATTTCCCACGTACATTTGTATGTATGTATTTATTATCCGTCTCACTGTAAACACCCACCTGTAACAATTATCGATTTTGCATGAATCTTAAATATGATTTCCAAAGTCATTTGTTAAAACAAATTAAATGGAAATCTTGTTGTTGTCTCAGTTAAACAAGTAAAATATTATTAATGGACAAGCTGAGAACATAAGCAATTAGTAATCGGGGGTAATTATACTCGTACAGTCGTACTTACAAGTGCATTTGCACTGAGCTTTTCTATTTTGAGTTTTGCTACCAAAATCCATGACGCATTTCTTGTTTTCCCACCTGAAAAATTGTTTTTCAGCATCTGTACAAACATACATTCATACATACATACATATGTACCTATATACATATGTATTTATGCATGTATGTATATAAAAAAGTGGGATTTCTTTATTACACTGTCAAAAAACCGGTTCGATATACATATGACTGTTGCCTAATCATAACGGGTGTCCTATAAACTTCAACAAGCGATTTTGCAATAACTAAATCCCATTCTATAGTACTTTCCTGCGTGACGTCAAACATTCAAGTAACGGGACCCAAGTCACAAAACTATGTTTGTGACTATAGACTTACGCTTGAGATACTCAAAGTATTAATTTCCGAAAATGTTAGACTTTGTTCAAGTTTAAAATCCCCTTTTGACAATTCAAAGCTCAATTTGTGTTTATAAATCTCTGCACGACTTTAAATTTCAAATCTTTTACGCAATGGAGTGGGATGACATCAGGGATGGAAAAGTCGATACAATCGTATCGAGTTCCATACAAATGGGTTTGTCCGAGTACAAAAGTAAAATTTGCCTTAATTTGGTACAATTTATCAATCAATGAATTTTTAGCAAGCACTCTTGCCGACTGCAAAAAAATTCAGCAATTCAAAAATTACTCAATTTTAGATTTTTGGACTGAAAGTAATTTAATAAAGAATGTGTGTAATGAGTTGATGTTTGGAAATATTTATAAAATTGTACAATGCGTTCTCTCTATTCCTCATTCATCATCAATGATGATTCATCATTATCAGCATATACATATATAAAAGAGTTTTTGAAGTGAATACTTCTTTAGCGACGTATTTGTTTTTGAAAATATAGCGTTACGATAAATGTGTTAGGATAAATGTATGACGATAAAGGGGAAATGAGTATACAGAAAACATCAGGTCTATCTGTCTGTCTGTATGTCTGTCTGTCTATATGTTAATCTGCATATCTGTCTGTTTGTCTGTCTGTATGTCTGTCTGTCTGTCTGTGTCTGTCTGTGTCTGTCTGTATGTCTGTCTCTATGTCCGTCCGTCTGTCTGTCTGTTTGTCTGTCAACTTCTATATTAACTGACCAAATTGATTGTTTATGTTGGTATAGTGCCTAAAGAGAAAAATACAATATCTGAACCCGATAGGTGGCGCTGGAGTCAAGTTATTAACAACTTCTATATTAATTGACCAAAATGAATATCAGCAGTATATTATTATATTTACTAAATTGTATTACACATTTTCTATTGATTGCACTAGACAACTTTCTTCTTCTCTTACACATTACACAACACAACTGCTTTGGATTGGATAAGTATTCACTTCCCCCGTGAGCTCACACATTTTTTTCCTATCAGACACTAATTAAGTCAAAATGTCAAACCCGACTTCAAGCAGGTCAGAAGTTGATCCATCTGATAGCTCATCGATGTGATCAATGAAAAATTGTCCCCATTTCTCAGTTGACAGAGGTTAGGACAGTGACAGAGGAAATGCGGTGTGTCATGATGTACCTCTTCGTCACCGCACCCCCTGCAAATATCATCGTCATCATTCAGTCGCAATTTTTTCATGTGGTATCCTAGAGTGCTATGCCCAGTTAGCACTCCTTTAAGCATTGCCAACGACTTCCTGCCTTTTTGTAGGAGTTTCCTTGTTCTTGTTTAGTCGTATTCTGGGCACAATCTTCTTGATACCTCGCAGGTGGTCAGTGATCTCCACCTGTTATTTGCTTCAATTACTGATCTTTGTTCAATTTTGTCCCAAAGGTTACAGAGTGGAAGTTTAGCCATCCCATCTGCTTGTTCTCTGTCTAGGGTTAACCCCTTGCTGGCCAGCTTATCTGCAGCTTTGTTGCCTGGTATCCTGCTGTGACCGGGGACCCAGCAGAGTTTTACATTGTGCTGCGTGCTGAGAACCTTCAGCTCTTCGCGGCAGCACTTTACAAGCTTTGATGTTATTTGCGTACCAGCTATTGCTTTTATTGGCGCCTGGTTGTCAGTGTTAATAGTGTAGTGATATCCTCACGCGATATTGTCATCACTGAAACCAATTGAGCGGCCTTTTTCAGTGCTAGAAACTTAGCTTGGAAAACGCTGCTGTGATGTGGGAGTCTTATGGAGCTGCTTATTCTTAGTTCCTCCGAGAAGCAACCCGCTCCTATGCCTATGTCCATCTTTGACCCATCGCATTGGTGTAGATGGACTTAGCGTATACATAAAGAAAAATTAACGTTTTGAACTAGTTCCCAGTCTAATTCGATTATTCTTTCACGACTCCCACCCACTAGACAATTGCACCAGATTCTGAAATCTGTTTTTTTTACAGGTGTAGGTACAAATAAATCGAAACTATCAAGATTTTTCTATAATAGAGAAATAACTTTTTACTTCTCAAATATGCATTTACAAGCAAATGTATCTAACAAGCTTTATTATATTTTTCTTTTCGCAGAATTATCAGCAAAATGAAATATATTTTGATAATCGTAGCCGTTTGGTTGTCAATAGGGACCGTTAATTCCCTGCCGTATCCTATTTTCGGAACAAAACGATATCACCGAGGAGCATCCCCACGAACAGGAATGGTAATTCTCATTTTCAATTTTCGATCAACTTTTTTGCTTAGCTTCAAAATTTGCAGGCTCAACACATTCTGAGACAACCAGTCTATGAAGATGGATACATCACCAGCAATGGGTACTACTACTATCCACACCATGAGTATCATTCATACGGCATGCCAACGTACCGCGGCGAATACAAGCCAAAGGCATATTACTATTCAGCAGGGCCAAGCTACAACTACTACAATGACAGAGAGCCAGCATCAAATCCTCTGGATGATCTGCATGAGGAAATTCTTCAAGAGAACGAACAAGAACGTCAAACCGATATTCTGGGCGATAATGACTACGACGATGACTACTACATTGACCCAAGTGAAACTTCCCACGATATTTACAGAAATAATTTCCTACGAAACATGATGGAGTACAATCGACAAAAGGAAAAACACCAGCAACTGCAGCTGGCCCAGCAGCAACAACAGAGGGAACATCTAATCGAGGATATACAAGGAGAGGAAGAACGCCCCACAGACGATGATTACTTCTCGGAAATTGAAGTTAACCCCGATGATTACCAATTCGAGCCGAAAGGTGAAGATAGCTTTGACCTGCAAAAATATTGGGATGCTGAAATGTCATCGTTGGCAAAGAGCGGTGCTACAAGTTCCCTCCATCATCAGCAAGACGCAGCAGTTGGTACAAACAATGACGAAGATGTTGAGGAACTTAAATCGTTGACTAAACATGAGTCAGACGTTGACGATGAAGACTATAGGAAGCGGTATCACACTAAGGGGACACAAGGACAGTTCCCACATTTAAACAATTGGAGGCAACCACAAGCATCTGAATCGAATTTACCCCGGCAAAAGGAACACGAAGAAGACTACACCATGGACTACGATGATGGATCTTGGATAAATTGGGATCGCAAGCGGAGTTCATTACCAGAAAAAACTGATAAATTTCTATCGGAGTTTAAACTTCACAAACGATTATTGGCTGAACCAAAAAAATTGAGTTCCCAGACAAAGGATACTGTAATGAGTACAAGGGCTCCAGTAAAGATTTTCAAAACTGCTGGACAAAAGGAGCAATATTCCGCTGGAGCGGCATCGACAAAGTCAAACCAATCAGCGGATAACAAACAGAAAATAAACTCCATAACTAGCGGTAAGGAGCACAGTAAAAGTCCGTTGGCGATTGAACAGAGCATTTATGACACAATCAAACAAATGATCAGCATTGAACAGGAATTAAAGAAGGTAAGCTGATTAGAAACATAAATTCTGCCTCTTTTTTAAATCCTAACGCTATAGAAATGGTTTCGAAAATTGGTTTGCATTTTACTGAGGGAATTCATTCCACAAGCTAAACTTTCAAAATCAAGTTTGGAAACTCGTTTTGACATTCGTTTTCACGAACACCCTCTTTGCAATATATTTCTGATTTTTTAACTATTCATTAACCATTTTCACTGCCTAGCGTTTAGCTATAACTTCCCTAAATAAAGTGTAAAATATGAACATAGTTCGAATAACAAGGATATAGATATTCGTTTGAATTTCAATATATGTACCTACTATCTCTTTTTTATGAAAGAACCAGTGCTGCCACGTCTCGGTAGCGTCAAAGCTTTTCGAACCATAAACGTAGGCGTGTTTTGTTTTGTAACCTCTGGAGGTATATAGGCCAAGAAAAATTGCGCATAAAAATACGATTATTGCGTCTTAGAGTTCTCTTTATGTATGTATGTTCATATACATATATCTGGCAGCATCGGACATAGTAATAGAAATGACACTTCAGTTGTATAGTATTTATTTTTCTTTGGTTAATTAAAACAAAGGAAATTTGTATTAAGATATTTTTCAATTTAGCTTTTATTTTTGACTATGTATTTACTTTTTCTCTGTCAAAGGCATCCCTGTCTGCCGACATTTTTTTTTTTTAAATTAAATGATGTCTTGTCATTTTTGACATTTTGTATAACACTTTTCGATGAAAGTAATTAGGAAGCACAGATTTTATCGCGGTTTAACTTATAATACCCGAAAGCTATCCAGGATAAACTTATTCTATATATGTAGGTTAAGGTTAGGTTAGGTGGCTATCCCAGTATTCGGTAGGATTCACTTAGATCTTAGACAAAAAAAGGTCCATTGTGTTGCCACACGAGACGATTTGCTCGGTACTCTTGGAACCATTTTGAGAACTGGATAAATTTTCATATTTTATTGACATCCGTTGAGGAAATATCTTGAAGTTCTATAAAGAAGTATTCTCTCTGAATGCTGTGGAGCTGCATGAGAGGTGATAGAGGGATTCCTCCTCCTCCTCATCCATGCAGCTGTGACAGAAGTCATTGGCGAGGATTCCCAGCCTACTCGTATGTCTGCCTACTGCACAAAGACCTGTCAATACGCCAACTAGGATCCCGATATGTGCTCGTATTTAGTTTTTTCAGTTAGTTCGTCTGCTTCACAGTTACTATGACCAGGAATCCAGCACAGCGTGAGCATGGATCTGCTCGATATCTCGTTGAGAGATGCGTGGCAGTGCCTAATCAAATTTGATCTTGTATTTGGTGGTTTGAGTGCTTTTATAGCTGCTTGAATATCTTCGTAAATGAAAATTTCACGATTGTATATCGATTTCATCGACAGCCACTCAGCGGCTTCACGAATACCCACGATCTCCGCCTGGAAGACATCACAGTGATTTGGAAGTCTTGAGGACAAGTTCAGGCTGAGCTGGCCCGAAAAAATACCATCACCTGTCTTTGATCCATCAGTGTATATCTCCAATGCGGAGTTGTCAGATATCTCCTACCCATTCCTGTCGGATGGGAATATTAGTCCTTTATTTTATATTGAAATCTAGGAGCGGTGTCCGTACTTCCTGTATTAAGATTATTCCTTGAAAATATTCTGGGGTGCCCTAAGTTAAAAGAATACCACTGTGAGGTTTCTTTAAGCCACTTTTGCTGCTATGTCCCAACTATAAATGTCCAACGGAAGCATATTTAACATTGTTTCAAGCGGTGGGGGTAGTTCGCATAGCTCCAGTAACTCAAATGCAGGCCGTTCTTTGGATTTTATTAAGTATATTTACGTAGCTTACTTTGGCTAGTGCTGTCCACCAGACAATTCTATACATGAGTATGGATCTGACCACCGCAGTGTAGAACCAACGCATAATCTGAGGATGGATTCCCCATTTACAGCCGAAGGCTTTGTTGCACAAGTACAAAGTGGCAGCGGATTTTTTCACTCGATCGACTGTATTCAACTTCCAGGCCAGTGCTGTCGTTTGTACTACAATAGTAGTTTTGTACTACCCATCAGTACTACCCTTTTCTCAATTTGCATTAGTGTTAAGTGTGAGAGCCGCAAATGGTACCTATAAATACTACAGAAATAATATATATTATGATAGAACTACCAACAAATAACAGTAGGGCACAATTCGAAAACTTCGCGTAAAAGAAAAGCAGCAAACATATAAATCAAACGCAATGCAATACTAGTGAAATGTTAAGTCTTGATGGCGATGAAATTACAGAAAATTGTGAAAAATTGTCAAAAAGAATCCGGAAATTTCGACCTGCCTGTCTCGAAAGTTTCAATGGGTTGGCTCAACGAAAGGATTGCAAACACGTTGCAAAGCCGTATTGCAAATATTGTCAGGTCGTTATACCAAATAATTATTTCGGTAAGACATGAAAACTTCAAAGGCCATCATATATACTTTATGTGGCGCTACAGTTCGGGGTGAACCAGGGCCTACGTCTCGCAATCATTTGTGTGTGCTTGTTATATTTTTGCACAAATGGAAGGTACCTGCAATTTTTTGCAGTTTTTTCCAAACAATGGGAAACATCTGGAAAAAACTTCTATGAATCATAAGCAATGACATAACTTTCAATAATACACAACTCTCCAGTTATCCTGGACACCCCCCATAGAGTTAGTTGAAACCTAACATCTGAGTTTCCTATCACTTCACTACGCCGATCTGTCTGTCTCTCGTTCTTGTCCTTCACGTGCTCGCGATGTGTGTTAAACACTATAAGGGCTTCATAATTTAATTTGTTTCTTATTCAATACAATTTACCATTTTCATACGTCTTCTTATATATGAATATTAGTACTACCTTTATTCGTAAAATAATACCACGTTATCCAAAATTGAGCACCCAAAAAATTAACGAAACGACAGCTCTGCTTCCAGGTCAGGTTGGGGGGGGTAACTTGGAGTGAATAACATACCCCCCTGTTCTGCATTTCGAGTGAAAGTGGATTGAAACCGAAATTCTTGGTTTTTGTTTTGTGCAAGTGAATTAAACATTTAAGAAAAAATATATTTTATTAAAAAAATTAAAAAAATGGAAAACAAAATTTTTAAATGATTGGTGAAAACCGCGAAGAAAACCGAATGGAGAGAGTTCGCAGGAAGATTTTGCGAGTTAAACAACTGAAGAAAAATAATTTATTTAATGATTTTTGCATTTTTAAAAACGTTTTAGGGTGAGTAAGGAAATATTTGCTGATATCCTGCTAGAAGTGGAGTCAGAGAAATCTTGATTTTCTTTCATGTAATTCAAGAGAATACTCTCTAGCCTCTAATTTTTGTGTTGTACTATATTAAACAAAGGAATTATTTTAATACACTAATGGAAAGTCTTATTATTCTACTCACATTTTTCAAAATGATTCTGATCAACAAATTAATTAATTAATTCACTTTACAACGCCATGTGAATTCAATTCACGTCAAGAATCTCAAGTGAATTCAATTCACTAAAATCACAGGATTTTCGGAATGCAGAACACGAATTTACAGCTGTTATCTTGAGCATCTTGAGCAGAACACCAAAATATTCACTTTCGAACATACAATCCACAATTCATAGTTTCGTTCGGAATGCAGAACACCCAATTCCACTTTTGGTGGTTGAATTCACTAAAAGTGGAATGCAGAACAGGGGGGATAAGCTCCGTTTTTCCTGGGTTAATTCCCAGGCCGCTTTTTCTGGCCCACCTCGCCAGTGTAGCTAGAGCTGCTTCCATCAAGTCACTAATCGTTGGACGATATCTTCCGTTAATAGCGATAGCAATGTAATCGGCATAAGCTATAACTTAACACCCTTATTTGTTTAGGTCTATAATAGGATTAGTTATTATTCTATAATATTTTAAATTGAAACCTTTTTCTAAACCTACGTATATATGTTATATGCGATAGCACAATGTGTTCTGAGTATGCCAATGTTTATGAACTTTTTTTTTCTTCTTGTAATCTACTTGCAGACCGGATCAAAAAAACGAAAACGATACGTTCCAGATGATGGAAATCTAGTGACTCAATTGGAGGGCCTACGAAGACCTAACAATTGAAAACAATTTCTCCGAAACGAAAATCTGCTTAAATAAATTATCCTAGACATCGATAAGTATAAATAACCAGAGTAAATATATTCATTTGAATTTGTTTTCTTATTATTATTTTTTTTTTTTAAATAATATGCCTGTTTAAATATACATACATACATACATATAATCAAATGACATGTAGACTTGCAACTATTCAATTATTTCTCCGGCTGTATATGAAATATTTGAAATTTTATCAAGAAAAAAAACAAAATTATTATACATATGCATTATACATACATATACTTGCTAGTATGTATTTAAAGTGAGCCCTATGGAAAAAAGTTCTGAATAGTTCCTAAACGCATAAAAAAAGAAAAACAAAAAAAAAAACTAAAATATTGCTATGTAGTTTTAGAACATACTATAACGTAGTCAATTTAAATTTTTTTTATGTATAATTTTAACTCTGGAATTTTACTAAATGCAAACGAATATAATATTTTTTTTACTTGTTAAAAAATATTTGGTGATTTCTTATCTGTTTTTGATTTATACAAAAAAAAACAAATTATTTAAAAAATCAGGATGTGTGTTAATAAAAAAAAATTGTATCAGAATTAAATTTTATATTAAGACTTATCATTTGCTGGCAGTTTAACTTCCAAATATCTAAGACTTGTTTATACAACTCGCTTCGCCAACATATGTATTACTTTTCATATTACATGTAATTCATAACCAATTTCAATCAATTCCATAGACATTATATTGTATTATTATCGATCAGTAAATAACCGATCATTTAGATTTAATGTGACAATACAAAGTTTAGGTTTGATAATTATTAGTTTGTCTATAGTTATGTCATACTGAATATTACACCTACTAGTCGCTACCGTCATTCCATACTAATAAGACAAGGGTTACTAGTGGTGCCTAGACCTTTATTTTTTTAACAACGTTTCGATCATTACCTTCTTCGCTTCAGTTTTTACCTCTCTTTGAAGGTGACTTTTACTTTTCAATGCAAGGTTTGAAACAACTGACATTTGACAGATAATGAATCGCCATTTTATTTTTGATAGCCCTTAAGTGGTTCTTTTCATCAACTAGCTTAATATATAAATGATGACAGTTTGTAAATATAAACATGTGATGACAGGTTGTAAATATTAAAACAAAAGCTTGGTTATTGGAATTACCTAGATTGATTTTTAAACTTTGCCAAATGGACAAAAAATTGCATTTGTTTGCAATTCATTTGGTGACTCTAAAGAATTATACGAGACTTATTTAGTACATTTTCTAATCTTCGATATTGTTCTCAGCAATTTTGTGACTCTAAAGAACTATAAAAACAAGCAAAAACCACGTGACTTAATTAGTACATTTTCTAATCTTCAATATTATTCTCAGCAATTTAAAAGAAACCAACTCATAAAAAGTTTATTACTTTTTTTATCTTCATTACTTTCTCATCACATCTCTTAGAACGGATAGTTTGCCCACTTGCCATTGCAGTATCTACAATAAAACCCATTTAGGAAGAACCCTCTTAAGTGCAAAACCCGCATAGCACCTTCGATTTTCTTAAACCCTGAGTTTATGACATGATATTCTTTTTAAAATCGCTATTTATGTGAATATCGCTTAACTACATTCCTTGTTTAAGAACTCTGTTTCCCTTTCTTTCGTCTTAATTTACATGAAATATTCCCCTTTTAAATACTCTTTTTAATAAAGCACTAGCCTTGGCCATGCTTGTTAGTGCGTTGGACTACTACGCATGCTGCCCGGGTTCAATCCCAGCAATCAATCCCACCTCTTTCGAATGTCTGACAAGCAATCAAAGAGTATCATTTGTCATGAGGAGCTTCTTAACTCGCCGTTCGGAGTCGGCAAAAAACCGTAGGTCCATTCACAAATGGTTGCGAGAAGCTAGGCTTGGTTCTGTATAGGTTATAGGACGACTGTTGACGCCGTATATTTTTTATTTTTTTTTAGTATCGAAACAAAACAAAATATATTAAACTTAATCTATTACATAATGTGGTGAGTTCTAGCACTCTAGTAAGACTTTGAAGTTTTCCCTTGGCTGTCACTTTTTGATTGTTGGTTCTGAAGAACTTTCGCCTTTTCGCGGACTTGTCTTGTTCGTGGATAAGTTCCTCTGAGCAGCTAAGCGGGTTTTCGTAACTACATATCCCAAATATATGTACTTTACGATATGGGACAATTCTGCTAATGCACGTATCCGGGTTTTGAACTAGGCGGGTCTTCGTTACTGCTAGAAGTTCTATACAGAAAATATTTGTTCCAATTACGAATTTAAGCCGTCTATACCGCATCAAGTCAGAGCCATATATGAACAAACACTTTTGTTTATTTCTGAAGAAAAGTTAACATTTTATTTATTTAAACTAAGAAACGATTTTTTTGTTTAAAGCGATTAGTGGGATTACATGTGTCTAATTTAATTACATATTGTAATAAAATGAAAAGAAATATAGTTTAAATAATGCTCATGGAACAGTAACAATAATTTTAAATTCAAAAGCAAATCTTCAACAAAAACAAATTAAGTTATTTTATGTAATACATAAGTAATAACACGATATGACTTGCTTGAGAAACTTGATTTTATTAAAAATTACATACATTTTTTTATTTATTTTTAATTTTAATTTTTATTTAAATTTATTAATATTCTAAGAGTTTCTGCAGTATTCTGCTTTTACGTATTTTAAAAAGCTTAGAGAAAATGGAATGCAGGTAGTTTTTAAACTGACCTTAAATTTTATAAATACGCTCAAGGGTTCATTATTAATTACCCTTATAAATAATTCGATTTTATATTATATTTATGTTTTGGTCTATTTAAATCTATTAGCTTAGTAAAGCTCATCACCGCATTAATCATGCATGCTAGGTTGTTTTTTTGTTTTGTTTGTTTTGATTTTTATTAAAAAGCAAAAAAACAAATCTGAAATTTACTTCTTATTAAGAGGAAGAGTTTCAGATGATGATCATTAAAATAATACAAATTATATCTATTTTACATTTATAATAATATTAGTGATTATGGAGACTGATTTTTAAATAAGACAAAATGTATCTATTCATATTACTAAAAGAAAATAAAAAAGAAAAAAAAGACACACACACACATATTGTAAAAACTTTCAGAAATTAAAAGAAACTAATTTTCTTACTATGAAAAAATAAAAACGGAGAAACTTACATGAAATTCAATTATTATATTGCAAGTTATTATAAAAATAAATGTATTTATAAATTAAAGAATGGATGCAAAAGAATATAAATTTTATTTATGAACTCTTATTTGTTGTTTACACTGTTTTGGATCTACTCGTGTGTATGTTGTTGCCACCATTGATTTATGTGGCAGGACTTCACTTGACTCTACTTTGTTTTGAATTTCACGTCGAATTTGGCCTAAATTGAATAAAATTAAAACTCCAATGTCGGCATTTAATACAACTAAAGACGGTGGCCACATTAGCATGGGAATAATAGGCGTTGGAATGTAACCCGTAGCTACACACAAATAAAAGCGTCATTGGAATGAGAGTAATTTCGACAGATGGGGAACGCTGAAATCTGAAACCAGAAAAGAAGAAACAGGCGAAATGGTTTATAGTTAAAAAAAAACAGCGGTGAAAGCGAAAACAATTTATTAGCAGTGGAAGCAACTCATTTTAATGCAGCTTTGTAGCCCACCATTGTATTGTATAACCAAGGTTTAATCACTAAATGGAATTTAAAAATGGAGAAATTAAAAAAACAACGCAACAAAAAAGGTTTCTACCCGAACACAACACAATGGCGAAGCTGTAGTGGAAGTAGGCAGCGCTGTCAAAGTTAAAATACACGTAAACCCTATAGGTAGCGCGAACACAATGCTGATGCTGTAGTATGAATTGTATGGTGAAGCGCAAAGTTCAGCCAACTTCAACTTTCTACTTCCACTACAGCGTCACCATTGTGTTCGGCCAGTAAATCTCCCTCGCATTCTACTTTTCTACTTTCGCACACTGTACAGGTACAGGCAGGGCCGGACCAACCATATGTGCAAGATGTGCAAGTGCACAGGGCGCCAAGTTCTGGGGGCGCATTGCTAGGAGTAAGAAAAATTAATTTTATCTTGCGCGAACAAATGCTGCCATTTGCATTTTAAACAAAAAGCTTGTTTAAATAAGCCCAAAATAACAACATCCATCACACCTCTGCTGAATTATTTCTTGCACGTTAACTCACATCACTTGCAATGTTGGAGCTTCAAGGAGAATCTAACTCAAAATATCGCAAAATAAAAAATCCCACTAAAAAGACCTATGCAAGTTAATTTCTTACCTACCTAATCTCAAAATATTCTACCCCGTTCGTGTAGGTATATTTCTTGCACATCCACCTACATTTTGCAAAAGAATCTTGTTCAAAAATCTCAAAACAAAAAAAGTTCCACCACGTATGTGCAGGTTTTATTTCTTGTACATTCACTCGCAAAATTTGCATAGGACAATATGTCAAACAAAAAAAATCAATATGGAATCGCTTGTGTTTGAACGTGCAGGGTTTTATTCTGCACATAATGTATGGGATTTCTCATCTACGAAAAAAAGTAACAAATTTCTCTTACAAAAAGAACAAGTAGCATTGTATATTGTATATTATGAAAACATAGAATTCTCTTTTAAAATAAGAGCGGGAAATTTATTTAGAATGAAAAAGATGAATAGAACAAAAAACGAAAAAAATGTGCAGTGCCCTTGAAAGCCTATTGTGAAAAAAGGAAAGCTTCGAGGGATGGACTCACAGTGGAATCGTTCTTGCGCAGGCGGTTCTGCATTAGGAATTTCTTTGGCTTTGACAATTGAAATTTTTGTTTTGTTTTGTTTTTTTTCTAGTGTTGAAACGAATATTCGATTATTATTCGGTATTCGGCCTATTCGGCCCACTTTCACTCTTCAGCCGAACCGAGTACCTAAAAATAGGAGTAGAAAACAACAAAGAACGTTGCAAAGTAATTTTTAATAATTTCTTTATTTTTAGAACAAATTAAAGTTTATAAGAGGTAAGTTGTGGTATAAAAATATTAACTTTTCTGCGTTTTTGGGAAGAAGTCGGTTTCTTTTTTCTTCATAGACAAGTCCTGCTTCACTAAAAATCCTCTCCGAAAAGACACTGCTTGCAGGAGCAGAAAAGAAAAAAACTTAGCAGCGAGCTTGACTAAACATTGGGAAAATAAAGAAAATAAAGAATAAAGTTTTTATAGCCAAGTATTTATCAAGGTCACTTGATATGGTGTTTTTTGACGTCGAAGGAATTTCGATGCTATTTTCGTTGTATAATCATTAATAAGGTTCTCAGTAACTACTTCGTCACAACATTCCCAGAGAGATGTATGGATGCTTTGCCCAGGTTCGTCGGTTCTCTTACGTTTTGGCTGCAAGGGAGAAGAACTTGTGGTTTCATCGCTGTATACTCAAGTTCAGAAACTTGAGCTTCAAGCAGGAGATATTTCCGGATTCTTTGTTTTTGCAGTTGATATATATATGAATATATGAATATACATGAATATACTATTAACTATTCGTTTCAACACTATTTTTTTTCTTTTGCCTCAATAAAAAAAAAACGCATTGAAAGTCTACCTCCTGGGTGATGTGGAAAAGATTTATGCGTGCAAATATGAAAAATGGCGTTTTCTGTAAATCTTGCACAGGGTGTTTGTTTGGCTGGGGCCGGCCCTGGGTACAGGTACACCCTCCGACAGTCAACAAAAAATGAAGAAAATGTATGGAGGGAAACGCTTTGAAAATAGAACACACATACCTCCGTGATCCGTCCTCCACAGAGAATTATATTTTTGAGTCTTCCGTGATGTGAACCCTCCCACGATCTGAAAAAATGAAAAAAATTATCAGACCTGAAACGCTTTAGGAAAAGAACATGCTTCTTCCACCGAGAATTATTAGGTCTGTTTGGTATCTTTTTTGAGTCAAGTGGGCCAACGCTATGTCAAATAATAAATAATTTGAAAAGTGGGGGAAAACCTCTCAGACAGTGAAAAATTCTTAAGACGTAGGACCCAAACACGTTGTGGGTGAAACCTGTCAACTAACAATGAAGATTATAACATTTCACAAACTGTCAGATGGCTGGATTGACAGCGTTTGTCAACCTCACCCAAGGAAAAAGACGGTGTTCAGAATTTGTAAGGCTCTAAGTTGAGGCAGGGAAATTTTTTTACTCTCTCATTTGGCTCTCTCTTTTACGAATTTTACGAATCTTTTGGGTTACCAAACAGGAAATTCGTAAGAATCCTACGAATTTGTACGAATCCGTGAGTTACCAAACATACCTATTTATTCAAAGTGGATTCTCGGTGTATTTTTGGTGAATTTAACCCTTCTCGTTTTATCTTACATAAAATCTACCTGTCTACCTGTCTCATTGGACACAACGGGTATGGGATTGATCGTGTAGCCAGGCACAGACATCAAGAGTATATGCGGCTAACAAATTCATCTTGGGTGCTTCACTTGAATAAAAACTGGCTTTTAACAACGTAAGAACTACAGCAGCAAGGAACAGTATTCGCAGCTCCCAAATTAATGTGGGAATATGCAAATCGACGATGCTGAGATAGACTCTAGGCGATCTGGTTGACTAGAAGAGTATTAGCCCTAATCGGAGTCCTATCACCAATATTATGGCTTCTATATAGTAGTCGCTAAGATTCTTAAACTGTTTAGCTACTTTGCAGTAATTAAATAATTTAGGAACATCAATCTAACTAAGCAGCGCTACAGTTTGGTCGTCCGCAAGAAAATCACTGCCGAAGAAGTACCTTCTCGTATGGTGTCCTCCGGCGCGCGCAGACAAGTTGCATAAGCCGCAAAGAATAGGTAACTTGTCGCGATGCGAAATGAATTTAAGATAAGGAAGTTCTCCTCGAAGTCATCAGTGATATTTAATCCAGGCTATGTTCATCATGAAAATAGTTAGTAAGATAAAGATTGTGCGATAATTGGCTGTAAATCATCCTTTATACTGATCGCATTCCATCATGAAAAAATTGTTCTCTGCAGAGTATATCCACCTTTGAAATAAGCTCATAGAGTGTTGCCTTTAGTCGTCATAGTACTACTCAAATTCAGCTCTATTCCACAATTATGCTTTGTATAAATTCGAGGGCAACTTTCTTGTAGAGCCGCTATTCAGGCATATTTAAAACTTTTAAGATATAGTCTATATTAGGCTCTAACGTTTTGACGAAGAGTGGAGGCACACCTGTTTCCAGCATAACCATATACAGTGACTCAACTTTTTGATCACATGACCAGTACAAAAATGATTTTTCGTTGTAACTTGTTTATTTATTAAGATAATTCATTGTAATTTTGTGGAGAAAATAATAGTAATGTTGTTATTCAGCAAATGAAAAAAAAATTAAATATCTTTTTTAATTCCAATATATGTACCTCGAAAAAGTACAAAGTATGATACGTGATCAATATTAGGTATGACCTCCTTTTGCTCTTGGAACAGCTTAAATTCTTTATGACATAAATTCCACAAGTACAGAACACTTGTCAGAGCCTGAACTATCCCAAGCAGTTTGGGTCCGGTCCCACAAATCGCTTGGATTTGGACAGTCTCCTGGAATTTCTGAAATTGCACTTTTGACCTCAACCCAAAGGTTTTCGATCGAGTTAAGATGTGGAGATTGTCGTGGCCAATCAAGCATTTGAAATTGCTTACTTTCAAGCCATATTTAAGCCACTCGGGCAGTATGTTTCGGATCATAATCTTACTGGAAGATAATGCCCGACACGTTCTTATTCCAATCGTTCAGACTTTTCTGCAGTCCTCGTTCATGGATGCTGCCGTGTTGATTGGCATACATTCGCCCTTTAATTTCCACAACACCCCCATATTATTAAATTTCCGCCACCAAACTTAATGGTTTTACGTGACGTTACTGGGTTGCTTTATTAATCTATTTCCAGGTCCATTGACGACCATCAGTGCCAAAACGATTTATTTTGGTTTCACCCGACCACCCGCGTATGCTTATCTAGAACATCTGTGATTGTTCTTCGTCAATGATTTGTTGCAGTCAAGCTTAGATTCAAAAAGTAACGACAAGAAAACCTTTTTCCTCTTGACTATGTGATCAAAAAGTTGAATCACAGTAGTAGTACCCCCTTCGGGTAGGGGTTAGAATATACCCGAGGTAGGCATGCCTGTCGTAAGAGGCGACTAAAATCCAATCTCCGTATACCGAGTGTATAGTGTATACAAAAATGCAATGGACAAAACAAAAAGATTAATTACCCCAGGTGGCAGTCCAGCTTTACTGGAAAATCCACCCTCTTTGCAGGTCGGCTCTACGGATTCTGGGGAGAGCCATTTATTGCAATCCAATGACCCTTTCACAAGAAGTGCAAGGGTATCTCGATCTCCTCCATCAAGATCGAATAACTCCGGGAAAGAAAGTCCGCCGGGAGCGCCGCAGCGCGAAAATCAGGACTTAGCGAAATATAAAAGCTTTGAGGAAGAAAATAAAGTACTCCGAATAAAGCTTAACGAAATGGATCTACTCTATCAAGATCTTAAGAAAGAGATAGATCTATTAAAAGAAGAGAATAAGGTTCTAAAGAACACACACTCGCAGAAAGAGCGCGAATGTGCTCCAGCACTATTAGATAGTCGGGAGTAGAAATAGGGTAGGCACTGATTGGCTTTAATTTGGCTAAGCCCAGTGTTGTAACTGTTACTACACATCAATTGTGCTTATTTTACCTCCAAGTGGTAACCATCGGGTACTGGTCGCTGCCCATCCGGGCACGACTTGCTAAACTTATAAGCGCGAGTGCTGAGCAAGGGAAAATAGCAGCACTATAATTCACGTCAGCGGATGAATTCCATCAATGGAACCAACGGTGGCGCTAAAATTTCCAGAACGGAAACAAAACCTTATCTGAGCTACTCCGACATATTCGGAGCTTAGGTCGATAAGGATTTCCAAGTACTAGTCAGGGTCTTGGAAAAGAGTTGGTGGCGGATGAGCCCCTAGTGGGCCAACGGCAGCGCTCACACCCCCGTAGTGGGTTACTGACACCGGTGTACCCGGCCCCTTGTACAAGGATCTGGCCCTCCCGGTTGGGGGTTGTGCGTGAGGCTAACTACCTAACCACGTAAAAAAAAAAATTTGTTCCGAAACAACCAAAAGCCTCGGAAAAGGACGGATCTACTGTTGACAACCACGCTAAACGAAATAAGGACAACGACGTTCGGATATGTACCTGGAATGTTCGTTCAATGAACGGCGACGGTGCATCCGAACAACTGGCAGAGGCCCTAAACTGCTACAAGGCAGATATAACCGCCATCCAGGAAGTGCGATGGAATGGGCCAGGCAGAAAAAGGATGGAAAACTGTGATATCTACTACGGTGACTGCTATACAGAAAATAAACAGCGCTTATTCGGATGCGGATTTGTCATACGCGGCAGACTTAGGCAAGAAGTCTTGAGCTTTCGGCACGTAAGCGAGCGTCTTATGACAATCCGTGTCAAGGCAAAATTCGCCAACATAAGCCTTATATGTGCTCACGCCCCCACAGAAGAAAAAGACGACGCTACCAAAGATAGTTTCTACGAGCTCCTCGACCAAACATACGAGCAATGCCCTAGACATGACGTTAAAATCGTACTGGGCGACTTTAACGCCAAGATAGGAAGAGAGGACATCTTTGGTAGGACGGTTGGAAGGCACAGCCTACACGACACCACGTCCGAAAACGGACTAAGGCTGATTGACTTTGCTGCGGGGCGAAGTGTCAGTATAGCAAGCACACAGTTTCCACATCTCAATATCCATAAGGGTCTCCGGATCGAATAACCGTCAACCAAATCGACCACATTGCGATCGACACCAGACATGCCTCCAGTATTATGGATGTCCGAACCTTCCGGGCGGCCAACATTGGCTCGGACCACTACCTTGTTGTAGCCAAGGTACGAATGCGGATATCCACAGCGCCACAACAACGAAATACTGTGAGAAAGTACAATGTCGAAAAGCTACAATCGCAAGACACCGCCAGAGCCTACAGAGAAGGCATATCCCGATCTCTTGCTACGAGTCCTACCGCAGCAACAGCTAGTACAGAAGACCAGTGCCAGCAAGCCATCATAAGTGCCGCGAATGATGTGCTGGGTTTCACACGACCACCACCACGAAACCCCTGGTTTGATGAAGAGTGCAGACTAGCTAACGCGGAAAAACAACAAGCGTATAAAGCGGCGCTGCAAAGAAGGACTAGATCTGCTCGCATGCTCTACGAGCAAAAGAGACGGGAAGAACATCGGCTTCTTAGAAGGAAAAAGAAAGAGCACGAGAAGCGTGCATTCGAGGATATTGAGAGATGCTACTCCAGGAACAATGTACGGAAGTTTTACCAGAGGGTAAAAAGAATGTGCCAGCAAAACAAATCCCGTACAGAAACCTGTAAAGACGCGGATGGAAACATCGTAGTAGAAACACAGTCGGTGCTGAGAATTTGGAAAGACTACTTCTGCAGACTGTACAATGGCGATGACGACCAAAATTCCGCTGTCAGGCAGAATGAACCATTCAACTTAGATGATGATAGCCAAAACTCCCATCCACCTGATCAAAACGAAGTGCGGATAGTAATATCCAAACTTAAGTCCAACAAGGCTGCTGGACCTGACGGTTTACCCGCAGAGCTATTTAAAGCAGCTGGAGATGACTTGGTAGTGAGCATACACCAACTCATCTCTAAGATTTGGTCAAATGAAAGTATGCCAGATGAATGGAATCTCAGCATCGTTTGCCCGGTTCATAAGAAAGGAGACCCTCTCAACTGCTCCAATTACAGAGGCATCAGTCTCCTGAACATCGCCTACAAGATCCTATCTGCCATATTGTGTGAACGCTTGAAGCCTTTCGTCAACAACCTGATTGGGCCCTATCAGTGCGGTTTCAGGCCAGGAAAGTCCACCATAGACCAAATTTTCACACTCAGGCAGATCCTGGAAAAAACCCAAGAAGTCCAAATCGATACCCACCACCTGTTCATCGATTTCAAGGCCGCCTATGACAGCATCTGGAGGGATGAACTGTATAGAGCCATGTCTAGTTTTGACATCCCTGCCAAACTCATCCGTCTGTGCAGGATGACGATGGAGAAAGCTCGCTGCTCCATCAAGGTCGGTAATGACCTCACCGAGACCTTCGATGTCAAAAAAGGATTCAGACAAGGTGATGCGCTGTCATGCGACTTCTTCAATATCATACTTGAAAGAATTGTTCGAAACTCACAAGCCAACACACAAGGAACGATCTTTCAAAAGTCCGTTCAACTACTTGCATACGCCGACGATATTGACATCATTGGTAGAACACAGCGAGCTGTCACCGGCGCGTTCGCGAGTATAGAAATGGAAGCGGCCAAAATGGGTTTAGCGGTAAACGAGGGCAAAACTAAGTATATGCTGTCAACAAAAAGGGACAACCAACATCGACGAATTGGACAGAACGTCACAATAGACAGCTACAACTTTGAGGTAGTAAAGGACTTTGTCTACCTCGGCTCTGCCATAACATCAAAAAATGACATCTCGTCGGAAATCAAACGAAGGATTACTCTTGCCAACCGCTGTTTCTTTGGGCTAAGAAGGCAATTGAGCAGTAAAGTCCTTTCCCGATCGACTAAGGAGACTCTATATAAGACCCTTATCATCCCAGTCTTGCTATATGGAGCTGAAGCATGGACTTTATCGAAAGCGGATGAAGATCTCCTTGGTCGCTTTGAGAGAAAAATCATTCGTAGGATATTCGGTCCCGTTTGCGTTGACGGGTTTTGGAGGAGAAGATTCAACGACGAACTGTACGAGCTATACAGCGACATCAGCCTGGTCAAAAAACTGCACATTGGGCGTTTAAGATGGCTAGGACATGTGGAGCGCATGGACATCAGCGCTCCGGCTCGGAGAATTTCAACTCTAACCCGGTGGGTCAGCGCAGCAGAGGACGACCTCGCCTAAGGTGGCGCGACCAAGTAGAACAAGACCTCAACCAACTTGGAGTGCGCAACTGGAAGCGGTTAGCTAAGGACCGGGCTAACTGGAAGAGGTTGTTGGTTGAGGCCTTGGTCCACCCCGGACTGTAGCGCCACCTAAGAAGAAGAAAGAGAAGAGTACCACACCGATGAAGAAGAGCTAGCACGAATCGGGTCCCTAAGAAAAGACCTACTAAAAAACGGAGAGCCGGTTCTTCGCCCGAAGTCGTGCCCTTAAACGAAGAAAAGCATAAAGAACTGCAAGAAAATCAACGTAAAACGCAATTTCGTTTACCGCCACCAATAAACATCGTCGGGATAACGGAATATAATAAGTTGCATAGCCTCCTTAAAGGAACGATAACATCGGAATTTAAGGTCACATCTTTGAGGAATAATGCGTGGAAGATTAACGTCGATGACCACGACGACTATCGCGCACTGTCCCAGAAACTTAATATCGATAAGATTCAGTGGTATACTTTCGAAATCAAGTCAGAAAGGCCACATCGTGTTGTAGCAAGGGGACTTCACCCCTCGTGCACAAAAGAAGAGATTATGAGCGACCTTCAAGACAAGGGCTTTAAAATTCTTGATGCCGTTAATATCATCAAGAAGGAGAAGCAACAATCCGAAATAGATAAGGACATCTTGGTAAGGCGTGGACTTCCGCTTTTTATGCTAACATTCGATAAAGCTGATAGTATCGACGATATTTATCGAATTAAAACCATATTGAATATCGTGGTCAAAATCGAGCCCACGCGTGGAAATCTAAAAATAATTCCGCAGTGCAAACGTTGCCAAGGATTCAATCATACGCAAACGTATTGCAAAAAAGAACCACGGTGTGTGAAATGCGCCGGAAATCACCTCTCCCAAGACTGTCGAGTAAACAAGTAAGCCTCTGCAATCTGTGCTAATTGTAAGGGAAAGCACCCGGCAAATTATAGAGGCTATGAAGTAGCCAAGGAGTTGCAAAAACGAAGAGATACACTTCATAAGCCTCAAAATAAAATAATAAAACCGCTAACTAAGGCAAATGGTAAGATCGGTCAGGAGAACGTAAACAAACAAAAACCACCGGGTTCAGAGCGGAAGAAGGTGGTGATAGCAGAAAAGCCCTCGACTTCTGGTCTTAAAATAAACGGTAATGAAAAGCCATTAGAAAAGACATCGGGTAATAGCCCTCGGACAGCAGGAGTGCAGACCTACGCCCAGGCTGCAGCACCCGAAAAATCAAAAAACCTCGAAATCCCAACGGACCCTGCTTCTCAAGTTTTCTCAATTATTCTCGCGAAACTTGAAGAGCAAAGCAAAATAAATAAAATGATTCTCGATAGGTTGGTTAAGCTCGAGAGTTATTCACGGAAAACGCGTACTTCACCTAGAATATGAATGAAAAAAGAATTTTAAAAATATGTACTTGGAATGCAAACGGACTTTTGCAAAAACTTGACGAATTGGAAATATTCATGCGAGAAAAAGATATTGACATTTGCTTGATTTCTGAAACTCACGTGAAAAGGAATCGCATTTAAAAATAAAAGGCTATACTGATTATCACGCTTGTCACCCTTCGGACAAAGCGAGAGGCGGATCTTCCTTGTTTATTAAAGACTGCATTGAACAATGCGAAACCTAAAGATAGAGCTTGAAACTCTGCAACTGTGCACAATTCGAGTTAAAAATAGTCAGCGTACTATTAAAATCTCAGCTATTTACTGTCCACCGCGTTCCGCGCTCAAAAAAAGTGATTTTACTAACTTATTTAAATCGCTGAAACCTAATTTCATTATTGGCGGCGATTTTAACGCGAAACATACGTTCTGGGGCTCTAGATACATCTCGCAAAAAGGTAGAATGCTCTATGGGGCAGGTATGGAGTACAGTTGTGATTTTCATTCGACGGGCAAACCGACTTACTGGCCAGCTGATACTTTGAAAATACCTGACCTGATCGATTTCTTCATGGTGAAAGGAATATCTAACAACCATATAAAAGTTGAAGAGACCTTTTATCTGTCGTCTGATCATTCCCCAGTTATTTTGACATTGAGCGAAAAACTAGTATATAACCGAGAGCCAGCGAAATTAACTGGTAGAACAACTAACTGGGAAGGCTTTAGGAACGAAATCGAAGTAAATGTTGAACTGAGCGTACCGCTTACGACACCCTATGAACTTGAGGTTGAAGTCGATCGCTTCGTTCAGATAGTACAGCTCGCCTCTTGGAATAATATGCCCAATCCAAGAAAAACGCCGGACAAATACGGTCTACGATATCCATCTGAAATAAAAGAATTAATCAGGGAAAAAAGAAAAGCGCGTAAAAGATGGCAACAGAGTCGTGCTCCACAGCATAAAGTATATCTGAATCGTCTCTGCAATTTGTTAAAGAATAGCATTAAGGATTTTAAAAATCGTGCGATAGGCTCTTACCTTGAGAGTTTAACAGCGAAAAAAGATTCCAATTATTCCCTTTGGAAAGCCGTAAAAGGCACCAAAAGGCCCAAAATCACTGCGCCGCCACTTAAAATAAATCAAAATGAATGGGCAAGGGAAGATAAAGAAAAAGCGGATATTTTTGCCGCCCATTTGGAAGAAACCTTTAAACCGAACGTTGGTCAAGTGGTTCATGACAACATCAACATCACAAGGATGGTAGTTCCACCATCTGACGATTTAACGCGCAGATCTGCGACGCTTAGAGAACTCGAACGTGAGATCGCGAAACTAAAACCTATGAAAGCTCCTGGTTATGATTTGATTACCGGAAAAATTCTCAAAGCCTTACCTAGAAAAGCATTAATTAAGCTTCTCCATATTATAAATGCTGCACTCAGATTAAAACACGTACCGAGCCAATGGAAAGTTGCGGAAGTCATAATGGTTTTAAAACCAGGAAAACCGTCATATGAAGTAAAATCATACAGACCAATATCGCTTCTTCCAGTCATATCCAAAATTTTCGAGAGGATATTACTAAGGCGTCTCCAACCGGTTATAGAAGAAAATAATCTAATACCTGACCACCAGTTTGGGTTCAGAAGTAAGCATTCGACGATTGACCAGGTGCATAGAAATACTAACGTAATCGAAAAAGCAGTAGAAGAAAAAAAGATATGCTCAACCGTATTTCTTGACGTCTCGCAAGCCTTTGATAAGGTGTGGCACGATGGCTTGAAATGCAAACTACGACAAGTACTTCCCGCAAACCTATACGAGATTTTGAATTCATATCTCGGGAATAGACTCTTCCGTGTTAGAAATGGAAACGAATACTCAGAGCTCAAAGAAATTTTGGCCGGCGTACCGCAAGGAAGCGTTCTGGGGCCGCTTCTCTATCTGTTATATACTCGTGATATACCGAAAGAAGATGGCACTATCCTTGCTACGTTTGCCGACGACACCGCTATCCTAGCGGTAGGTAAAACAATCGAGGAAACGACTGCCAAACTGCAAAACGCATTAAATAAAGTAAATGAATGGACGAAGGACTGGCGGATCGCCCTTAACGGAACTAAATCTGTTCACGTGAATTTCACTTATAGGAAAATTATTGACTTGCCAATTTTTATAAATTTGGCCCGAATACCCTTTGCAAATGAAGCCAAATACCTGGGAATGACACTCGACGCAAGGTTGAAGTGGAATTCGCACGTGAAAATGAAACGTAAAGAACTAGATATCAAATATAGAGAAATGTACTGGTTGATCGGGAAACATTCCCACCTCAGTACCGAGAACAAACTGCTTTTATACAAGCTAGTGCTAAAGCCGGTGTGGACCTACGGTATACAACTTTGGGGTTGTACCAAGAAAACAAATGCCAATATTTTACAGACCTTTCAAAATAAAGTGCTAAGAGAAATTGTCCAAGCACCGTGGTATGCTAGAAACGACGATATCCACAGGGATCTCGGAATTCCGACAATCAAAGCTGAAACTAGAAGCTTCGCGCGAAAACATAGAAACCGACTAATCGGACATGTTAATAATACAGTCATACTTATTTTGGATGAGAGCAATTTATTGCGCCGACTACAAAGAACAAAACCTTTCGACTTGGCGAGATAAGGATTAACCGCGTCTAAATTGCGGAACATGCAGGATCTTTCATTGGAAAGTAACCTGCCAAACGTTTATATTTCGTGATAGAAAAATTGCTTGATAAGTAGTATAACTTAGTTGCAGTACCTAACAAATTTATATCGAAGGGTGGTGTTTTTGGTCAGTAAGAATCTGACACTACTATGAGCACGCGCTTGCTATTCTCATAGTGACTATGGAAGATTTTCACCTACCCTCGGAAAAAAAAAAAAAACAGTAGTTTCGCGAATTTGAGGGAAGGCGAAAAATTTCTTTGATATAGTACCTTAACAGCTCTCTAACGTTTCATATTGTCTATATCCCCACACTTGAGCGGTGACTTGAAATAAGGCCCAACGAAATAAGACCAAATTGCAAAAAAAATTATGTTATTTCGATTTTGAAATTGTAATAAAGCCAAATTAGTCAAATTTCGCAATTTGGCCTGGTGGCTGGTACACTAGTCGGAGTTCAGGTAGACATAACGTTTCCACGAGTTATACACCTGATCACGTTGCTGCATTAGAACTCGTATCTGGTTGGTATCGGAGAACACAAATCGCCGTATCGGGTAACTACATATGTGTGACTTGTCAAAAAATACGTCGCAATCGTTTCGATGGTCAAACTCACTCACTTCTGCTTGCTGATTGTCTTTTATCAAAATAAAACAACATGTTCATATTGGTACCTTGCTTAATTTTATTTTATAAAGAAATGTTTTAAGATTAACTTTACCTCTACTCGTACATCTCACACAGTTTTTTAATTTTTTATATTTTATATATATATTTCTCTTTTGATTTGCTTAGATTTATTAGTATCTACATTAATTTAATTAAAATATTTGTTTTAACTTTTATTTATAACTAAATAATAATTCCATTTAAATTTTGTACCCAGAAATAATGATATTAATATTAATATATGGTTTGTTAATAATATCCTTGTTCCCCTTTGTATTGCTGCAGGTTGTTCGCCTGCAAATAAATAATATATGATTATATAAATATATTAAATTATAGAAAATTATTCAAAACAATTTAAGTACTGAGTGCAAGTATGAGTTAGAGTATTCTTTACATTATTATTTCCTTTGTAAGAAACTGCTTTATGCAGATTGCAAACAATAAGAATTAGTTTTATGTTTTGACTAGCTTAAATCCCGCCCGCTTCGCCGGGCATTAAAAAAAGGTTTTTTTTTCAATGTTTTTGAATGTTTTTGTAATTTTCCACATTTTTAAAGAAAAAAACTAAATCGGTTGAATATTACGGGCGGTAGAGGGAAACATACGCATTTTGCCACTTAGTTTTATATATATATAAAGATTATTCTGTACATACTCCTTGACCAAGCTCACAAAATAGAGGACATAATATAGGATGACATTTGAAGATAAAAACAAATCTTATCGAAAGTGGTTTTAGATATCTCTCAAGCCTTTGATAAAGTGTGATAAACAGTACAAGCTACAACTTTTTTCGAAGTCTTATTTAGAATTCAAAAGTCCTACCTTGTAGATAGATTATTCCGAGTTAAATTTGGTAGCGAATTCTTAGAATTTAAGAAACTCATGACTGGAGTGCCGTAGGGTGTACTTTTCTTGAAGTAACAACTGATATAGACCCGAGATATATTGCAAATTGATGGTTTCCAATCAACTAATCCACACCCCACAGACACAGGATCCTGTCAATTGAATACCTTGAAAATGGCAGATCAATTATAGGCGAATATTACTCCGAACTTCTTCACCAGCTGGATGATGAAATTCGCGAGAAGAGGCCTGGCTAAAAGAAGAAAAAAAATATCTTTCACCAGGACAATGCAGCGTTGCCAGGTTGCGGGATTTTTCCCCGTTTCCGGGGATTTTCAACCCAAAAGGGGAACGGGGAAAAAGATTTCAAAACGGGGAAAATGAACTGCATTGAAATGATGACAAATGTTTCCAGTCATTGTCATTTTCAATAAATAATTTCTATTGTATTTAGTAAAGCAGTAAATTGAAAATATTACAGGAATACATACAGTGCGTCAATGCAAACAATTTTATGCACATAGTCTCCTAAATTAAGTAATTTTTGTGAGTTTTAAATTAGATTTAAGCATTTTTGTCTAGTATGTAAGTAAATATTGAAAATTGAATAATAAAAATGTTTTTAAAAGTAAAAAAAAGTAAAATGCACATTTGCATTTGGCTGAAGATTGCCCACAGCGCATGCGGCACTGACTTCATCCCCTTCTATATATATGACAAATGATATCCTGTTTCATTTAAGAATGTGTATTTTAGATGCAGATAAAGAATTTTAATACTAAAATGAAGTGATTAATTGAATTTTTTGTTTTTTATTTTAAGTTTCATATTTTGTTACTCTTATACCCATAGAAAGAGCCATTATTGAATGAAGTATGTACACTGCGGTTCACTAGATTAGAATCAGGCAATTTTGATCTATCTTCCGATATATGGCAGTTGTAGAACAAAACAGGATGGTGAAAGAAAGAGTGGTTTGTGCTAACCCTTTCTTATTGACAAAATTTACTTTTTATCCAAAAAAAAAAAGAAATATCTTCACAAACAATCTTATAAACCGATTTAAATGCAATTGTTTCTGAATTACTGGGCAAAAAGATCTTCCAGGTACCGTTATGTCGTTCTGAAATTTTTGTGAAATTTGGTTATGAATTAAATACAAACTACTCTCACTTTCACCATCATTTTTTTTTTTTTTTGCTTCGCTGACATATAACAGGCGAAATATCAATTTTATCTCCCAAAGTTAGTTGCATCTGATCTAGCGAACCGCAGTGTATTTACCTAAATGTTTTCTTTTTCAGTTATTTTATGTACGGTAAGTGCTATTATTCTGTTATGTTGTTAATAGAAAAAAATTAAACGTTAAATCGGGAAAAACATTTTTTTTCCATGCAAACAAAGGGAATTTGTTCCACCAAAACCTGCCAACGCTGGGACAATGCACCTGTACACAAGGCTGCGAGAGCGATGGGAAAACTGCGGGGTTTGGGGTACGATTTGCTCGGCCATCCCCGCTGTTCTCATGATTTGGCACCCTCAAACTTCCATCTGTTCACATGACAAACTTGAAGAAATCTGTTTCTGGGAAGCGCCTCGCATCCAATGAAGAAGTTGAGAGGGCCGGAGATGAATATTTTCACAGCCTTCCAAGCTCTCACTTCTGGGAAGGAATACTGATGTTGGAGAAACGCTAGGCCAAGTGTGTTGAAGTCAAGGGAGATTATGTAAACAAATAATATAATTTTTAACTGAAAATCGCAGTCTTTCATTGTCAGGCCGAGAACATGCGCATACAAATGGGAAAATAGACACATTTCACAAAGAGATGCCAATACAGATAATGCAGACAGTTTTGACGATAAAAGTGTGAGTAATCGAAACGGAATATGTATGTACATATTGCATAAAATGAGAAAATGTTTTGAAATAAAGGTGTTTTTACTCAAAAGGTGTGTTCTTATTTGTAGTCGATACGGTAGCAATCCAACAGAATGATCCTAATGGTCCTTCAGTATCTTAAGAAAATTCCCATCTTCCAACCGATAAAAAACTTAATAATGTTTTTCGATATTTAGATGGGTTACTGTACTTAGCAAAACCCAAGTCAGTATTTCTGAGCAAATTTTAGGTGAAACTTTAAACACTCCCGTCTAAGTGGTGATTTTTAAAGCCATAAATTCGGTAATCACCCGATCAAAACTGGTTGATCAATGCAATCAGGCTCTAGAGTCACTCCTCACAACGAGACAGCCGATGAGCTAACCAGGCGAGAGTCAGCCCTAGCGAGTCAGACTAGCGGAAAATGTTCATTTTCCTATATACATAGGTGCTGTTACATTCACACTTCTTAAAACTAGCTGATCTTAGGTGGACCAGTCTGACAAACTGTGTCATATCAAGTAAGATATACAGTTTATCACTCATTTCATTGTTGATACGCGTGTGTATGGTGTCGCGTGTTCAAACGTAATAGTGTTATTGCGCTTTTTTGGCTGGAAAATCACAAGCAGCTATTGCTCGTGAACTGAAACATTTGAATGTTAACAAAATTTTTGTGTATCGCACCATATCACGTTAGAACGAAACCGGCAGCATTTCAGAACGGTATGGAGGTCGTCCGAAAAAGACAGCAACATCGTCACAAATAATTTGGAGTGTGAAGGCCAGAATCGAACGAAATCCTCGGCGTAGCGGAAGAAAAATGACGTCTGAGCTAAGCATATCCAGAGAACTGATGCAACACAAAATGTGCTCGGAGTCAAAGCCTTAGAGTTCCAGAAGTGCACGATCTCACACCCGACCAAACAAAAGTTAGGGTGGAAAGACGATATACGATATTTTGGCCAAAGAATGGTCAACAATAAGCGCCATCCTTTTTGATGGTCTGGGCCGCAATGACTGCCGAAGGTCGGTCTCCTCTCGTATTTTTGGACCGTGGCATTAAAATAAAGGCAATGGTTTATCGTGAAACTATCTTGGAAACTGTGTTGACGCCATGGGCACGTAAGCATTTCGTCCAAAGACCCTGGACATTCCCACAGAGCCCGAGCAAATCAAGAATGGCTGCGACAAAACATACATCCGAATAAATGGGTCATCAGAGGTTTGCGGTATCAAAACGGCGCTATTTGGGTTTTACTTTCACCTGAAACCACCCCTTCTACCTAGTATGTACCTATCAAGTGCTGATTTAATTTTAACTATTATTCTTGATCATCCTATACATATCTACAAACTACGAATGTATACTATTTCCAGAGTATAAATCCCTCTTGCAGCTCTCACATCTAACCAAACAAAGAGAATTTCCTCAAACAGTGACGCATTGAACCTTCAGTTTATAAATATTAACGATCTGTTAAAATATAGATGTATAGCATATGTATAGCATTGTAAAACAATTATTATAAGTTTATAAGAGTTTGTTTTTAATAAATATTTTTTTACTCTCTTACACACGATAAACTCTGTTCTCAATACAAACTTACCGTTAAGTACGTGAACATTTACAGATTTGGGGTTGGCCGTTGATGGAGAACATGTATATATTCCCGAATCCGATATCCGAGCTCTCTGAATTAATAAATAGGAAGTCGTGATGTCGCCCTTTTCTGTTATCACCGAAACACCACCCCTTGGTGAATCGTAGTTTATTTCCTGTGTAAAAGCGAAAATATATAAATTAAAGCAATTTAACTAAAATAAATAACAAAGTAAATTAAGAATCGAGTCTAACGGTCATATTATTTCATAGGATTGATGAGTGGCCAGCCCTAGGAACACAGTGGGGAACCAGTGCGTCTTAGGGTGGACACTGAATAAACATAATACCAAAATTTTGGAAAGATGGCACAAGGTGGTTTAAAATCAGATGGACTGGCACCACATAAACACATATGTACATAGAAAGCAATATCCAAGCTTAAGTCCAACAAGGCTGCTGGACCTGGCGGTCTACCCGCAGAGCTATTTAAAGCAGCTGAGAAGATGACTTGGTAGTGAGCATACACCAACTCATCTCTTAGATTTGGTCACATGAAAGTATACCAGATGAATGGATTCTCAGCATCGTTTGCCTGATCCACAAGAAAGGAGACCCCCTCAACTGTTCCAATTACAGAGGCATCAGTCTCATCAACATTCTGATTGACACCTATCAGTGCGGATTCAGGCCAGGAAAGAAAACCATAGACCAAATTTTCACACTTAGGCAGATCCTGGAAAACACCCAAGAAGTCCAAATCAATACCCACCACCTGTTCATCGATTTCAAGGGCGCCTATGACAGCATCTGGAGGGATGAACTGTATAGAGCTCTGTCTCGTTTGACATCCCTGCCAAACTAGTCCGTCCGTGCAGGATGACGATGGAGATAGCTCGCTGCTCCACCAAGGTCGGTAATGACCTCGCCGAGACCTTCGATGTCAAAAAAGGATTCAGACAAGGTGACGCGCTGTCATGCGACTTCTTTAACATCATACTTGAAAGATTTGTTCGAAACTCACAAGCTAACATACGAGGAACGATCTATCAAAAATCCGTTCACCTAGATACTTCCATACGCCGACGATATTGATATCATTGGTAGAATGGTAGAACACAGCGAGCTGTCACCGGTGCGTTTGCGAGTATAGAAATGGGAGCGGCTAAAATGGGTTTAGCGGTAAACCAGGGCAAAACGAAGTATATGCTGTCAACGAAAAGGGAAACTTTAAATGGACGAATTGGACAGAACGTCACAATAGACATCTACAACCTTCGGGTAGTAACGGACTTTGTCTACGCGCATTGGGCGTCTAAGATGGCTAGGACATGTAGAGCGTATGGACATCAACACTCCGGCTCGGAGAATATTTGATTCTAATCCGAAGGGTCAGTGGCACGCACAAGAAGAAAAGGACCTCTACTAACTTAAAGTGCGCAGCTGGAAGGGGTTAAGGCCCTGGTCCACCCCAGATTGTAGCGCCACCTAAGTAAGTAAATAAGCTCATAGATACATGAAGGTACATATGGTTGAATAAAACCTGCAAGGAATACTCTTTGAAATCAACCAAAGACCAAACTTTTCAATTTAAGAATGAGCCAGATTCAACCAAAATATCGGGAAAGGTACTACATACAACGAGACTATACGATACGATAAGATATATATCGCATCGCGGCCATCAGCGTTGCCAATGTAGCACGATCGTGCCTTTCCGGCACCATTATTTCCTGTAGACGAAAAAATACATTTTGGCACGTTTTTCTTATTTTCATTATTTGAATGGAACTTAAACTCATAAGAACTAAATTGAAGCAGAGACTAGATTGAGTATTCACTGGAATAGACGTACGATCTAAAAAAAAAAAAAAAAAAAAAACCAAAAACAAAAAAACAAAAAACGGAAAAAAAGTATTGAATTTAAAACAAAAAGTGATTAATAAATAATAAAAATAATAATAATAAACAAAAAAAAAAAACAAACAAAATATATAATAAGTGCAAATAAGTGAAAAGTGCAGTGACCCAAACCATGGCTCCCGGGGGAGATGGGGAGGAGGAAGTTCTGGTCACTAGAGATATGTATGTGCAGGCCCTACTAGTTATAGATCAATGCAAAAAGGAAATAGCGGATCTGAAACAAAAATTACTAGCAGGGCCAGACAATACCGAAAATAATAAAAAATCACCAGAACTAAAACGAAAAAAAATAACAAACGAGCAGAATGATAGTGAAAACAGCAGAAACCACAACAACAACGCATTCGGAATACTGCAAACAATAGACACACACCCGATGGACATGCAAACAAACGATAAAGAGCAAATAGCACCATCGACATCAACCAGTGCTTTGGTTGCTCAGCTTAAAAAAATTAACGAAGAAAAGAAAAAAATAAAAGCTACACCAATATCAAACCTAAATAAAAACAACAAAAACGATACAACAAAAAAGGACAAATTAGAAACAACAACCATAATGCAAAAAAATAAATCACCACCACCAATCAAAATTTTCAATGAGGATAGCAAGAATATAAGTAAGATATTAAAAGATAATATAGGTAGCAATAACTTTAGTTTAAAACAAATAAGCAAGAATAATTTATCATTAAAAATTAATAATAAAAATGACTGTAGCAAAGTCAGAGAACTATTAAAGGAAACAAATTCCGAATATTTTACTTATACTCATAAAGAAGACAAGCTACAGTCCTTTTTATTAAAAGGTCTAAGTGCAAGTTTCAGCCCAGAAGAAGTTCTTCAAGAACTAAAAAACATGGACTTAGAAGATATTAAATTTGAAAAAGCAATCAGGTATGCAACGGCGCATTCGATAAGTCAAAAAAGAACCCTGCCTATTATAACGGTACAGTTATCGCCGGATAGTAAGGCCGAAAATCTCCGTGCTATAAGGTACATATTTAGTCACGTAATTCACTTTGAAAAATTACGTAGAACCGATGTTTTTCAATGCCGCCGATGTCAACGGTTTGGACATGCTGCTTCGAATTGTAGCATGGCATATAGGTGCGTCAAGTGCTTAGATACGCATGAGCCTGGTAGATGTCAGGTGCAAAAGGAAGCAAAAAAAGAGGAGTTGTTTTGTGTCCTTTGCCAAAAAAGTGGTCACCCCGCTTCATGGAAAGGATGCGAAAAATATAGGGTAATGACAGAGCGACTTAAGATGCGAAAAAGGGGTGTGCAACTGAGTACTTCCCAAAAAGTCAACAACGTAGAAAACTATGTTCGGGAAGGTATATCCTTCGCAAACGTGCTGGGTGGTCGCGCTGGCACTAGTACTGGGACCAATAAAATTGGGCCCAGTACTGGATCCGGAGCTACAACTAGCAGCACAGCAAACGATAAGTTGCAAATGCAAGTAAACCATCTTGCTAAAACTGTAGCAGATTTATCGGTGAAGGTTAATGCCCTTCTGAACCATCTTATGCCTTGAAATGGCTGGGTTCACTTGTGCATCTCTCAAAATAGCTGCCCTTAATGTCAATTCTATAATTTCCATCAAAAGGCGCGGTGATTTATTGCGTTTTGCAGAGGATCATAAACCAGACGTGCTTTTTCTAAGCGAAACTAAACTTAACGATAGACATTACTTACATTTTCAAAATTACAATTTCATACGGACAGACCGACGAAATTCAGTTCAAGGTGGTGGTACGGCGATACTCGTTCGTAAGCCCCTTCGCTACTCTATCATCGACAAAAGTGATATTCGAAACTTTGGTTGCCTTGAAACAACCATTATCTCTCTGCCTCTAAGGGATAATGGTTGTCTGTATCTTTTATCGGCGTACGCTCCGCCAACATCCGGTAGTCAATTTAACTGCGAAATCGAAAAATTGTTCGAAAAACTAAGATTAGATAGTTTAAATAACTATTTCATCTTAGCCGGGGATTTTAATGCGAAAAATCCGGCCTGGTTGGACACGGTGGCGAACGGAAGAGGCAGATTCCTTCATCGCTTTATCGTAGACAACCAGGTCGAGTATAAAATGAAATTATATAGCCCGGTTACACCAAGTTTTCCGTCCGGAAATTCATATCTTGATCTTTGCATCGCGGACGCTCGATTGCAAATAGAAACGATCCACAGTAACAAAATTCCATTACTACCGTATGATAGCAATCATTATGCTATAGAAATACGAATGAAATTTGCTGACGACTCTGAGTTTAGCTTCGCAACGTGGCACGAGGTTCCTAAATTGAATTTTAGGCAGACCGATTGGTGCCGTTTCCAACATTGCGCCACAAGAAAATATAGGAATTGCACTACCTCTTCTAGTATTCCTAGCAATAGGAATTTATCTAACGAGGAGTGCGATTCTTATATCGGGAACTTGAATACGGTGGTTTTACAGGCTATAGAGTCGGCAGTTCCGAAAATTAAATCACAAAACAGCATAGAATGTTATTTAAACCGTGACATAAGAACACTACAAACACACAAGAGCTTTTTAATCACTCAAATAAATAGAATACATCGCCAGTTTCAAGACGTATCGCACAATTTGGAGCTTCGACGATTGAAATCCCTCCTGAGGAATGTGAAGACTCTGATAACTCAGCAGTTTCGGAATAGTGCTAATGATTACTGGAAACGAAGAGCTGAAAGTATTGTAAAACAAGACTCGAAAAATATGTTCCCGAAAATAAACAAAATGTTTAAACCACGTGACGTTCTCACTATTCCGAAACTGAGATTGCCACTGTCTTCTCAGACGCTTCTGTCACATGCTGGGATTAATATCCAAGACTGCCCCATCCACGATAACCAGTTTGTGATAGATAGTGGAATGGATAAACTTAATCTTATAGGCTCCCATTTTGAGGCGATTCATGCTAGGGATTTCTCTAGCTGCAGAACTGATGAAGTACGTAATGGATTGTTGACATTTCGCAATAACGAAGTGCCAACTCTCTTAAGATTTGATGAGAGATTAAAAGCCGATGAGCTAACAGCGGAACAGACTAACAATTATTTCACAACTTTAGACGAACTAACATACATATTTAGAAAACTCAACAATAAGCAGTCAAGCGGTTTAGATAATATTCCTAACATCATTCTTAAGCATATCCCGATTGATATCATACGGTCGTACTGTATTATTTTCAATAATCTCTTAAACAACTACTACTTCCCGAGTTACTGGAAAATATCGAAGGTTTATCCAATAATCAAAAAACAGAAAGATCCTTCTGATCCTTCAAGCTATAGGCCCATTAGTCTTCTGCCTAATATCGGGAAGATCTTCGAAGTAGTTATTAGTAAGTCAATTTTATACGAATGCGATAGAAAGAAGATCATACCGCGGAACCAGTTTGGGTTCAAAAGAAACCACTCGGCAGTGCATGCTGTTACAAAATTGGTTTCAGATATCAATTGGAATTTAAACGCTAAGAGAAGTACAGCTGCCTGCCTAGTGGATATCGAAAAAGCCTTCGACACGGTTTGGATCGACGGGATAATATATAAACTTATACGATATGAATTCCCTCCACATCTTATAAAGATGGTCATGACAATGATATATGATAAAAAAATTGTTGTAACAGATAGAAAATACACAACGACTAGAGTTTTTGATGTCAAAAATGGTCTTCTGCAGGGCACAGTAACTGCACCGCAGCTATTTAATATTTATATTTCCGATGTACTCAGGGAACTGGATGATTCTATAGCATTTGCTGACGACGTTATACTGTATGCAAGCGGGTCGAGAATTGATGAAATTCAAACAAGGCTTCAAGGCAAATTCAACGGTTTCCATAGGTTTTGTACTGAATGGAAACTTAATATAAATTTTTCAAAATGTGAAACCATACTGTTCCGCACCCCAATAAGACGCGGAAATTCAGATTTGAGACATAATTGGAGAAACCTCAAAATAATGAGTTCAAATGGTCTTCAGATCGAGTCAAAGACTGTTGTGAAATATTTAGGGGTCCATTTGGACAAATTTTTGTACTATAATGAACACATAAATATACAGTTGCAAAAGGCTAGGGCGGCATTTATGTCTCTCAAGAAGCTTTTCTACTCCAACTATCTGAGATCCGATGTGAAGATCATTTGCTACCAAGCATTTGTTCGTCCAATTCTGACTTACGCGAGCCCAGTATGGTGGAACATTAATCCTTCGTACATGGAAAAAATAAGAATCTTTGAAAGAAAATGCCTGAGAGCTTGCATGCAGATGTACAGGAGCGAACATTCCGACTTTCGGCATTACGTTTCAAACAAAAAGCTATTGGATGCTTCCGGTGTGTCCAGAATTGACAATGTGATTCTGGGCCTTGTGAGGAATCATTTTGCCCGGTCGGCGAATGTTATGGAAAACGAACTCATTTCGGGCTTGTTCTATCCCAACCCTGAATATTTCGGAAATACATTAGAAAGTGGATACATACCACCTGAAGCATTCTTGTTTCTGGATGCTCATGGCTATCTATCAGACTTAACGAACGTACCGATAATATACCATGTTGCCAGACGAGCAACTGATAAAAGAATTAAGTATGTACCTACAAGCTTGGGGGATGGCAATGCTATCTTAAGATACTGCGTAAGCATACCTGAAAAAGATAAAAATAATTATGATAGACTCAATCGGGAGAAATACTGGTGGCTTGATTGGGCTTAGGCTAGCATATAATAAGGCCAAACCAGGCCCTACCATGTGATTTCTGATCTGTCGATTATGCGTTAAATTAACGTTTTAGCGACAGAATAGGGATCGCATGGTAGGACCTGGTCCTTAGACTTTTAGATGTAAGTTAGTTTTAATTAGTTTTATTTAGTATTAGTTAGATTTAAGTTCTTAGTTATAAATTTTATAAAAAAATATAAATAATACATTGAAAGGTTTTACACAAATTTTCCTTAAATCAAATAAAAAATTAATATTTAAAAAAAAAAAACACATAACATACATATAATAAATTATAAAAAACATTATCATACACAAAAAAAATAATATAAGTATTGAGTGCCACTAAGGCCATTAACTTTAATAAAAAAAAAATAATATATATATAGTTTTTTAAGTTTATTTAGACTAAAAAAAAATGTAATATTGTTTAAATAAAATAAATAAACGCTTAAAAAAAAAAAAAAAAAAGAACTAAATTGAATAAGCTGAAAGATTACCAACAAATTAAATGAGGAATGAGGAAAATATTTACTGAAATTTTTGAAGAAAAGAAAAAAAACACGCTATTGCTTAAAATGGCACGCTGTTTCAGCGGATGAGGCATGGCACTTTTTTTAAGCGGCAACGCTGGCCATAGGAGTAGGTTTATTGTGTTAGCGTCTTTAACGCTGATTACACGACTCTTTTTTTCGTTCGTTTCGTGTTTCGTCTTTTTGGCAGGTACGTACGATAGTGATTACATGGTTCCTAATAATTGGTGGATACGTGCATACGTGATTCTGACGTTTATTGAAATTCACATTATATTTAAGAAAGGAATAGTAAAATTTCAGGTGGAATCCCTCTATTTAATAATTGCGTGTTTACCAGCAAAATTTCCTGCATTGTTTTGGTTGTCAAACGAGAAATCTCATAGATCAACCGGAAAAAATCTCAGAATTTTCATTCCTGCTTTCGTTACTTCATTCCCCTTTCGTTTCTATGCCCCTCACTCTTTCTGTCAAAACGACGAAACGAACGAAAAAAAGAGTCGTGTAATCAGCGTCTTTATTGCACTTGAAATGCGCTGAGGCATTTAGAGCGGTAGCTATAGACCGCTTTTAAAGTTAAGTTTAAATTTTTGGTTGGTATTCATCGACCGCTAATAGGTTTCTGCCCATGCTGTCTATGCTACTTCGACTTTGAGAGATCTAAATTTTCGGATTTCTGAAAGCGCTCTTTTTCGAACATTCAGAGCAATGGTAATGGATAAATTTTTTTTTTTTTGCAAATTTATTAGGAATTAAATAGTGGAATAAAGAACATGTTCACTAAATTCATTATAATTTTCTTTTCTTCGCCGGATGAATTCAGATTTCTTTCTTTTCTACTCACTTTAAAAATCAACAGAAATAATTTAAATTTGAAATCGCAGCTGATTTCGAATTATTTCGAAGTTATCTAAGATATTAGCAGAGACAATTGTCTTCGACAATTGCTCGTAACTTAAGAGTGGTTGAAACCACTCATAAGTCTTATGAGCGCTCATAAATACGCACTAATAGCGGTTGGTGAATAGGTTTATGAGACTCTTAACTTATGAGCGGTCGATAGGTACCGGCCTTAATAAATCTCAGTATTTTGTTCTGGGTTCTATTTTAACATAATACATACTTCTATCGACCTTTAATTGCTCCAATTTGTAGATTTCTCTACCTTTTGTCACTGCAGAACATTCACAGAGTACGAGTTCCGTCATAACTTCCTCTTTAGTGAACGAGAGAGACCCAAATAATGGAGGAACGAAAACCTCTTCCAGAAAGGAAAGCAATCTGAACATATTTCTCGTTATTGAACTTGAAACACCTCGGAACAAGTCTTCAAAAATGTTTGAAAAAAGTAATCCTTTGATAAGGCGGAATTGATTTGAAATGATGCAGATATATTTATCTTTTCATTGATACCGTTATTCTCAATCTATTCAATTACTTTGTATGCCAAAAAAATAAGACGTATAAAGAACAAACCTCGTTGTTGTGTGTCCATCGGACTGCTGGTGGCGGTTCCGGTAAGTGCTTGACAATGCATGTCAGATTCACGGTTGATCCGGTGTCTATGTACAAATCTGGACCGCCGTGTATACTTGTAATAGGTTCTGTTAATAAATGGAAATACAGATTAATACTTTTATGTTTATTTATAAATAAAAACGAGTATATTAAATATTAAAACAAAAACATACCGACAATGGACAGAATCATTGTGTATCCTACTGGAGGAGTTGTGGATACCTGGCACTCATATACCCCGGAATCTCGAATTTGTGCATATTTAACCTTAAAAATACAATAGAATTGTGTTAATATCTGTCTATTTCTGCAGGATGGACATTAATTAAATTCCTAATATAGAGCGTGTGGAAAACTATATATTTTTTTTAATTTTTTTAAAAATAGAAAATGAAGTATGTACATACTTGTACCCACACAGATCGAAGTTTCGATTTAAATTCAAATAAATAACTGTACTTGGATTTAAAAGCAAGTGCTCTTCGATAAGAATCTAAAACATATTTTTTTAAAACTTCTTTCACACTATGTACCTGCAAAGACCAATCTCCGGTTTGCTTATTATGAGTGCTAGTAAAGCGTTGGTCGGATGTGTAAGTATTTTCGACTACCGTCAGTAGGTGCAGATCCCTGTGCCTTATCCATGAGACCTGAAATGATTTTTTTTTGTTACAGTAAAAAGGTTTGGTAAACAATAACTGGGAGACGAAAATTATTAGTGTGCGAGTTTCCATATCGTCGAAGTGAGGAGGACTCAGATATGTGGTTTATTATTGAGATATTTATGTTGATACCACTGCGTGTTTCGAGGAATGTCCAAGGAAGGAATAGCAAGTGGAAAATACACTAGCGATAAAGATTACGCTAAAATGACTGTAGACTTCCCCTTCTGGCATTCCCTAGGAACGATGGCACCAGGTCATTTAACTGGTCAAAGAACTTCGACATGAAACTCAGTAACAAGAAAAACTGGAGCAACGAATCTAGAATCTACATGCTGAGTCATTATACGATTAAATGGTACACGGTTTGTTCAAGAACTGAGGAAGGAACAGGGGCGGGAGTGTTTGGGCCCAGAACTAAACTATTCGAACCCATGGGCAGCTACACCAACATTTTTCAAGCTGAAATCTGTGCTATTGACAGATGTGCCCACCTCAATCATTATAAACACTACAGTAGGCGCGACATAGCAATAATGAAAGACAGCCAAGCTACTTTCGAAGCAATCGGGGGATCAGATAATCAAATCTAGAATCGTCTGGGAATGCCTAGAAAAACTTAATTGACTGGGCGAACAAAACAACGTCACCATCTGACGGGTACCAGGATACCTTCGGATGCAAGGTAATGAAGAGGCGGACAAACTTGCTAGGAAAGGGGCTGCCACACCCTTTGTGGGCCCTGAACCCTTCTGTAGCATAGGGGGGCACACCATAAAAGAGGAGCTTCGACCATTGGAGAAGGCAAACAGGACTAAGTTCTGGACAAAAATTCAGGGCCTAGGACAGGCGGATAAACTTTCGGGTAATTACAAATTTAAGAGCTTCAAAGCTTGCATCAGCCCTGACAAAAACAAACTTCGCATCCTGACTGCATTCCTTACGTACTGGGCATTGTAAGATAAAGACTCATGCTGAGTTTGCAATGAGTCCAGTGAAACTCCAGAACAAAAAATGGTAGATTGTGTGGCATTAACCCAGGAAAGATTCAAGTGCTGGTAGATACCAAATTATAGCAGAGGATCTACCACTCATAGCACCCAGACCCAATCTGCTACCGCGATTTCTACGATAAAGTCTGGGTGAGGTGCTGTGACCTATGGAATTCTAACCTTGGCTAGGTGTGAGCGAAGCTCTCTCTAACGAATTTCAGAAGGAATAATGACGAGTGAGATGTTCCTTCGCCTAGGACTTGTAGGGGGCACAACAGATCTTAAGGTCTTAATGTCGATCGAAATAATCGTCCCACCAGACAGGTTGTGCGTGCTATAGTGGATGCATTCGAGTCAACATATTCACTATTGAATATTCCTGTGCCACTGAGACGACCCACCAGTCAAAGTACCCAAAATATCGCCGCCGTAAGTACTTAAGTTCAAAACGAGTCAAAACAGTCGATTCCATGCCGTTCACAGGAATTGGGAATTTCTCAGTCCAGATTGTGGCGAATTTTGCGTAAAGATTTTACACCCTTACAAGATCAAATTAACTCATTAACTGAAGCCTCTTGATCATTTAAAGCGCCGATTGGTCTCTTTATGGGGTTACGTTAGGTTTTTTTGTTTATGTGGACAAGCCAACAACGTAAGATGAGCTCAGGAACAATATCACACACCCCTCCTAACCTTTGCAATTTTCAATATTTTTTAATGTAGTTGACAGGAAAGTTGAATAAAAAGATGATCTTTCGAACACAAAAGTTTTGTTTTTGAAAAATTTCAATATGGAGAGAAATGCCCAAAAATTGAAAAATTGAACGAATAATATTATTCCTTCCATCAAGTTTTGGCCAAGAAAGAGTGCTAATGGCAACATTAACATAATTACCTTTTAGCTTTAAATCTTCCAAAATCGATATTTTACAAATTTTTTTTTAATGGAAATTTTAAGAAAATAGCTTACCGTTTTATTCCCGAGGTTTTTAATGCGACAGTTTAAATTAGCAGTTTTACCAACGAGAACTGTAACGTTTCTGGATGCGGATGTATCGAAATATGACCCCCTCTCTAGCGGTCTATTCCTTTGATTTAAATTATCTTGTAATAATGACAGCTCTTCTTCTGTATCAAAAGCCTTGCTATAATTGTTTGTGGGATCTATAAAGACATCGCTATAATCATGTTTTTTGTGTTCACTTGAACCACCATCTGAAAACTCTAAAACAAAAATAAACAACTTTTAGTACTTGATGTGATGGCATGCAGGGCTCTCCGTCAACAATTTATTAATGCAAGTAAATATTAAATCAAGTCCATTATGCTTACCTGTCGACATCAACAATAAAAGTACTGCTAACAATATCTTCCTCATGACTCAGCTTCTAAAATATATCCCATCCTAAAATAAATAAAAATTGTATAAATTTATTGTCTGTGCATATGTACATATAATGTAGTTTGATAGGAGGAATTAACTCTTGATGTATTCAGGAGAAAAAATATAAAAAAAAAAACTTTTGAATGAAAAGCAGTGCTACCAGGTTTAACAACCGTGTTAAACAGCGCGTGTCTTAACAAGAATGCGTCTATAATTTTGAAAAGTTTGAACCTTTAAAGTGAACCATGTAGATTCACTCATTCCATGATGGACAAAGATGAGCTGAAAGCCAGCATGATTTATATATAAGATAGAGACTTTTGAAGGAGTTGTTGGGATTTCATATAGACAAGTGTTAAATTTAACATAAATTAATAAAAATCTAGTACATATTTAATATATGAAATAATAAACAATATTTGCACGGTTTTGTGAAATCAAATGTTAGAATACAACGAAGTGAGGACAAACTCAACAAGTGTGAAGTGCAGGCAGCAAATCTATGTAGGCTACAAATATAGACTAAACGATTGTCTACGTATAAACAATTCAACGTAAGCAATTTAAAATTGTTGACACGTGCCTGTCGACAATGAAGACAATGTAGACAATTCTTTAATTATACCTTCTAAAATTTACCTAAAAAGCTATTAAATTTCAATTTAAATAAAAAACAAATTCTGTGTTCAGTTCAATTTTAATTGTTTATGACGTTCAAGAAAAAATGTTGAAATGTTGAAATTATTCAAATTCATCTTCATCCGAATAATCACATTGGCCATCCTCTATGATTCGAAGTGAATAGTATAAATGAAGAAGCTTCTTAGATCGCTCGAATGTTAGATGGTTTCTTGGCGCAGAATGTACATGCGACCAACTTGAAAAAACTCAGCCATTTTCCAAAAAAATTATGGGCTTTTTTATATCCTTTTCATAAGGCAGACAATCCCAGTCTTCAATGCCATTCCCGTTGAGGTGCTTGAATAAAAACTGGCACACGATTGTATTTTGATTGGTTGTGAGCTTGCTTTATGGAAGTTGGGGTGCAAATAATAAACTCAAAGAGTATATTTGTTAAGAGCCATATCCAAACGTGATCTTAAAGAAGTTTCATATCTTGATTTGAATTTATCTGGTAGTTTCAAGTTCAACCAGAGATCAACTGTTTCTCCTGCAGAACAATCGACCGTTTGACATCTATTTATCAATTTGCAAACTGGATCAAAAAGCTCAATATAGCTCTTAACATCATCGATAAATTCCTCATCAAAAATTAATGACATTGTTGACATTGTCTACGCTAGAAAGTAGACAGTTAAAGACGACACGTAGAAGAACAACACTGATCTATTCCCGGCAATTCACTATCACAACTTTATAACGTATGTGTACGTTTGTTGAAAATTTGAATTTAAAGGGTCAGATGCAATTTATTTATTCAAAACAAGGGCAACAATGTATATTCAAATAATTTATAAGCTACTGGCTATTCTAAACTAAGTCAAACTTATGTAACGGTGTGGAATCGCCATCCACATCGCCTCTTCTAGAAATAACGCGTTCTCGGAACCACATGTCATGCAAGTTAATATCATCCAATCGAGGCCATATCAAGTCAGTTATCATGGCCCAATACCGTTACCGATATTGACAGTCACCATCTGGCCATTCTCGTTTTGGAAGATGTATATATATTAGGCTATAGATCTTCCAAAACGAGACGCCGCCTGACCAAAATCCACAACAAACCGTATGTTTCTCCAGATGCAATGAAGACTGGTGATACTGCTGTACATTATTCTCTGCCCAATGCTGCACTACGACCAAAGAGAGGTCCAGTGAATAGCAACGATTATAAGGGCGCCAATTGGAGCATACCTATAACCACTTAAAGCAAATGGTAAATTGAAGGAGCCAAGATGTTTACAGCAGTATTTTTAGAGCAGACAGAGCTGGGTACATACAGGTACCGGTATTCGGCTTAAGCAGTTCTATAAGGAACCAATCGTACATGACATATGTAGCTTTTCGCAACCACAGGGACTTACAGCTTTTTGCTATCTACGAACCGTGATTGAACCCGGAAAGCACGCTCATTAATCCAATGTACTAACCACTGAGCCGCAGCTGGCGCGCACGTCATAATTGCCGATACAGTAAAATCCGGATAAGTGCATTAGCAGAACTGTCCCATGTCGTGAGGTACTTATCAGGGATATGTAGGTACGAAAACCCGCTTAGCTGCTCAGAGGTACTTATCCATGAAAGATCTTCAGAACCAACAATCGAAAAGTGACAGCCAAGAGAAAACTTCAAAGTCTTATAAGGGTGCTAGAACCCACCACATTATTGTAATAGATTAAGTTTAATATCTTTTGTTTTGTTTCGATTCTAGCGCTTTATTAAATTATGACAAAATGTAGTTAGGCGATGTGTACTTAAAAGGGGATTATGACACGAACATATGAACTTATGGTTTCAAAAAACCTAGGATGCTATTCGGGTTTTGCACTTAAGAAAATGGTTTTTAACCGGGTTTAACTGTAATAACACGATGCTATACAATGAGCAAGGATTCGGAAAAAGAAGCTTACGTCTAAGCTTTGAGAAAAGAAAAACACTCTTACCCCATCGTTGGTCTTTCAGCCATCAATGTCATAAAATTTTAAATCATAAATTTTGAGATCTTCAAGCAAAGACTGAAAACCTTCATACGAGCATCCAGGTGTACTATCCGAAATAGCAATTGCACCGAAAATCGTAGTCAAAACCTACTGAACCTACCTGATGATCTACAATATACATACCCATGTACATTCATACATATGTATGTTTTTTCTATCCTCGAAGCTTAAGGAATACAGTCTTCCTTAAATTATATGTATGTATATACATATGTATAAGGGTGAGGCACAAGCAAGTCGCCTATCCACAACCCTCTGTGCAAAAATACCCTCCGCCAAACTGTATAAATATCGGAATTCCAAATTAGAGACAAAATGCATTGTCTTCGATATCCGACGAGGATTACAATGTGCATTTTAGCGTGTATTTGGCTCAATTTAATTAATCGTCTTGCCAATAAATCAAATTGTGGTTCTCCAGCTCGGCAAATGCTACTTTTGGCAGCCATTCTAGTACATTAGGTACGAGTATTTCTCTATTCCTGATCATAAATTAAAAATAATATACTACTTCCACATAGATATATTAAATAAGTTTGTTAGATTAGAAAACCTCACTTCCCCTCTAAGCCTGTATGTATGTATGTGTGTGATGGGTATAGGGGTATAGTATTTGGAAATTTAAATAATTTATCCTTTTTACGAAATAATTTATATCCTTAACACTTTAACAATAATTAAAATCACTTTTTGGATAAGTACTGGAAGTTAACAAATCCAAAACCACATAATTCATGAAAAAATTCTTCGTCAACTTTTGTGTGTATGTATAAGTCGACAATTTAGTTTAGCTACCAAATCATGTTTAGATTATATTAATATAGATTTGCTCGTATTTCACTTAAATAGAAAAAAAATACTACTTTTAAACAACGAGTAACACTCACATATTTATTGAAAATAATTTTGGCCTACTGGCTCACTTAGGATATCAAAACCTGATTCACTTTCAATCAGAGACAACCCCGACATTGAAATATAGTATGTTCTTATATTTTGATTGATAAACGAAATGTATGTTTTTTTTCCAGTACCTTTCAAAATATTAGTAACACTTTTGCAATTATGGTTATTTATTTATTACAAATTCCGTTTTGCTAAAAAAGAAAATGCTCCGATTAGTGTTTTATACGAACAAAAAGTTAGCCACAAAATATTTCTGGGTTACTTTTTTTTTTGGTATAATATAATGTCTCACACCAAACACGTTAGAATGAAGTAAACATGTGGATAAATATCAAAGGCGTATTCCTTGAACATGCGCGATGAGACTCTGCTTCGAGGTGAAAACAATTTTGACGTCATATTTGCTAAAGCTTGTTGGAAAAGATGGACATATTTTAAAATAGGAAGTGACAAGCTTTTTTCCTTGTCGCTTAAAGCAAAGGACATGGTTACACTAGTGTCCTATGAGTTGTGTTTTTAATGACTTTATAATTTTTTAAAGTACGTACTAAACTTATTTCGAGGTCTTGCCATGAAAGATGGTATAAGCCATGGGTGGCCAAACCGTAGACCGCGGTCGACAGCGATGGTATTTACAGTCGATGCATATGGTATGCTATAAATTAATATATTATAACAGATACGCAATATATGAAAATCATTCTTAAATTATGTAACAACACTGCACTGCACTTCATGCCAGAAAGCGTATGCAATGGAATACTGCGTGCTCTGTGTCTTCTTCCTGATTTGGGCAGTTTGGGCAAAAAGGTGAGATATCGTACCCAAAACGTTGAAGGTATTTCCGATACCCACCGTGACCAGATAGGAACTGTGTAAGGTGGTAGTTAGAGTTTTCATGCTTCTCTATGGCTGGGATCAATCTAAAGGTCCATCTGCCGTTCGTAGTGGAGTCCCACGGAGCTTGCCATCTCGTCATTGAAGTCACTCTTTCTTCTTCATTGATCCTTTTGATGACCGTCGCTTCTTGTTTATAAGATTTCTCCTCTTATAGATTCTTTGCATCTCGTCCGCAAGGATATCGATGGGGACTATTCCTACAATGACAAGAGCTTCTTCGTCCGAAATTTTTGTGAAGCCACTGATTACTTAGTACGCTAAGTCGATATGTTGATGATAACTTTCTCCTTGTTTCCTTTGCCGCTAAGGCCTCCACACAAACTGGGGTAGTGTATAACTCTCAGTCAGTTCACTACCTTTGATATTTAGTTTCTTCTAACATATCCGGGTTTTCCGATATTTGGCAGTATTCTAGAAAGTCCTGCCTGACACTATGACGACTTTCCGCCCGAATAGTTCAGCCCGGAACCCTTTTGAGGCATAAACTGAGCAACAATCTCAGCCTTAATTAACAAATGGGAACATAATTTCCGACTTTCTCATTGAAGAAATGTCCCAGGACTTAGACAAGCCAAACTGTTAACATACTTGCCTTTATTAGAAAGGTTATACTTGCCTTTATTAGAAAGGTTATTTGCCTCCTCGACCAATTAGTATCCTTTGATACAATAGAGCATTAAGGTCGCAGTATCAGCATTGGGGCAGGACAGTGAGTCAGCTAAACTGCAATAATTGTAGTTTGAATATTCTTGCAGTTTGTATGAATATTCAAGTCAAATAAAATGCAAATGAGGCTTAGTTCTTAAAATATTCCAGATAATTTTATATCCTTTTTCTAAATTATTTAATGTTATTTTAAAACCAACAATTAACCGAAAATGTAATTTTGTAGACCAAAAAAAAAACATGGACAGTTTTTTCCCGTATTCTAATAACTGACGTTTTTTCCTATTTTAACATGTTTTCGTATGTTCTTTTACGCTGATGACATTGTCCTGTAGTCGCCAGACGGATATACGAGGAAACCTTATGTGATGTAATAGAAAAGAGCTTACAGTGACAAAATAATGGTGCAATAAAGCGGGACTTAACATCAATCCGGCCAAGGCAACGCTAGTACCCATCACAAGAAAGAGGAGGCTTCCACACATGAATATTATTACCTTCTCAGGATCAATCATCACTCCTGTGCTAGAAGTTAAATACCTAGGAGTGTACCGTGACAGTAAAATGAACTTGAAGAAGTACACAGAAGAGGTTGCCAAGAAAGCTACTCAAAGCATAACTGGCAAATCATGGGGCTGTCGACATCATATTCTCAGATGGATGTACATATATTGGCATGGTGAGACCTGTGATCACCTATGGGGCAATGGCATGGGCTCAGATCATTAAATCTAGAATTATCTGGGGAATGCCTAGATAAGCTTAATGACTGGGCAAACGGAACAACGTCACCATATACTGGGTACCCGGACAACTGGGGATAGAAAGTAATGAAGAGGCGGACAAACTTGCCACGAAAGTGGCCTTTGTGGGCCCCGAACCCTTCTGCGGCATAGGGGAACACACCATAAAAGAGGAGCTCCGATTACTGGGGAAGACAAACAGGACTAAGTTCTGGACAAAAACTCAGGGACTAAGACAGGCGAGGAAACTTCTTGGTAATTACAACCTGAAGAGATTCAATACTTCCATCAGCCTTGATAAAAACAAACCCGCTAGGTCTATCAAATGAAGACTTGTGCAGATTTCGCAGTGAGTCTAGTCTCTAAAACACATAATGGTGGAATGTGGGGCATTAACCCAGAAAAGATTCAAGTGCTTGAGTAAATACCAAATTATAGCAGAGGATTTTGAACTCATAGCACCTTATCTCCTACTGCGATTTCTTAGGAAAATTGGTCTGGATGTGAGCTTAGTGTGAGCGAAGTTCTATCTAACCGATTCCAATAGAAATAATGACGAGAGGGATATTCCCTCGTCTAGGACCTGACTTCTTGAGGGCACAATAGATCTTAAGGTCGCGGTGCATCTCACTTATTAATAATAATAATTATCTTTTAAGAGTCACTATTTAATCATTCTGTTTGTAGTGATAAGACGTATTTTCAGTACCCATTATTTTAAAAAAAATTGATAAAAAGCAGATATCCATTGACACGAAGGAACTGTCAATAAAGTTGTGGAAAAAACCAAAAGTGTGTGAGGAGTCTTCAAAATTGTGAAAAAACTTAGATCTACAATGCATTTTGTCGGCCAAGTGCTTAAAAAAATAGTTTCTTGTAAAGACCGAGTGGTCTCCTCAAACAGAACGAAAAATTGTTCGATTAGTCGTAAACGGTGTTAGCACCGTGGTGTAGTGCTAAGTGCGTTGGACTACTACGCAATGCAAAAAAAACTATAGGTCCCTTCCATTCGTGCAAAAATATAACACGCACACAAAAATGGTTGCGAGAAGCAGGCCCTATGTTTCACCCCGAACTGTAGCGCCACCTAAACATAGAAAGAAGAAGTCGTAAACGATCCCAAAATTTCTGCGGTAGACATCGAAAAAATACCTAAAGGAAAATGCGATTATAGAAGTGCACCCACAAACTGTTAGAAATTTTTTACATTCAATGGATTTGATAGCCTACACCCGCCGAAACAAGCCCCTTTTTTCTGCAAGAAACATTGAGAAACAACTGGAATGAATTTATGTCCATCAACTTTGGAGCTCTGGAACACGGTCATTTTCAACGACGAGTCAAAATTTAACATATTTGGGTCTGCTGGATGCCGATTTGTTTGGAGGTGACAAGGTACAGCGGCACATGGAAGTACAACTGTTAAACATGGTGGAGGCACTGCGATGGTATGGAGTGCAATGGGCTCGAGTGGAGTAGGAAACATGGTGTTCGTTGATCTTTCAAATGATGTAGAAATATCTGTCAATGAAAGAAGTACCTCCGTGTTAAAGTGAAGTGAATCGTGTTAAAAAAAAAAATAACAATTGCAATTGTTTTGTGTTTACTGTTATTTCTAAATTTCAATATGGCGACTTTGCAAATAAAAGCAGCCACTGTAGATGACTTGTAGAACATATTTTTTTTTTAAGTAACATTTTTAATGAATCAAATAAAACATTTTATAATACATAATAAAAATAAATTAATAGTACTAGTTTTATTCACAAATGTAGACCTTTATTTATAGATTTAAATATAATACTACGCCGATATTACAACTAAAAGCATGAATACGATTCCAATGACAGTAGTTTGCTTAGTTGATGTCGATGACTTTAAAATTTTAGTCATGTTAAATTCTACATCGGGGAAGCTTACGGTGCAACTAATTTCATCGTTGGAATCAATTGCGTCTGCCGAAACAGAAACTGTTGCATTGTAGAATCCGTTAATTTCTGGGCCCACTTTTTCAGATATTTTCGATAACGTTATATCGTCTTTTGACCTGTGGAGAAATAAGGTGTTATACATATACAATATATATATAGTTTAGTACACATGTTTTGTCAGCAAATTCACTTTTTGACAGTTGCTGTCATTTTTGACAGAACCAAATTTACATATTATGCACAATTCGGTTTTAACAAAATATCGAGAAAATCAATAAAATAATAATTACCACAGTAGAAGCTTCGGTTCTGGATACACGTTTTCGACATCACATGTCACAATTGTATCGTTTGGAAGGGTTATATAGTGTACTAGAATATTTGATTCGCTGACATCTATTACCTGAAGATTTATTTGTATCAATTGTGTAGAATTCATCGATTCTACCAAGCATTTATAGTTGCCTGTCAGTTCTTTTGTAGGCTCTGGAAAAACTATTGCTCGGTACCTATAGTTGGCGTTGGGAGATATAACGAATTTTTCATCGATAAGTCCTTTTGACTGTGGCTGAAAACAAAGATGGGCTAATTAATTCAATTCTGAGTAATACATATATGTATCGTACATAATATAGAATATAACAGCTGAAATTTACAAGCTAAAATCAATTTGCTGTATAGCCAGCATCTTTATGGGGGCTACTTTTTGGTGGCTCATATAATCCGCCGCCCTGTTCTGCATTTTGAGTGAAAGTGGATTGAAATCGAATTTGGAATTCACTCGAAATGGAATTCAGTGTTCTGCATTCTAAGTGAATTCGAATTTTTGGAATCCACTTCGAATTCATTTGTTTGAAATGTCAAAATCAGCTGTAAGATCATTTCAAAATTATTTGACAAAGTTCTCGGCGAGATTTATAACATTTTGCAATACAAGTTGTGGTCGAAGTGGACTGAACTGGAAAGTACGCTAATTTTGTTTTTGAAAAATAAGGGATTCCGAGGATTGATTTTCTTCCATGTAATTCAAGAGAATACTTCTCTTGCCTCTAATTTTTGTGTGTTTCCCCTTTTAAATCAATTATTTCAATACGCTAATGGAAAGTCTATTTGTTTACTCACATTTTTCAAAATGATTCTGATCATCAAATTAATGAATTAATTCACGGTGTCAAGATTCTCAAGGGAATTCAATTCATTAAAAACACAGGTTTTTCGGAATGCAGAACACGAATTTGAAGTTGTCATTTCGTAAGGCATTTTAAGAAATCACGATAAATTGGAGACTTCGGTGACATGCCAATGTATGGCAAAATCTTGTCGAAATCTCGAGATTTCGTGTGAACTTGCATTTCGCTGAAATCGTTGATTTCGGGTCGGTGTAAATGTATAGGTACTATAAAGCGATAAGACACAAAAACAACAATTGTCGTTTAAGATAAACGACTTACGGAATAAGGGTGAATGCCTCTTTTGTAAAAGTCACCAAACTTTTTTTTTCCAGGTGCATTTTGATCTCGTCTTCGGAATTGAATTGCCTACCGTCCAAATTGTTTGGAAAAGAGCGGAACAGATGGTAGTTCAAAACTCCGAAGGCGCAAGGTCTGGAGAGTACGGTGAGTGTTGCATAACTTCCCAACCAAAGGAATTTAGCTTTTGTTTTAACACAAAAGCTGTGCGTGGTCTGGTGTGGTCATTTTGGAAAATAACTCAACCCAAATATCCACTTTTTTGACATTCCAAGTCCTTTCAGTCTCTGCGAAACGGTTGTATGGGCGATGATAAGCCGTCTGTGGTGGGTGGACGTCCAGAGCGAACAGCGTCAGCAAGGTCTGTATTTCCAGAACGAAAGCGTGAAAACCAACGCTGACAAGCGTCAACGCTTACAACCGAATCCCCATACACGTTTCAAATCTCGTGTTGCGCTTTTGCTGCTTTGACACTTTTTCAAAAAAAAATCAAAATATGCCTAGAATGCACTCTTTTATGCTCAATTTTTAACAAATTCTGGTAACACTGTAAAGAATAACCTTCTCTACTGGAATAAAAAGAAAACATTCTCATAACGGTATATACAGAGATTTTCTGAAGCCATAAACACCACTGCCAAGAAAAAAACCGCAGAACTTATTGAACAACCCAATAGTATAAGGAACAGTGCAGATATGAGCAAATAATTTTTTTTGTGAAGTGTTAGCTGTTTGGATTTTTAAAAATATAAAACTATTTTTTTTTAAACTAAAATTATAAACTCAGCTTACATATACTGTTGGCATATGCCCCTTAATCCAGTGGTAAATGGGTTTGTCATCTTTAAGCCACTTTACCACTAAAGTGGAATTATTTTGCTCGACATCATAGTTGCAGTCCAACACTAAAGGCTCCGAGCTCTCAGCCGTTAAAATGTGTGTTTTTCTAGTTTCTACTGCAGTCACTCCTACAGGGCCTGTAATAGAGCAAAATATAAATTTACAAATTTTAGAAATCGAATAGAATTTTAAGGGAATTTTGTTCTTCTTTCTTCATCGTCAATGTTATGATGAATGATTAGAGGGATCATAATCCTCCAACTTCACTACATCGCTATTGGTTTGACAATTTTTTTTCCAAGCAAATTGTTAAGAAGAAAAACAAAACAACAAACTATCCGGATGCAATGAGAACCTGTCCAACTGCAGCACTGGAGGTGCTATTGATGCTTACTTGACTGCATCTGGTGATGAATGAAACCGCAAATCGCACGCTTCTGAGAATGGCCCAAAAAGGAATAGGAAGAGGAAAATGCGTTAGCCATAAGAATTACGTTAAATTGACTAATAAGCTTCCCCTTCTGGCATTCCGTAGGAACGATAGCACCAGGACATTTAAGTAGTCAAAGAACTTCGACACTAAACTCAGTACCAAGAAAGACTGAAGCAACGAATCTAGAATCTTCAGGCTGAGTCCTCATACCATTAAATGGTACACGGATGGTTCAACAGCTGAGGAAGGGACGGGGCCATGGGCAGCCACACCAGCATTTTTCAAGCTGAAATCTGTGCTATCGACAGATGTGCCCAACTCAATCTTATAAGCGCTACAACAGACGCGACATATCAATAATGTCAGGTAGCTGAGCAGCTATTAAGGCAATAGGGCTCAGATCATCCAATCTAGAATTATCTGAGAGTGCCTAGATAAACTTAATAGACTGGGCGAACGAAACATCTGTGCTACGACCTATAGAATTCTCACCTGGACTAGGTGTGAGCGAAGCTCTCTCTAAGATCTAACGCTAACCGATTCCAATAGGAATAATGATGAGAGAGATGTCCCTTCTTCTAGGACTTGTGAGGGGGCACAATAGATCTTAACGTCGCGGTGCATCTCACCCTTCAATAATAATAATAAGATCAGCACTTGACGATTTTCCAATCCAAAATATGGATGGAATTTTCTTTAAAAAAAGGTTCATGAGCTCTGTCGCGTGCTTTGGATCGTTATCCTGTTAAAACTTCCATATTCTTTAGGTGGCGCTACAATCGTGACAAATGATTCTCTTTGATTGCTTGTCAGGCATTCGAAAGAGGTGGTACCATGAAAAAAACTTGTAGGTGTTATGCTGGGATTGAACCCGGGCAAGCATGCGTTGTAGTCCAACACACTAACCACCACGGCCACGGCGACTACAAAAAATTACTTATTTTTAATAAATCATCAGCTTTAACCTCGTCACTAGAATTCTTAGTGCGCTAAAAGTTGAAAAAATGGAGATAAGGCTTCTAAGTTTGCCTGATTTCAATTTCATACCACTGCGATGTTTTACAATTATAATTAGACTTGAAACTAATAGAAGGTGGTATCATCAAACGAAATGTCTTAATTTCTATTCAGGGTAATAGAGTGTCGAATGGGAACAAATACATTACTCTCTTAGAATTGAGTAACAATGAAATATATATTGAAAGTGTGATGAAAGGCTTAGCATTGCCCTCCGACTCAGATTCCGATGTTCAATCAAAATATAGCATAAAAGGAAAATAAAAACATGGATTTAAGGATTATGTGGGATTTAATTCTTGTTTCACGCTGCGTCAATATATGTATATGAAACCGTATGAATAAGAGTTCAAGCGAAAACAAAAATTAATAAGCCAGAAGAAAAAGAAATTGATCGCACAAACAATAATAAGAAACATCTGGAAAAAAACGTCTGTGAATCATAAATAATGACAAAGCTTTCAGTACTACACAACTCTCCAGTTATCCTGGACACCACCCATACACGTCTCCATTGCAAAACTAAATAAAAAATAAATAAAACCATCGGTTGTGGTTTTACTGATTGGCAGTCAGTGACTTTAATGTGGATTGACAATTTACTCCCCATCCATTCGGGCAAATCACTTTTCAACCAAAAAGGTCAACAAGCAAAACGATTTCTATGTGAATACAAAATCAAAATCACCTTTTACTGATAAGAATCAACAGTCAATGTAATCGCCAAAGTAACTGCCATTAATATCGCTCGCATTATGCATTAGCATTGTTTTTGAATGATGTTTCCTTTTTGTAAAATGTATCTTATGTAATTTCATTTATTTTGTGACAGATTAAGATAAAGTTAATGCGTGTCAAGGATAAGTAAGCCAGACCTAGGTATTGGTTTAATTTTCGATATAGAGAATCTAGATTTTATATAACGTTTACTTCAGCCTTTACAAATACATACATATATAAAAACAATACAGTTCTGTGCAAAAAATTAAGACCAGTAGGATAATTTCATAAAATCTTGGCTTTCATCTTTAACATATTTTTAATGCGTTTTCAAACTTAAAAAAAAATTAGATTGTAGACTAACATTCGGCTGCGATAATTTAAAGACTATTATCAACTTAAGTATAAAACCTTTATCTGAAAAAAAAATAAGAACAAAAGTGAACAATTATCCTACTGGTCTCAATTTTTTACACAGGACTGTACATTCGTGTGATAAAACTTCATAACTATTTCAGGAGTTTAACAGATTTTATGCAACATTGGAATACAGTTAACCATCGTATAACGCGGTACTTTCACAACTAGGATTCGCTATAACGCGCTTTATGAATTGCGGCAAATCCTGCAATAACGCGGTACTTCTACAACGGGGTTTCATTATAACGCGATTCTCAGTCTTTTATAATGCGAAAACTGTGTGTCGCATTCCTGTTTTTCGGGAAATTCCCTTTTAACACATTCACGTGTTTAATAGACAAGAACGTATTAACATAAAACATAAACCAAGGATTGGATTGGCTGCTAGTTTGGAGAATTATTTCTCAGGTATTGATCCCTCTATGGAACGCTTCAATAATTTTAAAAGGCATTTGCAACGTTCTCTAGCTCCATATTCGTCAGAAACGAATTGCAGAGAAGTGCTCAGCAAACTAGTATAACGATTTTTTTTTTATAAATTAAAAATCATGTCCAATATGTATGAAATATTAATTTAAATTTGCAATAAAGATAACTTTCTTCTTTTTTTAGCCCTTACCGACAAACACAAAATTACACTTTAAAAAGCCCATAGGTGGTACCGGGGTACCACAATACAGTGAGCCGAAAAAGTATTCGTCTGCTTCACCTTATTGCAACAACGATGATTTTATTCTTATTTGAATAAATACAAAATATCTATTCTGCATATATTTTTTTCTTCAATTAAAATGGTTTAAACTTAAACTTAGAATTAAAGAATTCTTCACTGATAGAAAAAGAAAACAGGAAAAAACAAAATCCAGATACATATCAATTCAGTACCGAAAAAGTATTCGTCTCTTAGGTCTAGTCAATGAAAACTAACTAAACAAATAATAATGAAATGGAATTAATACTTTGTGGATCCCCCCTTACGTTTAATAATTGCTTCCAATTGTCTTAGAATTGAACCAACCAAGTTGGTCGTGACGTTTGATAAAATAGAAGCCCATTCCTCATAAGGCGCAGTTCTAAAGTCCTTTTAATTGGAAATACTTGGAATTTTTTTTTCAAAGATATCCCAAAGATGTTCAATAGGGTTAACATCTAGTGACTGCGGAGGAGTTTGCATACATATATGAAGGTGTATTTTACGTATAAGAGCCACATTTTGTACTCCACGCAGTGCGTTGTGGGTCATTGTCCGGGAGAAATATGTATATAGGAACTGCTGACACCCATTCTGTCCACACTTTTTTGAAGATGATTCTACAAACTGTTAATACAGTGTTGGTACTCCATAGTTCCTTCAAAAACGCACAACTCACCCACTCCCACGCAGTGTATCACCATCGCTTTTTCGTCCATTTCAGTTATTGGTTTTCTCCTCACTAAAACTTTGCGATCCGATTGAAAAATCGTGAACTTGCTTTCGTCCGTAAAAAAAACACTCTTTCCCAGAACTGCTCATCATGGTTTTTATACGTTTAAGTATATTCCAGGCGCTAACTGTTATTTGCCTTGCTGATAAATGGTTTTTGCGAGCCACCGCCACGCGACCATGATAATCAGCTTGGTGTAGGACATTTCGCACTTTATCATCAGAAACGATTTCCCCATCTCAACTTCTATCTTAGCAGCAATCTTCGGAGCACTCAGTCTAGGGTTTTTTTTTTTTAATTTGACGGACGAGATTTAGCTTTTTCCCTCTCCGTCAAATGTTGTGACCGCCCAGATCATGGAGCATTTTCATATTTCTTTATTTTTTGTTTATCTATAAATGATACTTTTAATCGTCGTAATTGTGAGTCGAAAAAATGAGACAGTTGAGTTTTAACTGCTTTCGTAATAAAGAGAAATAAAAAGAAAATAAAAATAATATTGTTAACTATTGATTTTAATGACAAATTAACGCTTTTTATTCAGAAGTGGAGACGAATACTTTTTCGGCTCACTGTATATCAGTTTTACTATGTTTTTTCTCTGTCAGCAGGTAAAGGTTTCAGTGGCATTCTAATGTGGCTTTTGATTTGTATGTAGTTGTGGATTCTTAGAGCATTTAATACAGCTTGGCAGTCAGACATTATGTTTATCTTTGTTTTGTAGATTCTCTCCAGTAGGATTTGTGCGGCTGTATTGATGTCAGATAGTTCCGCTTGGAAAGCTGTGGCATATTTATGGAAGGATATGTATGTGTGTGACATCGTGGCCCCACAATTCCCGCTTCGATGCCATTCTCTGTTTTCGAGCCATCTGCGTACCATTGTTGGGCATTGCTCCTGGTCAACTTTGAGCTGTTATTTCATGCGTCTCTATTCGGGAAAAATGTTTCGTAGTTTTTAACGAGGCCATTCTTAGAGACATGGACATGTGATCGCTGATACTGGTATTTTCTTTAACTAGATAGATATTCTTTAGTATACTCAGATGCCCCATTAGGTTACCGTCTTTGAATTTATAGATCCTATGAAAGCTGCTTCCTGTATTGCTTGGTGAAGTGGGGATGTTCAGTAGAGCTTCCAGAGCTGCAGTTGGTGTGGCTCTCATTACCCCTGTTACGCTCAAACATACTAGTCTCTGGATCTTGTTTAGCCTGTTAATGGCAGTTTTACTCCACCATACCATCGTTCCCTATAGTATACTAGGTCTAACCATTTGTGTTAAGATCCACAGGGCCATCTAGGTGTTGAGTCCCTAGGATTTTCGTATTACAATGAAACCTGTCCAGTTGGCAACCCTTGTAAGTTGGCCAATATTTGACTGCACCAAGAAAATTCCATACAAATGTCCCTGCTCTTAATGTACCTACATATATGAACTATGTTTGTATGTATGTTATAAAACATCATTTGTTATGAAGACAAGGTCTGTTTTTATAAATTTTGTTTATTTTTTATTTTAAAAAGATAATCTTGAATATCACTCTTGCATCGTATAAACAAACCACCTAGAGTCACGCAGAATACACGAATCGATAGCCGATCGACATGTCAGAAAGTATCGATTACGAAAAACAATATCGATGTACGTAACAGAACAAGTCATTAAAAATTAAAGTTTAAGGAAATCTCTTCTATGAGTCGGTCTTTACCCCGTAGATGAAACAGAAACATATGAAACTATGAAACAGGAAATCGCCATAGTTTCTATAAATACATCGTGATTGGAATTGGGTTTATAATCGTGCACACACTATGGACAGAAATTCCAGCGCATGTTAGAAAATAAATAAATCTTGATGTGGGGTGTTGATCTCTTGCATGTACAGCAGACCCTTCAAATGAATTGCAGTCAGAATAAATTCTCGAAAATCATACAATATGACTCAACTATCACCAGTGAATATGACCAATATTGACATTGACGTCGGCCTTCAAATAAAAATAACTTAATGGCGCGCCATCAAGCTAAATTCTATATAAAAAAGACATTCTCTGCAAAAGTGATTCATCATGGAATTTATTTCCCCCCCTGAAGAGAAATTTTACACGCCATATTTATTGGCTTGCAATGATCATTGCGTCATCATTACCATCGATACGTCATGATTAAATAAATATTTAAATATTTAATATTAAACTCATAATATTGAAACATTACCGGCCGAACAGAGAAAATGGCTGCATTCCGTATTCCGAAGAACTGCAACGTCAAGCATTTCAAACCGCAAAATTACTGTAGTAGTGCTACCATGTGGGGGCACCGTAGCGCAAGTTGTTAGTGCGTCGGACTACTGAGCCAGCGGTCTTGGGTTCGAATCCCGCCGCAAACACCTAAAAGTTTTTCACAGTGCCCACCTCTTTCGAATGTCTGACAAGCATCAAAGAGTATCATTTGTCACGATTGAGCTTCTCAGTTTGCCGTTCGGAGTCGGCAAAAAACTGTAGGTCCCTTCCATTCGTGCAAAAATATAACACGCACACACAAATGGTTGCGAGAAGCAGGCCCAGGTTCACCTCGAGCTGTAGCGCCAACTAAGAAGTGCTACCATGTACAGTGAAAACTTGGTATGTTGGTCACCTGCGCTGCGGTGCAAGAATTGTTGACCAACTCATACAACATATAAAGGTATGTACTTTTTTAATAAAAATGTTCTTTCTTTTACATAGCTTATTCTTTAGAAATAGGTACTTTAACCGTTGAAGTTAATCAGAAGCTGAAGAAAATGAATTAAAGTCATCTCGTTACGGCTGTTTGGTGTGGTTTTTGTAATCAAAATGGGACATCTGTCAAATAGTAAATAATTTGAAAAGTGAGGGAAAATCCTCTCTTCTTCTTTTTTAACTATTAAATATTTAACAAATATGATTGACATTTCACGAATTGTCAGATGGCTGTTTGATAGATGTCCCTCTGTGACTCCATGGATGAAGGTGTAGCACGATTTCACAAAAGGGGACATTTTTTGAGACTCTCATTAAATTTTTTGACACCTCATTTGGCTCTCTCTTTTCTTGATTTTTGACAGATCCAGTAATTTTACGTAAAATTACCGCACACAAAACAGACCTTTTACTGCACGATAAAACAAGAACACTATGTCTAGACGTTGCAATCCATAAGAAAAACATATTTTTACCTATGATATGCATTTTTTTTTTTTTTGACAAATAGGAATTTAGAGAGTGTCCAGCATATGTTTTTTTTTTTGTAGTCTATATAGGCTTTCAATGTAAAATACAATACAAACTAAACCTATATAGAATTAGTTTAGTCTGAATAGCTACCGGGTATTATGAGTTAAACCGCGATAAAACCTGTGCTTCCAAATTACTTTTCTCGAAAGGTGTTATACAAAATGTCAAATAGGCCAAGACGTCATGCCAATTATGAAAAAATTGGGCAGAGAAGGATGTCTTCAAAGGAGAAAAGACAATAATCAAAAAAAAGGTACATTGAAAAATATCTGAATACAAATATGTATCCTTCTTTTGCTACAACTGTAGTGTCACTATGCTCACTAAGTAGTTGTAAATTAAGAGAACTTAAGCCGGGATAATCGTTTTTTATGCACTTTTTTTCTTACCATACATAGCATACGTCGGTACTCGCATGATGGAGAAATACGATAAACTCAGGATAAACAGAATAATAAGGTATGCCAACTGAACACTCTCAATCCGCCATTTTCTTGAATGCTGACGTCACATTAAACCGATCATCTGAAGAGGAGAGTTGTGTTTTTGTGTATTTTGTTTTTTTTTTTTTTCGGATATAATAATTGTGTTTTTTGTATAAATTCTGTATTAATTCAGCCTTATAAATGCCATAAGAAATTGTATGTAGATATGTCCCTTGGGAAAATTGTATCAGCAAATGCCTTGGAATTTTCTGATTTTATAGAAGTCGTTAATGATTGGTTCGACATATTTAATTCAAAACGTTCGTCCAGCGACTGAAGAGCAAGGGTCAAGGCGTTCGGATTGGCTCTTGAAGTACAACGCAAAATAGTCAATTTAGAGTTAAATAATGCAGAATTTGCGATCTACTACTCGACGTTCACTGCTCCCTTTTCAAAAAGGAATTCTGTTGAACAACGAATCATTATCACAATTGCTAGAATATGCTAGATATAAGTATAGTATAACGTATATTATACCAAATAGACTCAATCAAGACGACTAAGAACGTTTCTTCGCTGTAATTAGGTCTAAGGCTGCGGCCACGCAGTGAGCGACTGGGCGAAGTCGCTCTACATTCAATTTTGTTTTAATTTGACGTCGATTTCATATGTTTTAATTTTTTGGCATCGCTCAGTACTTGTCGCTCAGTCGCTCACTGCGTGGCCGCAGCCTAAGGGAGTCCTACACGATAACACAACACCACTAGATTTAAAATATAGATTACGTTCTTGTATACTTGGTAAGATAATAACATATATCCCACAGCAAGTTACTCATTTGAAACTCCACCAGAGGAAGAACAAGATGAAGATACATACATATATCATTGTTGGAGTTTGAGGAGTTAAAAGAAGGTTCTCTTCAAAACCTTGCCGGATATATTTTCAAAAAGTGCAAAAACAATAACTACATCGACTCCTCTTCCAGTAGAACCACTTGGGTTCATGAGCTATACGAAGGTGGCCTTAAGAAACTGAACTAACAGTTTCTGGAAGAGATAAGAGCACTTAAATGTATTCTTATATTTCTCAATAAAGAATGCATATTTGTTCACAAAAAATAACTTTATAGAAACGCAGTTTAAAGAAGCAGACTCAGTAGGTACCTCTAGACATAAATGCAAAAAAGTCATTTTTCAAATGTAGTATATTTTAGAATTAAGCATTCGATAAGCCCTGCTTAATCCATACAAATGTAGAAGACAGAAAGTTAATTAAAACTATTTCATGTAATTAACAAAGAAACTTTTTCTTCCATCCCTGAAATCGGTATATCGTGACGTCACATATCAAACGTCAAAGTAAGTTGGCATACCTTAAATATCTGTTTATCCGACGATAAACAATCCTTTTCTGGGGAATCTAAACCTGAACCCTTTTATCAAATGTGTTGTATGTTCTGGCATAGAGTTCGTACACACATATGTATGCATATTGTACACGTGCATAAAACGTTCATATCTTTTTGTTGCCGTTTCTTTACGTGCGTGCCTTCATGTATCAAATATAATGTAATTGATATGTGTACAATGCATACAGTACGATCTCAATAAAAGCATCCCTCAATACGCGCAACTCCTTGATAAAAGCAACACCTACAAGTATGTGATTGCAACTTTTAAAAAACAGTGCCTTGATAAACGCAACTTTTATATCATGAATTCTTATTTGGTTAGCTCTATGCATCTCTTCCTAACTGTTTACTTTTGCTATGTTAATGTTGGGGCAGTTATTTTACAGCTCTTTTTTGAAACTATAATAAATAATACACGTGTTTGAATGTGATGCATTAGTTTTATGTTGCAAGCTTGCAAGTGCACTTTGTTAACATTTTCTCTGTGGTAGTGTTCGAGTAGCATTGCTATTTGGTAATTATGGCTGCTGTAAAAAAGTTCATATGCCTTCTATAAAGCAAAATATTGACATTTTGGATAAATAACAAAAAGATTGCATCGGCTAAATCGCTTTCCGAAACATAAGGTGATTGGTGAGCAAGTCAAGCATAAGCAGAATCAAGAAGAAAGAAGGTGCGCTAAGATAATTCATTTCTAATGTTGAATTTTCTACGTATGGAAAAAGCGTTGTATAATTGGTTCTTACTTGCTTACTTACTCAGGTGGCGCTACAGTCCGGGGTGAACCAAGGCCTCAACCAACAACCCCTTTCAGTTATGAATGGTTTCTAATGCTGACCATACACCATTCAACTCAAGCGTCAACTTAGTCGGTTCGTGGTGAAATCAACCCGTGTGCCGCGCTATCAGTGATCGATTTAAACGTTGACGAGTTGGTTGGGGTAAAATTAAAAGATTTTGATTTTTGGAAGTTGATTTCAACTCAGTTGAACTGTGTGTGGGGAAGTCATTTGATTTGCTGTCAAATTGAGGGGAATTTGTACTAGGCTTGTGAAATCTGTGAAAGTGTGTGTGAACAAAAAGTAAACAGTAGATGACTTTAAACGCACACATAAAGAAAATTCCAGATATTTGTGGCATTTTATGCAAAGTCCTTCAACTCAGTTGATGCAGTGTGTGGCCGAATATAAATTCAATTGTAAACTCAATTGACAATTGAATTGAATTGTGTATGGGCTGCTTAAGGAACCGAAAACTGAGTGTGCCATTTTCCATCAAAGTCCTAAAAGCACAGGCATGTAAACTGCACAACCAACACAATCAAAGAAAAACCTCTTTTCCACTTTTAACACCTACCACTCGGTTATTGCAACAACAGCTTCCCAACCTAGACGGCGCTGATCTCTGTCTTTCAGATCATGCGAAATATCTTGGTATTATTCTGGATAGAAAGCTAAATTGGAACCCAAATTCACAGGAGATCCGTTTGCGTGCGCTCCCAAAACTACAAAAATCTACGAAACATAACGAAAAGTAACGATTACCCGTTCGTGTACGCAAAAATTTCGTAGTTTTTCGTAAAAGAGAGTGCTCACGAGAGAGTAAGAAATTTCCCCATGCTACGAATTTTACCACAAGAAATTTCTTTGGTGTAATACTCGTATATGAAAACTGTCAAACACATACATTTTCAATTTTTTTGGTGCTTAATGCGTTCGTTTATTTTTTCGTAATTCTTCTGTCTATGAGAATTTCACCCCCACTCTTCGAAAATTGACATAACCCATATTTAGTGGAAAAAGTACACGAACGAACCTAAGATTGAATCAGAAAGCCCTATAATGCGCTCTTTATCTGCAAAAGAACAGCAGCGAACAATTGGGGGCTCAAACCGGCAGTAATACTTACGTACGGGACACTTGTCTGGTGGAAGGCAGCTCTCAAGAAAAACATATTGGGAAGATTAGCGGCGGTATAGAGAACAGCTAGTGTGGCCATAACGGGAGCCAGGTGCACAACACCCACGGCAGCACTGTACACTTTGTACATACAGTGCACCTATCAAGAGTGCGATCAGACTTACTAACTTAGGCTACCTCAAGAATTGAAGCTACGGTCATAGCGCTATTCTTAATGAACTTAAAATTGGCAACCTCAAAGAAACGAAATGTCATACTTTTGGACTTCGATACACCGTACGAAACGCTGTACCCGGAGAGAGAAGTTTGGGGCAGCATTACGCGTACACGACAAAAACACATTGCGGTCCTCACGGATAGGTCGAACACCGACAATGGTACCGGTTCTGGAATTTGTTCAAGAGAACCGGAACTTAATACGTCTATAAGACTTCCGGACGACTGTAGTATCTTTCAGGCAGAGGTTCCTGCAGTACAGAGAGCGGCGGAGCTGTTAGTGACGTAGCTGATATCAGATAATTATATCACCATCTACATCGACAGTCCGGCCGCGCTCAAAACACTAAAATCGTATATCGGTTAGTCGGCAATTGTAGAAGGTTGTCGCTCTGCGCTCAGAACCCTAAGCAGACATAACAGGGTTAAACTATGTTGGGTACCAGGACACCTTGGGGGGGCACTGTCTATAACCGAAACGGTAAGCTTGGCCCCACCATCATGCAGGATCAGGGCGAAAAAAAAGAATACTCTCATTAGTATGGCAGGCAATAGATGGCCAGGAATAGAGAGAAATAGGTCCAAGGCACCGGCCTTAGATCACAAAAAGACCAAAGTAATACTTTGACTGAACAGGGCAAAATTAAGAACTTTAATAGGAATATTTTCCGCCAAAAGAATGGGATTTTCTAGTACGGACGAATGCAGACACTGCAATAACTTGGGTTCAGCGGAGGTTCGCGCAAAAAGATTTTAGGGAGTTACTTTGTTTGATACATGAGGAGGCGGGCCAAACAAATTTTTAACTTTAGCAGGGAAATCAAATGTTTAAATGAAAATGTTTCGATTTAGGTACCATCAATAGATGGTTCCAGGGGATCACGTAGGTGCACCATGGTGCCTAGTGTTTTGTGATGGCGCACCCTTATAACCCCTAACCTATTGCAACAACCTCAATTAACGCAACTGCCCGAATATTTCTATTAGTTATTTTTATTGAGGTCGTACTGTACTCGCTAAACTGCAACTTCGACAAACGCATACAGGTTGGAATTGAACGCATTACATGTACACGGCAACGATATGTAGAGTGAATAAACTTCATATATTACCGTTCCGACCCAATAAATTCTGGAGTTCACGTTAGCGGCAAAGGAAAGGCATATTCTTAGGCGACGCGCTGAAGTGGAAAGGATCTTCAACTAACTCATTGTTTGGGTGTAGACGTGAAAGTAGCTATATCTATGTAAATATCAAACTAACAGCAACACCATCTGAAGTAAGGTGAATTCATAATAGACATAAGTTGCATGGCAAAATATTCCAAAACACATACAACAAATGTATGTGGATACATCAAGGTAATGGCTTTTTACATCACGATTTTTTGTCACCTTCTGTCCTACGCAAATTGTAATCTAACAGCGAACATACTCGTATGCAGCGGATCTTAAAACATCCGTCGGCCTTCCCAATAGTCTAAACTTATCTAATAAATCACCCACATTAGTACAGTTTACATACGTACGCATATATCTATGTCGCAAATCACTTGATTATTTGAACGATCAACAAGTATGTGTATGTAATATACGATTTGTATTTGTTTTATTTATCCATGCGATCATTTCTATATTAGAATCCTTAGACAAGATGGATTTAGTTGGATTCGCATTTAATTCAACACCATATATGCACCTTATTTATCTTTTATTACTTCCTATATATGCATAAAAAGTACATATACTTTTGTATACACATAGTTTTTATTCTCGAAATATTCACCTTATAAACACTCGTTACTTTTTGTATTTAGTAGCACTCAATATCAACATTATTACAATTTATTAATATATTAGCACTATTTTTCATTATTCATACATGTGCTCTTTATTTTTTCGCTCTTACCTGTAAACGAATTACAACTAATTAAAAATAATAATAAAAGGCATTTCGTTACTGGAACGAGAATTTTTCTGTTTCGATAAAACATTTCGAAGGCACAACTATCTATTCACTTTATTGCAATTGATTTGAATATTTATTATACACATAACATTAACTTTGGCAAATAATAATTCTAGAATTATTCATATATAGTTGCAAACTAAGATATTAATAATTCCTTCATAATAAAAAGATGAATTCAGCGGACGAGAAAAGAGACACTACGTTTCAGCGGTATTGTTATATAAATAAACTGCTGTTGAAAATGTTGTGCGATATGTGTAGGCACTTTTTCTTTTCTTGATACTTGTACGCATACATACATAGTAACATACATATTATTATACACATTTCCACCCCGGAAAATATGTATGTGTATGATGGTATCAATAAGTAGAGTACACACTTTGTGTATTGTACATATTTTTTAGGAAGAAAGAAAGGAGTGATCGCATCAAAACCTTTTCTTTGACATACATACTGGCTTGAAACACCACCAGGATTTAGCTTAGCATTTTTTTATTATAAGTAAAACTTTTTTGCTGAGTGGGCTACAATTTTCAAGCGTTACGAAAATTCTGATCGCAAGAGGGGAACAGCTAAGTGTGAGCTGGGGGAACATGTATGTAGAGGAGTAGAATGCGTCTCCGCCCCTACAGCCTTAAGTACTCAACTGATTTCAACAAAGAGATAAGAGAGTATCTTAGGTTAGCATTCAATATGGCGGACGCCCCAACATGGCGGACTACCGTTATCTTCACGATCTCCCTAATATGGGTATGAAATGAAAGGGTTTGGCAAGAAAAATATAATAAGCTAAGTGACGTCATTCAAAATTCAATATGGCGGACGCACCAAGATGGCGGATTACCGTTAACTTCACGACCTCCTTAATATGGGTATCAAATGAAGGGGTTTGACGAGAAAAATATAATAAACCTAGTGACGTCATTCGAAATTCAATATGGTGGACGCATCAAGATGCCGGATTACCGTTATCTTCACGACCTACTGAATATCGGTATCAAATGGAAGGGTTTGATAATACCAATATAATCAGCTAATTGATGTCATTCCAAATTTAATATGACTGACGGCGGATGAGGTTATCTCTACGACCTACTTAATATGGATATCAAGTGAAAGGGTTTGACATGAAAAATATAATAAGCTGAATGACGTCATTCGAAATTGTATTTATTTATTAATTTATCAATGTATTTATTAATTTATTATAATATATGTACCCTATGTAGGTATATATTTATTTTATTTTTTTATTTATTTATTTATTTGATTATTATTTATTTCTTTATTCATTTGTTTATTTATTTATTTTATTTATTTATTTATTATTATTATTTTTCGTAGATTTTCAATATTGCTTCAACGATTATCAAAACAAAACAAGAATGACTAACATAATTCAAATAAGAAAACTCAGCGAAAATCGAATCAATTCGAAGTTTGATAATACCTTTGACTGGAATACTTTTTTAATCTTCTTTCCTCAATATGTATTTGCCTCGTGTTTTGGCTCTTCTTTTTGCTAGAGAAGGTCACTATGAGATCAAATGCTCCACAGTTTATTTTGCTTGTTGCCAGAATCTGTGTGTCTGTGTTACTGATTTTAATTTTGTAGAGGTGGCTGTTGCAGATTGAATTGTCGCTATGTCTGCCTTTACACTTAAGACTTGTGAGTCTAGACTTTTTTCGAATTTCTCTTTGTTATTTACATCCGTGAGTCTTGTGCTTTTACACTTCAGACTTTTTTCCATGACTCAAATTTGACATTCCTCTTTTACTTTGCAGTTCTTGTATTGTGCAGATGACTAGGTGGGAAGCAACACAATGATAAAACGAAGAAGAGAAAAGAAAAACGTCAAAAAGAGTCGCCAAAAACTTTACCCTCGACTCACAGGGCAAAATATTTTCCTTCTCACCTTTTCGAACTTTCTTACTCTTTTGCACCCATGTGAGTCTAGACTCACAAGTCTAAGTGTAAAAGCAGACTCTGATAGACGCAGATAATTCTGCGGATTATGATTCATAGAATAGGGAAAACTTATTACAATAATTGATTTATGTTTTTGTCAAATCATGTGACTTATTCCTTATAAAATTGTATATTTGGAAACATAAACTTTGAAATGTTTTTTTTTCATTTGAGATCATACTATCCTTACTATTCTCATTTATTATCTTTCTATATAAAAATTAGCTGTTCGTTTGATACTTCAGAACTCATAAACTAACCATCAGATTAAGCTGAAACTTACACTTTATACTTTTTTTGATGTTTGAAGTGTTCGTACATCAAAAAATTTCGAATTTTCCGGTAGATGGCGCTGGAACTCAAAAAAAATTTAATTGACCGTACGCACTATATTTGTAATGAAGTGAGAAATGTTCTTACATTAAAAATTTTCAAGTTTTCCAAATGATGGCGATGCAACACCAAAATTTCAAAACCATCCGATTGAACTGAAATTTACACAATATATTTGTTATGAATTCAAAAATGTTTGTTAATCAAAAGTTTTCAAGTTTTCCGATAGATGGCCATGAAAAACTTCAAAATGATCACTACAGCAATGCACGGTGACAGCTAACAGCTAACTTTTGATTTACGTGCACTTCCCGCTTCATAACAAATATATTGTCTAAGTTTCAGCTCAATCGGATGGTAAGTTTTTGAGTTTTTAGGATATTATTGTTTGGACAGTTTTCTTAAATCCAAATAGAGTTTTCGGCATTTATTTCTCCACTAGAATCATTAGTCATTACATTACTATTCACAAAATGTCACTGGAAAAAATTTCATTACATTTATGACATAAACACTTATTTCAATGGGTGTAGCGAAGCGCACCGGGTAACCACTAGTATATGTATAAAAATGAGCTGTTCGTTTGATACCTCAAAACTCATAAGCTAAACATCCAATTGCGCTGAAACATACACTATAAACTTTTAATGATGTTTGAAGTGTTCGTACATCAAAACATTTTAAGTTTTCCGGTAGATGGCGCTGGAACTCAAATTTTTTTAAACTCACCGTACGATCACGCTGAAACTTGCACAATATATGTTTAATGAAGTGAGAAATGTTCGTGCATCAAAAGTTTTCCAGTTTTCCGATAGATGGCGCTGGAACACAAAAACTTCTAAACCATCCGATTGAGCTGAAACTTACAGAATATATTTGTTATGAAGTGAGAAATGTTTGTAAATCAAAAGTTTTTAAGTTTTCCGATAGGTGGCGCTGAAAAATATAGGTGGCGCTGAAAATCTCAAAATTATTACTACAGCAATGCACGGTGACAGCTATGTTCTCAATGGGTGTAGCGAAGGCGATAGGCGAAGGCAAAACAGTTCAACCCCTTTTTGACTGCCTTAAACTCAACATATTCGCTTGATGTTTACTTTTTTTGAACGTTGTGAAGACGGGCAGTGCAGTGTGTATTTTTTTCCAACATGTTGTGTCTAAGCCAGGTAAAAACCAGGTGGGTTTCTCTCCCACAAATGGTTGAAATTCGACCACAGGCGATACTAGTTATTGTTATTAGATAATAATTGATCTCTATCTATAACTAATAAGCTAAAAGTATCACTTCTGTCGCGCGTGTGTGCGACTCCACGCACACACTTTGTTTTTAACTAAGACCGTAGCTTACCTTAGATAGATAATTTAACAGGCTATTCTTGAATCTAAGACTAAATCATATTCGCATTCAACTAGGTTCTTAGCTAGCTACTTCAGATCACCCACTGTAGTTAACCTATAAAGTGGTTAACTTTAATTTTTTTTTACAATTTTTACCTGTATCGTACCGTTATTTTCTTAACAGTCACAAATTAGTAACTACATTTTCATTCACCGATATTGTGTTTGATTACCACAAGATGGCGAAGAAATCGATAATCTGTGGCGGACCTGAACGCTGTCAGAACACATTACATCCTTTTACTCTTTCTATTAGTGTAAGTTAAAACAGATTTGAATAAATGAATAATAACGTGCAAAGACACGAATTTTGTAATTGCTGTAAAGTTAAGATTTTATCCGAAAGAATAAACTTAATAATTCGTCAAACTCATTTCTTTTCGTTCTGAGGATTTGTTACTGGGAAGTATGTTCTATAAACTGTGGGGACAACACAACCCCAGAAGTCACCTTTCCTGGAAACTTGTTTATGTGGATTTTTTTTATAAGTAAATTAGAGTTATTTACTTGCAGCAATTGCAACAAACAAAAAGCCAACTCTCCTAACACCTTCGTTTAATTAGATTGAATGCATGACCGCTGGAATTGACCGTTTAAGGGTTCAAGTCATTGACATATGTGGGTAATCACTAAATTAACAAATATATTTAAGATCACACATTTTTCCGCTACGAAACAAGTGGGCTTTAAGCAGCGAATTCACGATACAATTGTTTTACAACCGCGGGTTGTGCCGATATTGGTACCGTGCGATATCGGTACAACCGTCGTAAGCTAGCTAGCACACGATACAATCGTCGCATACAACCGCCAATTTCATACAACTGTTTCATTTTCATTTTCATTTATTTATTTAGAAAATCCTATAGAACGTTGAACAATGATTGTATCGTGTATTTGCTACTTGAACAGATTTTGAAAATAAAAAACAGCTTTCAGTATTATATTCATTAACCAAATAAATTACTTACTTACTTAGTTGGCGCTACAGCTCGAGGTGAACCTGGGCCTGCTTCTCGCAACCATTTGTGTGTGCGTGTTATATTTTTGCACGAATGGAAGGGACCTACAGTTTTTTGCCGACTCCGAACGGCGAGTTGAGAAGCTCAATCGTGACAAATGATACTCTTTGATGCTTGTCAGACATTCGAAAGAGGTGGGCACTGTGAAAAACTTTTAGATGTTTGCGGCGGGATTCGAACCCAAGACCGCTGGCTCAGTAGTCCGACGCACTAACCACTTGCGTCACGGTGCCCAAATAAATTGACAGCTGAAAAAATTAAATTATACACATAAGTCCCCTATTTCACGGTGAAACTTAAGTCATCTCATGACTCTTTTGAAATTACACTAGTGCGAAAGACAAGAACGATGAGATAGAAATCGAACTACTCTTTTTGACGTTTCTCTTTTCTTGTTCGTTATTTTGCTATTTCGCTTCATTTCTTTCTGTTTTGCGTAGAGCGTAGTTATTTTGAAAATGTCGGAAGAATTTAATTTAAAGCAAGATTTAATACTACAAATACCCATGTATGTATATGTATATTATATTAAATGAATCCAGATTTGTATAATACCTTTAATTTAAGACTACGCGTTGTACAATTTATAAAAATCCCATGCTGGATGTATGTTTTCCGAAAATATAGTTGTTAACTTGATCGTTTTAAGGTATGAGTATCGTTTTAATACTAACTTGGTCCTCAAACTGCAGGTAGTTTTTATTAAATGCCTTTTCTAGCAAAATGGCGATTTGGCAACTCCAAGCTACAAAAATTATGTAAACGTCAAATTTGTTCAGCAACTATTCCGTCCACAAAGTAGTCAACATCGACACAACAATTGTTGCACTTTTAAAATTCAGTGAATTCGACATTTTTACAGAACAACATATTATGTATAATTTATTACGTTACTATCGTTCAAATTCCATATTTTGACCAGTACGACAATATTATAATTCTTTTCATTTAAACTGAAATAATTTCTGTGTAACTTATTTTCGATAATTTTTGAACAGCGGAGTTTTCTATTTGTATTTACAACATGATTAAACAATTTCCAAACAATCAAGACATGCTAAATGTATCTCTCCGTAAGTTGGTAGGTAACTATTGCAATATATAAAATAAAAATAATTTAAGCATAAAAAAGCGTTCGGCAGCGCTAATCCGCTTTTAATCCGGTTCACAACAACACCGATCGTTTGACAGCATGTAAGACACAAGAAATTGCACATCTCTATTTCCTTATCTGATTTATTTGACAGAGAAATTTCATTTTGACAACTGATTCACATTCAACACAAAAAAGTTTGTATTTGTGGAGTTTAGTTTTATTATTTCTAATTAATTTTTAGTCAGTTTTTCGAAAAAAAGTCAACCCCCTGCAAGTGAAAATATGATTCCCAAAAAGACTACCGTAAAAGACTCGCATATAGTAAAAATTGCTGTCGAACTAGTTGACCAGGATGCCCAACTTATTAATTTGGATCAGCGACAACCACTCACAGGTGCGGTATGATGAAAATAATATATGTTTATTTACATACAAACACATATTTTATTTCAATTTCGATTAACGGCCTAGTTACAAGACAGGATAAACTTATTATGACCTCCACTCTACACTTTCTGCTACCAAGACACACCCCTTTGAAGTTTTACACAGACCCGCCCCCGCCCACAGCTGGGATATAATTTACATTTGGCCCCTATTAGCCGGCTGTTTGGATCTGTAGACTAATGGAACTAAATGCATTAATTTTTTATTTTTTTTGTTATTACTCACTTTATTCAAAAATACTCATGCTCATGTATGTAGAAGTTTTTTTTAGCTCATTTGCAGCATTTTTTATTATTTTCAACACGGGTGCGGTTCAGGACGTGCGTAGAATTATTTGCTTGTACAACTAAATACACTCGTGTACGGAACCATATACATTCATCTGTATATGGCCAATTATTCAACCTGCTGTGTGTTGTATTCGGTTTTAGCAATGAAATCACAAAAGTTCTGCTTCTGAATACTGTCTCAAACCCCAACGGGTGGTTAGTTTCGTAAATAATTGAAATCAAATGACCTTAGGTCCTCCAATGTCGTCCAATGTAAATGGACAAACCAGCATAAATCGTCAATTTTAACTGAAAAGGTTCCTGGTTTCCCCTTTATTTTTTCAATTACATATTTCCTTTTGTGATATTCTATAATTTTTTTGTAGGAAAAATCCAAGAGATTTGCAACAACTGGAGTATTCGAGATCCTGAAAACTATGCGCTACAATTTTGTGAACTTAATAACCATAGATTTGTAACAGAAAAGAACCGCAATGAAATCAAAAACGGTTCTGTGCTACGCTTGCAATTTTCTCCATCAAAAAAGGCAAACGACACACTGGAAATACTACAAAAGGGCTCAGTACCCGATAAAATCAACTGTCTGAAGGAATTAGCTGCCCTTAGTATGGATCTTACATTTGCGTTGGAATTTATTAAGGAACAAGGGCTTGCAATTATCATAAGTATGATTGAAGAGACAAATAGTGAAGACGAAATCCTAAAATACAGTCTATCGAGTTTTGTGGAACTAATGGAGCACGGAACAGTATCATGGGAAATACTTCAAACGTGCTTTGTGACAAGAAATATTTATATTGTTTGTAATTTTACGCTTTTTTCCGATGAGTGTGTTGCGAGAGCGCTCTCTATTTTGGAAAATATTGTCCAAAACAGTGCCAAATATGTTCAAGTTGAAAATGATGTCACATTTTCCGATATTCTGCACTTGTTGCAAGAATCGAATTCATTGGTAATTCACCAGAATACAATAGCCCTTATAAATGCATTATTCATGAAAGCCGATGATGTGCGGAAGCGGCAAATCGCACTCACCCTTAGTAGGAAGCAGTACCGCTCGCTGTTGATAAGTGATGTGACCGGAACGGAGATACAGCATCAGTTGTATGTTCTGCAAACGCTCACTCTGGGACTGCTGGAAAATCGCATGCGGATGAAAATTAACGCACAAGATCAGGATGCCCACGATAAAATTAAGGAGTTACGCAAAATCGCATTCGATGACTATTCTAGTGGAGCGGGTGCAGGAGATGAACAACGGCGCACTGGAAACGTGAATTTCTCGCAGTATTATAAAAAGCTGGGCTTTCGATGCGATATAAATCCGGCGCAGGACTTTGTTGAGACGCCACCCGGTATTCTGGCTCTGGATTGCATGGCGTATTTTGCACGCAACTATACACAGCAGTATACAAAAGTTGTTCATGAGAACTCGTGCCGAGCAAATGAGCACGAATGTCCATTCGGAAGGACTTCTGTCGAGCTGGTAAAAATGCTATGTGACATTCTGCGAATTGGAGAACCTCCGTCCGAGCAATCGGTAGGTTTTCATCCGATGTTCTTCACTCATGACCATCCATTCGAAGAGTTTTTCTGTATCTGCATCATTACGCTTAACAGAACCTGGAAAGATATGCGTGCAACAGCGGAGGACTTCCAAAAAGTACTAAGTGTAGTTCGTGAACAGATAATAAGAACACTCAAAGTACGGCCAGATAATTTAGAGGACTTCCGCTGTAAAATCGCACAACTAAACTACCAGACAATCACGAATCTTCGCCAACAGGAACGAGCATCTAAAGAAGAATGCGAATCTACGGCATCAGCTATCGTGAAATTGAAAGAGAAAATCAGTCCCGATGTCATCAATCTTATTAAGCAGCAGCGTTTGACATTTCTCGTTGAAGGAACTCGTTTTTCAAAATACTCTCGTGGAGTCAGAAGCAAGGACAAGTTTTGGTATGCCCGACTATCTCCGAATCACAAAGTAATTCACTATGGTGACTGCGACGAAAAAGCCATTCCCACATTAGAAGATTTAACGAATAAAGTGCTGGTGATTGATATTAAGCAGCTGTTGGTGGGCAAAGAATGTCCTCACATGAAGGAGATGCGAGCCAGAAAGTCAGCAGCAAATTTAGGCTTTTCAATAACATTCGATAATATGGATCATTCCACATTGGATTTTGTCGCTCCAGAAGAACTTATTTTTAATTATTGGACTGATGGCATTAATGCCCTACTTGGGCAGGAAATGTTTAGTAAGCAAAAAGAAGAAGACTTCGAAACACTGCTGTCTATGGAGATAAAACTGCGGCTGCTAGACACCGAGGGTGTAGATATAAGTAATGGTCATCCTGCCGTTGCTGATGATCCGGAAAGTTATGATTTTTGTTTTGAAAACTAGCACATTTATTACTAAAAACTAAATCTTAAGATAATACCAAAGTTTATTATTTGTGCTTTATATTATAGTTTATTTTTAAAGGAGCTGTTGTCACATAATTATGCTGCACACTTAAATGTCTGTGAACAAATGCAACGTAAATACCTACTACACTTACATGTTATATATTTGTATACATACATAAATAGGATATATAAACATTTCAATAAAAAACAATGAATATGCAAAAAAGCGGTCTTTCGTCTTCTCAGCTTCCCAAACGTACCCATTATGCCGGTACCTGCGAAGGTTCATGGCTCCTACCTTTCTGACTACTTCACTTTTTAAATTTTGTAGTAACCGTTTCGACTCTACCTATATTTTAATTACTAGGTATTTTTTGATAAAATTCGCTTGCCCATATCGAAACAAATAACGAGTTTTGTAATTTTTTGCAAAATTAAATCCAAAACCACCGATGTTAACTATTCGATAACTATCGACTGTAATATCCCATCACTAAATAAAATTGACATTTCAGTGGCATTCTTCCAAGAGCACTGGAAATTTAAAACTTTGAAGTTTCTTCGCATCTGACATTTTAGTTTCAAGACTGTTTGGAAAAAGTGTTATTTTATTTTTGTTCCACGCGAATTATTAATAATTATTTAAATAAATTTGTAAAAATGGATAAGACTGATGAATCTAACAAAAATGAAACATCATCAGATTGTCTGCAGCAACAGTGGCCGAAAAGAAAGAAGCCAGATCTAAGTTCCTTACCCACCCGGCAATATCTCGATCAAACAGTTGCACCAATTCTGCTACATGGTCTGCAGACTTTGGCTCGTGAAAGGCCACCGGATCCAATAAATTTCTTAGCTGCATACCTATTAAAGCACAAATCCCGCGCTGACGAAAATTTGGCGGAAAATTCGTAGAGATTGCCAAGTGGACCCGTTCATTACCGGACACTGGTTGGAGTCTCAGCAATGAACTAATTTATTTACCCACCATATATCTATGTAATCGCAAATTTTAAAATCCATTCGTGTAAAATTATTTGTAGAAGTAAATATAAAGAAATAGATGTGAATGTTCTGTTACCCTTCGAATTGTGTCCTTTCTTTAAATTTAAATTTTAACTAGAAGTAGGTATCAAATACAAGGACAGACATTTTAATTGATTAATAGCTCTTGCACTCTGAGTCGCAACGAAAAATGAACAAATACAGATGCCCAGGGTAGCTATTGGTTTTATTACAAAACTTAACGTCTTAACCGGCTATCAAGCGGAAGACTGGCCCCTTAGATACAACATTATACAACAAATAAAACCATCTGAAGATTCTTCTGGGAATGCTGCTGCTGTTGCAAGGAGAATAGACCTCAAATTGCAAAAAGCGCACCTAAGCTAAGGCTTTTATAATACACTGGTCCCTCGCTTTGCGCGGTTTCACCTTTGCCCGAAATGTATTTGCCTACCAAAATTCGATTTGCGCGGCTAAAATAAATGCTAACATTTAATTTTTCAGGAACGCAACAACTTAAATTACATGAAATTCATACTTCGCTTTGCGCGATTTCGCATTGCGCGAGACTTAATTCCCCTAACCCTCGCGCAAAGCGAGGGACCAGTGTATATGTTGTATCTGCGGTAGCGGTAGCGGTAGCGATGTCCACTAGCACTGCGACCAAAGTAGGTCTATTGTGCTCCCTTTTATATCCTAGAATCGTACCAAATTCTTAGAAACTTGATAATCCCTTTGACTAAAGTACTTTTATAGTCTTCTTTCTTGCATATGTATTTGCCTAGTGTTTTGAATCTTCTTTTGTATTCTGAGATCGTGCTCTGCATGTGTCTGTGTTGCTGATTTTCATTCTGTAGAGGTGGCTATTGCAGATTGGATTTGGATGTACCAGAGACTAAATTTTCTCTTTTTCTCCGGTTAGTTTCAGTCACAGTGAAGATTGGGCCGTCGCGTCGCTGGCATTATGACGAAACACTGAACTATTGTTATATATACAGAGGGTGTCCCGATACTTTGTATGCTCTACAAGATAAGTTTGCATATCTTTTTCAAGCCGAATTCTAGACTTAAACAGGTGGAAAGGTCGAAGTGTAGAGACAGTGAGGCTGACCTTAAAAACTTGCTCAATCCTTTACACAACTCTTAATAGTCTTACAGTGCAAGATCGTTGTATTCGGGCAGGCTTTTTGCTATCACTCAGCAGAAGACAGTAGAAAAGAAAACACCTCAGCGTGCTAGGTTTAAGTGCCACCCCTCTCTGCTACTTCTGTAGAGAAGGCGACGACACAGGAATATTTCCTATGTTACTGTCCAGCTTGTTACCAATAACTTGGCATCACTGTAATGGACGAGAGTTTTGGCGACTCAAGTCGTGAAATGAAGTATTTTTTTTTGTATTGTTGCTTAAATCGTTCTTTTATTCGGACTGCAGAACACAGCACTGCCTTTGCCCGGAATAGGCAAGCTTTCGCCTGTATGTATGTATGCTCTTAATCAGCGTCCATTTTACTAATTACAAGTTTCCCTGGGTAATAAAATGTGGGCCCAATTGCTTAGTGAGCTATGAACAAAAAGCTGCTGATTTATAACATAGCTTGCCATCACTGATGAAAACCATATCTTACTGTTTCCTGTTGTAAGCTCGCTGGTGTATCTCGAAGCGACTTTCTACTTCTTTGCTAGAAAACACTTCTCTGAAGGTATGCCAATAGGTTCTAGGGATAAAGGCCGAAAAAGAGACAATTCTTTGTGAACGCAATCTGTAAGAAGTTAAAAAAAACAAAGTGTGTTTGCAATGTTCTTTTATTATACAAATAATAGAAATTGTTTCTCCCTCATAAAGTATGTTTACAATATTTTTTTTTAATTATCTTAAAGGGTGCGTTATCTTTACATTTCTTTGTTGATATACTATATACGCTTAGGCACTAAGTTTACATGCAATGTACAGTATTATTATCGCCGCTGATATCGTTACCTCAGTTTTTATTAACGCTTAACAAGGATACACTTATTTTTAAGAATGGCACATCTAAACGTCGTGCAAAAAACGATTTTACTTAAATGAAAAAATTACTTAACAAGACCACGAGGAAGCGACGCTGAGGCTGTCGTTCATAGTTACGATAACATTTTGTTTCTTTTTATTTTGAAGGGTATATTGAATACCACAAAAACCGCATGGATTATATCAATATTTGGACACATAAATGACAATATTTAAATAATCGGCATGACATGTCGGAATTACATTTCAACATTTCAAGCTCCTCCCATGTTCGTCATTTTAAATTTTCGATGTTTTTGAAATGATGTTTGTTTTTTGTTTACGTATACATTTTAGAAAATACTCTTAAAACTAACTATATTTTTAAAAAATTACAATATCACACTTACAGGCATTCTAATTCGTTTGTAAATTTAATTATTGCATGAACACAAATTCGTTATATTTTCCTAATTTCGATTAATAAAAGAGCTTGAAATGTTAGAATATCGTTTGCCTCTTATTGACTGTCTATCGATCGTTGGTTAAGACGGTTAGTCTAACGGAGTTTGTACTTTTTTGTTTTTTGTAAGAAAATCCAATTTATCAAAAGAAATATGTACATTATGTGTACTCGAATGTGGAAAGATGTTGGCTGCATTTTGTTTTACCAGTAAACAGGTTCGCAATACTTGGTAATTTATTGGTAGCATTTGATTGATAACGAATTTTATATAAGAAAAATTAAAAAGATGGGTAAAAAAAAATTACTACAATTAGTGGCACAGTTCATTAGGTACCAATATTCTACCAAAGACATAAGTCAAGTCATTGTTCAAGAAATGAGTTTACTTTCAAAAAGTCTAACAGTTATTGTAATCTACATCAGATATTAAATGTTTTTGTCTCTTGATTAATCTGTTTAGCCATCTTTTCTTAATCGATTAGGTACAATACACGCTGTATATACAAAAGGTGAAGTCTTAGGGCTAGTACGGCGCTCGCGCTAAACCAAATTTTCCATACAAAATTCATCCTTGCTTAATGCAAAGATAAAATCCCGCTGGGGAATTTATCTGAGTTGTACGGTACGGCTGAAATGCTTACTAAATATGTTGTTGCATAGATAAGTCTCCAAAGAATTTTAGCCAGCCATTTAATGTCCGGGACATTTATTAAGCGGCTGAATTTTGACCAGCGTTGCCAGTTTAATGAAATTGAATTAAATGAGAATCGTTTTCGTATGAATTCTCACATGTCTTACCATACATTTTACTGCTGAATTTGGCTAAACATTGTGTATGAGTGTGCATATGTACATAATTGTGCAATATTAAACTGAATTGCAATTTAATAAAAACACATTTATTTAGTATCCTACTGGCAATGCTGGGGAAGTCAAAGAAAAAATTAAAATAATCAGGAGCGTTCAGAAAAAAGGTTTATATGACAAGGATGGATTTATCAATTTCTACAACCGACATCCGACACTACAAACAAAATATATCTGGCATTTATCTTCCGTTCCCATGTGGATTTTCGGGGGACCGGTGGAAATTTAGTTTAGAGCGAGTACCGTATTAGCCTTTAGTATTGCAAATACACTGATAGGTAAATATTCTGTAGTATCGTCATTTTAAAGACACGGTCTGGACGTTGGATCCTCAATAAGACCTACGTTTCTTATGTGATAACCACAGGCGTTATATTCTGTAACTAACCGGACCAGCAGTCTCTTCGTCTAAGGCGAAAAAATGAAACGAAAACTGGCACCGTGAAACCGTGTAGTCGAACATGAACATCAACAGTGGCAGACTTTCACGACTTAGGGGAACTAAGCTCGTAGAATAAGCAATAATTAAGAAACAACCATGCTTTTTTGCAATTTTAGGATAATCGAAGAGCCGAATGTTTTTTTTAGTAACTCTCTCGACATTAACTCAAATTTCGAGCTACCGAAACTTACATATTCGTCAAAATATTTTCTCTTAACTAAGTATTTTCTTGATTGCTGAATATTTGACTATCATATAACAATCAATTAAATTTTTTAAAATAAACAACAAACAATCAAATTAAGCTCCCTTAGATCAGGAAAATCTGACACTGCACGGCGCGTGCCACAAATGACTTCATCTTTTAATTTGGAAATTCACTAATAATACAATTTAAATAATTTAAATTACCGTCCTCCTTGAAAATCGAAAATACAAAGGAATAACCACTACAAATTAAAACCACACATTCAAAAACTAAAGCATATATTTAACAAGGAATCACCGGCGACATGTCATCTTTGCGAACAAAAACAAACCCTCACCACGGACCATCTAATTTCCTGCGAACAGGTCGATTCAACCTGCAGAAACACATCCGACCATAGTCTCTCCTATTTCCTTTCAAACTTCAACATTGATCATTTCATTCACGTATATAACACTATAGCTCCCCTATGCTTCGAAAACTTTATTTAGTTCAACAAACTTAAAATCGTCATCTTTCTAGAATATGAAACCCATTGGCAGCTAGCTCTAGTTTTAAGGACTTTCACTTTCATAAAATTATAATAATAATAATAAATAAAGGATAAGCGATGCATTTGTTCTATCAATTATAATTTTAACACACGACAAGTTAAGACACATCAACAGAAACATCCACTAATTTTTCTACTGTTAAACCAAATGAACCAGCTTCCAAAACCTATGAGAAATACCCATTACCACTTGAATTGAACCAATTTAATGGGAAAACCACAAGCATCTAAATTTAAAACAAAATAATTTTATTTCTACACCAACGATTATTATGTACCGTAAAATAATAACAAAGCAAAAAATATTTTATTTATTCTCTTACATCTTTGGTTTAAACTATTAACATAGACAAAATCAAATGACCATTCGGAGTGGAAGATAAAACTAAATGATGTTCTACTCAGCTATGGCGCATTATCATATTTTGCAAATACATAAGTGGGTAATTTTTATTCTACCAACTAAATACAAAACTTATTATATCAAACAAAATTATTGGTATGTTCAGTATCGGTACTCCCAAGGAATCGCAAAAAAAAATTACCCCATGTTTGGACAAACAGACATTAATTACAATATAATAAACTCTACAATAAGATCTTCACGCTTATTGTGAGTATCGATCAACGATCGATAAGCGACAACGATCGATCGTCGATTGCTGATTTTGGTATTGCGTATTGTGATTGTGATCACAAATTTCTGGTCGATGCTTTTTTTGAAGAAAGATAAAAGAGTTTTGTGCGTATGAAATGATAGTAATTTTAATCAAAATTATATGTTAAAATAAAACTTAGTATTAATTCCAATGCAGGGCGAAGCAGATTACAAAGACAAAGCAATTGGAGCTTCTGGTTTCATTTATGGAAACAAATCCTGATATCGCGAAGGGAGTTTTTGCAGAAACCCAAGCAGATCGGCGGTGGAAAAAGATCATTAATGATCATTATTCAACTTCCTCTTTAGTTAAATTATTAGGTCTGTTTGGTGTGCAGTTAAATTACGCAAATTTACTGAAGCTGTCAAAAATCAGGATTTCTCTCTCTTTGAGAGGATTCTACAACTTGACAGATCTCAATTCCGTGTGCCAAAAAAGATACCAAACAGACATATTTTAAATTACTTCTACAAATAAATAATTATGAAACATTGAAAACAATAGCCAAACAACTGCCAAAAGTATGATGTATTCACAATATGCACATTTCTATTCACAATAATCTTTTCTTCTATCGATCGAGTTACACAATACCAAAGCCAACATTAATCAACAATTGTCGTGACGATTGGGACCTTGCTATACGGTTTTGAAATGAAAACAAAATACAAACATATCTAATCACTCCTGTTATCAATTCCGACCGGATTGAAAACGAACGGAATTACAAGGGATGAATTCGGAAAAATGCGTTAATTTCAAATCGTTCCCTTGTAATTCCGTTTGTTTTCAATCCGGTCGGAATTTATCACAGGGGTGAATATGTAATTTTCACCAACACGAGCAAATAGATATTTGCTATACAAACGTGATTATGTGATGTCAATAGTTCCTCGGGAGTACCGGAAGTACCGGAGACGGTATAGTTCTAAAGGTTTGTGGCAACTTAAAGTAAAGCTGCAAAATGCTTACGTATTTTAATTGGTCTTAAAGACTAACCACAGAGCAATTAATTAAGTGCAACAATTTTTTTTTTAAACTTTGGGCTCGTGATGTAATAAAAGGAAAATATCGTGACGCTTTGTGATGAATTTTTTTATGTGATGACTCGTGACTCGTGAGTCGTGATAGTACGAGGAAGATATTTTTTTTTCCTTTTATGAAGTAAATGTTACCTCATATACATATGTATATACATATGTTATGGAATATGAATAAAAATAAAAACAGAAATGTTTCCAATAAAAAAAAGCTATTGCTTCTAGAGTGGATGGTTTGCAGTGCAATTATTTTATGCAGTGCAGTTTCACTGCAATTATATTATTATTTTATTTTATTATGTAGCCTGTACATAGAAAACTACACATTTAAAGAATATAAAAAGCTTTTTTTATCACCACCAGAAATGAATAACTAAAACACAATAACAGATACAATAAACAATAAATGCCGACATCAGACCTTACTCTTCAAGTCTATAACTGCTGAAGTCAAAGAGTTTTGGCACATCCACAAAAATAATGATATTCATGTTAACATTAAAATGTGTCCTATCTTAAATGAACAGGGACATTGGGATTTGTGCTAGCTTAATTGAACAGGGAAATCCCTCCTGTTCAAAGGGTTATCAAAAGTGTTAGTGTAGGACTGCACATGCCACTTACCAAGTGAGATAGATATATCGAATAAATTTCACTTTATGTATCTGGTCTGAAAAGGACGCTTGGCGAGTTCGCGCAGTGTGGTAATATATTAGATGAACAATTCATAATTGGAGTAATATATGAACATTGACTACATCTGCTTTACGTGTTTTTGAAAGTCATAATAATAAAAATATAGCCTTACGGGAGGTTGAGACGTGGAGAATCCGAAACAACGATGAAATTTATCCATTAAAGCTCAAAGCCAAAGGTGGCTAGATCATGTACACTGAATGAACGGCTCAATTGCACCTCCAGTAAGAAAAATATGGCTAGAAGACATTGAATATGATTTAAGATTAATGGAAGTGAGAAATCAAAACGAAACTACAATGGGTAGAGATCATTGAAGGAAGATTACTTTGGAAGTCAACATCTACACATATGAGTTATAGGAAGATCCTAATCATAACATTCCGGCATACATTGCTCTGTGGCTGCTGTATATGTTTTATGTTTAAACATTAATATTCCATTACCAGTTTTATAGTGGCTTTAACAAAAAAATTGCATGCTTAAAAACTGAAACCAATATAAGGTTAATATATTATTACACTTACGTATCTAATAAATTATATTAAATTTGAAAATCTCTACTAACGAAATATTCTGATTCTAAAGGACATTATATAAAAGGCGATTATCCTCAGTGCAACAAAGAGAACCAATAAAAATAAAACAGCGGTTTCGTAATTTCCGTTTTCCATGCCGATATTCTTGAGAAATATCTTTGGCCTTGCAAAATGGCAATATATCTGATTGCATTCCATTTTCGGTCGGTTATAACCGAATATCGCCAAAGTAGATCCCTCTAATCCGTACCTGAGAAAAGATATACTGAACATCCATTTTAACCACTCTTGTGCGTCTTTTTGCTGTAAAAAGAATCCAGAAAACGCTAGAAACGGACAAAGGAAAAACGGTCCAAATATCGCTCCGTACTATGAAGAAAGAAACTAAAAATTTTAATACGCTAATCATTTCATTTAATTCCGTTTACTCACCTTTATGCTAAGAGATGCCCCAACGGTCAGTCCAATACTTTGAGCTACTAACGCAGTCAAAAATGTTATTATTGCGAATAAAGAAATCCGTATGAAGTCTACAGGTTGACCCGTGAGGGTGTATGACACAGCTATAAAAATGGAAGTGCATATCATCTGAATTGGAATGTCAGCCAAGGTGAATGCAATGTAGTAGGCACGTAGCGAATACCATCTGTTGAAATGTTCTCGTATCACAATTGGAAACTCTAGTGGAACTATGAAACAAAAATTATAGATTAGTTTCAAATTGAATTTTCTACATAGTAGTTTTTTTTTTTTTGAATAAAGTTTTAGTTTTTTAGTTTTAAAGGCAAGGCATATTTCCCATAAAATTCTCGCCCTATAGCTCTAATGTGCTATCAAAGGTTATGGAAAAAATCAAAATCACTCACGGACTAAGACACTGACTGTCCAGGCTGTCAAAGTCACGGGAATTGCTCACTAATTCAACCAAAGAAATCATAAAGAAGTTACAAACAGAAACAATTGCAACAATGATTTCCAAACTCCGGAACTGAGAGGAACTTTTTAGAACAAGTTTGGTTTTCACTGCCGCCGTTCAACTGGACAGGTATATAACACACACCAGCCATCAAACATTACGGTGAGTTAGCCTTTGATTGGATTAACGTAACAGCTGTAACGTTGGATGGAAAAATATCTTCAGGATATGGATCACTGGAGTACCTGTGCAGTAAGTGCTGCAGTGCCAATTAGCAACACTTTTACCGGCTTTATTATTAATCCATATCAATCACCCCAGTTCTGAAAGTCGTATTTGTGAGTCGCATACGACCATACTCGTATTTTGTAATGACAAATACATACGACCATACTGGTATTTTGTAATGTATGTATTTGTCGATATCACATTACACACAAAACCAAAACATTTTCATTTTATACTTACAATTGACTAAAATGGATGAAAATGCCGTGTACATTAGGAACATGATTGTATAAAAAATGTAACGAAAGTTGTTCAGCGCGTTCCCGGCATCATTTCCAATTCCGTAATATAATAATCCAACTAGCAAAGCCATCAGCAGGTGTATAACGATGCGCATTAAAGTCAGTGATTTATCTCTCCAAAGTATTAAAAAGGTTCTCTCTAGTAGTATTGTTGTTTGTAGATAAAATGGCGTTGCATATACATTCTCTTTCGTGCAAAGATTATTCGCATCGATTTGTAATATTGGTATCTTTGGTTTACAGTTGTTTACATCTACAGCTGAATTGTACTCTTTTAGTTTGTTTTTTTCTAAGGCCTTGTCTTTTGATAATAATGATGCTTCTTTAATGGGCGATAATTTAATATCTGCCACATATTCTGGAGGCGGAAGACTCAATGAAGTCGTCACTTCAGACTTTTCTATAAAGGTAAATAAACAGAGATCGAATAAAAAATAGAAACAAAAACTCTGAGAAATCACACACCAACTCCTGTCTTGTATGTATTCTGATGTGAAGATTGCATATAGGCTTTGTTTTGACCGTTGTTAATTTTTTCAACCAGCCTATGGTTTTGTATACCGTAATCATTTGTTGCAATTTCCATCACTAAAATTAAAACAGATATTAAAAATTGCAAAAAGAATCATTGTGAACAAATAAACAAAACTTACGATAATCAACGGGATTGTAGATTTCAGGGCAGTTTAAATCAAGTTGCGCTAAAAACGGAACAAGATTTCGAGTGCCCCCCGAGTAAATGCATTTTCCATCGGCAATTGCGTATAATGTATCAAACATATCGATAGCCAGTCCGGAAGGTTGATGAATTGTGCAAACTATTGTTCGACCCTCTTGGGCAAGTTTTTTCAGCAAAGAAATACATTGATTTGCGATGAAACTGTCTAATCCACTGAAATTGCAATGTTATAAGTATGTCAAACTGAAGTCATTTATAAACAATGGAATATAATATCGTGTTTTTAAAAAGTACATAGGTTAGGTTAGGTAGCAGTGGTTGCCAGTAACTAGTACCAGCACACTTAGGCCTATAGAGACACATTGTGATACCAAGGACCTTGGGGATATATTCCCCGCTACTCATGAAAACCATTTGGAGCTTTATAGCGAAAAAGGCTTCCAAGGTCTTTTTGTGTTTTTCCTTTACTTTAGGTGGCGCTACAGCTAGAGGCGAACCTGGGCCTGCTTCTCGCAACCATTTGTGTGTGCGTGTTATATTTTTGCACCAATGGAAGGGACCTACAGTTTTGTGCCGACTCCGAACGGCGAGTTGAGAAGCCTATTGACAAATGATACTCTTTGATTGATTGAACAAATCTTTTATGTGTTCAACCCGGGCAGCATTGCGTAGTAGTCCAACGCACTTACCACTACACCACGGTGATGAGCTTGCTGAAAAAATTCCGGAAAAGGTTTACTCGGGGTTCCAGCTTCTTTTAACGTCTATTTCTAGACAACACACGTCGAAGATCGATTGACTCTCCTGGTCGCCGCCGTCTGTAAGTAACTTGCTCTTTGCCACTAAAACCCCCTACTCACCTACCTTGGAAAAACAAAAACAATACAATAATGTGGTTCTTTATCTAGTAGCAAAATGAAACAGTATCTGAGTCTGGTTGCCTTAGTGCCAGCTCAATAACTAACTGCACATATATTTTTTTGTTTCTTATTCTCTTTTAAAAAGAAGAGTTTTGGACCGAATTACTTAATTTACTCTGTTTCTTTTAATTTTTCATATATTGTACATAAATATGTATGTAAATATTCGTATGTACGGTGATAAAAATACGACTAAAAATTCTAGTTCGATTCAACTTAAAGTGAAGAAAAAACATACGTTTAATGCAATTCGATCACTTACGTTGTTGGTTCATCCAATATTAGAACAGGTGGATCGTTTACTAACTCTAAAGCAATAGCCAGTCTCTTTTTTTCCCCTCCAGACAATTTACCGGTGGTATTTCTTCGGATTTCGTATATGCCCACATCTTCCAGAATGTCCTTAATCTGCAAAATAATGATTTTGTTTAGTACTCATACAATGGTTGTACTTATAAAACTTGTCCTACCCTTCGTTTTTTTTCGTTTTTGGATAAATTATTTCCAATTTTCAGATTTGCAGAGAAATGCATTGCTTCCGAAACTGTTAAGAACGATTGCAAATCAGTGTCCTGGGTTATGAACGATAAATTTGTTCGAAACATTTCAATGTCTCTTTTTCTTCCGTTGACAATAATATTTCCATTTGTTCCAAATAATCTGAAATGAGATATTAAATTTAACAGTCAGAACTTTATGAATGTTTTTTTTTTGTAACTTTACTCATAGCCGGATAAAATATTTAGTAATGAACTTTTCCCAGCTCCTGATGGACCTACTATCGCACTTAGTTCTCCACTACGAAACTCTCCTGTGATTCCTTTAACAATTATTTTATTTTCTAAAAAGAAAAAATAAACAAAAAAGATTTTTGTTAAGATTTGTATCATGCTGCCGAATCGATTTGTAAATACAGTACGACCTCAACAAAAGCAACCCTCGATACGCACAACTCCTCGATAAAATCAACACTCAAAATCTTACCATTGTTGACTCAGTAATTGCAACTGTTCATATGTTCATATTTTCATAGGTTTACACGAATTCGATTTTGTATAAAAGGGAGATTGCAGTCCATACATTATGCATTCTTTCATTACACAGTGAACCACTTTTTTCGGGCCTAAAATTTGAGCATTGATCCTGAAAGTACTTACCAAAAATAGAAAATCTGCATCATTCATTTTGCCAGATTGGCTGCCTAACGTATTTTATAGCCTCATGCATATTTTGGCTCAAACCTTATTTTGAGCACTTTCTCATGGCTATATCTTTGTTAACCGTAGGGATATTTTTTTTGTCTTCATCAAATTATAGGTATTGATTAGGAAAAAAAACGTGCAAAACAAACTGACCCAAAAAAACTGCATCAAGGGCCTCAAAATCGTAAAATCGTAAATCTTAGGCCCGAGACGATGACCTGAAAAATGGCAGACAGTGTTAGTTGTGACACGGTAAGGAACTGGTTGTGGCTGAGTAAATTATAATCCTACATGATAGTTAATGGATATTGCAATATTCGGGTCTGTGGTGCATGCCGGGTCATACTGTATGGCAATGTTGAGCTACCTTCTGTGAAAACCGAAGTTATTATGAACTGTTCAATTTTACAAAAATAGAAAAATAATAAAAAACCTATACAAAAATAAAGAAGAGTCTACAAACTTTTGTTTCATAAATTCTTACATGTTTTCTTATTGGTATCTCCTTTTTCTTGTTTACTTATTTTTATTTTACAAACTGCACCGCGATTCTCCAGCCAATGAATTAAAATTTGATCGACTTGACTGAACTGTATTACAAAACAAAAGTGCTTGGAACATTTAGTCGGTAGCGAAGAGTCCGATTTGGAAAGAAAAATTAAGGCATGACATATGTCTCTTGGCTATTGCATGGTCAAGGTGCAGTCTAGCGCAATACGAAAGTACTATTGTACCATTTGATGTATTAAAACACTGAATATGACAAAGACGAAATAAAAATTGCATCAATAAAAAATTTGCAGGAATCTAAAAGCCGAAAGTTGTTGGGAAATGCAGTTGAAGAACCCCCCCTATAGCATTTTGTTCCACTTCTGACACAACGAAGTAATTGCTCAGTAAATTTGCTGTCACATGTACTAAGGTGTGCTTGTATGTTTGTGTTTCCTTTTACAGTGACGGGTAGAGTTTGCCAAAAATCCGCAGTAACCCAACGGAATGTCGCCCATCAAGTTATTGCAAGTAATTAGATTCTCTTAAGGTACAATCTATGGCTTCGGTCACGCTAAGCATATCGAATGAGCAGTAATTCTATCGCCACTAAGGAGAGTGGCAGCAATACCCGACGATGCAACAGCCAGAGCAGCCATATACTGCCTGCAGATCTGACCTTAGAGACAGAAGAAAGTTAAACAAGAAAGTATTTTCTGTTCCACCTGGAGCACCTAAGACAAATACTTTCTGCCCATTATAAGGAACGCTGACTTTAATTGATCAGGTACAGTAGATGACGGACATAATGAAATTCAAAAATCCAAAGAATTAATTTCTTTCCCTCATATCACTTAGAATTATTCTTAATGCCAACAACGGTTTTCTCTAGTTTTCTCATCTGTAAATGTCTGTCTGTACCTACCTACCTACCAGTGTTGCTAAAACAAACTGGATTTGATTTCCATACGTGCAAAAATATAACAGGCTTATACAAATGGTTTTAAGAACCTAGGCTCGGCTCTCCATAGGACTGTTGGCGCCTAATATTTACTTTTTTATCAAATTGGATACATTTCTTTTCATAATTTTAAGTGAATACAAAAATTTGAGAAGTCCGTTACATTCATAATAAGGTGCCTGTCCATTTGCGAGTACTTTCGCTAATAAACTCTCGAGAGTTGCTCTCGGGTGGCATCATTTTTAAGTGTCACCCCAAATTTCGTATAGGTATACACATTATCAGTTTTACGTGTTATCTTTCAAAACGGACACTCTTGTTCAATGGTTTGTACACGCTGTAACCTGTACAGGTGGTTAATATAGTACCTTTTTCGTATTCCAGTATAAAAAAGTGAAAGAATTGTGAAAGAAGTTTCAACAGTATAAAAGATAAATATTTGCAAGTAAAAACAAAGAAAACACTTTATTGTTTGCATTAAAATAAGCAAAATGCATACTTCATAAAATATAAATTGGTGAATTTTTACAAGTTCTCAAATTTCTTTTGTTTTGCCATGCTGACTCTCGACAGCTACTCGCAAAGTACGACGTGTGTTGAAATTCTGCGAGCTATTTAATCTCCGATAGTAATCAAAACATGTGTCCACTTGCGAGTGACTCTCAAAAAGTTCGAATGTCGAGAGCAAAATGTCAACTCTCCGCGAGCTACCCTCAAGACTGTGTCCACTTGTGAGTTTGCTCTCGAGAGCTGCTTGAGTGCTATTCGCAGCGTTTTTACTCTCAAATGGACACCCACCTATACATATCCGCCGTGAACTATATTTTTGGACTGAAAACTAATAAAAACGTTCAAAAAATTAAGTTCCATTGATTATAATTTATTATTTTTGTTGTTTTCTCGGTAAAAAAATAGATAAGTAATTTATTTTATTGGATGGACATACGCTTTGGGTTCAATACTTATTTTCTTATTGCGGCAGCACTGCTTCCTAACAGAAAATACTTCGTAAGGTAGTGCGAAGAGGAAACGAAAAAAATTTAAAGATAAAACAATATTTTTTTAAAAACAAGCTTTAATGAACTAAAAAGAAAAAAAATAATTTTTCCGAATCACCAATGTGTGACTATAAATTAAAGCTTGGGATGCTCAGGCACAAGACAACACATACACGATGTGCAGCGAGGACGGAAGAAGAATTAGCAGAACACATCTTGTGTCACTGTTGCTGTTTAGTTAGACCTCGTCATAGTCATTTAGCCAAATTTTACCTCAAGCCTGAGTGCCCCAAGCTTTGATTTATAGTCACACATTGGTGACTCGGAAAACATTTTTTTTTACTTTTTAGTTCATTAAAGCTTGTTTTTAAAAAAATATTTTTTTATCTTTATACATATTTATTTTCTACTTTTTAGTATCTGAATTTTTTTTTACAAATTTACGTCTATACGTATATTAGCTGGGTGGGTTGGATATGAGAAAGTTTACTCAATATGTTTGAGATTCTACTCGCCCTTTCATTTGATACCCATGCCATGGTGGTTGTGAAGAAAAAGGTAATTCGCCATCTTGGGGCACCCACCATATTGAATTTAGAATGACGTCACTTGGCTAGTCTAATTCTGCTTGTCAATCCCTTTAAGTTGATACCCATATTAAGGAGGTCGTGAAGATAACCGTAATCCTCCATCTTATGGCGGCTGCCATATTAGATTTACAACGTCATAAAATATACTATATTGTTTGAGATTCTATTCGTCAAACCCTTCTATTTGATATCCATGTCATTCGGGTTGTGAAGAAAAAAGTAATCCGCCATCTTATGGCATCCACCATATTGAATTTAGAATCACGTCACTTAGCTAATCGTATTCTACTTTTCAAATCCATTTGATACCCATATTTAGAAGGTCGTGAAGATAATGGTAATCCTCCATCTTTGGGCGTCCGCCATATTAGATTTACAAGATCATGAAATATACTATATTGAGTTGTCACCGGATTCGCAAAATTTCAGCATAATCGGATATCTGGAAGTGGGTGTAAAATCGAATCCCAGATTCCATGCTCACAAAAGTGAAGTTAATATAAAGCTTGTAAAAAAACAATTCTCTGCCCAAGTGCTCATTGCGACGAAACAATAAAAACATTCATAAAATAAGCTTAATTAGCTATCGTGCAAGCACTATCGCTGAGATGATAGTATTTGACAGATTTTCTTGTTACGTGAAGTTAACACTTAAACGAACGAAACGCCTGAGGTCACATTTTGTGTTACGTTACACCATAAGAGCCCTTTGTTTCTACTGTATCTGTTAACGCCACATCGTGATTCGGCCATTAAGATTACCCCATATGTGCGCATTGTTTCTACACAATGTCAACGCGCGAGCGCCCGCCCGAATGTGATATTGTGATTTGGGCTTAATTGATCAGTCGATATCATTTGGACAATAAATGTTTTTTATGCTTACGTAAAGAATAGCTATCGAAAACGATATCGTGTGTCTTACGTGATGAGGACCCAACAAAATACCAAAAACAAAGATCAAAAAAAGAATAGCTAACGATGAATAGAATTACCGTAGTACTATAACAAAACAACACTTTAGACATGTTCGCGATTAATGCTATTAAGGATAATCAAAGATTTTTCTGTTTCAGTCATTAAACGTGTGGCGAGGCATCAAAAAATCCAAGGGACCACCTTTTGATTTAATTCAATTGTTTATGCTTGAATTCACCTAGAGAATAAATAAATGGTTTTACAATTTGCTTAGCTGACCAAAACTGTTATACGGTCAGTAATAAGATTCGCCTACTGTTATACAGCAGAATCTCGGAAAGATAAACTATTCCAAAAGAAGATCTACCCACCCAGAAAGATGAACGGAATTTTTTCACCATTGCAGTGTTCTAAAAGATGAACGGGTTGATTTTTGGATACTCGAAAAGATGAACGCTCTACCCATAATTTTGTTTTTTTCATTCTTGTTTTAGTTATTCGTAGTAGATTCATATAACTGTTATTCTTTGGAAAACTGTTCTTTTCTGCTTAATTTTTCATTTTTGTATTTCATTTCGTTTGTTTACATACCAGTGTGAAGTGAATTTATGTAAAAGAAAGATACCACCAGTTAAAGGCCGAGTAAAGTTTTTAAGTTTAAAAGTGCAAAGTGTTGAAAGACATCTTGACCAAAATTAAGTACCTACTCAAATTTAAGTACCTACTCCCAAAAATGAATAGGACCAGTTTTTTATTCGTTCATTTTTTTTCTCAAGATTCTACTGTATTGGTCAACGACTTAATTTTTGAAATGTGTACACCATTTATACCCGAGGATTTTTCGTGGTTGGTGTGAATAGCGATGTTTACACTTCTTCTTAACTTAACATTTTTTTTTTTTAATTGAAGAAATTTTCTTCTACATGTCCCAAAATAAATTTTGTCCTTTGGATGTTTGTAACCAATAAGACCCCTGTGGTAGTATGTTCCATCATAGTAGATTGCATTCCACTCTGGTTAGCCAGTGTATTTAGTTTTCTGACTACACACTGGAGTGAATCTCATCAAATAAATACTATTATTTTCACTCTCCAAATAAAGTTCTTAAAACGTGGCCATATATTTTCTTTGCTGTTCAAATCTGGATTTCAGGTGGCAATCAACAGGTTATGGGCCCGGCCTAATAGTACAAAGTTGAAAAGTATGAATTCATTGACAGAAAAAGAAAAGATGTATTGTATTTATTTGATGAGGTTCTCTCCAGTGTGTAGAGTGAAAGTAGCGAATATAGTTTCCAACAGAATATACATATATTGTCACCTGTACTTTGTAATTTGGCATTAACTTTATATAAATAGTATCGGCACTTTGATTATTTTGGGTTCTGAATTGTGTTTAAATGATGGTGAAAAAACGAATGCAGTGATCAAGCAGACAGACTAGATGGACTTACGAGCCTCAATATTAAACCCTTATATATAGTGTTGATAATATGAATTGATGACCTTTGATAGGTTTATAATCTACAGAGCCCACATTATAAAAAAAGAAAGATATGATGAATGGAATTCGAACTAATGCAGTTCTCATTTATCAATTTATATTGATCCGTTGAAGTGTTGCCAATAAGTGCGAGATACTTTGTATTTAATAAGTTATGATGGATTTGTATATCAAGTAAAACTTAATCGTTTAATAATTTTATATGTATTACGATCATACTTTGCCAATTTTTTATGACATAAGACGGACGATTTGAAACTAGATCAAGGTTTAGGCGTTCTTTAATACAAAATATAATGAGTTCCCATTACATGTGTAACATGCACGTAATCTTATCTTTTATAATTGTCCATGAAAGTCATTTGAAAGTCTTCATTCTAATGTAAACCGATGTCTTATTGCATTTCTGTACAAATCGCATGGTGCCAGATACATACTATCTATTGTAAAAGGAACTCAGAATAAATAATTAAACAAATCATAGTAATAACAATAGCCTCGTAGTTTCATCAACCCTGACAAAAATTATGCCTACAGCACAATAGGTACTTAGTTTATACATATGTATACTCGTAGTCGTACATACCTCTTTTAAAAAATCCAGTTTTCACAACATATGTTAAGTTTTCAAAATCAATATTGACACCTTTTATTTTCTTCTTGGTTTCGTACGGAACTTTATGTGTTATAGGCATCACTGTAAAATAATTTCGATTTAAATTTTCATTATCATGTTTTTTCAAAATCTAATTTACCAGTTGATTGCGAATCTGATTTATTGTTAACCGATCTACTAATCAACTCCATTTCGATGGATCTTTATCGTACCGCATCTATTTTATCTAACTTGAAGGTAGCTATTTTTATTGTCTTCTACAAAAACACTTTGAACTTATTTTCATTTTATTATAAATACAGGCGAGATTTTATTATTGTTTAATGTTTTAACAGAACACCAGCGAATCCAACAAGTTATTGGAAGCAAATTCTTTGTGTGAATTAATTACAACTGCTATCTCAGTATATAGAACACAGAAGATAAGGAGAATAGTGACTGTCAAAGTCGTGACATTACGTGGAGCATACGTTCCGTTGCGTGAGAGTCTTTTCGGTATGACGATTAGGGTGACCATGCATAGAGTATATATTTAAATGTAAATTTCAGATTGTTCGGAGTAGGTGTAGGACGAATTGGAAAAAAGTGGACTCAAGATCTCGTTTTTATCTGGCGATGATCAAGTTTCAAATTTTTAAACTCTCATTATTTTACCCGGTGCTCGTTGTTTGTTATCAGACGTAGGTACGCGGATCAACGAAAGTGTAAACGACAAAATCGAACTACGTTCGAAGAACGAACACGTACGCAAGAAGTTCCAAGCTGTTTGGAATTTTCGGTGTACGGTTTTACCCAAACACGGAACAAACATTTCAGCCTTTTTGTGAGTTTCACCCGGAAAATGTTTCACCCGAAATTTTTTTTTCCTCCCGGAATTTTAAAAGCTATTATGAGTTTCGCCCAAATTAAATGTTACTTCATTCTGTTCAGATTCAAAAAATATCGATTTCTACTAGAATTTCTACTATTCTTGCATCAAAATAAACAAACAAATCACATTTTCCACCTTGTTGGTCTCTTTTTCGCCTACAAGGGAAAAATTCAGATGTCATAGTATTTTATTTCGCCCGATTGAAATTTCAGGCGAAACTCACAATAGGGGGAAAATTATTTTCGGTTTGGTTTGGTAGGTAGATTTTCATTCTTTGGTATTTCCGTAGAGTATTTCACTGCTTTCAAAGGAAGAATAGTGCGGTGTTTCTTTCTCGAACACATCTTGCAGAAGGAAATGTCTTGACATAATTTGCCCAGCGAAGGAAAAAAAATAAAAACCTGAATCTAGTCAAGCATGTAGTTTTGCCAAAAATATGTCTCGTGGAGACGCAGTGTAAAAGGTGAGCTGTGGCTGTGTTTCTGCCATAAAACAAATTTTTATAATCACCTTATATTTCTTTAATTAGTTCTGTTTCAAACCATCGTGTCCATAAAAAAAAATTTAAATATAAAATGACAATCTTCATTTTCGTCGGTTTTTAAATACGGTAGCCAATATTTGAAGGTGGTTAGGTAGTCGTGGGCTTTTTATATATGTATATTCCCTGTTAATATGTACACGAGTATTAGCTGCTTACTTCAGAAATATTTGTTTTCAGAGAACAATAAACAATGGTGTTGAAAAACGCTTATTATAGTTAAATTATATTAAACTGGTAATAGCATGGGGATTTTCACAGAGCTCACGCAAAGCTTATAATTTTAAAAATGTAACCTATGAATACATTTGTACATATATATACATATAGATATGTACATCATTTTCTTAATTTTTTCTTTCTGTGAAATGAAATAAGTAATAAGAAATATGAAAATATATTATTCTTTTTGAAAATCAATTATAGCAAAATTGCATTAAATAACTTTAGTATGGCAATGCTTATATTTTTATACTTGTTTCTTGTTGTTTCTTCAACTTCAATACGCAAGTCAAGCTTAAAACAAATTTGAAGAGGATCGTTTGTGGAAATTGTTTTGTTTTTTTCGTTTTTAAATGGATTAATTTATACATAAGGGTTTTATTAAAAGAATTTAAATAAGTTTATTCCCGAGGAGTTCGCGCTACTTCAAAATAAGTGTAAGTTAAATCTATTTTGTAGTTTAAAAACACTTGTTGGTTCATTTCACACATGGGCGTTAACCCATGAATCTTAATTACAATTTACAAGCTTAAAAGATATTAACTATTAAACTAACATTTATGTTTAATTATTATATGGAATACTTGTGTATGGATATTGTTATTATAGTCTTTTTGTTAAGAGTAAACATTTTTGTCACTTATAATTAAACAAAATTGATTGTTACTTGTTTGTTGGCTACCGCTCGACACATAATAGAAAAAGGCGTTGTCAAATGCTTGTCTCGATCCATTTTGTTGCCGTGTTTGGTTGATGATACAATGAATCATTTATAGGGACCATTAAACATTAATACAAATGGATCATCATAATTTACTCATTTTTATGTCGGCAAATTGTTACAAGACTGTTGAATACATTATAATCCTTCAGCTCTGTTAATAAGGATTCAATCTATAAACAATTGATTACCAAAGAGCAAAGAGTATAAAATCGGAATTAATAGTATGATTGTTTACCTTTGAATCTTTAAGCATGGCCTGGCAGGATGTTTGGGCAGTAAATAATATATTGTAGTTATAATAGGTAATGTCGAGGAGCATATAAAACAACCAGACCACTTGCTTAGGCTTGTTTGAAAAGTAAACAATATCTTGTAGTTATTATAGCTAATGACCAGGAATATATAACACAAGAAGTAATAGTTCTTAGAAATGTGCATTTTGACTTGTTGAGTTAGCGCAACAAGTGTTTGTGTTATTAAATCAGCATTTTGATGGTGTTGAAGTGAAGAACCAGAAGGGTGTACATGCAGAATTACTGGTGTATAGGTCAATTGAAATTCCAATTTTGAAATAATTTCTACATAGCTTGTCGTATCCTACAGTAATTCTATGTTTTTGATGACCATTTCAAGCGTTACATTGATATTGGTAAATTTTGATTACATAATAATTTGCCCTTCCGATGTTAATTCAGTTTGTCAGTCATTGCTAGAGCTAATTTTGTACAAAAATAAGCTCATAAGTCAGCTGTTACTCTTAAGTTCTAGTCTACGTATATGTGCATCTCTGTTGCATCCTCTGGTTGTAAACAGATTCTTAATAAAAAATGTTGTTTCCGTCAGGTATTGACGTATCTACATATATTTGTATCTTTTTTCTATAAGATTTACTTAACACAACCATTGTACTTTTTTGTTCCAGATGTCGATTGAAAGACCTTTAACGGCATTTTTTCTTATACTCGTTTTCATCCATATACGATGCGTTTACACTCAAACATTCAACGAACAACCCGTGACCGACCGCAGCGGTTGGCAGTTGGATGCCCAAAATAACCCGGAGAATGAAGTTAACAATCCAAATCGTGACCGATTTGGTAATAACAATTTAAATCGCTACAGACCACAAGACAACAATGTACTTTCGGGTACAAGTTTTCCGAACAAACCGTTTTCTAACGATAACGATCCAATAAACTACAACCGAGGCAAATCACAATATAGTACAAGAACTTCGTTCTTAGAAAACATATTCGCCAAACAACCAACGTATTTTATAGTTGCATCACGTATGGTACGACCAGGCTTGATATATCAAGTATCCGTAACAGTTTTAAAAGCAGCCTATCCAATAACAGTCCACACAAGTATATCCAACGATGGTGTTCAAATATCTGGTGATTCCAAAGAAGTCAAGGAGGGCGTACCTGAAACTATGTTAATGCGCGTTCCCCCGACCAGTGTGAGGGGCAACTACAAACTGCGGGTGGAGGGATTATATAAGAATGTACTTGGAGGAATAGCGTTCCTTAATGAAACCAATTTGTACTTTTCTCAACGCTCCATGACTATATTTGTACAAACAGACAAGCCATTGTACATACAGGGAGAAACAGTAAAATTCCGTACGATTCCCATTACAACAGAACTAAAAGGGTTTGATAATGCGGTCGATGTTTACATGTTGGATCCCAACAAGCACATTTTGCGTCGTTGGCTCTCACGACAATCGAACTTGGGCAGTGTTAGCCTTGAATACAAACTCTCAGATTTACCCACTTTTGGTGAGTGGACTATTAAAGTAATAGCACAGGGTCAGGTCGAGGAGGGTCATTTCACTGTTGAGGAGTACTATCAAACCCGATTCGAGGTGAATGTCACAACGCCGGCATATTTTTTCAGTACAGATCCATTCATTTATGGAAAAATCATGGCGAATTTTACAAGTGGAGCACCTGTGCGAGGCAATCTAACTATTAAAGCTACACTGCGACCCATTGGATTCTTTAACTACAAGGCTCTGAATGACAAATATCGTATTGGACGTTCATTGCCTCAGTACACTGATGTGGACAATGATGGGCATCAATATAACCGAAACCTTAATATAAATAATAATATTGATAACCCTGAAGATCAACAACAGAATTTATATAGAAATCAGTATGTTGTGGAACGTATTTATCAATTTGACGAAGAGTGGCCATTTTGGGTCGACAAACCCGAGGGACAAGCTGTTTACGATCCCTGGACTGGATCATATAGAAAAACTCTCCCATATTTGCGATATTTCAATGGCACATATGACTTCAAATACCCGATGAGTGAGTTGCTGCAATTGGCCCCACCAAACAGCCCCGGTATGGAAGTACTTATTACAGCATCAGTCGGTGAAAAATTCTACGATCAAACAATAGGAGGTTACGCTATAACTAGAGTATACAATTCTTCAATTAAAATTCAATTTCTGGGCGAGTCGCCACAAGTTTTCAAACCAATGATGCCGTTCATGTGCTATTTAGTAGTTGAATATCACGATAATTCACAGGTCGAATCGGAGCTTTTGGTAAACAGTATTATGGAAGTAACCGGTTATATCGAAAGCAGAAGTGGCGGAAGAAAGGACTATTCCACGCGAAGAATTCATATGTCTCGAAGGGATGGAATCTGGGAACTTAAAATCGATCTACGCCATGACTTGGGCTTGGACGAACGAACAAGAGAATTCCGAGATTTCCTTGACGGTGTTCAGAGTATGCACCTACAAGCAAATTTCGTAGATGTTCGTGGTAATCGTGCGCAAACCGAACTGCTGTTGGTTGGTTACCACTCGCCCCGGAATCAGAATATTAAAATAACGACGAGTACTGAACAGCCAACAGTCGGAGAGTATATTATATTCCACATAAGGACGAACTTCTATTCGAACACATTCAACTACTTGATCATGTCTAAGGGTGTAATTCTTGTAAGTGATCTAGAGCCGCTTGTTGAAGGCATTCGCACAATAGCTGTCACTCTTAGCGCCGAAATGGCCCCGGTAGCCACAATTGTTGTGTGGACAATTTCTCAAATGGGTCAGGTTGTTGTCGATTCGCTGACGTTCCCAGTCAATGGAATATCAAGAAACAATTTTACCGTCTTGATTAACAACCGCAAAGCGAGAACTGGTGAGAAGGTTGAAGTGGCGATTTTCGGGGAACCCGGCTCGTATGTAAGCTTGTCAGGTATTGATAGTGCTTTTTATAGCATGCAAGCTGGCAATGATCTTACTTATGCTAAAATCATAACAAAGATGGCAACATTCGACGAACAGACGAACGGAACACATAAACATATATGGCACTCGCATGCTGGCAATCCAGATGAATTGGTTTACTATCCAGCTTCGTCGTTTGGTATTGACGCAAATCGCACTTTCGAATATACCGGGTTGGTTGTGTTCACTGATGGCGAGGTGCCACGGCGTTATGATAACTGCAATATCACCCAGGGCTATGGGGAGTGTTTGTCTGGCCGATGTTATCGATTGGAAAAGAAATGTGATGAGATCTTCGATTGTGATGATGGCACGGATGAAATTGGCTGCCGAAAATACAACGAAACGGATTTGTTGATGTACCGAAAGTATAGGTTCAATCGAGTGCAACGGCATTATGATAACGTCTGGTTGTGGAAGGATGTGAATATAGGACCACACGGACGGTATATTTTCAACGTCGAGGTTCCAGATCGTCCAGCATATTGGATGGTATCGGCTTTCAGTGTAAGTCCGTCGAAAGGATTTGGAATGATTCCGAAGGCAATCGAATACGTGGGTGTGCAGCCATTCTTTATAAACGTCGAAATGCCCAGTGAATGTCGACAGGGTGAACAAGTGGGCATTCGCGTTACTCTGTTCAATTACATGGAAATGGCGATGGAAGCGACAGTCGTGTTGCACGGTTCACCAGACTACAAATTCGTTCATGTTGAGGATGATGGCATCGTTCGATCTTACAATCCACGAACTTCATTTGGAGAACATCAATTCTTTATTTATCTAGAATCGCAAGGCACTACTATTGTTTATTTGCCAGTGGTTCCTGTTCGCTTGGGTACTATTGATGTGACAGTACATGCAGCTACGCTTCTGGGAACAGATATGATCACACGTCGTTTAACCGTAACGTCCGACGGCCTTCCACAGTATCGTCATCAGGCTATACTGCTTGATTTGAGCAATCGCGCATACGTTTTTCAATACATGCATGTAAATATTACGGAAACACCAATAATTCCATATCAAGTAGACCGTTACTTCGTTTACGGCTCGAACCGAGCTAGAATCTCGGTTGTTGGTGATGTAGTGGGCCCAATTTTTCCCACTATGCCGGTGAATGCAACTTCGATGCTTTATCTACCCATGCTGTCTGCCGAACAAAACGCATTTAGCTTTGCAGCAAATCTTTATACCATAATGTACATGAGATTGATAAATCAAAGAAATAAGACAACCGAAAAGCATGCCTTTGCTCACATGAATGTCGGTTATCAGCGTCAACTAAGTTTTATGCGCAGGGACGGTTCATTTTCGCTATTCCGTTCGGATTGGAACAATTCAGACTCATCGGTTTGGTTGACGGCGTATTGCGTGCGAATTTTCCAAGAGGCTTCCTTCTACGAATGGGAAAACTTCATTTACATTGATCCGACTATAATTGAGAAGAGCATCCGTTGGATATTACAGCATCAATCGCCGGAGGGTGCGTTTATGGAAGTCACCTGGCTGCCCGATAGAAAAATGAATCGTACGAACTTTGCCGATCACTCCCTTCAGAATCGCAACATCTCACTTACTGCACACGTTTTAATCACATTGGCCACCGTGAAGGACTTATCGGGTAGTTTGGGTGCGAGAGTTGCACTAGCTCAACAGCGTGCGGTGTTATGGATTGAAAGGAATATGCAGCTATTGCAGGAGACAAAGGAACCATATGATGTTGCATTAACTGCTTACGCATTGTTATTATGTAAGGCTGCAACGGCAGAGCATGTGTTTACGATTCTACGTGGACATGCCAGAACTATTGGAGAATACATGTATTGGGGTAACGTAGAATTGCCCCAGCCACCGAGTAAACTGGAAAATCAAAAGTATTTCTCGTTGCCACGTCTTCCATATGAGTACGATACCTTAAATATTGAGACTACGGCTTATGCGTTACTTGTGTACGTCTCGAGGCGTGAATTTATAGTTGATCCAATTGTTAGATGGCTGAATGCCCAGAGGCTTAACGATGGTGGTTGGGCGTCAACACAGGTAGTTTTCTTTACTATATTCTGCGATATTTTATTATGAGATTATATAATTCTTTTTGCAATAGGATTCAAGTATCGCACTTAAGGCGTTAATTGAGTATACAGTTCATTCACGGATTAGGGAAGTATCATCTTTATCGATTTCTGTTGAAGCAACATCGCTACCTGGACAAACGAAGACATTATATATTGACGACAATAACTTGGCTGAATTGCAAAGTATTGAAGTAAGTGGGACAAACCCTTTCAAAGAAAGAGATATAGAGATATAATGAGTTCTTTTAATTTGACAGATTCCAAACGCATGGGGTACGGTAAAAGTTCAAGCTAAAGGCGCAGGTTATGCCATTCTACAGATGCATGTTCAGTACAATGTTGATATTGAAAAATTCCAAACTAAACCACCGGTACCAGCGTTCGATCTACAAACTAGGGCTGTATTCCATGGAAGAAATCAGTCTCATATTTCTTATGTTTCTTGCCAAAGGTAAGCAAAAACAACTTTTGACTCTTCTTAGACAGCGGTATTTTTTGTTACATTGGAATTACTATCTGAAATTTCGTCATGTATCGGAATAGTACCTTAGCATTAACTATAGGTTATATTCCTCTCCTTTGTTCTGTGTACTCCCGTAATCATTTTAGTATCAAATGCTTTTTTTCTTGCCAAATGCACTTCTGCGCCTTTTATGGTATATCCATATACATATATACGATACAGCCACCGGATGTGTCATTCTGCACGAAAAAACCAATACGTATCGATTAGAGAGAGGAATTCGACAAGGATATACTATACCAAAGCTTTTTACAGCGGTACTGGAGTACGCCTTCGAGAACCTGCAATGGTACAGGGGACAGGGGCATCAAAGTTGACGTCAAAGTTCGCATCGCGGACGACATCGTTATCATAACCGACAAACTCAATGATGCAAAGCTAGCTGCTAGATGAGCTCGGGGCAGCATCAAAGAACATGGGTTTAAACATCAACTTCGCAAAGACTAAATTCATAACCAACCTAGTTGCTGACAGCAGACGGTATGATGATCGACCAGATTTTCAAATACAAATACCTCGATCATGAAATAAGAATAACGAGAGACAACCAAACCCGGGAAATCGAACAGCGCATCGGACTAGGCTGGGCAGCCTTTGGTAAAATGAAAAACATACTAAATAGTGACATAGCCATGCGTCTGAAAAGGAAAGTATTTGACCAATGTACATATGTTGCCAGCTATCACATATGTAGCGGAAACCCTAACCCTAACAAGATGTACCCTCAACAAACTGGAAGTAGCACAACGAGCTCTGGAGAGAGCGATGCTGGGAATAAGCAAGAGACACCGCGTTACAAACGAAGAAATCAGAAGAAGAATTGGAATATCTGATATAACCACACATATAGCAAAAGCGTAATGGAGGTGGGCAGAATACGTGGCAAGAATAACAGACAATAGATGGACAAAATGGCTAATTAAATGTGGACTTAGAGAGGACCTGAGACATAGAGGAAGACCACTATCACGCGAGAGTGACAACATTAAGCGAATATTAGCAGACAACTGGATCCGCACAGAATGGAAATTATTAGGAGAGGCCTATGTCCGACTTTCGACAAGACAGGCTGCATAATGATGGAGATATCCATTTGCACATTTGCACCGATATCCACGCTGTTGTTCTCGGTGAATCGTCAATGTATTTGGTCTCCAGTGGTTGGGGTCTTTTGCAATTACTTCCATCTCTATATTTTGCTCGATTTTTTTACAACATAGAAGTGTCCTTCAGTTTAGTTTTTGTTTTTCACAGCTTCTGTTTCCTTGTGGATTCCATTCGAAAGCTCGGCGGCACATCCCTACTAAATTCTTACGGAGTGTCTGTGTGTTCAGGCATCGTTCGTAATCCTGATTCTAAGGATGAGTGTTAAACCCCGGATTTTTGCGTTAATGAATCAGTTGCAAATCGAATTCTCTGTTATTCTATTACTTGTGGTGAAGCGTTCTACTTCCTCAATGTCTGTATCTGCGACACTAAAGTTATTCCCTTAGTTCTGGTCGGCAGTGTTGATTTTTAGGCTTTGTATTTTTATTTTCTAGCCTTGCTTTGTGCAATTCCCTTACGATATCGTTGAGTTTCCTCTGCATGTCTGAGTGCTTATTTGATGAAAGGGAAATGTCGTCCGCAAAATCTGGGTTCTCAATGTTTTCTTGTAGAGTCCATTGTATGCCTCTTCCTGCACTGTCTAGGAACGCTACCAGTATACCATCCAGTACGTTCAAATGAGGAGAGGATCGGTGAAAAAGGGAACCTTAACCGTACATCTGAAACAGGTTCAAACTAAATAGGAAAGTGAACCGTTGTGTAACAGCCTTGACAGTGGCTGTATACTTACATTTTGAAACAGTCAATATAGAAAGCTGCTTGCCAGCTCATCTAACGAAAACGAAGGAAATAACGTTTATGATAATATATTGTACAAAGCGTTATTCAGCTTAATAATATTCCTTATTTTCTTCATTACAGTTGGATTAATTTGAATGAATCAGAACGTTCTGGTATGGCTGTTCTTGATGTAACTATTCCCACTGGATATTACATCCAACAGCAAAGACTGGACACGTATGTGCTCAGTAATCGTGTAAGAAATCTCAAACATGCCAAGTTTTTGGAACGGAAAGTCATATTTTATTTCGATTATGTAAGTCAATTCTGTTATTACCCAACCAAAAGAGGGTGCAAATATCATTTTGATCATTTCAGCTGGACAAAGAGGACATTTGTGTGAATTTCACTATTGAACGATGGTATCCTGTGGCGAATATGTCACGATATTTGGCAATCCGTGTCTATGATTACTACGCCCCAGGTAACATTCGATATTATTTCTATTTAAAAACCATCCCTTTTTTATATGAATTTATTTTACAGAACGTTTCAACGAAACTATATTTGATGCTTTGCCAACGTATTTGCTTAACATATGCGAGGTTTGCGGCAGCTCACAGTGTCCATACTGTTCTGTATATAATCTAAGCTTGAAGACAACAGTATCAATATCGCTAATTTCTATTAGTATTTTCATTTTCCTTGTACGAACTCGAATAGATTTGTTTGTAGGATAGTTGTTTAAGTATGTATAGTAAGCAATATTAAAAAAAAAAAAAAAAAAAAACGAAAAAAAATGAACCTCATGAGAATTGCAATTGAAATTCTCAACAAATAAGATCAAAATGTTGTAATTTTAACCGTCCAAAAATATTGTACCTATGTGCCTTTTTAGTTAATCGAAAATTTTAATAAGCTAGTAAAGCAGATTTTTTTATTGACATACAAGAGTACAATATCGCTACTGTATCCGTCCAAAAATGTTGTATGTGCCTTCTTAGTTAATCGAAAATTGAATAAACTAATAAAGAAATTTTTATAATTAAAACATACAATCATTTAATTTAATTGGTGATTTTGGAAAAATAGTTGTTGATTGTACTTTAACGCAGGTTTTTTTTTAACAGAAGGAACACGAAACATCGACAAACGCGAAATTGCACATATGCAGTATGGCAATAAAAAAAAACAGCATAAATCGTTTCTTACAATTTTTGAAGAGAGCAGTTGAAAGGTTTGACTTGAGCTTACAAAAAAACTATCCATCGTATGAGAAAGTTTCTGACACAGACAGAAGAAGGAGAATTTCCAGCATCATGGAAAGAATCAATGATAACCCCCGTGGAAAAAATCACAAAAACAAAATTGTGAGGAATTTCGACTTATACACTACACACCATGGAAAAAATAATAGAAGCAGTGGTGAAACAGCAAATTATGAAATACCTGGAACGGAATAAAATTTTATCAGAATATCAAATAGGATTCCGAAAAAATCACTCATGCGAGGACGCAGTAAACCATGTTGTGTAAGAATGGAAATGTGGTGAAAGGAAAAGGATTGTAGCCATGTTCCTAGACTTTAAAAGGGCATTTGAGACCATCGACCGCACAATACTTATAAAAAAAATTATATAATTATGGTATACAAGATAAAGAGCATAAATGGTTTAATACATTTTTAACAAATAGAACGCAACGAACAAAAGTGGATAACAAAATATCGGACAGTGCCACATTAGAAATAGAAGTACCTCAAGGTTCAATACTAGGAGCACTTCTGTTCATAATATACATAAATGACATGCCGAAGATGGTAAAACAATGTAAAATCGTACTATACGCAGACGATACACTAGTGTATGCTGAAGGAAGAGATGAGGAAGAATGTAAAAGCAAACTGAATAATGAACTTGAACATCTTCTAAAATGAACAAATTAAAGCTTAATGAGCAAAAAATAAAGTTAATGGGACTAAACATAAACAGTGAAACAAGCATCGAAATTAACGGAAAAACTATAGAGAACGTAAACAGTATCAAATATCTAGGAATCATTATAGACAAAAACCTAGACTTCAATAAACATATCGAGTTCATATGTAAAAAAATCGGGAAAAAGATTGGTTTTTTCAAACAAATCAGAAAGAGAATCGATAAAAGTATATAATACCATAATTAAACCACATTTTGAGTACTGTGCGACGATATTATACACGAGCTGCAACCTCGGACAAATGGATAGATTACAAAAGCTGCAAAATAAAGCAATGCGAATAATTTTAAAATGCAACAGATACACATCCATCAAATGGATGCTAGAAACCCTTTAGTGGCTAATACCCTAATGGCTGTCCACAAACTTAAGTATGGAGATGCACCAGACGTCTTAACACGTTCCATCAGGAGAGTGGAAGAGGTACAGCCGTACCAATTACGCAATGCTGATGACTTCAGGGTCAGCTTGCAGAGATCAACACGAGGCCAAAATACATTTTTGTATAAAGGGCTTAATCTATTTAATTCACTACCTAGTAACATAAAAACAGAAGCAAACATTAGAATATTTAAAAAAAAAATGTGTAGATTTTGTTGAAAATAATACTATATAGCCTTGTGATAAAATGTTTTCTAAGTATATATGATCGAGGTGATAATAACTTTATGTTATGTGTTTTCGTTTATTTTCCATGTGAGTGTTTTTTTTTTATTTATAAACATTTGTTTTCAACGTCGGTCATAATGACAGAATTAAAAATGTATTGATATGTGCCGTTTTGTCTACAGAGTATTTAAAATACTAATATGTCATCTTGTTTTTCTCTCAAACGCAGTAGCAGGAGGTTTCCACAGAGCCTAATCCATGGTATCCACCATGGATAGGTACCTTCCGGCAATTGTTCCGAGAAGAATGAAATTCTATCTATTTAAGACATAGAGATAATGAAACGAAAACAAATATGAAAATAGAATCAAGTATCCCGCATCCGGTGACATCGATAACTCAACATCGACATAAGACAACTTATGCTGTTTTTATCTTATCAAATATTGAACAAAAAAAAAAACAAAAACTACTTAAGACTGCACAACCTTGTTTTTATTCTTTTCGCAAAACAGGCAACTATAAGGCAAAATCTGGTAGAGTTCGTAATTTCCTTGAGCAATGTCGTATGGATTTTCCCGCCAACCTTGTGTGTGGCCACAATTACAAGTCGATGCAATAAGTTCACTCGAATCACTCAAATTATCTCTAGGGTTATGTTTTGGTGTCATGCATGCACTGTCACGAACACTAGGCGTTTTCGATGTCTGCTGTTTTTTATTTAACCAGTACTGGTCATAGGTTTCACGCAGTTTTTGTTCATTTACTGACATATTTGGCCCTCGCGCGTATGTGGCATAAACCGACAGAGCTTCATCAACCTGTATTCAAAAAGTGAATTAGTTGAATGTCAATGTTCAATGATTATCCTAATTACAACTGCTTTGTGGAACTTGTTCCCATATTGATTCAAGACTGGATTATTATAAAGATTACATGCTTTTTTAACACCAATATCGCAACATTTAGAGTAAAATCTACAAAAAGAAAAATTCATATCAAATTTAACTCAATATCGGTGGCTATACTGTTACCTACCCCTCATCCAAATCCATTAACTTGTCAAAATTTTCAATGTACGATTTCTTTAAAACAATTTAAAAAAAATTAGACTTCCATAAACCAATGTACAATGAACAACTTACATAGCTAGGATCCATTTGTTCAAAGTCCGGATTATCAGGATGATCTATAAATATTTCATGGAACAGCTTAAACGTTTCATACCACGCTCTCACAGTTGGTATCTTATGGGGACACTTAAGAGTATATTAAATTTAAAGAAATAGGAAAAACAAATATATCTACCACTAAGTTATTCCTTGCTTTGAACTTTGTTGCATTGTCATCCAAACCGAATTGTAGAGCTTCCTTAATGTGATCTTTTAAAAAGTCCATGAAAGTATTCTTTTTCTCGAGTGCTACTGGTTGCACATCTGCATTTTGAACTAAAGGTTTTCCAAAGCCCTATCATACAGTGTTTAATTTTATTATCTTTCGGAGGAAATATGAGCTATGTATTTGTATGTAACTACCCCAAAGGGACGTAATTCCTCCAAACCACTGATGTTGTCGTCCTTAGCATTAGTCTTTTCGAACGAAAGCTGCAACGCTTTAAGCGATTTTAGCAAAGGATCTTCTCTTATTTTTTCATCCGTGTTATAGTATACAAATCGTTTATTTCCAGGTAAAGAGAAGAGTGGTATCCCACTATGAAATAAGAAAGACATAAGCATTGAAATAAAAATAGTGACTAACTAGTTATGAGGATACTAGGCTCTAGTTTCGCAGGAAGCTGCAGTTATTGCCTTGTGAGATCGGTGAGTTGTGAAATTTCTGAAGCGAAATGATTCTCTGATTACTTATCAGACATTCGTCGAGGTGGCATCAAAAACTAGGACTAGGTCGCGTCCTAGGTAGTTAAAATAATTAACCATTTCAGATGTGTATTTTGCTAATATAGCATGCCAATTAGAAGTAAAGTCATGGCATGGATAGCAAGTTCTAATCGTTCCATTAAAGTCGGACTGTTGTTTCAATCTATCTAATACTGCACATCTTTCGTATTCCAATACCTATATGTATTACCTTTTGTTTGGAATTATAAGCTCATTCCGAATTATTTTATAAATATTATCCTCAATTTCGAATTCCAGTTTTGTAACAGATTCTTCACTTTTATCTGGAAAATTGTAAAGCTAAGTAACGTAAGATTGAATTATAAATGTTGCACTTACCGTATCCATCGGGATAGTTTTCAAAGAAAAACAGACACCGCGGCGAACAAATACGTCCATGTTTGCCAAGATACGTATTTGTGTTAGTGTTTTTCAAAAACTTGGGTAGGAATTTCACGACGTATCTTTCACTGAAATGTTAAATGGTATTTAATTCAATACTTATACAAGTTACATTCGCATCGAAACGAAGTATCTTATGTCTTCGAGTTCTATTAGCCATCAAAAGGATCAGTGTTAGTATAATACTAACACAGCGGCATGAAAGATGGACTAATCAGAAATATCTGAACTTTTACTCACCGTATAATTTTTAACGACTTAAATATCGATATCAAAGACGAATCAAAAGTCACACTCAGCTCGACAAATACGATGATGTGACAAATATGAATCGCAAAAAGGAACATCTTAGCAAATCTGTTTCTTACGTATTTATTAAAAATCAAATGTTGATTTGGTTCCTGATTTTCCATTTCTTTAGCCAAAGCCTTTCGCATGCAATATTCATCGTAGGTCGTTTTAAAATGCAGAAACAACATTGCTTCCGATTTGCTGTAGTAAAACCTTATTTGACCCTTTAATAATAAAGTATACATCAAAAATAAGTTATAACATATGTACTAACTTTACTATGTCACTGACCTCTTTGCATTCCTGATTCAAATGTGAGGGATGCGTATCAAGTACATTAAGTCCAGCCATCTTATTACAATCTGGGAATGCAGATTTCCCAATAACTCCTACGATAACTAACCTCCTATCGTCTTGGAAAAGAATTTCACTAAAAACAGTCCGATTATATGTTTGCTTTATAAAATCATGAACCTTACACTTTCATTACCTTATTTTAGAAGGGGTATTAGGATAAACCCAAGATTCAAAAAACGCCATCGCATTTGACAATCGGAAAACAAACGCGAATGATGATAACCAAACCAGTGGTTTCACTTTTAAAAACAGTGCCACTTGCAGAGATAGATAATCAGAAATGAATATCTGCTTACGAATCTCTTTTAATTACACCGGTTTCTTTATTTGTAACAATTATCTTGAAATTGAACTCGTTCGAAATAAAACTACGTATACTATACACCATGCAACCGTGAATAAAGGTAAACAAATCTGTCAGCACTCAGCACACAACTTACGAATTTGCCCACAGTAGACTTTACTCACCATAAAGGAATGTATTCAGTAAAAACTAGTTGTAGACGCCAGTTCCATAAATCTGACTTTATTTCACTTGTTGGCTAAATGCTAATTTTATAGTAGGTCCGTACGCGTACGCCCCCAAAACTACGAAAATCTACGAAAAATAACGAAAAACCGTTCGCGTACGCAAACATTTCGTAGTTTTTCGTAGAAGAGAGTGCTCACGAGACAATAAGACATTTCCCTATGCTTCGAATTTTACAAGAAATTTCTTTGGTGTAATATATGAAAACTGTCAAATCACATACATTTTTCATTTTTTGGTGCTTAATGTGTTCGTTTACATTTTCGTACTTTCTCTGTCTTTGAGAGAATTTCACCCCCTCTCTTCGAAAATTGACAGATAACACATATTTAGTGCAAAAAGTAAGCGAACGGACCTAGTGCCAAAATACAATAAGTCTGCTTTTACACTTAGACTTGTGAGTCTAGACTCACATGGGTGCAAAAGAGTAAGAAAGTTCGAAAAGATGAGAAGGAAAATATTTTGCCCTGTGAGTCGAGGGTAATGTTTTTGGCGACTCTTTTTGACGTTTTTCTTTTCTCTTCATCGTTTTATCATTGTGTTGCTTCCCACCTAGTCATCTGCACAATACAAGAACTGCAAACTAAAAGAGGAATGTCAAATTTGAATTAAGGAAAAAGTCTGAAGTGTAAAAGCCCAAGACTCACGGATGTTAATAACAAAGAGAAATTCGAAAAAAGTCTAGATTCACAAGTCTTAAGTGTAAAAGCAGACTAACGGAGCTTCTAGTTGTGCTATGTCGCAATCCATACGTTGACTCATTAGTCACGACTCGTTTCTAATTTCTGTTTTCAACTGTCATTCGGTGAGGCGCTTTCAACCACACGTTGACTTTTGAGTCACGACTCTTTTATAATTTCTGTTTTCGTAATTTGACAATTCTCTTTTATTTTTTCTTTCGCTTTAGAAATGGGTACAGATGTTTATTTATTAGTTTCTATGAAGATGCATTGGTAATTTTCCTAATATAGTAGCTATGGAGGCTATGTACTAGGTGTTATACAAATTTGGTTGCATTTCATATATGCATAATTACTTAAAACATCAATTTTTGCTCGTCAAATTAAATTCTTTCGTAATTTTCAAGACAATTGCGCTCTATGCGCAACGAAAAGAAATGAAGCGAAATAGCATAATAACGAACAAGAAAAAGAGAAACGTCAAAAAGAGTCTCGGAAAATTCTGCCCGCGACTCACCGGGCAGCTTGCTTTCTATCTCATCGTTCTTCTCTTTCGTACTCGTGTTAGTCGTGACTCATGAGTCAACGTGTGGATTGGGACTATACGGCTATACAAAATTATTGGACACAATTACAGTAGGACTTTATGACCGACTCGACCGAAAACTGAATTTTCGAGACAAAGTTTCCAAGACTTGTTGAATCGTTCGGACTATTTTTGCGAGCTGTTTTGCTTTACTCCGTTTTTTATCTCCTTTTAAAAGTCCAATTGCCAGGGTATGAGGTTATGTAAAAAAAAAAAACCGTGCGCTTCACGAAAATGAAATCCAAGATTACGAGACTGAAATTTTGGTATTTCGGAAAGCTGTTATCACCGAACAAAAATAATTTCCGTTTCAAAGCGCAATATATTATTTTGAATACATTTTCATATAACACCGTAAATTAGTCTGAGCAGGCCATACATTATAGCCGCCTTTAATACTAGAACCAAAACTGTATTATTTCCAAACAATTGTAATATATTTGAAAAAAAAAGTCTCAATAAAGTATAGAGTATACTATACTACTACTATACATTTTCAAACTAAAATATGCTTAAAAATTACAGAAAAAGATCCTAAATTTAAGAAAAGGAAAATATTTTGCCCTGTGAGTCGAGTTTTCTTGCAACCCTTTTGACGTAAATTAGCCAGAGGATAATATTTTAACGCAATTGGCACACGGCCTAAATACTTTAAAATACGTTTATTTGTGTTTTAGTTCAAATATCCAGAGGCTGGCATGCGTGCGCAATCATGAACTTGCGCAATCTTGCAGGCCTGTGGATACCCGGCTTTAATTAACGATTTTCGTATGTTCTATTGGAATTGGAATCCCTGAAGAAGTGAATTTCTGAAGTGAAACCTATAGAAAACGACATTAAAAAAATTGATATTACTGGTTTGCGTAGAAGGCTACCTTTAAATAAAATCACAAGTCATTTGACTCATTTCTAAATTCAATTCGGAACATTCCTTGCAGAAATTTAAAAAACCAAAAAAAAACCGCAGAAAATCAAAGCAATTGTCAAAATCGATGGCCAAAATTGTTCGAATGAGTTGAAAATGCCTACTGGAAATATAGTTTACCTCGCAAGGACCTTTTCCAGGACAGCCAAGGTTAAAGAGACTACATAGAAAAAAAATCGAAGATTTGACAGTATTACCTCTGTGTACATTTATTCGATTCGCCTAAAATCGTTGTGCATCTAGAAATCAAAGTGGCAGGCTGTTAGTTATATCTGTTTCTATGCAATTAATTCGGAAAAATTGTTGGGATTGAAGAAGACTTTAATCCGAATTGCAAAGTGCAATGTCGGGTGAAAATGAGGAAGAAAACTATATATCTGCTCATTCTTGTGAGATATGTGGAATGTCTGGTTTGTCCGATGATCGCATGAGAGAACATACTAGAACTTGTCACGTCGAAGGCAATACTCAATGCCCATTTTGCGGATTCGGTGGAGTTCCTCCACCGGAGCTATTACTTCATGTAAATCAGGCTCATTTGGATTATTTGACGCCTGAAGACGAATCGGTACGGCTTACAGATGGCCGCAGTGAAAGGTTTGACAATATAAATGTTCTTTACGTAAATGGTCATGACTTACAATCGATAGTATACTCTAAGCAATTTGTAGAATCAATTTAACAATATTCTAACATTAAATGAATTTTTCTAGCTCTATGGAACAAATTTCTGACGCTTCTGATGACCTTCAATTTTACACAAAGCTAGCATGTCCTTCAAGGAGGGATGGAGCGAAAGCGAATTGTAATTTCAATCAAATCAGCAATCATAATGGCGAAACTGATAGTCTGCAATTGAATGTTGCATCGTGTTCAAAAAGTGTAAACAAAGATTGTCCAGCTAATGGCAGTGACAGTGATCACATAAACACTAGCACACATTGTAGTAAACGAGAAGTACTGAACGGATTTGATATACTGGAACCTCCCAATAACCAGAGCTTGCAGTCCAGATCTGAGCTTGAATTGCAATTAAAAAGTTATTGCTCTGCTATAAAAGGGTCAATTTTACAGGTTTGGACTAATTTCTTATTGCACGTTAAATTCAGTTTTAAGGAAACGGAAAATGTGCCACTGTGGATTTGTCGATTCAGAATTTTTTAAACTGTCCAATTGTGCTCTTAAAAACGCTTCATCCGTAAAAATGTACATATGTATTTACTTTTACTTATGATATTCGTATGTGAAATAGAAACTTTATGTATACGTAGATTGGTAGATTTATTTCAGAGTTAAAAACCAATATTTTACGAGCAGGAGTAGCTTTTAAATCCATCATACTAATCTGCCAAGAAGCACGAAAGGTATACCATACAGCAGGGCTGTTATCTACAATTCTGTGCTAAAAAAAAATTGATTTTCCACGGACATTAAAACGGATGCGGGATATGGATCTTGTTTTTCCAAATCTGCTACCATCTGAGTTTGGTATGATCGTCAACCAAAAACGTTTTTCCTAAAGTTTTCAAAATAAAGTGCACACAATGATCCGAGCCTAAACCATATTTTGTTCGAGCACTGATGTTATTTTCGGTCCCTCTTAAGCACTTGAGCATATGTATTCCCCTAGTAACTGCACCGTTTTCTTTTATCATTGCTGTGTGAATCATCTTTTTGCTGCAACTAAGCCGAAGTGTAAACTGTTAAAAAGAATGAAATGGTACTGGCAGTATGCATGTTAGTGACACCCATCGTTGGGATGACCGCATATTCGAAGTAGCTAAAATCGCAGCTAAATCCCTTCGTTTTCTAAAACGATGCAAGATATTCTTCACTCCCTCTGATCTAGTTACATTTCATAAAGTGTATGTTCAGGCCGCGTGCTTCTAAGACGACACTGCACCTACTAGATAGAATCCAAAAATTTGCGTTAAAATTAATAGGGGAATGAAACATAACTGTTTCAATTGACATCCTATCCCATCCTAAATAGGTAAATAAGTAAGAATAAAATCAAACCGCAAACGAGAGGTTTTTTACATCTAAACTAATTCGGAATAAATTATGTTATTCATGAGCGGTTTCTTTTTTTCTAAGATTAGGTAAGATAAATTGTATATTGATATGTTTACGGGGATTTTTAAATGACTGCTTCAATTTATTTCGATTTAGAGAGAGATCGCACACTGAGGGCAGAACTCTCTTGAGTAATCACTGTTTGCCATTTGGTCTGGTACGGTAGAAGGCAAACCATTCTTTACTACAACTATTTTACCAGATACATGTTTTGCCTTGCAAAACTTGTGCGTTCAATTTAAAAACCAACCTATCTTGAGACAGCAAGTTTTCAGCGTGCGATGTCTTTTTAACTTATAGGAAAGCAGGCTATGTGTTTAAGTTGTACCGAACATCGATTTAATTAAGAGCTAAATCCAGTTTAAAAAAAATGTGTTGACTCATTTTTTCTGTTATTGCAAAATGAAATTAAGTTTATTTTACTACTTAAATCAATTCAATCGAGATTTATCTTAACAGTGTCCATTATGTCCTTACACATCGGATAACGCAAACATTTTAGAGATGCACATAAATCGTTCTCATTTCGATCCATTAAGTCCCAGTGTAAATGGCTCCTCTGTCGCAAGTATTAATTTAAACAGTATTTTAACTGGCCTACACTGTCCTATTTGCAATGAAATATTTGAAACAGCCGCTTTAGAACTTCACGTTAATATAGAGCATAGGTGATTTATATGATGGGATTTTCGTAGCAAATATTTGGTTTAATTATTTTCCATTTTACTATGCAGGGATATTCTTAGTCCAGAGAAACAGATTCCCAGTGGAACGAGTATCTTGCCTGTTGGACAAACAGCTAGTGTATGTCCGGTTTGTAATATGCGTTTCGATAATATGAAATCTGAAGAAATGGAAATGCACATTGAAACGCATTTTCCTAGGAGTCCGAAAACGAAAGTTGAAGAATCCGACACCGATGTGGAAGCGAAGAAACTACGCGAACAGAAGGAATTCGACATGCTACGGGCTCAATACGGAATGGATGATCAAGGAAACTTTCGGGAGCAGTCAGCAGAGGCTATGCAACGTGCTGTTTATGCTGGGGAGATGAGCGTTGCCGATTATTATGAAAGGCAGGTTGGCTTGCGTGCTGCTGAATCTCATGGAATTGATGACGGCACTTCATGCACTAAATCAATAGCTTCACGTGTTCTTGCGCTGTCCTCATCGTCACCGGGTGTTATTAAGTCGTTGCTTTGCTCATCCGTTGATCATTATGCATCTAGTTACGGCGATAAAGGATGGGGATGTGGCTATAGGAATTTACAAATGCTTCTTTCTTCACTGTTACAGGTAAGCGATTGTTTTCGAATACATTTCAATTAACAAATAATAAAAATTGTACATCAGTTATTTTTATTTGTATTATTGTAATTACTATTAATGTGTGTTTTATAAGAATACAACTTACAACGAAGTGTTGTATTCTGCTTGGGGGAAACGTAATCCTTCGAGAACAGCAATTCCAAGTATTTCACGACTTCAGAAAATGGTAGAAGCAGCTTGGGCGCAAGGTTTTGATGTTCAGGTTGGTTTTTCCTTTTTTTGTAAAAACTTATTTCCATTTTTTATGTGCTTCAGGGCTCGGAACAACTGGGATGCAAATTATATAACACTAGAAAATGGATAGGAGCTACTGAAATAGTTACAGTGCTATCGTGGCTGAGGATAAATTGTCAATTGATTGATTTTCATCGGCCCACCTCGGTGGATGGTCGTCACCCTGAGTTATTTAACTGGGTTTTGCAGTATTTTGAACAACGACGTGTACATACACCTCCTTTATATTTGCAACATCAAGGTAAATATAATTTGTTTCAAGGGGAATCTATCAAGAGAACGGTGTCGAATTTTGTAAATTATTTCTTTCTATTCATTTGCAAAAAAGGGCACTCCAGGACAATCGTAGGCATCGAACAGAAGTCAACAGGTATGACACTGTTGGTTCTAGATCCTAGTCATGGCCCACGACAGGTAGCTGCATTGGGATCTTCGCAAGATTCTCTTAGACTTATAAGAAGAGGACCGCTCGCTATGAGAGCTCCACAATACCAGGTGGTTGCTGTTCGAGGACTTATTAAAACAGAAGAGCAATACCAGGTATTCACCTTCAAAGGAATATAAATAATTATTTTGTTTAACTGATTTATTTACAGTCAAGTAAAATTCTAAGATCCCTTAGGATTCCTCCAGATTGTTGACTATTGTTAAATAAATGGTTATAGGCTTTAATATTATTATCACGCGTTAAAGCAATATTCCCATCACCAATCGACTTTAGATATAGAAAATTAGTAATTTCTTTGTTTACATTATTTTCTAGAAACAATGCTCGTTTGAAATTAATAAACTTCCAAAATTTGTTTTTTGTTGGTAGGGCATAACTCATTCTGAATTTGAATTATATTTAAATAAATCTTTTTCAATAAAATTAGTTGTTTTAATTAAGGCATAAACTGAAGATTTGATTCCAATATGAAAATATTGTCATCCTATTCCAGCTTTGGAAATTTTTATAAAAAAAAGAAAATCATCGGTTTTTTTAATTAGTCGTTAATTGAATTATTTAGGAAAAATAATATCCATTAAATGGCGCCTCTGGACCTTCTGCAACAATCGTTCCTTTCGAATTCAAGGTAATTTTCGGGCACTTTTTGGTATATTTCAGGCTGTATCTCGGCTATAACTTGGATGGGTGCTGGTTTTTTTGTTTTGTCTACCGTTACCGGTTTGTTGGCGTAGACTCTTATCGTAACCGAACAAAAGGCGATCGAAGGATTAATGACTAGTGGGTATCTAGTCGTTCGTATGCGAAAGTAGAGTGCACAGGTAATGCCCCACTTAAATTAGTCTTTCCATGCTAATCCGGAGCTCTAGTATGGTGGACCCCAATACTTCTCGCTGAATTCTTCTGAATGATAAAACAAAAATTAGACGGAAACACAGCCGAAAAGTTAGACAATCCATAAACAGGTTTAATCGGAAAGAATCAGCCTTGCCCGGACAATTAGAAGAATTTAGTGGCTCCACGTTAAAGGGCATGCTGCGAGAAACCAAAAAGATAACAAAAAGGATCAAAGCACTAAAAGTGACCCACACCGCCCCAAAAAGACTGGGGCTGCAAGAAAATTACTCGCCTTCCTCCTCAAACGGAATGCGGAAGGCGCTTAACCCCATGGAAAAGTAGTCGAAAAACGCTCCCAAACACAAACAGGCACGTTCAGTCGAACAAACTTCACCAGAGGCGAATGAAAAGAAAGCTAAGGCAGCGGAACCTCTAAATAGAAACGCGGCTGCCTATCAAGGCGAGCATAGAGGCGAAAGGACTATCCAATCACCCTCCTCACTACCGCCCAAATGGACGAAATTTAAGACGCCCTGATAGAGAAGGTGATTGAACAGAATGCAACACAAAACCTCAGTTCCTAGGTTCCATCTACAAAGCGGGCTTTATGGTCCTGCACTGAAGTTAGTCTTATCAGTGGACCAAAAAACGGCTACTAAACTCAAAGAGCAAGGCTGCATGATCAGAAGGACAGCTGAAGCTCAAAAAACTAGAGGAGAAAGTTGGTGACCAAACCAAAAACGGAGCCTACTGCGACTGATGCCAGTCCAGATACCAACCCGAAACAACTATAATGAAGCGCATCCAGGTCCAAGTAAATAATCACCATGTAAAAGCTGCTATGCCTGAGCCTAGCATGAAATTCGGAGAGGATTGCTACCACATAGGACTCATTTAAGAGCCATGGATTAACGGAGGGAAGGTAAGACAATAAAGATTGTAATAAAGCAGATAACACACGATCTGCCATACTCTTACATACATTAGGGTAAAGGTGTTAACAGTGGATCAATTTTTACTTATTGCGCCGTTGAGCTCGCATTTATCATAGTATAGCCATGACATTTTTTTCACAGCTTTTTCAATGTTTTGTCTTAATTTTAAGCCCAAAATCTCAAAGCTTTATTAATGTTGAGATAGTGAAAAAATTATTTGAAATTACCCTTCCTATGTGATCCACTGTATACTATGGGTGTACACAGTGAATCAGTGCATGGTACACAATGAAACAGGGATTTAAAATCAATTTATTCAGTAAAAACATAAGATTTTTTCATAATATATATATATTTATTAATTCGTTTTATTATTTACGGATAGACAAAAGAATAAAAACGAAAATAAAAACTCTTCAAGTATTAATACAAGTATAAATAAAACAAAACTTAACAGTTCTTGTAAAAATATCACAAAACGTTACTTTCTTGCACGAAAAAAATAAGAAAAATAAAACTGGTAATTCAGTTGCTCATAATTATTGCTAGCGAACATCCAGATTTGAAAAATTAACATGAATTGAAAATTTTGAATTCTGGAGCCTCGAAATGCTACCATGTTCATGATTCACTGTGTACCACTTTCAACTGATTCACTGTGTACAATGTTGTCATTTCGCTAAAACATGCTAATAATTTATAAAATATTTCACCAAAGTAAACAAATCGACAAAAATTATTAAGTCTATATAAACAAAAGTACGAATATTAAACTCAAATGAAGTTACAATACGCACTTTTTTAATAAGATCAAAAATAAAACAGAAAAAAAAAATTACTTACCTATGCAGAAAACACAAACACACGAGAATAACCACCTTCTACAATGCGATCGCGCAGACCGTTAGTCTGTTGCGAGGGGAAGTAAAAATGTGTTCTTTTCTCATTTCCAGATTCATTTTAAAATAAAAAGAGACATTATGAGAGCTATTAATTCACTGTGTACTCTGATTCACTGTTGACACCTTTACCCTACCTCACAAAATTGAGCATACACTCATCACAAATTCACACTTATGCCTTTTCTTACCTCAAAAGAGGTTTTTTTTTAGTTTGTCTTGTCATGTCTTTGGCTAGGCGAGACACGCAAACGAAAAAGAAAACAAACCCAAAGATAACCACACAAAATTGAGCATACAGGCGTCGTTTCTCTGCAAAATACAGGCGCCACTCATAACTCGATGCGACAAATAGGCGAAACTATCGGGCGATCACATGCAACTGTGCAGAAAATTATTAACAACTACAGATACGAAGGAACACTAAAAAATAGACCTGGAAGAGGAAGAAAAAAAGTGCTCTCAGAACAGAACGAAAGGTTTATTGTAAGAAAAATTAAGTGTAATCCTAAAACTAGCGTTCCGAAGTTGACGGCAGAGGTGTCATCTATGATCAGTAAACCTCTATCCGTAGAAACCGTCCGCAGAGTACTTCGCAAAAATAATTTTAACGGCAGAGTTGCCCGAAAAACCCATACATTTCGCTGGTCAATAAGAAAAAACGATTGGAATTTGCTAGACAATATGAGAATCATCCTGAAAGCTTCTGGGAAGGTGTTTTGTTTTCGGACGAAACTAAAATAAACTTATTTGGATCCGACGGAAAACAAATCGTTTGGAGAGAACCAAATACGGCCCTGAAAACAAAGCACATAAACTCAACCATAAAACACGGAGGAGGTTCTTTGATGTTGTGGGGTTGTATGGCTTCAAGTGGCAACTTTGAATTCATTGAAAACACAATGGACAAAGTGGGGTACCTTAATATTCTGAAAAGAAATTTGAGAAGTTCCGCAGAAAAATTGAGGTTACCTTCGGCTTATTATTTTCAACAGGATAATGATCCGAAGCATACCTCTCACTTAGTACGCGATTGGCTGCTTTATCACACCCCAAAACAGCTTAAAACTCCTCCACAATCGCCTGATCTTAACCCGATCGAGCATTTATGGCATGAGATAAAAATGCGGATGAGAGATAGTAACAGTTCTAACAAGCGGGAGCTGAAATTAAAAATTGAAACCGCTTGGAACAGCATTTCACCATCGTTTACAGAAAAGCTGGTAAAATCGATGCCCCGGCGGTTAAAAGCAGTCATAGATGCTAAAGGAGGTAGCACGAGATACTGAGACTGGTATTTTCACTTTTTTTGTAATTTATTTACGCCTAAATTTTATTTTATTTTTTAGTTATCTGGAGTGTATGCTCAATTTTGTGCCTTGAAATGAAGTACTTTTTTAGTTTTGTTAAGAAAAAAGTTTATTTTTTAATAATTTTTCCCTTTTTTACTTGTTATTTCCAATTTGTAATACCAACTGGGCACCGTAGCGCAAGTGGTTAGTGCGTCGGACTACGGAGCCAGCGGTCTTGGGTTCGAATCCCGCCGCAAACACCTAAAAGTTTTTCACAGTGCCCACCTCTTTCGAATGTCTGACAAGCATCAAAGAGTATCATTTGTCACGATTGAGCTTCTCAACTCGCCGTTCGGAGTCGGCAAAAAAGGTCCCTTCCATTCGTGCAAAAATATAACACGCACACACAAATGGTTGCGAGAAGCAGGCCCGGGTTCACCTCGAGCTGTAGCGCCAACCAAGTGATACCAACTGAATATTTTGTTAATAAAATTAAAATGTTTAACGTTGATGAAAATACGCATTAAGCAAACATTTGTTTTATTGAATGGTGTATGCTCAATTTTGTGAGGTACTGTATAAAAATTCATTTCTTCTCATTACAGAATCTTTAAACAAAGACCCGGTAGCCATTCTGGTAGAAATCGACAAGGGGGAAGATGGGATAGAGGTTGTCATAGCCTCAGCCTATTTCCCAGGAGAAGAAGACGAAACTCCACCGGGCACAATCAGGAAGCTGTTAAACGAAAGAGGAACAACAATGTCCTCATCATCGGATATGACGCCAACGCTCACGAGGTGAGTCACTTTTAGATTTCCTCATAAATAGCAATATAGCGGTATCGAAAAAAGGTCAAACACCTACATTCATTAACACAAGTCGCTTTTTTTTTTCAAATCTATATAGATTTCGAAAAAGCTTTCTGTTGTAGTTTACATTGAAAACATGTTGCGGAAACATGTTTAGCCTGTATAGGTTTGACAAAAAAAAACGATGAGGCAATAGACCTCATCCTTATATCTAACAAAGTCTTCCACTTTATACGGAAACTGACACTGACAACTTCTCCGATTATAATCGTAATATTTTAAAATAAAACAGCCGACCAACGCTAGAGAAGGAACAAGATCCTCATAGCGACAAAAAATAGTAACATTCAAAAGTCTATAATGGGCCATGGACTGCTTCAAACTGTACCAAGCACCACCGGACGATATTCTCCCGATTCTTCTAAATTAAGGGACGATTCAGCTTACGGTTTCAATAGTAAAAATAAACTCTAGATGAAAGTAAGGGTAATTTTCATACCAAAAAGTGGAAAAAAAAAACGTGTGACTTTAACTTGGCAAAGCCCAGTGTTGTAACTGTTACTACACATCAATTGTGCTTATTTTACCTCCAAGTGGTAGCCATCGGATACTGGTCGCTGCCCACCCGGACTCGACTGGCTAAACTTATAAGCGCGAGTGCAAGATCAAGAGCAAATAGCAGCACTAGGTATGTTCCCGTAATATCGAAAACAGCCGAAAACTACACTCTCTTCTGTCAAAACCTATGAAAAATCTTTGTACGGGAACAGGATTCGACTGTTTTCGGCTGTTTTGGACAAGTACGGGAACAGACCTACTATAAACACGTCAGCGGATAAATTCCCTTGATGGAACCAACCAACGGTGACGTTAAATTTCCAGAAAGGAAACAAAACTTTATCTGAGCTACTCCGGCATATTCGGAGCTCAGGTCGATAAGGTTTTCTAGGGGCCAGTCTATGTACTTGACCAATAGCCTCGGAAAAAGACGTATCTACTGTTGACAACCACGCTTAGCGAAATAAGGACAACGCCGTTCGGATCTAAACATGAAATGTTCATACACTGAACAGACCGCGTGCTGCCGCAGATATAACCTCCAGCCAGCCAGTGCGTTGGGATGGGCCAGGCAAAATAAGGATCAAAAACTGTGATATCTATTACAGTGATTGCTATAAAGTAAATAAACAGCGCTTATTTGGATGCGGATTTGTCATATGAAGCAGACTTAGGCAAGAAGTCTTGAACTTTCGACACGTGAGGGAGTGTCTTACGCCAATCTGTGTCAAGGCAAAATTCCCCAATATCTGCATAATGTGTGGCCACGCCCCCATAAGAAAAAGACGACACTACCAAAGATAGTTTCTGCGAGGTCCTCGACAAAACATACGAGAACTGCCCTAAGCATGACGTTAAAATCGTATTGCGCGATTTTAACACTAGGATAGGAAGAGAGGACATCTTTGATAGATCAGCTGGTAAGCACGTCACTACATCCGATAACAGACTAAGGCTGATTGACTTTGCTGCGGGGCGAAGTGTCAATTTAGCAAGCACGCGGTTTCCTCATCCCAATATCCATTAGCGGACATGACGGTCTCTGGATCAGCCAACTGTCAACCAAATTAGCCACATTGCGATCGACACCAGGCACGCCACTAGTATCCTGGATGTCCAAACGGCCAACATTGACTCAGACCACAATCTTTTTGCAGTCAAGGTACGAATGCGGATATCCACAACGCCACAACAACGAAATACTGTAAGAAAGTATAATGTCGAAAAGCTACAATCGCAAGACACCGCCAGAACCTACAGCGATCGCGTATCCCGATCTCTCGCTACGAGTCCTATTGCAGAAACAGCTAATGCAGAAGACCAGTGGCAACACTGCCAGCAAGTCATCATAAGTGCCGCGAATGATGTGCTGGGTTTTACACGACCACCACCGTGAAAATCCTTGGTTGGATGAGCAATAAAGCGGTGCTGCAAAAAAGGACAAGATCTGCTCACATGCTCTACGAGCAAAAGAGACGGGAAGATCATTGGCTTCACAAGGAGAAAAAAGAAGGCACGGAAAGCGTGCGTTCCAGGTTATTGAGAGATGCTACTCGAGGAACAATGTACGGAAGTTTTACCAGAAGGTAAAAATAATGTGCCCGCAAAACAAGTCACGTACAGAAACCTGTAGAGATGACGCAGTCGGTGCTGAGAATATGGAAAAACTATTTCTGCGGACTGTATAATGCCGATGAAGACCAATACCCCGCTGTCAGGCAGAATTCAATTTCATTCAATTTAGATGATGATAGCCAAAGCCCCCATCCATCTGATCAAAATTAAGTAAGGATAGCATTATCCAAGCTTAAGTCCAACAAGGCTGCTGGACCTGACAGTCTACCCGCAGCATCAGCATCGTTTGTACTATCCACAAGAAAAGAGACCCCCTCAAAAGCTCCAATTACAGAGGCACCAGTCTCCTCAACATCGCCTACAAGATCTTATCTGCCATATTGTGTGAATGCCTGAAACCTTTCGTCTACAACTGCTCCTATTGGGCGGTTTCAGGCCAGGAAAGTTCACCATTGACCAAATTTTCACACTTAGGCAGATCCTGGAAAAAACCGAAGAAGTTCAAATCGATACCAACCACCCGTTCATAGATTTCAAGGCCGCCTATGACAGCATCTGGAGAGATGAACTGTATAGAGCCATGTCTAGTTTTGACATCCCTGCCAAGCTCATCCGTCTGTGCAGGATGATGATGAAGAAAGCTCTATCAAGGTCAGTAACGACCTCACCGAGACCTTCGATGTCAAAAAAGATTCAGACCAGGTGATGCAATGTCATGCGACTTCTTCAACTTCATACTTGAATTATTGTTCGAAACTCACAAGCCACATAAGGAACAATCTTTCAAAAGTCTGTTTAACTACTTGACTTACTTACTTACTTAGTTGGCGCTACAGTTCGAGTTGAACCTGGGCCTGCTTCTCGCAACCATTTGTGTGTGCGTGTTATATTTTTGCACTAATGGAAGGGACCTTCAGTTTTTTGCCGACTCCGAACGGCGAGTTGAGAAGCTCAATCATGACAAATGATACTCTTTGATGTTTATCGTACATTCGAAAGAGGTGGCAGGGTAAAAAAAATTGTTTAGGTATTAAACCCGGGCAGCATTGCGTAGTAGTCCAACACACTAACCACCACGGCCACGGTGACCACTACTTGACATCATTAGGTCTGTTTGGTAACTCACGAATTCGTACACATTTGTAAGATTCTTACGGATTTCATGTTTTTTAACCCAAAATATTTGTAAAAGAGAGAGCCAAATCAAAAAATGAGAGCGTATACAAACTTACGCAGACTTACGCGGTCTTTTTCTTCGCGTAGTTTCATCGATTCTGTCAGACCAGCCATTCTGACAATTGTGAAATGTCATAATCTTCATTGTTAGTGGAAAACAAAAATAAATTTGGAGGTTTTACGCAAACGTGTTTGTTTACTTTGCTTACGAATTTTCCACTGCTGAGAGGATTTTCTCCCACGTTTCAAAAAAACACGGCTATTGTCGACAAAAATACTAAGGGGTATTTGGGACGGAGGATTATTTATGACTATACACTTAGTCTTGTCGATATTTAAGATAAGGCGGTTCTTTTTTAACCACTCGCTTATAGCTTTAAATTCGCTTTTTATATGCTCTATACACTGTCACATCCATAAGTATGCAGGAGACCATCATCCGCAAAAAGCACTAGTTTCGAGTGCACCACTACTTTTACCATATCATTCACATATAACAGAAACAAAATAACACCAAGAATTGTTCCTTGTGGCAGACCTATATTCACTGTTTTTGGGGACGATACATTAGGTGTGTTTTTTTGAAACGTAGCTAGCCAGTCGTTCATTAAAACGATTCCCAGCCAGCCGAACCCAGCTGACTTACCTCCAAGTTGGTGTGTGTGTTTCAAAAAAACACGGCTATTATCGTTAACTTTGGTTCATTGTGTGCGCCCAGTAATAAATGATCTGAACCACTTAAGTTCCACGGATTTAACACTCATCTTTGATAGCTTTTTTAGCAAAATTTCTTGGTTTACAATTTAAAAAGCACGCCGAAGGTCAAGGAACACCGCGACAATCACATTTTTTTTCCACGTTTTCTTTCCATTCACTTAACACATAATTAACACACGTCTCACAAGAATGTTCTTCTTTAAACCCAGATTGATTAGAGTTTTTTTCCAGGATTCCGTGAAGATTACAGTGATTAACGACGAATTGATGATACGGACAAGAACAGGACCAATAACATCAATAGCATCGTTTAACATACGAACATTAGGTCTGTTCAGTAACTCTGTGCTGGACAGAAAATTACAGAAAAGTACAGGTTTTGGTGTTCAGTAAAAAAAGTTTCTGTCCGAGACTGATCTTTTTTGTGTTCAGTATCTCTGTGCTGGACAACTTTTCTGCACCTACTTTTGAGGTAGAACAGAATGGTGAGAAATGTCAAAATCAGCTGTAAGTGAATATGGCTGTATTTTTCTGTGCTGACTTGATTTGATATTTTCCCACAAATCTGTGCTGTTCTGATCTGACTTTTTTTTTACTGAACAGACCTATTTATAAAGTTGAAGTCATTCTTTTTGTTGATACATTTTATTGCACTAATTATGTAATGCACACAAACTTATTAGTTGATCTGATCCGGATCAGATCACGGGGATAATAAAACACGGCTTATATTATGCATGTATTATAAATAATAGTTGATATTATATTATTATTATTACCTACATAAGATAAGAGAATTGCAAATGTATTCATGTGCAGAATTGCGCGTTGTTTCTTCCTCAACGACATCTTTCATAATTAAATTTCTTGACAGAATTTGCCCAACGAAGGAAAAAAATGTCTAATATCTAGTCAAACATGTAGTTACGACACAAATGTTTCTCGTGGAGACGCGGTGTTAAGGTAGTCTGCTAGCCGCAATTTTATTTTTGACAACTTCCACGTCCATTGGAATTGGAAAGTAAAGCAAGTGTTCTAGTATTTATCTGCTTTGTGCACTTTGCTCGCCTGCATTCTAATTCTAATAAGAATACTCTTTTAAGTTTAATTAAATTGGTAGAAATATATAATAATATTAAAGAATGGCGGACGAGTTGAATACTAGCGAACAAGAGGCCTTCGATAATGTTGTTATCAACAATGAAGACAACTATATTGAGGGCGGCGAAATCGACATAAATCTTTCAGGATCAAATGACACTGATGTAAGTGATAAGAAACCAAATTTTTTGTACACTGACGACAACAAAATTTGTTTGAACGAAACGTGAAATCAAAAACGCATTTAAGTAAATAAAAGAACAGCAAACATTCGGGTCGCTAACAGCGGTCTATTAAAATTGCAATGCAATTTCAGAACTTTGTGAAGTATGTAGGTACAAAATGTAAGAAAACATAAGTTTGAAGGGCGTTCCTCAAAATTAAAACGGAGTGGAACTAGAAGCGAACGATAAGAATGTTGACTCATTCACCATAATATACAATTACACAGTAATTACAGCAAAATGAAATATCTAATGTATAAGTGTGTCTAGTATTCCTGAGTTGTCATGAAAACATGGGATAGGGTATTTTTGATAGAAAATGTCTAGAAGAGAATTGAACTTAGCACCAAACAAGTGTACAAGCGTCTCACCCTTTTAGTTGACCTCGAGAAATCACTGGTTCTCCATATGTTGCTAACTATCTTCAATTGCAAATTAAATCGTCAATGTAAATTATTGATTGTGTATTTCCTTGACATCGTGGCATATTTTTTATTGGTAAAACAGCATCATACGTTCGTCTGTCGAAAGATTATAAAACAGCAATAGGTTTATACAGCAGTGAATTCATTGCATTAAACAGCCTAAGCTTTAGATCCATTGTCTACTAAAACTAGTTGCTTCTATCATCGATTTATTTTTTAAGTACATTCGCGGTGGTCGTTAATATAAGCGCAAACAAACATTAGACAGACAGTCGATTGTAACACGAAATATGTGTGGATAAATGATAACATAGTATTTATTTGTTTTACAATTTCAGCGAAGGATATCTTCAACAAGTCTTGAGGATGTTTTAACCGAATGTGGCGATTATTTCATTGATATAACAGTTTCGGAGCCACAAAAGGTTGGAGATGGCATGAATTCCTACCTAGCCTACAAGTAAACTTGTACATACATGTTTCCCTAATTGTTATTTATACCATTCTCTTTTTTACCTTACAGAGTCACGACAAAGACGAAAATTCCAAAGTTTAAAAGTAATGAATTTAGTACTTTGCGTAGATTTAGTGATTTTCTTGGTATTCACGCTATATTAGTTGATAAGTATTTGCGATTGGGTCAAATAATTCCTCCTGCTCCATCAAAGAATGTGATAGGTAGGGAAGAATACATACCTGTTGCATATTAAACTACAATTTCATGTATTTTACCTTTTCTTGTTTTGGTTTTAGGAAGTACAAAAGTTAAAATGAGCCCACAGCAAACTGATCCCGGTACAAATTTGAATATGGAATGGGTGGAAATACGCCGTGCAGCACTGCAAAGGTTTTTAAATCGAACTGCTCAACATCCCCTACTAAGAGTTGATCTCGATTTTATAAACTTCTTAGAAAGTGATCAGGTAAATTAAAACAATCTTTTTTGCAGCTTTTCAGGGTGGAGCCATTCATTGCTTCCTATTAACAGAATAGGAAAGCGCCGTGGCTCAATAGTATGTGCGTGAACTGCTGATTACAATCATTACCCATCTTTGATGTCAAATCAATGTCTGACAAGCATTCAGAGTATCATTTGTCATGAAAATGTTATAAACTTGCCGTTATAATACAGGGCAAGGCTTAGGGTCTATGGGCTCTTTCCGCTAGAACAGCAGTTGCATGGAAGCATGTCTGTAAAGTGAAAAGCTAAATTCAGGGCACCATATACATGCATTGATTGTCAAGCTGGCTGTCGTAAAAAATCAAGTATGTACACACAACTTGGAATAAGCATTCCATGTCATTTTTGTCTTACGAAACTTATAAAGCAAACTGCTTCCACTCTAGTTTATAAGCAAAAGCTCTTGCCAGCTGGTTGTATTTTTAAAATGATTACAGTGCTAACTACGCCTGTCAACGTCATTAGCCTAGGTTTATGTTATGGTGTCCTTTTTCTTTTACCCTACTGCTGTTTAGAGCTTCAATTCGGTCCTTTATTGGAATTAATTGCTGACTACTCTGGGAACCTTGTGACATAATGCATAGCCCCTCTACTTGTAACTACATATTGGGTGGGACTTCCGCGTAGCTAGTAAATGTTAAGATTTTATTACTGTTCATTTCTGTAGCGTCTGGAATGAAACCAGAGATGAATTAAACTTCTACATTAGGCGTGTTTTATTTTCGCTTCTAAACATGTTGTTTAAGGTTTTGTTTTATTTTACTTTGAAAGCTTGTGAAACCTTTTTTTGTTTTTTTTGAAAAAAAAACTCCTATTTTGGTTCTTGCCAACTGTATACTATGAGAGCTTAAAACCGTGAACGGAGCTTTTTTTTAATTATTTTTATTTCATAAAAATGTATACCTTTGGTCACCATGGTGTGTGGTTAGTAGGTTGGACTACTACGCATTCTAGCCGGGTTCAATCCCAGCAAACACCCTAAAGTAACGTTTGTTCACGATGCCACCTCTCTCAACTCTCTTCGGAGGCGGCAAAAAACTGTAGGTCCCTTCCATTCGTGAAAAAATAACACGCACACACGAGCGCACACACAACTAGTTGCGAGAAGCTAGGCTCGGTTTTCTAAGGACTGCTGACGCCTTACATTTATTTATTTATTTTATATTTCATTGCAACTAGGAATTACCTCGTTCTGTAAATACAGCCGTATTAAGTGGTGCCGGTGTCATGCGCTTATTTAACAAAGTGGGAGAAACTGTCAACAAAATTACATACAAAATGGATGAAAATGATCTCGTAAGATTACTAAACAAAAAGATATTTATATAATATAGTTTTTCAATCAAATATTTATTTAAATTATTTTAGTGGTTCGATGAAAAAATTGCTGCCGTTGAAAATCTCGATATGCATTTGCAAAAATTGCATAACACCCTAAAGGAGTTAGTCACAACGCGAAAAGAACTTGCCGCATCAACCGAGCTGGTGGCAAAATCTGCGGCGATGCTTAGCACATGTGAAGAGCATACGGATTTGTCGCGTGCACTTTCGTCGTTGGCTGATGCTGAAGAAAAAATAGAAATTTTGCGCTCTGCACAGGCTAGCTCTGATTTCTTTATTTTCTCAGAGATAATAAAGGATTATCTAGGTTTGTTTGGATCCATTAAAAGTGCGTTCCATGAAAGAGTTAAGGTAGGTGCATTACATACATATCGACATACTATTAATTAAAAAAATAAAACGCAAATTTTCCACCAATCGAGCACAGACCGCGATCCAAAAGAATATATGTAACATATATGGTGCGGTTTAGCTGAGAATGGGCCTTAATGAGTATCTTAACTCAGCTGAACTAACTGCTGCCTAGTGGTATGTTTGTGTCGCCAGTATGTACATAATTTCGTTTTACGCCTTTAATTCCATTAACTACCCGAACACGATGGAAAGTAGCGCAGCACGTTCGAAATTTGAAGTTTGCTCAACTTTGCGCTTCATCATACATACATATATGTATATTCATACACCGGTTGCATTATATGAATTATACTCGATTGGACCCCTCGTAATAAGGAGTTAAGAACACCACAATTTATGGGATGTGGCCAACCCGGTTGTAATTTAGCACAACATTTCTTTTTGGCAGATTCAGCTTTGCAGTCAAAATTAGATACCTATTTTGTATACACTATTACTGTTGGCATTGCCGACTTTGAGCTCTTCACTTACAGTGGCCTGGACGCATCCATGCATTTTGTAACTTTTACGGTTTTTTTTTTAATATTTTAAGGTTTTCCAAAACTGGGAATATGCTCAAATGCAATTAACAAAAAGGCGAGAAAGTAAAACTAAAATGGAAATTGCGAGCAGGAATGACAAATTGGAGCAGTTGCAACAAGAAGTGAATGAAGTATGCCTATATTTTATTTTACATGCGTCGTGGCATTTACATTTCCCTTTTTTTTAGTGGGAATCAAAAGTTCAGCGATGCCAAAAGGAGTTCGACGACATATCTATAGCCATTAAGAAAGAAATGGAACGCTTTGATGTAAATAAAGTGAGGGAAATAAAATCGAGTGTACTCAAATATGTTGAAGATCAAATGGCTCATCAGCACCAGGTACGAATAGTTTTTATTTTTGTCCTCTGTCAATAATTTACTTTAAACTTTATTTTGCTTTTCTGTTGCAATTACAGCTCATTAGTTATTGGGAAGCATTTGCTCCATCTGCACGTGAAATTATGTAATTCATTAAAGCTTGATGACCTACTATGGGACCGAAAACATTCCTACATATACAAACAAATATGTATAAACAAAATTTTCTAATACGCAAGCTGTTTTGTTAATAAAAAGAAAAACTATTACATACTACTTATTTTACAGTAAAAACTGGGAAAACATCTATGAACTTTAGTCAAAATGATGTACAGATATCTGAAATCATAGTTTTGAGTTACAGTCTTAAGGTTTATCTGTGCAATTGTTAGAAACTGAATATGTATCACAAATGCACTGCAACCGTTATTCTCCTTTCGCTGTTTCTTTGCTACCTTCGCAGGCGCAGGGTCATACTAAAGAAATATATATGTAAGTCAAGAATAATTGTGGTCATGTCCAGGAATAGATTTTATCAACTAAGAACAAATTTTCATCTGGTAGGCACTTATATCCCTATCTATATATGTACATTATGTATGTACATATATCATCTATATCTTGTGATGACGAGTCCTCTAACCTACGTAATGATGATTTAAAGACGGCATGACTAAAGGTGGGTATCAAGTTTGATTGCAGGCATGCAAGATTGCGCGAATTCATGAATGCGCACGTAAAACTTCTGTATTTGGGTTCGCATCAAATATTCTCTTAGGAAAACGCCGCCTGTTGCAGACAGGCAAACACTGGACTAATTCCAGAAGTGTTCCGTTTTGCCAACTGACTACGGAAATCTAAAAGCAAACAATTCAACCTCCAAAATTATACATTCGTCGCTACAATAAGAACTACAATTACCAAATTTTTCAGGAGAGCGATTTGAAACCTTGAAAAAGTTATGAAAATACATACAAATAGGTTTATATAGTACTATGTATTAAAGCTGTGAACGAACTGGTTCTTACACTGGAACACAGCGGAATGCACTGGTTTCCTTTATGACGTAAAAATTGCAAATTTTGGACGTAGGCTAGTAGTAGGCTGCTTTGTAGCTACGAATTGTTGCATAAACATCTTTAGCGTGATGTTTTAACTCTTTAACGTATGCAATGGTTGTTCCTTGAAGTTTGCCAGATATAAGCTACAGCAACAACCATTATTCACATTATGCACTTACCTACCTGTCGCATTTCATGTAAAGTGTTAACTTTTCAGTTGTCACTGAAAAAGAAAGAATGGAAAGGATAGAATGATTTGCCCATAGAAAATGTATGTGTATATGACGTATAAGTAAAGACCCATAGGTTAAAATACGAAGGCAATGGAGAAAGTTCAGCCGCTTCGGTTTCCGATTTCCAGGCAACAAATGAGAACAAATATTTCTTTGCTCGTTCTGCGCATATTTTCTTCTCCACCGTGTTTTGGAACGGACTATAGTTGATTCCATCACGGCATTTTTTCTATTTACCATTACCACGTTTGATGGACTTAGAATTAAAGATTAAAGTAGATAGTAGTATAGTATGAGAGCCAAAGCAAATAAGCAAATATACGAGTATATGTACTAACAGGAAGAAGACTACAAAAGTATTCCAGTCAAATGATTATCAAATTTCTAAAAAAAAATTACGATTCCTGGATATAAAACAGGGCATATACTTTGGTCTCAGTGCTAGCGGACATGTCTACCGTAGCCCAGATTCATCATATATATGTAATAATGTATGTAGATGAAACAAACCAGTCGGAGGAGCCCATTATATTAAAAATAAAACAAGTATTTTTGGGAATTGTAACATTCAAAAATTAAGGGGTTGTTTGTTTTTTGTTTTATTTATTAACTTTAACTTATAATCAATGCGTGTGTGTGTGTATGTATACATACACATACTATACTACTAATATGATTTTCAGACAAAACTAAATTTTGTTTAATTAAGGACGAGAACCAGAAACGAATTCCATTCCAGATACGTTGAAACGGTGGATTCCTATTTTCTGTTTCAGTGAATGCTAATTGCACCGAACCTGCTTCATTGTACATACTACATATGTATTTATATTACTACACTAAAGATTATTGTTTTTTTATCGCATAACTCTGATATTGAGAATTCTTTTTTATGTTTTTTCCAAGGGGTCATCATTATTTACTTGTAATTGATCAGGTTTGTTGTTGACTTTGTCACTTTCGCCAATAGCTTTGGAAACGTCTTTTACAAATTCGTGTACAACAGTACCATCGTCGTTTAGTAAAATCTTACAAATGGTTGGACAGGAATTTGAATTCTTTATAGTTAATGGGTTTGAGGTTCCCTTTAATTCAGACAACTCGATCGGGTGGTGAATAGGATCATGTTCGTCCATCGGAATTGAGCTATTATTTTCAACTGTAACGTCCTCTTCTACTGAAAACTTGTTGAAACCAACTTCATCGGAGTGCATATTGTATACGCTGTTTAAATCTAAGTTCTCATTTATATAATTAATATGAATAGGTGAGACTTGTAAATTAGAAGATCTCATGTAGTCATCGGGTGGAGTGTAGTAAATGGAAGTTTTGCTCTCTATACTCTTCGCTGAGTAATTCTGTAGTAGCTTGCATTTGAAGTGTAATATATTAACATCCAGATCCGATAGTTCGCCCCCCATTTGACTCTTAAAGTAGGTATCCAAATCTGAAATGTAATATGTATATATGAATAATTAATGAAACTAATTGGACAGTCATAGATCATTTTTCGGCAATAACTCCGTTTCTTACAAATTAAATTAATTTTTTTAATGATAAACAATGAGCAATTAAAGCTTGTTAGCAAGTGCATGATTACGAGTATTGTGTCTTTCAACTTCAGCGGTATTTTATATTATATCAGTACAATCCAATTACTGTATTCGCGTGTGCACTGGTGTTAATTACGTGGTCTTAAACTGAACTGAACATTGTTGTGTCATGTCCGTATTCAACTACAAACTAAGCTACTCAATGAAGTGAAAAGTCTGGGCGTCACACAGTGGTTCAGGAGCGTTTATTAATGTAAAATAGAAGGCTATTTTTCATTCCAATTTTATAAAACAATAGTTGGAGCATCAAATCCAATAAAACAATTCTAAAAGTTCCGTTATATTTAATAAAAAATTTGAGAAAGAACTGAGGGAGAAGATAATGTGCGATTTTTGGCTAAAAACACGTTATGGTTAAAATAATATTTGGTGTATTAAAAATTTATTTTTTTAAGAAACCAAAAAAATGTATGCTGTTAGTTTTAAAAAAAAGCGATTAGTTACGTAACAAGAATTATTCATATCAGTACACATTTCAGTGAGAGGTAGCCTTTAACATGGAGGTATTTTTCATCAATCACAAAGAGCTTTAATAGCTGTAAATTTTGAGCGCCAAAATGCGCCAAGCTGAAATTTGATGCATTGAAGCTTCAGCTTCACAAACAAAAATAAATTAGCTGCGGAAGCTTGCGGTTCTTGTGACGGCACGCGTTTAACGTAAGGTGTACTATATTTATTTTTTGCAATTTCGCTGATTTTGAAAAGTTAGTTAAGCATTCAGCAACAACAACAACAACAACAGTTAAGCCTTCAGGGTAAATTGAAAATTCATGTCTATTTTTAGTTAGAGTAAGATATAAATATATTATTCTGACTGGTTTTTTTTTTTTCATTCAAGTAGGTAGTTTCGGAGATAAGCGCAGAGAATGGAGTTTTTCACACATTTTCGGCGATAACTACCAAAGTTTCTTGCAGAAAGAATTAAAAAAAAATATTTTTGAAATCTTTCCAGATAACCCCATGATATATTTTTCAGAAATTTTTTTCTCACGAGTTTAAATTTTGCCCTAGTAAGTTGTTATAGGTAAAACGGTTCTTGATGTTTTTATCGTGACAGATATTTTGGAGTTAGAGCCAACTTATAATATTGTAGAGATTGGATTTGTAGTACTCTCCACATCAATCATGTACAACTGACATTTGAGAGTCAGTTGCAATAAAGTCATCAACTCGAGCACACGTCTTTGTTTTACATACGCAATACGATAATACAAATATGGGTACGGAACCTTTAAAAATTATAAAAATACAAATACATATACAGTGCTGGACAAAATAAATCATACATATCATAAGCATTTCAGTTAAGTCGTGTAACTTTTTTTTTATGACTCAAAAAGATTATCTACTGTGCTAAAATCAAAGCTTATAGCAGTAGCTTAATAAAGTAATAGTGAAGAAATAAAAGTTATTCACAAATATTTTTAAATAAATTTATTTTGCAATATTTTCAAATTTTGACTTGGTCAAAATAAATCATACACCTTTAAAAAAATGCAGCAAAACAGATAAATTAATTCAATTCGTTGGTTCCCGATTGAGAAACGTATTCCCAACTTTTTATTTACTATATTTAAGATCAATGCAGGAAATTACTTGCGAACTTGTAGGTTTTCGGTTATTTTGAGTAGACGCGTCAAGCCTGAACAATGTCTGGAAAGCAAATATCTCGTGATATTCGAAACTAGGTGTTACGCGACAGATAGAAAGGAGAATCGTATAGAAAAATTGCTGACAAGTATTCTATATCCATTGGAGCAGTCCAACACATTTGAAAAAAATATGAAATACATGGAATTGTGGTGAACTTTTCTGGAAACGCCCGAAAGCGGGCTACAACTGCCCGTGAAGATGTCCGAATCAGTCGACTTGTTAAACAAAACCCAAAACTATCTTCTCGAAATATTGTAGAATCAATGGATCTGCCTATTAGCGCCCGCACTGTGCGTAGGAGATTAAACGAATCTGGCCTTAAAAGCTGTTTGGCATCAAAGCGCCCCTATATCAGCAAACAGAATAAAAAGAAACGACTCCTGTTTGCAAGGCAATATGTTGGAATGTCTCTAGACTTTTGGAAAAAAGTGCTGTGGTCTGATGAGAGTAAATTTGAACTATTTGGACAGAAACGGCGGTCTCGAGTGTGGCGCAAATCTGGCGAGGCTCTTAAGGATCAACATATTCAAAAAACCGTTAAGCATGGAGGCGGTAATGTCATGGTATGGGGCTGCTTCGCATGGTCTGGTGTTGGTAATTTGGCTCGAATTGAAAGTATTATGAATGCAGACGGTTACATCGATATCCTATGCGAAAATTTAGAAGAATCTGTGTTGAAATTGGGTTTGGAGAACAACTACATTTACCAACAAGACAATGACCCAAAACACAAGGCAAGGAAAACCATGGACTTTTTTAAGCTGAGCAGGGTAAAGTTACTTGAATGGCCGCCACAATCACCGGATCTGAACCCCATAGAAAATCTATGGGATTATTTAGACGAGAAAATAGTAAAAACAACCGTTACCAATAAAACTTCATACTATGCTACACTTCAGAAGGCTTGGGAAGAACTCGATCCAGAATACTTGCATAAATTGGTCGAAAGTATGCCTCGTTGGCTGGAAGCAGTATTAAAAGAAAAAGACGGTCACACTAAATACTAACTTCCATTAAATCGTACAATATTCGTTGTAAAAAAAAAAGTTATAAAAGTGTATGATTTATTTTGACCAACCGGAAATTTGAATAAAATTCAAAATAAATTTATTTAAAAATATTTATGAACGACTTTTATTTCATCCTTCCACATTTATTGAACTTATATATTTAGCTTTGATTTCAGCACAAATAATAGGCTTTTTGATTCATTAGAAAAAAGTTACAGGTCTACATACAAGTTGTATTACGGTGTATGATTTATTTTGTCCAGCACTGTATGTAGGTAAATACATTTGAATTTATTTTTATAAAAATCATTCATATTTATTCGTCAGATACTAGTTTTTAGTCGATTTTTAATAATTTCTTTCTAGTAGTAAATAGTAGTAATTCCAAACACTATTGTGAAAAAATCATCAAAATTGGTCCGGAATTATTTCCGCGCTTCCTACAACCTGAAACACTGCGTCATTACACAAAGGGACACTCGACATTTCAAATTGGTCGTCTTTGCTTCGTCATGTAATTGAATATTGTGATGTGGCGTGAGACTCTTGATATGGATGTCACTCAGACCGGGCTGAGAGTACGCAAACAAAGTTCACAAGACTTATATCTAATATGGTAATGTGGCCCATTATGGCGGATAGAATTAAGTCCCCTATAATGCAATAGCTACTTTTTCAAGAACCATACAGAACAAGTTATGGATCTTAATCTAATCTAATGGACTTTAATAGCAATGAAAAAGATTTGAGAAAAAAATATAAAATCGAATTTAAAAATATAAACTAAATATTGTATGAGTAAACATAAAAAATAAAAGATATACAAACTTTCTGTTATGTCCTCATCACATCGCCCACGACAATTTTCAAAATAAAAGCTTGGTAGATTCTCCAGTACTTTATTCAATGTTTGCTGCTGATACTTGTATCCCTCTCGCAGGCGTAAAACCTGATGCGCGCTAAATTTACGTATTTTATTCCGCTGAAAGACGTAGTTCTCTCGGACCCAATTTAGCTGCGTATTTGAATAGTCTCGTACCTTTTTCATCTAAAATACAACAAAAAAAATTGTTAATATTTAAAAATTAAAAACTAAACAAATAAAACCAACCTGATCGTAATATTGATACTTGAGCGAAGTCAAATGATTAGAGCCAATGTCGCGAAATTCTTTAAGATTTTTAGCTTGTGATGTGTAACTAGTCTGGATCCATTCAACTTGTTGGGCACAGTTTTCTCTAATCCGGTGAACCTATTGATGCGAAGAGGTTTAATGTAAGAGGTGATGTAAAATACCATAAATGAATTTAAAAATAGACCCGCCTAAACGTGTGCCTAACCTACGCAACGAGGTGCAAATCTATTCCAACTTCTAAATCAGTCTTAAAAATTGCGATATTGGATTGCTATTTTCATAGTCTGGACTGGACGAAAAACATAGCACTCTTCAATTTAAAAACCATCTCCCCGAATGTTTGGATTGTTGCACAGACGAATGGAAGTCGCATTCATTCTTATTGCCGTATCTGAACGGTAGATTGAGAAGCTTCTCGTGATAAATTATACTCTTGGAAGTTAATTATATCGCGAGAGGTACAGCCGTTTTTTGTGCGTTTGTCGCCTTGTTCTCAAGTTAAACTTATGATTTCATTTTACCCTGACATCAGATGCCGTGGTAAAAGTGCTATCACTAGCATCTAAGCGATTTAAGGGCTATTGCAATCGGGCGCGATCTGGGATGATTAAACTTAAAAAGTGATTGCAATTTTTGTCTTGGATATGAAGTCGAAAATGCGAGCTGCAAGTTCTACTTACTAAGGTATCGTTTTTTTAACATTAGCATTTTGGACAAATTCACGAACAAAACAAAAATATTTGTGTTTAACTTGGTTTTAAAGATGAAGATAGACGGCGGGCCAAGAGCACAAGCATGTATGTTTTTGACGATTAATGAAAAAACATGGATCTGACGAAACGAAACTTTTAAGCGCTCAGTAAGCCCAACACGCCAAATGCAGGAAACCATATCAGGATACTGTGTAACAATTCTTCAATAATGACAATTTTTAAGAATAACGTCCTTAATTAGCCGTTAATCTGGCAATGCAAAATATGTTATAAGAATAGAGTGGAGTTACATAAATGTAGTATTTTGAAAGCCTTAATACTGCGACCGAATAACCGCATTTATAAACATGCATGATCAAATAATCCCTACAAAGATCCAACTAATGCGGTAATTCGGTTCCTGTTTTTTTTTTGTCGATTCAATCTTAAAAAAAAACTTCAAATACTGTAAACTAATACGAGATAAAGTACCATAAAGGTACAAGGAACATCAAAAATGTGCTTTTATTCATTATTCATTTTTAATTTTAATATTATTTCTCATATTTATGGTTGACTTGTGTTGAGGTGGCACCGAGGTCCATTCATTGCTATTCGGCTGTGGGAAGAAAAGAAAGGTAAACGGAAAAAGAGAAAAGTTAGTTGTGGACTGTTTTGTTAGTTAAGAAACCTCCCTTGTACAATTAGGCAAAAGACTAGGTATGCATAAGTCAGGATTGAACTTACAAGGTCGGTTTTTATATGCTCATATGTAAGAGTTGTATGTCGAACCAGATCACTTGGCTGTTCATCTCCATGGCAACGAGTCATCTCATAGTCTGTGGGCGAGTTCATAATTGTAAAAAAAAACTGCAGCAATGCAGATATTGCGTTCACAAATGTAGGAAAACTGCATTACCATTACAAACGTTCCGGCAGCACTTGTGTTCATAAATACCAAATTACCGCTTTTGTTGTGCAAACACGGCTGCCACGTGACTGCTGCTGAAGTTGCGCTCATAAATTTATATAGATTTTGCTGCGGTTTTTACAATTATGAACACGCCCTGTATTTCGTGTTAACGCTAGTATTTGCTTAAAGCATATGGGATCGATCATCTAGGATTTTAATCAGAGGAAGCCCAAGATTTTTCTTGTTCTGCATGCTACACCTGGATAGCAAACACACCGTATGCACCGCTGTCTAAAAAAATTGACTGCACGTATTAGGAGAACAATCTTGCTGAAGGATTACTGAAGTTATAGTCTTTAGTGGACAACGCTACTAATCATGTCCGTGTTCGTCGAACTTCTCTCTTAGTAGAAGGGCCTAACTTGTCAATAGGTACACTTCTCTACGCTTTGCCATCGTGCAGGTGTTCAGTTGTAAACTATTTTGCGATAATGTTCTTAACCATTCAATTCAAAAGCATATAACTGGTGGAATGAAACTCAGAAACTAGATCCCAAAAGTCCTTTTACCCAAGCCGGTGTCCATTCATTAAAAAAAACATTACACAGATAAGAGTTGCTTTTTGAAATGCAAAAACCAACGCAATCTACAAAATGGTTTCATATTGGCTCAGCCCAAATCCTCACATCAAAAACGCGGTGGTACCACGATGTTCTCATCTACGGGATGATGATCCGCCTGAACACAGGTGGCGCCCAACGTGGGGCCCGAAACGTTCAATTTTGCAGTTTTTTTTCGAGAAGTTTTTTTTGGCGATTTTTTTTATTTTTTTTGGAAGCGGCGGTTACTGAGGAGCTGCAAGTTTTGTCCGGTATGTCTGTTGCAAATACCTAATAGTTGCCTGGTATCCGTGGTTATCTTGTGAATAAGATGGTGTGTTCAAGTGGATCCTCATCTCGTAGATGACTACATCGTGGTACCATCGCGTTTTCGATGTGAAGATTTGGGTTGAGCAATCCATAAGGTAGTACTGTGCTGGTTTTAGGGAAACGTGTCCGACATTTAGAGTGATAGAACCTCCAAAAGTGACAGTGTTGCCAGTTCTCCTCTCCCCTAATTCCATCATAATCCCCTACATTCGCGGTTGTAAGTCCAAGAGTTTGAAAGAGATGATAAGCCCGGCAGATAAATTTAATAAAGTGAATCTGCACGTTGCATTGGTCTTTGCTCTTACTAAAAACTTTCTCAGTTACCCCATTAGTATTATCAGAATCGGTAAAGCAAATTTCGTCATATATAGGTACTTTGCAGTGAAACGCGATCATCGGGAAAGTCATCCGTAAAAGGTGGCGCCCAACGTGAGGCTTCAGGAACCCGGACACCCTTTCATCTCAGTTGCCCGGGTGGGCCCAAGGAGTCCTGTGGTCTTGGGTTCTAAGGGTAGTCTGAGTTGGAAGGTCGACTGGAAAAGCGGGTGGACAGCTGTACGCGGGTACAGCATGTCAAATCTTCCGCACCGCTCACTGCCTTCGCAGGTGCGTTACAATATACAATATCCCAATAATGGATTTAAGTATAAATAATAACAGAATTGACAAGAATAACAGAAGTTCACCATAAAATAATTACCTGCTGTGCATAGTTCTCTCGTAGCCTTTCCAATTGCTGGGTTTTATACTGCTCAATGCTGTCCAACATGGCGTAGATTTGTTTAGCACGTGGCGACTTTTTGTTCCGTGAAAAGCAAACGAAAACGTTGCATATTTTGTAGTAAATGCCGTATCTGTAAACACAATTGTACATTATTACGTTTTCAAAATAACATTTTCAATAGATTGTTATTTGATTGGCGAATTCAGCAGATACCTGTTGATTCTGCTTTTAACCAGGAAAAAAACTATAAACTCGTCCTCTGTGAGTAAACCCCATTGTTTTGATAGAGGAATATTAATATGGTTAAGAAAGCCCTATCAGTAGGTCTAGTAAGACGCCGAAATGATGCATTTATAGGGATTATTTCATTTAGTTCTGCGAAATAGCTTTATCGGTCTGCCGAAAGTCTTCGATAGTGCCATTTAGCTCAAAGGTAGATAAAATAAGTTTAATTCGAATCAATCAACAACAACATAAGAAATAAAAAGTGATACAAAGCTTATCAGAAGTCTACACTTAACAAACATCAAAAGCTATGCTAAGCATGTATATAGAGTGTAATGAGACTGCCTGCAACTGCCCATTTCATTTACCTGAACTAATGGAGTTAATTTGATCTTGGTGCTTGGACACAATGGTTTTGTTACCAATCTGAAGGCAGCTCAGCTCATCATTGAACATTATCTTAAAATTATTTATGTATGTTATCGAGAACTTTGCAATTTGGACCAGTTAGATATCCGAGAAGAGGATTGGAGAGCTGATCCTAAACTCACAGGGTGGATTTAAATGTCTCAAAATTACATCCGAATAAACCGGGTCACCTGAAGTTGTGGAATCAAAACACCCCTCTATGCGCTATTTGGGTTTTCTTCCATCGAAACCACCACTTCTACCTATTGCTATGGCAATGTCATCATTTATTCATCGCGGCAAACACACTAAATGCAAATGTACCGTATTCACGAGTAAATGTGTACTTACCTTGACAAAATCGATCTGATGCCTTGTATAATAAGTGTAAGCAATAAAAATGATATAGCAGCTGCCGTTCCAACACACAAACTTCGAATTTTCACCTTATAGAAAATAATAGGATCAATGTAAAGTCTATAAATAAGAAATCATATAAAATTGGTCATATTGTATTACACAGGTAGGCCATACCTTATACATGTCGAAGCATTACCCATTAAATTGTATGCATAGCATGTATACAAACCACTGTCCTTACGCGAAATATTATATATCCGCAGAGAGCCATTTTCATACAGAGAAAAGTGACTATAGACTTCCTTTTGCTGATGGGTAACATTTAAATTAATCTCTTCGCTTAGTGCAGTAAATTCATATTTATTCAGCTGCTTTCCATTGTGATTAAGGATGATTGGTTCCTTCTCGGGTTCGGCACGATGTCTTAATACTTGATTAGATGGTGTAACCCAAATGACGTCGGGAGATGGACTACCAGTGAATAGACATTCCAAGTTAACAGTCGAGTGCAATACGTGCATTTTACTGTCCGTAGACGGCGATATGGTGGGTTTAAAACAATGCAAGTTCCTTAAAACAGGTATCATATCACCGGGATAGCCATGGCGACATTTTAAACTAGAAATAAGTGCATCTATATCAGATTCAACACCACAACCAATGCATTGACTAGTTATAGACCGATTAATATTTATTGCGGTTTTGTTTAGCCAATCGGTAAGCCAGTACATTTTGCAATCACAGATATAGTCGTTATTTACAATATTGATAGACTCAATGCATTCTAAATTCTTCATCGTATCCGGTATGGAGGTAAGTCGATTATTTTCCAAATTAAGCAGTTTCAATTTTTTTAGTTCACCCATCTCCGATGGCAATTGGATTAAAGCATTATCAGCCAGGTGTAGTTCCACTATATTAATCGCATTTAGAAATAGGCTTTTAGGCAATTTTGTAAGGCGTTTATTATGTTGCATTGACAGAACATTAAGATTGTATAAAATGTGATGATTAGTTTCAGTGTCATCGCGCGATACCCAATTGCCAATTTTTTCCAAATGTGTTCCATCGATGACTAGCGAGCTCAATGCCTTCTGATTCATAAACAATCCACTGGGAAGCTGAGTAAATCGATTCTCACTTATATCTAGACTGAGAAGGCTTGGAAGCGGGTGAAATAGTGATGCGGCAATAATACTCAAGTTGTTGTGACGTAAATTCAGTTCAACTAGACTGCTCAATGAATAAAATGCCTTCCGATCAATATATGATATTAAATTGTGCGATAGATTTAATATTTCCAATTTTTTTAGGCCAAAAAATACATTTCTTTCAATTGTTTGTAAGGCGTTATAATCCAATGACAGCTCACTTAATTCTTTGTTTAAAGCAAAGAAATTATCGGGCAAAGACAAAAGTCGGTTATGCGACAGGTCGAGAATATTAATATGTGGCATTGATTTAAATAATTGAAACGGTAAAATGGATAGATCGTTTTTACTTATAAACAATTGCTCCAATTTGATTGTTTGATCGAACATATTTCTCGGAATACCAGAGATATTATTCTTTGATAAATTCAGAATCCTTAATTTGCTAAAGTGTTTCAGAGAAATTTCACTCAATGTAGTTAGTCGGTTCTGATCTAGATACAATTCCTGTAGATTGCCCATGTGTTCGAATTGGGTAAAACCGCAACGGCCCGTTTCTAGTTCATTGGCAGTTAATTTGAGAACCTTAAGGTCTCGAACAACGTTTGCCCATCGTATGCAACTGATTGTGTTATCAGACAGGTCAAGAGATTCAATATTTTTCAAATTGTCTCCATATCTTGAGCAGAACACTTCAAGTTGGACATCCGTTAAGTTGCTGGCACTCCATTTTAGATGCTTGACTAACTGTTTTTGATGGAGCTGCAAATCGATATCACTTGTTTTTGGGCAATGCACTAGCGTGATGTTATCATAATTGATGTGTTTCTTTCTTAAAAGCTCATCATTTATTTCAATGAGTGTAGTGTTTTCACAGTGCAATTTAAATAAGTTTGATCCTTTTATATAAGTAGACGAACTCTCATCTGTAAGTGTGGATATGCATGATGCATTCAAGTGCTGCGGAGCTGCTTCGAGGCAATTTAAATGTAATACACTTAGCCATGCTAGTATCAAGGCGACTTCGGATAGTATTTCCATTGTTTAGCATGAAATTTGAGAGTATTGCATAGCATTGTTTTTGTAATGTGCAAGATCATTATATCTGTAAATAATAAAACAAATATTTGTAAATTGGTTTCTATGCGGGAAGTTGTGTTGAAGTTGATGCTCGTAGCAACAAATAAAACAGGTCGAAGGTGGCGTGAAAAGACACGAACAAAAATAACTTTTTAAAATTGCTACAACTATCAATTGATGAAGCAAAACCGTTTTGTCATTGCTACGTCATGTATCATATCAGATCAGATCAGATATTTTCCAAATCCTCTTTAATTATATTGGGAGTTGTGCACGGCCTCTTACTGGCTACACCAATGTACGATTAGTGGACAAAGTATAATTTGAGCTTGTATGTACCATACTACATACATATATTTGCAGTATACACGTTTGAAGATAAAGTCCATTTTATGTCAATGGATTTTTTTTCTATTGTACTCGCGTGAGGAAGAATTCGCAATACTCTACTGAATACTTTCCAAACCCAGGTGCAGCTGTAGCAACGTCATGTGTAATTTGCGACTATTATGCATCTAGGTTTACAAGTAGTACTTCATTGCGTAGCCGGTTTGGGTCGGGCTATTTATCGAACCAAATATGTGTGCCCCAGAATTTTGAAAGTGAATTACAAGATTCAATGAGTAGGAAAATATTTAAAATACAAGAAAATAAATATTCTGCGAAAAACCCGATTGTGACACAGAACCAACGTCACAGTATATTTTTTTAAAGACATACCAGTGAACCTATTGATTATAAACATATGATACTGGAGTGGGTAAATAAACATAGACATATTCGCAGACAGATTAATTTTTGAAGAAATGATTTCCAAGTTATGAGTACAAAGAACGAATTCAGTTACTTTTGCACTCACTGCGCTGTTTATTATAAACACGAAACCAACACGACTTGTATATCATATTTTTGTTCAATCATAAATTTAATTAAAGAAAAATGGCTATTACACCAAAGGTGGTGATAAGTCCGATTAAAGAAATTCACATTTTTGTACGTTTTGGAAAACTTTCAGCACTCATTTAAAGTGCGGTTTTGTACTTCTTTTAAATTTAATTTTATATTTTGGTTACGTTATGGGTGTATTACAATTTTCTTTTGCAGCCAACTTTTATTAAAACAAATGTAAGGCAAACAAAAAAATCGATGATCGGTAAATCAAATTCCATAAAACAGATTTTTGAAAGGATCACTTCTCGATTTATACAATACTTACCAACATTTTTGCAAAAAAGTATTTCTGCTGTTTTCAAGAAATTTATTTTATTCACACTGGTTATCAACTACAAATATCTACGAAGAAAATTCAGGAATCTAATCACCTAAGATTATGCATACGAGACAACCAAGTTACGAAGAATTGTCAAAGCTTGCATCCACACTGCTTTTGTTTACGTTTTATTTTATAGTGTTTGCTTGCTTCATCAATCGTCATAGGAGAAGAGGAGAAAACATTACCTATTTGGGACCAGCAGTGTTATCGGTGCTTAGAAAGAGTATTAAATAATCTAATAAAAGAATAAAATGTACTATCAGAATAAATCTGACATTCGTGTCGGGAAAATTGCAGGTACTCTCATGAAAATAAACACAGCAAAAATGACAGCAAAATAGAAAAAAACTTATAGCACCCATACACGGTCAGACTAATCTGTCAAGCATTGAAATCTGACAGTGGGTGGCAAAACGTCACCGCAAGGTTGGTAGCATTTGCCAAGCAACAGGGAATTGCTTTCGTTCTTTAACCCTGGAAAGATAATCTGCGTCAAAATGACTCACTCGCGAGCGAAATGTACCGCTCTTTTTCTAATTATTATGAATCACGGGATGGGCGTTCGTGACTTTCCAGCCAGTAGGTATCTAGAGCAGAAAACTCACGTCTCTTTGAGTTAAGTCTCATCAATTTGGAAATACTCACAGCCCTGTGAGTAAATTTTATACATGAGTGTAATTTTATACATCAAAATATGATTATCTTTCTATGGTTAAGGAGTTCACACACCGGCGCGGTACGTGGTAGTAGCAGTGGTAAAACGGTACGGAATCCGATTGCGTTAAATGTAGGTGCACACACTGGGGCGGTATACCGCTTCCGGTACTGCGGTGACCGCGTACCGCCTGTCAAAATGTATTGTGTAAAATTAATTATGTTGAAAATAAATCCAATTTTATTTGATTAGACTCATCCAGAGTATACAAATAAGTCTGTTCGCGTACCCTCCCAAAACAACGAATATCCACGAAAAATAACGAAAAACAACGAAAACCCGTTCGCGTACGCAAAAATTTCGTAGTTTTTCGTAGAAGAGAGTGCTCACGCGAGAGTAAGAAATTTCCCCATGCTACGAATTTTAGTCCAAGGAATTTCTTTGGGGTGTATTATGAAATCTGTCAAATCACATACAATCTTCATTTGTTGGTGCTTAATGCGTTCGATTACTTTTTCGTGATTTTTCTGTCTTTCAGAGAATTTTACCCCCACTCTTCGAGATTTGACAGAAAACCCATATTTAGTGCAAAAAGTACGCGAACGGACCTAATATTAGGGAAATAGGATGAAGTATGGAGAAATATAGAAGAGGCGTTAAAACAAGACAGTGAGTGATTTCAATGCTTCAAAAAATAAAAGTTTAATTTATGTTAATACCGCCTTTGTGTTCACGGACAGGCGATATACCGCTACCGCGTACCGCTCTGGTGTGTGAGCTCCTTTAGGCGGCGCTATAGTTCGGGGTGAACCAGGGCCTACTTTTCGTAACCATTTGTGTGTGCGTGCTATATTTTTGTACGAATAGAAGGGACCTACAGTTTTTTGCCGACTCCGAACGGCGAGTTGAGAATCTCGTTGTCAAATGATACTCCTATGTCGTTTTCGATTGGGCTTTTCAGATTTAGCTCTCAGATTTCAGATTTTTCGTGCTGATTGGAAAACAAACGAGATTGATCTGTTTTTCTGCAATTGTATTAGTGTGACAAGTGACAATTCACATCTTGTTCGTAAAAGAAAGTAAATACGAAAAAGCAAAAAAAATAAATACAATTTTAAAACACTTTCTTTATATTTTCTAAATACCTATTCTACACAGTTTCTCAAAATTATTTTTGTTGATTGATGTTTATTTTGATGTACTGCGTTGACATTTCATATAAAATATGCTGATGTTAGTGCAAGTAGATGTTAATCTAGAGCTGAATCCGAGATTCACAACAATTGATCAAGAGCAAAAAAAAAGCTTTTTTGGTCGGTTGGACAATCAAAATTGTACTAGAGCGATAAAAATTTTTCGAGATAAAAAAAGTGTTTTTTTTGCCCAATCGAAATCGACATTAGATTGCTTGTCAGACATTCGAAAGACTTACGAATTCTTGCACCAACTTTTTCTTTGGGCCAACGCTGTCAAACAAGCCATTTGGCAGTTTCTGTCAGTGAAAACAAACCTAATGTGTTCTTATGGTGTCATACAAAATGTGACGTCAGGCGTTTGATTGGGTCAGCACAGCTGTGAGCTGTCACAACGCACACCCTAGTAGAAAGTAGCTCTACTCGGCCGTTGCCCAGGACTTAACCCTTCAATGCATGAAACCTTGGATTTAATTTACAAAATATTTTTTTACATACTGTTAGCTCTCATATGCTAAAAAAAATAACGAAAAAAATCTGACGTCTTTATTAAGACTGTTATAGGCTATTCTTTGTATTTATCAAATATGATACATCATGCATTTACCGGCGTCGAATTTTCTATGAAATGAAAAATAATTTTGATTCTTGTTATGGCTTTTATTTCAAGGATTTCATATTTATTTATTTTATATTAACAAACAAACTGAAAACAATTAATTAACACAAATGCAAAATAATAATAATTTGAGATACATGTTTAGGTACTATAAAAAAAGTCAAATTTACATATTTAAATATGAAATAAGAAGAGACAATTTCTGTCTCTTTGTCAATTTTTATTGCAACACAAATGAAGTTCACATTTTGAACATTTAATTGTTGATAGAGGTTTCTTACTAAAGACAACTCTGGTCAGTGACTGATTTGAATGGCAGGAATTTGTGACAGGAATTGCAACATCTTTTTCTAATTGTGTCTTATCGTTATCAGCATCTTCATCCAATAGATTCAGTATATTTTCTAAATCGAGATCCTGCTTATCCGAAATGCAGATTTCGTTAAACTGATCGTCTGCGCAATCAAATCACTAAAACCGTCCTCACTTTCGTTCCAATTATTTTAAAAAAAAATATACGGCGCCAGCAGTCCTAATTCCTAAACAGAACCAAGCCTAGCTTCTCGCAACCATTTGTACAGTTTTTTTGCCGACTCCGATTAGCGAGTTGAGAAGCTTCTTATGACAAATGATACTCTTTGATTGCTTGTCAGACATTCGAAAGAAGTGGCACCGTGAAAAAACTTTTTATGTGTTTTTGCTAGGATTGGACCTGGGCAGCATGCATAGTAGTCCAACGCACTAATTACCACGGCCACGGTGACCACTAGATTTCCAATTATTTACTATTGCCACTATTTCCTTATCACTAAGAGAACGATTTGTATGAAACATTGCGAGCTGCTGCAACACAAATAAAATAATATGGAATGTATTTCAATCTGAAATACATGATGTCTCATATTTGAGACATATGAGATATGTGACCGAATGCATGATGTCTCATATATGATACATATGAATTAAATACGGTCTGGTTATGTATTATTAGAACTTTTACTTATGTTTATAGTTCTTACAGCAAAGGAAACTATTTCTGCAATGAACGACATTTACTTACCAATTAATAATCTTGTATATAATATATTTATAATTAATATCCTGAACAGACAACAACCAGTTATATGAAGCTCCGAAACTTTAGTATAGGAAATTTGAAAAATAGCTTAGAAAAAATAAAAAAGCAGACGCCTACTGGATTTTATTTCGCATGGCAATAACCCAAAAAAATTATTTATTTTTAGGGAATAGTAAGTAAATTCGTAAAAAAGGTTGATGAAGTTGTTCATATATGATACATCATGCATTTAAGGGTTAACGATATCTACGATATAACGCCTGAGGTCACATTTAAGAGCACCCCATATGTTTGCATTGTTTCTACTCTATCTGTCAACGCGAGACCGCCCGAACGCGACACTGTGAATTGGACTTTCTACTTTGTCGTGTGTTTGAGAGTTCACACACAGTTGTTTTGTTGTTTTGTTGTTTGTTCGTGTGCATATGCATAGATACTTATATGTATTTACATATTTGCAAAAAAATGAATTCCTTCGACGAAAAATTAATAATTCTAGAGAGAACGATTGCTTGTATAGTAGTGAAAATTCGAGGAAACATTTTTTTTATTCTGCCATATACCGAACGTCTCAACGCCCGGCCGCCTGTAACCATATTTTTTGTTGCAAATTTTAAGGTCGCACGTTGGACAGAAAATATCGTTAAGTCGATATAAAGCCTATTTACGCATGACTGCGCGAACGCCACATTGTGACTCGGTCATTAAATGTGACCTCAGGCGTTATATCGTAGATAGCGTTAAATTACCGCATCCGTTACCGAGTTACTTGTTATCGAAATGTGTCGATTTGGCATTACCGCTCTCGTTATCGAGTATCATTTTACATAGAATTAGCTAGATCATTCGATAACGAGTTAACGGATGCGGCAATTCATTCCCAGGCGTTAACGATAAGTTTGTTCAGAATAGCACAGATTTATGCAAAAGCTCAGATCAAGTCAGAACAGAAAAGCACAGCTATATGTGCAAACTTCGATTCCTCCCTTTTGGTAAACTTAAATATCACCGAAACACTTTTCGCTTCAAATAAAAAATTCAAGTTGATTTTGACATTTCTCACGATTCTGTTATGCCTGAAATACATGTGTAGACAGGCTGCATGCAGTGCCGCGTCCTAATCTGCATCTGAAATACATGTGCAGAGTTTTTTGACAATTCCTCCATTGAGTTGGCTGTCGCAAACAAAGCAAAAAATTGTCAGATTGAAAAAAAATAAATGCCAAATAACCAAAATTGTACTATTTTCACGATCTAGTACCGGGGCTGCGTGGCGAAATTAGAAATAGAGACTTCATGCAGCGCTGTGCCGCATGCAGAATTAACATGTATTCGCTCCCATATAAACGTGTGTATTCTAATTTCGCTGCACGGCAAAATCTACACATGTATTTCCAGCATTATACCTCGAAAGTAGGTGCAGAAATGTTGTCCAGCACAGAGTCGTTGAACACAAAGCAGATCAGTCTCGGACAAAAGCTTTTCTCATTGAACACGTACTTTTTTCTTCTTTTCTGTTCAGCACAGCCTCACTGAACTGACCTGATATCTACAATAATAGGGGGGTACACACGATACGACCGATCTGACGGACTTGGTCTGTCCGGCCAAGTTTGACGTGTGTGTACGCTCGAAACGACCGCCGGACGGACATGTCGGATGGTTTCAATTTTTTTTGATATTTTGGTGGTCGGACGGACACATCTGATAATGTGTACACTTGTCCGTCCGACATAGAGCAATTTTCATTTCTGAAATGTATTTCAAGCGGTGTGGTTGCTGGCGGAGAATTAATAATGGCTGTGTATGGAAATTTTGAATTTTGGAGAAAAAAAAAATGGATATATAAAAAATTCTGATAATCGTCTGGAGAATTCAATCTTGTTATTCTGCTAGCAAATTAATATAAAAAAAACTATCTTAGCTTTTTCATCCATTCATGTACCCAAATTCGATTCCTTTTTCTTTCTAAGATTTTTTCTTTAAAATTTTATCAATCATAAGCGCTGCTCTCAGTACGCCCGACATCTTTCAAATCCACTTGCAAAGTGAGGTCGGACAACATGTCGGACAATGTGTACGCTAACATCAGTCTCATCCATCCGACCAGGTCCGTCAGATCGGTCGTATCGTGTGTACCCCCCTAATAGAGCTACTTTCTACTAGACCGCGCGTTTTGGCAGCTCACAGCTGTGTTGACATAATAGGTTTGTTTGATGTCGGCCCTGAGGCGCTCTAGAAACGCACTGATACGTTCGATGTCAGACAGTGCTACACTGAAAACACCCTAAAAATTCTGCCCTACATTCGTTCTTCGTTGTCGACACTGGTTCTGCATTGGATTTGCGGAATTAACGCGTCCGTTAACGAGTGAGTGAGTAGGACTCGTTATCAAATGATCGAGTAAATTATAGGTAAAATGATATTCGATATCGTGAGCGGTCATGCCAAATCGTCACATTTCGAAAACGAGAAATTCGTTAACGGATGCGGTAATTCGGCCCCTGATTTATATTAAGTTTTCAATGCATGACAGTTGTCAGATTAAGCTACTTGCGTTCGATGAAATGGCGTTGCACCAGGTTTTTGGACCACCGGAAAAAACACTGACACTAGTCATGGGTAGTAGCGTAATGACCGGCAGACTCTTCTCAGGGAGAAATTACAGCCATTACAGAACTGTGTAGGCATTGACAGTATATATGGACTGCTGGACAAATGTCACTTTCGTAAAACGTCTGCGGAGAGCTTGGTTCTTATTTGGTAAATTTATTTCGAATCAATTTCTGGTGTTTTGTGTTAAAGAGCAACATATTACAATTAATTTAAAAATTACTGAAACCAACGGCTTAGGCAAATTCAAACACAATGTAAGTCCAATTTTTTCCACTATGAAACAAGAGGGCTCGTGCTTATGTATGAACCGACGCGTAGGTGGGTACTAGCAGTGCATCATCATAATTATAACCATCATCATCATATATATTGTGGGCATCGTAGCGCAAGTGGTTAGTGCGTCGGACTACTGAGCCAGCGGTCTTGGGTTCGAGTCCCGCCGCAAACACCTAAAATGTTTTTCACAGTGCCCACCTCTTCCGAATGCCTGACAAGCATTCAAGAGTATCATTTGTCATGTAAGGCTTCCCAACTCGCCGTTCGGAGACGGCAGAAAACTGTAGGTCCCTTCCATTGGTGCAGAAATATAACGCGCACACACAAATGGTTGCGGGAAGCTAGGCTTGGTTCTACCTAGGACTTCTGAAGCCAAATATTTATTTATTATTTTATCATCATCATTTCATCATAGCAATATATAAAAACACCAAAACTAATACACAAAATAGTAGGCGTGTTTTTTTTTTAAGAAAATGAGAAAAAAAAAACGCTGAACAGTGACTTGGCAGGACTATGCTAATTGACGTTTGACAGTCTTACATCGGCATTGTTTTCATTCAAAGTAAGGCGATTCTTCGTTTGGATTTTTGTGGAGACGGTTGTGCGCAATTAACCTCCATTTACATATTCTCATCTGCAAGAATTTTTTTCAAGTTTATTCTGGCCTTTCTCATGCTGAGAAAGTGAAAACGAACATTAAAGTAATTTATCTAACAATTAAAGTAACTTTTTCGGTGATATACTGGCGGATGTCGCTGATATTTTGGGATTATTCAACATAACCCCAATCAGATATCGCGTGCCACCATCACCACTATCACCGGTCCCCTCGGTGCTCCGCACGAGGTGACCAGAATAAAGAAGAAAATTGACTCGAAGCCATACACCAACAAAAAAATTATCAGCAGAGAACCGAAATGGTCATCTTCACCCATCAGTCCGCAGAAATTAGCGGCAGCACACAGCATGATGAATCTCAGCAACGGCAACAACGTGTCTCCATCCCACAGCGTCTTAGCAGAAGAACACGCTATGGACTCGCAAGACAATGCATCAGATCAAAATTTCCAACTGCCAAATAAACGGTTCAGAGCCAGCACCAACATCACCGTACCCCCTCCGGGTATACATTCTACATGTATTAACAACGCAAACCGCTTCGCTCTTCTTCAAGATTTTGTCATCTACAATAATGACGCAACATGCAGCAACAAATCAACAACGAGGGACCAAACACACCCTACGAACAGCAACACAACAGATCCAGCAACTAACGGGACCAACACCACTGGCGGCAACGGAGATCCAACGGGAATAGTTGATCAGAACATTGTAACCGTAAGTAGGAAATTCTGTCCCCCTATATATTGTAGCAATTTAGATACACATTCTTTTGTGAAAAATATGAGAATAAAAGCTCAAAACTTAAACTTCCGTTTTCGCGTGGTAAACTTCAACGGGGGGAAAGCTAAGATCTTTGTCGATAATAGTGATGTTCATAGGGAACTTCTAGGAAAATTCAGAGAAGCTAAGAGTGTAGAAGCATTCTCTTTCACCTTACCGGAGGATAGAACAGTTAATCTCCTACTCAGGGGATTAACCGCTAACTTCGACCCCGCTGATATAATGGAGGAATTACAGAATAAATCCCCAGATACAGTGGAAAGCGTAACTCACTTCGAAACTCTTGCTTCTAAAAAAGAAGGTTATAAATATAACCTATTTCTAGTAAGATTACTACCAAACAAATCACCAGAAGAAATATCCAAAATTAAGTACCTTTTAAGCACGAAAGTAAAATGGGAGAGGCCTAAAGGAAACAAAGGGCCCCTCCAATGCAGAAGATGCCAACGTTTTGGCCATTTGGCTAAAAACTGTGGTGGCAATTACCACTGCGTCAAATGTTTAGAAGACCACGCGCCGGGTAATTGCCCGAACAGTAAGGACTCTGAGTCCAAAGCCAGGTGTAAGAACTGCGAGGGGGACCACCCCGCCAATTACAGGGGATGCCCCATTTTTAAAAAGTACGAAAACAAAAAAAAACAAATAAAACGAAGAGCTTTCACTAACACACCCAAAACAGTAATCAGTAAAACTATACCCGGCATTTCTTTCGCCAATCTTTTTAAAAAACCAGAGTCCCAGACTCCCACATTCACATTGAACCCTAAAAGCAACTACCTAAATTCCTTTTTCGAATTATCAAAAGACTTATTTGGAAGCGACGTGACAAGTCTTTTATCCAAAATCGAACATTTTGTGACCAACATTAATAATGCTGACTCCATCCAGCAGAAAAGACTTGGGTATCTGGATCTCTTGAACCAGATACTACTCACTTCCAAATAATGTTCTTCAAAATCGTAACCTTTAACGTTTCGTCCATAGTAAATCACAGCAGGAGAGTTGACCTAGCAAACACTCTCCTAGCTAGCAATTGTAACGTAGCATTCATTCAAGAAACCCATTTAAACAACAGACATTCAGTAATCTTCGATTCCTATAACATCCTACGCAATGATCTTAACCAAGGCGTTGCCATCGCTATCCAAAAAAACATTAAGTACAACCTAAAAAACTTAAACAATCCAAATTGCCCGAATATTTTCATCGAGATTTTTCTCACCCGCGACGGTAGAAGAATGAAGTTTCTGTTAGGATCAATTTATTTCCCTTCAAATATGCCCTCTTCCTCACTCCTGAGTGAACTCAACAAAATTAACTGCTTATCAAACGAATAGGGTAAAGGTGTCAACAGTGAATCAGAGTACACAGTGAATTAATAGCTCTCATAATGTCTCTTTTTATTTTAAAATGAATCTGGAAATGAGAAAAGAACACATTTTTACTTCCCCTCGCAACAGACTAACGGTCTGCGCGATCGCATTGTCGAAGGTGGTTATCCTCGTGTGTTTGTGTTTTCTGCATAGGTAAGTAATTTTTTTTTTCTGTTTTATTTTTGATCTTATTAAAAAAGTGCGTATTGTAACTTCATTTGAGTTTAATATTCGTACTTTTGTTTATATAGACTTAATAATTTTTGTCAATTTTTTTACTTTGGTGAAATATTTTATAAATTATTAACATGTTTTTGCGAAATGACAACATTGTACACAGTGAATCAGTTGAAAGTGGTACACAGTGAATCATGAACATGGTAGCATTTCGAGGCTCCAGAATTTAAAATTTTCAATCCATGTTAATTTTTCAAATCTGTATGTTCGCTAGCAATAATTATGAGCAACTGAATTACCAGTTTCATTTTTCTTTTATTTTCGTGCAAAAAGTAACGTTTTGTGATATTTTTACAAGAACTGTTAAGCTTTTTGTATTTATTTTTGTATTAATACTTGAAGAGTTTTTATTTTCGTTTTTATTCTTTTGTCTATCCCTAAATAATAAAACGAATTAATAAATATATATATGTTATGAAAAAACGTATGTTTTTACTAAATAAATTGATTTTAAATCCCTGTTTCACTGTGTACTGTACTGATTCACTGTGTACACCCATAGTACACAGTGGATCACATGGGAAGGGTAATTTCAAACAATTTTTTCACTATCTCAACATTAATAAAGCTTTGAGATTTTGGGCTTAAAATGAAGACAAAACATTGAAAAAGCTGTGAAAAAAATATCATGGCTATACTATGATAAATGCGAGCTCAACGGCGCGATAAGTAAAAATTGATCCACTGTTAACACCTTTACCCTACGACGGAATAATAATAGGTGGCGACCTAAACGCCAGGAACCCGTGCTGGGGGGACTCCAGTTCGAACATGAACGGGGGAACCTTAGACACTTGGCTAAGAGCACAGAACACCTCCCTCATAAACTTAACACCTAGTAACCCGACGTTTCCGAGGAGCTCCTCTTACCTGGATCACTTTTTGATCTCTAAACACCTAGTAAACTTGATTTCACCCAACTTTGCAATCACTACTTTACCCACCTTCTCGGATCACTTTCCTGTCCAACTAACAATAAAATTAGGGGAAGTCGAAATTGCTCCTCCCTATTTTTCCACCCGCTCGTTCAATGAAACCAAATGGGAAGATTTCAATGAGGATTTAGATGACAGTCTGAGACTTCACTTTCCACCTTGCCAATCACGGATTTCAAATGACAAAATTGACTACTTTATCACTGCTTTCAACATTTCCCTCAATAACACCCTCGAACGTCATACATACCTTCCGGTCCCCTCTTCAAAAAAGTACAACAATCTTCCCCCCGACATTCTGACTCTTTATAAGACCAAACACGTTTGGCAAAAAAAATTAAAGAAAATCTTTCATCGTTACTTTAACAGAACCTCAACTGAATACAAACAACTCGCTTCACAAATAGACCTCTTAAGGAAAATCATCTCTGATAAAATAAGAATTTGGTTGAATGAACAATACTCCTTGAAACTCTCCAAAATTAAATCTGGCCCAGGGGCTTTTAAGGAAGTCATCAAGTTTATAGGGAAAAAGAGAAACCATTCGATGAATAAAATCATTGTAGGAAACAATACCATCACGGACGAGTCAGACAAGGTCAAGGCCCTAGGAGACTACTTCAAAGAAATATACAAAGCTAAGACACCCCCGCACTGCCAAAACACGGTAAACTTAGTGCAGGCCTCCCTCAATCAAATAAACTTAAACTCCCAAGTGGGCTTATTTAACTTTTCCTCAGAAAACTCCGCTCTGAATCCCCCAGCCACCCAGTCCTTTACTACTCTGACTGAAGTATCTGAATATATAAGGTCCAGCCGACCCAAAAAGTCTGCAGGCCCAGACAACATTTCGAATTTCATTTTAAAAAAACTAGCTTCTACCCCACTCAAATACCTCACCATTTTATTTAACAATTGCATAAACAATGGGTATTTTCCTAAAGACTGGAAGAGGGCGACCTTATTTACGATTTTCAAAAAACCAAACAACTTCACGTTAGAGAACCTTAGGCCCATATCGCTACTTTCGAATGTCGGGAAGATTTTAGAAAGAATAATCTTAGGGAAAATGGACACACATACGGAAAATCACATCGAATTCATTCCGGAATACCAGTTTGGTTTCCGAAAAGAACACTCCACAGTTCACGCTTTACTGAAATTACACAACGACGTTACCCTCAGCCTTAGGGAAAAAAAATGCACAGTAGCCTGTTCATTGGATATCCAAAAAGCGTTCGACAGCGTATGGAGAAAAGGCCTTATACATAAGATCGCCCAAATGGACTTCCCACCCTTCTTAGTTCGACTCATATGGAGCTTCCTCTCAGACAGACACTTCACAATTAAAATACAAAACACAACTTCCGTTGAAATCCCATCTGAACAAGGAGTCCCTCAAGGTTCCATCCTCGGGCCGAGACTGTACAATCTGTTCCTATCTGATTTTCCTCACACCAACTTTACTAACAATGCGATTACCTCAAGAGCTCTCTTATACGCCGACGACACCTTTGTTTACGCGAACGCGAATTACCCCCAAGATGCCCTTAGGCACCTCAGAGACCACCTAAGTATCATTTACGAATTTTACAAAAAATGGGGTATCAAAATTAACACATCTAAATCGGAAGGCATCTGCTTTAGGAATGCGAGCGGCAAAGGTCCACCTGGGGCTGTTGGCGAGAGTAAGCATTTAATATTGGCAATAGATGGCTCCATAACTCATTTTAAAAATAACTTAAAATACCTGGGGGTGAACCTCAACAATCTTTTTAAATTCAAAAACCATGCTGTAAACGCCTTAGAAAGAGCTCAAAAGACCTGCAACATGTTAACACCTTATCTGAAGCACAAAGCCCTCAACAAAAAAACGAAGTTACTCTTTTATAAAAGTCTCATTAGGCCCGTAATCACACATGCGTTCCCCATATGGTTTACCATCCCCCCTACCATAGCCAAAAAACTAGAAATCTTCGAAGGGAAAATAGTCAGACGTTGTATAGACTTAAACTTTAAGTCCAGGAACAAAAGATACTCGAACGCGTTCATATACAACGAAGCGAAAGTAACCCCTATTATGAACTATATGCTACTTCTAATGAAAAAAATGGTATCCAAACTCCCAACCATGGACAATGAGCTCATTAACGAAACGTTCGCCTCACAACAAAACTCGACCTGGCGTGATCGTACTTACCTTTCACCTATTGGTATTTCAACTATCGATGAATCTGTCCTACAGAATGACTCTATGAACGACCTATACTGCAAGGCCGTCAAAGGCCAAAATAGAGGTTAACAACTTCTTCCCCCCGTTGAAGTCAACTAATCGCTATACAATACCTTCACTTTAATACAACTTTTTTCTAATTAAATGGACAGAACTTTCTACTTATTTTCAAACATATCTTAAGTTAGATCTCATATAATTTAAACACTGTCGTACAAATCACATCAGCACAAGACGGGGAAGGAAAACAAGCCCATTTCACGGCATTTACCCCCCCTCTTATCACTCGGATGTAATTCGTATAAATAAAATCACAAAATAACGTAATCATAAACATGAAATCATAATCAAAAAAGTACATATCAATGTAAAAATTTTATACTTAAAGAGTATCTCAGACAAGGAGGAATACTTCAATAAAAACGTGAATTCCCAAAAGTATCCCTCCTTCTCTTTTCGATTTATCTCATTATCTCTTTCTTAGTATTAGTTTAGGTTAAGTAAATTTTAAGTAACATCTGTGATAGACAGTAAAAGTCAAAGCGACAGCCATCTGCTTCGCAAGCAAAAGCAAACCAACAACATTGTAATTTTAGCCATGAGGCACTATATCTCACTTGAAAGAAGGAGAAGGCCATACGCTAAAGCCTCTCACATCAATTCATTATTTGTAAAATGAACAAACTGTATACTTAAATGAATAAGAAACACTGTACAATGAAGTCTTAATAAAATCAATTCAATTCAATTCAAAGTAAGGCCGGTAGCTATCAATCGGTCATAAATCGCTTTTAAGTTTCCATTTTTGGCGCGCTTTCGAGGATGTCAGTGACATATGGCAATGTAAATATTGGGGGTGATGCAACACAGCTGTAGATGGTGAAATTTATGTTGGTGGATACAATTTTTTTCGTCAAATTTAATTCAATTAAATAGTAAAATAAGGAACGTGTTCCCTTAATTCATTATAATTTTCTTTTCCTCGTTGGATAAATTTGTATTTCTTTCTTTTCTACCCATTTTAAAAATCAACAGAAATAATTTAAATTTGAAATGACAGCAGAGTTCGGTTGAAAGCTACCGGCCTTATTATTTCTCCCTTACTTCCATGTCTTATTTGACATTTCGATGAAATTCTCGATAACTATCGACGAAAAATAGTTTGGTAGCACATTTTTCTATCCAGGCTAAGGACCTAAGACCTGATAACTATCCAGTTTTCGTAAGCCTATATAGGCTTAGTTGTTAGTGTAATTAACATGGGAAAAATTGTCTAAGCCTATATAGATTTGAAAAAAAAAACACCCCTAATGTAAAACTTCGTTCACCTGTTACTTAACATTCTGTGCGGAGTATAGACTAATTTTTGAGTTAATATATACATAATATTATCTAAATCAATTCAAAAATTAATACCGTCAGTTATTCAAAAAAACCCATACTTATTTTGTGGGTTGTATTTGTTGGTACTTTACAAAAAACCTTGGGGTGCGATCGCAAGAATTGTTCGCACTATCTTCTATAGATGGCGCTACTTAAAATGATTTCTTGCTCTAATTGCTATTGACTACAATCTGAAATCATTACGATTCATATATTGGTATGATATCAATATAATGTATGTGAGTGACACGAACTTTTTAATACACAAAAAAATCGTGGAATCGTGGACCCAATATGGTGAGCGCACTTCAAGTTGAACACTTCTTTTCCACCAGATTTCTATCTGCAACCACGTTTTTCGGCACATCCACGCTAAAGCGAACAATTTAAACGTTCACTTCTTTAAACGGCTTCCAGCAATACTGAAAATAAGATAGATCAAGATGCGATAAGAACTGAAAAAAAAATGTAAGTTGCAGAGAAGATGTACTGAAATAAACCATAATATTTATAAATAAAACATCCAAATTTTAGTTCTAAAATCCATTTATTGCGTTTGAGGTGATTTAAATACTTATTAACATTGAATCGTCCTGGTTGTTAGATAGGCGTAATACGCTTTCCTTTTACCACTTGTTAATGACAGCATCGGGCACTATAATCAGTATTTAAAAACGTTAAACAATTTTTAAGTGCGAAAATATAAGTAACCAAAAACACGGGGATGGGTAACACAATTTTTAATAAATAACTGTATTATCTTATATCGTTTTTTTTTTTTTTACCTTTTTGGGTATTTTTACATTTAACTTTGTAACGCAAAATTATAATAGATATACCACTCAACTTGTGCAATAGCACACGATGATCAAGCAGGGAATAAACTTCAGGAAATGAAATGACTGTCCATAAGCAATTCATCGTTGACATCGTTCGTTTTGGTAGGTATTTATGCATGACAGGAATAAATTTATCTTCTAATGGAAGTTAGGGTTAACTGTATTAAGGATGTCAAAAATATATTTGTATACATGTATAAAATAACATCTTATAATATTTTGAGAGTGAAAAGAACTTTAAGTTTACACAAATGATATAGCCGCAGTAAATATGAGAATATCGCGATTGGATCCATGTAGCTTGGTGCGAAGTAATAGCGTTTTTTTTTTTGAAATCCTAATATAGTTTGTTTTTGTTTTATAAAAAAAACAATGTTTTTAATTGAATAATGTTATGCCTAATTTCATATACTTAAGTGCCTATAGACTGCGGGCTACTTCATATGTGCAAACTTTACCAATCCGCAGAGCTTTAAATACCAAAGTAATTAATTCGAAGGAAATGCAAAATACTAAGGGAAACAAAGCAATGTACAAGTCCATTTAAAATGTGAGTATGAATATGAGAGGCCGCTTTAATGATTCCCTACCCTACAAATACTTCTTTGATGTCAGATAGTAAGGACATTTTGGGATGTTGAATGGATTAAAGTCAGTTTTGCAATTGGTATCAACAAGTAAGTCTAGCGCATTTGCTTCTTTTAGTAATTAACAGATCAATAGGCAATAAAGTGCGAAACAAAATTAATACAGCGGCCAAATTACCACATCCGTCCACGAGTTACTCGTTATCGCAATGTGACATTTCGATAACGAGTAACTCGTTAACGGATGCGGTAATTCGGCCCCTGATTACATGGCTCCTGATGATATGAAATACGTCCATACGTGATTCTGACGTTTATTGAATTTCACATTATTTTTTGGAAGGGAATAGTAAAATTTCAGGTGGAACCAAGCTTACTTTACTTATTATGGAGGATAATTCGTGCAAAATAATTGCGTGTTGCAAACATAAAATGTCCCTAAATTTAACTTCAAAAAAACTTTACAATTCATTAAAATGTTCAGCTTTGTTTTGGTTGTTAAATGAGAAAGGTCAATGATTAACCGGAAAATGTTCATTCCTTCTTTCGTTACTTCATTTATACACCCCTATCAAAAAGACGAATGATTAAACGTACAGAAAAAGGAGTCACGTAATCTCGGCCTAAATCTTAGCCTTAAAGCGGGTACACACCATCGAATAAGAGTGTCACCCAAAATTAATATCATTTTTTGCGCTATGAAGCGAGCGTACATACTATAGGTTTGTATGACACTCAAATCATCCTTTTTGTTGTTGTTTTTCGACCCTCTCTACCTATGTTTGTTTTTTGGATGACGAAATTTATATACACACAATCAAAACAAAACAAAAACAAATATGGCCGCTGAGTGCCACGCAAAAATGTTTGTGCACTATATTGTACACTATCAGTTTTGCGTGTTATCCTTCAAAACTGACATTTTTGTTCGATGGTGTGTACCCGCTTTAAGTCATACAAATTCAAGTTAGTAATGTTTGAAAGTAACTATAGGTCACTTTCAATAGTTTCGATAGTTATTTTTGCCATTACCCATCATTAAAAAGAAAATAACTTAAAATCGCATTTTCTCGAAACTGACGTCAAAGACTTGGGAACAAGTGATCACTTTTGAACACTAAATTTAGATAACAATTCCGCAAAGTGGAAGAAAATAAGAAACGTTAAAATATTTTTTTAAGGTAGCAAAACTGCAGCTCTAATATTCTCATCACAACAGCACAGAACTGGCAAATTGTAAATTTGATTAATTTTGACGTATGTATTGCTAAACTATGTACATCGGAACAAAAGTGCCAAGAAGTGAGAAATATGCAGAAGATTAAAGTCTGCTTTTATACTTAGACTTGTGGGTCTAGACTCACATAAGTGCAAAAGAGTAAGAAAGTTCGAAAATATGAGAAGGAAAATATTTTGCCCTGTGAGTCGACAGTCGAGGGTAAAGTTTTCGGCGACTCTTTTTGACATTTTTCTTTTCTGTTCTTCACTTTATCGTTGTGGGCTTCATGTTCTCGTTGCAGGAGTCCTTTTTGTTCGGTTGCTTGTAATAAAAGAGGAATGTCAAATTTAAGTCAAAAGAGTTAAGTCTGAAGTGTAAAAGCGCGACACCCATGAAAGAAAATATTAAAGAGAAATTCGAAAAAGTCCAGCCTCAGAAGTCTGAACTGTAAAAGCAGACAAAGCTCACAAAATTTCAACTGACTGACTAGCGCCATTAACGGATGAAATTATTAGGTCTGTTCCTTTACTTTCTGCTCCAAAAATAGTAAGTTATTAAATTTCATGGAGTGGGGGTAAAATTCTCTTAGACAGAGGCATATTACGAAAAAGTAAAGGAACGCGTTTAACCAAAAAAATTGCAACAAACAAAATATCATAAACATATATGAAGGAAACGTAAACAAACTGGTATTGTACAGTTTTGGATTCAACAGCAGAGTTTACTCTTCATGATATCCCAGAAAACAGCCGGAAACTACACTACAATATACGTCTAAAATCATATTTTAATTTCATCGGAAATCAGATGGTATAAAAAAAAGGGAATAAGCGCCATCTATTTTGCGAGCATTGTATATGATATGAATCCAATTGGATCTACTTGAATTTATACAAAGACGCTGATACACGACTCTTTTTTTCGTTCGTTTCGTCTTTCGTCTTTTTGACAAGGACGTATGGTAGTGATTACACAGTTCCTAGTAATTGGTGGATACGTGCATACGTGATTCTGACGTTTATTAAAATTCACAATATATTTAGGAAGGGAATAGTAAAATTTCAAGTGGAATCAATCTAAATTTACTTATTATAGAGGATAATAATTGCGTGTTTACTAGCAAATGCAAAATGTTTCTAAATTTAGCTCCAAATTCAACTTCATTCACCATTCATTCACGTTTCTATGCCCCTTCACTTTAAAAAAGACGAAACGAACGAAAAAAAGAGTCGTGTAATCAGCGTGCCGTTATAGTAGTTGGTTGGAAGAACTACATAAAAGCTATTGCGCAAAATCACCGAAGCTAAAGCTATGGCATCCTCTAGCTTTAGCCGCGGTGACTTTTATAAATTGAAAGGAAATGATGCAGATCGCAGACGTGCCATGCGATTGAGGAATACAACACATAGGTAGTTTTGACTGTGTTTTATATTTTAGCACTTTTGATCCGATGTAGTTCTGGCTTTACACACAAAAAAAAAGTAAATAGATTCAGATTTACAACTTCGGACATCTGAATTTTTTATTTGAAAAATAAAATTAAATTTATTAACGTTGTGTTCGCTGCGTTTGTACTTGAACGCTAGTTTTTCGAAAAGCTGGCGAAATTCGACCTAATTCACCGTACCTTCACGCAGACTAATGCAGACATCTCGTTAAAGCAGCAAATACACGATACAATCGTTGGACAACGGTTGTATGCAATTTGCGGTTGTATGCGACGATTGTATCGTGTGTTAGCTAGCTTACGACGGTTGTACCGATATCGCACGGTTGTATGCTTTGAATCGAAAACCTGCGGTTGGATACGCTGTTGTATGGAAATCGCATGCAGATTGTATAGTGTGTGTGCTACTTACAATCCGCGGTTGTACAACGATTGTATCGTGTATTTCCAGCTTTACATGAGACTCCGGATTCAATCCGAATTTAGTCCAAGTTAACGTAGATAGAATCCAAACATGATTGAGTTAATCCATTCACAAAATTTTCTGTGTTTGAGCGGAAAATGAGCATGTAAACACAAATTGGATCAAGTTTAACAATTAAGAGCAGGGTTGCCGCGAGCATAATTCAAAAAGCGTCCAAAAAAGGGGTCCCGCTTATATTTTTATGAAAATATGCAATTTTTCGAAAAACTGTATTTTATTTCTGAACTTAAAATAAAATAAATATTGGGAAAAAAATAACAAAGACAAAAAAAGCATGTATGCAAAACGAATTTTTAGGAAGGAAATTCTGACTAATGCCCAAAACACATGTGCAGAATTCTCTGCGCAGAGAAATTAGAACACACATGTTTTAATACGCGAAGCATTGACATATTATATATGGACTGCTAGTGAAATGTCACTTTCATACAACGTCTGCGGACAATTTGGCTCCAACATAACTAGCGCCACGTGTTTCGTAGGGACAGCAATGTGAAACAATTATCCGCCATCATACTTATTTTACGTAGAAACTGGGGCCATCTATTGCCGTATATACGAGTTACTGCGAAAATACGTTAAATTTTAAATTGTTGCCGCATTTGTACCAACAGATGCCAATACCAAAATTTCAATACAAAATTTGAAAAAAGCCGTTACTTTTCTTTATTGACCCATAAACTAGATAAATATGTTAAATTTATTTGGAATTCATGTTTTGTGTTGATTAATACTTTGTGTTTTTGCTTTATAATGCAGTACAACTTCTCACAATTTATTAAAAAAATACTTAAATCACAAACCAACGGCTTTCGTGAATTCAAACACAGTCTAAGTTTCCACATTACTTCGCTACGAAACAAGAGGGCTAGTGCTTATGTTGGAACCAACGCGAAGTTGGGTACTAGCAGTCCATATATAATATGTCAATGACGCGAAGCTACATGTAATTTCTGCATGCAGTGCTGTTCTGCAAGATGTCTCTATTTCTAAATTCTCTGCCAACGACAATGTTGACACGACACAAAAGAAAAAAAAAAACACAGTTTGAGGTATTTAGTTTCACCGATGTTTGAAGTTTCTCTATTTATTTATAATTCAAAATGGGAGATGGATGGAACTTGTAAAAGAAAATGTATTTCAAATAGGACTGATATACATATAAAAGCAATGTCACTTTCTGAATTTTTTTGTATTTTGTAATACTATTAGTTTTTTCTCAAATCATATCAAAATAATTTTCGCAAAAGCAAGTATGGTTTTAAATCAGTAGCAGTAATTGACAGTAGCCGATTCGCTGTAAATCAAATAATTTCTGCACATCTGTTTAACCTGCAGTGCTACGCGAAGTACTGCGTACAGAATTTCTGCCCACGTGTTTTGGGCATAACAAAAATAATTTGTTGATTTCATCAGTAGGGGGGTACACACGATACGACCGATCTGACGGACCTGGTCGGATGGATGTCTGACAGACCGATGTCGTTAGCGTACACATTGTCCGACATGTTGTCCGACCTCACTTTGCAAGTGGATTTGAAAGTCGTCGGACGTACTGAAAGCAGCGCTTATGATTGATAAAATTTTTGAAGAAAAAAATTTAAGAGAGAAAAGAAAGAAAAAGGAATCGAATTTGGGTACAGGAATGGATGAAAAAGCTAAGAAATTTTTTTTTATATTAATTTATTAACAGAATATTACAATATTGAATTCTCCAGACGATTATCAGAATTTTTTATATTTCCATTTTTTTTCCCCAAAATTCAAAATTTCCATACACAGCCATCATTAATTCTCCGCTAACAACCACACCGCTTGAAATACATTTCAGAAATGAAAATTGCTCTAGGTCGGACGGACAAGTGTACACATTATCAGATATGTCCGTCCGACCACCAAAATATCAAAAAAATTTGAAAACCATCCGACATGTCCGTCCGGCCGTCGTTTCGAGCGTACACACACGTCAGACCTGGCCGGACAGACCAAGTCCGTCAGATCGGTCGTATCGTGTGTACCCCCCTACTGGTTGAACAAAATGGGTGTGTTCAAAGAGTGAAGTACTATGTTTTATAAGTAAAAGAGACATGAAATGAAAAAAAATTGAAATAAGGGTCCTACGTTTTCAAAGCGCGTCAAAATCCCAGTTTTTTTTTAAAAAGTGGGGTCCCGGGTCCCACCGCCGAAAAAGCGTCAAAATGACGCAAAAGCGGCCCAAACGGCAACGCTGATTAAGAGTATCTGACATCTGTGCATCTTTTTTCTCCTTTGCTTTTTTTTCGGATGGTGAGATGTTTTTTATATTCCTGGTTGATTTTGTTTGGTATTTGACGGCCGTGTAGGGTAGTCGATATGTTATATTACCAGACACCAAACGCCACAACAAATTTAAAAGTCCGTTCTCCAAAAATCCAGTGCAACCCCATTTTATCGAACGCAAATCCCTTGCCCTGACAACTGCATGCATTTAAAACTTAACATAAATCAGATTTTATTAATTTTCGTATATTTTTGCATTTGTTTCGTTCGTTGTTTCAGTAACCATTTTATCCGAACACAAAAAACACAACCACAATGAGCAAAACCAACGCAATAGGTCCGTTTGGTGTGTCTTTTTCACGAAAGTGCTTGATATCTTTCAAATACTAAAATCCTCTCAAAGAGAAAAAACTTGAACAAAAGACACCAATGCTTTTGAAACAAACCTATCAATTTGTTTTTGTTTTCCACTACAATGAAGAATATGACATTTCTCAAACTGTCAAATGGCTTGGTTTGACAGACGACAGAGTTGAACAGTCCACCCCGAGGAAAAGGTCTTGCAGAATGCAGATACTTCATCGCAGAGAGAGCCAAATGAGAGTAAAAAAAATTGAGAGCTATGAAACTGTCATCATTCTATGAAAGTTTATACAGTATTAGGTCTGTTTGGTGTGCTTTTCGTGATCCAAATGGGACATCTGTCAAATAGTTAATAATTTGAAAAGTGGGGGAAAATCCTCTCAGAAACTTCTAATTACACACACAAAAATGAAGATTGACATTTCACGAATTGTCAGATGGCTGTTTGATAGATGTCCCGGGACTACTACATGGATGTGGTCTAGCACGATTTCGTAGAAGGGGAAATTTTTTGACACTCTCATTTGGCTCTCTATTCTCTTGATTTTTGACAGGTTCAGTAAATGTACGTAAATTTACTGCACACCAAACAGACCTATTGCGAAAACTATCGACACACACAAATGACAAATCAGCTGATTATCACCCAAATTCTGAAAGTCGTATTTGCGAGTCGCATACGACCATACTCGTATTTTGTGGTAGCAAATGCATTACAAAATACGAGTATGGTCGTATGCGACTTTCAGAATTGGGGTGAATGTTTTGACAATACCACATTACAGATAACGATATCAGAATATTTTCTCCCATATAATGTCAAAGGCGGTGATAAGCCATCTCGACTTGATTTGACCACCCACAACTTCTTCCTTTTTGAGTACTTGAGGGAAAAGTCTATGGCGACCAGCCAAATATGCCAAAACCCAAAATGTACTGCAATAAAGGTTGAAAAAGCTCGCATCTGCACTGTAATAAACTAAATAATCGGTCAACAAAATAAAATGCCGAAAATGGAAATCACCTTTTACTTTTCGAAAGAAATTCAAGAATATAGATTCTGTTAATTCAATTTAAATAACAATGGAAAAATGATTATTTTCACAAAAGCTCTGCTATTTATATTACGCTGAAAATAGCTTTGTATGCAACTGTATGGAAAAATCGATATTATTTTGACTTGCATTTTTGGTTTTCTGCTGACTAATAAATTTATAACTTGGGACTTGGGACCTGATTCTGTTTTATCCTCTTCGTGCGCAGAGATTATTTTGTATTTTTAATATCCGGTTTACTTTTTCTTCGATTTCCTGAAATTTAGAGGGCCATTTCTGCGTAAAGTAATCCCGAACAGAAGAGAGCATTTCTTAAAAGCATTAAAAGTTTATTTTGAGTGCGTTTCGTAAATAGTTTCTCTTTGACTTAAATAAATAAAAGATGTATTTTTTTACCGGAAGTACACATATGTGGACTTCTAGCACGAAGAGGTTATACAGACTGTAGGAATACATACTTTGTACCTAAACTTACTCTAAACTAACATGTACATATTTATGTCATGTTCAATTCCTTTTAAGTACATATGTAATGTATACAAAAGACTTCCTCCTAGTCATTTTTCTTTCTTTAGTTTAAATGGAGGATTGAGGTTTAAATTGAATTCATACATTTCCTACTAAGCTTAATATATTGCCTCATAGGGTAATCCAATTCGAGCTTCCTGTTGACAGCACTGTTCACCAAGAAGCTGACAATAAGCAAATGTTAGTTTGCAAAAACACATTTACCAAATGGATCGTTTAGGCAACGTTCAACGGGTAAAAATTGTTCTACATAAATAACAAATCTGTACGAACTGTGCATCGAAATTTACGGAACGCTTTTTATCAATTTAATCGTCCTTCTTCATTTTTCTTTAGGTTGCGCTACAGTTTGAGGTGAACCAGGGTCTGCTTCTTGCAGTGTGTTATATTTTTGCACGGATCGAAGGGCCCTTCAGTTTGTTGTTGTTTATTCCGAACGGCGAGTTGAGAGGCTCATCGCTACAAATGATACTCTTGAATGCTTGTCAGACATTCGGAAGAGGTGGCGCTATGAAAACTTTTGATTGTTTAGTGGGATTTCACCCACGTCTAGTCTAACACACTAAGCGCTGCGCCGCGGGGCCATTTAATCGTTTTACGGAGCGAGCAATAAGCGATGAAATGAAAAAATTAAGATATCTTTACTTCCTTTAGATATCGACGCCACGGTCGGACTGTAAGAGAAAATGGAGAATGCAATATATAGGGAGTATTTCTGGCACAAAATTGAAGATATTGATGTGGAAGACATGTGGTTCCAACAAGACGCAACTTGCCACACACAGGGGGCATCGCTGGATGCATTACTTCACGCTGCGGTGACGTCAATTTGCCGGCAAGATCATGCGATTTAACGCCGTTGGATTTATTTTGGTGGTGTTAAGTCTTGCCATACGAACTAGAACAAAACGTTGGCGCAACTTGAAACCAGCAAGTTATGGCCAAGATAACACCCAAGATTTGCGAAAAAAACAAATACAAATATATTTTTGTCACATTTCCGTTCCCATTCCTTTTCAAGTTATAGCTCAATTCAAATAATGCCAATGCTGATCAGAAGAAATAGGGTTGGAATTACTACAATCCAGTATCCATTCGAAAGATCTTGTCTAATTAACATAGACTGCTTGCAATCGATGATCGATTAAATTCTCAAACATGCTACCGTAGCAAATACCATGCAGTCAAATAATGGTTGGATTTGGATTTGGTTGATTTTGGAATGAGACCTGTGAATGTCAATGTGGGCATGAAAATCGACTGAACTACAAAATAGACGTACAGATACATACATACATAATGTATGTACATATATGATATGAATATAAAATTGGGTAACGAGAAACAGTTTTCAATTAAATTTCTAGCCTACTAGAATACCATCATAATATGTATCATAAACCGTTCACCCGTTCAACGGTCCTATTACATTCGTTCAAGTTCAAACTACAAAGCATATCAAAGCTCTGTTCAAATAATAGACAAAAAATCAACTGTTTGGTAGACCAAATCTGTTAATAGTTAAATGATTAAGGAAATCTAATGAATAAAGCTGATTTGTTTTTACAAGGAATGTAACAATAAAATAAATATTACTGGATTTCTATTCCATAACATGCGCGCACAAAATTGTACTTTCGCGAACGAACGATCTTTCGGGTTATTATAGATAGCAATCAGGAGATATTGAAAGAGAAGTAGTAGGAATTAAAATTCAAAAAGTTAGTTTATGTTATGATGTAAACTATGCTTATTTATATTGGGCTCTAATTAAAAAAGACATATATTCTTCTATACTCTTTGAATTTTTGTTCTCACATTCAGTGCTAGTGCCAATGTAAATGCAAAGTTTTGATGTTTCATACTTAAGACGAGTAAAAAAATTTCACTAGATTAAAAGTCCTTAAATAATAGATACCTTTAAAATTATCTACTCAAAAATGTTACCGATTGTTTTATTTAGTTAACTACGAAATTGTTTAATATTAATCCTATACAGAAAATATCTATGTACGTTGATAAGTTACAAGTAAGAGTATGTATGTATAAAATATTCTAATTTGAAATAAAAAAAAAAATGCAATCGAAACCAGAAACTGTTCTTTATGAGCAGATTTAGAGATTCACATCGTTCAAAACTAATTTCTTGTTATTTGGTGGGGGAAAAATAAATGATGAATGATTTGATTATGAGTAAAATTGAGTTTCAATTCATTTATTGGGATCGAATATTTGGATGAAAACAAAAAAAAAAAAATAAATAAATAATAAACAATCTGCTTTTCTAATCAAAATAAAGCGTCATTATTTCACGTCATGTGTTTTCTTTTTACAGAATTGAACAATTTTTGTTTACATTTTATAAAAAGGACTTATGGTCGTGTTTCATACATTATCATCGTCACGAAAACAAGATTGTTCGAACATTCATATCGCGTATATATAACATACTCAGGTGAGTTCGATTACTTGCAATATCTACAGAAGTATGTCGTGCGGATTTAAAACTTGTTTCTATGAAATCAAAAATGATTTCTTACCTCTTTTGAATAATCTTGTACGCCTAGCGATGATAATGTGCGAAATTGGTGCATATTAGAATAGCAACGAACAAAAAAAAAATGTACATCAATTTTGAAAGTTATGCAATTTGCAATTCGGGACACATTTAGTTTTATTTGAATTTCGATAGAATTGCGTTAGTATTATTGAAAGGCTTCTAGGTTGAGATTTTAAAAATTTGATCTTGATACAGGGCTTTTTTTAGCATTACAAAGTTTTCGAGTTAACTGCGATTGACAATATTGTGATGAGTAGAGAGGACTAGACTTCCGAAGTCAAATTCATACATTAAAAATGAAACCCCTAAATGAATGTGGTTGTTAAAAGTGAACTTTTTACATCATAGTTTTTTGTTTTTTTCTTAAAAAAGAATGTATTTGGAATTTCATTGTTCAATTAAAAATTATTACTGCTCGTATATACAACATACCAAATAGTTTCCTACATAATGCTTGTAGTTTATGTCAGTCACATTTTGTCAAAAATTAATAATATAAAAATTCAACTTAATTGCAACCTGTGTAAAAAATTAGTTTCGACTGTTTTCTTCTTTTCTTTCGAATTCTGATTAACGTATCATCAAATGTATAGCTGCTATTACACGTCAGTACATTACTTGTAGATTGTTTTTTTGTTTTTCAGTAAGCCCAATCGTTTAGTAATTAATATGAGCTAATTTTTTTGTTTGTTTTATTTTGTACTTATTAGTCTAACATGCAAATATATTTTTTTGTTTTCTTATTTTCGGTGTTTATTTATAAATAAAATATATTGTTCTACTAAAAATACAATAATTAAGTTAAAAATAACACTATTTTCAGACCATAGAGCCAAATATTCGTTCTCTTTTTGAGATGTTCTGTAATGTTAGTGTCATAATCTTTACTTTTATCGGGTAAACAATTCAAAGCAAGGAATATATAACATGCCAAAGAATAAGCCCCACATTAAGATAATACCGTGCACTGAATATAGTGCATTCTCACCATCTGCTATTTTTCTAGCAACGAATTTAAGTGTTTCATCTAGCAGAACGACAGGAATTGAGAACTTCATGACCGTTATCCATTCTTCGCCAGATAATGGTGTCACTTGGAAGACAGTCTAAGATGATAAGAGAGTTAAAAAATATCGCTTGGATTTGTGCAACTTGTTCACTTTTTAGAAACAGTCTGAGTCAAGGTATTAATAAAAAAAAAGTGCTTACCGAAAGAACATCTACGTAAAGAATAACAAAATGTAATGTGAAGGACAATGCCATAGATCCAATCAACCACATGTTAGACCATGGGGGCATAGTTATCAGCGACTGGTTCTCTGATAAACTGTAGTAGTAGAAAAAATACATAAAATACAAATGTCCATGGTAAATTTCTGTATTGTACATTACCTGTTCATTGCGTTTAACATTTCTATTGTTACAAGAACTGACAGTGCCATAGTCATTGCATGTGGATCAGCGAAAATTTTACAATCGACTCCCTTAAATTCATCTCCGTTTCCAAGGCAAGCCAAATGATGAGTCAACTGCCAATATGTAAGATGTGGGCCAGTGTCAGAGAAGATAAACCACCATGCAGCTGCTCCAACGGTAGCGGCACCTACGTAACCTCCAATAGCCATGTATCTTTGAAGGAATATAAAAGATAATTGAAATGTATGCGAAATAAAATCTAAAACAAATTACCGGAAGAACAACCATCCAGAAATGAGACCTTCATCTGCTTTACGTGGTGGTTTTTCCATAATATCGAGATCAGGTGGATTGAAACCTAAAGCTGTGGCAGGCAAACCATCTGTTACCTAAGAGTTTTATCCCATTTAGTATTTGAATACAGCTCTAGACAATTTAAAATACTTACCAAATTCACCCACAGTAGCTGAACTGGAATCAAGGCTTCTGGCAGACCTAGCGCAGCTGTGAGGAAAATTGATACCACTTCACCAATGTTTGATGAGATCAAATAACGAATGAATTGTTTCATGTTGTTGTAAATAGCGCGACCCTCTTCAACAGCGGATACAATGGAAGAGAAATTATCATCGGCCAAAACCATTTCGGCGGCAGATTTCGCAACAGCAGTTCCCGAACCCATAGCAATACCAATTTCAGCTTTCTTCAAGGCAGGAGCATCGTTGACACCATCACCTGTCATAGCAGAAATTTCATTCATTCCTTGTAAGTACTCAACGATTTTAGATTTATGCTGGGGCTCGACACGGGAGAACAGGCGAGCTCTGGCACATGCTGACTTTTGTTCGGCTGGGGAAAGATCATCAAATTCACGACCTGAATATGACTTTCCAGTGGTGTCTTCGTCTTCTTTGAAAACTCCAATACGACGGCAAATGGCTTCGGCTGTAGCCTTGTTGTCGCCAGTAATCACAATAACTCGGATACCAGCAGCACGGCAACGAACAATTGAATCGAACACCTCTTTGCGGGGTGGATCGAGCATGCCAACAACACCAACGAATGTTAGGTTGACTTCATATTGATAGAATTTGTTAGAATCTCCTAGATCCATTTCGGTTGGTTTGATTGGGTTATCGGCAGTTGCCAAAGCAAGGCAACGTAATGTGTCACGACCAGTACCGTATTGACGGGTAAGTTCTAGAATCCTATTCTTAAGAGTAGAACTCAATGGCACTTTGGTTTGTCCAACACGAGCATGACTGCAACGATCTAGAACACCTTCTGGGGCTCCCTTGACGAATAATTTCGGCCCGGTTCCAAGACGTGAACTCTTCAATGGAGTGCAATATGAAGACATAGATTTACGATCTCTTGAGAATTCAAGTGTGAATTCCTTCTTCCATTTTGTCTCAATCTCTTGGCGTACTGCAATTGCGGATGAACGTCTGTCCAATCCCAATTTTGCAACATTGAATGGATTCAGTTTTTCGGCGAGTACAATCAGTGCTGTTTCGGTAGCTTCACCAACCTTTTCAAATGCTTGCTTAAATTCATTGTAATCAATGGCAGAATCGTTACACATAATACAAATGGTGGCAATTTCTTGAAGCGTATCATATTCTGATGCTTTGGCCTTAGAATTGTTTAGGAAGAGTTCACCAATGGGCTCGTAAGTTGATCCAGTTAGTTCGAATTCAAGGAAATTGCTTTCATTTCCCTCAACCTTATCGAAGATGAACATACGTGATACGGACATTTGATTTGTTGTAAGTGTACCAGTCTTATCGGAGCAAATTACAGATGTGCAGCCCAAAGTTTCAACTGATGGCAATGAACGGACAATGGCGTTCTTCTTGGCCATACGACGGGTGCCCAAAGCCAAGCAAGTGGTAATGACAGCTGGTAAACCTTCGGGAATAGCTGCTACAGCCAGCGCAACAGCAATTTTGAAATAGTAAATAGCTCCCTTGATCCAAGAACCACCATGGGCTGGATCATTGAAATGGCCAATATTAATAGCCCAAACTGCTACGCAAATAATGGAAATTACTTTAGAGAGTTGCTCGCCGAATTCGTCGAGCTTCTGTTGAAGTGGTGTTTTGATTTCCTCTGTTTCTGACATTTCTGTGCGGATTTTGCCAATAGCGGTGTTAAGACCGGTTCCAATGACAACACCTTTGGCCTTTCCTGCAGCTACATTAGTTCCAGAGAATAGGATATTCTTTTTGTCTTGGTTAACAGCGCGTGGATCAGGAATAGCATCAGTATGTTTAATAACAGAAACGGATTCACCAGTCAATATTGATTGATCAATTCGCAATGTTGTCGAATAAATATGTGTAATGCGAATGTCTGCAGGAATTTTATCACCTACCGATATTTCAACTATATCACCAGGAACAATGTCCTTGGCTCTTATCTTTTGTACGCCCGACTTATCTTGGCGCACGACTTTGCCCATTTCGGGCTCATATTCTTTGAGCGCTTCAATAGCTGATTCGGCATTTCTTTCCTGCCAAACACCTACAACAGCATTTGCAATTAAAATAAGTAAAATAACTAGTGGTTCAACGAAAGCGGTAAATGTGTCTTCATGATCCTCAAAGAGCGCTAACACCTTGAATGAAATAAACAATAATTTATATTAATTCAATATTTTTACACAATGGCAGTTTTTGTAAAGGTCATAGTTTTCTATCATTCGCCAACGATAAATCAGAGTGTGATTAATTTATTCCTGACGTCTATTGATAACGTCATGGGTTATGAGATGACTATGTTGCAGGTTCAATGGTTTTTTTTTTATTTTTACTTAGAAAGCCAAGTTTGTTTTGTAGCCAAAACAAATGGCGAATCACAAATCTATCGATCTATAAATAGAAACAATTCGAATTTATCATACTTACAAAGGAAATGATGGCTGCTAGAAGCAAAATTTTTACAAGAAGATCATCGAACTGTTCTAGTACCAGTTGCCATATTGATTTTCCTTAACAAAAAAAAAAAAAACAAAAACAAATTGTATAAAGTTATCACTTACATCTCTAGTTTTTTTCTCTTACCTTCTTCTGTTGGCAATTCTGTATACAAAAAGAAACGAAGAAAGAAAAAACGTATTAAAATCTAATAAAACAAAAAATTGCACACTAACCATTTGGGCCATATTTTGCTTGATTTTGTTTCACTTGTTCAAGAGATAAACCGCCATCGCCATCTGTTCCGAAGAAATTTAACGCCTGTTCGACGGTTTTTGAGTGACCGTCTTCCATTTCACAGACACTATTTCACCAATTCTATAACAAAATGAAGAAAAAAAAACTGCCATCAGTTAGCTGCATTAAATAAATATCAAAATTAGAAATAGAACTGTAAAAAAGTGTCTAGTTAACATGAGTAATAATACCGATGGTATACGAAAGGTCAAACCACACTTTTGAACTGCATTAATCTCAGGCTACGAGGGTATTGAAGGTAACGAATCCGTAAACGTCATAACTTGTGCGACTTAAAACTTTAGAGTTGGAAAATGAGACCGAATGAATATATGTTCCGGTTGTTTTTAAGGAGTTGATCTATGGAATATAATATGATATCACTTTGATCAGAAAAGTTCAAAGTTATCGCCAAACAGAGCTAGAGGGTTTAGAGCAAATATGCATTTGATTAGAGTAGAATTAAAAATGTATACGATACAATATCGTATACCTGGCTTAACGCACATAACTAATCAGAAGGTGCTATAAATCTCAGGTTATATAAACACTAGAACACCTATTGGGTGTTTACCCTGCACTGGCATATATTACTTCGGCAGTTATATATTAGATGCATACTTCAGACCGCTTACATGAATAATCTTTTAAATTGTGGGGACTATCAGGGGAGTTGTGGTATAACTATGAACCAACGATATTCTACGCCGCCACTCAAACACATTCTGTGTGACTGTCAGGACATAGCACGTAGTCGCAGGAACATTTCACCTACTTCTTTAGTAACCAAGGGGAGGTAGGCCGAATCAACCATAGACTCGTTCTAAAATTTTGCAAGGTAATAGAATGCTTTGAGGTATTTTGTGGCGGTTTAGGTGCCATCCTTGGATGGATTCTTAGGGGATCGCGATGGGCCCGATCTGGTGCCTGGTGTTTTGGGATGGCTCAGCCACTCAACCCCTCCCAACCCATCCTAACCTAAGACGCCACCCTTATCGAACCTAGACATTGAAAAGAGCCTAGGAGGGATGGATTTGCGTCGAACAATTATTTTGCTATACGTACTATGAAAAAATATATTTGCATTTCAAGATAAAAAATGTACACATTTTTGGTGCGTCTTGAACACATTTTTGGTGCGATTATAGGTATATAAAACCGTTTTTTCGTCATAAACTGCCACACTACCGTGGGAAGCGGCAGCGGTGTAACTTCACTCCACTGGCAATGCATAAATTCATCGTATAGGGTAGAATATCGGGTAACTTTGTTCTTTGGGCACTCACCGCATAATCAACGGGCGTTTACACATCGATAGGATATGAATGTACCAAAAAGGTTCTACTCCATCGCGCCTACAGAATGTTAACACTACTTTACTTAAAGTGGCGCTACAGCTCGGGTGAACCTGGGTCTGCTTCTCGCAACCATTTGTGTGTGCGTGTTATATTCTTGAACGAATGGAAGGGACCTACAGGTTTTTACCGACTCCGAACGGCGAATTGAGAAGCTCATTGATAAACGATACTCTTTGATTGCTTGTCTGACATTCGAAAGAGGTGTCACCATGAAAAAACTTAAAGGTGTTGAACCCGGAAAACATTGCGTAGTAGTCAAACGCACTTACCACCACTACACCACGGTGCTCACATCAAAAATATTTCTATGCACTGGTGCGGATGGAAATCGTTAAGTGGCATGCACATTAATCCCAAATGAGAAGTTTTTTTTCATTTTCAATTGAAATAGATTTGATATACGTTCATACATAGTTTCAGGCCAACAAATTTACCAACCCTTAAAATGTATTAAACCTTTACTGAACTCTCATGCGATACTCGTTCTTTTAGTTTTTATTACTAAAACATACTACTTAACGAAAATTCAAGACAATATTTAAAAACCAAATGTCTTATCGTGTGATGAACTCAATCATTCAAATACACGTGCTAATCTACAAACAAATTTACTTATGGTTATGAGCATGCGTTAATGAACAGAGTTTTGTTTAGAAAACAAAAGAAAATTAAATATTCTTTATGAATTACAATTACAACAGCCGAATCTATTGACCACCCTTTACGTGGAACGCTGGTATGACCTACTTAAGAGATTGCGAAATGTTAACAATTATCAGACTTTTGATCTTTTTTATTGATTTCTGCGTTCATTTATAATGATATCTAAAATTGTAGATAAATACGCAATAGTATAGTACATATTTGTATTTTTTGCTAACAAATCTTCAGTATAATAATTACCATACGCATTTGTATAGGGTTACCCATTTTTTTTACTTATAACTAACATAATATTACATTTACCACGATTCATAATTAGTACCTAAATACATAATATACATTTTTATGTACATCAGCGATTTTAAGAGGATTGAATTGGGTTCGGTCTGTATTGAGTGCATGAACGTGGCCTCTCTACTTAAGTCAAATAAAAAATGAAAAGTGGTAAGCAACAAAACACATGTACATACATAAGTATTAACAACAACACAAATATTAAGATTTTGAACAACTTAAAAAAAAAGTGTTAATGTAAAATACATTATGTAAATATATAAGTATGCACATACATATATATAAGCACATACGAGTTTTCAAGATTACAAATTTGTAAACACACAACAGCAACAACAAAGGCAACGAAAAACCCCACTTTAAGAACACGTCATCCTAAGAATCTTAAAGGTCTCAGTGTTGCTTTCCTGTTAGCGTAGCCTATGGAACTCTATATACCCGCCAAAAACATGTGTCACTATCAATTTTCCGTTTTAATGCGTAGGCAAATAAATTAACAAATATTTATTTTAACTCCCGATAGTTCTAGAAGGGTTTTTTGCACTTATACAGTGTGGTTGAAACTTCCTCTTATGGTGTATTTCAATTATTTAGCATATTTATTGTCGTCACAACTACGTCACGTTAAGAGACAGCTCTTGTTCAACAATTTTTTTTTATTTAACAAATTTGGGTATAAAAAAAATGTCTGCATTTTTTTTTTTGTGAATATCTAACCTCTTTTCACACATTGGCTAAAAAAAATTCTCGAATTTTGTTTACACTTTAATTTCATTTGCACATTATTTAACATTAAATAAATAAAAATAAAATCCTTTTTTTTATCAATTATTAAACACAATTTTTAAAAGAGCGAATACCTTTTCTGGTATTCGATTGCACAAAAAGCACTAATTTCTGGAAACAAAAATTGCAGACACCACGAAATAAAAGTTTCATCACTTGTTACTTCATTCTCTAGCGAATGTAAAAATTAGTACGTAGCATTGAATAATCCAAAATCAAACGATAACTGTAAGTTTTTCAATGAGCCCTCGTTGTTTTTTTTTTTAAACAAATTCATACGATATTTTGAATAAACACCATGACTTTGGAATATTTTGCAGACAAAGGATAAAACGCGAAAGCACACGTGCCCCACTGGTATAAGAAATATAATTATTTTACATTGTTGTAAACAGTACTCACCCTTCTTTCAGGGATATTTCTAACTAAATTCAAGCGGAATGTGCTGCTATACAGTTGAGAAATGTGTGAAAGATGAATAGTAATCTTTATCACAGCCAATAAATTTATATTGGTAGTTCAAAAGTTGTAAAATGATATTGACTATTACCAAAATGCAGACAGAAAGAAAATATTTAAAACGAATTCACGAACCCTCTCTGCAGTCAACTGTCAACGTAGATAACATTGGAAGTAAACTGTCAAAGTTTTCCATTTATTTCCGACGACCTCGTGGAAGCAGGTTTAACGCAGCATGTACATTTATCGTAAATTAAGGTATGCCCTATCAAACTTTGAGAGCTTCGTATTTTTACCAAAATTAAATCGTGTATGTATGTATATTCGTTCTTTCAGTAGCTTATTTATTTATGTTTTAAATTCAAAAAAAATATTCCTAGAGTCGGATAGGAAGTTGACGATTGAAAAAAGTCAATAAAAGTGGTATGAAAATCCAATTGGAAAGTTGTCATTCTAACAGACATTTTGCTGTTAGTTTTGCGTTTTCTGTATGTTTCCTTTTTCTGAAATGATTAATGTCGATTTCGATTGGGCAAAACATCTTATCTCAAACAATTTTTATCGCTCTAGTACAATTTTCATTTTCCAACCGACCAAAAAAGCACTTTTTTTTTTGCTCTAGATCAATTGTTGTGAATCTCGGATTCAGCTCGAGATTTACACCTACTTGCACTAACATAAGCAGATTTTGTATGAGATGTCAACGCAGTACATCAAAATAAATATCAATCAACAAAAATATTTTCAGAAACTGTGTAGAATATTTAGAAAATATAAAGAAAGTGTTTTTAAATTGTATTTATTATTTTTCTTTTTCTTATTTATTTTCTTTTACGAACAAGATGTGAAAGTTACACTAATTCAATTGCAGAAAAACAGATCAATCTCGTTTGTTTTCCAATCAGCACGAAAAATCTGAGCAAAATCTGAAAAGCCCAGTCGAAAACGACATAATATTTGTTTTCATTCTCTTTCAGAATTAAAGGTTTTTTGACGTTTAAACTATTGTATATTCCACGGAAAATATGTACATATATGTACATACACATGTGTGATTACATATATTATAAAATATATAAATATATATTCATACATTCAATGTTCTTAGTAAGATAAGGTATTTTCATGATCTCTATAAATATATTATTTTGGGCTGCATCACAGACATACAAGTACATATGTATATGCACACATATGAAAAAACCTTAAAATTTAACACTCAACACTGCTTTCAGGTGACCATAGCCGGTAAACGAAAATTACATATGTACATATGTACAAAATATCCTTGTAAATACATACAAATCTACATAATGCAGTTTGAAACACATCAAGAAAGAAATTGAAAAAAAATGCATTTCAATCAAAAAAGTACTTTAACTGTCAAAAATGTGAGATAGAAACATTTAATGTCAAAGAATAGATATAATTAAGAGCATTACTTAATTGTTTACTTCTTGCTTCCTCAACCAAATGCATTAAACTATTTATAGTACCTAATCAAATTAAGAACCATAAATCACAAACATATCGCAGAGGATTTTTGTGTCCTGTCAAAATGAATTTTGAAACTTTGAATCAGGTGAAGTGAATTTGACATGACAACCTCAAAAAATGTTAATGAAACTTGGCAAAATACTAAGATGTTAGTTGGTGTGAACAGGCTTGTACCTAAATCAGTGCGCAAAGTACCTTGATGTCTAAAAATATATTTATTTGGGTATGTATGATACTAAAAATCACTGTTTGCTATCATTGAATTTATTATTATTATTATATATGTATAGGTAATTTCATTAATCTGTAAATAAATTACAAAATTAATAAGTCCTTAAAACTAGAGCTAGCTGCCAGGGCTTTCATCTAGCTATCATTGAATTTATTGACGACGATATAACCAAAAAGACTTTCAGCAATATGTATTAACGTGTAAGTATTTATTTAAACCCCATTGAAACGCATAAATTAACTTGAAACTGGAATGGACGATTGGAAACATCTTGAATTTTTCTCTATGATTACCGAGTGATAACAGAGTTAAAACATTCTGAAATAGTTACATTTCCGACCTACATTTATGTTGCGTACACCGCGCTGATGATGAACCGCATCTCATCATTATCATTAAACATATAGAGGACACGGAGAGTTATACATATACCCCAGATTACAAACAAAAAAAAATCATATAAAATGAGAAGAAATTCTTAATGCAAATAAATGGATGAAAAAAAAACCAATTTTTTTTTAAATGACGTATCCAAAATCACATAAAAAGAACATTTTCATAATAAAAAAAAGCTTTTCTATATGTTTCGAAAAATGTAAAGCTATTTTTATACCAACAAATAATAAAAAAAAAAACGAATATGTATATACTTAGGGTAGACAAAAAATTTAAAAAAAAGTCTCGTGGAAGTTGCAAAGTTTAAAGACCACTGCTCTAAAGCAAACAGGAGAGTTTTCAGATTAACTAATACAATACTAGCTGATCCGCTAAATTTTACAAATTCAAATTCTCAGCATTTAATTTTATAGGTTGTCACCTGCTATACAATTTTTTATTTTTCCGGTTATTTTTTCGCACTGTACTAAAAGGTATCCTCACATCTCACTCACGAAATTGTTTAAAGGGTGCCCCAAATTGTGTTCCGGATTTAAATGTATAGTTTGTTATTTTGTAGTTGGCACCTCTGTAACTTTGACAGATGTAACTTTTGATTATAAGACCACATAATGTGGAAAAGTTTTGCAGGGACAATTGGCAAACTTCGTTTGTTGACATGAACGTATACCAACTGAATCAACTATTCGAAAATTGATGCGAAGTTTTAATACACAGCACTAAGTCAAAAACTGAACACCAAAGTTGAGTTGTGATAACTGTTAATGATGATCGTTACCATAACGTCATAACTAATTTTTCATGGCACCGGCATGGATATTGAGCAAATGAGCTTACAGCAGGATGACTGATCCCTTGAAATTGGTTGATTGTATAATCCTTTGTTTTAACGCGATATTTTTTTGTATGGTTCTCTTAAATACACAATCTATGCCAATGACCCACAAAAAATAGGTGATCTCAAGACCGTTATTGATAAATTGCAGCCGAAGCCAAGGTGGCCATTTGTCAGCTATAACTTTCTATATCTAAGCAGATAGTTTTTACTCAATGAAAATTAAGTTATAAAGTTTTTTTTTTTTATTGAAAAATTAAATCCGGCACTCGATTTGCGACATCGTTCATCCTTCCGTGAAAAACAACAGTGACGATAAAAAAAATATCCGGACCGTGAAAAAAAAACAAACAAACCTAATAACTATTTCCTCACTTAATAGCACTCGTTAAATGTGATTAAATTAAATTATTAAACAAATAAACAATTTGATTGATTAAAATATCGGAATATAAAATTAAATTAGATGCCGGTGTTATTTGTATATCACGTCTCTAGGGTGTTCACGATACTAAAATCTTAACTGTAAAACGGTGTAGCTTGAGACATTTGTAGATATACTTGTACGCTGTCATATTTTTGAGTACGAAACGTACTCGCTTTTGTATTTTTTTTGCATTATGCTTTACCCGAACTGAATTTATGACTTAATTCCGACTTCCGTAATCTTCAGAATAAAACACAGAAAAGCTACTCTTGACCTTTAAGTATGGCCGAAAAGACCGGATGTAGGCTTTTAAAAATGTACACTACGAAATGCCCGATAATCCTGTTATGTAATGATCGTGTACTGTTGAATTTGACTTGAATAAACAAGAACAAAAAAGAGCACCTTATAAAAACCTTAAATCACCAGCGGAAAACTTTGTCCGGGCTGCACCTTCACTTTGTTTAAAATGTGAATAAGTTAAGTATACGCTAAGGCAAAAAGAAATGAAGAAAGAAAAAAAACAAGATATCCGCGCATGCGAAAATAGCCACACGCATGTGGAAAATTGTGAGGTCTGCTTGTGCATCCACAGATGTGCAGGTAACACGAATATAATATTGAAATTGGGCTTTTCCCTTCAAGTTCATTAATAGAATTTGCAGGCTTATAAAAAAAAAATGAAAAAAAAAAAGTTACACTCAAATAATGGGAACCCGTTTCCATACAGCTAGCTCTATTAATCCTTTAACAGGGCTGTTAGTTAGTGGACAGGTACTAAAAATAGCAGGAGGTAATATACTTTGGCACCCAGGCGCTAGTAATACATAAATATATATTCACATCGTGTTTTCATAAATTATTCTTTCTAAACGAAAACTTATTTTACTTTGAAGAAATATATATAGTACCTATACATACATATATGTATTTTTTCACTGTAATTATTATCCATTATAGCGCGAGGTGCCGATATACGATGTACAAATGTATGTATGTATGTATGTATATATGTATGTGGATATTATGAAATATTTTGACGACAATGTTAGAACTAAAAAAAAAAAATTGTTTTTTTTTTTTATAAGACCACGCAAATTATTATGCGACAAAAAGCTTAGTTTATTTATTTTATGTCATTTATTTAAATTTTAATTGCATTCCAGTTGGAAATACGAGCAACCGTACTCGTACATATTTATTAAGCGACAATGAGTTATTACCCAATAGCTTATTACACCTTTATGAAATGGTCCCATAACAGCTTGCTTGTATTTAAGAAAAAAAAGGGACCACAGCGCTTTTCATGTATAATTGTAATTGTAGGGTATATATTTTTATATTAATAACTTAATTATTTCAGGTTGCAGCATAGAAATGTCAAAAAAGAGTGCACCAAATATTTGTTGTGTACATTTGTCTCCGTGTATGTACGCGAGTATAAAATTTATACTCGTCGTCTGTATGTATGAATTATTTTCTATATTAATTAAGCTTTTTTTTAACAAAAAAAAAAAAAAAGAAAATCAGATTCGTTACCACTGCTTCTTCGTATTTATATTTTTTTTTTGTATATGTGTGTTATGGCATGAATGTGATATTTTCTACATCCACTAATCTCTTCTTTGTAAAAAAAAATAAAAAATAAAAAAAATGGAACTATAATTTCATGGAATTGATTGCAAATAAAGTTTTTTTTTTTATTAGAAAAAAAGAAAAAGAAAATAATATACATACAGGTAGGTATCTAAATAGTATTATTACCAGACGGTTTTTGAGATTCAAGTATGAGTATATGTTTGAGTGTGTGTGTGTGTTGCCATATGTGTATACATGTATGTGCGTATTAGATTTTTAAAATAAAAATATTCACTTTTATATTCATTTTGTATTATTAATTTCAGAGGATTTGAGATTCTTGGAAACAAAATTGTATGAGCTCTACGTTTGAGTTTTTTGTTCGTTTTTTCTTTTTTGTCAAATTATTTTGAATTCCATTTGACATTTTTGCTAATATATGAAATTTGTGGATTTCATATGCTTTGTTGATATACATATGTATGTCATTTATTGTGTGTGAAGATGAAAATGGAAACACTAACTTCGTGTTTACTTATTTTACTGTTAAGGAACATTTTTGTTTTTGTTTTTCTTTTTTTTTTACTTTCTGCGATAGGTAGTGGATAGCTTTTTTTTTTTGGTTTAACCAAACTTAGAGTATAGGTAGTAAATAAGTATACCAAGCGATGATAAATATTCAAGTATATTAAAACACTATTTTAAGAAAACACATATCACAAAATTATTCGAAGTTGTTGCATATTTAATCACAGGTATTGCTTTTATTTTATATTTGAAACTTACGATCTTTTGAAATATGCCTTCTTTACGAAACGAATTCAACTACTAGTTATATAAGCACCGATGATGAAAACCCAGGGGAAAGTTCGCGCTATTGAACCGATTGATGGCAACTGAAGACAGCGAGAAAAAACGCTCTTCGAGAGTACCAACCGAAAATAACAGTGCTCCGCGTTTTTGGCATCAGTCCCAAATAGACTCTCTTATGCCCGGGAAAACACATTTAGCACATCAGAGAAAATGAATGAAGGAAATCCCAAAAAATTATGATTAAAACAATTTTGACAATGGGAAAGTATTTCTTAACCTAATACTTTCAACGAAAAAAATATTCAAATCTACATAAATTTATCCCTAAACAAAGATGGTCCTTGCCTATTTTTGGTATATATTCCGTTATGTTTTCCAACCGTTTTTTATTTTTCTAGTGAATCTAACTTTTATTATTATTTTTAATACAATAAATACAACAAATGTGTTCATACATACACCATGAAGAGTGATTATGCAAATTATTTATACCCTATTTTTTTTTTTTAAATATATGGATCCACTAATATAACTAAAAATAGGCATTTGGATGGAATGTGTAGCGAAGAGTCTTTAAATTGTTTTCTGTTTGTTGCAGAATTTCTTTTGGGTCTTGTACATATTAAACAGGTGTTGTCGGGGAGACCTACAACAGCAAAATGTAGATAGATAATTTTGTAAACAACCTTAAGAGTATATGGATAATAAAGGTCGTAATTAAAGTCTCGTATTTTAGCTACTTAGTTTAATTTAGCTGAGCGAGTACAAAATATAAATACTTTATGATAAGATAATTAAAATAAATTAGATAATAATTAGAATTGCATTTTAAATATTTCCATACAGTTGCTAGGCTAAAAATAGAAAAATTCTCATTTATATTTAGATTTGGTGAATTTAAAAATGTCATGTCTTTGTAATAACGGTACACTGTTCTGTTCGTCCCCTCCAGCCAATTGAATTTAAGACTATATCTCTTCTGATACTACAAGAAAGGAATATAAATGTATGTATATTTAAAATTAACCTAAAAGCGTCATAAAATTGTTGTTGACATTAGGATAATAAATCACAATTGGCATATTTTTCTTCGGAGAACCATTGCGTGTGCGTATTTTATGTATTTTTATATTCAAATGGAAGGGACTTTTAACCGTGTTCGTACGGTGAAGCTTCTTATTGCAAATTTTAGTTTGAATGCTTGTCGAAAAGGTACAGCGTGAGTAAAACATTCTTCGTTCAGCTTTATTTATTTTTGCAGCCAATTTTAAAATATAAAACATAAATAAAATAAAATTATAAGGTCGATACAAAGAAACTTCAAGTGATAAATAAACATTCACGCAGCCCGAAACTCTTTTCAGCGCTGATATTGTATAATTAGTTTGCTTCGGTAAATTATTACTTGAACGAAAAAGAATTCGATTCACCTGATGATTTAGACAATAAATTGAAAAAATAAATAATTTTTAGCAATTTATTAAATATCTGTTCAAAACGAGTTGAGGAATTGCTGACAACACAAATAATACAAGTTAAAATAAGTATTGAAAAGAAAATAGCGGTTAGTTTTGGTAAGAGGGTGAGAGATTATTCGTTTACTCAATGCGAACTCGCGCTGATCATTCAATAATCATGTGATTAATTGCAGGTAAATGTATGGCAGGGATCTGGGTCCGAGTTACCGCATCCGTAAACGAGTTACTCGTTAAAGAAATGTGACGAATTGGCATTACCGCTCACGTTATCGAATATCATTTACTCGATCATTCGATAACGATTCCTACTCACTCACTCGTTAACGGATGGGGTAATTCGGCCCCTGAATCTATTAACAAAAATTTGTCCCTTCGAAGTCAGAAGTGATCTTACGATCACACACAAAGCTAATCAGATATTTATCATTTGTGTATAGTAGATCCTAGTTTACTGTCGTGTAGTACACTCGCCATCCTTTAAAATACTAACAGCCGTATTCATTACATTTCCTTAATTGCCTTTTAATTCATGTTTAGCTAATTCTCGATTAAAAAGTTGATCATTGTGTTATTCATAACAACATTGTGAACTGACAATAACTAATTTAGCTTTGATCAACGTTTTTGGAAATACAGTTTGAAAATTTGACTTGAAAGTGACAAAAAAATAGAAATTGCGAATTAATTTTCGCATATTTTTCTTGGAAAATCTGTTTTTGCTCCGAAATTCATTCTAATGGAGGTCCTGACTAGGGGCAATCCATTTTTTATACCTTTTGGTACGACCTGCGTCTAAATCAACATATCAAAGAATAAAAAAATTAAATTATAAAATTATAAAAAAAATTCCCATCTGTCACCTAAACTAAGCTTTAAATGCCGATAAGTGTTTAATACACTCAGTAATGCTGGAGCCGAATCACCACACTCGTTAACGAGTTACTCGTTATCGATATGCGATGATTTGGCATTACCGCTCACGTTATCGAGTATCATTTTACTTAATCATTCGATAACGATCATTCGATAACAAGTCCCACTCACTCACTCGTTAACGGATCCGGTAATTCGGCCCCAGTTTGATTTAATTTTAACGTTTATCAAGTTAACAACTGCCGGAAAATTATTCCTCGGTGACTCTTTTGTAATTTCCAATTTCATTCCGTGAGGCTTGAGCTATTCCACGATGACTCTTTTCCGTTCACGTAATTTGACAGTTTTCATTTATTTTTTCTTTCGTTTTTAAAGTTTTTAAAGCTCTGTAGGTAAGGTTAGGTTGAAAGGGGTTGAGAGGCTCCCAATGCACTAGGCGCAAGAGTCGGCCCACCGCAATTCTCTAGGAATCCATCCAATGATTGCACCTAAGCCGCCACAATTTCCACAAATCCTTTTATTACCCTGCAAAATCTTAGAACAAGTGTATAGTTGATTCGGCCTAACTCCTCCAGGTTACTAAGGAAGTAGGAGGCTAAAATGTTCCTGCGACTGCGTGCTATGCCCTGACATTCACACAGAATATGTGCGATATCCTCTGCTACACCTAGATCATTACAGTATCTGTAAATATCCGTGCCTATGAGTGCGAGCTTCCGAAAAGAGAAAATATATGATGCGAAACAATATGTACCCAAAATAATTATTAAATTATTATTATAAAAAAAAATATTTGGCTTCAACAGCCCTAGGTAGAACCAAGCCTTGCTTTCCCGCAACCATTTGTGTGCGCGCGTTATATTTTTGCACGAATGGAAGGGACCTACACTCTTAGGTGTTTGCGGCGGGATTCGAACCCCAGACCGCTGGCTCAGTAGTCCGACGCACTAACCATTTGCGCTACGGTGCCCACAACTTTATTATTAAATTATGTATAATCATCATCATTATATATTATGGAAATCATATGGGAAGTATTTGTTGTTTTAAGAGTTCATTTTGGTTGATGTATTTGCTATTGATGCAAGTGGTAGCGAAAAAATACATGTATGTATATCAACCAAAATGCAGTTTCAAAAAAACAAACTCCATGGGATTTCCTTGAGTTGACAGATGAAAATCATATGGGCAGTTTGGATTTCTATAGGGTTGGATTTTATCTTGCGAGAGTTCTCGCACGGCCACACTGGTAATATTTTATTGTAAAACTTAGTGGCTGGTACCACAAAAAATTTCAAAAAAAAAACATTGGGAAAATTCAGGGAGAACTGCATTCAAGTTTTCATGTATGAATAAAGCTTCTGTCAATCGTGACGTCAAGACGAATTCAACTATAGGTACCTTATTCTTCTAAATTGGCCAATCTCAAAAAAATTACGCTCCTGCTCAGTCGGGGTAAGAACCAATTGTGCAAATTCATAGTCAGATAAAGCCGACATTAAATGCATTTATTTATCTACATAACCTAAAATCAACTTTTGCTATTCACAGTAAACTTATAGCTAGCTCGAAATTAAAATGAGTCAAACGTCACTTTGAAGAACTAGAGTCGGCTTCAAATTTCTCATATAATAATTTGACGTTTGGGTTTGTTCGTTTAAATCACTTTACAAAAACACACCAAATTCGATACTTACTAATACACTGGCAAAAAAGTTTGTATGAATAACGAAAAGTTACAGCCGGCTGTTTTATTTAGTGCCGGCTGTAACTATAGTCGGCTCTAGCCACTATTTATAGGCTGACAATAAATTTGCGCCAATATCTTTAGCTCGCCATAATTGAGCACCCTGCTGTTTCGAAGAGACCTACACGTAAAAAGGTGCTGGAGACTTTTATTTGCCGATATACATATGTATGTATATACATACGAGTATATGTATATGTGCAATGTAGTTTTAGTCGATAACATTTAACAAAGCGAAAGTTTCCTGTCGCTACGAACATACGAGTATTTCGCGTTTAATAATAATTAAAACGTCGGAACCAACTCTAACAACTAAAACACTATTTTTGTAAATATGTATATAATTCCAATTAGGTACATAGTTAAAGGCAAGTCCTTCACAAAAGTAAGGACTATCAGCCCCATTGGTCGCGACTGGAGAATACTGGGAATTTTCTGAAATATCAACGTAGAACCAACTGAAATGCATCCGAATGCAACGACAAAAATCGTTCTAACAAATTTGCACAAAATGTCAAATGTGCATATCTGTGCGTTTCTAAAAATAATTGCTTTGAAAATTATTACCGGAAATTATTTTGATGTCTTATTTTTATTATTTAACAACAAAATTATGTGAGCTACAATAATTTTACTGTGTAAGTTCTGTTTCTTTTTATAAATTTTTTTTTTTAAAAATTAGGTAAACCTGCGTACTTTGGACCATGTGATCAAGTTTATTCGATTGTTTTAGATTTCTTAACATACGATCTTCTTGCTAGTTTTTCAATCAGCAGACTTTAGATCGGTGTCTAATAGACACGTGAATGTTCTTTCGTTGTACATAATAAAAGAATCTATTGCGTATACGTGTTTTTTTTTTTGGAAATTTATATACAGCCCACACAAAATTTACATGTAGAACAAAAACAACAATCCAGCAATAAAAATGGCTGTGGTGTGTACATTTCATTTGGTTTTGAAAAGTGCTTTTATTATTTAAGAAATATATGTAAATAAAATATTATAAATGCGTTTATTATAAACAATTGTTATGCGTTATAAGTACCTACATATGTAATTGTAACAAATTAATTTTTGCAATAGTACTAATAGCGAAAAAACAATGCTACCAGTTCTCTGTATGAAATTTTTCCTATTTTTATATGTACAGTTGAATCCGCTAAATGAATCTAAATTACGCTTTAGTGAAAAAATCGGTTAATTGAAACACCGAATTTAGCACGGAGCCTTTTTAAATAAATTTTGTATGAATAGCTTAACTTAACTGAAACCCGCCTAACTGAAAAACCCGCTTAACTGAAAAACCCGTTTAACTGAAGATTATTACGTCCGAAATTAATAAATTATACTAATTCAGTTACGCATAGCTGAAACAAAGTTATTAAACGCGCCAGAATTAGCTCGTAAGCATTTAAGTTAACTTTTTTACAAGCTTTATATTAACTTCACTTTTGTGAGCATGGAATCTGGGAATCAATTTTACACCCACTTCCAGATATCCGATTATGCTGAAATTTTGCGTATCCGGTGACAATTCAATATAGTATATTTCATGATCTTGTAAATCTAATATGGCGGACGCCATAAGATGGAGGACTACCGTTATCTTCACGACTTCCTTAATATGGGTATCAACTTAAAGGGATTGACAAGCAGAATTAGACTAGCCAAGTGACGTCATTCTAAATTCAATATGGTGGGTGCCCCAAGATGACGAATTACCTTTTTCTTCACAACCACCATGGCATGGGTATCAAATGAAAGGGCGAGTAGAATCTCAAACATATTGAGTAAACTTTCTCATATCCAACCCACCCAAGCTAATATACGTATAGACATAAATTTGTAAAAAAAAATATTCAGATACTAAAAAGTAGAAAGTAAATATAAAGATAAAAAAATATTTTTTTAAAAACAAGTTTTAATGAACTAAAGAGTATAAAAATATTTTTTTTCCGAATCACCAATGTGTGGTTGCGGTTTCAATAATGCTTACTTTTTGTCACTTCCTTACCGACATCCGTTCACTTTCTTAGGCCCTGGCTACACGGTCAATCCAATACCGATTCTTTTCAGTGAGACAGGTAGATTTTATGTGAGCTAAAACGAGAAGGGTTGATTTCACCAAAAGCACACCGAAAATCCGATTTGATAATAATTCTCGGTGGAAGATGCATGTTCTTGTCTCAAAGCGTTTCATTTCTCATACATTTTTTCATTTTTTTCTGACCGTCGGAGGGTTCCCATCATGGAAAACTCAAAAAAATAATTCTCTGTCCAGGACGGAGCACGGAGGTTGTGTGTTCTGTTTTCAAAGTGTTTCCCTCAACACATTTTGTGTGTAGCCACGGGGAGATTTTCAATACCTAGTATGCCATTGACCGTGTGGCCAGGGCTTAAGGCCCGTGCTCCGTCCTGCACAGAGAATTATTTTTTTGAGTTTTCCGTGATGTGAACCCTCCGACGGTCGGAAAAAAATTAAAAAATGTATGAGAAATGAAACGCTTTGAGAAAATAACATGCATCTTCCACCGAGAATTATGATCAAATCGGATTTTCGGTGTGCTTTTGGTGAAATCAACCCTTCTCGTTTCAACTCACATAAAATATACCTGTCTCTCTGAAAAGAATCGGTATGGGATTGATCGTGTAGCCAGGCACTTATGATATGAAAAACGCCAGATTCAATAATCAACATGATAGTATCTTGTATATACATATGTATATTGTTTTTTTCTTTAGCTGAAATCAAATTAAATATCAAGGATAATATTATATGTATGTTTCTTTGACGTTTATGACCGATGTTTACATGCAAATTGTACTAAATCAGTTCATCTTGACTGCACATATTCTGAAAAGCAGTAGCGTTCAAAAACGCGTAAGTAAAGAAATGCAGTTGTACTTGCGCAAATTTTTGACGTTTAGGAAAACACCATATACTTTTCTTTATAAACTGAACTTAGTGGTTGTTTCCTATAGGTAAAGATAACACGATGACAATGAGTTTTTTGAAAATGTGATACAGTGGATTGCGCTTATTTGGGACACTTCGGTCCAGACCGATTTTGTCCCGATTAAGCAGCAGTTCCAATAATGCGATGTGACAATCAAGTAAAAAAACCAATCTGTTCTGTTCTGCTCTTGACCATTTGCCCCAGTTAAGCGGCTGTCCCGATTATCCGCCGCCCCAATAAAACGGGATATACTGTATATACTGCACATATATGTAGGTATTTTTTGAATTAATTTTCTGTTTCCTATTATACCCAAGAGTAAGAAAATATAACTTTTTACATTAAAATCTTTAAAAGTGATATGAAAATAGAAACATATATTTTTGTTCGATTTTTATTCCACTTCTAAGTACACTTTACAAGACCTAGATTTTTGGGACTGTCAGGAACTTGTTGTACGAAAAAGTCTGGATTATACATAACTTAACTGTTGTATATGTGTAAAACTCGTAAGCTACTTTTATTCATAAGGTTAAATAACCAATTCAAAAGGAAAATTAAACTTAACTTGGAACTTTCTATTTTTGAGTTATTTTGGAAATTCTCACACTTCATTTGCTCCGTCGTTTTTTTTCAATGTCTCAACTTGCAAACTTCACAGATTGTTTATTTTTCGCTGGAATTCAAATAACGTGCTGTGATTGGCTTGCCAAAAGGTACGTTTAAGGTTTGACAATGATAATTGAAGCGCTTAGAAGTTGAATGGCTTAAGTGACATTTTCAAACATTGGAGTAATCACCGTTTAATACATTCTTTCACTAAGTTTATTGAAAAAGTGGCTGCGTATACGCCGTTCATCGTTTGCTTAATAATAATCTCGAGGCGATAGGGAAGTCTAGATAAGACGGGAATTTAAGTTTTCATATAGGACCTTCATTTGTAAGAAAAAGGCGAATTTCAAAAAATGGCACTTAAGCCCTTCATCTTCTAAGCGCTTCAATTGTCCGTTACGCGGTCGAATATTTAAAATATTTGACGGAAAAGTAGGCGTCACTAATATAGTACCGTCGTCAGGGAGGAAAGGGTTAAAGTATTTTTTTTTACAAAGATGTTAGGCTTTGAGGCAAACCTTGAACTCATCTGTTGGTCTTGACACATATCGGGTCCAGATTTTGAAATTTTCTCTTTGGGCACTAAGCCAACATAACATATATTGTGAATATGAGTCTATAGAGGACAAACAAACAAACATACATTAACTTTCATTTAATATACATATATATATATAGATGGAAGAGACATACTAAAAAAAGGTACCACCATTCTTGATGTTCAAGTATTAGTACATACATTATATTATATAGATTATTACTTGAATTCCAGGGTTCTTGTCTTGTTATTTTTTTTAAGAAAGCATACCTGAAAAATAGTTCAAGTCATTTTAGTTAGACACATGCTGCTCCATAACAATTTGTGTATTTTATATCGAATTTTAAATATAAGCAAACCTAAGACCTAAACCTTTCCAAAGGCTGAAACCGAAAAACAAATTTGATTCCAAGAGATTCTTCGTTTAATTTTTGCAAATAAAAAAGAGAAAAGAGATATTAAAATGATATTGCTGTGATTACAATACAGTAAAATTCATTTATAAGGACGTGGTTAAGACCAGTTTATAGGGTAAAATCATTTAACCGGAGATCCCCGGAATTCTAGCGAACAGTAAGCGAACATTTTGGAGAGGCAATCAGTAGCGCATAAAAAATGCCAAAATTATGAAAATTCGTTGTTCGAATTTTTGACTTAAAATGCATTTTTCTTAACTTTTTAATAAAAAATTTTTTTTTTAACTTTTATCTCTGGCCAATTCTCTAAAAATTATGTTAAACAACTTTTTCACGTACGATGAAAGCGGTAATTATTTTTAAATTGGAGGCCGGGTGGTACAACAAAGACTTTGCTGAAGAAAACACATTAGCACATTCTACTTGAAAGTATCTTAGTTGTATTTAAATTGATTACCTTAAAGTCATATTAACATCTACACAATGTATGTATGTGGTCGCCGTGGCCGTGGTGGTCAGTGCGTTGGACTACTACGCATGCTGCCCGGGTTCAATCCCAGCAAAAACACCTTAAAGTTTTTTCACGGTACCACCTCTTTCGAATGTCTGACAAGCAATTAAAGAGTATCATTTGTCATAAGAAGCTTCTCAACTCGCCGTTCGGAGTCGGCAAAAAACTGTAGGTCCCTTCCATTTCTTGGAAAAAAATAACACGCTCACACAAATGGTTGCGAGAAGCTAGGCTTGATTCTGCTGACGCCGTATATTTTTTTTTTTTTATTGGACGTTACAACGACCTTTCGCTTGTAACGATCATATTCGTCGGTTCCTTGAATGTCGTTATAACAGAATTTCACTGTATTATCAAATTGGTTGTGAATTTGTGATATGATCCAAAAAACAGACGTCGCCATTTTAGTATAAAAAAACACTAATTGTGTTAAAATTTTTTTCGGTGTATGTAAATAGAAAAGAAACCCAATCACATTTTCGTTTGCATGTTACCAAAAAAAGGTGAATGACTTCAAGATGATAAAATACGTATTTTCACAGGCAAGTAAACATCAGAGCCAACTTGTCGTTGTTCTTGTTATGCCTACGGAAAAAAATACAATGACGTCATTACTAGTACCAGTCCCGGGCAAAGTGAGTTTAGATCGAGTTAAAAAAAAAACAATCGCACATAAATATCGAACTAAAATTGGTTCAAATAAATTTTACCATTTAGAGTCCCCATCTCTTGCAAAGATAAACCTTGATATCTAGGGAATAAAAGCTTGGGCATTTAAAAGATAGTCTAGCTTTTTGATTTATTGACAGCATTTTAGAATTTTGTTATTTATAATGAATTGAGGACTTTTTTTATCTTATTTTTTTTTTTTATAGTTTCTTTAAAAGAAGCTGTACAGTTACAGTATGCTCTATGAAGAGGTTAAAGAAACAAGCTGCTTAATAAATAAATATATATGTATGTACATATTATGCAAAACATTTGCATGTTTTTTCCAAATATAGTGATTTTGATTTTTAATAGCTCTAAAGGCAGAATTCGAATGAAATACTGAGCCGAAAGTATTACTATGATTTTAAAATTTAAAAGGAAGCAAAGAAATCCCTAATATTTATTGTTGATGTTTTATAGTATATAAAAGAACGAATTTATTCAATGTGGAGCTGTGGGAAATTTACATATATTATGCAAGTTTGTCATTTTACACAAGTGTGTAGATCCATACTTATCGTTATATGGTGTAAGGGACTACAAATTATTATTAGCAATTTTTTATCAAATGAATTGGCTACCTTTTTTGACGACGTTTTAATGTTAATAGATGCTTCTTAACTGTTCTGTATGCTTTAAAATTGCTTTCTATTGCAGGTCTACTGTACTATCATCGATCGATAAGTTGAGATCCTCAAAAATTGAAACTTAGCACCGGGAAGACTCTCAGTGAATTAAATTAATGATTTTTTTTGTTAGTTTGCCTGTCTGTTTTTCGGTGACGACCACCAGAATGAAGCGTTGCAAAGGATGAATTTGGTCCAAAGTATACAATTATTTTCGGAATACTTGATTAGTGATTCTTGAAATGTTCGGCAATCTCTCTTTAGCTTTGATCCGTTTTAAAAAGTCTCGATTAGCAGCTTTTTTGTTCGGGTATCATCTTTATTGCCAGTAGAGGTGGAGAAATATGGATAGTCAGTGCCATCGTTAGTTTTCGATAGTTGGCTTTTGACTGTCGATAGTTTTTTCCTCTTAAGGGTAACAATAAAAAAAGTTTAATGCTCCATATTAAATAAACTTTTCTCAGCGAGAGAGATTAGATTCCACGTTTTAAAGAAACCCGGTCCAGCTTTTTAGGTTCAGCCATCATAAAATGCATACCTACCCAGCAGGAAAATACGGAATGTGTTACTTGGAGAATCGAATACATAATTCGTTATTATAGATGAGAAATATAATGCATTCCAAAAGAATCGACGTGGTAATACCATATAATAATAAAGCACATTGTTTACCACCTAGATTCCCATATCTGCAGAAAATGTAATGTAGTGTTTTTTGAATTTAACGATTTTTTGGTTACAGTTGTCTGTCGGCGCCTTCATGTCGCCTCAAATTTTGCGTTTTTATTTAAAAACGCATGAATAACTCATTGTGTGTTGCAACGCGAGACAGTAAAGAGTGTAGTATAAAATAAGGAAAATGTATTCTAAACGGCATTGGCGAAGACTATTAGCCAAAAAAAGACTTTGTGCAAGTGAACTGTTAAAAGAAAATATATGTATTAATAGTAATTGTGCAGAAGAAAGTTCTATTTCCCAAGAAGTAAGTTGTGTAGAAAGTGCTGAAACTGAAGAAAGTTTTGGGAAAATTGTCGTGGAAGAACTAATAATGAATTACAATTTTGAGGGGATAAAAGGAAAATCATCATTTAAAGCTTTCGAAAACTTAAACCAGGCAATGTATGGTACGTACACCTTTTAATTGTTCACATATTTTATTTCTCCATTATATTAACATATGTCTATTTTCAATTGCAGAGGTCCTAAAACGTGAAGGATTCACCCAGAAAGAATATGCCACCGAGATTAAAAAGGCATTTCACCTTATAAAAGTACGGCAGTTAAAAAAAATCCACTTTGATAAGAAAAAAGCAAAATGAGTTGAGCTGTTTTTTTTTTTAGTTTTGATTTTGAATTAGTTACGTTGAGTTTGATTTTGATTAATAATATGTTTTTGTGTTTTAAATCCTATTTACTTTTATTCTTGTTTTTTTGTTGTTTGATAATAAAATATTTAAAATAAACTGTCTATTTTTCATTTAAAGCTGGATAAATTCTATAATTTATGTCGGAGAAATGAATTATATAACTAATTATTAATGCATTTATTATATAATACATTACAAAGAATGAATTATATAATGCATTCTTAGAACACTTTCAGGTAATCGATTCTTTTCCTAGGACATAGTCTGTGTTAAGAATAATGCATTCTGGAATCAATATTCTATACTAGCGATTGATTCCCCTTTCGATTCCAATAGATTACCTTTTCCTGCTGGGTACCTACGTGTAGACAGAGAGAATTGAGAGACCAACTCATATTTCTTCGTTGCTGACAGAGACTAAGACAAACAATAGGTCTGTTTGGTAACATGCTAGTTTTGGAAAGTTTTACGTAAACTACATAGAATCTGACAGTTTCATGGCTCTCAATTTTTTTTACTCTCATTTGGCTCTCTCTTTGCGATGAATTATCTGCCAGACCAATTCCTCGGGGTGGGCCGAGCCAACTCTGTCAAACCAGCCACCTGACAGTTTGCGAAATGTCATTATCTTCATTGTTAGTGGAAAACAAAAACAATTTGATAGGTTTGACCAAGTGTTGTTTGAAAAGCGTTTGTTTACTTTTGTGCAAGTTTTCTGTCTTTGAGAGGATTCTACTATTTGACAGATCTCAATTCCGTGTGCCAAAAAAGATACCAAACACACCTAATAATGCCCCTATTCCTACGCTACTGACTCATAAAACGGGGAATCCCCTTTTTTCGGGTTTCTCTGTGAAGCTTTAAAAATACTCCGTTCGTTAGGTATCGATATATATAGGTATATTTAAGGCGTGTTTTTTTTCAAATCTATATAGGCTTAGCGGAAAATGAGAAAAAAAACGCTGAACAGTGACTTGGCAGGACTATGCTAATTGACGTTTGACAGTTTCACATCGGTATTGTTTTCATTGAAAGTAAGGCCGGTAGTTATCAAGCGCTCATTAATAAGTTGGTGGATAGAATTTTTTTCGTCAAATTTAATTCGATTAAATAGTAAAATAAGGAACATGTTCACTTAATTCATTATAATTTTCTTTTTCTTGTCGGATAAATTCGTATTTCTTTCCTTTCTACCCATTGTAAAATGAACAGAAATAATATAAATTTGAAATGACAGCAGAGTTCGCGTGATAGCTACCGGCCTTCATATTTCTCCCTCACTTTCATGTCATATTTGACATTTCGATAACTATCGACGAAAAACAGTTTGGTAACACATTTTTCTATCCAGGCTAAGCACCTAAGACTGGATAATTATCCAGGTTCCGTAAGCCTATATAGGCTTAGTTGTTAGTGTAATTAACGTGGAAAACATTTTCTAAGCCTATATAGTTTTGAAAAAAAAACACGCCTAGTTTCACATCGGCATTGTTTTCATTGAAAGTAAGGCCGGTAGTTATCAAGCGCTCATTAATAAGTTGGTGGATAGAATTTTTGTTCGTCAAATTTAATTCAATTTAGTAGTAAAATAAGGAACATATTCACGTAATTCAATGACAGCAGAGTTCGGTTGAAAGCTACCGGCCTTCATATTTCTCCTTCACTTTCATGTCATATTTGACATTTCGATAAAATTTTCGATAACTATCGACAAAAACAGTTTGGTAGCACATTTTTCTATCCAGGCTAAGCACCTAAGACTGGATAATTATCCAGGTTTCGTAAGCCTATATAGGCTTAGTTGTTAGTGTAATTAACATGGAAAAATTTTTCTAAGCCTATATAGCTTTGAAAAAAAACACGCCTTTAAATGGCTATCGGTAGTGTTCAAAAAGTATCGATTGTTTTCGATAGTGGAAACTATCGATTATAATCGAAAGTGCAATCGATAGTTCTCCACCTCTAATTGCCAGCCATTTTTTAAACACACTTGAATGAAATCTGAATGACAAAAACCGTCTGTTAACATAATGGCGCAAATTCATAGTCAGCCTATGAATAGTGCCTATAGCCGACTATAGTTACAGCCGGCTATAAATAAAAAAGCCGGCTATAACTTTTCGTTATTCATAAACACATTTTTGCCTGTGTATTAGTTAGTATCGACTTTCATATGTTTTTGTAAAGTGATTTGAACGAACAAACCCAAACGTCAAAATATTATATGAGAAATTTATAGCCGACTCTATTATTATTATTTCGAGCCGGCTGGAAGTGACTATGAATAGCAAAAAGTATATTTTAGGTTATGTAGGTGAGTAAATTTTTTTATCGTCGGCTCTATCTGACTATGAATTTGCGCATATATGTTTAACTAAAAATACTATTTTACTTACCAGACGAGAATTTCCCGCGAATTAAAACAGCAATTAGGAATAAATAAAAAAAACTTGCATATGTTTTGCACAGCTGCATAGTCGACGAGCTATCAATTTTATCCCCAAACAACAAATCTAGCGGTACTTCTGACGGTTTTCTTGCTTCATTTCAAGAACGTAATCTGAGTAAAAGATATTTCTTAAACATTTTATAAAACTATTCCTTTTTTTTGGAAAGTTAATCAAGCAAAACTTCAGAGACTTAAAAACTTGAAAATGTTTTGCACAATACTGTATGTATGAATAACATACCAATAGGGGTCATCATTATCAATAAGCTTGTCGTATCCAAAGTTGAACGCAGGCCTCTTCTAAATGATTCCATAAGTTTCGGTTATGGCTGCGTGGATCCAATTCCCATTCATTCTTCTGATATTGTCGCTCCATTGTGATGATGGTCATCGGCTGTTTCTTAGGTTTTCTCTTGATCTCCATTCTAGCATTCGATTAGGCCATCTATTGTCTGTAATTCGAGCTATGTGTCCAGCCCATCTCCATTTTGCCGTTGTTATACTTGTTATTATATCCCTAGCTTTTGTTCTCCTACGTATTTTTTTGTTGCGTACTCGGTCTCTTGTAATGTTTAGCATTGACCTTTCAATCGCTCTTTGTGCTACTTGAAGCTTGCCAATAGTATGTCTCGTTACTTGTTCTATTTCGGCTCCGTCTTCGTTGTTAAGATTTTCGCTTGGGACTAAATTGAGGAAGATGTCAAGAAGCAAAAGCAATAAATAGCAAAAAAATGCTGCCCTCTAGATTTGTTCGTCCCTTATGTGTGTTAATGGAAATTCAAAAAAATGTTTATCGTAAAATAAATTCTTTTGCTTGAAATATCGTCTGGGTTGTGCATTATTACTAAAACAGAGTTAGATGATGTTATGAATGAGTATGAAGAGAATGATTTTGAAGCTAAACTGGATAACCTTCAGAGCTATTTGCTCAATAAAGCGTCTTTCTTGCTCGTAGGAAAAACTTAGAGATTTTAAGCTTAAATTTGAATTATTCCCTAATTTGACTGAAATAAGCTTGACGCTTTTAAAGTTGTTTCAGGCAAGTACCTATCACTTCACTATAACAAAAAAAATGTACATATTGAGTGTTTTTTCGAGGCAAATACCCCCATGTGTGGCGTAACGAGTATATGTACTGTCATCTTAATTCTAAATTAACAAATATGTGAATAACGTTTACAAAGATGGTTTAGGAAACTATCTTCGTTTCTGGTTAGTTTTTGTAATGTATTTAGAAGTCTAGTTTTGAAAATGTTTATGTATTTCAAGAGCCTCAAGAAATGTTCTTTTGGTCTCTTTTCTGTTACGAGGTTGGTTTTCATTATTTTTGTAATTTGACACGAACTGAATATCTGGTCCGACCTTACACCAGACTCTAAGAATTCTAGTGCGATCTTCCTCCTTTGATTCTTTCCGGTAGGACTTGAAACAGTTTATTGCTTTTATCATTAGTCGTAGAAGGGTCAATTACTGCTAGAGGAATGTTCAACGAAAATGCTGAAATCTAACATTGCAGAGGTACAGTTATAAAAAAAATTTAACTTGCATGATTTAAAAAACTTAAAATCTTGTTAACTTAAACTTTGCACTAAATGTCATCTGCTTAATGCTCTACCAAGTTTAATATGCAAGTAAAACTCGAGGGGCAAGTAATCAGTGTATTCAACGAACTTTTTTGTACGTATTCATGGTGAATCACAGTGTATTCAAACGTATTCGCGTACGTATTCATATATATTTACGTGTATATTTTTGCGTATTCTGTAGTCTAGAACCACGCAAAAATATTAATTACTTGCCGGTAAAACTTGCAACCAAAAATAAAAATTAAAACATTTTAAAGCATATTCTTAGGCTTTCTTCTGGTATACAAAATAAACGACTCGTTTGAATAAAAGAAACATCACCAGAAATTGTAGATGAGGCATGATTTGTAGGAGTTTTCTTGGGTACATTATGTGTTTTCTCGAGTATGCCCAGGGTTTGTATATTGTGGATATTTTACAGACTTGCGAGTAAATACTTATGACCAGGGAAAGGATTTTGTTGACTTTCCCTTTATTTGCATTTAATGCGTAATATTTAGGAAGGCCTGTTGAAGTGGTGTTAAAGACTTTGACTGAATAGAGTTGAAATTACAACAAGCGAAAGGGCCAGTAGGTGAAGATACGATAAAAAAAAATTGTACGCCGTTTTTTCAGCAAATGGCGCCACCGATGCGCCAGTAATGCTAGAAAAACTCTAAGGTGTCCTTGTTTGACGCTAAAAGATAACGATTTCTTGTAATTACTCGAAATCACCTTTAACGAAGCTCAGAATGCATGAACTCTCTTTTAAGTTAAAGGTCATTTATACAGAATGCTTACCTGCCGCTAACATACAAGGAGGGCCAACCTCGCAAATAGTTACGCGAAAGAAGATAAAAAATAAAATCAATTTATTTTAAGCAATATATTTTGTTTTTATTTATGCTGTAAAAGAACATGTCGACGTCAGAACAATCTTAGTATTTTTCTCCTATTGTGCTATTGTGCGAGTTTTTCACTTTGCTGTGGTTTGTTGCTCAAAAACTGGGTACTTTTGTAATACATTACTCCAGGATTGTTGCCCGGTCGATAAGCTTTTGACCACATCTCCAACTTCTGCCAACTATAAGGGCAACATTTTAAACTAGATTTCATTTGATTTTTTTATTTGAAAATTACCGAAACCCGTATTTGGGCCATCGAATCACGTTCACGCAAAGTGACACTATGTGGTTCCTTCAGAGTGTCGAAGTCAATTGTTATACCATATGGAATCGCAATCTCATCGGTACGGGCATAACGTCTTCCTATAAATTAAAACATAAAATATAATTACAACGAAACAAGCAATTAGGTTGTGCACGATTTACCAATAGATCCACTAGAATCGTCTACTTTATGAGATATATCTAACTTCGTGAGTGCAGAAGCTGAAAATATATATAAAAAATATGAATATTGGCATAGAAGATGGCAAAATAAAACAAATCAAGTTTACATAGTTTATTAATAAACGGCATGAATTCCGCATTGTTGCTGAGTGGCAAAACACAACACTTTACGGGTGCCACAACTGCAGGCAGTGAAAAGTAGCAGCGTTGTTCGTCTCCTTCGCGACAATTAAAGTTCTGCTCCAACAATGAATACAGAATGCGTCCGATTCCTGGTTAAAATTATTCATTTAATAAAGATACAAACTTATGCTATGAAAAATAATTACCAAAGGATGGTTCAATAACATTGGGAATAATTTCTTCGACATGGATTGTCTTTTTAGAGCGTTTAACCGAAATCGTATCACTATTAAGTTCAACTTGATTTCCATTCAGCGGCAAATTATGTTTCCTGAAATAAATGTATGTATGTATAGTTTATTTAGTTATTAAAACTATTATAACAATCATTAATGTATATAAAGTTATTTACAAAGTTAATTTACATATATGAGTTCAGGTAACAATTAAATAATACATAATAAAGTTAATTTACATAAGTATATGAATTCACGTAACTGTTTCTTTAACATATAAAACTAGCATTTTTTTAAATCTTTGTAATATGGTTTCATTTTTTAATTCAAGAGGCAATTCATTATATAATTTTAAGCCTCGGTACAATAGCATATTTTGAGTTCTTGAATCTCTATAAAGCTGCAGTCGGAAGTCAGAATTGGACCTTAAACTATATGGCTGAGCATCTCTTATATACAGCAAATTTGATGACAGATATTCCGGCACAATGTTGAACTTCATTTTAAACACAAACGTTAAGACATTAAAGACAATACGTTGCCTGACGTTCAACCATTTAAGGCAGGACAACATCCATGTAGTAGGGGAACGAAAGCTACATCTTAAAATAATTCTCATTGCTCTGTTTTGTAGCAATTGCAGACGATTTATGTGTTCATTATTTCCCATGAAGAGAATTGTTGAGCAAAATTCAAAGTGAGGTTTGATTATGGTATTATATATATTGACAGCACAAATTGTGGTTATAAACTTTCGGATTCTTTTGAGGAAACCAATTTTTTTAGCGATTTTTTTTGTTATGTAAGTCATGTGACTGTTAAAGTTCATTTTGCTATCTAGTATCACACCGAGGTATTTTACTTCTTCCACTTGCTCAATTATTTGACCGTCTATTCTTAAGTTGATACATTCATTACTATTTATAGCCATACATTTAGTTTTATTTACATTCACTTTGAGTTTATTGAACTGTAGCCACTCACACAGGTTTTTGAGATCAGACTCCATAGACTCCTTAAGCACACACATATCTTTCCCACTTACAAACATTAAAGCGTCATCAGCAAACAGGGACATCTTACATTTCTTTAACACTCTACATATATCATTAATATACAATAAGAACAACAGAGGACCGAGTATAGTTCCTTGTGGTACGCCAAAACATGTATTACTATCACTTGATATTGCACTTTTGATATTTGTTCTTTGGGTTCTGTCGGATAAATAAGACTTAAACCAATTAAGTTCCGGGCCTTTAACGCCATATAAATATAACTTTTTAGCTAATAGATCTCTGTCAATTGTTTCAAACGCCCTTTGAAAGTCCAAAAACAGTGATAAAATCTTGTTTTGACTATGCCTTTGCTCTTTAAGGTTCATCACCAACCAATTAAGGGACGTTTCACACGAGTGGTTATGTCTAAAACCGGATTGATTTTCAATTAGGATTTCATTATCACACACGTATTTATAGAATTGATCAAAAGCACATTTTTCTACTATTTTTTCTAAAATTGGCATCATGTTTACTGGTCTAAATTTGTCGCAAGCTTTTGTTCCCGATTCTTTAGGTATTGGAATAACCGTCGATTATGTATACAAACATAAGCATACTCATATTTATAGTTTGCAAACTTACTTATTTCCTGTTAGATTTTCTTCAACTTTTTCAATCTCATTGATTGAGAGTGCTTCCAGTGCCTGAGTAATAGCCTTTGCGTCTTTCTTAAATGCTTTACCAAGGGCCTGCTTGTTAATTACAACTTCAGTAATGTCTATCTCTTTTGGTGCGGGCAAGCGTTTTTCGGCTACCAATCGAACTCCGGTTGCTATCATGTGCTGTTTCAAATCATAAGCTGATCTATCAGCACAGCCAACGCATTCTATCCATCCCTAAAAAATTAAATGAATTTGTTTTTTTTTTTTTTTTCAAATGCAAAACAACTAAACTCACATAGCTAGTTAGGCATTCTGCATCCCAACAGTCACAAGCATAATGGGCCATTTCATTGCCCATATGTTGTCGGAAACGGAGTTTATTTGCGTTTATTCCAATCGATGTTAGAAATAGATGAATTTTAGCTAAGTAATATCCCAGCGTCTCATTTGCTACAAGCCCCTAAAATAAAAGAATACACACAATAATATAGGATTTGTGCAGTTACGGCTAATTCGAAACACTAGTGTATTTCTGTACACAAACTGGTAGAAGTTATAAGCATTTTTAATTGTCTGATTGATTGCAGGGTTTATATTTTGTAGTATAACGAGTGAAGACCCCCCCCCAAGACCCTTAGAGCCGAAAAGGCCAACTACGTTACTATCAGTGGAAAGAGGCCAAATGTAGGTACTTATGGGCTTTATAATCGTACACTGCAACATACATAGGAAAAATAATCGGAAAGTGATCTTCACAAACATTTTCTATAGAACTTGTATCGACTTAAATGTGTAACACATGTCTTATGCCAGTGCCCCGGTTTTCGTGCTTAAGCGCATGGTTCCTCGACTGCTTGGACGGCCAGGCTAGGATACATCCGAAACCGTTCTTCATCAGAAGTTAATAATGGTTTTACTCATTAATGGAGTATTTTTTACGGGACACATTTTGTCCCGGACTGTCCTATGGTCGTTTATCTTTCGTTGGAAACATGTTACAAATGATTCAAGCTTGAATAAATTAGTGGTCAACATAGTTGAATCATTTTCAGACGATAAATTCAAATATGTATAATACTAGTGACGATACCCTACGTACCGATTATGTCAGAGAGTATTTAACATTCAGCAGTTGAATCTAATTTAAACTACAAAACAAAAATATTTTCTCACGGTTTCAACAGCTTCTCCAATTGTTAACTGGGCCGCGCTTTTACCATCCATCTGGTTGCATGCCGAGTAAAACGTCATTTGAGTATCTTTAATATTTCTCAGCTTAGGATGATCTTTCTGATTGGGATCACAAAAGTGCTCAATTTCCGCCATCGTAAACTCTCGAACTCGTATCAAGCCGGATCTAGGTGAAATCTCATTACGAAATGAGTTACCTAAACAATTCAAAATAAATAAAACAATTTAAATAAGTTATGTATTCATACCGATCTGAGCTGCGGCAAACGGTAACCTTCCTTGATTAAATTCCAGTAAACGTTTGAAGTTGACAAAAATACCTTGTGCTGTTTCGGGACGAAGGAAACTGAAGAAGAAACTTATTAGATATGCCACGCAGTTTGCTATTATTTTCACTTCACCCTTTTATAAGTCCTGTAGGTCCAATTTGTGTGGCAAACATTAAATTAAATTCAATTGGATCAGTTAGATCATTTCCAGTTATTGGCGATTTCATTTCGTATTTGCGTAGAATATCGTTCATTTCATCTTTGGACATTCCATCGAGCTAAAATGAATGATCGTATGCATTGTGGTTTGTCTATATGTTTGCACGAGTGTGTCTACCTTAATGATGATATCTTCGCAAGTTGCCTTGACGCTGGCAGTTGCCTTCTTGTCGGAAGAGAGTTTTTCCAAGAAATTCTTGATAAGATGATCCAGACGGAAGCATTCGCCAGTTTTTAAATCTTTCACCATGAGGTCAGCAAAACGTTCAACATGTCCTGATGCTCTATAAATTTAAAAATTAGTTCAAAATACATTTATTTTTCCAAAAAACATGAAGTGGCTTATGTCGACTCGAAAATTGCCATCAACTTGAGCCACTTTGTTTTACTATTTTGTTTTTATTACTTTAGAACTGGCTCCGGAGTCAATATGGAGCAATCGACTTCAAGCATTTGATCTTCGAGGACGAAGAACTGTCTCCACAAATTTAAGATATTTGACTTGAGAGCACATCCCATTGGACCGTAATCATATTGCCCTGAAAGACGATATCGCGACGATTAGATAAATGTTACACACACAAATTAATAAATATATATCTTTGTTTGTTTATTTCGAAGCAGAATGTACGCGCATACAATTGAATAAATCGATATTGATCTGGAATTCCTTAATATGAGGCGAGGTTTGTCGTGACAAATATACAAGAACAAGAACAAGGCGAAGAACATACAAATAATGATGACTTAACTGAGCTTAAATTAGTCATGAATGGGGTTATTCAAGCGTGTTAGCAGTACCAATAATGATTCCCAGAACATATCTCTGATACAGTGGAATACGAAAGACGTTGCTCTGCCTGTTAATCTCTGAACCAGCTTAAGCATGGGAAAGATCTCGACGACTTGGAATGGGGCTGAATAAGTAAACAAACAAGCAATGAAATGGATCCATTACACCTTTCATTAAAAACTAAATTCCATTGCATCATTTCTTACATAAAATGGTCAAATCTATCACCATTATTATTCAGACATACCTGTTACTCCTCCATAGATTGCGAAGCTTTGATCATAGAAGAATCTTCTCTTAAGCAAATCTTCCATTTTAGAACGATCAAATGTGCTCGTTCCGGCCATCAATTCGAGCTCCTTATCCTCTAATACCTTTTTTCTCACTTTTAACTCAGCAACGGCACGTTTTACATCCAATTCGGGTGCTCCAGCAGCCTTCAGACTTCTTACCAGGTTTCCCTGCTCCAGAACCCTTTCTCTCAATGGAGCGATTAAAGCTTCGGTTTCCGGTGTTGTCATCTTGTCTAACACTTTAAGCGCTACCTTCCTTTTTGTTTTATTAGATCCCCAAACAGGCTGATGTGAGGAATGCAAAACTTGTATGACTAATGCACTTTCAACTCGTTGAAAACTCCTATAGGCTTTAACGAATGCTCTACCGATATGATTAAATTTTCTACAAAATAAACCGGTCGACATAAGTAAAATCCCAACTCGGCAAAACGTGTCAATTCGAAAGTGAAGGTGAGCCGAAAACCGTAGACGTACCAGAGAGAATTTAATATGGAAAAGAACTGTCAAATGGGTTAATGGTTATCCTAGTTATTAGTGTGACCAGTGATGCTATTCAATGTCTCTTTCTAGACTCATGGATTAGAAGCATACTTTCAGGTTTTGAAAGGAAGTTCCGGTTAGCAGTAGTTCTGTGTACGAGTTACCATGGAAAGTACAGATTTGATGCTTGTTATCATTTTAAAGAATTTATGCGAGAAAACTGTAAAATGCTGAATAAACTATTCAATTTAAGCGTTTAAACACAGAAGTCTGAAGAACTGAATAATCTGCTACAGCCCGATCATTTGCCGTCAAACAAGCAAAAACCGTAGGATTGATCGGTGTCTGCGGCCCTTGGGGGCACTAGTGTCAGTGTATTTTCGTGGTTGTTTATTGGATACAAATAATTCGCCCTGATAACTGTCAGTCTTTGATAACCAAATATTAAGCACTTTTTATTTATATTTGATTTTATAAATAATAAAATCAATAAATTCGTTGATGAAGTGCGAATTTGCTGATATTTTCTGCACCCGTATATTTAGGTCTGTTTGGTAGCTGGTAATTTACTTAAAACTTTCAAAAATTTAAAAAAAGAGAGAGCCAAATGAGGTGTCAAAAAATGTCCCCTCTTGGGAAATCATGCTACACCTATTTCATGGAGTGACCGAGGGAGACATCTATCAAACAGCCATTTAACAATTTGTGAAATGTCAATCACTCTTCGTTAGCGAGATAAAAGAAAATTAGTTATCTTGAAAATATTTAATAGTTAAAAAAGAAGAGAGGATTTTCCCCCACTTTCCAAATTACTTACTATTTGACAGATGTCCCATGTTGATCACAAGAAGTTACCAAACAGATCTTTTATTTAGCCGTGAACACAGCACGACCTTATCCTTTCAGAATTAGAATTAAAGTGAACATGAGCACTGACAGATTTCCCCACATACGTACATACCACGTCTACATGCAGGGTTGAACTCTTCAACTCGAGTTGAAATGCATATAAACGCGAGCTGAGTTGAAACACTGGTGACTGGACTCGACTGAGCTCTGAGAGCTACTATTTTGTAAAATTTCTTTATTTAACCCTCTAACCGGTTCAAGGCCAAATGCAAATAATTTTGACGTTCTAAACACAAATCTGAAGGCAAATTTCATTTAAATGTGATATGTAATCAGCGTTGCTATAAGTGCAGATTTGTCTGCATTTTGCAGATTTTCAACCCAGCTGCAGACTTTTACAATCCAAAAATCTGCGGGGCAGATTTTGTCTGCGAACGCACTAATATATTTTGTTCTTTTTAAAAAATAGCCTTACTTTTATCTTGAAATGTTGAAAGAGACTGAATGCAGTAACTCCTCAAAATAACAGATTTTGATGTCGAATTCTCAAACTCCAACGAAATTGATGTATGTGTGATTTTTTTATTGATTTCATATGTTTTTTTTTTTTTTTGTTTTTTATATAAATAAAAAATATTTATGAAGTCATATTATTTCTATAGAAATCTGCGTTGCAGATTTTTTTTTCATGTTTGCAGATTTGTCGAAATATTTTCATGGCAACACTGTATGTAATGTAATGTCAAACTAAATTCACCTCGATCTCTCACAAACGAAATTACTCACTCACCTCACTAAAACTCACAGCGTGTTGGGGAATCGCGTGAACTCGAATTGGTGTACACAGGCCGTGAATGTGAGTTTTGAAAATGTGTACACAGTCGAGAAACTCACGCTTGCGGAATTGGGCCCCAGGTGTTATATCTACTTTTTGTCTGTCTGGACGGTCAAAAAAATAATTTGCTCATTTAAAAACAGTCATAACGGTTAGGCGTTAGAGGGTTAAATTCTTTAAAAAACTATTTTTTAAGTTTTACGCCTAGATGTATGCATCCCTTTTTTGTACCGAAGCAAAAATAATTAATTTCAGTGTGATTTTCATAGGAAAAGATTAATTTTGAAACCTCGATATCTCCTAAATTAAGCGATTAACCAATATTTTTTACTTAATATTTCACCGAGATCTTCAAAATGGCGTTTTCAAATCTTTGCGCCACAGTTATCGTAATAATGCCCTGCTTCTCGTATCATACAACTAATTGAGATATTTAAAAAGAAAAGAATTAAAAACACCGAATACAGGAACCCTATGAACGCTCATCTTGATACTACTTCATCTAGTAGTTCTTCGTCCTTGGATACCAGCTCCGATGAGGAGGAACTTTCAAAATATTTGGAAGCCACCATGTCAACAAGAAATATCAAAATATTTTATGTAAGGATCGACTGCATGGAAAAATATGAAGATGCTGATTTCGAGAGAAGTATCCGTCTGCCAAAGCATATGATAGTCGAATTGTTGGGCCGAATCGGTTCTAAACTGAGGTATTTGGATTTCAAAAACAATCCAGTATCCGCGTGTAATCAAATCCTCATTACTCTTCGATTTTATGCAACTAGTAGCTTCCAGTGAGTTACAGTGGACCTATTTGGTGTGTCTAAGGACATACGGTTTCCTTTATCTGAATAGCAATTGCAGCAAATAAAAGAAGAATTTTGTTAAATGAAATTAACTCCAAATGTAATTGGTGCTATTGATGGTAAGACTTGTGGAGACGGAGAAGAAACTATCTGTAAAGGGGGATGAACTATTGTGGATGTGGATGTGTATCACAGGAGAGGTAGATAATTGGAAAGACGTCAAAAAGGATAATGGACGGACATTAGATGTTGCTGGAGAGAATGAAATCGGTGTTTGGTTGATTGATTGGTGGTCCGGAAATTCTTCTCCTTCGGAGGGAATGAAGTACTGAACATGTTAACATAGCACTACGTGAACGACGTACGTATGTACCTCTTCAAATTAGTCACTGCATCTGTCGTAAGGATTGAATGAATATTGTTGTTGTTTCCGACAACACTAGGGCTAATAGGTGATTGTTTTCATCGGTTTTTTTACGTTCCCCGCCGCGCCGGTGCGATATGCCTACATCCTGTCGGCAGCCAGATCCTTTTGAAGCTGTGACCTGTGACTTGGAGTTTTGAAAGAATCCGTCACATATCTACGTAGAAATGTCAACGATTCTCTTCATTCTCTCTATGCTTCCACCAATGAAAATGCATAATCTCATTTTGTGAATGCGTGAACTTCAGTATGTGAATGTGTGAACTTAAATGCGTAAAAGTGTGTACTGACAACAGAACAAAATCGTTGTCAAACGAATGTCTACATTTTCTCTATGCTTCCATAAAAGAAAATGCATACTCTCAATTTGTGAATGCGTGAACTTCAATATGTGAATGTTCTGACAACGTATCGACGGATGCAAAAAGTAGACCTACTTTACCCGTCGAAATTGATGCATCCGTTGGTTATGGGCTATCTCCCATAAGAATGTGTGTATTCTATCGAGCCGTCACATAAAAAAAAAAAAAAAAAAACAGAGCAAGTGATCGACGGATTCTATGGGTAGGGGCCTTTAACTTTTTATTTGTTTGTAAGTTCTCTTAAAAGTACTGGAAGCATTAAGCTCGTCCGTTAATTACTCCCAGCACTTTTTTTTGGATTGAACTTATTGAATCCGATTTTTCGCAATAAATTATTTTTCTGAATATTTGAGAACCAAGCTAATAATTTTTTATTTTTCATTCTCTGACAAGTTTTGCCTTCTTTCTTTTTTCTCCATTTTGAAAACACAAATAATTGAAAACTAAAGTGACAGCTGATTTCGAATCCTCGAAGTTATCTAAGACACTTTACTGCTCGTTACTTCTTCTTAGTCTGCTTTTACACTTAAGACTTGTGAGTCTAGACTTTTTTCGAATTTCTCTTTGTTATTTACATCCGTGAGTCTTGTGGTTTTACACTTCAGACTTTTTTCCTTGACTCAAATTTGACATTCCCCTTTTATTTTGCAGTTCTTGTATTGTGCAGATGACTAGGTGGGAAGCAACACAATGATAAAACGAAAAAGAGAAAAGAAAAACGTCAAAAAGAGTCGCCAAAAACTTTACCTTCGACTCACAGAGCAAAATATTTTCCTTCTCAACTTTCGGTGTAAGCAACGTTTTGAGATTCCAATTAAATTCCGATTAAAGATATGACGTCATATGTGTAGAACTTACACAAAAGAGAATAACGAAGGATATTTTTTTGGAATAAGAACAAAGATCTTATTTCAGTATTTATAGAAGAAGCAAGCACATATTTACATAGATTGTGCTCTTTTATATGTGTCTTACTCATTATATCGTAAGTTACATCCTCCTACAACTGAAATTACTGCTGGCAGCGCGCACACATACTCTCCAGTCTCAAACTTCATTTCAATTCGCATCATTCCGTGGTAAGTAATAAACAAATGCTGCCCACCACGATCACCTCTTCTCGACACCTCATTTATATGCCTGTGTGCGCAGGCGTAATATATTTAAAGGAAAACCAACACTCTTTCAAAATGTAGGCCCTATTGCAACTTGTTGGACAATAAACCAGTCTGTAAATGCTTTTGCAGACGGTCTCTGGGTCAATTTGACATGCTATTCTAAAACTTCCAAGTCGTCGTTCTGTCTTTATATTTTATTATGCCGAAATAGTTCATAATATATTTACGTGTGCATATTTGTTACTTAAACTTAAGTGAAAATGACTTATTTGTACTTAATAATCCATTAGAAATAGCGCTATTGGAATTTTGATTTAGTAAACTTGCAATAAAAATTTGTTCTTGTTTCTGTTGTTTATTGTTCTATCGTGCAAACTTTTAAAGACACTGTCAATTAACTTTGTGGAAAAGGATGCTGCTTGTTTATTTTGTCAACATCCAGTGTTAATTCAGAATGGCGGGACGTGATCGAAGATCTGGCTAATTCTTCTCCAATGAGTAATGTAAGAAAATTGTGTATATTCAACTCTTTCTTTGTAATTTTGCAGATTAGTCAGAGATGACTTTATATGGAAAATTTCTATCGCGAACTCGTTACGACACGGAATAGCTAATTATGAATGAATAATATAATTATATCCGCATGTATACGCTACCGATACAAAATCGTGATTGCTCGTCAGATATGTGGACAAATTTTCCTGTTTTATTCGTCGGAAAAGGGTTAGTCTTATATTAAATCTATTATTGGCTTTAGTGGAAGTTAATATTAACAATTAATTCATCAATGAAAAACAATAGATCGGTTTGCTTGTCCAATCACACTTGAGTTTGGCTATGTAGCTATTTGGTCCAGAAAATATATTTAAATATTATCTCTTCTGAATACATATTACATTAAATATGCATAATATGATGGTTGGGCGTCCTCAGTTGATCTATTGTGGCTTCTTTCTGGCTTTTCTGTTTGTTAGATTTTCGATCGGATGCTTCATAGTTTCATTTTCATGTATGCAGTTTTACAAATACCCTTCATGTCCTGGCTGACAGCTCATAGCTTACACCCCGTTTAGTGTGCCTTAGGCGTCTTGGGTTTCTAAGACATTGTGGTTCTTTAGCTGATTCTTCCTGTAACTTCGGATAAGTGGTTCAAAGTTTAGTATTGATCTTCAAGCAGTTTCAGCAGTTTCTTTTACATTGTCAGCTTTAAATGTCGCTCATACGTTCAGCTCCCTTAGTCTGACGTTCAATTCTAAAACAACTCACTAGAACATACACGATATAAAAGTGCTCTGCGCAATTGACATCCCAGTCTTCGGTACTCGCCCACCATCCATCGTTGACGTAAAATGTTGTCTTCGGCGTAAAATAAGTCCACTCTAGCTCAACTGCGTTCAGGACAAAGCCGCCCCGAAACAGCTTTAATTCATATAAGACAAATGGCTTGACCTCCCGAATGCTCTATACGGCAACAGACATTATGTATGTTCAACTGCGGAACATCACTTGCGTATAAAAATAGGACAGGTCTTCGCTGTATTTGCATTTTTATTCTGATATATAGAGGCGGAATTCTTTTTGAAGGGTTTCGCTGTTTTTTTGCGAAGAAGCTGCTTATGAAAGGAAATCTTATTCGAACTGAATATTCAAATGCGACTTTCATTTATTAAATTTTTTTTATTCTATTTTTCGATGAAATTCTCATATACAGAGTTGCCAATGCACACGCTAAATGAAACTTGAAGCTTTGTGTAGCTTTTGAGTGGATAGCGGCTGTTGCCTCTGTGTATTTTTTTTTAGATTGTAGGTGTGTATCACTATGTCAATCAAAGAATGAAGATTTTTGTTTCCATATAGTGCTACGCTAAGTAAACGATACGATTTATCAGGCAGACTTTAATATGTATGTGACGATCTGATCATGGCGATGAATTATGTCTTGTCCGGCCCGGCGTTCGTACGAAATTCAAAGTATGTACAAGTTCCTGGATCACCGTGAACCCAGGTTGATCTATTGTGATATCAAATAAAACCATGAGCTCAAGGGAGCTGTTGAAGTCGTTTTGTTCTTTAGTGCGAAATGTTTGCTGGGACAACAACTACAACGTTCGAACACAACAATACCTACTCTGCCTGATAAGAAGCTATTGCTTTAGCTTATCACATGTAAGATGATCTAGCCATGGCTGGATATTAAACGCTCTGACTGTGAAAAAAATATAAAATAGCATGGTTAGTTGTGTGCAGGCTGTACATATATAATAAACAATTTGTAGTTAGGCTACACGTCCATTCCATAGACGAGGAACAGGAAGAAATTACTCTTCATCCAGGTCCATCCAAGGAAATTACAAATTTTTGCTTTGACAATTATACTGACTTATTTCCAACTGATTTCAGAACCCTGTTCTGCTTTCTACGACGCTCCGAATTGTTTCATATCTCCCAAGATCCTTGTTAAGACAATGGTCCTTTTCACTGATCTAAGTGTGCTGGAATCTAAAATACCGGAATTACCGGTGACCTAACCTTACCTAACCATTCTTTTTTGTCGTTGATTCCGGTTACCTACCTTCGCTAGACCGATCTTCCCAGTTTCCGTGATCAACTTTAATGAATTTTCAGACTTTATTCACTTCTACTTCATTCAGCATTCTCATTTGCAGGACCAAAATAATTGTTTGTATGTTCTGTCTTATTGTCCAGGACTTTGTCGGATCTTCCCGAGTATGTGGTCTGTGAAGTTAACCTTTATTAGATTGCGTGTCGATAGACCAAGTAACAAGTGATTCCCAGCTCTTGTTGAAGTTTCTACATCGTACTTGTGATGACTCCGTTTGCAGTTTCCGACGAAAAAATAAAATTAACCTTTTTGGGATAACCGAGTCAGCTATTTCCCTTTCCAGTGTGTTTTGTTTTTGATGATATCTATATCTTCGACATTACAGCAGAACATGCTAAGCGTTCTTAATTTTGCATATGCCAGAAACCACACTGTACAATATCTGAACCCGTTTCAAAAGAAGGAATTACCCCAGATGAAGTCCGAGTTTGCAAAAACGTTCATTTAATCAGATTCAAGATTTTTTTGACACTTTAGTACTTGCACTAAAATTCTTTAAGCATGATTATCTCTTTTCAGGACACAAATATGCTAATAAAACTCGATACAAACAGACATACATATGTCGTGAGTGCGTAGTTCTATTTTATCATAGTAAAAACACATTTTGCAAAGCAATGGAACACAGTAATGACAGTAATTCAGGAGGTCGTCTGTCAGCCCCTCGCAATACGGTAAAGGATCGTCGCACAATCAAAACTCAATCAATTGGTATGGAAAATCGATTGTGTCAAAGCAATTCCAATATCGAACTCTTACATGCGCTACGCGATCAAAGCTCGTCTAGACAAACAGACCCTCGACGCGCATCCAGCAGTCATGGCCCCATAACATCGTCATCGCCTGGTAAAAGAAATGATAGTTTTTTCGATATGCTACAAGACTACCAGCCGGCTGTTTTGGGAGTAATAGGGACCGACCAACGTTCCCCAGGGCCTGCAGAATTTATGCAGGGTAGAGCAATACATACGGCGCCTCCTCTAAACAAAGCGACCGAACGCAATACCAACCACCAGACTGATTCAAGTAATTCAAATGCGAAAAAAATTCGTGATCCAAAAGTAAAAAACAAATTACATCGGTTTTTGGTTCAATCAAAACACAAAACCGATGAAAGTGCCCCAGGACTGCTGAGCTTATCCCTGCTAACAAAAAATTGTTCCATAAACGAAGACTTGCAGGCGCAATGCCATCCTCCAGCAGCGCATAGCATGTCGTGTGCGGATATAGAAGAGCAACAGCGACAGCGTGTATTCGCACACTATGACTGCCAAAGCTTGATTGCAAATTTAAATCAAGTGAAAAAGTTAAAAGGACTCATGTTAACAAAGTCGCCCAGCAGTACCTCCAGCAGTTCTTCTACAGCGTCACTGAAGAACGCCAAAGAACTTACACCCGATTGCATCGATTGCAATGAGCTGCTGGAAAACTGTCAATACTTTTGCAGTGAAATAGGCAGAGAAAACGAACGTGAATTTAGTTTCACAGGATCAAATAGCTGTAAACGGAACGGTTTACTCCCACGAGCAGCTCATACGCAGGTCGTTTCTTACAGTGTTTCAATACTAGAGTCGCTGCCGAACGAGACACTGTGGCGAGTTGGCGCTTGTCCATTCCAAAATGACCTCTGCTCCATCGAAGCCGTTGACCATGGGGCACATTACTACCGACGGCACTTTTACAGTCAAAAACATGAAAATTGGTTTGGCATAGACGAGCATCTGGGACCACTCGCGATCTCCATTAAAAAGGAAAAGCTGCAGGATACGGGGGACGAGCAACGACATCAGCACCCGCGCTATCAATTTCGAATAATAATTCGAACCTCGGAGCTTCTAACACTTCGAGGAATAGTCATTGAGGACTCAATCTTAAACCCGCGTGGATCAGCCAAAGCCGTATCAGCCAAAGAACTACTGGAATATGTCGCACCAGAGGTACAAATCAATTGTCTCCGTTTGGGTGTGAGCTCATCGAATTGCGAACTACAATTGTTGAAACTTGATGAACAGGGTTTGACAAGTAAATACAAGGTTGGCATACTATACTGTCGAAGTGGTCAGTCTTCGGAGGAGGATATGTACAACAATGAGGACGCTGGGCCGGCATTTATTGAGTTTTTGGAAACCATCGGAAAACGCGTACGTCTGAAAGGCTTTCAACATTATAAAGCGGGTCTAGACAACAAAACCGATTCCACGGGAACACATTCTGTGTATGCCATTTACAAGGACTGCGAAGTAATGTTTCACGTTTGCACAATGCTGCCACTCACGCCAAATAACCGACAGCAGCTACTGCGAAAACGCCACATCGGTAATGACATCGTGACTATTATCTTTCAAGAGCCTGGCGCCCTACCATTTAGTCCGAAGAACATTCGCAGTCAATTCCAGCACGTCTTCCTAATAGTGAGAGCGATTAATCCATGCACAGACAACACAACTTATCGTATAGCGATTTCGCGTTCCAAAGAAGTGCCAGTTTTTGGTCCTCCATTACCAGGTTTGTCCTAAAATCGTATATTGTTGTTGTGTTATTAATATTTGTTTCCTTTTTTTTTAAGCTGGCGCGCTTTTCCCCAGAAACAAAATGTTTGCCGAATTTATTTTAGCAAAAACAATTAACGCAGAGAATGCGGCACATCGGTCAGAGAAATTCGCTAATCTAGCAACGAGGACACGAAAGGAATACTTGAAGGACTTGTGCATTAACAACTGTACAAACATGTACATAGACCCGGGGAATAAATTCTCAATATTTCCCAGCAAGAAGAAGGACAAACCAAAAATTCGCTTCTCCGGTGATATAACTCAGCGTGGCGCAATCTGTTGGCAAATAATGCTTCAAGATCATGGCTCATCTATGACAGCCGAATGCTTTCTTGGTATATCGGTCGAGACGTTTGTCATTATCGAAGAATACTCAAAGCAAATTGTTTTTGTAACACCAACGCGATCCATACTTGGCTGGTATCCTTGTGATAATTCTTTGAGAATATTTTACCATAACGGTGAGTGTATAACAATAACCATGCGCTATTTAGGGGGAATGGATGAACAGCTCGAAGTAATTGAGCGTCTTCGAGCAGTGACTCTGGGCGACGGCGTGCGGGAATTGAGCATATCCCGAAACATGATGGGCCAGTTGGGATTCCATGTGCAGCCGGACGGCATAGTTACACAAGTTGACGCCACCGGACAAGCATGGGCTGCAGGCTTACGTCGGGGCTATCGCTTGGTGGAGGTATGCAAAATAGTACTAGCCAGTCTGACTTATGGAGAAATGATTGATCTGTTGAAAACTTCTGCGCAGCTGACATTTATTGTGATTAAATCATTTTCCGACAGTACGCCGCGTCGTGGCTGTTTCAATGAGCATTGTAAAATTAATTTTCTTAGCTTAGAAAACAATCTAGAGCCCTATGGTGGCAATAGTGGATTTCTAGAAACAGACCAATGTACCAACGTAAAAAGTCTACTGCGAAAAGAGGCTATCCAGAAATTTCAGCACCCGGTCTTGAATTACAAATATTGCTATGAACAAAAGTTTCTTCCACACAAATCGACAAATAGTCGATCTGGATCTGGATCAGGATCTGGATACCACACCGGAGGTAGTTCGATTTCATCCAGTGAGCAAAGTGATGACTATAAAAAGAGCAAGAACACAAACTCATATTCGCCGCATTCGTGTAATAATGACAAATGGTATGACATCTTGGAAGATGCTGAGCAAAGTAAAAATACTCAAAATATTACGCTTTCCCTTCGCCATCAGTACACTGTTAAATCGTGTGATCATCCGAAATTGGAGGAAACAACTTCGTTGCCACTCAATTTGAACCCTTCGCCATTGTTCCTGAATGACTGCTCAAAGGCGCAAACATCGCTGTTAAATAAAAACTCGGTACTGTCAAATGTTGAGTTTGCAATTGGAAAAGCACCACCAGACAAAATAAAACATCGTTGTTCAAAATACGAAATAACCGAATTGAAATGCGTGACCATATCGCCGAACGACAGTTGCACGGCGGAGCATAATCACACTCAGCCATCAGGCAGCCCCAATTTATTTGAAGAAAAGTCATCGGCTAAGGTCAGCAATTCTACACCACATTACAAGTTCTCAATGACGAATGCACAAAAAATAGACCTGCGTGGACCAGTCTTACCGTGTTCGTCGACTGTCAAAACTGCCAGGCTGCTTCCCAGCATATCAAATTTCAATCCAATGAACAATATCCAACGAAATATGGGGAATTACGCGAGAACGAATACATTTCGTCGAGATTTACTTGAAATAATTAACCCCACCTGTTCCTCCAACCACTACGACAGTTTAATGGGAAAGAGAAATTCAGCGGTTGAAAGAGTTCCCATTCCCAACCCTCAGGTGATAGAAAATGTATCGGCTTTCATAACAAGCGACCACCTAAAACAGGTAAATATTCGGAGTGCTTCTAAAGAAGAAAAAACAAGCCAAATCTAGAAATAATTAATTTTAGACACCAATTTCAGCCTGTTATGCAACAAACGTTTGAAGGTGCCAATAAGAGTGTTCAAATCTCTTTCACTTCCAGCCAACCAGCGACGATTTTATCCCAAATAAATTCTGATGATAGTTGCAAACCATTCGGGCAACATTTTCTACGTGTTAGTGAGAGTTCAACAAGTCTTAATGAATCGATGGAAGTAGTAAGTCGACGGAATGTACGTAAAGATATATCAGCTACGCCCCCACTGCTGCCTGATGCAAACGAATTGGATTGGACCACTCTGGTGGACACTGCTACAAAAGCAATTATACTACAGCTTCGAGATGACAACAGTTGTAAGCCGTTAGCATTATGTAACAATATAGATGATATTAAAACTGATACTGGATCAAATCTACAGGAAACATCGGACTCATTCTCGCCTCTGCTGCAATTCAGTTGCGCCGCTGAACTTAAAAGCCACCTTAGGAAACTTGAGGACCGAATTCTGAGAGAGACCCGCTATCGTAAATCCTTGGAATACACGATTCTCCGACTCTCAGAGGAAAATCGCCGCCTGCAGGATGAGAGTCAGGCTGCCTTACAACAGTTGCAAAGTTTTACTGATTGGTTCTACCGAACAATTGACCGGAAGACTTAAAGTACGTGGACAACCCTAATCAAATTATGTCTTGTGTATTCATACTAAGTATGTATATATTTTCCTTCCTTATCTTAAGCATTCGAATAGTTCACAAGCTAGTATTATAAATAAATGTTTAAATAAGACTCATAAATTTAAGCGTTCGATATAAGAAAAAAAGAAACATAATTTAAAAATCCAATTAAAAGCTCTTTAAATAGAACAGAATAAACCTTTAACGCATTACATTTTTTTATTTACACCCATGCGCTATTTGCAAGCCGGAAGGAGGAAGGAGGAAGCCGGAAATGGGTGGCATAGTAGAGTAGAGGCTCTCATATTTATTTCGTCTACCGCCTTTAAGAATCCCCCCCAAGCCCCCCAACATATTTAACTACCACAACTTAAAAATAATCACCGCTATTCTGGAATCCGTCGGATCTGAGATTCACTTCACTAGTTAGATCCACGTGAACGTGTTCACTGTTTCACTGAATTCGTCGGGTGAACTGTCTTACCGACACGTCGGTTTATTCTTTCGAGCACAGCTGTCTTGCATTGTTGACAGAAATTATTTTTTATTTGTAAAATACATAATCGGTTAAATTAACCAAAATTGATCTACTTTTTTGATCAAAAGCAGAAGAACTCGTGTGAATTTATGAGCAAACACTGAGGATGAGCTGAATTCCGAGCCAGACAAACACAAATGAGAACAACACATGCGAGAATAAATCATGAGAACTTTGTAGTCCAACTCATTTCTTTTTTATTTTATAAAAAAATCTATACATAAATAAATAAAAATAACACTTCATTTGTTTTAAAACATATTGCAATAAAAAAAAATGAATCAAAATTAAGAGCCTTGTTCAGCACAGTTTAATCATTTTTTATGTATACCACACAACCAAATCCGCACTGAAGTAGTTGCGGATGTCAAATGTATGGGGAGATTCGATCCGCCCGTTTTGAATAATCAAGTGAATCTCATTCATATTACCGACAAGTGAACGATTCCATTCGAACGGATTCAATGATAGGAAATTTCGGTGGAAGATTCCCGCCGACGGATTCCAGAATCGGGGTGAATAATCGCAATCATTACTTTAGTAACTTTAGTTCAATTATAGCGTGCCATATATACAGTCTGTTAGATAATCACCCCAATTCTCAATGTCGAATTTGCGAGTCGTATACGAGCATAACTGTATTTTGTAATGTATTTGCTATTACAAAATGCGACTATAGTCGTATACTACTTACAAATACGACATTGAGAATTGGGGTGAATATCCCGGACACGATACGGATGAGATATGGTATCTCAGCAGCCCAGAGCGCCATGTATTTGTTCAAACGTGCGTTCTATCTGTCAATTTAATGACATTTTATTTGATGTTAAAATTTTTAAATGGAACAAAGAGCGGGCATTAGTAAATTCGACGCAAAACTTGGCAGAAATGCATCAGAAACATTCCGATTGATCCAACAAATGATGATTGTTTGAATAGAATAGTTGTTTTCGAGTGGTATAAACATTTTTTGGGCGGCGGAGAGACGCTGAAGGATAAAAAACACAAAGGAAAGACAATTTCAGTTCGGACACCTGAAATGATCCAAAAAGTACGTGATTTTGTTGCCAATGGTGGAAGATCAACAAAGAGACTATTCGAACCATTCTTCATGAGGACTTTGACAAAACAAAGGTCTGTGCAAATTTTGTTCCACACACATGATGGTGATCAAAAAATGATGAGTCTGGCATCCCAGAGACGTCATTGCAGCCAAACGTCATGAAAACAATTGTTACGGGTGATGAAACATGGTGTTTCCAATGCGATCCAGAAACCAAGTGTGTGGTATGAAAGTCAAAAAAACCACCACAAGCTAAAAGAAAAGTTCCTTCAAAAATCAAGACAGTGCTCATTACATTTTTTGATAGCATTGGTATTATCCACCACCCCTATTCTGGAATCCGTTGGATCTGAGATTCACTTGTTTTCGGTATTGCTGAATCCGCCGGATGCACTCTCTTACCGACACGTCGGTTTATTCTTTCGAAAACAACTGTTTTGCACTTGTTGACAGTGAAAATATTTCTTATTTGCAAAAAAAAAGTTTAATTAACGAAAATGGATACTGTGGCCCTGTTTTTTGGACAAGATGAGGAAATTTCTGCCAGCAAAAGAGCTCGTGCGAATTTAAGAGCAATTACTGAGGATGAAGTGAATTTGAAGCCAAACGCAAATGAAGCGGTACACACACGAGATTAAACCATGAGAACTTTTGCAGTCCAACTTTTTTGTTACGCCACACATAAATAAATAAATACAAATAACACACTTCTTTTGTTTCAAAACATAAAATATGTACATATATGTAATAATTTGCAATAAAAAAAAAATCAAAATGAAAAGCCTTTCAGCACAGTTAATCATTTATGCACACAACGTCCAAATCCGCACTGAAACAGTTGCTGATGTCAAATGTATGGGGAGATTCGATCCGCTCGTTTTGAATAATCAAGTGAATCTCATTCATGTTACATATATAAATTATTGCTGGAACATTCCAGCCGACGGATTCCAGAATAGGGGTGCACAAAGAATTTATTCCAACTGGTCAAACAGTTACTGCCGCATATTATCTTGAAATTTTGAAGCGTTTGATGTCCAGAATCCATCGCTTACGTGTTCCAGAAAGTTGGGTTCCTGTTGCACGATAATGCACTGAGTCGAGTCACACAGCACTCATTGTTCGTCAATTTTTGAGTGAGCCCGAAATACAGGTGTAAAAAAACAATTTTTTTTTGGTTGCACATCTAAGTGCGACCAATCCAATGGTTTATATTAGCCGGTTTGTCTGCTCGGTCGTTGGACAAGGCTGGTTATTATAATTATAATATTTTAAGTGACAGTATTGCGTTGTCGGCTGACTTAACATGCAGCTGCCGAAGGGTGGTACAGAAAGCAGCTAGTGAATGAATTACTCATTTGCTGATTACTTTAACAGCTGGAAAAATGTTTACTATCGACTGCCTGTTGATGGAAATATCTTAAGGGTTGGTTCTGGCAATTAAATTAGGGTCGTCGTGCACCGGAACGTTATATGCAAACAGTCTAGGAAATTAACAGCATTCCTTGTTACAGATGAAGTTCGCAACCCCAATAAATTAATGGACCTGCTTGCGTTTGCGTTTGCTTAAAGGGTGCATTGACCGCAAATATTTTCAGTTTTTATTTAAAACGTGTTTTCCCTTTAATGATTATTGTTATTTGTACAGTGATCACTCTCAACTGTTGATTGCTTTTGAAGATGTAAAAGACAAAAGCTATTCTGACTCAATTCTGGTTGGGCCTGGGCTTCGTACGAATGAGAGGGCAATCGGTTATAAAGTTTCTCACAACCAATGATAGGTACTCCTGCATTCTTGTCAAACTTTCAAAGAGGTGACCAGTGGCACCGTTCAAAAAACGTGTTGGTGTACAACAATGCCACGTAACATACATTGTATCTGGGTTTAAAGCTTTAAATCATATATTTTCTAACAAAATAACGAAATTACTCTGTCCGAACTACAGCGGTCGTACATCAGGACTGGAATGTTATATACTAGGTTTGTTTGATGTCGCCAGCGCTAGGGTGCACTGACAGTGTCAATTATTGCCGTGGTTGTCAAAAAATTCAGTGCAACCCCCGTTTCATCGAACACAAATACCTTTCCCTGACAACTGGCATTCTTAGAAAATTTAACATTAATCAAATCTGGTGCATATTCGTAGATTTTTGCACTTGTTTAGTTTGAAAAATAGTCAAATAACAAATCAGCTGATTTAATGTTTTGACAGCCCTTTTTCTTGCACTGACGAAATACTCGGGGCAAATCCAGTGAAGAACCAGTGTCAACAACGAACGCAGGGCAGCATATTCAGTTCGTTTTCAGTGTAGCATTTCCAGTGTACCCTAGTGCGTCCTAGGGCTGACATCAAACAAACCTACTATGTATATTTAGTGTTTCGTAACACCAATAAAACACAACACTAAAAGTATTACTTAAATTATGTTTTTATTAAATAAAGATACACAGTTGTTTTTAGGTTTTAATAGTTGAAAAGTTAAAAGGCGTCGCTATTTCATCAGAAGGATGACAATTGAAACTTCTCCACTCGTTGTCGGTTTTCGATTGTTTTTGTTTTGCATCATTTGATGTAGTAATATTTTTCGAAGCGATGTCGTTCTTTTGTTCTTTACTGGTTTCCTGTTGAGGTATTGCTGTTGGTGTTGTTGTATCGTCGAATATGTATGCGGCCTTTAAACGATCGATCGATATTTTTGTCACTCGCTGATTTATTTTTAAAACGAAGTATTTTTCAGATTTGGATATTACTTCAAACGGACCTTCGTAGTTGAATTCCAAAGGCGTTTTTACACGATCGGTCCTGATAAACACGTATTTGGCGTCTCTTAATGCTGGCTGCACACAATATCGTTCCATCCCGTGTCGTACTGGTTTCGTCATTGGTAACTCGAGCATTGATTTTCGAAGTAATTCCACGAACTCGGTTTGGCTGGTTTTGCTTTTTCGCGGCATAAGGAACTCACCAGGGATTCGTAGCGGCGCTCCGTACACCATCTCTGCCGGACTTAAACCGATGTCGCTCTTAATGGTTGATCGCATTCCCAAGAGCACTAGTGGAAGCGCTGAACTCCAACAATTCGTCTCCGAACACTTGATGGCGGCCTTTAATGTTCGATGCCAACGTTCTATAATCCCATTAGACTGTGGGTGGTACGGTGTTGTGCGTAAATGTTTGATACCGAGTATTTGCGTTAATTCTTGAAAAATAGCCGATTCGAATTGACGACCCAAATCCGTAGTAATTCGTAAGGGGATACCAAACGTAGATATCCAACCGCTGATTAGTGCACTTGCCACACTTTGCGCTGTTATGTCTATTAGCGGAATCGCCACTGGCCATCTTGTATATCGGTCAATGCATGTCAGACAGTACCGAAATCCATTTGAAGTTGGCAGCGGTCCGACAATGTCGATATTTATGTGCTCGAAACGGACATCGATGGACGCATAGTCGCTTAAAGGTGATTTCGTGTGTCGATGTATTTTTGCTTTCTGACACGGAATACATGAACGGACAAATGCAGCTACATCTGTGGACATCGAAGGCCAGACATAGTGATCAGCTACCAGTTGTTTTGTTGCTCTGATACCGGGGTGTGATAAAGAGTGAAGTTTATGAATCACTGTTTGACGAAAACACTTCGGTACGTATGGTCTTATTTTGTCTCGCAGAACGTGGCAGAAAATCTCATACGTCGAATCTGGAATGGATAGTTTTGATAACTTTATCGATTTATCGTTACCTTCGCTTAAAAGAGTCTGCAGTTCTGGATCTGTTTGTTGTTGTGTGGCCATCTCATCGAAACTAATTATTTCTTTTTGTACAGTATTAATGCGTGAGAGTAAGTCTGCAATGTCGTTGTCTGATCCTGGTAAATGACGAATGTCGGTTGTATACTGACTTATTAAATCAAGTTGTCGAGCTCTTCGTGGCGATGCTTTCTCACTTTTCTGCTTAAACGCGAAAATGAGTGGTTTATGGTCTGTGAAAACCATAAACTCTCTGCCCTCGAGTGCGTATTTAAAATGTTGAATTGCCTGGTATACGGCTGTTAATTCTCGATCATACGCGCTGTAATTTTTCTGCGCAGGTGTAAACTTTTTTGAGTAGAATCCGAGTGGTTGAATTTGGTCCTTGATGATCTGGTGAAGAACAGCGCCTACAGCATCGTCCGAAGCATCAGTCGTGAGTGTTATTTGTGCTTCTGGTGCCATATAGTTCAATAGCGTTGCATTTGCGAGATCGTCCTTGCAAGCAACGAAAGCGATCTCAGCCTCGGGTGTCCAATTTACAACACTGTTGTCATTCTTTTTGTTGCCATTGACCAATCGTTGTAATATATGTTGATTTTTCGTGGCATGCGGAATAAACGGACGATAAAAATTCAGCATTCCTAGAAATTTCCTTAAATTTTTTGCGACTTTCGGTTGTGGAAAATTTCGTATTGTTTTTACTTTATCTTCTGGCGGTTTTAATCCATCTGAACTGATTGTGTGGCCCAAAAAAGTTAGTTCTCGTTTTCCGAATTGACATTTATTAAAATTGATAGCCAGGTGTGCTTGACGAAGACGACAACATACGATGCGGATGTGTTTTACATGCTCTTCTACCGATTCCGATGCGATGAGGATATCATCAATATAAACGAAGATAAAATCGAGACCTTTCAATACTTCATTTATATGACGCTGGAACGTTTGAGCCGCATTTCTCAAACCAAATGTCATATAGAGAAATTCAAATAAGCCAAATGGAGTGATAATAGCTGATTTGTGAATGTCGCACGGTTCCATCGGAATTTGGTGGTATGCTCGCTGTAAATCGATCGTGGAAAAAACTTTTTTGCGATATAAGATACTGGTGACGTCGTGTAAATATGGTATCGGATATCTGTCGGGTACTGTGATATCATTCAACGCACGGTAATCACCACATGCCCGCCACTCTCCGTTCGTTTTTCTTACTAAATGCAACGGACTGGCCCAGTTGCTTTTCGAGGGTCTGCAGATGCCTTTTTCCAACAGATATTCAAACTCTTTTTTTGCCGCTTGTAGTTTATCGGTGGGAAGGCGACGAGCACGTGCATATGTCGGAGGCCCCTTTGTAGTAATATGATGCGTTACTTTAGAGTCGGTCGGTTTCTTGTTGGCGTTAATTGTAGCGAGGTCTTTGAACTCATGTAGTAATTGTGCGTAACGTTCGTGCGTATCGTATGCCACTATTTGTACAACATTACATAAGGTGTTTTTTCCTTTTGATTTGAGCATTGTCATTCGGTCGATAAGTTGGCCTTCCTTAATGTCGACTAACAGATCGAAATGTTTTAAAAAATCGGATCCAATAATAGCACAGCTGACGTCAGCCAGTAGGAACGTCCAGGTGAAATTTCGTCTTAATCCCAACGAGAGTGTTATTCGCTTTTCGCCGTATGTTTGTATCGGTGTGCCGTTGGCTGCGAACAGCTGAGTTGATTTTGTTGTTCTTCGCTTAATGGTGTTATGGGCTGGTAGCACGGAAAGATCCGCACCAGTATCTATCAAATATCGTTGTCTTGAAATGCTATCGTTAATAACTAGGCGGGCTATCCGATAATTGTCTTCAGATCCGCCCGCTTGATCGGAGGACGTAGTTAGTTTTTTGGCGTATTTTTTCGATAAGCACACGGATCACGACACTTGCGAGCGTTTTGTCCGAATTTTTGATGATACCAGCAGAGTTCTTCGTCGGCATGTATTGACACGTTGGAGTGATCACGGGATTTTTGACGTCTAGAAGAAACTGAACGGGATAAGCGTTTGAAGTTGCTATTGTTTTTTATTAAGCTGTTTATTTGTTGTTCAATACGCCCTAGACGCTTGTCTATTTCAGTGTTACCTGAGATTGATGGTTGCACATTCGAAACGACAGCTAAATTGTGAAACTCACCAACTTCCATAATTTTGTCTGCCAATTTTGCTAGTTCGGATAGATCAGCGTCAGATGCTTGTAATATGGCTCGCACTTGTATTGGCAATCGTTGCAGCCATAATGACTTTAAAAAATCCTTGGTTATTTTGTTCTTACCAAGAGCGCTCAACTCATTTAACAATTGTGTTGGTCGTTTGTCACCCAAATCGATGTCAGATAGTAATTTCTGTGTTTTTTTTAATTCGCTCTCACAGAAACGTTCTACAATACACTTCTTTAAATTGACATACTTATCTTTTTCAGGCGGATTAAGGATTGCGTCAGATATTTGGACCAGAACATTCGATTCTATTGCAGCAACTACGGTGTTGAATTTGGATGCATCGCTTGTTATTCCGGCAACATTAAACTGTGCCTCGACTTGTGCTAGCCAAATTTCCGCATGATCAGGCCAAAAAGGTGGAACCTTAACAGCTACACGGTTCACAATTGGGCCGATGTTCATGGCTGTGGCGCCAGAGCCCGTGGACGTAGAGTCTTTATTTTCGTTGTTCTGCGTTTCAATCATTGCAGATTCGGTGCAATAATTACCTTAAAACTACTGGTGTTCGTTTGTCGGGGTCACCAATTTAGTGTTTCGTAACACCAATAAAACACAACACTAAAAGTATTACTTAAATTATGTTTTTATTAAATAAAGATACACAGTTGTTTTTAGGTTTTAATAGTTGAAAAGTTAAAAGGCGTCGCTATTTCATCAGAAGGATGACAATTGAGAGAGATGAATCAAAAAACGTATTGTATACTTCATGGTATTGCCAAACAAAAATATTAAAATGAAAATGAACGAATATTAGTATATGTTAATCCATTAAAAATGTATATTCACCACATATACATACACTGGGGTTCACTTGATTAGATATTAGAAGCACATAACTTTGGGAGATAAAATTGATATTTCTCCTCCGCGCGGCAAAATTTATGGTGAAAGTTAGGGTTGTTTGTATTTAATTCATAATCAAGTTTTATAAAATTTTCAGAACAATATAGCGGTACCTTGAAGACTATTTTGCCCAATGAGTCAGAAACGATTGCATTTAAATCGGCTCATAACCTTAATAATGAGTGAATGAAATGAAATAATCACCCCAATATTCTGAAAATCGTATTTGTGAGTCGCATACGAGCATACTCGTATTTTGTAATGTATTTGCTATTACAAAATACGAGTATGGTCGTATGCGTCTTGCAAATACGACTTTCATAACTGGGGTGAATGAATAATGAATAGAATCACCTTCAAATAGTCAAATAGGCTAAATAGTCAAGTGAAATCTCATTCCAGGCAAGTTTAAAGGCTTCGATAAGCACTTCTTTATCATCGTATTGCTTTCCACATTCGTACATTACATGAGCTAGCCCCGAAATTTTTTATAATGTTAAGGTCTGGTGAATATTGTGACCATGGAAGCAGTTAAACATTTTTACTGGCAACAAACGACTTAACAATGCAGCTATGTGTATAGGAGCGTTGTCGCGTTGAAATGAAATATCCATTAAAGTGATCCGAAGAGATCGCCGATCTTCGGAAAAGCAGATTCCATCACCACTGTGGAACTATTTCCTGTCATTTTAGAGCTTTGAACCACCAAGTCGATGGTGCCATAGTGAGATACTGTACACCAGACCATTACGCCCCCTTCTCTGCTATGATGGTGGTTTAAAAAAAACCTCTCTTGTCTTAGATCGTGAAAGTAATAGTTAAAGCCATCTATCTTAATTGAATTTTGTTTCGCGAGAAAAGACCTCTTTTTCCCAGCTATTCGAACTTGTTCCTTGTTGCACATCCCAGGTCATGTGGTTATACGTGAAGCATTAGGTGGTACTTTTTTCTTCAGATTAAGTCGCTTTAGGTATTTGGCACTACGAATCACACGATCAACAATAGATTTACTTGCGTTAGCACCAGCTGCATCACCGATCTTAGCTGTCCGATTGGATGCTAATCGGACAATTTTTCGTTTTTCCGCAGCTGTATGGGCCGTGGAAACCTTTCCTTTGTAATTTTTCCGTAAATTTTTGTATCTTTTAAATGATTACCAACTAACCAACAGCATGATCACTCTGATTTATCTTGCCAATGATAGCACTTTTATACAGACTTTCCGAATGGTAATCGTCTATTTTCGCCCTCTCTGACAATGTCAACAATATTTTTTTTACCATTCATGAAGAAAAAATAAAGCAAACCCTTTCTTATTGACCAAGGACCAAGCTACTGGCATCCGCGGTAGCTTGGTCCTTAAACTGGAAGTTCGGTCTTCCTTGTCGTCTCGAACCTGGGGGCCTCTTTGCTGGAGCATTGTTATCCATTCGCTCGATGTGGCCGAGCCAGTTTAGTCGACGTGTTTTGACTTTTCGGACTACATCCACATCTTGGTACAGCTCATAGAGTTCGCGGTTGTATCTTCTCCTCCATTCGCCCTCCTCGCATACGGGACCGAATATCCGACCAAGAATTTTTCTCTCGAAAGTATTCAAAATCTGCTCTGCTTTCCTGCTTATCGTCCAACATTCGGCTCCATACAGCAGAACTGGCAGGATCAATGTTTTGTATAGAGCATGCATTTTGTCTTTCGAGTTAGGAGTTTTGAACCCATTTGTTTTGCCAAACCGAAGTAGCAGCGGTTTCCTAGGGTAAGTCTTGGTCGAATCTCCACTAAGGTGTCATTCGTGGAGTTGATGTTTACTCCGAGGTAGGTAAACTCCTTAACCACTTCGAAGTTACTGTTGCCAACAGTGACGTTTTGTCCTAGGCGGTGGACAGATGTTTCTTTGTTTGTTGACAACATGTACTTGGTTTTGTCCTCAATTGCCGTAAAAGCCTCTAAGACGGCGCGCTGGGAGCGACCGATGATGTCGATGTCGTCCGCGTATCCCAGTAGCTGGACAGATTTTTTAAAGATAGTGCCTTCCGTGTTTACACCTGCCCTGCGCACTATATGTTCCAGCATAAGATTGAAGAAGTCACATGACAGCGCATCTCCTTGCCGAAATCCGGTGCATGTTTGGAAAAGTTCGGAGGAACTGTTTCCAAATTGCACGTTGCACCGCGTGTTTTCCCGAATTCGGCCATCGTCTTGTAGAGCTCAAGACGATGAATGCTATCATATGCGGCTTTGAAGTCGATGAAGGGATGGTGAGTCTCGACTTGAAATTCGTTGGTATTTTCCAGGATCTGTCTTAATGTGAAAATTTGGTCCATCGTCGATCTTATATATATTTAATAATATTTAAAATAAGCTTTTCGATGCGCTACACCTTCGCTTACTAGGCGTTACTTTTGGTAAGATCTTATATTTATAATATTTTCTTTAACGAAATATGCACTTACCATGAAAGCAGTTACAACTTTTCTCACTGGGGTCCGTGTTTATCTCCAGCGAATACCAACAAGTTTTTTCACGGTGTCAGTATTTCCGAATGTCTGACAAGCATTCAAAAGTATCATTTGCCTTGAAGAACTGTTCTTATTTTTGTAATTCTAGATCTTTAATCCTCGTCCCTTTTTTTATTTTCTCTATTCAAAAAAGCCTTTTTGCAGCTTTCGGATCTCGACATTGGCTGAGCATTTATAATCTCATAAGATTTAATCCCTTATTTTTTTTTATTTGGAAAAAGCCATAAATCATGGCGGAAGATCTGGGGAAATAAGGTGCTGGACCAAAGACCGCTGAATCCCAGCATGCATACTGTAAATGTAAATCAGTTGAAACTCCATTGCATTCCCTAGTACGCACCATTGGAAAGACGCCGATAGATCCCGATAGATTCCCGATAGATCCTTTTGAGATGACTTAGGAGCTAAGTGAAATATGCACTACTACACCGATGATTTTAAGACCAAAGATACTAAAGGATCTCAATCTCTCCTTCTGCCTCTCTGATCACTGTAATGTATTTCAAGTGATTATTTTGGCACTGTCCTGGATTAAAGGAATGTTATATCTTCTAACAATATTATGTATCATTTTCTTGGATAGTCAGGCGGCTTCGAAATAGAGACGAAGTTCCTTTTTTTTTTGGTTTCCTTTAAAGTTTTGCAAAAGCGAGTACCAATAAACAGTTACAGTCTGATTAATTTTTAGCGGAGTGAGCACTTTCGCTCTGGTGAAGTAAGTCGACATTATGACTTTTGTCGCTGACTTTTGCTGTTTCGCGTCTAAGTGGTATTTGCATCTTTTGGGTTCCATACCATAGACTGCTGTTTGGTTTCTGGGTCGTACTTATAACACCAAGATTCATCACTTGTTCCGGTTTTATTGTTTTTATCGTGTTTTTCCAGAAATACTGGGCAAAACGTACACGAGCCTGCTTTTGCTCCGCATTCAAAATACTTGTAAAATACTCATCAAGCTGATTTCTTCAAATATTTAATACAGTCATGGTATTCAAGCCCAGTATCGATCAGATCTTTGTGAACTTTAGTCTTGAGCAAAGCCACCTTACCTATTGCTCTGAAATTTGGAAATAAATATTGTTAGATTTATAACCAGGGAACGGATTTTGTTGACTTTGCCTTTTTTACTCATATTGCCTTTTTTGCCTTTTTTAATCAACACTGCCTTTTTCTGCCTTTTTGGTGCTATTTGTCAACGTAGCTGTGCACTTTCTTTTTAACTATTCGATTCATTCTTGCTCCCACGAAATAAGTTTCAGTGTCCAAATGTATGAGAGCAGGTTTTTCACTCGTATGAATATGCACATAACTGTACGCGTTGTTAACACTAGCGCGCATAAAAAAAATGCCTACACACCAATACTACTCAACATACATATATGCGCTTCTTCTTGTGCCGTTCGTGCAATCTCAAGCATTCGCCACAGCTTAAATAACCATCTTTTCATCTGACAAAAACCGTTAGACATCTGTGAAGTATTTAATGCTAGTCTGTTGAATATTGCGTGTGCTTAAGAGCCCCCGCACACTACAGACTTTTTGTCGGCCGACAGTTTAGTCGGGCTCTTAATCAGTATGAAAATATATGAGAGTGCACACACTACAACGATTCGATATTGGCCGATAAATAAGTTTGATAGGCTACACGATTGCCTTCAAACTAAAGTATCGGCAAACTATCGGCCGACTACTTAATCAGTACGGCGCACAGTGGTTTGAGAGGCGAAAAAAATCAAAATTTATAAATTGTTTGAAACACTTAGTGGCTATGCATTCTTAAAGTATATAAGTTGGATACCACATTTCGATGGAATGGAGAAAAATTTACACTTATGGTAACAGTTGCGATAGCTTTAAAGTCGCTCCATTATGAAACCATTTTTTGTGCATATAGCGATGTGCCTTGTACTCTAGTCAATATATGTTCCGCGACAAGTTGATATTAATTTTAAAATTTTAAATGCGTTTTACAATATGTCTAAAGATTACGTAAACGTTATCGTAATTTTAATTTTCTTATTCTTCAAGCAGCTATGAATTTTTAAAATAAATGGTCTAAAAATCAATATGTGGGAAAGTTCAGTAGAGCAGAACAAACGTGCTCCACTCCCCTCCATTTGAGTTCTTCACTCAAAATATTCCTTGGAGCCTTACCTAAACAACGGTACCATTTTCAGCTGCGTCAAGCTGCGTCTCCGCTTATAAATTCAAAAATACCGTTGAAAAGTCAGCTCTTATTCAGTCTGTCGTTATATGGAGATGGGGATCTCACTATACCTCCCTTCAAAGCCATTTAATTTTTTCCTCATTTGATAGCTATTGTTTCAACTAGTATGTGTGCTAATTAATTCATAGTAGTAATAATATTAGGCTGTGACCGTGATTTTTTCATTTAAGTATGTAGTTTCGGAGATAAGCGCGGGGAATGGAGTTTTTCACACATTTTCGGAAATAACTCCCAAAGTTTTTTACAGAAAAAAATAAAGAAAATATTTTTGAAATCTGTGATTTGAGCCCTTTCTAATGATATCCAACAAGTTATATTTTCAGAATTTTTTTTTGTTGAGCTCAAATTTTGGCCACCCTGTATAGTTGTTTCGCAATATTTTTCAGTGTTAAGTTTTCTCAAATATGTGGACCACCGTGATGTATGAGTGAGCTAAATTTCAATTTTCTAGGTAGAACGTTTCTTGATGTTTATATCGTGACAGATATTTTAGATTTATAGCGAATTTATAATGGTTCCGTGTTACCATTGGGTACGGAACCTTAAAAAATTACGAAAATACAAATATAGGTAAATACATTTGAATTTATTTTTATAAAAAATCAGTAATATTTATTCGTCAGATATTAGTTTTTAGCCGATTTTTAATGTATTTTTTTATTTTAAATTGTATTATATAACATTTTAAATAGTAGTAAATAGTAGTAAAAAAATACAAACACTTCGATGAAAAAATCATCAAAATCGGTCCAGTACTTTAAGAGATATAGAATTATTTCGGCGCTTCCATACAACCTGAACCACTGTGCGGCGCTCTTCTACGTGCGCGCACTACAGACTATAAAGTCGGCCGATTTTTTTCGATAGCTCAGTTTGCTCTGAATTTTAAATTAATTTTCTTTAAGTTCTGGATATTTTGTCGTATTTAAATATGGAATTATGGACATATTTGGGCGTAGAGCAATGATTACCTCTCTGGAACATTTTTTATTAGCGTTATTAGTGTTTAACGACTAGCAAAACCAAATCGTTCGAGAACAGTCGGCCGATTGTTTGTCTAGTGTGCGCACTCACTACCAACCCGACTATTTAATCGGCCCAGTGTGCGCACTAACCAGCCCAACCCAACCAAACTATCGGCCGATAGAAAGTCTGTAGTGTGCGGGGGCTCTAAGGGGGCCGGCCTTCTGGTCTAGATTTTTCAAAAAATCGATTTTTTTTTTTGATATTTTAAAAGTATAGGCTTTTAAGAGTATACTGTTAAATGTTCGTATTTATATTTCCAGTATTTTGACTTCTACAGCATATTTAGCAGGTCAGCGCAGAAGCAGATAAAAGAAGCAAGTAAAGTTTAAACTCATTTATCTCGAAACTATATTTTTCTGCACGGTGTGAGATAAAAATAAAAAGCTACTTGACCGATTCGTCTCAAATTTTAGTATATTATTCAGTAAACCAGTGCTTATCATCGGAACTAAAAAAAATCTTCTACGTTGAATACTTCTTACTTTTTACATAAAAGAGGTAATGAAAAACGGTATTTTTTTCGAAATGTAAATTTCAACAACGCGCCATTTTGTCAATTTTGAATTTATTTTCTTCATTCTAGTTCCTGTGATAATTATGTACATTCATACTGATTTAAATGTTTTTTGTTTTCGATCAGTGGAAGAGCCAAAACACGACACACCACCAAGATACATTTTTTTAAAAAGCGTAACTGTAAATCCAATTTTTGCTTAATTAAAATTATTTTTTTTTTTTCAATATTTTTGGATATTGTAAATGTAGTAAAATATATCTACAAAGTTTAAATACTCTTGCTAATTTTTTTCATTAAAAAAAACGATTCTAAAAACTCGCCAAATTCAATGGCGCTGGACCAGAAGGTCCCCTTAGATGCGTGCTGTTCTCAAAATATTTTGTTGCTTGTTATTGAAAGTGAAAATGCCCCAAGTCTGTGGTGGAATTGGATAAAGATTTTTAGTCGACCTGAAAGAGCACATCTTTAATAGTTTACAAATAACAGGTGAGTAGTGTCGTAGCTAGGGTCATGAGCGCCACTGGCAAGATTTGGGTTTTGCACTCCAAGACTTTTTTTAGGAAGAGAAACAACACAATAACTTTGAAAGTGTAATTTAAATTATGTATACATTTGAGCATAAAATTAGTTCCTACTACTTACTACTATGTAGGAAGAGAAACAATATGTTACAATACGAGTTCATTCATTTAGGCATTATGGAATCTCGTAAAGCTTAGGTTAGGTTATCATTAATGCATTTTAATGCTAGACCAGTAGCGTCTTTAGGAAACCAAAATCAGAAGCTACGCCAGCTAAACTTTGAAATCTCCATCTCATTTGCTGAATAAGTGAGTCTAGTGCACAGCAAAGCTGAATTTTAAAATTTTTAAAGTGGTGTCATTATGACCGCATCATCCTTCGCCCTTTCGTCGAACATTTTTTTAACCTTTTGTCTACGCTTTTCAGAAAATTACGGTTCTATCGACAGCTCGTTTTCTATATTTTTCGCTGAAATTTTTCTAAAATCATTCAAAAAATCCACAAGACAAGAGATGATGAGATCTGTTCTCATATCTGTCCAAAACTGTTAAAACTACGAAATTCTACCAAAATCAATTAAATCCTGTTCCCGTACGAACATTTTTCACAGTTTGTCACAAAAATTTGCACATGCTGCAAATTTTAGCCCAAGAAATTATTTTTTTCTATTTTTGTTGCTAAATGTGTTTCAGTACTCCCTAAAAAATGTTTCCTCCGCTCCTTGAAATTTGAGAATTTCGGGGCAGAAATTACGGCCCGGTGCGGTGTGCCGGAGAGTGGAGAAACGACACAATTTTGGTTTGTCTGTAATTTTTTTCGTTCGGTACAAATTGTATGTGTTAGGTAAGGGGCGCCATTCCTAATCCGGTGGGGCGCATATCGTAATCAAGTTCAGGCTTTTTTATGTGAGTTAGCCTAGCATAGTGTTTTAATTGTGTGTGCTTGTGGCTCTGTAAAGTGCGCCCACTGAAGGTTGCGCCCCTGGCAGCCGCCCGCCTGGCCAGCCCCTAGCTACGACTCCGAATTGGACTCAAATATTAAAGTCAACGACGTGACATCTCTTATCCTGGTTCCACTAGGCTCTGCCCATGTTGAATGATCCTTTAATTCATTCAAGGCTTTCGTGAGAGATAATCGCAGGCGATTGTTACCAGAGAACTTCCACATGTTTTGGGTTGTGCAGTGGCTATTACAATGTTTATTATTAATTGCCTTTTTTTGCCTTTTCCTGCGGTATAATTTTGCCTTTTTGGCTTTTTTTGGTCAACAAAATCCGAACCCTGTTTATAACCTTTAGAAACTCAGCTCAACTCCAAAACTAATAAATTCACACCAACTAAGCGTACTTTTGGTATGTAATGTACCCAAAAATGAATACAAACAAATGCTATCTTAAAACGTTTACGCTTTTTGTAGGCAATAAAGTTATTGTAGTTTTTTTGCTGTTTCAAATTAATGTGTTTTCATCTGAAAATTCTAATTACGAAGAAAAAAAATTAGCATGACCCTGTTTCTACGACGTCGACTGTAAAGTCGTCCACTTAGTACTTACAAACATACGAGTACGTAATTGTTCTGCTACATAATTTATCCAAATTTGAGGACACCACTTAAAAACTAAAGTATTACTCAAAGTAATTCAGAGACGCAAAACCACCAAAACTAATTAATGGGTTATGCATTTAGAAATACAAAAACTGAAGTGGAATCTACGTATGTATGAGCATATGTATAATAAAAATGGATAAATCGAAATAAGAACATATTATTTTAATCCATTACACTGGAATGGATTTTCATATCAAGATTCCATCGGATATTCGACTTTTTCGAACATGGGGATTGTTGTTGTTAGGTTAGCACATAAGAATTTAATTGGCTCTTAACTGCCGAAGGCGTGGTTACCGAAAATGCGCAGTAAGAGCGATACAGAAATCCGCGTTCGTTCGGTCTCGATTCCATTGCTATAGATACAAGATGCTTTTGAATGCTGAACACAACAGGTGCAGCGCTCCGTCTGTCGAATGTTTAATATCTCAATTCAAAAAAAAAAAAATGCCCGGTAATGTACCCATAAAGAAAGGAATTAAATAAAACAAAATAACGAAATCTTGTGCTGGTAAATATTTTACAATAAATAATCAATAACTTGTGTTCCTTTAGATAAACATATAATTTTGTTTACAGGTATGTACATACATAAGTAGGTACTGTACTGCAAATATAAATTACGCGTATATGTACATACATCGTAAAGTTGTGCACAATTGATTGGGTTTAATTTATTTACATAAACGTAAGCGTAACGTATATCCGTTTATGTACATAAATAATGTGAATGCATAAATAAATACATATGTACATAGAGGTACAGTCATAAACATAAGTCTACGTACACCCCATTAATAGACTGAAAATCGTAAAATATAATTTAAAATCAAACATATCATAACAAGCTTACTTTATAGGAAATTGATTGTAATAAAATGCAGAAAAAAATACAAAAATAAATGAGTAACATGGAACAAAAGTCTAGGTATACTTTATTTTACTTTAGGTGGCGCTACAGCTCGGGCTGAGCCTGGGCCTGCTTCTCGCAACCATTTGTGTGTGCGTGTTATATTTTTGCACGAATGAAAGGGACCTAAAGCTTTTTGATGACTCCGAACGGCGAGTTGAGAACAGCGATTACGAATTGTAGGTAGGTATACCAATGTACATACCTGTGTATAGGTACTTTTCGATCAAATAGAATGTTTGATGAGATAAACTGCTAAGAGCAAGGAAATCACAATTTTTTTTTTCTACATAAAAACTATTTGAAAACATTCAACTTTGAACAGTTCATCAGTTCAAAGAACTAAGATTAGTTTAGGTAAATACTTGCCACGTGACGTATGTAGGTCCAACAGATATCTACTGTTACATATAAACATACCAGAAGGTCCTTTATTTTCGCATTTACTCAGATGATTCCAGCAGCTACTGATGCTAAAAGGGACTATCGCAAAGGACGTCTTTTCCGTTGACTGGGAAATTACTTATTCAAATGTTTTCCTAACCTCCATCTTGCAGTACATGTTCAGTGATTGCCTTTCGGATTATTTTACTCGTATGTAGCAGAGTGTGATTTCGACTTGGAGGATGCCGACATCATTTTGAAACCGTCAGTATAATGTGGGTCAGATTTACATCATTTTTTGTTTCTAAATTATATTGGTTGTCTTAATTTTTTTTTACAAATTTCCCAAGGTCAAATGATAACAAACAACCAGACGTGCCGACACCGTGGCATAACTCTCAGGTGTTCTGTTTTTACCCGAATACTTTGAATTCAGGTACAGCAGATTTTTCTAAACAAAAAATATATATTTCCATACAATATCGAAACATTTTTGTCGGCACGTGACAAAGAGAAGCAAAATGAAACAAACATGCAACACAGAATGTTTACTACATACATACTTTTTTCTTCAACATCTACAGGGTGTTTCACGTTTTTACTTTGGAATTTGAACGGTTGGTTGGTTAATGAGGGTGAGGATTGCTCCTCTTCACGTAGGCCACGAGTCGGGCCCGTTGTGCTCCCCTCTGGAGCTGAGCTGAGAATAAAGGGGTTGGGGTGTGTGTTAGTGAGAGGGGTAGTGTAGTGGAATGGAAATGTTGGAAGGAACATGTGAATTCAAGAAAAACGCTCTGTGTGTCGTGTAAACTCCAGTGTCTTCGAGAAATCGATGGATCTGAGCGATGTTAGCCCGGGTAGGATGTGTCTTCCCAGGTATTTTTGCCTTATTGAACATAGAGCAGGACAATCGCAGAGGAAGTGTTTGATACTTTCGTCTTCTTCTTCGCAACCCGGGCAGGTGCTGTGTTGCACTAGTCCCAGTCGGTAAGCAGGTTTATTTAAGTTGATGTGTCCCGTATATAAGCCAATCAACATTTTTGTTTGTACTCTGCCCAAATTCAGTACTTTCCTAGCCCGCCGTGGGTTTGGAAATTCCATCATTTCTTTGGCAGCCTTGCAAGTTTGGATCTGACTCCACATTAGTGCGTGGCGTTTTGCAAAGGATAGGCTATAGGCAGTTTTCACTGCTTGTACCGCCGTACCAATAGTATTTAGAGTGAGATTTTCTATGTCTTCCGCCCCTGTTCTTGCAAGTTCGTCTGCCCTTTCGTTCCCCGGTATGTTGTTGTGGCCAGGTACCCAGAACAGATTTACCGTGCAGGATCTTGCAAGGGTGTTGAGTTTTTCTTTGCATTCCTTCACTAATTTGGAATTAGTCAATGGGTTCGCAAGTGCTTTAAGTGTAGCCTGACTGTCCGAGCAGATGTGCACGCAGGTGTCTCTGGTGTCGGCATTGACGAGTTCGTCTACGCCCCTGAGAATTGCGAAGACTTCCGCCTGGAAAACAGTCACCGAGGGTTCTAGGTGAATGGATATATTTATCGGAGGATCTGGACAGTGTACACCAGCTCCCGATTCTCCGTGAATATGTGATCCATCCGTGTATAAAACAATGCCTTCTGCTTCGGCAAACATTGTGCCTTGTAGCCATTTTTCACGGCTAGGGAATTCGACTGAATAGTCGGTGTTAAAGATGTATTCTTTCTCTATGACATCACTAGGATTGCTGACAAGTCCAGAGGATGCTGAAACATCTTTCCAGATAGCTCTGTGTCCTGTGTGGCACCCGTCTTTAAAGTGACCCAGGGTCCGCAATCTGATTGCAGAAAGCCCCGCTGTCCTTTTGACCTCCAGTTCCATAGGAAGAATATTTAGAATAGTCTCCATGGCTGCTGTGGGTGTGCTGGATTGGGCACCAGTTATCCCTAGACAGGCCATACGCTGGGGGTTAGTTAGTAGTGTTTTTGCGTAGCTGTTATTCACGACTGGCCACCAAACTAACACTCCGTATAGTAATATAGGTTTGACTACAGAAGAGTAGATCCATTGGACTAGTTTTGGTTTCAAACCCCACGTCTTACCAAAAGCTCTCCGGCAAATCCAGAAAGCTCTTTTGGCTTTGTTAATTCTGTTTTCTAGATTTTTTCTCCAAAGTAACTTTTTGTCAAGTATGAGCCCTAAGTAGTTTACGTGGTCCCTTAGGTCTAGCTGAACTCCCCCTAGGGACGGGGCCTTGAAGTCTTGAATTTTAAGTCTTTTAGAGAACAGCACCATATTGGTCTTTTCTGGGTTTACTCCTAGTCCGTTGCTGTCTGCCCAAGATTTGGTTAACTGCAGAGCGGTTTGCATGAGTTCCCCTAATGTGCATAAATGTTTGCCTCTCATGAGCAAAGCGAGGTCATCTGCGTATGCTATACATTTGAATCCATTTGTTGCAAGGATTTTTAAGAGTTCGTCTACGACCAGTACCCATAGGAGAGGGGATAAAATCCCCCCCTGGGGGGTCCCGTTCCGGACGATCCCTTTCCTGCTTTCGGAGCCGAGATCGGCAAAAATGGTTCGGTTTGAGAGCATGTGTTCGATGAAGTTATTTATCGTTTTCCGTTTATTGTACTTAGAGAGAGCTTCCATAATGCCCTGGGTTTTAATGTTATTGAAAGCGCCCTCTATGTCTAGAAAAACGCCGAGTACGGACTCCTTATACGTAAAGGCATCTTCGATAGTGCTGACTATATCGTGGAGGGCTGTTTCTACGGATTTTCCCTTCATGTATGCGTGTTGGTTACTTTTTCGTATAGACAAAGGTAGGTTTGCTCTGATCATCTCATCGCAAATTCTTTCTAGGGTTTTAAGCAAGAAGGACGTGAGACTGATGGGCCTGTATCCACTTGCTGAGCTAAGATCTTTTCCCGGTTTAGGTATAAAAACAACCCTAACTTCCTGCCATAACTTAGGGTTATAGCCTAGGGCCAAGCAGGCTCTGAAAATTGTTTCCAAGTGCGGCACCAATACAGAAAAACCTTTTTGGAGGAAAATGGGCTGAATATTGTCCTTTCCAGGAGCTTTGAAGGGCTTAAAAGAATTTATGGCCCACCTGATCTTATCTTTATCTATGACTTCGTTAGATTCGTCCCTGAGTTCGCTAACTGTTCCTGCGACGGCTAAAACTGACCGAGAAGGTCCGGCGGGGGCCTGAAGGCAACCTGGGAAGTGTTTTTCCAACAGCAGTTCAAGGGATTCCCCAGAGGTTGCCGCCCCACCATTTGCTCGTAAAAGCTGTGGTTGGGCATGCTCCCTAGAGAGGAATTTCTTGAGCCTCGCTGTTTCATTAGTGCAGTCGATGTCGCTACAGAAAAGTTTCCATGGGTTTCTACTTGCGGCCCTGGTTAATTTTTTGAAACTACGTCTGTTGTCTCTATAAATTTCCCAGTCCGTTCCTAGTTTACTGCTCATAAAAGTATTAAAAGATTTCCTAACCTCCTTCCTTTTTTCCTGTAAGTCACTCGTCCACCATCTGTTTTTACTTTTGGCCGCGCAGGCTCTAAGTGGACAGGCTAGTTCAAAGGATTCGGTTATTGTGGTTTGAATACGAAGGACTTCCCTATCAAGATCCTCCTCGTCCTGAATGAATTCAGGCCGCGGAGTTCCTAATCTGTCTGTTAAGGTTGAGACGAAGAGGTCCCAGTTCGTGCTCCTCGGGTTTCTGACTAGGGTTCTAGTCTTTCGCCCTGTGGCAAGATCTAAACAAATCCATCTGTGGTCAGACATGGAGGTCTCGTTTGAGACCCTCCAGTTTGAGATTAGATGTGTGACGTTTGGGGTAGCGAAGGTTATGTCTAAAACTTCCCTTCTAATTTTGTTTATAAAAGTTGGGGTACAACCTACGTTAAAAGTTACGAGATTTTCAATGTTTAAGAAATCAAAAAGAGACTCACCCCTTGGGTTTGTGTTGGTACTGCCCCAGGCTATATGGTGTGCGTTTGCATCCGCTCCCGCAATGAGCCCCTCTCCTGATGTTCTGGCTTTGCTCAGCAGATTTTTCAGCTCTTCGCTAGGTGGTGGAGTTGGTGAGTCATAGGGAAGGTAACAGGACGCTAGCAAGATGGTTTTGCCTGCCCCGCTCCCTTCCTTATACTCCAGTCTTATGACCGTGAGGTCTGCCGTACTCATCTGTGGGATAGAGAAAACGTTTAGAGATTTATTTGCTACAATACAAGTTCGACACTTACCCGTTGAGTTGGTAAAAATTTTAAAATTATTACCCCATCCTTTGACCCCGTTTTTGACGATCCAGGGCTCTTGGATCAGGGCTATGTCGGCACCTCCTTTAGATAGGAAGTTACAGAGGACGGCGGTGGCCACCCTACTATGCTGGAGGTTTGCTTGTAGCAGCTTCATCAGGATTTCTTTTGTTGGACGGTATTGTGAATTTAACACGATAGAAGCCACAAAGGGCATACCCATCGCGTTGGTTTAATACCGCCACGGCCTTCTGGTGTATACCCACGAAAAGAAGTTGGCCTTTGCCTTCTTGCTTTTCGGCGTTGTAAACCTTCCAGCATGTAGTGTCCAGGTCTTTGTTATGCCTAGCAATTCTCTCAAGAATTTTCTGTTGATCTTTGATTGGGTCTGGGACCCAGACAGATACCCTGGTCAACCTCGGAATCTCTGACATAGGGAGTATCCTAAAACTGGTTCCTTCCCATGTATCTCCTAGACTCTTGGTTAACGCCTCCAAGATCTTAACGCCACGTGGTACCGATCATTTTTAAAACCTGCCCAATTGAAGTTGGGGATAACTGGAGGGTCTGAACACAGACTAAGATCAAGAGCGTCTCTGATTTCGCACTGAAATCTCTCCTGCAGATTCGACGGCATCTTGCCTTCGTCGTACCCATCACAGTATACTACCATCTCGAGTTGGTTGGCGGCTGCGTCTCTATAGGTACCCATATGGCGGGGCCCTCTATTTGGTGCTGGTGGTTTCGAAGTATCCCTAGGACCCACTACAGGCCTGCCTGGTGCAACGTGAGTCGCCCCTGGTAAGGTTCTGCTGGTTCCGGGATCAGCTGGTCTCTTTTTGTAGGTGTCCCTAGCGTGTTTCGAAAATCTCATCTTCCTTTTACCCCCTTCAGCAGGGGTCTCTTCTGGAGATGTTAGGGAGAGATTTGTGTGGCGATTTGCAACTTCTACAGTCTTCGGAGGGTCTGATTTGGAACCTAACCTCCTGACCTTCGAAGCATTTGCGGCAAGATTCAGAGTAGAGGTACTTGCGCCTTCAGGGATGTCCCCCGTCGTGCCTTTTCCCTCCTCCTCTTTCCTCCTTCGTTCCTTCGCACGATTCCGTTTTTGGGCACCAGACAGTCTAATCTTTGGTCTGTCTTTTTTGTTGCGCTTTTCTTCTGTGATCGGTGTCACGACTTCTTCGTCTTTGCGCTCGATTTCGGTGTTTATGTCCATCCGGAGTTCTGGAAAGTTGACCACTGGCGACTTAGCCCCTGACGGAGCCAAGCTCTCGCCGGCAGCCGTGGTTTCTGCCGACACTTGAATGGATATCCCCATTCGATTTTCATTGTTTTTATTCTCACTTTCCATGTTTCATGTTTTGTTTTTTAGGCTAGTGTCATTCTAGTTGGGTTTCTTAGTTTTCCGACGAAGTCGTACTTCAGCCCCTCCACCGCGACAAGGTGAAACCCATGGGGGGATTTGAACGGTAGGTGACTTGGTGTGTTGGGCTACGCAAAAAAATGGTAAACATAACATATGTCTGTATCGATACTCTAAGCGTCTTAGCAGAGGAGCTGCATCCATCGGTGCCGTGACATAAGGCCATATGACATAAGGCCATATTTCAAAATATTTCAAGACATGGCCTTATGACGCTTTCATTAAGCGACATAAAGCCATATTTCGGAGTATTGCCTTATGTCGCTTTTGGAAAGTGACTTATGTCACTTTGAAATGGATGTTTTCCCTTACCTGCTTAAATTTCAATCGGCCCATGAACCATCTTTAAATCTCAAAATTATAATGGGATAGTTGTTCTTGTTGTTTCATCTAATGCTCAAAATCTAGATATCTAATTTTGAAATCTAAACTTCAGGTTTTGAGCATTGAATAAAGTCACAGTGAGAAATTCGCACAAATTTTATTAAAAAATGTCTTATTCTTATTCCTATTATCTAGCTATGTAGTATTATGTAGATTATGAAAAAATAAAATTTGGGAAAAGAAACTTAGAAAAATTTAGTTTTTGAGAATTGGTAGATTATGAAGATTTTGGAAAATTAAAATTTGAGAAAAGAAACCTATAAAATGGAAATCCAGACTTTTTTTTGAATCCTATCTTTCCGAAAATTTTGGACTTATGTCCCATCTTCGACAAAAACTAAATTCCCATCCCATCGGGACATACATAAGTCCATAATACAATTTGGTTCTTATGTGTTATGTCCCACTTAAGTGGGACTTCTTTTGAGACTTATGTCCCTGCTCCGATAAAGAAATAGTGAGAAACCATATGGCCTTATGTCTCAAATTTATATGGTCTTATGTCGCTTCTGAATAGCCATACCCTGAAATCTGAAAGCGTCACAATGCCATATTTTGAAATATTGCCTAATGTCGCATGGTCTTATGTCACGGCACCGCATCCATCCTCTATTTGGTCGCAACACACATGAAATTCTAACTTTATTTAACACTTGGACATACAGAGAAATAACACGGCATCTCCACGAGCCATTATTCATGTCGGACATATCTGACAAGCACAAAACCAAGATGGCGGTATGAACGTAAAATATTGTGTGGTGGGCATTTCATATCTTGCCTTTTCATATCACTTGAAAACCTCAACAAAATTAAATAGGTGTCCACCAAAGTGACAGTTCATGTCCAGACATAGATGTCGAACCGAAAATCCAGACATAGGTGCAAAATCTGTCTTGCTGATTGTGATCTCCACTAGACATTTTCCAAGCCCGACATGAGCGCAGATATGATTAATGGCTCGTGGAGATGCCGTGTTATGACTGTAGCCTAAACTCAACAATCAACGTGCGTGCAGTTTATTTAACCATACTTTCCGGCATACCGCATACCCTATCATTTGAAGCAAAAATGCTATTTGCCAAGGAAACCTGAATAGTTGCTTTTCGATGCCGCTTAATACGAATGAGTAGTTTTTAGCTTCTAAACTTATAAGCGAAAGAATGTAGGCATTCGTTTTTTATTATTTCGGAGTCGACTGCTTGTTTACTGTTCTATCACTACGTAGCGTATGCGTAAACAGTAGAATCATCAGTCAACTAAAGATTTCAACCCAGGGAAAGCCTTCCGTTTGAGAGTGACAAACTGTCAAACGATAAATTTTTTCAATTTAGTGGGGCGAAAGCCTCCATTTATTCGGCTTATTACAAGCTAAACATAATTTAAAAACTAAACTTAGGAACAAAAATTTAAAATCTAGGGTTGAGGGGGATGAAGGAGATCTGATTTAAGGTGGGAAGAGCTACGGTTGAAGTCGAAAACAGAAAAGTTTGAGTTGACATTCCGCAACATACGGGAGATTGGTTCATTGGAGCCGTATGAGGTGCGGTGAGTGGGCAGATAGAAGAAACAACGGCTGTTGTGTCGTGTCTTGTTTAGTTTCGATTAAAATTATAATCCCTAACTGCTGCAGATAAACCATTAGAAACAAGTATTCTAGAATGTTTGATACTTTTAACTTTTTATTTGTTTAACGGCCATATTATTCACTCCGGGTGTAAATCAGATTGAAATGAATGATCTTTAACCCACATTTTTAAACCCGAAGTTTAAACGTGTGTTCATAACATTCACTCAAAAACATTTACGAGTATTAAACCCGGTGGGTTAAAGATTCATTTAACAGTTTAACCCGCTTTTAAACCGATTTTAAGCCTACGTAGTGTCCTTCTTTAGGTGACGCTACAGCTCGGGGTGAACCTGGGCCTGCTTCTCGCAACCATTTTTTTGCACAAATGGAAGGGACCTACAGTTTTTTGTGAATCCGAACGGCGAGTTGAGAAGCTCAATCGTGACAAGTGATACTCTTGCTTGTCACACATTCGAAAGAGGTGGCAACCGTGAAAAACTTTTTTAGGTATTAGCGTAGTAGTCCAACGCACTAACCACCACGGCCACGGCGACCACCACCACTACGTAGTGTCCAATTTGACATAAAATGACAAATGTATGTGGAAATTAGTTTAAAAGTGAGAATTTAAAAAAAAAACAGAAAGTGTTGGTTTCTGTGTTTTCTGCATTTTATATTGAAAATGAAAGGTGGCGGTAAAGTAAACAATGTTGGCAGCGAAAACAGCAGCAGTGATTTCGAAAATGAGCCCAAAATAAAGCAAATAAAGAGTGCATATCCCAAATGGACACTGATCTTCTGCTGTCCTTAGTTATGTGTTCGCATGTTAATAGCATGAAGATACTCAAATGACATCTGAAGGGCGATCGATGGGATGTGAGTCAATCAGTGTGTCATTCAATGCCTCGCCCTGTGCCGTGGTAAGTGATTCACTCAATCACTGTTCTTTCTCTTTCATTCATAAAGGGCAAAGAACAGGAAAAGAACTTCAAAATGGGGGGTAACATACGCAAAGACCTCCATAAACTTTCTAGATTTAACTTTCAAAGAATCATCCCCAGCAACTGGCTGCAGTCATCATCCACCGCGCGATGTCGGATTCATTTAATCTTTCGGAAGTGGTTGAAGAGTGTGCGATTATTCGAGCAAGCATTTGTAGATCCTCTCTTAATTTGGGAGTAATTTCTCTTGGGCTCTTGGTGAATCTTAGAAGATTCGATATCTTTAAATTTCCGAGCTTTACTATATCCGCCAAGAATCTACGGCCTAAAGTACGGAGGCGTCATTCTTGGAGTGCTGGGCAGTAGCAGAGTAGATATTGGCTCGATTCCCTATCTTTTTCATCTCCGCAGCTTCTACAGATATCTTTGGACTCAGGACGCCATTTGCTTGCCTCGGAGGTGGTCATAAAAATATACAGTTTCTTTGCAAGTGAAGCTTGTAGGACTCGCACTAGTTGACAGCGATAGGGTGTCACCTCCCATCAATACGACATCAACGCTAATGACAAGTCGGGCATCTAATTAATTTGATGAGGTGGTGTCTCCTATATCGCCGACCTTTTCCCTAAAAATGGCTGCCGTCTCTCTTCTAAAAAATAGTCTTCTGAAGACATAAACATTTCATCAAAAACATATCGAAATTGACTTTATCAAAATGGGTTAATATTATGAAATTGAGTCTTAACCCGATTTAAAGTATTTAAACTCGTTGCCAGGGGCAGTTTAGTTTTATTCGGATTTAACGTCGACCAGGTTTATATATACAGTGAACTCTCTCATAACCGGACACTGACGGTACCGAGAAATTTAACCGGACACTGACGGTACCGAGAAATTTGTCCGGTTATGAGAGGTGTCCGGTTATGAGAGGTGTTCGGTTATAGGGGAAAAAAATAAATTAACATCAACGAAACACAATTAATAGACATATGGTATTAGTTTTATTTTATAAATGAATTCATTTTTATGTGATTAACACAAATTACCGAAAAACATCATATTTCTGCCTATGGAAATCAAGCTTGAAATTACACACACATACATACATACACTTAACATGCAAACCTATTTAAAAAGGGCAAAGGGACTTATAAATGCACATAGTTCTTGGATGTTCGCGGACAAGACGACATATGTATGCCCTCATTGGTTAAGGAAATTAGCGGGTCATGATGGCATATGCTGTCAAAGAATTTTAGGTATGTTAGGACAAGACGGGATACCCCGACGAGAAATACAGTTTCTATACTTCCATATTCCGGATAATTTTATTCTACCAGAGACAAATTTTCACTTCAATGTGACAGCGAAATCATTTTTATCTTTATACAAAATTTGCATAAAATAATATAAAATACCTCTCAAAATGTCGGAGATATGCGTGTCTCATTCTAGCATTCTCCACCAAAAATTATGTGTCCGCGAGACCGCGAACGTGATAATAACGCAAGGGCACACTCCACAGTTTACATTTTCCTAAGAAGACGAAAACAAAACAAACAAATATATGTAAACAATTTGCTATACGTAGATGTGTTTTGTCCAGTTAAGAGAGAGCGACATTTTATGGCGGTTACGAAAATTGGTGTCCGTGTCCGGTTATGAGAGAGTCCGGTTATGGGAGAGTTTTTTATATGAAAAATCGTGTTTTTATTTCCGTTCTTTGAAATCTGTCCGGTTATAAGAGGTGTCCGGTTATAAGAGGCGTCCATAAGGAGAGAGTACACTGTATTATATATAATATGTATTTGCAGGTCCCCTATTCCTATGGGGTTCATTCGTTGCGATATCCGCCGCCATCCGGTGAATTAAATCCGGCGGTGCTCAGGTTCTAATTACTCACTGCCTGAGAATGTTTCTTGGTCGATTTTAGGACACCCTTTAAGTACTATAAAGAAGAACAATGTACAAAGAATAACAATTCTTAAGTGGATTGTGCGTTTGTATATACAAAAACTATAGTCCAATTATTTATACATTACACGAGTACATACATACGTACGTTCCCGAGTGTGTACAAGTACACAGCGGATTAAAAGTACCAAACAGATTTAGAAATAATTTTCTCTTTATCCATTAAATTGGAAAGGGTACCCCGTATACACTATACGTTATAATTTTATCCGATATTGTATATCCATTCTATATACACATTGGTACAATTGGCCTGTCATTGGCGAAGGCGTGGCCACAAAAGATGCGCAATTTCACAAAAGAGATTTGCCCCATTTATTGAATTGAATCAGTCAGTGAAAACGCGATTGCAGAATGTGTGATGGAGGAAAATATTCAACTGATACTTGAATTCAATTACTCTTTTTTAAAGAAACATTTAAAAGTTCGATGGTAATTTAGTAATTAATTCACATTCCGATGGAAGAATCTATTTCAACCATTTTTGGCAATGTAACACCGCGCTATACAACGTCGGATATATACTCGAATAAAACATACCCTTTTAAATTTCAACAAGTCGATCGTAAGTCGTGTTTATATGTATGTACTTATGCTTCCAACTAATTGAAATAAAAAAAAACTACCGTTAAAAATAAGTGCTTTAACGGTATATAGGTATACTCGTACAGTGAAAGTTAATTTGTGATTATCACTGATCGGCGACAGTGTCTATCGTACTACATTGGGAAAATAAGTTAAAACCGGTTTTGACACCGTTAACTCTAAAAAAAAGAGTGCTAATTTTATACATCCAATAATGGTCACTTATATCTTGAAGAAAATTTGTGAAAAAAATAAATTAATATGTGATACGTGATGTTAGCTTATTGTGATACTCGGCGAGTTGGTTTCATCTCAAAAGCTTTAAAGGGATTATCATTTTGAAAGATTTTAGGAAATGGGTTTTGATGCATTTTCACACATTTATCCAAATTTAACACAGCCCAGCCGGCTTGGAGTACAGTGCTTGTGTGCAACCACTTGACATATCTAATAATGGGTCTGCACTTGGGACATTTGTTGTCCTATTATATCAGCCCGCTGAAAAATTGTTTTATCAAATACTAAGTCAATGACAACGAATTACATTAATTTCGTTTTCAAAAATGCTAAAAATCGTTGACACTGAAAAGAAAAACTGTAAGCCCAGTTTTTTTTTACCTACTGCCAGAATGCCGAAAAACAAAATGTGCAACAAATTTAAAAGCAATCCCTTACTGCTTGGTTTGCTTGTTTAATCAATCAAACATCGTTAACTATTACTTTTGCTAGGCAAATTAAAAGTCCTCGCCTTAAAACATATTGCAAGGTTGTTGTGCTCGATTAAAAAGAACTTCGAAAATTTGATAAAGGGAACATTAGAATTTGCAGCAAATGGCCATCGACACTTTAACTAAACTGAAAACCGGGATGTATACGGTATAAAGAATAATACGTACAGTACATAGACGGAATCATGGAGTCACTCAATGAAATGCTTGTCGAAGAATAAGGCATTTATGAATTAAAATAAATCACGCCAAACATAGTGCATAACGATTTTGGCCACAAACGAAAAGAAACCGTTAAAATCAAAATGATTAAATATTTTCCAGTCGGTTTTCTAGCCCCTACCTTCACGAAAAGAACTACGGTAAGTTTAAGTTCAATAAAGGAAACGTAACCACTTACACCGAAAACCGTGCAGAAAAATCTTTGCGCATTAAGTGCATCCGTCGCATCATTGTCGTCGAAAACGTCAATATGAAAATTTTGTGCGCATCAAACAAACCCAGTATTATAACGGTAGCTAAGAACTTTATTTCTTATTGTGTGTTCTATGACAAAAAAAAAAAATAATTTTTTGAGCACTTCAGTAGAGCGAGTGCCCGGTCCTACCAAAAAAAGTATGCAGCTTGAGCTTGAAGAAGATATAAAAAGGCTGTGAAATACAGTCAACCTTCGTATAACGCGGTAGTTCGGTTCCCGAGAAACAGCGCGTTATACAAAATCGCGTAATACGATACTTGGGCCACATACTAAAGCTGGGGTCACGTTCTCCACAGAGAAAAAATGCATCTTAATTTCCTACTCTGTTTTTAGAAAACTAGCTGAACTATTGTTTTAGTACGAAAACGCCACATGAATGATAGGAACAATTATGTTAGCAAAAGAATGTAATTTTTTTTTTCAAATTTAAATTCACGTTTCATACCTATTGGACATGCTGACCACTTCTCTGCAACTCCTTTCGGACGAATATGGAGCTAAAGAACGTTGCAAATGCCTTTTAATTGTTGAAGCGTTCCATATACATAGGAATCAATACCTGCGAAGTAATTCTCCAAATGAGCAGAAAATCCAATCCTTGATTTTTAAAGGGAATTCCCCGAATGCAACACACATTTTTCGCGTTAGAAAAGACTGCGAATCGCGTTATAGCGAAAGCGCGTTCTAGAAGTACCGCGTTATAGGAGGGTTTGCCGCAGTTCATAAATCGCGTTATAACGAATCCGCGTTGTGAGAGTACCGCGTTATATAAGGGTTGACTGTATATCCAACCTAGTTGCCGGTTAAAAGTCCACCGTGCGTCGGATGTCCGTATTTTTGTTTGAATACTTTAAGAACCAGTAATACTTTTAAAAGAGTAGCCAAATAGCATTTAACAATAGGTCCGTTCGCGTACTTGTTTGTTTTCTGTCAAATTTCGAAGAGTGGGGGTGAAATGCTCTCAAAGATACGAAGATTACGAAAAAGGAAACGACAACAAACGCAAAATGTATGTGATTTGACAGTTTTGACAGGGTTCATATATCTGCCCAAAGAAATTTCTTGGGCTAAAACTCGTACCATGGGGAAAGTTCTTACTACGAAATTTTTGCGTACGCTAACGGATTTTCGTTACTTTTCATAATTTTTCGTAGTTTTGGGAGCGAACGCGAACGTCTGTTCCCGTACTTTCTGCACCAAAATTCACGGATTCTTAAATTTCAAGGAGTGGGGGTAAAAATCTCTCAGAGTGAGCTTAAAGTGTGAAAAAGTACAGGAACCAGGAACACGCATTGAACAACAAAAAACGGAAAATGTATGACATTTGACAGACTTGGCAGTTCTCATAAAGCTGCCCAAAGAAGTTTCTTGGGCTGAAATTTGCAGCATGAGGAAATTTCTTACTCTTTTGTTAGCGCTCTCTTCTGCGAAAAACTACGAAAAATCTTCCTACGGGAACAGGACTTGACTGATTTTCGTAGTTTTTCGTAGTTTTGTACATGTACAGGAACTGACCTTATATTGAATCCAAATTCGGCCGCTTGCTTTCACTTTATCAATTGAGGCAGTGGCTTTACTTCGTTATAGCCCCAAATTGTCCACGAATACCCGTTGATACTTGTTGAATGTTAGCTTCTGTTTCGGAGTTGAATGTAAAGCATTTCTTTTTGTTAACTCAACTCCGACCCCATATGAAATAGAGTCGGTAAAAGTATGGATCCCTGAGGCACACCAATTGCAATTGCAAACAATTTGCCAACTGAATTAAAGAACTGATATCTTTATCTTATAATATACGAGCTTATCGCAACCCATAAAGAGTTGTCAAAAGTTCACAAGTAGTTACCTATGTACCTATGCATGTACCCGCCGAAAAACGAACGCACTTGTTTTTTTAATATGGATATCGACACACCTCTTGTATATTTCTTTTAGTGATAGACTCTTTTTTGTATCTTAATCCCCCCAAAAAAAAAACATGAGTCAATTTGTACATACTTTCTGTGCACGTGGGTTCCCAGATATGTATTTATTTTTAGAAATAGTTTGTTTACTTGAGCAGAGTGAATCCAGAAGAGCTGAAGACATTTAATAGTACGCGTATGAGTAGGCACCTGAACAAACCTACATATTCGAAACGGATCTGTAATAAAATTGTATAGGCAAATTGAATATTCAAACAGTGGAATTAACTCAAAAACTATAACTCTGCATTCTGCACTTGTGTACGCTAGGCCTGCATTAATGTGTTTGTATGTGTAAAGAGGACATCCGGATTCCCTTTTCATAGGTTATTTTAAGAGCTTAAATGTATGGGAAAAGATAAGTTTTGTTATTATATTTGATGTACTCGTTGTTGTATCCTAACATCTTGCAGTTGTTTACATTCCGAAAATCATGCAAATATTTTAGAAAATACTAAGATGAACGAAATCTAAACATACTCCCATAGTCACAGTTAAAAGTGCACTTCCGAGAGCATATGCACCCATTTTTTTTTAATTAATAGGAATAAGTTGGTAGCTCATGTACTCCTTACTATCTCCAGAAGAATAGGTAGATCTTCTTTAAAACAACCTTACCACCTTGTTTAAAACACACGTTCCCATTAATACTAAAATTTCAAGGTAGATATTTCCAAGAGCATGCATTTTTGTTCTCACTGTTTTTACATGTTTCATTATACCCGTTCTATCACTAATAATTATAATAATATACGGCGTCAGCATTCCTATATAGAACCAAGCCTAGCTTATCGCAACCATTTGGGTGTGCGTGTTATTTTTTCCACGAAATGGAAGGGACCTACAGTTTTTTGCCGACTCCGAACGGCGAGTTGAGAAGCTTCTCATGACAAATGATACTCTTTGATTGCTTGTCAGACATTCGGAAGAGGTGGCAACCGTGAAAAACTTTGTAGGTGTTGGACCCGGGCTGGGTTTGAGCCCGAGCAGCATGCGTAGTAGTTCAACGCACTAACCAACACGGCCACGGCGACCACCATCACTAAATATGCACCAATAATCAGTTCTATCATATGGCCATGGTGTGCTTCGGCTGGGTGAATGTGTAGACCCACTTTGGAGCTGGCGCAGAGTGCTCAGGGCATTATGCATGCAGAACCAGGTAATACTATGTTGGGTGCCTGCCAGATTACTCTGGAATAGAAGGCAAAGAGTTTGCCGATGAGTAAAAGATAGTTTCACGCAAAGGACGGACTATAGATGATTTAACATTGTTAACAATGTATAGGGTTTCTACGGCACTTTGGCCGGCATTGGATTAGTGAAATGCTTAACATTCCGCCGGGCGCAACTGATCTGACAGGCACAGATGCTAAAGATTTGCGTACCATTTCACAGTTTTAGGCGCAAATAATGCTTCATATTAGCTTATATTGGCTTATATTAGCTTCATATTTTTGCATTTCCCATCCAAAAAAACAATTCAGTTGGTGATTGAATGACTGGAAGTAAATCTGACAAACACATTGCGCCCGTTCTTGGAACTTTTTCAGGACATAATCGTTTACTTCTGTTAGTATTGCTTTTGGCCCGTTATTTTATTTTTCTTTGTACATTTAATTTTTTAGTTTCTATACATATTAGTTTTTGAGAGATATTTGTGCTTTTTCAATTTTTTCTATCAAAAATTAAATATGGAAAGTAAAAACAAATCCTATAATCTTGAAAACACTGAGCATGTAGCGAAGTTTCTCAGGCTGTTAGAAGACGATGAAATCGACCCTATTAAAGAGCTTGAGAGTGAAAGAAGCAGTAGTGAGATTGATACTGAGGACTTTATAGAAGCTTTTATTTTTACAGTGAAACATCAAACAAATCTAAATAACTTGGAAAACTACTTATGGATCTGTCAGGCACATTGCGCCCGTTCATGTCTATATAGCCATTGCGCCCGACGGAAGGTTAAACTTATCAGGGCAGGGCATACATTAGAATAGATTTAGGAATATTATCCGGGCATTGCCTTCTGGTGAGAAACGCTCATAGGCACGGATATTTGCGGATACTGCAATGATATATGTAGGTGTAGCAGAAGATATATCGCACATATTCTGTGCGAATGTGAGGGCATATCACGCAGTCGCAGGAACATTTTAGGCTGCTACTTCTTTAGTTACCTGGAGGAGGTAGGCCAAATCAACCATAGACTTGTTCTTAAATTTTGCGGGGTAATAAAGTGATTTGAGGAAATTGTGGCAGTTTAGGTGCAATCATTTTGGATGGATTCTTAGGGGATCGCGATGGATCCGCTCTTGTGCCTTGTGTTTTGGGTTCGCTCAGCCTCTCAACCCCTTTCAACCTAATCTAACCTAGAAGATAGGATGTCTCCAAACTCACGAAAGATTTAAACTTTCCGCCATTTGTGCGGTAAAGTGTTGCCAATGAAAAACAAAACAGCATGACAGCTCACAGTGCTCACAGGGTGCTACACGAAAGACTAATGCGTTTTCATTAATGAGCAATATTTTAAAAATAATTAAAGTTCGCGCAGATGGCGAAAAATTCAAATCATGCGTGAATTTTGGGACACCCTTCATGTTTTCGCCACCATAAACGAATATTTGGGTGGTTAATGGGTATAACAGTAAGTTCGCTTATTATTGTCCGTTGAGAGTTTTATTTGAATACACTCTTTCTTTATAAAACTAGCTCTGTCTTACATCGCTCATTTCTTACAAAAGTCATCATTTCTGTGTTTTTTAGTACAGGGTACAGGCTGTGCTAAAAAACACAGAAATTGACAAAGTAATGTTCTTGATTATTTTGTAAATTATTCAAAAAGCGTCGATAATACTTATCATGCAGTAGGTACTATACAATTGTTCATCAGATCAACCGATGTTTTCAAATTTTTGCACCGAATCGGCATAATGTATGTATGTACAGTGAAATCACTCTTAAGTGGACAGCCACAGGACCATAGTTTGTGCGCTAATGAGAGATGTCCGTTTATAAGAACGCATTTTGTACGGAAAATTAGAAATTAGTTCCCCCAAAAGGTATTCGTTAATGCGAGTTGTCCGCTAAACAGGGTATCCGCTAATGAGAGATTTCACTTTATATTTCTACACTTAAAAGGATTATCCTAAAATGACGCCCACAAAGAAAATACTAGTACTGCTTGCTGAATTGAATTTAAAAAAAGTATTGTAGGTTTGTCTTTTTTTAAGGCAGGAAAGAAAGACTTCATATAAAATAAGGTTCTATGTGCGTTAATGTAGGTCTTAGTATCTTTTTTCTGCAAAGGTCTTTGTTTTTAAGTACACAGCATAGTTCTGTAAAATGTTATTTTGTTTATAACTTCAGCTACTTTCAATCTCTTATAAAGTAATAAATTAAATTTAACTTTTCTGATAGGAGAGATGTCAAATATTTGGAATTCAAATCGTGTTTCACAAACTGCAGACTCTTTTTTGAATAATAATTTGCTTTTACTCTCGCCAACATCGATAGTTAATAAAAGCAGCCAAATTCAGTGTCAGCCGACGTATGGCATGAGGAATGGTAAGCCTACTAATACACTGGCGCAAATTCATAGTCAGCCTAAGTATATGTAGTAGATAAAGTTTACTATTGCTTTATACATAAACATTACATTACCTACCTTACCTACCGCTGGCTAAGAAGTACCTGCTTTATCTACGTGCTTTGATTGGATTTCAGTTGAACAAACTAAAATTGCATCATTTTTATGGAAACATCGAGACAAATTAATAAATAGAAGGTAAATTATAAGTTTCAAGAAACGAAGTAGTTGGCAGAAGACAATAGCTTAAAGTTTTTTTTTTTCCAATAGCGAATGATTCACGGATGACTATGAATTTTCGCCATTATTAGCTTAGCTGTTATATTTTTTTAATCTTTAATTTTATTCCATAATTGTTTCAGTTCCAGCGGTCCAAACAGTTAAAAGACGTACAACGGCTAACAAAAAGGAACGACGACGAACACAGTCAATAAACAACGCATTTTTCTGCTTACGAAGTAAAATTCCAAATGTACCATACGATACGAAGCTTTCTAAGGTAGGTACATATTAGACGTGTTTTTTTTTTCAAATCTGTATAGACTAAACATGTTTCCAATGTTAATTACAACAAAACGTTAGACTGGATAATTATCCATTTTATAAAATAAAATATGGATCAGATTAGCTAAGCATTTGAATCGATTTTTATTGTTATTTGTTTTATGTTGGAAAGCGATCATCAATTTATCTACAGACTAGCTGACCCGTGCTCGCCTTGCTCCAGAAAATTTTAAGTGAAAACAAATTATTTTCATCTTAAACATTTCTATACTATAGTATATTACATACAATACATACATAATGTACTATATACATAAGTAGGTAAGGTAGGTATAGCTGTTTCCCCCGGCATGGCCCGTGCACTTTTTTAAAATTTGAATTTGCTTTTACAATCATGTTTATCGTAAAAGGCCGGGCACAAAATATTTCAATAGAATGCTATTTCAATTAAGGGGTTACATGGGTTTCATCGGGTAAAAAACGGCTTATATTAAAAATTCTTTTGACAAAGAATTTCTGAAATTTTTGTAGAAAAATATTTAAAACTCTGCCATTTTGACGTCATTTGCGGTGACACCTTGGAAAAAAGGTGCTTGTGCGTTGATAGCAGAACTCATGAGTCATGACAGGATCAACTGAAGTCGAAAAAAGAAATGCGTGTTTTAGTTCCTTAAACTGGAACTTGGATGAAGGACAAAAAAGTGAAAATTTAATTTTTGGCTGACTTTTTTACAAAAAATTACAAATCTCGGTAACATTTGCTCCACATTTTTTTTTTAAATAGTTGCATTAAAAAAAATCCTTCGTCCAAGTCCTTGCCAATAATATCTGGAAGACGTGTGTAAAATTTCATCAAGATCGGGTCAGTAGTTTTCGATAAATCTTGAATTGAATTGAAAGTACAGTTTCGTGAAAAACGCGTTTTAAGGTTTAAGTGACAATAAAACTGCTTTGAGCGCGCAACTTCCCAAGGGCTCTATCTCCGAAACTATTCATCCGATCGACTTCAAAATTTAGGACAATATTCTAAAAATGTTGTAGAATTTAATAAGATAATACAAAAAAAACATCGCTTTTTTAAATCCGTGAAACCAATGTAACCCCTTAATACGCAGAAATTCAAATGTGCCACATACACACACTATGACGTCACCCACTGCTGCATGGCTGTGGCTTCGGTCTCCACTGCCGGAAAATTGTTAGCAATGATTTCATGAATTGTTTTGAGCATAGCTCAGCTCCAGGATAACGCAGAAGGATAATTTATACCTCAAATGAATCTTAAAGGAATTTACTACAACCAATTTTTTCGGTTTTAAATCCAATAACCCATCGTTGAGTTAGGGCTGTGTTATGACAGAAAATTTAATTGTCTGCCACTTCGATCTCAAATTCTGAGCTCCTAGTCTGAGTAGACGAGTGTGAGTACACCCATTTATTCCGCCAGGAAATGCAGATCATAATAGTGAAAACCGGATCTAAATCCGTTATCCTGTACATACAGAAAGACACATTTTGGGGACTTTCTTTTATACGAGTACTATGTATAGATAGAAGTGTGTTATTTCTAGCTTTCTTCCCACCGAAATTTTTTTAATTTGGCTTTTTACAATATGCAAAGTTTAAATAATATATACCAAACTGATATTGTACCAAAAATTACGAAATGCGCAATAATTAAGATGCAGATGCATCTTTGATCACTCGATCGAGCGGGACTTATTTGCATTACCGCCATTCGGACCCTAATGCCCGTAAAGTTTGTTGCCGATCTCGGCAATGGCACAGGTATGGTATTTAATGGACACAAATCATTTTTCATCTCTACAGCTTGTGCAAAAGTGGATTAAGAAGATTAATGTGAACATTGACAACTGTTTAGGTATAGGATTTCTCTTTACAGCCCGGTTAAGGTCTATTGACTTAGACGTTTTCTCATTTTTCTTGTTTTACGTCGTATAACGTGCCTATTTATTTTTATAATCAATTTTATTATTTTTTTTTTTCACACAGATTAAGACGCTTAAACTTGCAATACTTTACATAAATTATCTCACTGAAGTGATCAAAGGTGACAAAGACTTATCTGGTGGATTCCGATCAGAACTGATGCCTTTGGGAAAATTGAATGGTCCCAAAATAAAGAAATCCATCAAATCTGAACTTAAAGTACGTATGCAACATGTAGGTATGGTAATTGAAATATTTAATAGTAATTAAAATATTCACCCCTATCATTAAATCCGCCGGGGGGAATGATTCACGACAATTCGAAAATCGGTAGCATTGAATCCGTTCGAAGGGAATCGTCCACTTGTTGGTAATGTGAAAAACTTTTCACTTAATCATTGAAAACGAACGGATCGAATCTCTCTATACAAAGTTTGACGTTTCTGATCCGCGAGAAAATCGTTGCCGATCTGGTGCTTTTGCTGTGGGGTTGGCTAGCATTTTTTTTTTTTTACTGCCAAGAACTTTGAACGTTGAAAGTGCAGAAACAAACAAATGGAATCAGAAATAGTGCGGCATAACATCCAAAATTGGATCGATCTTATTTTCGGCCAAAAGCAAACGGGACAGAATGCAATGCAGTGCAATGCTAACGGGACAGAATTCCAGTTTTCTCTGGTGTTGTCACAAATCGGGAAGGATAAGTGTGTATAAATGTTCAAGTCTGGTTTCGACGCGTATCGCCAAAAGTCGCCAAAGTTATGTAAAGGGAATCAAGTTGTCGTATAACTCCGCTTTTCAAGATCAGCCCCAAGAGTAGTTTGAAGGTAGAGGATCTAGAAGAGGAGGCAGAAGTTCAAAAGAATGGTAATGGCACAGAGTTCACCTGGCCACTGCCAAGAACTTTGAACGTTGAGAGTGCAGAAACAAACAAATAATGAACTAACATCTGGCACACGTACAGATCATTACACAAAACATGCGACCTAAACAAGGAAATTTTAATGGAAATAAATGTAAATACTAAAAAAAGATTGAACTTTATAAATAAAATAAATGAAACACGACATTGGTATGCAAAATATTGCATATTGCAACAAAAGCTTTTTCAAGTGTCAAATCAGAAAACAGCGGATTTCGAAAACATAACAAGGGATGTAGATAAAGCAGTGTATCGGGCGGATTTAATGATCACGCCGATAGGTGAATGTGAACCGAATGAGTGAAGGGAATCTCAGATCCGTCGGATTTAATGATAGGGGTGATTGTAAAAAAATTGGCGCCCAACATTCTTAATGTAGGTCTCAACGTAACATGATTATTTCTAGTGATGATTTTCGGCAATGTATCCTAGCTTTCAATTTAAGAAGTAAACTTTTAGGACTGAATTAGGACATCGCCATTTACAAAAAATTCGTAGCTTTCTCTTAACAGAAAGGACTCTAGACAACTTACTGGTCTACTTCTGCAGGTTTAAGCTATTCATCTCTGTGGAAGATTTTTATTCTTCGAAACTTAGTGCTTCAATACACCCCACTGCCTGGCCCGAGAAAAAAAAGGATGTTTTAACATTGTTTTGGGGGATATTACAATGCAAGAAATGTGTCCGTTAATAATGATTGACCGCTGGCAATAAAAAAACGGTCAAACCTTTTACATAGTTAAAAAAGTCAATAACAGCCAATATAATACGATACATTTTAAGGCGGGAATTTAGTCTGTGTTTTGATAAATCAGTGGATAAAGTCGGTTATAACAATGTCAAAGGGAAGTTAGAATTTCATCTTTATCACGCTTCACTGTTGCCTACGTTCCAAAAAGAATCAATAATTTTACATACAATTAATTTTGGTAATTTTTTTTATTACAGAATCTTTTGCACGACAAACATCATTTTATGAAATGCAAAGGTCGAACGGGCTGGCCACAGGACGTATGGCAATCGGTACTTAAAGCCAGCCGGGACTAACCAAAGGAATCATATCATCATCAGCATGTGTTTTAAGCTATTTTATTTTTTGTTTATATTTAATAAATACGTTAATTGATAAGAAGAGCAATCAGTTTAGTTGTTGTTGAGTTTTAAATAAATGGGCTTAGATTGACTTAAGAACTTGAGTATTTTGGCAGTGTTTGCATAGCTACTCGTATGCCGAACTGACTGGGTCATTAGAGAAGCTCTGGCCCCTATTGTGAGTGTCGATCAACGATCGTCACGACAATTGTCGATTGCGTCGATTAATTTTGGCTTTGCTATTGTGTAACTCAATCGACGGAAGAATAGATTATTGTGAATAAAAATCTGAATATTGTGAATACATCATACTTTTGAAAGTTGTTTGGCTATTTGTTTTCATAAATTATTTATTTTGTATCAGAGCTCAGAAGTAATTTAAGAGCAAAAAGTTCAATTTGTGGATTTGTGGTTTAGCGATGGTCGAGGAATAATGGAACGCACCATATTATGGCGAATAACTATGTGGAAACGAAGAACCGGTAGAAATCTGGAATATTCTCAAATCCATGTCCTTATAAAATGTAAAATAAAGCAAATAAAAGTTAATTGAACTTGCAAGTTGCAACTTATTAAATTTTATTTCATCATATTGTGGTATTAAACTAAAGAGAATAAGCTAAATAACAATTATTATACTCTGTTTCACAAAAATTGTCAGTACAGGCCTTATGGGGGAGCTTTTTTTCAAACACTGGTGCCTGTACATGTCTTCACGGCACTCAATTAGAGAAATCGCCACTGAAATAAAATCCAAAGCACTGACTTACACAGGTTTTGTTTTTGTAATTTACCAAAAATTCGCATACATCCCACCATATCATGTCAGGCCATCTCCACAGTCGGTGCGGTGGCTGAATGATTATTTGTGGCTGCGAATCGCTGTGTATATAGAAAGTATTAACATCAAACAGTGTTACCATTATTAAGTTAATGATGCTTTTTCTGTGGTTTTTGTCAAAGAGCTTTGGGATTTTGTGCTTTGAGAACCAATAAAATTAATTTGAGTATGTGAAGGTATTTCCACATGACTTTTGTTTTTTTTTTCAAATTTCTGTTTTTCTGGTGAAACCGTTAAAATGAATTTTAACGCTTTTTCGATTTTTGTGATTTATAATGAAGGTTATTTGCGCAAGATGAGTTTTGGGCGTGGAAACGAAAAGTGAATTTTTTTTTTGTTTTTAGCCTATATCTCGTAAGCTAATCGTTTCTGATATATACCCCCCTGTTCTGCATTTCGAGTGAAAGTGGATTGAAACCGAAATTTAAATTCACTCGGAATGGAATTCAGTGTTCTGCATTCCGAGTGATTTCGAATTTTTGGAATCCACTTCGAATTCATTTGTTTGAAATGTCAAACACAGCTGTCAAATCATTTCAAAATCATTGGAGATTTTAAATTCTTGGTTTTTGTTTTGTGCAAGTGAATTAAACATTTAAGACAAAATATATTTTATTAAAAAAATGAAAAAATGTAAAACAAAATGTTTCAATTATTGGTGAAAACCGGGAAGAAAACCGAATGGAGAGAGTTCGCAGGAAGATTTTGCGAGATAAATCTAACATTCTGGATGTGTGTTGTGTTGTTGTTTGGTATACAATATTAGACACAAAGCAGTATTTGCCTTAAGATTGCAATTGAAATTTTGTGCTCAATGAAAAAGTTTTTAGTCGAACTAAGAATTAATGACAAGTTTTTTTGAATCTTTAGATAAGGCGAGACTTATAGCAAATGAAAATAAAGTTCCTTTTCCAGCAATTTCAACTTAACGGTCCCAAAAAAAAGTAGTTCAGTTTTCCTCTGAGGATAGGAATGAGGTAATTTTAGACCATCAAGAAAGATTTAGGGTTGAATTTTATGTTGAAGTCAACGCGTCAATTAATCTCTCTCTTCGGGAGATGTGGAAAAGATCAAACATTTTTTAAGTTGCTTTTGGGGCGCTTTTTTTTTCCTGCGCCAGGCGCCAAAACTGTTAAAACCGGCCCTGTTTACAGCTGTCATCTTGAGTGGAATGCAGAACACCAATATATTCACTTTCGAACATACAATCCACAATTCATAGTTTCGTTCGGAATGTAGAACACCCAATTCCACTTTTGGTGGTTGAATTCACTAAAAGTGGAATGCAGAACAGGGGGATAACATTGGTACACCAAAATACTCGAGAACATGCCCTTTACAACATACCAACATTTCATCAAAATCGAGCTGGTGTCCACTTTGTACACAATTATCTTTTTTCCGTTCAACAAATTGTGTTTTTTTTTTCAAATCAGCAGATGGTAGCCCTATGGGTATTGCTCTCCGATTTGCGGTGATTTTTCGTGCATACTATGGTAACCCAGTGAGAGCTTAAAAGAGGGACAGATTTATGAAAGCTATTGCAACCAGAATGAGAGGCAAACGTCCTATCTTCCCTGTACTGACGATTTTTGTGGAACAGAGTATAGATAATTATATTTTTCCATCACCCATCTGCTTGGGTTTTTGCACAAACTCCCTTCGCGATGTCAGGATTTGTTTCAATAAATAATATCAGCTCCTATTGCTTTTTCTTTGTAACCTGCTTCGCCTGCATTTGAATTAATAATAAGATTTTTTTAACATATAATTTTTATTAAAATTACGATCATTTCATACGCAGAAAACTCTTTCACATTTCTCAAAAAAAATCATCGACCAGAAATTTGTGATCGACTACAAGCGACTGTTAAATCGACAACTACCGATCACAATCGCAATAGACAATACCGATTTCTGCAATCGACGATCGATGATCGTTAGTTGTCGATTATCGATCGTCGATCGAAACTCACAATAGGGACCTCTATGAAATGCCTGTTAAGAAGATGCTGACAAAATAACCTAATTGCTGAATATAAGTAACTAAACTACACTAACTAACAGCATACATTGCATATAGTACATACAGTGGACGTCCAGCTTAACTGATACCCGATTTAACGAATTTCCAATAAAACGAATCAGATTTTTTCTCATTGATGGCTTTATTTTGGCAATAAGTTAAAGTAACTTATATCTTTTTTGGTAATTTTTCAGTACGGCAAAAATAAGATTCAAAAAAATTTTTAAAAAAAGTATCAAAGCAAGATAAATAAAATTTAGCGCAAATAAATGATGTGTATGTCTATTTTTATTGGCGTTGGGTTTTTTTATTAAAAAGTATCAACAAAGCCGCTAAAAATCTATTTTAGTAGCTCAATTTACTTCAATAAAATATATCTTATATGAGAAATATGGCTTAAGTAACGACTTTTGCCGGTTGCCGCTACAGAGTTTGAAAAATAGCTTATCTTACTTAAGCTACTTCGCGAAATTGATTTTTGACTAATGATTTTTTTAGAGTGACTTCAGTCGACATAAGGAGGCGTACAATTAAATACCAATTATAAAAAAAAGCTTATGTCGACATAAGCACCTAGAATGACACTTATGCAATAAGCTTTATAATAGGTTTTGTGATAACTTAAGTTATCACCACAAAATTGGGGGCTTATTTCATACTTAAAATTGGGGCGTTATTTCATGGTGAAATAAGTCCCCAAATTCAACAATGAAATAAGTCCTCAAATTTCGGGACTTATTTCACTCTTCTATGTTCATGCAAAATTCAATTTTCTTTGATGCTCAACAGTGAAATTAACTCTGTTGTTATTGTTATGAAGAGTAGAAAAAGTCAATCTCCATTGGCTTTTTCACGAGAATCCATTTCGAATAATTTTGGAAGCACCAAATATGAGGAGCATTTTACGGCATTGAAGTTGAACCAAATCACAGCGATCACATAATCTCCTTTGACTTCAACACACGCGGGCCAGCGTTCCTCTAACATCAGTATTCCTTCCCGGAAGTGAGAGTTTGGAAGGCTGTGAAAATATTCATCTACGGCCCCGGCAATCTCAACTTCTTCATTAGATGCGAAGCGCTTCCAGAAATAAATTTCTTCAAGTTTGGGAACAGATGGAAGTCTGAGGGCGCCAAATCAAGAAAATATCGGAAATGGCTGAGCAACTCGTACCTGAAATCCCGCAATTTTCCTATCGCCAAGGCACCTTTGTGTATATGTGCATTTTCATTTGTGAAAGATGATTTTTTACCCGACTACGCAGACGAAGAGTTATGATTTTAACAGGCTGGGTTTGTTTGTATGTATGTTAGGATATCACCTTGCACAGCTTAAACTATGGAACCGATTTCAACAAATGAGGTGTCGTTGGATTCTTCCTTATCCGGAGAGTGTCCTAGGCTATGTGACGTCACAGAAAAATTCAATATGGCGGGCGCACCATGCAAAATGGCGGACTATCTCTTTTTTTCCTTTTTTACCCGACTACTCCTTACAACCGCATTGATAGTGGTATCAAATGGCTTGGCGAATAGAATACTGTACGATATGACGTAATTCTTAATTCAATATGGCGGACGCCCCCAAGATGGCGGATTTCAGTTAATTTTACTACCTCCTGAATATGGGTATCAAATGAAAGGGCTTGGCGAGTAGAATGCAATACGATATGAACTCATTCTAAATTCAATATGGCGGACGCCCCCCAAGATGGTGGATTTCCGTTATCTTTACTACATCCCTAATATGTATCAAATGAAAGGGTTTGACAAGTAGAACACGACATTGCTTACTTATACATACACTGCATATTTTGTGAAACTAAAAAGTTATAAATAAAGAATTAAGTTTAAGAAACTTAAACCCAACTACGGGAAAAACCAACTAAAAATTACGAAACAAGATGAAACGAAACATTGATTTTCAGAGTATAGCCGTGGTCGGTTGAAATCAACTTCCAAAAATCAAAATCTTTTAATTTTACCTCAACCAACTCGTCAACCGTCAAATCGATCACTTGACAACGCTACACGGTCAATGGCATAATAGGTATTGAAAAGTTCCCCGTGGCTACATACAAAATGTGTTGATGGAAACGCTTTGAAAACAGAATTCACAACCTCCGTGCTCCGTCCTGCACAGGGAATTATTTTTTTGAGTTTTCCATGATGTGAACCCTCCGACGCGACGGTCGGAAAAAAATGAAAAAATGTATGAGAAATGAAACGCTTTGAGAAAAGAACATGCATCTTCCACCGAAAATTCATATTAAAAGTGGATTATCGGTATGCTTTTGCTGAAATCAACGCTTCTCGTTTTAACTCACATAAAATGTACCTGTCTCACTGAAAAGAATCGGTATGGAATTGATCGTGTCGCCAGCCACTATTGTCAGCATTAACCCATTTCTTGCCACCACTCAAATCAATTAAAATGTTTGATGCTACTTCATAAACTCGCTATTCAGGCCTCAGGGAAGGTTTATTGGACATTTTTATTATTTTTTCATCGTCCGATATTTAAGAAAATAATGGTGCAAAAATGAACCATTGGCGGTTAATGGATATTTTAGGATACAATTTTTTACCTCAGAAGACGATAAAAATCATTGGTACAAAAATGCACCAGTGGCAAGAAATGGGTTAAGTGCTGCAAATGTTGATCGTCATTTGACGATTGGCACATGTAAAAACTGTTAACGCCGCTTTTTAAAATGATCCAAATCGACTTATGCTGTTATTTTTTTGAATGCTTCGGTCAAAAGGATATTCAAACCACAGCACCCAGTTTGGTAAAAAACTCCGTTTAAGGACCAACCTAATACAGTAGCTCGAATGGAATGACAGCTTGCACTGGTTGCGAGCGTGGTAAATGTCAATTTTAAATCAGACTATACTTTCGGAGACAAACCACCAACAAATAAATTAATAAAAGAAAAACTTGTCCAATCGGCATATCCAGTTCCACGGTATAGAAAAAAGGTACAGTAGAAGGAAAAAAATATACAAATATATAATAGGCGGTATTTACTTTCTTAGTTAGTCGATAAACTAACTAATTAAGTTACAAATAATACTTTATTTTCTGAAAATGTAAATATTTTTTTTTAGCAGAAACCACGAATGCGTAAACGAATATTAAATTAATTTTTACTTTCAAAGAAAAAAATTATCATTAGCCACAGAAGAAAATTGTACATACATACAAGTATGTAATATTATATATTATAGAGCTCTTTTTTTTTGTTTTTGTTTCTGTTATATATTTTGTTTTTTTGTTTATACTATATTACAACGTTATATTTTTTTTTTCATATAAAAATAAAGCAATGCATATGATTTCTTAATTTTCAATGTTAAAATTATATTATATAGTTTTAAAAAAATACTTATTGTATGTATTATAAGTATGTTGTGTTAATAAAAAAATTGTTGAGAGCTTTAATTTTGTTTAATATTTCTTTGACTCTACTTAAAAAAAAAACAATAAAATTTTAATTTCTTTTTTAATGTCTGTGTTTCATGCATTTTTCTTTTTTTTTGCTTAATTTTCTGTGATTTAATATTTTCACTTTAGGTAATTTCTTCTATAGTAGTTGTTCATTAGTTAATTTGAAAAATTTTAAAATATGAGAATTTCAAATATTGTTCGATTTAATACATAAATACGATCCAAATGGAGGGCTTTATATATTTAGTATACATAAAGTAAGAGAAGGTAATTCTATTATCACACATTTTGCATATTTTAGGCAAGAAACTTTTTCACATTCGTTTTTTTTTTAGTTGTTTTCTTTTTTTTACAAATGTTATTTTTTTTTTGTTTTGTTTTGTTTTTTAGATTGTAATATACTGTCTAATAAATATTAAAATTGTAAGTTTAATACATGAAGTAATTTTGTTAAAAATTATAAAAAAAAAACATATAAGATGATTAGTAAATTCGAAGTGTAATAATAATACTAAGTGTTCATAAGCATAGTGGTTGTCATGACATTCAGCTTAGGCCAAAGGAATTATATACAAATTCTTTATTCATTGATTACATTCCGTTATATCTATATATTTTACTGAATGTCAGTAAGACGTGTTTACTTCTACCAAAGTTTTACTATATAGTCAATATTAAGTACGTGATTTCTTATTTTTGTGATTGCAGAAATCATCAATCGTCAATGAATTGATCCCTTAAAATCCCTTAACAATTGAGAGAGTATTTTTTCGTTTGTTAATTTTTAACTTTTTAATATATATACTAAATAAATACTAAAATACTCAAAATAATTTGATCCTTTTTGTTTTTTTTTTTTTTTTGTTTTGTTTTATGTATGTATATAAAATAATATCATGTTAATTGTCGAATTTGATTTAATTGCTTATTGGATTTATATTGTATATATAAATTAATGCTGCTTCCCTTGTAGTCGAATTTTAACGTTTATTCGCCTTTTCAAACACCCTCAAGTTGAACGATTGAAGTTAGTACTGTGATGGAGTTTAGCCTGCGATTCGTTTGAAACTAAGTTTAAAGGTGAGTTGCAGCCCTCATTCTCGTGACTGCTATTTTCGCTCTCAGATTCTTCGTTTCGAGATGTGTTGAGTTCTTTTTTAATATCAACTGGTGTTTTGTTGTCGAGTTGAGTATTTTGACGTGAACAAAGGTACTGCGAGTAATGCTGTATATAATTAGAAGTAAAGCAATTTCAAATGGTTACAAGCAAAAGAGTTTACTTACTTGTGGAGGAAAAGGTGCATTATTGGGACTATTACAGCCTAAGGTCATGAAGAAGCTAGTGTTTTTTAACACTTGTAAGTCATTTTTGCCATCATTGCCATCTCGAGGAGTGTCAATATCCGATGAGATAGCTGCAGCATTTTTATTTCCTGCAAAAGCAGAAATTATTTGTTAAGTGTACCTAATTGTTTAAAATAATGCATATAACAGCGCTAGCTACAAGGGTTTTGGACTGGATTCATGAAAGTTTTTATATGATGTTTTAAAGAATCGAGATCAGTGAGGATGTCTTTTACACTCTCCATCGCCACGAGTCAGACCGTTTTTAGTGAAATAGGACTTTTATGAACATGGACCGTCAAACTATCGGCCGATAGAAAGTCTATAGTGTGCGGAGGCTCTAAGGTAACTATGAATAGCAAAAGGTATATTTAAGGTTATGTAGGTGAAAAAATTCTCTTATTGTCGGCTTTATCTGACTATAAATTTGCGCCAGTATGTTGGCAACATTACTTAACTTGGCGCTACATCCCGGGGTGAACCGGGGCCTGCTTCTCGCAACCATTTGTGTGTTGGTGTTATATTTTTGCACGAATAGAAGGGACCTTCATTTTTTTGCCGATTCCAAACAGTTTCGTCGTCTACCATGCAGAGACGACATTCAGTTTCCTGAATGAGACCTGTTTTGTTTAGGTGATATCGAAGATGGCAATGCCCTGTTAGAAGTCCCACTAATCTCTTGTTATAATTTCTAAGGAGGAGTAGGTTTTTTATGGATTTATTGTGGAAGAGTTTAATGGCTCTTTAAGCCTGACGAAGACCCTGGGTATTTTCCCAATAGGAGACATGTTGTTTTCCCAACTTTTGATTTTTAAGTTTATAGCTAAATTTGGAATGTTACAAAACGGCTCAGGGCCGATAAAGGATTCAGCCTAACCTTTCCCAGCCAGTTCGTCAGCTTTTTCGTTTCCAGCAATACTCTCATGTCTGGGCACCCACCAAAGTTTGACTTTGTTGCTATGGGTGAGGCCTTGGAGAGTATTGAAGGACTGATTTGGAGTCAATCAGGTTTAAGCCTAGTGCTTTTATAGCTGCTTGACTCTCCGTGAGTATAGGGATGAGGACACCTTTCATTCCCGATTCGAGGATAACGTTGGCGCACACTTGAATGGCATGAATTTCAGCTTGAAATATACTGGGACTTTGTCTTATTGGTATTTATAGTCTAGTTTTTGTTCTAAATATACTAGCAACCACCCATCCATCTTCGATCCATCCGTATACCACTTTACTCTGTCCCAACCGAATTGTCAGTACAGGGAAGATAGGACGTTTGCCTCTCAATCTGGTTGCAATAGCTTGCAGAAATCTTTCCCTTTTTTAAGTCTTGTAAAGGACATGTTTTCGAGTATTTTGATGTATCAATGTTATATATCGGAAACGATTACCTTACGAGAGATAGGCTAAAAACAAAAAAACGTCACTATTCGTTTCCGCACCCAAAACTCATCTCCCGCAAATAACCTTCATTATAAATCACGAAAATCGAAAAAGTGTTGAACTTCATTTTAACGGTTTCACCAGAAAAACAAGAAAATGGGAAAAAAAAGCCACGTGGCCAGTAATTTTATTGGTTCTCAAAGCACAAAATCCCAAAGCTATTTGACAAAAACCACAGAAAAAGCATTAACGATTAGCTTTAGCTTAATAATGGTAACACTGTTTTGATGTTGATATTTTCCTTACACACAGCAATTGGCGGCCACACATAATCATTCAGAAATCGAGTATGGAGCTGGCTGGTCATGCTATGGTGACATGTATGCGAATTTGTGGAAAATTACAAAAACAAAACCTGTGTAAGTCAGTGCTTTCGTTTTTATTTCAGTGACGATTTCTCTAATTGAGTGCCATGAGGTAGAATTTTTATAGTTCCATGCTCCACGGCTTGGGATGACTGTATCGAACCTCCCGCCGAAGCTAAAAGTTTTAAGAAAGCGGTCATTTACCGCGCAGATCATGTGAAGCTCTGTGATTTCGGAGAGAAGATTTACTTCATCTGTGTGATATACATAAATGTAGTTTATGTCTCTTGCTTGCAGCAGTCTCACAGTGCTGCCAATTGCCATTTTTTAATGAAAAAGTAGTGGCGTTGGGCCAATGAGCGCATATAGAATTAAACTGAAAAATATATATTTTTATCAATACGAACTTACTCTTCCTTCCACCCATTTCACTTCCTTTAGGCCGCCTTCTACGTGTGTGAATCGTGTCGCGTCTCATCGAATGTGGTCTATTAACGCCATGTAATTTAAAGTAAAGGCCGCATGCATTACAGACCATTTCACCGCGAACATTTCTTCTCCATATGGTTGTTGTGAGTGTTCCACAATTTGAGCAGGACATGTCTTTCTGGCTGCTAATAAAACTTGAACTCTTGGTCTTTGATTTATCGCCGACAGCATTATTGGACCAACTGCTACGATCCGAATTATCATCTGCACGATGTTGATTCTTAAAGGTATGACCTGCATTTTCAAGAAAATCTTTGCAATCGGCTTTGCTGGGCCAGGCCTGTTTCCTTCGGCCAGTTTTCATATTTAAAGACAGTTCTTTCTTTTCTTTCGTGACGTTGTTCTAGAATGAAAAGGAACAAAAACTAAGTATATCTATTCTTTCGAACATTATTTGTGGGTGGGCTCAACCTAAATTCATATACCGATTCATGAACAGTAACTTACCTTGAGTAAAGCCATAGGCTCCTCGGAAACATTACTGGCTTCATCTGCAACTGGAGGTGGTGGAAATGGAAATGATCGGCAACTAATCATTTGCCGAAGCAGTTGTGTAGCTTGACTTCCTTCACCGTTTACTAAAAAAAAAATATTGATTTGTTTAGTATCTTTAAACTCTCAGCTATAAATAGTGTCTTAATTTACCAGCAGTATGGGCTAGAGCCTGCCAGAGCTGAGTTGTAGCCAGATCGGTGCCATGATCCTCAGACGATATACTATCTACAGACTGACGTTCAACTAAATCTTCGTAGCTGGTAACATTGCCTCTGGACGGACGATCGAGTTCTTCGATCTCTAGAGATCCAATATCCATGTGTAGCCTCCCCGAATCGGAACTTTCGTCTGACCCACTATACTGGAGTAAACCAGCTTTTTCGACCTTAACTTCCTTCTTGACAATTGTCGCTTGTACATCGCTTGTACTGCTGCTATTACCACTGATTCCTGCTGGTAAACTATTACTGATAGCTCGTAATGGACCACAAGAATTTTGCGATTGAGACATTTGCTGTTGAGAGATTTCTTTTTTTTTATTCGGGTTTTGAGTTTCACTTTGGATCATGTTTACATGCTCTTCGTTGGTTTGTTTACTGGCGGCGTCTATTGTTTCCTTTGATTTTATCACAGAATTATTAATACATGTATCAGTTGTAAGATTTAAGTTCGGAGACTGCGGATTCGAGTTGGGGGGTGATATAATCACTTTCTTACTAATGTCCATTAGAACTGCAGCCGTTTCCAAATGCTGTTGCAATTGTGTGAGATTCTCCAGAGATGATGTACTTCTTAGTACTGGCGTGAATGCAGTAACATTCGGATTTATATCCGTATCCATGCGATAGTTGCTACCGAATTTATATGATGTTCGCTTGGGGGTATCATCACTACAGTTATAGGCACTTTGTATAGTGTCAACCTGATTTTGAGCTACAATATTCGGGTGAATACTGTCGGTATATTCAGCTTTTGAAGGTATTATAGAAATGGAGGGTGGAGCTGTTTCTTTTGCTGGTATTTTGCTTATATCGGATTGATCAACAATTGAGGGAACGGAGGACATCTGTGGCAGTTTAATACTTTTGCCCGGCTTCGTGTGGTCTATATTTAAATGTTGACGCTTATTTATGGTACTATTATTGTTGTTTGAATTTTTGCTTAGTTGAGTTAAAGCTGTGGCCGCCATCGTTTCCGATGCCTTATTTTCAGCAGAAGGCTTAAGTATTTTATTAAGTGTGAGAGAAGAGTTCCGGTAAATATCCTAAAAGAAAATTGATATTCTAGTTATTAAATTATATTGGACACAATTGAGAAGCGCTAGAGTGAGTTGCAAACATGTAAGATATGCTTACTACATCTTCAATAAGACGAATCAGCTAGCTGAAAGACTGTACCCAAAAGGGAACCAAACTAGTTGAAATTACTCGATACTGCGGGACTTTGGGCTGTGGCTATTGTAACGTATACGAAACTAGCAATTAATATATAACAGGCAACGAAAGCGTCGACGAATTGGAAAGAGCTCTGCATCCGAAACTACATATAAAAAATAAATTAATTTTCTTCCGTATAGTGGAGCGGCATTGTTTCTATTGACGTCTTTAAAATTACCTCAAAAACAGTCTGGAATAACCTCGAACTGACCATAACAAAACCCAGCACAATAATAGAACTCACTTGACCTGGGTGCAGGACACAGTGGTTTTGACGGCGACGATAAATGATTATAAACAAAAGCATTGCAGAACTACACGGAAACAGGCAGGCCAAAAGATATCTACCACCCCCTTACTTAAAAGGGCTCAGCAACTCTTATAATTGCCCAGAGGACAGATACACACAGTTATCAAATTCTTGACGGGACACTGCAGAGTAAAAGAACACCTTCTGGCCATGGGAAATGTCCAAAAAAATATCTGTCGAATATGCAACGAAGAAACAGCGGTGCATATATCATACTATGGCACTGTAACGTTTCCTAGGCAAACCTATCTTGAGATAAATGACATAACTGTCAGTTCGCCAAAGGATTTATCTGAATTTATCAATAAATCGAACTTTAATACGAAGACATCACAATAGACTCAAACGTGGCCGTGGCTATTCGCACAAACCCAAATAGAAATACAAAAGCATATCAATAATTTGTTGCGGGTCCCTTGGCCTTAATTACGGCTTGTAAGCGTGTTGTTTTAGGCTTATAGGCTCACATTCGTGCTTGAGAGATTCTTTGAGAGAAGTTTAGCTGCTTATAGCGCAATTATTTTTTTCAAGTTTGGCCCAAAAGTGTTCGCTGCGATTAATATCAGGTGATTGTGGGAGTGTTTTCAATTGCGACGATGCATTAATAAGCATTTACATTTAAACGTTATGGGCAGTATGCTTCGGGTCATTGTCTTGTTGAAAGATATAGTCTGACCTTAGACCCAATTTTGTGGCACTTTGCTAGAGATTTCGTTTTAGAATATTCAGGTATCTATATTGGTCCATTTCATAATCAATAAACTCCATTTTTCCTAACCCGCTTGCAGACATACTCCCCCACATCATGATATCCCACGGTTGCATGGAGATTAGCTACTTCTAGCTCTGTATTTGCTCATCGTTTAAACTTACTCTTGTCACTGAAAATAACAGACTCTGAGGTCAGAGCTCTTGTTAATATATTCTTTGGCGGGAACAAATGGTATGTGTGCGTGCGACTCTGCCATGAAAAGCATGCGATCTTAAAACCGTCTTACTGTTTCGACAGAGGGGTTAATTTATCATTTCAGGCATCTCTGCGGTCAGTAAATTTATTCGGGTTTTGCTTGATTTTCTTGATGATATGCCCCTCATATGCCGCTGATAATATTGTTTTCGTCCCCTACCTCCCTTATTTTCATTCTTCGTTCTCTCAAAGATGTTTTTGATTTTTTTCCCAGCCAGTACGCACTAACCAGCCCGACCCGACCAAACTATCGGCCGATAGAAAGTCTGTAGTGTGCGGGGGCTCTATCAAGTACTTGTGCGAATAGTTTTGTGAACATGTATATGTCATAGCAGTTCGAGGAAAATGGTTAAATACCGGACTCCGTGTAAGTAGCAGAAACCCAAAACCAACGTTGGGCGCCATTGCTGAGTCAGGATAAGGCCACAGGGGCAGCTTAGCGGTAGGTGTGGAGGGCGGAGGCACGCTTGTGGTTACTCGACTAAAGCTCGTCGGACGGGGGTAGTTCTTGCCAACCCCACCTTGCATACACCACGAAAATCTCGTGCCATTATAAAAAAGAGAGAGGGAGTAAGCTACGTTAATCAGACTTAAAAAGTTGGGAAAGAAGAGAGAAAGAAAGAACAGAAAAGCCCAAGAATCTGTGCCGATACCACAGAGAAAGAGAGGAAAGGAAACGCGAAACTAAACCTAGCTTTTCAATCCTTCTCGATGGATTTAACTTAATGTCATTTGTCAGCTGTAATCGGTCTTTAAAAAATAGATACAGATAGTGGGCAGATCTTGGTCGAAATCATTTCATCAATAATAGACTAGAGATAAATGATTTAAGGTGGCACAAAGAATAGATGCAGTAGAAAACGTTGACTTAGTCCATACAATTCTGTTTGACCGAAAGATATGTTCCTTAGTTCTTCGACTTACTTTACTCTTAAAAAAAATACTTTCATACAGGTATGAGTTATGACGTATTTATTATTAAATAATAACTTACCGGAACATCTCCTGACAAATTGCATTGAAGAAATTTGTTTAAATCTGTTTGTGCCTTAAGTGCCATTGAACGAAACCGATAGCAACCGTCTAGCTTGTTTCTGCAATCATGACACACAACAGATGGTAGCCCATCTGTTGGCGATACCTGAAAAAAATAAAATGTATTATATTTAAACCTAATCAGTAATGTTATGTTTAGCCATTTGTATTGGAAAGCAAATATGTACAAGGATCGTGAGTATCTGGGATGCTGGCAAACTGGTAAGCCACGGAAAACATTGTAGTTTCCGGTAATGAATGTGATCTATGGGTGGGTAGTATGTTGAAAACATAATGGCGCAAATTCATAGTCAGATAGAGCCGACGATAGAAGAATTTATTCACCTGCATAACCTAAAATATACTTTTTGCTATTCATAGTCACTTATAGCCGACTCGAAATTTAAAATTACACAAACGTCATTTTAAGTAATTAGAGTCGGCTATAAATATCTCATATAATATTTTGACGTTTTGGTTTGTTCGTTCAAATCACTTTACAAAAACATACCAAAGTCGATACTAACTAAAACACAGGTAAAAATGTGTTTATGAATAACGAAAAGAAAAGTAACTATAGTCGGCTATAGGCACTATCCATGGGCTGACTATGAATTTGCGCCAATGTATTTATTCCAAGTGGTCTTCACTGTGGTTAGTTTTTTTCAATTGAAAACAGAGTAACAACTCATTTCACTCTTTAATAATTTGTCGAGCTCAAATAGAATAAAATTCTCATTTAGGTCGTAGAGAAAAGTTCGGCTTTCGGGAAAGGAACTGTGCATCGATTTCCCTCTTACTCTCATCTTTAAAGCATCGGGATGTGTACCTTTAGTTAGCCAATTCTACGAGATGTTGGGTTTTATTAGGTAGTACTGATGTCTTAACTTGCCCAATTGCTAACAGCGAAGTCTTAACCCTTTTTACAAAGAAAACAGTAAAAACTTGGCCCTTTATTTCGACTCTGTATTGAAATCGATGTAAACTTACTACCGGATCTAGCCGATTTTAAAAGATAGGAGTACACTTTCGGTGAGCGTGGTCAAATAAATGTAGTGTTGCTAAATTCCAGAAGCAAGGCATCGCGTTTAAGACTGGGCTAAATGGGCCTCAGATCTTTACTACCTGTTTTTCGCCGCACTAATCGAAGGGGCCTATAGTGTTTTGCTTACTCCAACTGGTGAGTTGAAAAATGCTTCGCGACAAACGATGCTCTCAACTGCTTGTCGGACATTAAGACTGGTAGCTATCGACCGCTCATAAGTTAAGAGCCTTAAGTCATTTCAAATTTAAATTATTTCTGTTGATTTTTAAAATGCGTAGAAAAGAAAGAAATCTGAATCAATCCGACAAGGAACAATAAATTATAATGAATTTAGTGAACATGTTCATTCACTATTTAATTGAATTGAATTTGACAAAAAAAAATTGTATCCACCAACATCAATTTCACAATCTACAGCTGTGTTGTATCAGCCATTTGTCACTGACATGTTTGAAAAAGAGCGCCATTGATCGAAAAAGAGCGCAATCGGAAATCCGAAAATCGATTCTCTCATAGTCGAAGCTAGCATAGACAAAAATCTATTAGTGGTCAGTGAATACCAGCCAAAAATTTAAACTTAAGAGCCTCTTAACTTTAAAAGCGATTTATGAGCGGTCGATAGCTACCAGCCTTAGAGTTGTTTTTATTTTTTGATCATCACCACGCTAATAAATAGCATAAAAAGAAACGTATTAAATTACAACAAAACTTTTAATCAGATTAAATTATTGTGTTGAGGTATATTCCAAATAAGAAGCGAAGATAAAAAATCGTCGTTTTGAAACATGTACTCTAAATTGAGACAATTGTGAAATGGATAAAGCCAGCACTATTCTGGTCTTTTTGTTTGCTTCAATTTGAAGAATTAAAACTTTTAAGTCCAAACAGTTTACTTCGTTTGCATCATTTTTCTTCATCGATGTTTCCCTTGTTTTAAATATTTGAATATTTGGGGAAGAACACAACAAAGTATGTATTTTGTTTCCTTATCCCGTGCACCAAAAAGCTATGTAAAATACGATCAGATGAAGCGGAAGATTGGAATCAGCGGGGTACACACGATCATCAAAACAGCAACAAGATAATATTATGTACATAGGTTATGTTCATAAAGATATACATAATACTCATATGAACATAATGTAAGCGTTGTAGTTATAATATAAGTTTTGCAAATCAATTTCCCAAAGACTGAATCTATTCGTATATAAAAAAATATTAGTAAGCAACTAGAAGAAAATCTACATGAGAGTAAATCAAAATAAAAAAAAGAGGTTATTAAGATTAAGAAAAATATAAGTAAATTGCAGCCTCTTACCTAAAAATGCCCTCCTTTAAAACATCGAATGATAGTAGCAGATTTACATACATATGTATGTTTACATTCTATAGGCTTAGATTCCCTCATACTCGTTCTCCTAAATAACAAAACAAAAACTACCACAAAACGAAGCTCGCCCTACAATAAAGGTGTTTATAGGCTGTTTCTACGATTTATTTTTTACTTGGCGCACATCACCACGAACGTTTTATTGTTTGTAATCAAAAACTATCCTCCAAAAACGCATACGAGCTTAGAGAACCTGGTTCTTGTTACATATGTTAGATGGCAACGCGTACATCCGCTTCCTCGACACGCTCAGGATTTGCATTCATCCACGCAAAAATAGTTGAAGATTACATATCAACAGTGATGTAGAGATCTTTGATAGTGCCAAATTGTATGTGCATCTAAGATTAAGGCCACATAGTTACTTCATTTGTTTCTTTAAACTGCGAAGTCATCATATTAAACAATGTCCAAAGGTAGTAGTTCCCTTATGCAATCGGTCAAGTTTCGTCTAGTCGATTAAAATTAAATTTCCACGCCAAAGTAACCAATTTTAGGCGACTAGATCCGTGGCCACAAGCTATAGCCGTTTAGGTCTAAAAATTGTAATTTTGGAAAATTCAGTACGGTTGGAAAATGCAGATTCGCTTTCTTATTTTAAAAAATAAAATATATATACGGCGTCAGCAGTACGTTTTATTTTCTTCACGAAATGGAAGGGACCTACAGTTTTTTGCCGACTCCGAACGGCGAATTGAGTAGCTTCTCATGACAAATGTCAGACATTGGAAAGAGTTGGCACCGTGAAAAAACTTTTAGGTGTTAGACCCGGGCTGGGATTGAACACGGACAGCATTGCACAGTAGTCCAGCGCACTAACCACCAAGGCCACGGCGAGTGAGTTTAGTGTACCACGTATATGTATCGTATATCAGACGATTGAGGGCCATGTTGCTGAGTTAGAAGAATCGTAATCGAATAATAGTTGATATTTTTGTTGGAAAACAGATAAACAGAGAATATACGGTGCTATAAAATTACTTTTTACGCCTGCCTCCAACTAAACTATGATGACTTCCTTTTCTTCCACAGTGATAGACTTACATTTTTCCGTACTCATAATTTAAAAATACAAATTCAAACAATAAAATTCAAATCCAGCGTTGATACATACAGATGTAAGCTAAACTTATTGTCACAATAACCTTACGAGCCGCCATACGAAATAAAGATGAACACAAATTGCAACTCTCAGAATACAAAAAGGAAGCTGAAACGAATAGTTATTGCAACTTCTCAATCGACGCGATATACACATTACGTTAAACATCATAGACAACAGCTACGCATAGTATTGTTGAGATGCAAGAATCAGCTAGAAAAATTCGAATCGGTCGATCGGTCCAGACAATCTGCCTGCATTCTCCATTTTGTATTTTTTGTTCTTTTATTTCCAACTGCCTATTATTATGAACGACAAAAGCCATCACTGAAAACGGATTGCTTTAACTTGACTAATTACGAAAATCAAGCTAAGGAATAAAGACTGGCTTAGCACGGTCGTAGGAGACTTCCACTGTCACTACATTATACAAAGTTTTGATACAACATACAAAACGGTTTAGAAGTTGATCTACCAGTGCTCTGTTTTTGTTTTAACTTATTATTGTTTTTGAAAATATCTTAGGGTTGGTACAAATGTACAAAATTGGAATATGAAATACCCATCTGAACTCTTCGATGCTAGCTCGCAAGTGAATTACATTTGATTTAATTTCTTTAAATTTTTCAAGATTTTTTTAACCAGAAATTGTCTTTTCAGTTTTATCAAAAGATCTGGCTTAACCCCAAATCTCAGTACAAATTCATTTTCGTCGGTCGTGCCATTAAAATAAATGAAGTCATATTACTAAATAACGAGGTATCGAGTTTTATTTAAACGAGAGGAACATTAATTCCTACAAATGGAATGCATATATAATATATAGTCACCAAATTATCAAAAATTGTGTACGAGGTTCTCTGCAAATTGTCTAACTTCAACTACAACTAAATTGTCAAGCTACTTCTTTTGAAACAATTACCGCTCCTTTCATTAACACAAGAAAAATGTTTAAGTTTAAATTGAATATTGATTTGAAAGCCATTATAATTGAGTAAAGAACGTTTTAAATGGAAAAGGGTAGTGCTTTGATATTACTTTTGTTTAGTGCATGGTTATATTAGGTTTATAAAAGAAAGGTAAATAGAAAATAAGCAAAACAAAGAACTTAAAAAAATGTACAAATGATTCCCGTGGTCATGTCATAATCAACCGTCATAAAGTGTCAAGAACATAAATGAAACAGAATCTAATTTAAGCATACATGCAGAAGGAAACGTGTTGCTTATTTTATTTTTTAATAAATAAAATAAATTGTATTATGTAATTATAAATTAAAAAGCGTAGTAAAATGCCTCTAGAGTAATCATAGATAGAAAGAGCCCTAAATTGCATACCTACAAGAAAATAAACCAAAAAAATAATACTTTTAATTCAATAATAAAATGTGTAAGTGTATTAAGTTTAACAATATTCGTGTATTTCTTTACCTTTATTGAGAGGCAGCTATATATTTGTCCGATAATATCAGATGATGAGTCATCATCTTCATCTTTAACCACAGTAAAAGCCGTATTAGTTCTGATATCGCCATCTAATATTGTTCGTTCTATAATTATTTTCCGGTCGGCGTCAGCTACTTTTAAGTTTGATTCATTTGGTTCTAACTTTATTCTTATTGTTGCTGGCGATGGTATACGAGAAGTTACCATGCCCAATGCTGATGGTGTTGTAGATGTAGATGATGATGTTGATGATTTTGATGATGTAGGCACCGGTGCCAATGGGCTTTCTTTCTGTTGAATTGAGAATTTCTCATTGAAAAACTGATTATTTGTCTGGTCACTTGGTCGAATACAATCTCGTCCACCATTAATTTTATTTTTAGTTGCATTTTTGTTATCAGCTTCGATTACCGTTAATGATTTTGGTGTCGTAGTTACAGGTATCTGTGGTAATTGTATAAATGATGAAGATAAAGATGCAGCGTCAGCTGAATTTTCTTTTGATAGCTGCTGCTGTTGTTGTTGCGGTGCATATGGAAGACCATTTCCAATAATGAACTTATCGTTTTTAACATGATGAGAATATTGTGGACTCAGGTTTAATTCACGATGATTGTATACGTTTGCGTTGTTATTAAGACAAGAACCGAATATGCTTAGCTTTTCAACATCATAGTCATTGACCAGACTGAGGCACAACCGACAAACTTGATAGAACTTTGGTGGTACATTACACATAATTATTTAGTTTGTTTTTGATCTTATTGGTTTAATTGAGAATTTGTATACTTTTAATTTTATGTTATGAATTGTTTGGAGAAATAATAACAAAAGGAATATGAAATATGTATAAAAAATATATATGGATGTATTATATATGTAACATAATAATATACAAAACAAAGTCGTTCAAGTACACAAAACAAGACTGAGCACTGTATTGTTTAGGGTAGGTAGTGATTGTTTAATTATAACACGAATGAAGTTGCTGCTATCTTAGGTATTTTTAAGTAAACTTCTAAGCACCGAAATTATGCTGACAATACAGAGCGGAGAAACGACAGCCGAAAACAAAAGCATAGTTTATATCTGTACTTAGTACACAAAGGACGGCACATCACATACACAATTATGTATTTTAATTTTAATTTGAATCTATTGCAGTTTCAAATGTTTCTAATAGGTATATTACGATTTTCTGTGAACAAAAAAAAAAAATTACATTTCATTAATCAGATTTCCAATGGCAAGAAATATACCATTGTAAAACAAAGCAATCATTTTTATACACCTATACATAAACATACACGATATAATCGCTATCAAATGTATATATATATATATCAAATATCCATACATAGAAATGGAGCGCTTCAAGGCAAATTAGCCATAGCCATTAGCCAACGGGAGGCGACATGTCAAAATAACATTTATTTTTCTTTAAATATTCCTTATTTTATAGCTATGGCAATGGCTACCTGGTAATAATGATTTCAACATAACTTATAACAACATAGAGAGCAAGTCATAATAGAACAAAAGAACACTCATTGAAAACTAAACAAAACAGTAACCAGCACAGGGAAATATTTATTATGTAGATAGATACTATGTATAATTTTCTCAGGTAGTTCATTTCACTGATTTTCGTTTTCTTATTGAACTTACTTTTCACCTGTGCATTTTTTATCAATTAATCACATTTCTTTCGTTTCTAATTCGACAATCTACAATCGGAATCGATTTGTATGCTATGCTTCTCCATTGGTAATAATTAAATTTATATTTATGTCGAATATGTGCTATATTCATAAAGTACGATGCTGCCAGCCGATTTGTAAAAGACAACATACGTAAAATATATACAAATGGTGTGTAGGCGTATAAGAGTGAGAGAAAATTTAGATGCGATTGCAATAGTGTATTTTCGCTGGTATTCTGCTATCTGCTATCTGCTCCCTATTTACTTGTAAGCAAAAAACACGGAAGGTGATTCGTAATTCTTGCACAATCATATTATTCCTTTTACTTTTTCATAAATTTTTTTTATGAATTATCAACGCGGATAGATTTATATCTATATTTTATTTTTGTCACGACTTATCCTAGACCGCTCATCACAAAACTCGCTTACTTTCAACGCAACTTCATTTAATTGCAGCAGAAAATATGACTCAAAGAACAGAAAGACGGAAAAAAAAAATACTCGGTATGACAGTCTACGGATATCGTAGGTGGACTTATTTTTATTTTTTTTTTATTTTTTGTTCCGTCTTTTTCTTTCTTTTTGGTTGGATATTGTGTCAGGGTAGCGTTCATAAAGTAAGCGATAGTTTTGAACACAAACTAAAAAGCGCAATGGGTAGCATGGCTTATTTTGTGTTCTTAGCTATGTTTTGACAGAAGAAGAAGTTTCGGCTGTTTTCGGCTGTTTTCAACAGTACGGGAACAGACCTATAGCTTTACAAAGTAAATACATAATACCGAGTCTCCACGTGCTATTTCAAATAGCAGGATTTCATAGCAAGCTAAAAAAAAAGAGAACTGTCAAATTTTTGTGTGGGCAAATTATAGCCTGATATTTCATTTTTTTTTTTAGATCCAACCGCTTGTACTCAGCACTTCTATAATTTCACAAACATGGAAACTGCAGAAAATTGTTTATTAAATTAATTATCTCTTCTTGTGACATCTTCCAGTCGGTCATAACTATTTTTTCTTATTCAAACGCATCGAATGCAACCAATTTTCACTCAAATGTCAGAAATAAGCAAGATTTCTTTAGCTTGCTAAATATCCTGCTATGGATAGCTTGCTATCTCAATTATCTTGCTATTTTCCGTCTACATTAGATATTTGCATAGCATGCTAATTATCTTGCTATGAATTTTAGCTCGTGGAGACGTAAGCCTATTTCATGTCCAAGCAATTATTTTTTATTATTGAATTTTTCTGAATAAATGGAAATTGCAGCAAGTTTCCATTTATCTTTCCATCTATTATCTGCCAAATTTTACATGACATTTTATTATACCAAGAAAATAATACCATCGTTTTAACATAATAAATTGGTTGGAAAAATTATAATAGTAGGAAAAGCACAATAAAACGATTTACACCTGATAGGTAGGCAATTAAGTTATTTGCAAGTGATAAAGAAATGCTTTGTAATTCGCTTAATCTGTGATAGATTAAATGTCAAAAATTGAGTCTGCTGAGATGATAAGAAATTATAATTATTTCTTATCATCTCAGCAGACTAAATTTTGACATTGTAGACATTGTACAATTATTGCAGATAGATACCTATGAAAGTCTACGCGAAATTATTGCAAAATACCACGATGAAGATGTAATTTTACTTACTACTCTTAAATAATTCGCTATAACGGTGTTCATCTTTTAATACGTGGATATATTTTGTCGTAGAAAAAACAGATAGAAAGATGTAAATTTTCAGAACATTGAGAATATTTATTACCTACACTGGATTTTGAGACGATAAGTAAGATACTGCTTTCGCACCAGCGGTTTTCAAACCATAAGAATTCGCATATATGCCAAAAGCGTTCGCACTGAAAACATTTCGTCAAATTATTTTTTTAACCCCTTTTATTCTTAAACCTTGCGTCATGCTATTGACTAGCATGGTAGGTATATTTTCCCGTTGTGTCCAGCCATGCGATTATATTAAGTAAAGTGAATATGAATTAGATCTGCAGTGAATTGGAAAGAGAATTGTAGATTGCATCAAATTTACTCTTATAATTCTCAGTGTGGTCAATGGTCGTATATGTACGTTTCATTCAATTTTGACAGAAATTTCATTTGATTGCTGATTGTGGAAGACAAAGGGCGTACATTTGTATAGCATTACAACAACAAAATGTTTTGTTTGTTCTCTTATCTGTGAATGACGACTTTCATTGCAATTAACAATGCACTCAAATTATGCATACGTATACTAAACAAGGTTGTGCAATGCATTCAAGTATTTTTTCTCCGAAAAATGTTTTGATAATATGTAAACATATTAATTGTAATTCCTTTTTCGCAATAAAAAGCAAATTAAAAAAAAATATTACGTCAACCCAAATCACAAACGACGTATGTCTTTCGGTACAATTGTAAATTAGTTCTATTTTATGTGTAGTATTGTGACATAAACTACATTTTGTACCTTCAATCAAAAAAAAAGCTATGAGCTATTTAATTCATCCAGAATTTATATTATGAGTATGTATAGTAACAAATAATTAAAGAGGCTGACAATGAAGTGCTCATGCTTCAAAAGAATGTTGTCTTGGAATTTGTTTTATAATCCACATGAATTTGAATATGAATATGACATCCCTGTGTTTTCGTATTTCCGGAGATGGAACTGAACACAGCTTATGCCTACACATGCTGCTCATGGAAAAATGGCGCTGAAAGAATATCCGGATAAACAGCGTATAAAATGCAAAATTTGAAGTATTTGGTATAAAAATATATATTTACTTACGCGTCAACACTCAACCGTTGGTGAAAATTGTAAGAAGGAGAATGACCGATGATCTTTTTAATTTTATTTTTATTATCATTTTTTTAAGGTTCAAATCGATATTTTTACTTCCGATTCATTCGAAATAGAAGCAATCGTGGTCAAACCTGTTAAAATGCAAACAAAAATGCAAAAATCCGCAAAGGCGCACAAATGATAGGCCATACTAATAATCTCTTCAACTTTTTACTATTTATGCACATATGTACATCCCAACATAATACATATGTATGAACCTACGAATTTAAAACACGGCTGATGTTATTAAGCGGATAAGAACTTAAAAGAGCAACATACCTGTGTTTGGCGAGGAACTTTATTCGCTAATAATATTTTTAATGTATTTTTATGCCATTTTAAGTTGAATGTCCCTTTTGGTTCAACTCACTTACCCAATGGATAAATGGATGTTCTCTAAAAACAGTGATATCGAAATTTTCCAAAAGTAAATTAATTCTGCTACAGCGCCCGTTATAATTTCTTATATAGGTACCTATTTATTCATCCTCCACTAAATTTTAGGACGACATTAAAAATGGGAAAATTATAGATAAGTACATACATATATAGTAACTTCAGGTATTGTGGAATATGCGGGTAATATGAAATAGCAATAGGCGATTTTCTCGAAAACTAAGCTCAGTTTGGTAACTCTTTTTACATCAGCAGTTAGTGACTGTAGTGAGAGCAGCATGCGTATTTAATCAAGTCAAAAAGAATTAAATATTTAAAAAGTTAAAAACCTTAAAAGTTTTCGTGTGCATTCGAGTTTTTTTTTCAGCAAAACAAAAAAATATTGTGTGCAGTGAGAAATTCTATTTGAAACCAGATGATCAGTTATTTGAAAAAAGCAATATTTCATTTACGTAGAATAACTGAAAGTTTTGTTTTATCAACTTAATTTTGTATTTTATTATATTTTTTTTGTAAAAATATTCAGTTTTGGCTAATGTGGAACACAAGCCATGGGCTACAGTGGTATAGTATATTACATTACCGGTCTTAAAACTTTTCAGCTAAAAAAAGGTATACCTACCACATTACCCGCAACTTTTTCTAAATGAGGTTTTCGAGGTCGGGGCATATTTTTGTCAAAAAATACTTTATAGTAACGATAAGAATCCCATCAAACGATACTGAATGGTAGTTTATACTTCTATATTGAAACTTACGAAAGTTGGATGCATTAAATATTACACTTTGTCCGTTAAGTCCAAAATAGAAATGGGTATTCCACTTGTTACTCTATTAAAAATTTCATTTATACACCCTGCTTAGAGATTGTAATGAAACCTGCCTGCTGTAACTAATCAGGCGTATTTGTGTATAATGGAGTGTTCTTATTCTTAATGAGGCCTAAATATAGCTCAAAACCGGCTTAAGCTAAAACGACGACTTTCACTTTGTCATGAAGAGTTCAATAATACAAGGCAATTTGCTAAACATGTTTGATTTATTTATTTTTTTACCCGACCAGGCAAATGGAAGCGTTAAGGCTCCGCCCCATAGAGTCCGTCGACTTCGTTCCTTTGTACTTTGATGTTGAAGTTGAAGTATTGCCGGATAGAGCAGTCCCAAATCCGTCACATACAATCATATCTACGTAGAAATGCCAACGATTCTCTTCATTCTCTCTATGCTTCCACCAATGAAAATGCATAATCTCAATTTGTGAATGTGTGAACTTAGGCCGTGTGCCAATTGCGTTAAAATATTATCCTCTGGCTAATTTTAGACGCTAGTGAGGTGAATATAGACTTCAAAAAATTAGCCGGCTCTGGAAAAATTATCCTGTGACTAATGTTTGACATCTGTATACCCATGAAGGGATGAGAGCGACGACGAGAGCTTTTGTGTTTGTTTCGGTTTTCCCAGTCGATTGTCAGTGGACAAATGTAGTGCACTAGTATTCTCGTACGATGGGAAAACTACACATTGTGAAAATTATGTAAAAACCAGTTCAACATATTTTTTTATAAAAAAAGAAATTTATATGAGCAATATCGTATAAAAACAAGTAAAATTGATAGTTTGAATAATGTTGATTGGTGATATTTTTATCTTTGTATTTTCCATTAACAAATGACGAACTTTGTTGTTCAATCATGTACACAAATTACATATACTTTACAAACAATAGCATTAACACGGAGAACATTTATAAGTTATGGTTTTATGTTATTTTTTTTATTTAAAACTGGGAAAACAGTTTGGTAATTTTAGTTATAGTAAAATGTGATGTGAATAAAATGAAAGGGAAACTTTTCAATTCTAGTGGGAAATTAAAGAAAAATGGCAATAAAAAAATCCCATTTAATCCAATTGATACAGCAAAAAGCTAAAATTTTATCCACCTCTGGTAGAAACGTTAAATATTAGCCAGTGGATAAAAATGTAACGCAATTGGCTCACAGCCTTAAATGCATGAAAGTGTGTACTGACAATAGCCGTGTTTTATTATCCCCGTGATCTGATCCGGATCAGATCAACAAATAAGTTTGTGTGCATTACAACAACAATCCGAGATCTTGCTTCTTGTCAAGATCAATTTTCGTGATCCAAAAATTAGTTCGACTATTTCTCACTATGATACACTTTCGTTTGTGAATGTTGCTGTATTATCGAAAATTGTCAAGGGTAAATGTTGCCAGATTAGAATATAAAAATATTATTGGCAATCCAAATATCATTAAATGTTATTTTGCTCGAATAAATTCATTTTTCTGCCCCTAATGATATCTAAGCGATGTGAAACTGAAATTATAGCTACAAAATATTATTCTCATTCGGTATCTGTTAATCAAAATTAACAATTTCCTCTTAAAAAAATAAAACAAGCGCATTAAACTTTCATTTAAAAGAAAATATTCATTCGTATGGCAACTTCGCACTAAATGTCAAAATGAACTTAGCTTGTACAATCACCACAACACAGCACTTTGATCTAGTACTAGTTTGTTTTATTATTCTGATCTGATCCGGATCAGATCACGGGGATAATAAAACACGGCTTATGACAACGTATCGACAGATGCAAAAAGTAGAAAATAGACCTACTTTATCCGTCGAAGTTCCTGCATCCGTTGGTTATGAGCCATCTCACCGACGGGCGGAGCCTTTATGAATCTCTCAAGCAGAGTTTGTTTGTTTGTATGTAAGGATGTCACCTCGTACAGCTTAACCTAAAATCTGGAACTATGGAAGTATTTCAACAAATGAGGTGTAGTTGGATTCGTCTTTAACCGGCGAGTGTCATAGGCAAAACGGAGTTTTGCATGGACTTTTAAAATACAGTACGACATCAATAAAAGCAGCTCTCGATTAAAGCAACACTTAATATCTTGCCATTGTTGACTCAATAGGTAATTGCAACTGTTCAAAAAAAAGTGACTCGATAAACGCAACTTTTGATTCATAAATTCTTACATCTTTCCTCATTTGTTTCTCGTTTTTCTTGTTCACTTATTTTTAATTTACAAACTGCACCGCAATTCTCCAGCCAATGAATCAAAATGTGATCGACTTGACTAAACTCTATGTTATTACAAAAAAAAAAGTCTATTGGCACATTTGGTCGGAAGCAATGGGTCAGATCTGGAATTAAGGCATTTAATTTAAGGCATGCCATATGCGTCTTGGCTATTGCATGGGTCAACGTGCAACATAACGCACTACGAATACGCTGGTGCCATTTGGCGTATCCAAACACTGATTAATTAATTACATCAATTAAAGATTTGCAGCAATCTGAAAGCCGAAGAAATCGAAAGTGATGGCGAAATGCAGACATCAATACTTTTTTGACTCGGTTATTGCAACAACTCCCCGAATTCCTATTAGTAGCGTTTATTGAGGGCGTACTGTATATCGTTATATCCGGCTTGTCGCTGTATCAGGTATTGTTATAACCGATTTCTACTGTACGAGTATGGAAATGTGTGTAAAATAAATTTATAAATGCGTTTGCTATTCTACCAATTTTTATTTAATTTCATAATAAGAAAGTAGATCATTTTGAACAATTTTAATTACTGAAATAAAAACACTTCTGCAGGAAATACTAAATTCTAATATTTGTATTTCTTACATTTTTTTGTTTTTTTCTTTTTTTTTTGTAGGTATTGTTAAGTGTATATTATATTGTATGTTGGTTTTTGGGTTGTTTTGGTTTTCCAATTTCATTACAATAAGCAATCAATTTCATTAAAATTCTTTATGTAATATCTTTTTTGTTTGAAACGTCAGTAAACGAAACTTCTGTTAGTTATTTAAATTTACTCGTATTTTTATTTTGTCAAATAAACTATAATAAATTTAAACAAAAGTTTACCAATAATTGGTTCGTTTATAATGTATAATATCAAGACAATGATAATGTAATATATTATTGAAGTATTTGCATGAGTATATTTGATTTCAGTATTTTTACGTCTTATTACTTTAACAATATATTATTTTATTTCGATTGTTTGTTCTTAAATTAAAATAAATTTTATAATATTAGACCACAGTTGCCAGTTCTTGTAGAGTTGCACGATGATGACAATTCTGCATTCTACCGGCAGCGGAGAGTCTTACGACAACTTCACGTGAGTATTTATGTCAGGCTGTGCAATTCGAGACGTCATTTGTTAATTTTTTTCTGGAGCAAATTCCACAGGATTTTAATTCCGTGAAGATTTCCGTAAAGAATCCTGGTTCAGCATTTATGCGTAACATTTCACCACTAAGCCGGTTTACGATGAGAAGACATCTGTAATTAAAACACGTTGTTTTAAATTATATTTCTAATATTTACATATAAGTGAAGAGAACATAAGATATTGCGGGTTTAACTGTAATTCTTTTGATATTTTTGTTTTTAAATAAACACAGCTGAAAAAAAATTGGACTTTGAGAATACTTTTTTCATAATACAGTGAACTCTCGATAATTTGAACCTCTATAAATAGAAAAAGTCCCATGAGAAAACCTATGCCATTTGTCCCATTCGTTAGCTCGAATTTACTGTTGTGCAAAATACATAAATAACTTGAAAACCTCTCTAATTCGAACGTAAATGCTTTTTACTTTTATAATTCGAAGTCAATTTTATTTGTTTTTACCCGACTATGTCAAAAGGAAGGGTTATGATTTGCGCAGGTTGGGTTTGTTTGTTTGCTGTCATCTCGTAAGGCCTAAACTATGGAAATGATTTCAACAAATGGAGTGTAGTTGGATTTGTCTTGATCCGGAGTGTGTCCTAGGCACAGAAAATTCAATATGGCGGGCCAATAAATTGTCAGGAATTGGGATAAAACCTGGCAACCGTGTGAACTGGCAATTGAACATTGTAAGGTAGTTTGTCATTGTCAGCTAATCGTCAGCACATTTGTAGACCTGACAATATTGTCAGATCTGGCAATCGTCTGTTCATAGCTTTACATTCTACATATTTTCTTAAACTAAAAAGTTGTAAATAAAAAAATACCTAAGTACCTCAAAAACTAAAACTCGACTACAGGAAAAACTAACCGAACAGTACAAAACATGATGAAATGAAAAGATGGTGTTCAGAGTATAGCCGTGTTCGTATGCCGTTATATTTTTACGCATTTATATAAGTAGTACGCACTCGTAGGGCAAAGCGGCGTGCGACCACGGCTATACTCTGAAAATCATCGTTTTATTTCATTTTGTTTTGCACTTTTCAGTTAGTTTTTCCCGTTTTATTTTTTTTTAACTTAATTTTTTATTCTTAAACTGTTCGTTGAAATGCGTATGTGACGACAGTTGGCCATGAAAACGAAATGTTGAGATGCCTTTGCCTGTGTATGTATTTATTGATGTATGACTAAACTAGCTGTTACCCGCCCGGCTTTGCCCGTGCACATAAACAGCCGCGTCATTATCAAAAACTCCGCAGTATTGCGCAATAAACCTTTCCGTCGACCACAACCCTCACTCAACAGACTCACGATCAATGACAATAGTTTACGGATGAAAATTCGAATTAAGAAATTAAGGACCCTTAGATATGAAATTTTAAAAAAATCTCCTTCTGTACTCTTACGTACTCTCCATATTTCATCCCTTTAGGTCCAGCGGTTTGGTCTGTGCCTTGTCTGTCAGTCAGTCAGAGACAAAAAAAAAAAAAAGTAATAAAAGTAACGGGTAGTGCACAATAATAATTCAAAAACCTCAGTAATTCGAAGTTTTTCCTTGGTCCGGTGAAATTCGAGTTATCGAGAGTGCACTGTAGAATATTTGAACTTAAAACAACTTAAAAAAAAATCTTTTAATAGATAATCCTACAAAGGATCATTAAGCTATTCCACTCTCTAGTTAAAAAGTACAATATACATACATATGTACTCGTACTTAAATTAAATTTAAAAAAAATTACCTATCCCAAAATTTCTCCTTTGATTCTTCTACCAGAAATGGTTTGAGAGGATAACTTATTTCATTGCCCATGTAGGAGTATGAGAGATAAAGACATGTCAGCACGGTTGCTTGAAGTTCACACTCTTTTGTTTCGTCTCCGTCGACTAATTCTCTCACAAGCATGTACACAAATACCACGTTTGCTGGGTTAATGAAGGCAACGTCCTGTAAATAAAAATATGAAATGAAATAATTTTTTGTTTTATACGAGTACAAGATAGTCGGTCCCGTTTGCGTTGACGGGTATTGAAGGAGAACTATTCGAGCTGTACAGCGACATCGACCTGGTCAAAAAACTGCGCATTGGGCGGTTAAGATGGCTAGAACATGTACAGCGAATGGACATCAACGCTCCGGCCCGCAGAGTATTCGATTCCAGCCCGTATAGTCAGCGCAGCAGAGGACGACTTCGTCTAAGGTGGCGCGCACAACTAGAAAAGGACTTCAACCAACTTGAAGTGCGCAACTGATGGCAGTAAGCTAATGACCAGGCTAACTGGATGGTGTTGTTGGTTGAGGCCTTGGTCCACCCCGGACTGTAGCGTTACCTAAGTAAGTAAGTAGTGAGTACACGAATGACTTGATTGTGGTGGGCTAGACCATTTTTAAAAAATGCCTGTAGGTTAACTTTTTGATTTTAGAAGAACAATGCACCAGTTGTTGAATCCGTTCGTATGTAGGTCATACCAAATGCTATTACTATTGTTGATAGCAAACAACAAGTGTAAAAATATGATACTAAAAATTCTTACCTGCCATCCCTGCAGTAGTAAGCATCTATCGACCGATCGAAGCCACATTACTGCATCACAAGCTTCGAATTTTCTTAATTTCCTACACCGCTCATGTAAAAACATTCCCAGGCATTTGAGTAGTTCCGAAGTTGACGCCTATTAAAAGTTTACCCAAAATTAGTAACAATATTCTTTAATTAAATTAAAAGTTAAATATAGTGTAACATTTTGTGGATATTGTTATATGATAATGACTAACTTGTTGTAGATATTTTCACTCTTAGTCAGATTTATTTTCATTTTTAGTTGTTTTTTTTTTTTACTTTTAAAAACATTTTTATTAATCCATTTTCAATATTATCTTACATACTAGACAAAAATGCTTAAATCTAATTTAAAACTAACAGAATGGCTTAATCTTGCTTACTGGCCCTTAGAGGGCACTCTAGGTTTAACAGTATAACTAATAATAATTATTGCCTTTCGGCCTTAACTAACTATTACATCCCAAGAAAAGTGTGGAAACTTGGGTTCCATATCAATTTATATTGTATTTTCCTTAAAACTATACAAAACTTGACCTACCTAAAATAATCCAAGCTACTATTTTTAGTTGTTTTATTATACATAAATGATCTCAGATTATTACACTCTCCGCCAAGGCTGGACGTATTCAAAGATTATAATATTTATTGAATAAAACGACCTTTCGTGGTAATTGGCAGAACTATATTTATTACTAGATAGCTTTCTAACCTATGGACTCAAGTAATAGTTAAACTTCGCATTTTCCGAATATGTATAAATATTCATACATCATGCTGTCTATTATTCTTGCGTTTCTGTTAATTTAAGTTTTTAAAAAACTTTATAATATTGTTATTTACCATGCATAGCTAAAATTTACATATGGACTCTCTCCTTACGGACACCTCTTATAACCGGACAGATTTCAAAGAACGGATATATGTATACGAGGGCGGTCTGATAAGTACATACTTAGCCTCACCGCCCGATGGTGCCAGTATCGCAAGAGAGATTTACTATCGTCTAGTTTCTAGTACATTCCCTTGGACGGCTACTGTCAAAATTTCAGCCGAATCGGACTAGTAGTTTTGTTTTGACCACGTGTGTAACCCGCCACGGAGGCCTACTTAGCAGACCTCGAGAAAACCTATTTTTTGGGGGGGCTAAAGAAGTTGGAGCATCGCTGGATCAAGTGTATCAAGCTAAAAGGAGACTATGTTGAGAAATAAATCGCCACTTTTCCACAATTTTTCTTTTTCTTTTGTAGGCTAAGTACTTATCGGGCCCACGCATAGACGATATTTCATATATTTTCCCATAACCGGACACGGACTCCAATTTTCGTAACCGCAATAGAATGTCGCTCTCTCTTAAATGGACAAAACAAATATATGTACGTATGGCAAACTATTTACATAGTTTTTACACTGTTTTCTTTATTCTTATCACATTGCAAAGAAAGAAAAAAAAACTTAACTGTGGAGTGTGCCTGTGCGTTTCCGATGTAAAATACATAACGATTTGAATGATAATAACCCGTTAAAATCTTATGAAGAGGCACACAAGGAAATACGGAGGTTAAAAGAATGTTCTTTATAAAACAATTAGTTAAAAGAATTTGATACGTTGACCGATGTACAGTTGCATTTCGAAAATATGGCAATTAGTAGCCAAAATGTGCACCAAACTAAAATTTCAGATTACTACATACATACATATGTACATACAGTCACTCCAAGCCAAATTCGGACACCTAAGCCATCATAGTTCTAATGCTGAAAAACAAGCTTTAGATGCAACTATAAATAACTTGAGTTCTCTTGTTTTTATTCATTATTTGTGTTTAAAATCATAACTTAAAATGTTTATTATGTTTTTTTTATAGTTACATTACATCTAAATCTAAAGCCTATTTATTCAGCATTGGAACTACATATGATGGTTTAGGTGTCCGAGTTTGGCTTGGAGTGATTGTGTGCGTATAAAAGGGTATGTAAGATGTTTTAAGATGTTATAAATAGTTTAAAGTACTATAAGAAATGAATTTTTCAAGCCCTTGTTTTTGTTTCTTTATTTATTACATATAGATGAACTAATTGTCATTTAAATTTGTGTTTATCACCTAAAAATGAATTCCTTTATAAAATAAATTGAATACCATAATGTGTATTATGTTTCTTTTTTGAAAGATGTCAATTTATTTTTTCCCATAACCGGACACCTCTCATAACCGGACAAATTTCTTGGTACCGTCAGAGTCCGGTTATGAGAGAGTTCACTGTATATGTATATTATATAATATCATGTACCCTAATTATTTTATTTTGACCTGGAAATTTTTATAATTAAGTTCTCTATATTTAACGGTGTTTTATTTTAATCTACATATATGTACGAGTATACAGGATTTCAGGTAAAGAAAAGGATACGCCTAGGGGCTGACATTCGTGATCATACCATACTAACGAATTGTCGTTTTCTATGCTAAGTGAAAGGACCTTGAACCTACATAATTTCATAATGTAAAGGATTTACCAAAAAAAACGCGTCAGAACTTTCAATTGAAACACAATAATAAGAAGCATGTAATAAGAAGCATGCAGACCAATCAATGGCATTATATTTCGAAATTAATATTATTTAAATGTTCTCCTCGGTGGCGTATGGTTGAGTGTATTCTTAAGACTTGGCTTGTTAACTCTTCACTGGTGCATTGTATGTTTTGTTTAAGGTCGTGAATCGTTCGTGACTTATTCTTGTAGACCAGACATTTCACTTCACGGGCAATAACTTCACATGGGAAATAACTTCACCTCTAGTGGGAAATAAATGCACATTTTTGATGTGAAGTTATTTCTCACTGAAGGTGGGCAATAACTTCACATTTAATAATTATTTAAAAATTCCCTCGAAATGTTTACTGTTACTCTATCTTATGCTCAAAAACTAAAGATTCCATTTAAAAATTAGATACATGTTTAAATTTCAAATTTGTTTTGGCCATGCAAGCTAAAAATTAAATATCTAATTTTTAAATGGAATCTTTAGTTTTTGAGCGATAAGATAGAGTAATAGTGAAAAATTCACACAAATTTTATAAGTAAATAAAGCCAAATGCCAAACTTTTCTTCATTTGGCCTTGTTTCCACTTAAAAGTAGAGATAATGCCAAATTCGGCTTTATTCCACGGTACCCCTGAGTTTTTCAAAAAAATCATAAGTGGCAAATAATTTCACAAAATTTCTGGTTAAATTATTACCCACCTTCAATGAGAAATAACTTCACATCAAAAATGTGCATTTATTTCCCACTTGAGGTGAAGTTATTGCCCGTGAAGTTATTTCCCTGCCCCGAAAAAAGTGCAGTGGTGTGAGGAATGTTAAAATTGAGTCAAGGAAAAAAGTCTGAAGTGTAAAAGCGCAAGACTCACAAAATCAAAAAAGACTTACAAAATCAATGCAATTTTAGTGTTACACTGGTTAACAGTGAACGCGAATCCAGCACGCACTAGGGCGCTTTAGGGCTGACACTGAATAAGCCCGGTGTTGTCACGGGGACATTTTAAAGATCTGAAAACCTTTTTGGTAAGCCTTTTTCATACTTTTTTAAAATAATAAAAATAATGAAACCTACAAAATCAATACAATTTATCTGCAACGTGTTGCTCACCACTTTTCTTATTTCATCGTATATCATTCAAGCTGCTTTGTTTACTGCTTCTTTCGATTAATATACATAACTATGTACATAATGCCCTGTTGCCACCCTTATTACTTATTGCCATTCATTTGTATAGAAGATTTTTGGTCTCACTTGTTTGTATAGTATGTACATACATAACATATTTATACACAATGTATTAAACGACAACAGAAACCGTATTCAGTTTAGTTGTTTTTTTATTTTGTTGTTTTTAATGACACTCAGTTCTTTATGATATTCAATGTTTTAACAAAAAAGAAATAAAATGCACTACAATAAAATATTGTCACTTATTTATTTGATAATTAATGCCTCTAAATTGATTCTTCACATCGCTTTATCAGACGTTTAGGAATCAGGAACCAATCTCCAATTTTTATTTAGACTCGGGGTATGCTGTATTTGCATATTTTTAAATAAATTTATTTTGATAACATTTGTTTTAAATAATAAAAGTATTTGTTTACATAATGATATGTCGCTATCGGTGTCGTATTCCTTGCAATAAAAATATAAAAACGGATTTCATAGTGTATAACTTACAGGGCAAACGTTATGTAGGTACGTACGCATGTGTTTGTACTGAACAGTTACTTACAACACGATCATAATAGATTGAGTCTCAGTATAGAGAGAGTTGTTAGTTTGTATTATTAATAACAATATGATGGCCTAGACCACGTTAAGTCGCATGAACTAAAGTTTCCAAATGAATTAATTTTGATTTGAATGTTTTAATGAACTCAGCCAATTCGTTTTCTCTATAATTTACACACGCTGGGGGGGATATATGTATATACCCTTATAATGTTTACACACAGCGCGAGCACATCAATGACAAGAACAAGAGACAGATCGACGTAGTGATATAAAACTCCGATGTTATGTTTTAACTAACTCTATGGGTGGTGTCCAGGATGACTGAAGAGATGTGTATTATTGAAAGTTTTGTCCTTGCTTATGATTCACAGACATTTTTTCCAGGTGTTTCTTATTATAGCTTATGCGATCAATTTCTTCAGCCATATCACCATCCTACTGCCAGTGTAGTAGCGACCCAGTAGGTTTTGAAATTAACCTCTGAAACTAATCAACTTATTTTTATTTCGTGAGAAATAAATGTTTCGGAGACATCTGGATTTGAATCGTGAACCTTTAGCCTGACAAGCGACGACGACTACCACTACGCGTGCCGCAGCCACCCACACAGTTACTCTTTATTTTTATTTTTGAATGGAGACAAGTTCAACCTTTCAAGAAAACAAAACTCAACCGACTCAGCCAACGAAGATCTGTTAATAACCTAAGCGAAAACTTTCTAACTTATAAACTTTTTGTTGGCGTTTTCAATGCTTGGCAAACAAAAACACGACTAGACCGAAGGTGAAAAAAGAAATGGGTCCTTTGATTTGATACCAACAATTAAAAAATTCAATTTAAAAGTTTCTGAGCCAGATTCTCTGCAAATAGATTTCTAAAAATAAAGTGACAAAAAAAAACACCAGGATTTGTGAGTGGGAAATAGAGCCACTTCTAACTTCAGCAAATATGGCTTTGAAAATGTACATATTTACATATGTATAATACATTTATTTAAATAAAGAAGTGACTAAGACAAAAGAGTTTTGATTACATTATTAAATATTCTCTTAATATATAAAAATCACATGTCACTGTGTTCGTACACGCTCATCTCCGAAACCACTTGACCGATTTGTGATGATGAAATTTTGTGAGTATGTATTGTTGGTTCCAACTTGAAAGATAGGATAGCTCTGGACCCGCTAGGTGGCGCTGGAGTCCAGTTTTTCACAAATATGTGTTGGTTTAGTGCTAAAAGTCAAAATAACAAAATCTGGACCCGATAGTTGGGGCTTTAGTCAAACTAATTACAATTTCTATTTTTTCAATCTCTACACTGTCGTTAATTAATTGACAATGTCTTCCCGGCCATACTGAGTAGTTACTTAAATCATAATTCGCTCAGTGAACGTACTAGTTTAGCAGCGATAAATGTTGATGTTGACGAAATTTACTTACAGAACAAATCAATCAACACTGTCGCTAATGAAACCGAAGCAGTCAATTATCCAACTGAATTTTTAAATTCACTAGATATGAAGATTGGTTCGTCGATAACTTTGCTTTATAATTGAAGCCCACCCAGGTTATGCAACGGCACACGTTTGGTTATCAAACGGATCACCGAAAATGTTATTGAAACAACCATTTTTAACAGAAAGTCTAAGGAAGAAATCGTTCTATTGGCACGTATGCCAATGATACCGTCGGGGACTATAATCTTATTCAAATGGCTTCAATTTCCGATTCGTTTCGCATTTGCAATGACAGTCAAAAAACTACGAGGGCAGACAATGTCCATACATATATGTAATAATTTCTTGTAAACGACAAAGTGCCAGCAATTCGCAAACAAAATTCTAAAATAAGTTGTTTACTTTCCTTGACGAAACATTACCGATTTATCGCTGATGAATATGTATGTACTCGTACATATACATATTTGAATATTGTAAAATATGATTTCGCAAACATTTTAAAATCTTCTGTTTTAAAACCAGTGAAACGAATAATTAATAATGTTTTTATAAAAACTAACCAAAAACCCAATTTAACATTTTAAAAACTTGACAGTTCCATAATGGCCTGTCCGCCAGTTTAAATAGTTTTGTCAAACGAAAAATATGCCACCCGTATCAGGCAGATTGCAATTGTCTTGTCTTTATAGATCTGATTTATTGCTCGGAATTTATATCCGGATAATAAAAAGTGAATTGTTCTCGCATTTAAATTAACGTACAGAATCAACTTGTTGCAAGTTCTTAGTGGTGGAAATACGCTTTCTACAACAATATCCGATTTATTAAAACACTACTTGTCACTTCTGCACGAAAATAGTCGAGATGAGTGGAATCGTGACAGGAAAAGGCCATTTATGATTAAGGAGTCGATTGCATGTAAAGGCATTAATTCTTCTAATGATTTTCATTAAAATAAAACCCCCGGTTAGTAAATAAAAATAGCTTTTATAAGGAGAATTTCTAATGGCACGTTAAAATATGTACTTATACAATATACACATACATTCACATTTACGGTATTGTGCAAAACTAAAGCAACTATTTTAGTCACTATAATAAAATTTTTACTCAATAATACTTTAAACAGATTATTTTGGTTATTTATCAGTATTGGCACAAATTCATAGTCAGCCCATGAATAGTGTCTATAGCCGACTTTAGTTATAGCCGACAGTAATTAAAAAGCCGGATATAACTTTTCTTTATTCATAAACACATTTTTGCCTGTGTATTAGTTAGTATCGACTTTGGTATGTTTTTGTAAAGTGATTTGACCGAACGAACCCAAACGTCAAAATATTATATGGGAAATTTAGAGCCGACTATAACTATTTAAAGTGACGTTTGGCTTATTTTAAATGTAACGGTATATTTTAGGTTATGTGGTGAATAAATGCTTTTATTGTCTGCTTTATCTGACTATGATTTGGTGCCAATGTTTGTATTTGTAGGTAGATACTTAATTATAACAGTGATCCCATATAGGAGGATCTAGGATTTATGCCTGTGTAAAACTTAACTACATACTTCATTTCTAACTCCAGAAAAACTGTTCGTACTGTGTTTGTCCGTTGGTTTTGAATTTTATGGAAACAAACAGTTTTCCATTCATTTGGCTTAGTGAAGTCGTGTGAAAGATACTCTACTAATATGAAATCATAATTTAATATAAACTTTAAACCCAAAATAATACCTCAAGTCCCACAAAAATATGGGATAGATATAGATATAATTGCGCAAATTCATAGTCAGATAAAGCCGACATAAAAAGAACTGATTCACCTATATAATCTAAAATGTACTTTTTGCTATTCATAGTCACCTTATAGTCGACTTTAATCTTATAGCCGGCTCGAAATTTAAAATGATCCAAACGTCACTTTAACCTTTAACTGGATAGGTGGGGTGCTAACAACACCCCAAGCTCTTTTTTTCAAAAATATTATACTTTGCGAATGACAAAATCCGTTGTCGGTACAGTACCTTCCTGCTGTTTTCTATTATACAGATTCAGATGGTTTTTGAAAAAGTTTAGTTGCACCCCACCCAGCCAGTTGTGCATTTTTTTTAATTTGGTGAATTTGTGGACTTAATTGACACGCATGATGGCGAATTTGTTAAAACATAAAATAGTTTCAAAAATTAATACCGAAAGCACTTTTTTGGAAAGGACGACTAAAAATTCTATCAAGCGGTCTTAAAAATAGTTGTTTTAAAATTGTTCTAGCCCAGAAAGATATCATATTGACAATTTGACCTTAGAGCCACTTACCAGTGAAAAGCTAAGCGTAATAAAGTGAAATCATGATGGGGTGTTGTCAGCACCCCACCTACTTACTTAAAAGTTAAACGTTAAATAATTAAAGTTGGCTCTAAATTTCTCATATAATATTTTGACGTTTGGGTTTGTTCGTTCAAATTACTTCACAAAACCACACCAAAGTCGATACTAACTAATACACAGGCAAAAATGTGTTTATGAACAACGAAAAGTTATGGCCGGCTTTTCTATTTAGTGCCGGCTATAACTAAAGTCAGCTATAGGCACTATTCATGGGCTGACTTTGAATTTGCGCCATTGTGTTTCGTGTTTCAGCCAAAAGCCCAACCGCTTTATCACGTCACGTACATTTTGAATTGTAATGATTTCTGAAATCGATACGCTGCGCTGTTTCGTTGAGCCTAAAAGATAACAATTCGGACAAAAACGCAATTGCATCTTTGGGTGAATATGCATTTATACAATTGATGTTGAGTTCAATATCAGTAGTTGATACGGCTGTCCATGTAGGTGAAAGAGTTCAAGACATTCTGCACAAATTCCTCTACAATGTAAATACATATATATGTTTCAACATGATAATGCCACGAAACTTACATCGAAGCTGGTAAAGAGTGGATCCATGGCCAGAGGATTCAAATCGTTCTTCTGAACCGCAATTTTAATTATAGGATTATACGCGACCAAATCGACCACATCCAGCACGCACTAAAGAAAAGACAGCGGCGGTAGCTGAGAGTGTACGCGAGGACTGTGATGAATTGTAAGTGCGGATGGCGCGCCTGAAATTGAAGCCTGTGATCTCGACAGCATTTGGTTCCAACAAGACGGGGCTTTTTGCCACACACGCAATAAAGCCAAGGCCCGTTAAGCCATGCGAGAACAATTTTGTAAACAGTTAATTTCAAGCTCGGACCGGTGAATTGGCCGCCTAGATCGTGTGATATCTAGAGATGTCGAAAGTCTACATACATAGATAGGCCGGCGACAATTGAGGAATTAGAAGCTAACATTACTCGCCTCATTCGCCATTCTTACTTACTTAGTTGGCGCTACAGCTCGAGGTGAACCTGGGCCTGCTTCTCGCAACCATTTGTGTGTGCGTGTTATATTTTTGCACAAATGGAAGGGACCTACAGTTTTTTGCCGACTCCGAACGGCGAGTTGAGAAGCTCAATCGAGACAAATGTTACTCTTTGATGTTTGTCAGACATTCGAAAGAGGTGGGCACTGTGAAAAACTTTTAGGTGTTTGCGGCGGGATTCGAACCCAAGACCGCTGGCTCAGTAGTCCGACGCACTAACCACTTGCGCTACGGTGCCCCCATCGCCATTCAGTCACTCGAAATGCGCGAACGCGAATATAGATCATGTTACAGCCAACGTTTGATCGAAATTATCTTTTAAAAATACATACATAAATGTAAAGAATGGTTCTTTTGTATGATGATAAAGATTACACAATAGAATTTAATATTTTTTTTATTTTATTTAATTTTTTTATTTTTGAAAAAAGTATATCTAAATAAATCACCCGTTATAAGTGACATTATTACATAGCTATCTATACACAAAATATTTTTATTATAGTGGCTAAGCTTTTGCACAGACATATTGTGATGTTTATATATTTTCTTAATTTTTTAATAAGTTAATTTTGTTTTTAAATATATGAATATAATTAAGTACTCTCAAAACATAGCTCCATTATATTTGTTTTCTTTCTAAAATAAAAAAAAATTGGTAAAAAATACGTTTCTGAAACCAGTTGCCAAAAGGGTTGTTTGGCTTTGCACAATACTGTACATGATATGTACATAATTATGTGTGTATGTATATGGAACGAAGTGTTGTTTTTGTAACCTTTATCCTTAACAAACAAAATACATATGTAGATACCAATAAATAAGTAGTCAGTTATCTGACTTTTTGTTATTTAATCAATTTGATTATTTACTAAAACGCCCTCTGTCTTTTATAAATAGAATCCCTAAAATGTTGGCTTTCACTTGTACCGTTACTTTTTATACCTTAATTAAGTTTGATAGTTTTATCTTTTTTTTTCGATGAGGTCATTAAATCCTAAATGTCCCGGATATCGCATTACCCTTTAATTAATTACAGCAATGATTCACCCCCAAAAAATACTGTTATAATAAATAACGCCATCACATATTTTAATGTTTAAAAATACCGTTGATTGTAATTATTACACACTGATAGTCAATTAATTATTATCATATCCACTTTTCGAACAGGGTGAGCTAAAAAAATCCAAAGTGTCGTTTAGATATTTTAAACTGGAGTTAGGATTTTTAAAAACTAATAACTCACCCTATGTTCGATACAAAATGTTACAAGAATTAGTTAAATTAATCAAACATACCTGAATCACAGTTTTTCTAGCTCCAGTGTGGTTATGTTGAGTCTGAGGTCTAGCGTTCTTCAACGGTAGTTGCAATGGAAGCGACAAAGGAAATTTGGGAGCCAATTTATTTTGCAATTGAGTGGAATTCGTATTATTAGCCCGTACCAAGTCCAGTGCTAAGAATATACTTTTGGGTGTGCCAGGAGTGTAGAAAATTTGCCTTTGCTGATTCTGATGGCTTAGGCTGTGTTGCATTTGAACCTGGTCTTGAGACTCCTGAAACTGCTGTTTGTCCTGTAGTTTCTGCTGAACATTTTTATTTTTATCAACGTCTATGTGATGTAATGTATCTCCTCCAATGGACGGCTTAAGGTTTACTGTTGGCAAATTGGTAGCTTTGTTCTTGTTGTTATCTAATTTCTTTCTGCTATGCGATGGTGCCAATCGTTTCCACGACAGAGCGTTTATGAATAGCGAATGCTTCTTTAGATTTTTTTCCAATGCGTTCTTCTCTGATAATATCCTGGAGCTGTCCGTATTACGTTCTGATGATTTTATATTATTGACATTGTTGTTGATACTATTGTTATTGTTTATAATATTATTTATATTGTTGTTGGTGTGAACATTATGCGTTTGCTCGTGTACTAGGTTGTTGTTTTCGTTATTATTATATTGATTAAAATTATTATTTGACAATTGTTGAAATAACGGTTTTGCATTTTCGCGATTTTTTGCATTATTTAATTGCTCGTATGAAAAATTATTTAGCGGGAAATCGGCTGCATTCGACGACTCTGAAGGTGTTTCATTGCAGGAGCCATTACCGTTGCCATTGTCGACACTATTGCGATGATGGCGATGAAAATGGTGACTGTGATGATGTGCTGAGTATACAGGGCGACGTTCTCGAGGACTAAAGCTGAGAACTGTACCCATTATTTTATGTCTTGAATTCCGATGCTGGAAACTAAATTCACACACACACACAAGTTTTAATTTATTTTTTGTTTCTTTTTATTTTATTTTTTTTAACTAAAGTCGTTCTACTATTTAAAATGATGTATAGTAAAAGTTTAGTTTCTAATTTGTAATTACTTAGTTTTTCCGCAAATATTTAAGGGTATATAATAATAAAATTAATTTAAATATCCATATATATGTACATATAGAAAATATTTTCACTTTTGACACTGTAGTTGGAAATGAGAAAGGGTAGTTTTCAATTTTCTAACAACACTGTTGAAGATTTAACAGTTTCAGTTAAAGTTATCATTGAAGAAAATAACTACTGAACTAAATATTAGTAAATTGTAATTTTCAGAGTGGAAGCCAGAAATTTTTTCGCATTAAATGCAATCAAATCTGCTCCACACTGCGGAAAGTCTTTTACCAACTTTTTTTTTTTTGAATAGGTACTAATAAATTCCCGATCGATTTAAGTGCGCAGAAGTACAAATGTACATTCACCCTTTGTCTCTGGCAAAGAAAAAAGCCCGTTAAATATTTCAACGTGAAAGTTGCTATATTTGCAGGGTAAAATGTTCAATATTGCGCATATTCCAGTTCATGAGAACCGCACAGTGCAGAGATGTGTTATAACGAGAGAATTGAATTATATTAAAAAAACAAAAAAAAAAAATCAACCACCCTTAAGGATATGAAAAGTTTCCTCGCAGGTATTTCTATAAAGAATATTTGCTTAAGTAAATACCTGTCACATGAACTGGCAGCTTTTTGGTTCAACTACTCAATGGAATTGTTAAAGTTGTTAATTCGTCCTCTTTAAGTACATTGTACGAGTACTTGTATCGAATTGTTTTTTGAAGTGTCTTCGATTCGCAGGGAGTGTTATCATGAAGAAGTACCTGTTTGTTGCAATTGACAAATTTATTGATTTTTCCAAAATGAATTAATATTATTTATTTATGTACGGGAAATGAAAATTGAATGAATGGAATTGACTGAAGAACAAATGCTTGAATTCGTCTATACTTCTTGGTACACAACGACAACCCCCCTTTTTAAGGTTATGATGGAGTAAAACTTGTATCTGCCCTTATTTCCCCGTTTTGTTAGCTTTCTTTTTTAACGAAACAATGCAAATTGTAATGTTGACAAATAAAAGCTGATTCTGTTGGTTAAAGCTGCGCTAAGCACCGCAGCGGTGAGAAACTTACACCAAATATCTACAAACATAGATACATACGTATACAGGAACACACCTACCCTCATTTCAAAGGAAACAACTGAAAAGCACGGAATAAGGAAATAATGTCCAACTTCCGTTATTGAAGAAAAAACTGTGCGTACAGTGGAGGTCAATAAAATCGATTCAATTAGAATAATCTCTTAAAAGTAAATTTCGGTTAGGTTAGCAGGTGCAATTTAACCCAGAGCCAAGAAAGGACAATTGTGAATACCATTGGTGAGCATGTTGCATGTAAGACAATGCAATGAAAACATCCCTAAAATACACCAAGACGACAGCTAAACAGGGGCCGAATCACCGCATCCGTTAACCAGTGAGTGAGTAGGACTCGTTATCGAATGATCGAGTAAATGATACGTAAAATGATACTCGATAGCGGTAATACCAAATCGTCACATTTCGATAACGAGTAACTCGTTAACGGATGCGGTAATTCGGCCCCAGGATAAACAAAATAATAAGGTATGCCAACTGAACACCCTCAATTCGCCATTTTCTTTGGATGCTGACGTCACATTATACAGAGCATCTGAATTTAAATTAAAAAAAAATCCGTTACACTACTTCTCTGTGATTCCTTTCGGACGAATATGGAGCTAGAGAACCATATTCGTCCGAAATTCGTCAATACCTGCGAAGTAATTCTCCAAATTAGCAACCAATCCACTCATTGGTTTATGTTTTATGTTAATACGTTTGTATCTAACAAACACGTGAATGTGTTAAAAAGGAATTCCCCGAAATACAGGAATGCGACAAACATTTTTTGCGTTAGAAAAGGCTGAGAATCGCGTCATAAAAAAAGCCGCGTTTTAGAAGTACCGCGTTAAAGGAGGGTTTGCCGCAATTCATAAATCGCGTTATAGCGAATCCGCGTTGTGAAAGTACCGCGTTATACGACGGCTTACTGTATTTAATTCAAAATGTACGTCCAGCGATTCAAGAGCAAGGGTCAGGGCGTTCGGATTGGATTGGATTGAAGTACAACATAACATAGTCGATTCAATGAGTGAATCAATGCAGAGTTTGCCATCTGCTACTCGACGTTCACTACTCCCTTTTCAAAAGGGAATTCTGTTGAACAATGAATCACTGTCTCAATTGTTAGAATATGATAGATTTTAGTATAGTATAACGTATATTATAGCAAATAGACTTAATCAAGACGACTTAGAATGTTTCTTCGATGTAATTAGGTCCAAAATATATCCCACAGCAAGTAACTCGTTTGAAACTCCACCAGGGGAAGGAAAAGATGAAGATATGTAGGTATATCATTGTTGGAGTTTGAGGATTTAAAAGAAGATTCTCTTCAAAACCTTGCCGGATATATTTTAAGAAAATGCAAAACTAATAACTACATCGACTCATTTTCCAGTAGCTAGACTTGGGTTGATGAGCTATCAAAAAAGCAAAAAAGTTATTTATCAAATGTAGGATGTATTTTATAAGCATTTAAATAATGCCTGTTTAATCCATACAAAAGTAAAAAACAAAAAGTTAATTAAAACCATTTTATGAAATTAAAAATGAAAATTTTTTTTCCATCCCTGAAATCGGCTGATCGTGACGTCACATATCAAACGTCAAAAGTAAGTTGGCATACCTTATATATCTGTTTATCCTGACAGCTAAATACGTAGCTGTCGTGGAATTGCTATCGCCGAGAGGATAAGAATTTGAGAGATTTTCTTGTTAAGTGAAGTAAACACTCTAGCCGATCAGTCGATATCACTTGGACGAGAGATAAGTTGAGTTTTATGCTTGCGTGAAGAATAGCTATCGAAAATGATATCTAAAGGGATGTCGACTGTCTTAAGCAGCCCGTAATCACTAAAACATGGCACGAGTAAACATGCAATACAAACCAAGTTTTAGCTGGTGTTGATCGTTTGCGAAGTGGTACGCGTACCAACTTTTTGGTCTCACCAACGTCAGATTTGGTCTCACTAAAAATCAAAGCTAGTTTGATGGATGTTTATGGGCGGGGGTTTGTATTGCTTGAGTGTCTACGTGTATTGCTCAAACTGAGAAACTAACTTGATAGATAGAGGAGGTGTGTTCAACTACAGTTCGAGTGAATTGGTGTCAGTTTGGTTTCATCGTCTGCGTGTTTTAGTGAGACCATGTTTACTCGTACCATGTTAAAGTGTTTACGGGCCGCTTTACGTGATGAGGGTGCTGTGCTTTAAGTGCGCTTTGGATATCCACGCAGACAGTGATCTCCATTGCTGGAAGCTCCCATGCTAGGACAATCTGTGCTACTCTCTTAATAGTGTGTGTTACCAACACACCACTTCGACTTTTTATTGTAAACTCAGTTGGTCTCCGAATGCTGCCGCATTACTCATAAAATAGCTCTGTGTACTGTCAATTTCATTTCTATTTAAAATACACCTTAAACACGCTCATTTCATTTCAAATCTGACAGAAGAAGAAAACGGCAGCAACGGCAGACCAAATTTTTTAAAGCATTCTCCAAGTGGAACAAAACAGATGTTTCATTTTTCATTTGGATGCTACAATAAGTTGGAAACCCGACCAACATTTCTTTAAAAAATTTGTTGGCAAGCGTTGCTGATTTCAGAAGAGTCCCTGGAAACTTCCACAACTGCGCATTACTCATTTTCAACGCGGATGCAACGAGCAATAATGAGTCAAGCAACAAGTGGTACTGGGGTTGAAGATCCAACCAAGGGAAGTTGCCGAATATGTAAAAAGGAAGATACTATGCGAATGGTTCAGTGCGACAGATGTGATGGGTGGTTTCACTTCGAGTGCGTCCATGTCGACGACGAGATTTCAAAGCAGGACTTTATTTGCGACATGTGTTCCGCTTCAACATCGACAGCAAAACAGAACAAACAGCGATCTACAGCGACAGACGGCGGTAACTTTCAGTCACCAAATGGGGTGACCTCGCAAGAAGGACAAAAGGTACGTACAGAAAATTTGTCTAATTCATCAAATACAAATATGTGCGGCGCCTCCAAACAACGACGTAGTATGAAATTAGAACTAATGCGTCTGGAGGAAGAAAGAAAAATAAACATGCAATACTTAGAGCAAAAGTATTCGGCTATGCAAATGTATAAGGATTCCGATGAATCCGACGAAGATATTGAGATTGATTTGGGGGAGCAGCAGCTTCAGCGAGGCATACATTGGGCGGATGGCAATGGTTCCACGCTGGGTAAGGTAGGCAAGGGTGAAAAAGGTGCTAGGGTTAGTTACGGTTGTCACGAAAACGTACAGGGCATTCAGACAAATAAATTACCAACGTCATTAAATATGAGCGGAGTGCAATCAGGGTCAACTGCTCGAACATTAAATGCAGATCAGGCTTGTGCGCGTCAGGTCGTTCCAAGAGAGCTTCCAGTTTTTAGTGGCAAACCAGAGGAATGGCCACTTTTCATAAGTAGTTTTGAAAATTCAACAAGACTGTGTGGATTCAGTAATGATGAGAATCTACTTCGGCTACAACATGCACTGAAAGGAAAGGCTCTTGAATATGTAGGTAGTAGACTTATGATACCGGCACTAGTACCTGAGATAATTTCTACTTTGCGTATGGTATTTGGAAGGCCAGAACACATTATATATAATTTACTGGCAAAGCTACGTGCGTCACCAGGTGTAAATGCAAACAAGTTAGAAACTCTGGTGAACTTTTCTTTGGAAGTAAAAAATATTACAGCTACTATGGAGGCAGCTGAACTTGAAGCACATTTAAATAATCCTTTGCTTATTCAAGAGCTTCTCGAGAAACTTCCAGCACAGATGCGGCTCAGTTGGGCGATTTTTGCCCAAACAGTTCATGTTGAGAATTTAACAACTTTCAGTAATTGGCTATTTGAACTAGCGGAAGCTGCAAGTAGTGTGATCTCTATCCCGATTACCAAATCTAGTCAACCAGACTTTGAGAAACGTAAAACACATCGTGTCGGTTTTCACGAAGAGGAGGGACAGTCCACGAGAAAAAGAATGGATCACAAGAGCACAGAGGCACTAAGGTGCTTTGCATGCTATGAAGCACATTTAATAGTAAAATGCGAAAAGTTTAAAGGGTTAGAATATGGCGAAAAGTGGAACGTGGTGCACAAGAACAAACTATGCCGCACATGTTTAAAGCGTCACGAGGCCAACTATTGTCCAGATCGCAAAGAATGTGGAATCAATCACTGCACCGCTAAGCACCATCCTCTACTCCACAAATCCCATATCAACAATGATAAAGACAAGCCAGATGTAGTCGCAGTACACCATGTAGAGACCTCCAAAGTATTATACCGAATTGTACCAATTACTGTTCATGGAAAGAAATCATCCATCGATGTATATGCGTTTCTCGACGACGGGTCTGGTCCCACTCTTATCGAGAAAGATATCCTTGCGCAATTAGAAATTCAGGGCTCAAAGTCAGATCTGTGTCTAAAATGGACTGATGGGTCAGTACGTGTAGAGAAGAGTTCGGATAGTCTTGATTTAAAAATATCGCCTAAAGGTAACATCGGAAAAATATATTCATTACGAAACGTGCGGTCAGTAAGTGCACTTGATCTACCTTCGCAGACACTAATGGTATCGGAACTTACTGAAAGATATAAACATCTCAAAGGTCTTCCAGTGGAGTCATATCGAAATGTTGTCCCGAAAGTGATCATTGGTATAAACAACAAAAGCGTAGCCATGCCATTAAAATTCCGAGAAGGAAAGGTAGATGAACCTGCGGCTACTAAAACGCGCCTAGGCTGGACAATATACGGTGAACTGGATCGAGACGCCACAGGAACAAAAGGAAATACGAGTGAGGTCCATAGGCAATTACATGTATGTGAATGCGATGACGATGTGGCTCTGCAGCACCTAATGACAGAGAATATGAGAATTGAAAACGAACTGTCGGGTGCACAGCCAAAGGATAAGTTGGATGCAAGTGAAAATAAAAAACTACGAGAGCACGTAAGGCGAGATGGTGATTGTTTTGTTGCAAGATTGCTGTGGAACTCAAGCAATATAACTATGCCCGACAACTATACAATGGCTATCCGAAGACTAAGCTGTTTCGAAAAGAAGTTAAATAAGGACCCAAATTTAAAGATACTGGTCAACGACCATATTAAAAGCATGGAAATTAAGGGCTATATTCGCAAGTTAAGTGCTGCTGAGATAAATACAGATTTCCCGCGAAAATGGTACCTGCCGATATTTACAGTCAGGAATCCAAACAAACCACATAAGATAAGAGTGGTATGGGATGCCGCCGCGGAATGCAATGGCATATCCCTAAATGGATGCCTTGAGAAGGGCCCAGATCTGCTGACATCGTTAACTGGAGTCCTATTCAATTTTCGAATAGGAAAAATAGGAATATGCGGCGATATTTGTGAAATGTTTCACAGGGTAGCCATCGATGAAGAGGACCAGCAATCACAGCGTTTTATGTGGCGAGACGGGGATTCCAGTCGGCCTCCGGATATCTTCGTGCTTAGAGTTATGAGTTTTGGTGCAACTTGCTCACCGTCGCTTGCACAGTTTGTTAAAAACGAAAACGCCAATGAGTGTATAAAGGACTATCCAAGAGCAGTCAAATCTATTGTCGAGAGGCATTATGTAGACGATATGCTAGACAGTATAAATTCCGTTCAAGAGGCTATTGAGCTTGCAAAGGGTGTCAGAGAAGTCCACAAGCGCGCGAATTTTCATATTCGAAACTGGTTATCAAATTCTATCGAGGTCACCAATGCTCTAGGAGAAATAGGTACTGCGGATAAGTTTTGCCGGGCAGGAAAAGTAGTAGAACAAATCGTAGAAGCAGACAAGGTATTAGGACTGTGGTGGCAAACAGCTAGTGACACATTCACATTCAATTTAAAATTTACAAAGGCCAGTCAGGAAATTCTGCGCGGAGAAAAATTACCGACCAAGAGGGAGCTTCTTAGACTGCTCATGTCCATTTTTGATCCATTAGGATTTCTATCATTTTTTACAATTTATATGAAAATATTGCTCCAAGATGTCTGGCGCAGTGCAATAGGTTGGGACGAAACCATACCGGATGACTTGGCAACTGCATGGAAAAGATGGCTGTCATTTCTCAAGAGAGTGCAAGATGTTCAGGTGCCAAGATGCTACTTTGGCCTATCCGTTAGCAACGAGAGTAAGATGGAATTACATGTATTCGTGGACGCCAGCGAGACCGCATATGCCGCAGTAGCGTACTTGAGAATCCTAAGCGCGAAAGGAATAGAGGTGTCCCTGGTGTGCTCGAAAACGAAGGTGGCCCCATTACGTCCTATCTCTATACCTCGCATGGAACTTCTCGCCGCAGTCATGGGCGCCCGCCTCGGAAATACAGTCATCAAAGCCCACGATTTCAAGATTGAAACAACCATGTATTGGTCGGACTCAAAAACCGTTTTGTTGTGGTTACGTTCCGATCCAAGAAGCTACAAGCAGTTCGTCATGCTACGCATAGGTGAAATTCAAGAAACGACGGAAATAGCGAATTGGTACTATGTCCCAACGAAGCAGAACGTAGCAGATTTAGGCACTAAGTGGAGCCAACAACCAGACTTCGATCCAAGCGGGCCATGGTTTACGGGGCCCGCATTTTTGAAACAAAAAATAGACCGATGGCCCAAGTATCAAATAAACTTCGAAAGCAAATGTGACATAGAACTACGACAATCTTCGGAGCCGCAGCAATTAGCAGTTCAAGTCCATGAACCAATGCCTGTTGTATGTTACAATCGTTTCTCTAGATGGGAACGTCTGCTAAGATGTCTAGCGTATGTTAAGCGTTTTATAACATGTCTGAAAACAACAAAAACCGTAAAAAAGGCTTCAAAGATCGATCCAAGAATAAGTAACATAACTAACTTCACTGCTGACGAATTGCTCTGGAGTCAAGAGTTTTTACTTCACCTTGCCCAAACCCAAACCTTTAGCCATGAGACCTGCCTGTTGCTAAAGAATCCTGATTGCCTGCTCCCCAAATCAAGTCCACTACGTTGTATGTCGCCCTTTATTGACAAAAATAAGATAATTAAAATGCGAGGTCGCCTTGAGAACGCCAAGGTGATAGGTGACGCAACTAAGAACCCTATCCTTTTACCGAAAGATCATTATATTACGAGGCTGCTGGTAGATTGGTACCATCGCAAGTTTAAGCATGTTAACCACGAATCAGTAATCAACGAGATCTTTCAGAGGTACCACATTCCAAAAGTACGATCACTTCTCAGAACTGTTCGCAGTAACTGCCAGCTATGTAAAATCCGAAGAGCACATCCTAATCCACCAGAGATGGGACCTCTACCAGAAGCGCGTTTGTCGGCTTATACAAGACCTTTTTCGTACGTTGGGCTTGACTTTTTTGGCCCATTTTTGGTCACAGTCGGGAGACGCCAGGAAAAGCGATACGGTGTCGTCTTCACATGCCTAACATGCCGTGCTGTTCATATAGAGGTGGCACATAGCTTATCAACGGATTCGTGTGTGATGGTAATTCGGAACTTCATCGGTCGTAGAGGGACACCGCTTCATATCTTCAGCGACAATGGCACCAACCTAAGAGGGGCAGAAAAGGAGCTTCGAGAAGCCCACCAAATGATCGATTTTAACGCAATCCAAGCTAAATTTACAAGTCCGGACAGCAAGTGGACCTTTATCCCTCCTGCTAGTCCTCATATGGGGGGTGCCTGGGAACGTATGGTTCGTTCAATAAAAACCGTATTGTACCAAATCATCACACGCGACACCAAACTGACCGACGAGACGCTTTGTAATGTGCTGGTGGAGGTCGAAAGTATAATTAATAATCGACCACTGACCTATCTATCCTTGGACACCGCCGAAGAGGAAGCTCTAACTCCTAACCACTATCTTTTGGGCTCATCATCCGGCTGTAAGCCTACAGGCAAATTCGAAGACACCGACAAATACGCAAGAATGTCATGGCGTCATTCGCAGCTCCTCGCTGACAAGTTCTGGAAGAGATGGGTGGCTGAAGTCTTGCCAACGTTAACTCGGCGAACATCGTGGTTCCAGAAAATTGAGCCCATTGAAGTTGGGGATGTGGTAATTATCGTCGACCCTAATCTGCCCCGGCATTGTTGGCCGAAAGGAGTTGTGACGAGCACGAACGAAGCAAAGGACGGACAAGTAAGGAGCGCAACCGTACGTACCATACATGGTGAATATCTCCGGCCAGCTACCAAGATTGCTGTCTTAGATGTGAAAAAAGATGGTGGCAGTGTTGTTCAATAGTGTAAGGTATGCACTTACGATGATCGTGATACCGGGGGGGAGAATGTTACCAACACACCACTTCGACTTTTTATTGTAAACTCAGTTGGTCTCCGAATGCTGCCGCATTACTCATAAAATAGCTCTGTGTACTGTCAATTTCATTTCTATTTAAAATACACCTTAAACACGCTCATTTCATTTCAAATCTGACAGAAGAAGAAAACGGCAGCAACGGCAGACCAAAGTGAGTAAAATTAAAAATTATAATAATTTATGAATTCTAAAACGTTTCTTTTTTTTTAAAATAAAGTTTTTTAAAGCATTCTCCAAGTGGAACAAAACAGATGTTTCATTTTTCATTTGGATGCTACAATAAGTTGGAAACCCGACCAACAGTGTGTATCTCACATTGGACACTGTTCTCGTACCTTTCTCTGTTTTCGAACCATCTGCTAAGATGGACATTCCAATAATGACATTATCGGGATTGTTCGAGACTTGTCTGTCCGGTATGTAGACTTTTAAAATTTCTGGTAAAATTAAACTGGGATTTCGCATAATCCACGGCATAAGTACTTTTTGTTTAAAAAAGTCCAATAAGAGCGTGTATCCAGACAAGCTTTAGCTACCGTTTACTTTCCACGTTGTGGTGTCTATCTTAGTGCACCTATTATGTCCAGACAGGCTTTTCTCTGTACATTGCTTAGATTTTTTAGATTGGATTTGGTATTAACCGTACTACACAGGACTACCGTCAGTAGGTGAGGATGGGTATTCGAATCAATGTTGTGTAAAAGTCCACCCTACGGAGTTCCCCGCCCGGTTATTAAAGGCACCCTCTATATACAAGAAGGACGCATGCTTATATTTCTTAAGGTCGAAGGACTTCTCCTCTGTAATATTTGGCGGTGGTGTGGCTGGGTTTTCATGTTTTAGGAATAAATACAACTCGCACTTCCTTCCAACTGTTTAGAATGTACCCCATCGTTATGCTGGAAGGATTTATTTCTGCTCAGCGTTCATAGCCCTGATACCCCATATAAGGTCACCATTCTTGATTATTTAGATGTCGCTTCCATTTTTTTACTATCCCTGTTCTAAGTGAGTCAATTTCACAACCCAACCAGCTGCTTAGCTTTTTATGTTATTCATTTTCGGCTTGAAAAACGCTTCAGTTGCTATTTGTTCTAATCTCTATATCCATTTAGCTGGCGCTACAGTCCGGGTGGATTAAGGCCTGAACCAACAACCCCCTCCAGTCCTTAGCTAACTGCCTCCAGTTGGACACTTCAAGTTAGTTGATGTCCTTTTCCATTGGTGCGCGTCGCCTTAGGCGAGGTCGTCCTCTGCTGCGCTGACCATCCGAGTTGGATTCGAATACTCTGTGGGCCGGAGTGTTGATGTCCATTCGCTCTGCATGTCCTAGCCATCTTAAACGCCCGATGCTCAGTTTTTTACCAGGTCGATGTCGCTCTATAGCTAGTATAGTTAGTTTGTGGTTGAATATTCTTTTCCAAAACCCGTCAACGCAAACGGGGCCGAATGCTTTACGATTTTTCTCTCGAAGCGACCAATGATATCTTCATCCGCTTTCGATTTGTTTTCGGATGTTAAACGCGCTCTTTTGGTTAAATGTTAAGCAACGAATAAAAGTCAATGTCCTGTGTTTTATTTTTAAAATTAAATATAATCTCTTGCCAAATTATCTAAAAAAATATTTACATTATGTTCGGGACTCTCAACCCTATAATTCAAGAAATAGAGATGATTTTAGATTGCCGTATTATCTACAAAATGTAACGCAAAATAGCATAGTCTACAAGGGCTACCAACTTTTTAATTCACTACCCCCTAGTATTAAGAATGAATGTAATTTTAAGAAATTCAAGAGAGATACAATTGAATACATTAAATGTAAATTTCCTCATATATAAATAATGTAAAGTAGGATAAGTTTTTGGGATACAAGTACCCTCTAGGATTTTACTTCTTAGTCGACGAATTGTTACCAACGGCGAAGCAATCAACCAGATTTTATAAATTTTCCGCGGTGCCGTCATCAAGCAGAACTTGTGAAACCTATCCAAATAGTTTTTGTTTCATTTGTGGCGTGTACATGTTTGAAGAATGTCGCTTGAATGTGTTTGAATTTGTAAAATGGACATCTTTGGGATGCCATTAGAAATAAATATCAAGCCCTGGATCCCAAATTTGATGTGTAAAAACTTTGTTCAGTCTTTGCGTTTATGGGCAAATAAATAAAGACCTACTTTTAAGCACAAAGATCCAATGAACTGGCGTGAAACATCCAATCATCACGATGACTGTTATTTTTATGTTGAGAATATTACTGGAATAAACCGCAAAAATCGTTCCAAGTGGATTTATTCTAGCTTGCAATCT